>CM048744.1:660725675-661975675 GCA_026315105.1 Locusta migratoria
GTTTGAAACCGAAGTCAAAGAAACAAAGAAACAACAACAACAAAATATCAACATGATATCTCTGAGTTCAGTTGTTTTGTAAATAACAAAAAGTGTGTGTTCGTAAGAAAAGCCAAATAAAAATTGTAATAAATATTCTCGTGTGGATATTCATAATTTTAGTAAACATATCAGTCACGTCAGTAATAATTGGTGACCCCGACGTGATAAGAAGAGATGGCGACAAATGCGAACACGATAACAAACAGTAGCACGCCAGAAGATCGACTGGAAGCGAATAAGGTCAGTGTCAAAATTCCGCCGTTTTGGAGTGATAAACCCAAGATTTGGTTCTATCAAGTTGAGGCACAATTCAGCATTTGCAAAATTGTAACGGAATAGACTAAATTCAACCATCTAGTGTCACAGTTAGAGCCAAAATATATCGATAATATTTGGGATATTATTCGTAGCACAGAAGTCTTTTTTTTTTTTTTTTTTTTTTTTTTTTTTTTTTTCTATGGAACTTAACTACGGGGTCATCAGTCCCTAAACTTACAAACTACTTATGAACTAACTACGACTAAGGACGGCACAAATATCCATGCCCGAGGGGGGATTCGAACCCCCGACCATAGTAGCCGTGCAGACCGTGACTGAAGCGCCTCAGTCCCCTCGGCCACCGCGGCCGGCAAGTGAATAAACATATGGCGGCTAAGGAACGTCTGCTCAATATTTTTAAAGAAAGCGAAGATAGGCGCATCAAAAGACAATTCACTGGAATTGATCTAGGAGACCAAAAGTCTAGTCAATTATTACGCGAAATGCAAGCATTGCCAGGCGCAGATGTTTCAGAAAAGGTTCTTAAAACACTTTGTTTAGAAAAACTTCCAGATTCTATACATAACATTTTAATTGTCAGTGACGAAGGACTCGAAAAGGTGGCTGTAATGGCTAATAGAATAATAGAACTGAATCCTCGTAACGAATTGTTCGTTATGAAAAGTGACACTTGCACCAAACAAGATGTTCCGGTAACAATGAATGGCCTAATGACAAGAATTTCGGGGCTAGATCAACAAATAGCTGCATTGACAACCAATTACAGAGGCAGGTCTGGCAATGGAAGCTTCGACCGCCGACGCAATTAAAGCCGCAGTAAATCACGAAATAAATACCCCGTTTACATGTGCTCCCAAAACCGGATTTCGTAAACCGTTTTCCCAATTCCGCTTTTGGTTGGTCATGTAAACACTCCAAAATCGATTCTGGAAATCCGCTTCTCTAAAGCGGTTTTCCAGTTCCACAATCGATTTTCGTGCCCATGTAAACGCAACCGTTTTTGAAGCGTTCTTGGCTTATCAGATTGTGTTTTCTTGTTAAAAATTTTCGGCACATATGGAAAGAGTAATATTTTCTAATGTGAAATAAAAGTATAAATATTTAAACTGAACATAAATCTCCGTATTTAAATAAAGAAAAATAGCGATTGTGCAGACTAAATAAGGAACTGAATCAGCTGTTTTCCAGCCGCCATTTTAAGTGAGCTACGAAATCCGATTCAGGCTATGCCATGTAAACGCGACAGCGAAAAACGGTTTACGAAAATCGGTTTTCGTCTTCCGGAAGATGTGTTCCATCTTCCATGTAAACGTAGTGAAATACAACCCCAATGGAAAATACTGTTACTACCACTTTCGGTTCGGATAGCACTGCAAACCTGAAAAATGCACACCTCCTTGTAAATGGTCAGAACAGGGAAACTCGAATGCGCAGCTGAATTAACGGCGAGTTCTGCTGCTCCAGACATGTGCCGCAAAACCTGCCTATTTGTGACCGACAAAAAAACGGGATTGCGATTTTTAGTTGACAGTGGAGCTGATGTTTCTGTAATTCCAACTCATGCAAGAGCTAAAGGTGAATCACCATATAAATTGTATGCTGCCAATGGAACTGAAATTCCTACATATGGTATCGAATTTCGTACTATCGATTTGGGACTGCGACGTGAATTTCAATGGCCGTTTATCGCAGCAAAGATCGATAGAGCAAATTATTAGTAGACGTGCAAGTCGTGCATAATAAGAGATTAATAGATGATGTAACCAAGCTCAGTTTTGAGGGCAAAGTTATATCAATCTCAGATGAAAATGTCATAAGAACAATGAGTCAAAACACAAAATTTATCTATTTATTGCTGCAGTATCCCGACATAGCTAAGCCTAATTTGGTACCTGGCGAAATTAAACATGATGTCAAACATTACATTACCACCGAAGGTCCACCTGTGTTTTCAAGGGCAAGACAGTTAGACCCAAACCGTATGAGAGTGGCGAAACAAGAATTTAAATTCATGTTAGAAAATGGCATCATTAGATCATCAAAATCTGCATGGGCTAGTCCCCTTCATCTACTATCCAAGAAAGATGGTTCAATACGTTCATGTGGAGATTACAGACGGTTAAATGACATAACAGTTCCTGACCGTTACCCAGTACCAAGAATAGACGATTTCCAATATATTCTGCAAGGGAAGAACATCTTTTCTAAAATTGATCTGTTCAAGGCTTATTATCAGAGGCCCATCGCCGAAGAAGATAAGCATAAGACAGCCGTAATAACACCATTTGGTTTTTATGAATTTAATGTTATGAGTTTTGGCCAGCGGAATGCCCCTTCAACATTCCAGAGACTTATTAATGAAGTTTTGTTTGGACTAGATTTTGTGTTCCCTTACCTTGATGACATTTTGATCGCCTCATCTAGCATTGAAGAACACCACTCACACCTCAAATTTAGTCCTAGAGCTTTTGTCTAAATATGGACTACGAATAAATATCTCCAAATCAGTTTTGGGAGTAAATTAAATAGAATTTCTGGGCTACTGGATAACACCTGAGGGATCCCGTCCACTACCTGCAAGAGTTCCAGCTTTCTTGGAATACAAGTTACCTGAAAAACTGCACGAATTCCGTACATTTCTTGGAATTGTTAACCAATATCGTCACTACCTTAAGGATGCAGCATGACTATCTCAAGGGAGCTAAAAAGAGGGATAATAGACAAATTCAGTGGACTGAGGAAGCGAAGAAAATGTTTGAGCAATGCAAACAAGATATTGCAAATTCTGCATTATTGGCTTTTTCTAACTCAGAGCTACCTTTAGCATTATGCACTGATGCATCAGATGTTGCTGTTGGTTCTGTACTCCAACAATTAGAAAATGCAACTTGGAGACCGGTTGCATTCTTTTCACAGAAACTGAGTCAGTCACAGAAGGTTTATAGTACCTATGATCGAGAATTGCTGGGAATTTACATTTCTGTGAAAAAGTTCAAACATTTACTAGAAGGAAGAAATTTTGTTATATTCACTGATCATAAGCCACTCACATTTGCTTTTAAGCAAAACAATGAAAAAGCATCCCCTCGACAAATGCGACAGCTGCAATATATCTCACAATTTTCAACTAATATTCATCACATCAGTGGCCATGACAATATTGTTGCTAATGCTCTGTCCATAATTTATGAAATAGCAATAATAGACTATGATGAAATCGCCAAGAGCCAACTGCAAGATCAAGAATTACAACAACTCCTTAAACTTCAAGTCATATCAACTTCCATCAGGAAAAACACTGTGGTGTGACACTTCAACTACAAATATCAGACCATATGGTGCGCATCGGTTGCACAGTGGTAGAGTGCCAGACTACAAATCCAATGGTCGCGGGTTCGATCCCTGCCAGGTCCCAGGATTTTTATCTGTCACTTTCCACTTCTTTCACCTCTGGCAGTATTGCTCATGTGAAATATACCGAGTAGCACCGTGGTTCGGAACCCACGTTAAACTGTAGGTCCCCCTATAACTGGCTGGGAAAGTCAGTTCGAAGGTCGGAGGAAGGCAACGGCATACCACCTCCAAACAGGACCATGCCTAGTAAAGCACTGTGGTGTTCAAACCAATCTTCGGATTGTTGACTGCTTTACCTTTTACCTTTACATTCCTCAAGCTTTTCGTCATCAAATATTTCACCATTTTCATGGTTTAGCTCATTCTGGAATAAAGACTACAGTGAAACTGTTAACCAGTAAAGTTATCTGGTCTGACATAAAAAGAGATCTGCAACAATGGACTAAATCCTGTGTTAACTGCCAGAAGACCAAAATTACTCGCCACACAAAATCACCGCTACAAAAATTTGAAGAACCAGATGAACGTTTCAGTGTTGTACACATTGATATCATAGGACCTCTGCCTCCATCTAATGGCATGACATATTGCTTGACTTGTATTGATCGTTTCACGTCCTGGATGGAAGTCATACCACTTGAGGATATCACTGCTGAAAAAGTAGCAAAAACCTTTTACCAACACTGGATTGCTAGATTTGGTGTTCCATCACAAGGAACACAGTTCAGATCACAACTGTTTACTAATTTGGGTATCATTTGTGGAATGAAAATTCAACACACAACACCGTATCACCCTCAATGCAATGGCAAAGTTGAGAGGTTACATTCTATTCTACTAGGATTGCGAACTGCAGTACGAGAGACATCAAACTATTCTATTGCACAGATGGTATATGGGAAAACTATCAAACTTCCTGGTGAATTTTTTGAAGAGCCAACTACAAAGACTGACCCTGATTCATTTACTTCTGATTTGCAAAAGCAAATGTTGCAACTGAAGCCTAACAAACTTACATATGATACAGCACAATCAGTATTTGTATCAAAAGACCTGAAAACTTGTTCACATGTGTTCTTAAGATGTGACAGGATTAAAAAACCATTAGAACCTACATATGATGGTCCTTTTCCTGTCATAACAAGGCATGAAAAATATTTCACTATTTTGAAGAAGTGCAAAAAACATAAATGTGTCAGTGGACAGACTTAAACCAGCCTATCTCTTGCAGGAAGAAAGGGCATTAAAAAAGGTTCTTCCACATTTTGGAAAGGATACTCAACCACAGAAGTCCACAGAGGAACCATGTCCAGCTGACAGAGTATCAAAGTCAGGAAGACCTATAAGAGTTCCAGCACGATTCTTAGACTGAGTTATTTCTGTGAAAAATAAATGTTCAAAGTCACACTAGACATTGAAATAGAGATTATTAATTGTGTTATATCTTTATCACTTTTATACCATTTGCACTTGTGTTTTTGTAACATATCTTCCCCCATGAACCACAGACATTGCCGAGGTGGGGTGGCTTGTGTGCCTCAACAATGCAGATAGCCGTACCGTAGGTGCAACCACAGCGGAGGGGTATCTGTGGAGAGGCCAGACAAACGTGTGGTTCCTGAAGAGGGGCAGCAGCCTTTTCAGTAGTTACAGGGGCAACAGTCTGGATTATTGACTGAGCTGGCCTTGTAACATCAGCTAATGTGGCTTTGCCACACAGCTACTGCGAACGGCTGAAAGCAAGGGGAAACTACAGCCGTCATTTTTCCCGAGGACATGCAGCTCTACTGTATGGAAATATGATGATGGCATCCTCTCGGGTAAAATATTCCGGAGGTAAAATAGTCCCCCATTCGGATCTCCGGGCGGGGACTACTCAGGAGGATGTTATCATCAGGAAGGACAATACTGGCATTCTACGGATCGGAGCGTGGAATGTTAGATTCCTTAATCGGGTAGGAAAATTAGAAAATTTAAAAAGGGAAATGGATCGGTTGAAGTTAGATATAGTGGGAATTAGTGAAGTTCGGTGGCAGGATGAACAGGATTTCTGGTCAGGTGAGTACAGGATTATAACTACAAAATCAGTTGGGGGTATCACAGGAGTAGGACTGATAATGAATAAGAAAATAGGAATGCGGGTAAACTACTATGAGCAGCACAGTGATCGCATTATCATTGTCAAGATAGATACGAAGCCAACACCGACAACAGTAGTACAGGTTTATATGCCAACTAGCTCTGCCGATGATGAGGAGATCAAAGAAATATATGAGGAGCTAAAGGAAATTATTCAGACAATTAAGGGAGAGGAAAACTTACTTGTGATGGGAGACTGGAATTCGGTAGTAGGAAAAGGAAGAGAAGGAAAAATAGTAGGTGAATATGGACTGGGCAGGAGGAATGAAAGAGGAAGTCGCCTGGTAGAATTTTGCATGGAACATGATTTAATGGTAACAAACACGTGGTTTAAGAATCACAAAAGAAGGTTGTATACATTGAAGAGACCAGGAGACACCGGAAGGTATCAGATAGATTTTATAATGGTAAGACATAGGTACCAGAACCAGGTTATAAACTGCAGGACATACCCAGGGGCAGATATAGACTCTGACCATAACTTGTTAGTCATGAACTGTAGGCTGAAGCTGAAAAAACTGCAGAAAGGTAGGAAAATAAGAAGATGGGACTTAGATAAATTGAAGAAAAGTGAAGTTCTGGAGAATTTCAGAGGGATATTTAGGCAACAATTGACAGAAACAGGGGGAAATAAAACAGTAGAAGAGGAATGGGTAGCATTGAGAGATGAAATAGTGAAGGCAGCAGAGGACAAAATAGGTAGAAAGGCAAGACCTACAAAAAATCCATGGATATCACAGGAAATACTACAGTTAATTGATGAAAGGAGAAAATATAAAAATGCAGTAAATGAAACAGGCAAAATGGAGTACAGTCGACTAAAAAATGAAATTGACAGGAAGTGCAAAATGGCTAAGCAGGAGTGGCTAGAAGCCAAATGCAAATCTGTAGAAGAATGTATAGCAAGGGGAAAAGTAGATACCGCCTACAGGAAAATAAAAGAGACATTTGGGGACAAGAAAAGCAACTCTACAAATATCAAGAACTCAGATGAGAAACCAGTTCTCAGCAAAGAAGGGAAAACTGAAAGGTGGAAAGAGTACATAGAGCATCTCTACAAAGGAAATGAACTTAGAAACGATGTTGTAGGAAGGGAAGAGGAAGTAGATCAAGATGAAGATGAATGGAGATGAATTTGACACAGCCCTGAAAGACCTAGGTAGGAACAAGGCCCCAGGAATAGATGACATACCCTCAGAGCTACTAAAGTCTCTGGGAGAGCCAGCCATGACAAGATTATTTGAACTGGTGTGTAGGATGTATGAGACAGACGAAATGCCCTCAGACTTTAAGAAAAATGTAATAATCCCCATTCCAAAGAAATCAGGAGCAGACAGGTGTGAAAATTACAGAACCATCAGTTTGATAAGTCATTGTTGCAAAATTTTAACACGAATTATCTACAGTAGAATGGAAAAGCTGGTAGAAGCTGACCTCGGGGAAGATCAGTTTGGATTCAGGAGGAAAGTAGGAACCCGGGAGGCAATACTCACTTTACGTCTTATCTTAGAAGATAGATTAAGGAAAGGCAAACCTACATTTTTAGCTTTTGTAGATTTGGAAAAAGCGTTTGACAATGTTGACTGAATACACTCTTTCAAATTCTGAAGTCAGCAGGGGTAAAATACAGGGAAAGGAGAGTTATTTACAACTTGTACAAAAGCCAGACCGCAGTTATTAGACTCGAAGGGCATGAAAGGGAAGCATCAGTTGGGAAGGGAGTAAGACAGGGTTGTAGCCTTTCTCCGATGCTATTCAATTTGTACATCGAGCAGGCGGTGAAGGAAAGCAAGGAAAAATTTGGAATAGGGATTAAAGTTCAGGGGGAAGAAATAAAAACATTGCGTTTTGCCGATGACATTGTAATTCTGTCAGAGACAGCAAAGGACCTGGAAGAGCAGTTGAATGGAATGGACAGCGTGTTGAAGAGTGCATATAAAATGAACATTAACAAGAGCAAAACAAAAATAATGGAATGCGGTCTTAGAAAATCAGGCGATGCTGAAAGAATTAGATTAGGTGACGAAACAATGAAGGTGGTAGATGAGTTTTGTTACTTGGGTAGTAAAATAACATGCGATGGTCGCAGTACAGAGGATATAAAATGCAGAATGGCAATGGGCAGAAAAGCATTTTTGAAAAAGAGAAATTTGCTAACATCGAATATTAACTTAAGGGTAAGGAAGTCTTTTCTGAAGGCATTTGTGTGGAATGTTGCCTTGTACGGGAGTGAAACATGGACGATAAGCAGTGCGGACAGGAAGAGAATAGAGGCTTTTGAAATGTGGTGTTACAGAAGAATGCTGAAGATTAGGTGGGTAGATCGCATAACTAATAAAGAGGTACTGAACAGAATTGGTGAGAAAAGGAATTTTTGGCATACCTTGACTAAAAGAAGGGATCGCTTGGTAGGACACATTCTTAGACATCGGGGAATCGTAAATTTAGCATTGGAGGGAAGTGTGTGGGGTAAAAATTGCAGAGGGAGACCAAGAGATGCGTATAGTAAGCAGATTCAAGTGGATGTGGGTTGCCGTTCTTATAAGGAGATGAAAAGGCTTGCTCAGGATAGAGTAGGGTGGAGAGCTGCATCAAACCAGTCTCCGGACTGAAGACAATAACAACAACATCTTTTGTTATTCTAATATGATATTGTTTGTTTTAAATTAATGTAATTTCAGACTTCACCACCCTGTATTACTTCATAACTTTGTTACTGGTGGGGGAGTAGTGTACAGGACAGTGACATAACTGTGTAAATAACTTCATTGCAAATATCAACATGATATCTCCGAGTTCTGTGTGTTGTTTTGTAAATAACAAAAAGTGTGTGTTCGTAAGAAAAGCCAAATAAAAATTGTAATAAATATTCTTCTGTGGATATTCATAATTTTAGTAAATATATCCGTCACGTCAGTAATATACCGTTAGTTACATAAACTTTGAACTTTTTTCATTCGTTTGCCTGTTGTAATAAACACCATTGCTTTGGAAATACAAGCATATTTTTCCACTACATTAATAGAAATGAATAATGAACTTAGTAACTATCATTTCCCATTTTGCTGGCTACAGAGACTACAGCACAGCTAAAGCAAGAACATTGATAAACTTTCAGTAGCGCTCACAAGGCGCATGGCATCCCAGTTGTGTGCTGCCCAATTACAGTGCTACATCGTGCTGCTGACTAGCTGTGGATAGTGGGCAGGGCACGTGACCCACCACTTGCAATGTTACCCTGGGCATGTGGGGAGAGTCGTGCCTTATGCTGTTTCATAGTGCTCGTGGAGTTTCCTTGCGTATTTGATGCAGTGAAACTGTGTCGCAGTTTATTTCAAGTACCTTCCACCATGCACCGTAAGTGGCTTCCGGTGTATAAAACTATTCTCCTTGAAAACACACATACAGGTGCCAACTTAAATTGTCACTGTTCAGACAGTGTTACTTAGAGTCATCTAGTAATCTCTTAATTCCTTCTTCCATTTTTGAATCCGAGGAAATTCTGAAAGCGCCACCTGCTACAAGGATTGTACCAAAAGTAAATTCCCATATTTTTTACTAATACAAAACATTGTTTATTGTTATTAATTGATATGTTGTTGTAAAGCTTACACTTTTGTCTATTTTTAACATAATTGCCATTTTCCCAACACCATTTTGAAAATGATGCTCCAGCTTTTGTTTTCCTAATTCGAAGAAGTCACATGCCAACACATTAAGGAAGCATGTGATCTCTGCTCGGACTTCATTGTTGCTCTTAAAGTGTTTGCTGCCTACGTGTTACTTTAGCTTGAGGAAGACGTGATAATCACTGGGGGCTAATACTGGGCTGTACAGGGGATGGGGCATTACATTTCATCAAATTTCTTCAAAAGCTCCTGTATCTGAAGAGAGGCCTGGTGTCAAGCGTTGTAAAGAAGCACTACTCTCTCCATCAGTTATCCTCTCTGTCGATTCTGGTTTGCTCGTTGGAGTTTGGTCAATGCTTCATAATATCTGTCTGAGTTTATTGCCGTCCCAGGTTGCAGGAAATAGATGAGGAGTACCCCCCTCCCGGTCCCAAAAACCAGTCATCATAACCTTTCCTGCCGACTATGTGTGTTTGAATTTCTTTGGTGATGGTGAACAGGAGTGACGCTACTGTTTCAGGGTGTAATGAAACACCCATGTTTCATCTACTGTGATGATAGAGTGCAACAACAAAGATTGTTGTTTCACCACTCAAATTGTTGAAGAAACTTGTGAACACAGTCAAGTCGTTGCTCCTTGTGTCCATCAGTCAGAATCCGGGGGCCCAGCGAACACATCTTGTGCTAACCCAACGTTTCTGTTAAATTTCTTTCAATTCTGCCATGGGAAGCTTCATGAGTGCATTCAATAAATTCATGGACAATGATCCTTCCATCTTTGAGCAGCATAGTTTTGATCTTCTCAACAATGGCATCTAAAACCAGCGGTCTTCCACTCTGTTCTTCATCGTGAACTTCTGTGTGAGCCTCAGCAAAAGACCTGCACCATTTGCAGACATGCACACTTCACCATATACCTCAATCAGATGCCGATGAATCTCCATGGGTGGTAACTTCCTTGTATGGAGAAACTGGATTACTGCTCGAACCTCACACTTGGTGGGAGCGGCGATAAACTTTTCCATCTCTGGCAGCTGCCAAGCCAAAACCGAGCGATGTAGTGAATCAGGGACGTGCAGACTCGAGGCATGACATGTTGTTGGATTTAGCCAAACACTTTCCCTTGAGGCTGTAGGTCATTGGAAACCTTTTGGTACAACCCTCATACATTGATAACGACCCAAACAACAACAAAACCCACACCACATTTTTTTACTAGCTGCTGCTATGTATGCTGCTGGCAAAGTTGCCATCCTGGTGGGGACTTTTGGTTCTCCTGCTGGCAACTGTGTTACTTGACTCTGGAATCAGTGACCTGAACATGTTCATTGTTGTCTGTCACACATGACAATAGCCCTGTATCCACAGGTGGTATGGGATATGTCATTGCAGTTTGATTTTGATTTGTCAAACACTATTGAGAAAAGGATATCTGTAGATGGAAACCCACTTTTCGACAACATTCCTAATAATGTTGCTGTAGCATCAAAGGAAGGCATTAATTTGATCTGAAATTACGTAAATGGTAGTTCAAAAATATGTACAGTTTCAATGCAAAGGTCAGCATTAGCTACAGAAACCTCAATGCCATTACTGTCACTGTGCCTAAATTTTTAAATGCTGCTACTCATTTGTATGATGTTATTACACATATCCAGGTTATTCGACATAAACTAGGCCTACTGCTGACAATTGATAGGTGGTTCAGAATGATTTCATAAGGGGACAGTTTCAAAACTACTTCTACCTTATAATATTCAGGTCACGATAATTTACATCAGAGGTGAATTTCAATGTATATTTTCTGTCTGGACGATCCATCTTACTATCTGAGTATTTTCACTAGGAATAACCAAGTGTTATGTGTGTAGCTACATCATTTGACTCACCACTGACTGTAGCTCAACAATTCAAAACACCACAGGCAAACACCATGACACCTGCATTCCAGAGTTTACTCAATTACCACCACTTTCAATGAAGCATTTTTACTTAGTGCATCTTTATATATAAGATAGTGTGTTTGTATTGCATAAAAATCTACAACTCTGTTCCAATCTTGATGATATTTTGCACACTTAACCTTCAAAATAAGAATGAGGTCATCTTTTCACTGATCACAATGAAAGTTAATGTTTATAATTTTTCATAGTCAGGTGTAGAAAGCAATGGGGACTGATGAGGCAAAGGAAGAAAGAGAGAGGAGGGGGAGATAGGCAAAGAGAGAAGGAAAGTAATAATAAAACTGGAATAACTAAATACCTGGGAAACACCGGTTTTTCAGCTAGTAATTATATAAACAACGCTATTAAAAGTTTCTTGGGTATAATTGAAGTCTATTCGGATGTAATCACCAGAGGCCTCAGCACAACTATCCCACTGTTTAACGAGCCAAAGGACCCCTGTTCCCAGAATTCCTGTGGCTGTGACAAGAGCTAGTCTTCTACTGTGTCCAGTTTGTCATCAGACCTGAAGTGCTTCCTGTTAAGATGCTTTTTATCAGACGAAACAGATGGAAGTCACAGGGCAACATGTCCGATCCTTAGTGCAGATGCTCAAGCTATTCTCATCTGAACTTGCCCAGTAGACTTAGTGTGACCCTGGAGACTATGGATGCGTGTTATGATGGAGCAGACTCCTTCCCTCCTTGAGCAGCCCAAGGCGTTTGCACTTGATGGACTTACACAGGCTATGGAGTGTCTCACAGTACACATCATTGTTTATGGAGTTTGATGAGTATCAGATCTCAGACTTTGAAATAGATGGTGAGCATTGCCCTGCCTGCTGAGCAGGGCTGTCTTTATCAAGGGGTATGGGGCACCTCGGCACCGCTACCCGGGGGCGCTAGGCGGGCGCTGCGTGTGGATGGCTGCATTGTCTAAGGTGCCATGTCATCCTTGAAGGCATGGCCGCTCCCACCGGTAGTTCGAGTTCTCCCTTGGACGTGGGTGTTTATTTCATCTTTACAATGAGTTAGTGTAAGGTAATTTTAGTGATGAAAAATTACTGAACAAACATTTGTTATACCTGTAAAAATGTAGGCCCTGATATTGTTTACAAATACGCCTTATGTAGCTTTCGGCACAACTTCGATGGGGAAGTATATGTGGCACAAAAAAAAGGAGGGGGGGGCAGTTACGCATAGGATTGTATGGAATAGTTTGACTCTCGTTGCAGAAAGGGAAGGCGAGCTACAGGGAATGTTAACAGAATACACACTCAATGCTACTGAAAGAAACAGCAACTTTCAGCTTGGCCAAGCAATAATAATACTGCAACTTCTAATCATTGGGTGTGAAACATTGCTGAATCATTAAAACGGCCTATACGTTGGTACTCCGTAATCCATAATTTCTGCAGTTGAATGTCATTTGAAAACAAATGATAGATTACAACTGCACTTTTTGCCTTTCTACTGTGTGACAGATTTCTCATTACAACAGTCAGATATTTTAAGACCGCAATAACACCAGAAACTAAAAAACAAAATATGACAAGACTTCACACCTCAGTAGACAGTGGTACAGCATGCTCCAGTGGTGATGCCATGCTCAGAACTAGGGCACCTGTATATAGAAGGGCATGCGCATCAACTTCTGCAGTAGCAGCAGCTTCCACCACATTTTTGTTCCAAGCAGTGGTAGTGTGAGCATGTGAAAGGAGAAGTAGTTTTTATTATTTATTTATTTATTTGGATTTCTTCATTTCAAATGCAAAGATCAAAAGGCAAATAACGACGTGGATTAAAAATAATCTGGAAGTATATTTATTTTAACGGAGTTTTGAAAATCATTAAATATCGATTCTGAAACGTGCCCACATGGGTGTGTATTCAAATGTTTGTAAAGTTATGGGTCCAAACTGCTCTGGTCATCGGTCCCTAGGTGTACAAACTACTTTAACTTACCTTAAGGACAACACACCAGTGGCGGACTAAGGCTGTCGGTGGCCCAAGGCAGCGGCAAAACAATATGAGGCCCCCTTACACTTGTAAATACATGCATTACTATAGAAAAGTAACTTATGTGATTTGGAGGCGCCCTAGGACAAGAGGCACAGGACAGTATAAAAAAATTGCTTTTGAGATTTAGAGGTCTACGCCCCTGCCCCCCCCCCCCTTAGACCACCACTGCAACACACATACCCGTGTCCGAGGAAAGACTCAAACCCCTGACAGGAAGCAATCCCATGGCTGGGTGTTCTGAGCAATTTTTTTGAACTCATCTGAACAGTTTGGCTGGATGCCATATGCACTACCGAAGCTCCACTCACATGTGATGTCTCTCCATTTTCGAATGCGATCATACATATTATCTATACTTACCTGAAGTTTTCGAATTTTATTTTGTGACTGTTCATAGACATTCCCTCATTCATTGGTCATTGAACTGTTAACCATGTTGAAGAGACATTGAAAATGGTTGGTATTGCTGACAACTTCAAAAGTTACAAACTATCAGCTGTATTTTGCTCAAACTGTCTTCGAAATGAATCTAAAATTGGTGTACCAATTAATTAATAACAAATAATGTAGACTTTAAAAGGTTTTTGTTTACAATATTAACTTATAGACTATGGCCAGTTTTGCCTGGCCACCCGAAAAATCAGAAGATCTCCCGCTGGCGGCGTCTGCTCTGTAGCCCCGCCCCCAGCCGACGTCAGTTTATTATGCAACATCTTATTTCTTTTCTATGCTGAGTGCAAGTTTCCATGCTTCACTAAGTGTGTAGCCGCTATCGCGATTAATCTGCAGTTCCCTTACTCGGATATCGATGGACTCTTTGATTTTACGGTCCCAGAAGCTGGACGTCTGGGTCAGAACTTTCGTATTCTTGTAGTCTATCCCATGTAACTCAGAAAGACAGTGTTCTGCACCTGCCGATTTGTTTGGCTGTTGTAATCTTGTATGTAGCTGATGCTCACGACAGCGATCTTTGACAGTACGCAACGTCTGACCAATGTAAGTCTCTCCATATTGGCACTGGATCTCATAAACTCCGGATTTACTTAGACCCAGGTCATCCTTAATCCTGCCAAGCAAAGCCTTAGTTTTGTCTGGTGGGCGGTCAACCGTCTTCACTTGATGTTTTAGTAGAATCCATCCTATCTTGCAGGATAGTACGCCACAATATGGGAGAAATGCAGTGGTAGTATCCTCCTGAGGTTTATCAACTGTTCCGCCTGTGGTGCAGTTGGTGTGTGTCGTAGGGCTCCCAGATTTGCCACTCTGTGTAGCCGTTCTTACGGAATACAGTCTTTAAGTGTTAAAGGTCTTCATTGAGACTCTCACTGTCCTAGAGAGTATGCGAATTGTGTACCAATGTTTTCAGCATGCCGTTTCTTCACGCCGGATGGTGGCAGCTATCTGCATGCAGGTATAAGTTGGTGTGCACCTTCTTGCGGAAAACACTGTGCCTCACTGTCCCATCAGGTCTTCTTCTAACCAGAACATCAAGAAAGGGAAGCTTCCCTTCGACTTCCGCTTCCATGGTGAACTTTATATTCTGGTGTCTGGAATTGAGATGGTCGAGGAATTGATTTAATTTTTCTCTTCCATGAGGCCATACCACCAATGTATCATCGACATACCTGAAAAAAAAAAAAACAGGTTGGTTCCCAATCAGCTGAATCTAGAGCTTCCTCCTCGAAATGCTCCATATACAAGTTGGCGACAACTGGAGTAGTGGACTCCCCATGACCACTCTTTCTGTCTGCTCTTAGTAAGAACCACCGAAAAGAAAGTAAGCTGATGTCAGTACTTGCCTGAAAAGGTTGGTGGTCTTTACATTAAAGATCCATCCAATAAGTTCTAGTGAATCTTGTAAAGGCACTCTGGTGAAAAGGGAAACAACATCAAAGCTCACCAGTAGGTCAGATGTCGAGAACCTAAGTTTTCTGAGGCATTCCATAAAATCCACCGAGTTCCTGATGTGATGTGGACATTTGTCAGCATGAGGCTAAGCATCTCTTTAAGGTGTTTAGCTAACAGGGATGTTGGAGCATCAATATTGCTGGCAATGAGACGTAGTGGCACATTTTCCTTGTGGACCTTTGTAAGTCCATAGAGTCTTGGAGGTATCGGTGGTTTCACTCGTAAATTCCTGATAACTTGATCTGGCAGGTCTGAATCTTTGAGAACTGCCATGGTCTTCCTTTCGACTTTCTTTGTGGGATCTGTGTTGATTTTCCAGTATACACTATCTCCTAGCAGGCGTTTCATCTTTTCACTGTAGTCTTGATGTGGAAGGATAACTGTGGCATTGCCCTTGTCAACCGGTATAACAACAATGTCTGCATCTTCTCTAAGTTCCCGAATTGCTGTCCTCTCTCTGGTAGAGATATTTGGTTTCATAGGTTTGGTGTTTGTGAGAGCAAGACACGTTTCTCGCCGCACCTCTTCAGCTACTTCCGACGGAATACATGCCTCCACCTGCTCTACTGCGCTGATGATGTCCGAGATAGTCTCAGTTTTAGGAGTAGGTACAAAGTTGAGTCCTCTCTCCAGAATTGAGACCGCATCTCATCCAGTTCCTAAGTTGTAAGATTGATGATCGTCTTTCAGGGAGCATCAGTTGGTAGTTTTTCTGATATTCGTTCGAATTTCGATTTTGGACATTCTGTTGTCACTCTCTTAACACAGTCTGCTGTGGACCAGGTTACACCATCAACACATTCCCAAGTCCAGGAACTGAACTGGTTGGTAGCCTGAGTAGTTCCTGGTTAGTTCCTGGCTAGTTGAGTCCAAGCATCTGCGAGTGAAGTGCACTCTCTCCCGTATCAAAGCTAGACTGGCACGTTTCTTTATTCTTCTTGCAGCCACCGAGTCGATATCATGCGTCACCTTTGCAAAGTTCGGCATCACATGCTGTTCCCGGCATCTCATAAGAAATGCAAACGCACTCAGCAAGTGGTTCCTCCTGTGCTGCAGCTTGTCAAATTTCTTCATGCTGTGATACATCTCCTCCACGTAAAGGTATATGATGTGATTCTTTAGTCTCTCCTGGCGTAATTCTAGATAAAAAAAGTTCACAGTTGTGCGGCCGGATCCCTGTGTCAAACTGACACAATATTTCGGCAACCAGACCTGTTGCCATAATCGGGTGCTCTGATGAACTGACTGCCTAAGATTCTTTTTTTTTTTTTTTTTTTATCTTTTGATTCCTAACCCGGAGGGAGATGGGCGGGCTGTTTGAGAGCGTCTTACATGTTCTATTCAGCCACGTGGGTTTGTTTGTTCTGTTTTGGCTCTATTTATTTATTTTGAGGGGGGGAATTTTGGGGGGATACAGTTTGTCCCAATTGCGAATATTCCGTGGGCATGGGGACAGCTCCGTTATTCACCTTACAGCCAACAGGAAACCACGGAAACTTGGGCTAGAGCTGCTTGCATTTGTTGTCATCATCTTCTGTAGAAGTTTTGTTGTTTCTGCCACTGCTTTTGTTTGGATTTTTCTTCTTCATGTCTCCTATAAGAGAAGCCACTTTCGTCTTCACGTTGGTTGTGGTCAGCTCCTCTGGTCTACCGGCGCCTCAATTTGTCAGCCACCTCGGCTAACACTAATTGTGGATGTAGTTGCTGGTTTTGAAGTGTGTCATTTTCCTGTGGTAGCCACCTCATGTCTTCCTTGTATGCTGGTTTATGCCTCTCGAGGTCGATTTTCTCAGCAAACAAATTCCGCAGTTACATTGGTGGTTCTTGCTCGTCCTTCTTCGGTGTTGGAAGATGTTAGTCTAGATCAGGCATTTGGGATCCAAAGTCAGACATCCGATTCATGGATTGGTCTGCTCGGTTAGTTGTCATCCTCTTCTTGTGCGTCTGTGTAGTTTAGTTCAACTGTTAGTCCGTTGGCGCGGGGGTGTCGTCGGTGCCGGTCTGCGCGTCCCATGTGTTCCTCTGAGAACTCCGCTGCTGCAAAGTTTTGCGCAGGCGGGAGCATGCTGCTTCCAATTCGGCTTGAAGCACCACCCGCATCCTAGACTCTGTATCCTGAAGTACCATGTCAATGTCACTATGACCGCTGCCGCTTGCCTCGTTGTAGATGTTCGTCTCTCGGAGGTCTGGAGCGGACGGCCCGCTCGCTACACCACACGGCCGGCTTCCCCCGCCACCTCTCTCACCAGTGGCGGCGGCCGTCGGCCGCGTGGCGGGGAGGTAGGCCGCTCGCTGCTCGGAAGTTGCGGGCGACCTAGCGGCCTTGCGTCTTCTGTTTCTTCACCTCTTGCTGGTCCTTCCTGGGATGCGGGCCGAGTGTTCTGCTGTGGCTTCTCGCTGCGAACGCAAAATGCTGGGCAGCCTCGCCAGCTGGTGACATGTGGGCCGCGGCAGCGGGCACATGTCGGCTTCGTCTCGCGTGCCAGTGGGCAGGCGTGGCTAGTGTGTTCGCCACTTGTAGCATTGGGGTGCCGTGTCCAGGCCAGGCGGCAGGGGCTCCGCTTGCACTGGGAAGCCAAGGAGCTTGGAAAGCTCAAAGACTTGGTTCCCTTTTATCTTCTGCTTTCCGTCCCCGTCCGTGCCCAGACAGGATGAAAAGCAGCGACTTCTTCCTGTTCCCTGTTTGCCTTGTTATGCAGCCTGACTGCCACGCTGCCAAAGCCGGCTTGCAAGACGCAGCAGTTCATTGACTGTCGTCTTCTTACTGGGTATCTTCTGCCGCATTTCTTTCGGGGCTGGGACGATGTACTCGTCCAACAGAGAAGACAGTGCCTCTTAGTCGGCCCAGATCTTCACTCGCACTTGAATTAGTGCGTGGTCGTTTTCATTTGAGAAGCAGACGTCTTCTTTCGCCTTTGATTCGAGCCGGCCGAGAATCTCCATCCAGTTCTCCTCCCGATACTGGATGAAGAAAGGTAGAGGTAGAGCCAGCCATCCCAAATGTAGTGATTTCCTCTCCATGGCTGCTTAAGACGGGATGACCGAGCGTGCGCTGCAAGGACAATTTGCTTTTTTCGCTGTAATAACAGCGGACACAACAACTTTGCTCCAAGCGCGCACTCCACTGGTTTTCCCGGCGGTGACGTAGCTGCAGAGCGCTTGAACAATAGGTCCACTCCGCACCGCTGCACCAGCAGAACTGCCGCAAAACTGCCTAAGAGCGGTAGCAACGCTTTTATCTCCTCCCTCCCTCCGCTGCTTCATACGCCGTCCGCACCCGCCGAGGTCTGATGGCGGTGTCTTCGCGGTCCCTTGCACCCTACAATGTCCGCGTCCAGCGGCGTCTGCTCTGTAGCCCCGCCCCCAGCCGACGTCAGTTCGTTGTGCGACATCTTATTTCTTTTCTTAACTATGCTGAGTCCCGGTTTCCATGGTTCACTAAGCGTGTATCCGCTGTCGCGATTAATCTGCGGTTCCCTCACTCGGATCTCTATGGATTCTTTAATTATACAGCTTCCCTCCCCCCGGCTCCTCAGGGTCCTGGACCGACAGTTTCATCAGTGCTATATTCAGTGTCGTGTGCAGTGCTCCAGTGAAGTATATGTTTTTTAACTGCATCCACTGCAAACAGACAAGCGTCGCACAATGTGTTTTAATTAGTGTCTCCATGTACTCAGCGTCCTGTGTTATTTCGTCCTATATTTTGTTGTTTTTTTAGGTCACCTCATTTTTAACTGACTAAATGTGGTTTTAATCATCTGTCTATTGTAATGTACTTCAAACTGTCGCCTTATCTACGTTATTGTATCTCCGTTGTTTTATCTCCTGTTATGTATTTTAATTCTCACCTCATCTATGTATTTTAATTTCTCTCGGCTGAAGAGCAGCCTATGGTGCTGCTGCCAGCCTACCAGTGTCACTCTGGTGTGAAACACAATATAGGGGTAAAAATGTGCTGGTACACATCCACAACACCGACTCCCGTCTTTTCTATCCCTCTGCTGGTGTGCCCCAAGGCTCTGAACTTTCTCCCCTTCTGTATACCTCTGATATGACTAAGCCTGCCCCTCCTGTACACCTCTTCCAATATGCTGATGACACCCTCACCCGTTCCAACCGCCTGCTCCAAGAACACCTTGACCTCTTCGCCGCTTGGTGCAAACAGTGGCTCCTGTCTATAAATCATACCAAAACCAAGGTAATCATTGTAAGTCACACTACCCATTCCTTCTGTCCCCGAGATTTCTATCTCACCCTCCATAACCGTTCCATCCGCCTCACCACTACCCTAAAGTACCTGGGCCTCACTGTTGATCACACCCTCTCCTGGACACCCCATCTATGCACTATCCAAGAAAAAGCTCGCTCCCGCCTCCACCTCCTCAAACTCCTTCTTGGCCGAACATGGGACCTCAAGCCTTCTACCGTCCTCTATACCTACAAATCCCTCATCCGTACTATACAATGTGTCACCCATCCAGCCTGGATCTCCGCTCCACCATTCTTCTACAAATCTTCGGAGATACTGGAGCACCATGCCCTCCACCTCACCTTCTGAATCCCCCTGTATCCCCCCTCACCCACGCGGATCCTCTATGATCTCATTCCTTTCCCCCAACTCGTTCTCTTTATTGAACATCTCCGCCTCCGTTACATATCCCGCAAATAAGATTCGCCTAATCCTCTAGTCCATCCCCTCCTCTCTGCACCTGGTCCGTTGCCATGCCTCCACCATTGTATTCCCCCTGCTCTCCACTTGTCCACACTCCAGATCCTCTCCCATGGCAACTCGTACCCTCCCCCTCCTTGATGATGCCCTCTGACCTGACATCTACCCTTCATACCAGCTGTGATCCTTCCCCTTGCTCCCTCTCCCCCTTCTCTCCCTGAGGGCCACGACTTTCCCTCCCTTCCCGACCCTTCTCCCCTCCTCATTCCACCCAGCTGTCCCTCCGGATCCTCCTCTTACCGCCCTCCCCCTTTCCTTCTTTCCAGTGGCTTCCTGGGACATCATCCCCCCATCCCTTCCCCACCGGTCTTGTGGCTCCTCCGCCCCCCCCCCCACACTACATCTTCAATGCTGCCTTCTTTGTGCTTCCATTTGAGTGCTTCGACAAGTGTGGTGCCTTTTAGTTACATTGTTTAATTTAATTACAACAGTGAACGGCCAACCCGCAGCCGACACCATTGGTTTTTACTTGTGTGTTTCTACGTGTGTGTGTGTGATGTGTTTTTCGTTTTAATTCCACAATAGTGGATGGTCTAAACATAGTCGCCGCCCTGCGCTCATTTCAATTGTGTGTGTGCCACTGACCTTCAAGCAGTTTTTATTCCCCACTATCGCCAATCCAAATCTTTTACGACGCCACCATTTTGCTTCATATCCCACTAAAGAAGAATTCACCGTCCCTGTACGTCCCATACCTTGTTTTATCTCCATTTTACATCTCCGTTTTATGTATGTGTTATCTCCAAAATTTTATCTCATTTATGTTCGTATGTTTCTACTATGTCAAATTTAATTTCTGTACGCTGAAGAGCGCCTGTTAGCACTGCCATCCCGCCCCTTTTTAGGGGAATTGAAATTACAATAAAGAAAAAAAAGTGCTGGTACATCTTTGAAATCGCTACTGTTGCGTTGTTTAGGCGATATTTGTTGTGTCTTGTGTTTCGCAGCTCGTTTTACGTATGTTTCCGTGCTCTGCGTTGTCTGCAGACGTCTTCGCCTGTTGTCTGGCGCCGCAAAGTGTCGCTGTCGCTGACTGCCGATCAGGGCACCGCCGCCCGCCCTGCCAATCCTGACTGCAGTACCGTCGTTTCGCCGCCCCATCGGCGTCCGACGCCCCCGGTGTTTCCGCTGCTACCTCCGCCACCGGCTTCTCGCCACGGAAGGTGATTCTCTGGCACACACCGAGTTCGTCGCCGCCCAGCGCATTCTGCCCGGCCCCCAGTTGCCGGAGCGCGTGCCACCGCCACCGCTGCCGCCTAACCACGTTGCGCCGCTCCCACCGCCCCTTTCCTTGGGCCGCTGGGTGGCACACCCGCCGCCGCCGCTGATCCTTCAGCAGTGCTCTGCGTTAAAGGCAACTGTTCGACACTGATATGTCGACCTTGCCCCCTACTAATGTGTCCTCCACCGTCATTTTTACCACGCCCTCCCATGCTCCCACCACCATCTCCTAGAGCACATCCTCCCCTCTCCTTCCTGCCACGATTCCCTCCCTCCTCACCCTCACCACTCCCTCAGCTGTTGGCCTCTCCTCTGCCCCCACACAAGCTGCTGTCCTTGTCCCACACTCTCTTGTCATGTCCTCCGTTCCCCCACTCGATTCCTCCCCCCCCCCCCTCACCTCGACTCCCGTGGTGACCGTGTCACTGCTCGCACCCGGAAGACCGCCGTAGCCTCCTCTCCTCCCCCACCCGATGACGCCGCCGCTGCCACAGGGCCAGCTCTGCACCACCTTCCAGTCACCCCCGTCCCCACTCCTGTCTCCCAGTCACTCCTAACACCGAAGAAGACCAAACGAGCGTCTACAGATGCCCCCAGCTACCTCATGCACGTCTTCAATGAAGACGCACTATGCATCAACCACCTCCTTTGTAATGGAGCCCTCATACACAACCGCCTCCACCAGGTGGAACCTTCCCAAGCACCTCCACAGCCACATCGTTGCTCCCGATGCCTCACATATAACGACCATCTTGGCCCCCTGTATGCCCACACTGCAAAGGCCAACCCTTTCAAACCTCTTGCCCTAACCTCGCTGCCACCCCCTCCTGCAACTCCTACGGTGGGGCACACCCCATGTACTCTTACAAATGTTATGTCCTGCCCCCCTCCCACTAAAGAAGAATTCACTGTCCCTGTACGTCCCACTGATCCCCCAATTCCCACCAATAACTACTTATGCCCTCCCCCCACAGCAGAGGACATCATCCGGTTCCTAACTATCGTCCTCCAAAATACCCAGCACCTGTGAGTGCTGCCAGCCCGCGCCTTTTTCGGGGAATTGAAATTACTATAAAGAAAAAAAAAATGTGCTGGTACTCTGGTTTCCCTTCAAATTGAATAAATCTTTCGCCTTTTACTAAAGATGTTCATGGAGCGGAACATTAAATGAGTCTGAATATTATTTTTCGTAGTCCCTAGCATATGCTAGGCCACAATACCAATACAAATTCAGTAATGACTGGGAGTCAAAGGACGATATTTCATAGAACATATATCCTTGTGAGGCGACCACTCTTCATGCTCAGGATCATCTGCGGTCATTTTCTAAATTTCTAACTCAAAATAAACGGACTCGTTGAAGAGCTCGTTATTTACAAGTTTGCTCTAATGTTTATTTATTTGTTTTTTTCGTATTTCGCACTGTGTGTCGGCCTGTAACGTGTTCACACTTTTTAAGTCGCGCGATCAGCTGTTCGGCACCAAGGGATGGGCAAGAAATCACGTACTAGTTGAAAATCATGGTGAATGAAAATTCAGTGTTTTCACGGATGCGGAGATCTGGAATCTGACCGTGCTTGCAGTCATGGTCACGCTTGAGTAGCGAAGAGCAGGAATAGCAGCGAACGGCAGTAGAAAGAGCCATCTGGTGACCGAAATGAGTACTAAAATCAGCAGTTAATAGCAGGTGTAGCAGTGAATAGCGGAAAAGCGAAGAGGAGGTGAGGGCTAAAAGAACCACCTATAGGTCGAAATCTGTACTAATACCAATCCAGAGAATAGCGGGTATAGCAGCGAATCACTTATAAGCGAAGAGCGGGTATAGCAGCGAATCGCCGATAAGCGATGACCAGGTATAGTGGCTAAAAGCCGATTATCGACAGCAAACAGTTCGCATACACTTTTGCGTTTTTCCTAGAAAATAGTCAGGGTCCGGCAGGGAGAGGTTCAAAACTGAAAAATATATCTCGTCCATTTCGCTGTAGGTCATCTAAAAGTGTATATCTTGTTTCTGCCAACATGAAGCGATCGAGAATGAGCGAGAAACTTGAAGAAGCACCATGAATAGGCGCGAACTATGCGATGACTTCAAGAGCCATCGAACTTGTGGTGCCAGAGCAAGGTATATTGCAATCACATTATTTTATAAGTAATTAACTTTGTCTGTACTCTATTTTAAAACTGCTGCAATAATAGTAGGCGGTATGATGATTTAATACTTTGTTAGTATGGAAAGGTAGACTCTTTCAGCACTGAGTGTTGTTCTAGCAATAAAGAACGTAGTTGCAGCATGCAGAGCAACAAGCTAGCTCTTCACTTACTTGAAATGTGGGCACTTGCACTCCGCTACGATGTTGGCAATACCACGTAGTAGCCAATCATGGTCCGAGTTAAGCGCTCTCTGCAGCTGTTACCAACGCATGAGCAACTCGAAAAAAACATGTGCATAAAATCATTCCCCATGGGACTTGTGCTGGAATACTGATATATTAATTGTTTCAATTATAGTAAAGATCTCAGCTTCTTATTTCATATGTATGCATAAATTTTGAGTTGAAAGTGAATGGCACAGAAACGAAACTGCAGTAACTTTTTATTTATTTAAGCATGATACCGCTTTCTTATACACCTTAAAAACATGTGGCACCTAACAGTAAAACTAATACTATATTACTATAAATAATTGAAGCATGTAAAGTAATATGATATCCATTATAGGCTAGTGTATTCAAATAACAGCACACTCTAATAACTGCAGTATAGTTACATTAAAGAAACAAGTTATTAAAATTGAGGACATATTCATTGACAATGAAATAACACCTACTTTGCAAATAATTTTTACACTTACTAAGAATATTTACTATTCTTTCATTGTCTTGATGTGGCTAGGAAGTTTATTGTACAGTTATTTTATCTCCCCCCTCACAGTAACGCTTTTATAGTGGCCCATATTTTCTGAATTATGTTAACATGCTGACTGAAGTTCCAGTTTTTGTTTTGTGCCACTAATATATTTATGTAAGTAACCACCTCATGAACAGACTTGGTGATATTAGTATATGCTGTGCTTAAAAATAAGTTTGCAAAAATTACAGGGTGCTTTATTTTCAATTGACCATATGATGATCTGTTGCTCTATGAAACAATTTTTGGTTACTGACAAATTTTTCCTGAAATGATTCCAAACTGCGGTAGTGATTGTGTTTAGGCATAAGTTTAAAAAATTGTGTTGTAGACCTAGCAAGAATAGCCTACTGGGCTGCATAAAGCCTTACAGAACATAAAGTTATGTGAGTAATAGACTTTAGTTACATGCTTTAGTGCCATCCAAAATGTAGATAAAGTATTTTACTGTTTCATTGCACACATTATCTTGTTAAAAATGTAGTACTTCTGTGAAATTTGATGCTAACAGGTTCTGGGCACTCCCACTGCCGCCACCACCATCACCACCACCTCAAGGCATTACTGTGTAACACAGTGAACCATATGTGACATTAACACAGAAAGGTGGGTAATAATCCTAACATTGTTAAGCTCTCAAAGTATTTGGCACAAGCGGTGGACTTCAACTAAATGTGCCTTTATTTCCCACAAATATGATTTTTCTTTCTCTTTAAGTTTAATTTTGTATCATAAATGTAGGCAATATGTGTTATATCAACAATTGGATAACACCAACTGCCCTCTATAGTTTTCACACTATCCAAAATATGAGTATCACCATACATTACATATTAATTTAAAGGATAGCTGACATTTGGTAGACTCTGATATCCACAGAAAGGACAAATGAAGAGTGAAAACTGGAATTACTGTAGGTCTGACTTATTTATTAGCTACCATTAAGTCACACAGAATTTTAATGACTTAAATGTCAGAATCTTTATAATGTTATGATTTTTACATTAATCCTACTGTTTCAGTTATGTTTCACGGCAAGTGTTTTGGTAAGGAATACCATTACATTAAGGCCGTGTCTACGTGGGCAACAAAAGCGAGCAACAGCGCGCAACAGCTTCAAGCGACAAATCTCAACCACATGTATGGTAACGGGACTGTCCTATGTGAGCGACATCTGCAGTGCCACGCAACAGACACGACGTTTGAATCTCAAACCTGCTTGATTCTTGTCGCTGTTGCACGCGTGACAAAGTGTTGAGTTTGTTGAGAATCGTCTGCTTGTCGAGGTTATAAAGGACGTCGCAAGAATTCTGCAATCTAATAATCCTGGAGGTTTATGAAACTGCAACTGTTTCTGAAATAACAGAATACATACAATTAAGAAGTTTGATTGGGATAAGAAGAAAATAACTACTTTGTAAATTTTCTTTTGAACTTTAAAGGCGACTGAAGTTCAATTTTTAAATTGTTTCTAATGTGACAGTATTTTGAGTGGTAGTTTGATTTACACAATGATGAACGTGTTTTGAACAATTACATTTGTATGCTTTTTAAGCATTTGAAGTAACAACAAACTTACTCCAGAGAGATATAACAGTAAGATGTCAGACGAGATGTGTGTAAAATTACGTTTCTGAATAAAATATCTTGATATGTTTCAGTAGGAATTTAATGTGTCTGGTAGGCCTTCAGTGGGATACATGTATTTGCAATAAATATGAATATATTGGTATTAACTTGATAAAAAAAATTATAAATTGGTAGCCCACATCACTACCCCTATACAACGCCCACTGCTAGCAAGTCCGCCCAGAATTAAATGATTTACTGTTGTCTTACAATATGATGATTTTTTTTTTTTTTTTTTTTTTTTTTGTATTCTGTTGTTGATGGTTTGTAGTCACTCGAAAGTATCTGTATTCGTCGTTATATATGCCTGGTGATCTTCACTGTCTATTTTTGTCAAGTTATGAATGAAATAGTCCATGTAAATCCTTCACTTTGTAAATTTAATGCACAACACTCTTTTTACGTCTTATTTCCTAATGTAAATAAAACTTTATTGCCTTACTCTGGAGCTATTGTTGTTCTATGGTTTACGGGTGCCAAACATTAGATAGAAACAGCTGATCGGTTATAGCCACCATCTTGTAGCGAAAAGTTGTCCTCACGTAGGAAACCAGGCCATGCCGCTGCTTGTAGGGACAGTGTCGCGTAGCTGTATGTCGTGCTGTCGCTCGCTTTTGTCACCCACGTAGGACACAGCCTAAGACAGTCAAGATTAATCCCTGAATGTCACCTGAAAAAAGTATATACCAGTAATCGTAGTTGTGACATTTTGTAGAAAAACAGTAAACCATGCCTTGTGTTGTATTTTACATAATCAATGTTGTAATATGTGAAGCGAAGCTGGAAAGCACAAGGAGTATCAACAGCTAAATTTAAGTAAATGATAGAGGGCAGAGCAGGGGTGGAATACACGCAAGTGTGAAACATTTGTTTCCATTTTGCATTTTGTTCAGTAAACATATAAAAGTACATACTGGGTACCTGTCTCTTGTTGGAAATGATGTATGAGAGAGAGAGAGAGAGAGAATGTAGGGCATGTGAATTGTAATTTGTATGTTTAGTTTTGCTCATATTTGTTGTACAAATGTTTCATGTAATCTGGCGGAGTGAGCAAGATTCAGAAACAGGAGGAAGATGATGATGAAAATGTTGCAAAAAGAAGAAACCAAATTGTTATTTATACCATACAACCTTATACGTAGTTTACATAATGTAAGAATCTATCAAATGTGCTTCAAAAATGAAAGTTGTAACTTTTCTGCTAAGTATTTGCATTCCCTGTAACAACTGAATAAATTGTATAAAAGATAAACATGTGTGCTATTTTATAAACCAGTTGTGTGAATTAGCGTCTACTAACAAAGCTATGCGTAACACCACAATTGTTTACAGCCAAATAAATGGATTTTAATGTGAGTTTCTTGTTTTTCAAATCTGTCTGATGCACCTTACCTTCCAAAAAGTATCTCTTAACTTCTTTTTATGGGTGTACTGGTTAGTCAGATGTATGCCTAAGGTCTATCACTTTGCTCATTGTACTTAACGTGACTACTTAATTTATGCACAATTAAGTCTCAATAAAGGTATGACGATTTTTGTTAAAAACTTGCTGTTATAATTGCAAATAGCTGAAATAGATCAGACTACACTGTAACTACCATGTTTCTTGGAACAAAATTAAGAGGCAGCACTTAAGCAAATTTGAAATTAAGGGAGCAAATTTTAGAATTTCAGCTTTGTAACAGAGTTGGCTACAAGGGCTCCAGTTTAATTAAATGTGTCAAAATTGAAGAAAAATATTGCCATATTTTTCAAGACAAATTATTGGTAAATGTTCGGACTTGTTATATAAATATTTTAAGCTATAGGCACTGTAAAAGAAATACTATTGTCAAAAATCTGAGTGACTTAATACTCACAGTCACTAAAATACGATTTTGCCTTTCTATTAAGTCATTTCCTATGGAAATTGCACAGTAAAGGAAACTGAATATATGTAATCTACAATGTCATCGACCAAAGGTGAAGGGTGGTATCCCATTCTTCAGTAATGTCCTAAGCTTTAACATACTTACAACTCAAGGGTACATACAAGAACTTGTCAACTACAGAGCAGGAACACCATTAATTACTTCACAGTCAACATACAGGATTATCTCCCTGACTCTTATGTGATTGAGTTGTCAAAGAGCATTGAACAGCCATTGCAACACTAGACTGGTTACACAATAAGTAAAATGTTACCCTATGGTTACAAGCACCAGATCTGATCACATACACTGTTATCTCTGAGTTATTGAATTCAAACACAAAAGCCACAATGGAACTGTTAATCCATGCTACAAATAATTTAGCCATGCCTATTCAGCACCAATTGTGATTTGTATCTGATCAACCACAGCTATAATTGTAAATTGGGCCTATACTGTATTAGTCAGCACAATAGAATGTCTTTGAATACATTTAGAAAAAAGTAACTTAGAAAATGTATTTAATCCTGCTCCCAATAAGACACATTACTGCTACAGAGCCTTGTTAATACAGCACGACTCCTTTGGCATGTTTGATAGTGTAAAGAAGCACCAATCTGCTTTATGGAATCATCACAGTACCCCTATCACATCACTTATTCTGACTTGTCCAATGTCAGGTTGCAGTTCAGTACAATGTTTGGAGTAGCGAACCAAAAAGGAAATAAATAAAAATACACCAGTAGCCAAAGTTTTTTGTAATTATCTCCAAGTAGGCCTAAAGTATTTCACTTGAACTATTCATGGTGTCAACTTTCAACGGGAAGATTTGTGTTCACACTTCATTCACTTTCTTACCATAGACCTTAAAAGTAAACCAATGGCTTTAAAACCCAACTTAAACCTCAGGCTATGCTACATATAAATCTGCTACTAAATTCAAGATTTCAGGGGGAAGGGACCAACATCACTCTCATTCCATAGCAGAAAATTTATAGGTATTGTACTAGGGGACAATATGTATTTCACATTTACTTATCATCAATTTAGTATCACATAATGATTTCAATGAAACACTGTTCAGTCACACACAGTTTCTACACATATTTTGCACACTTATATTATTAGTTATGTCACATTTAAACGGCGAGTTCTTCAGGAGTTGTCGTGAATCTTCAAGTTTCTCGGAATAGCAAGTATTGATAGTGGAAACTGCGTCTGGAAAATCATGAGCATTATTAGACTTTTCTATAAATATTGATTGGTATATAATGTATCTCGACAACATAATTTCACATTTGTTTCATTTTATACAAAATTTAATCACAAGTAACAAAAATTGTAAACTATACTTACTATTGTCTGATTTGTTGAGATTTACTTTTCTCGGTTCACAACATAACTTTCATAACAACGAAGAGACGATAAATTAGTTACTGGCAGAGTAGAGACATCTATCGGTAGTGTAGCGGGAACACACAGAGTCATCTATCGGCAGCTGCGTGGTGTCGCTACTGCCATCTATCGGTAAACCTGATAAAGATGAATACAAGAAGATACGGCAATAGTAGTGTTATGTTTACTTGCGTACGAAAACGTAATAATAACATCTTTTTTTACGTTTTTAAGCCTTATTAGATATGTTTAGTTAAAGTTACATAATATGAGCTTGTGTTTCATTTTAAAAATAGCTAATGTATAGAGCGTTTTAGATTGTTCTCGCAACGACAGTCGAACCCTCTTAGAGATAAGTACTTGCTCTGCCAAAGTGTCGGTACTCTGGTTTCCCTTCAAATCGAATAAATCTTTCGCCTTTTACTAAAGATTTCCGTGGAGGGGAACATTAAATGAGTCTGTAACTTATTTTTCGTAGCGCCTGGGTTATGCTAGGCCACAAGATAAATACAAATATGGTATGGCTGATACTTAGCAGAATATGTATATTCTTGCGAGGCGACCATATCTCACGCTCAGTAGCAGCGGTACTGAACCTGCGGCCCGACGAACATATCTGAGTGGCCCCACTTGCCGGCAAGCTAGTCGTCAAATTTTAACGCATGTCTTTGTCGTGAAGTAGGCCCCACTCAAGTGTTCGGGCGGCCCGGTGCTTTCCCACTTCCTGTGGCGGTTGTGACAGCGCTCGCAATCGCGTCGTTTTCGGTGCGCTGAAGTATCCGTTCTGAATTCTATCTTCTTTTTTTTTATTTTTTTTATTTTTATTTTTTTTATTGTCGTTTCAATTCCCCTAAAAGAGGGGCGGGCCGGCAGCACTCACTGGCGCTCTTCGGCCTACAGAAATAAACTTTGTCAGCGGAGAACATAAAAACACAACGGAGATAATACAGACATAAAATGGAGATAAAACAAAGTACATAAAATGGAGGAAACAGTGGTGACATAAAACACTTGGAACGGCGAAAGTGGTGAATAAAAACAGTTGCTCGAATGTCAGTGGCGCACACACACAATTAAAATGAGCATAGGGCAGCGGCCATGGTGAGACCGTCCGCTATTTGGAGTTAAAATAAAAAACACAACACACACTTCGATAGATACACAAATAAAAGCTGATGGTGTCGGCTGCGGGTTGGCCGTCCACTGTTGTAAAATAAAACAATTTAACTAAAACACACCACACTTGTCGAAGCACAAAGGAGGTTCCGTAGATGGTGGGGCACTGACAGCATTTGAAGATGTGGTGTGGGGGGGAAAGGGGTGAAAGGAGATGGAGAGGGTGGGGAGCAGCCACAGAACCGGTAGGGAAGGGACGGGGGGGATGATGTCCCAGGAAGCCACGGGGAAGAAGGATAGGGGGGCGGTAAGAGGAGGATCCGGAGGGACGGAGGAGGGGAGAAGGGACAGGAAGGGAGGGATAGTCGGGGCCCTCAGGGAGAGAAGGGGGAGAGGGAGCAAGGAGAAGGATCAAAGCTGGTATGAAGGGTAGATGTCAGGTCGGAGGGCATCATCCGGGAGGGGGAGGGTACGGAAGTTGCCACGGGAAAGGATCCGGAGGGTGGACAAGTGGAGAGCAGGGGGAATACAGTGGTGGAGGCGCGGCAATGTACCAGGTGCAGAGAGGAGGGGATGGACTAGAGGATTAGGCGGATCTGATTTGCGGGATATGTAACGGAGGCGGAGATTTTCAATAAAGAGAACGAGTCTGAGGAAAGTAATGAGATCATAGAGGATCCGCGTGGAGGAAGGGGGATAAAGTGGGATACGGAAGGCGAGGCGGAGGGCATGGCGTTCCAGTATCTCCAGAGATTTGTAGAAGGATGGGGGGAGGGGCGGAAATCCAGGCGGGATGGGCGACACAGAGGACTGGGCGGATGAGGGATTTGTAGGTATAGAGGATGGTAGAAGGGTTGAGGCCCCATGTTCGGCCAACAAGGAGTTTGAGGAGGCGGAGGCGGGAGCGGGCTTTTTCTTGGATAGCGCGTAGATGGGGAGTCCAGGAGAGGGTGCGATCAATAGTGAGGCCCAGGTACTTTAGGGTAGGGGTGAGACGAATGGGACGGTTATGGAGGGTCAGATAAAAATCTCGGGGACGGAAGGAACGGGGCTGAATTCTATCAAGTGTGACACTGTAATCTGGCTTGCGAGCGTTCGGCATGAGCAAAAAAAGGCCGGTTATAAATCTGCCATTTTTTATGCTTATTGGAAAGATGCGTATTTGTTTGTAAAATGTGTTGGGAAAGCACTGTGCTTAGTATGCAACTCAAAAGCACCGCCAGTGCACTGTCACTACGAAAATGAACACTTCATAACACACGAGGGGCAAGGTAAATATAAATTAATCGGTACTATGCGTGACTGTGTTGAAAGTTTTAAATTGCAGTTTTTGCTTATTTAAAAAGTCAGCATCAATAAAGTAATTTGAACAATTTTCCCTCTGTAAAATCCTTGAATTTTCGTAATTTACAGGCACTGCAGATAGAATTTGAATATGGGTTTTAAAAGAAAACAAGTAAAACCTTCACTCAGAGAGTTTATGACGTCTTTTTCGGTGTGCCCACAGGATTGCCCATCAAGAATCCGATCTGAATTGACAAACATACCGTGCGATTCAGTTGACAAATCAAATGTTTGTATAGCTTATGGGACTTAACTACGGGGTCATCAGTCCCTAAACTTACAAACTAGCTAATACTAAGGACGGCACAAATATCCATGCCCGAGCTGGGATTCCAACCTCCGACTGTAGTGGCCGTGCAGACAGTGACTTGGGCGCCGCAAACCCCTCGGTCACCGCGTCCGGCGATTCAGTTGTGACGAACTGCTATTACCATTACACTGGAGATATGATTTGGTTTTATAAAGACAGTATCTGTAAAAATGTTATACTTAAAAACTTAATCAGTGGATTACGAAATGTTGTTTTTCTGTAACATGTCTCTGACGTTCAGAGATGCCTAAATGGCATTGGCTTGAGTCCCTTACCGCTGTTCGGCGGAGTTCGAGTCCGGTGGGCGGGCGCTAAACGGATGATTGAAGCTCATGTGTAGACAAGTCAGTACGTTGTTTTGCTTGGTCGTGAGGGTGCTGTGAGAACTGAAGAGTGAGAAAATATTAACCATGTCAGAAACTGCTTCTAAAAACAAACCGGAACGAAAACTATCTCTTGAAAGCAGGCTGTTTTAAGATCGGTGGGAAATTGACTGTTTTGTAATGCAAAATAAACTTAGATAAGCAACTTCTTTAATTTGCCGAGAAAGTGTTGTATTAAAGAAGTGTAATATTTATCGCCATTTCACAACAAACACTTATATTTTTATCAGTGTAAAAGTATATATACTTTATTTCATAAACCTAACGAACCGTATCGAATTTAGATTGCGTTATACGACCTGTGTGATGGCGCATTAATTAGAGAGATTTGCAATAACACTTGCTGAGGTGGATTTGTCAACCGATAGCCCCGCTTTTCGTGATTCTTTTGACAGCGTGAGTATTGTAGCATACAACTTTACACGCGACATAGATGGCAGGCACCAAAAACAATGTCACTGGGTCCTTTTCGAATGCTTGTTGTACTAGTTGTCAAATACCTTGGCCTCTTTATTGATCAAAAGCTCGAGTGGTCTACGCACGTGAAGTACATCATACAGAAATGTGAAAAGGCAATTAATGTTCTTCATTCAATTACAGGAGGTGGGTGGGGTGCCGACCCTAGAGTATGTACGACTCTTTATCGTGCATTAATTCGATTTTGCTATGGATCGGCTTCTGATTCTGTTCTACAAATTCTTGATAGGTGCCAATTTAAAGCGATAAGATGCTGCTTGGGTGCCTTCATATCAACTCCTACGAATGCTCTACTTGTAGAAGCTAATGAACCTCCGCTAGACCTCAGAAGACAGTACATTGGATCAAAATACTTACTCAAAAGAGCTCGATTTGAACAAGACCCTTTGCTCTTGAGGATTCGAGCGTTGTCAGAGATATGTTTTACTAGTAGATACTGGTTTAGAAAGAAACTCCCACCACTAACATACATCTTTTATCATATTTTACCAGTGTCACAGAATCGGAACATTCTCACACCACCCAGTTTTGATGACCGATTACAGGAATACAATGATAGAATAAGACATTCGAACGAATATTTCTTACATGGAACCCTACATGGACTCGCTTCTGTTGAAGAACTTTTTACGTGATTGGCAAAATGCACTCCACATTTACACTGATGGATCACATTCTAAAGAGGGCGTTGGAAGCGCTTATTACGACGAACATACGCAATACTATGAAAAATTCCGGCTCCCACTGGAAGCTTCTGTACTTACGGCAGAGCTCACTGCAATACTAGAGGGACTCAAATATGCTGGCAGTATGGACTATAATACAACCATTATTCTATCAGACTCACGATCAGCACTGTTGCTCGTACAGAATCATGTTATAAATAATACCAACAACTACCCGGTGTACCAGATATTAGACCACATTGGAGCCTTACAGCGATGTAATAAGAAAATCATTATGGTGTGGGTCAAGGGACATCACGGTATTAAGGGCAACGAAATTGCCGATTATCTTGCCAAGGATGCCATTCATCATGTTCCTTATACAGACCTTCTACGCGACGTACGGCATCAGGTTAGAACCTTATGGAACAATAAGTGGCAACTATCAAACCAACTGAGAGGAAAGCATTATGCGGATATTCAGCCATGTATTCCTGCTCGGCCTTGGTATTCTCTCGGCCTGTTTAATAGAAAATTTTTAGTCACAATGTTTCGACTTCAATTTAACCATGGGCAGTTCAAGCAACATTTGTGCAGACTGAATCTCATTGTCTCGCCCCCGTGTGAGTGTGGTGCAGAGGAGGATGTTGATCACGTTGTTTTCGGATGTTCACAAAGATACGATGCAACAACTAAATTTTTACAGTACTGGTGCAAAACAGATATCACCTATCTACTAGTGTAGAGACGTTACTGGCAACACAAGATTTATCACTGTACAAGCATTTATATCGGTTTTTGGCAACTGAACGCATAAAGATATAATTTTTGTGTTTAAATAATCCATTTTTTGTAACTTTAATGTAATTTATGAAAACCTGTTAATTGTATTCAAATGTTTATTAAAGATTGGCTGAATGGGTTATACCCAAAGTCCATAATAAAGAAAAAAACTCACGGAATCTTTACCCACATTGTTTATATAATGTAACCAACGTCCATATCCCCAAACGACACTGCATTTTCAATTCAGAACTTCAGAATAAGTGACAAATTCATATTTAGTGCTAAAAACCGTGTAATATCACTCATCTTTAAATTAACCATGGACCATGTCTCAGAGAGCTATAACTTTTTTCTGTTGCGATAATTGATAAATCACTGTAAACTGACGTGGGCTGTCCCTATTGGATGTGGTACACAGATTGTATTGTAGATCCGATTTGAAAACAAGCTTTTTTTTTCTTTAAACTACTTTCCATTAAAAGTCTGTTCAGCCATTTATTTTTCTTTTTATTGAAGAGCCAAGATCGCTTTTTATTTTATTTTTATTTTTTTATTAAGACTACCAGTTTAGGCAGTTTAACTGCCATCTTCGGATCTTAGATTACATTCTTCGCAAGATTATTATTAAAAAAATGTAATCTAAGATCCGAAGATGGCAGTTAAACTGCCGAAACCGGTAATCTTAATAAAAAATAAAAAGCGATCTTGGCTCTTGTCTTCAATAAATTGATTAAAAGATCGCCCCAAAACATGACAAACCTTTATTTAAATTTCAGCAACCAAGTTAAGTAAGAATATTGACCGCCAGCGTTCTCTCTTGATATATTGATATATGCTACTTAATAAATAACAGTTACATCAAGTCTGATAGTAAAAAAAAAAAAAAAAAAAAAAAAAAAAAAAAAAAAAAAAAACTCCTCTCTAACACTGTCATTTATTTACTTTTGAAACAAGAGAGGGTGAGTGTCAAAAGCTGTTTGAAGTTACATAAGCAAGACTTTTACTAATTTTTAATACTTGAGTGTATCTCACACAGTAGCTGTGAATATATGTATGTTATATTTGCTGTATTGTGATTTGGTGCCTGTTACTCATTTCATTGTAATCTTCAACAATGTATAACAATCACAGGGCATTGTTGTATTTTGAGTAGTGAGTTATAAAAATTGGTCCCACCTTTGCAAATATGATCACCTTAACTGGCAATTATTAGAAGAAAAAAGAAGAGGAAGTCAGAGGATTACGCCTACCTAAATTACCATTTCTGCAACACTCTTTCACACAATGCACATTAATTGTAAACACGTATTGGTGTGATGTCTTTCGAAAGAACAGACATCACACCAATATATAAATAGAATTCACATGCGACGATGGCGTTCTGGGTTCCAGTCTTCATCGCTAATGTAATGAAATCGTTAGACCTTGTGTTGGAATCCCTGATGGTGAACATTGAGGAATATGTTCAAGGGACGCTACTTTGATAGCGTGGGACTGGTGAGAATTTTTGGCGGACGGGAGACGCGCTCCGGATAGATGAGAAGTTAAGACGACTGCTGCACCAAAGTTTGTAATCGATTAATACACTATAACGTATATTTTATTTTTATCCCGAAGTCTTCAGTTCTTTCCAGCACTAGTACCACAGGGTGCAGTAATAATATTTTTTCTTAAAATGTTGTTTCAGTTTCTTTTATATCAGGTAGGATAACATGTTTTACTTAATTTGCTCTATATCAATGGTTCGACAACTCACGAATATAAATTCACTGACTGAAGGCGAGATTTCATGGATGCACAATACAGTTCCGAGTTAACGATTACCGTTAACTTTCGCTGAATTGTTCGTAAAGTGACACTTCAAAGTTTAACCAAGATAACTTTTCTAGTAATGGGTTAATGATTAATGAATATAACTTTTTGGTTAACGGTGTCGAGTTCTGGCAAGTACCCTAGTGGCAGTTCACAGTAATCACTCGGCCTATTTGCCTTTAAAAACATCGCTACATGTCATATTTCATTGATTAACGTACGTCACTAACAAAGATATTTTACAAAATCGCAACTGCTTGGAAAATGGCTGTCAAAAGATTGAGCTGAGTTTCAGATGGCCACTCAAAACTTTTTAAATTCTTACATTCTTTCTTTGAAATTAATTGTGATTTGTCTAAAGAACAAGCGCACAAATTCTAAAAACTAAGAAAATATTAATTAACAATACATTCAGCTATATTTCTAAAAGCAATGTACCCTTCTATTAACAATTATATATTAAAACTAGCTTAACGCCTGCTGCTTCGCATGTGTAGGCTGGTTGGTCTGCCCAGTTGTTTCTCCCACTTACTATAAATTTTCATAGATATAGCTTAAGTACTATCATAATGAAATGTTGTGATACTACTTGTAGCCGCGACAGAATGGCCGTTCGTATGGAGGCGTCATGTTGCAGTGCGCGCTGCTGGTCGCCGTCGTGTGGTCGATTCGCCTCTAGGGCATGGGTGTTTGGGTTGTTCTTAACATAAGTTACTTTAACTAGTTTGTAAGCCTTAGGGACTGATGACCCCGTAGTTAAGTCTCTTAAGATTTACAAACATTTGATTTTACAACTTGTAACCCCCTATGGAAACGCTTAGTAGTTGAATTTCGAAAAATAGCTCAAAATGTGTCTTAATAGCAACGTATTTTCAAAAAACTTTTCTTCTCCTATCCCCCCTCTAAATAATTAATTTTCTGAAAATGCCGAAACATGTCTTTTTAATTCTGACCAAGAAAACATACCAATTTATGTGGTTGTAGTTGTAGCACCAAAATTGTCTTGTCAACAATGTGCTTTCGAAAATAATTTTTGATCCCCTATTTTAACCCATTGGTTGTCGAATTTCCAAAAATACCGAAACTCGTGATTTTTTAATCTTTATAAAGAGTACATATCCTAAGTTTCGTACTTATAGCTTGAAATTTGAGTTAACAGCAACCTATTTTTGAAAATCAATTTTCGCGTCCCTTATTTTACTCCTTATTAGTTGAATTTCAAAAAATGCCGAAACACGTTTCTTTTTAAATTCGAACCCGAAATTTTGTAGTTTTGGCTTCAAAATTGCCTTAACAGCATCGTATTTTCAAACATTCATCCCCTATTTCGCCCCCTTACGGACGGAATATCGAAAAATCGCTTCTTAAATGACGCCTACAGAGTAAGATCAACACGTTCTACCATCGCCCGCTAGTATACTCCCAGCCTCATCGAAAGTCAGGAAGTACTCACATTCGCCACTACAGCGCTGCAAGCTTGCCCTAGTCTGGCTGTCCGCCGCTATATGCACTTAACCCTTAAGTGGTCGCGCGGGTTGTTCAGAACACCCGTCATCTTCGTCAATGGATTATTACATAATGGATAGGAGTATAAATCAAATCACGGGGTCATCAGTCATAAACTTACAAACTACTTACGAACTAGGACGGCACAAATATCCATGCCCGAGGGGGGATTCGAACCCCCGACCGTAGTGGCCGTGCAGACCGTGACTGGGGCGCCTCAGTCCCCTCGGCCACCGCGGCCAGCTAGGAGTGTAACGTCATGTTCTTCGATACCTTTCTACGACGAAATTTGGAAGGTTTGAGAAGCAATAGAATCTGCAATGGGAGCGCAAGTTCCAAGAAAATGGGCAACAATGTGCTTTGGGGCAGTGGCGTAACTATTGCCGGCCGCGGTGGCCGAGGGGACTGAGGCGCTCCAGTCAATGTCTGCACGGCCACTACGGTCGGGGGTTCGAATCCCCCTCGGGCATGGATATTTGTGCCGTCCTTAGGATTAGCTAGTTCATAAGTAGTTTGTAAGTTTAGGGACTGATGACCCCGTAGTCCCATTAGCTATACAAACATTTGAACATTTGCGTAACTATGGGGGGATTGGGGGGATGAGGGGGATACAACCCCCCCCCCCCAGAACCCGAAAAAAAATCGTATAACAGCAATCTGGTAAAGGTAAAGATTGAAAACTTGGAGTGTTTTACCATAATCTTTCATTGGATGGGAGTGAATTAGTTTCTTCAACGGGCGTGGAAGCTGGTTGTCTGTCTGGAAACTGCCTAAAATTTTGCTCGTCAAGCAGACCTATCCCCCCCCCCCCCCCAAAGCCAAGTCCTAGTTACGCCACTGCCTTGGGGTGTTGTCGGCACCCAGCGCGACTCTTTACGTTGTAGTGCTGCGAGAAAGCGCACAGTTGTGATCCGTAGCATCTGCTTGTGTTTTGTCGCTCTGTGCAGCTAAAACAGCTATGGATCGTTATGATATAGAACAATAAAGAATGCGGAAGCTTCTGGAAGAGGTCTTAGACGAAACTTTTGAAGGATGAGAAGGGGGTGAGGAGAAAGCAGACAGCAGTTCTCTCTCATCACAGTGACACGGAAACGGAGGAAGCAGACAACCTGGAAGTCGAACCGCAAGCAAGTGCAGCGGATAATGAAAGCAAACATGATTTTTTTTATTGTAAAGGATAACGTTACAAAATGGATGAAAAATTGCCCTAGTCGTATGAAAGCTATCGCAAAATCTGCGGAAACTGGTATGGACTGTTTTTAAATATTTGTAAATGACATAATAATTAGAATGATTACATCGTGTACAAATGTTGACGTAAAACACATTGCATCAAATTTCACAAGATAACGTATTGCCAAAGCAACAAATGAGGATGGAATCAAATGTCTTCTTGGTCTGTTCATACTGGCTGGGCATTCATTACAGGGCAGGACACCAAAATCTGGAAGACTTATGGGACACAAATGGTTTTGGAATTGCAATACTTAATGCAACAATTAGTTTACGGCGCTTTCGTTTCTTGTTGCGTTGTTTGAGATTCGATGATATACGAGACAGACCACAGCATAGAGAACTTGATCACCCAGCTGCGTACAGAGAAGTTTTTGAACTATTCATGTCAAGCTATGTCCGTAATTATTGTATGAATTGACTGAAAAAATGTTTAATTATATGTATAATGTCTTATACCTCTATTACAGTATGAAGAATAAGAGAAATAAATAATTAAACAAAAGATTGTAAGAAAATGGGGATTGTTGCACGTGTTTCATAGAACGTAATTTGATACTAAAGTAATATTACATAAAACGTTAATGTACCAGGAAATAACATTCTAAATAGCCATTTGTGGAGTAAACATATTCATATCAGTGATATGTTGCATGACAATGTCATTATTGATAATTTTATTTGGGGTGTTAGCAACACCCAGCGCGACTATTAGGCTACGGTCACACGAGCATTTTTTTTTTTTTTTCACGCCAGTTACCCCGCGTCCACACATTGGTACCAACGCTGGCGACAACATTGGCCAATATTTTTGAGACAGCGTCCACACATTGGAGCCAACAGTCAGTTAATTCGTCGAGAGCCAACGTAAACATATCTGACGCTCAAATCGCGGTCAATGCGTAAACGCTTTTGAGTGTGAATAATTACATTTTTTCATTGTAAACCAAAATGGGAAACATACCTCCTACCAAACATTACGGTACTAAATCATTAATTTTTAAAATAGGCTAAAAGTAAACGATACATTATTAAAACGTGGACCTGCTACTTTAAATGATTGAAATAAAAATAAAAAAGAAAGATGTTTTGGAGGGATGCTATTCTTTTGGTATTACGCTTCGATTTATTGCTAAAGGAGACAGTTCTAGAAGCCTCCACTTCCCTTTTAAAATAACCATGTAATTGATATCACTGGTAGTGCTTGAAGTTTGCAAAACAATATTTAAAACTTGTCAGGAAATATTAAGTACTGTACTGTTAATATAAAAATTAAATTCATTAATGGAGTGTGTCGAAAGTCTAAAACGTTTTTAATTTCACAGTTCATTTCTAAGTTTTGCTGTGGCATTTCGTTTTTTGAGGTTTCTTTCACAAATCACTTTCTGATACAGTTCTAATATTTACAAAGACATTTCGAAACTTTAAAACGGTGACGAAGAACGAACGAAGAAAGAAACAATTTCGAGATGAGCAGACGACAAAGAAAGATTGAAACGTTGGCGTCAATGTGTGTACGACGTACCCATATTGGCCCAATGTCCTTTGATGTTTGGTCGAAATACCGACGTTGGCGCCAACGTTGGTTCCAACGCTGTTTCACCGATCCACACATTGGACGAACACTGTTGGCGCCAACGTTGGGTCCAATGTGTGGATCCGGCCTTACAGCTTGGCTTCACGCCGACATATGGACGGCTGCCTGTAGAAGTGTAGAATGGGGCTGTCCACACGCCGCGGGGCCTGCAGCCTGGGCGTGCACGCCGCGCGAGCGCGCTTGGCTCCATCCGTGTTGCGTGTTTTCCACGCTGGGCGCTGGGCACAGACAAATGTTACTCTGTGGCGCTGGCCACACGAGCGGGAGGCACGCTGCGCTTTTACGACCCTCCTGGGGGTTGCCGCCTTCCAGGAACAAGGGCAGTACAGGGTGACTGCCTGTCTATAGTCCGATTAAAATAACTTGCAAGTTGACGTTTGTCAGCTGCGGCTACAGTGTTGCCGGCTGAGAGCTGGCGCTTCGTACAGGCGGCACTGAGACGGACGAGTTCTGTTAAGGGTATATTACACGGAGCGAATTTGGTCTTAAGGCGCTGGCGTATTTGGACGCAGCTGCTAAATTCGCTCCGTGTAAACAGGGACAGCGAACAAAGTCGTTGCTCCAAAACGCGAGCGTCTAAAGTTGAAGGGTGGGCTACTTTAGACGCTGGTCGCTGGCAAAGTACCCACCAGTCGAGTCAAAATGTCGAAAGAAATTGTAAATGCTGGCGTTGTGTTTCTCGCAACAGTTTTGAAAGAAAAATTAATGAACCAAAATCAAAAAGGAAAAATAGAAAAGAATAAAAGAAAATGGATTAGAAGGTGGATTGTGAGGAGGGATAAATACGGTGCTTCTGCAAATCTTTTGGGTGAATTATCGTGTGAAGGTCCTTCTGCCTACAGAAATGAAATGAGGATCACATAAGAAAATTTTGATAGATTACTGTAAATGGTAGAGGATAAAATAAGAAATAGAATACCATCATGACGATGGCGATCTCGCCAAGAATAAAATTTAAATAATCATTATTTTTAATGTCCCATAATACAGGAAAACTTCGATAAATTTTCAGAAATTTGATTACAATTCCATCTCATATTTTGTTTGTTGGGACACAGAACTTTTAATATCTTTATTTACGTCAATGGTCACAAAATTTCTCGTCGTTCTGACGACCGGTTTCCATCAGGATGACTATATTCAAGTCTAAAGCAAATCAGAAACAGAAGGATACATCTAGTATTACACTACCTTAGAAAAAATAATTAATGTATTAAGTCATCAATACATGTAATATAGCCATATGGCATCATCACAGCATAAGTGTATCTTCATTAAGGAAAGTAACAACAGGTATGATGTATAATTTTTTTAAACAAGTTTTATATATTGATGACTGTAATGCCTTATTTATGTTTTATAAGGTACCGTAGTCTATTACTAAATTTGTCCTGTTTCCTATTTCCTGTAGACTTATTCTTACCTCCATGTGTAGACTTCAACATGGTCATCACTGACCGACACTGGTCGTCAAAATGAGAAATTTGTGATCATTGACGTAAATAAAGATATTAAAAGTAATTACAACATGGTTCACTGATATAAATTCGCGACCATGTCGCACCTTGGGAAGCAGAACTGCTTAGTTATCACCTAACCTCCAAAACAATATATCATATGCTACGTCGTGTTTCAATTGTTTTTAAGAAGACGCTAGCGTCTGAAGTCGCTGCGTGTCATTGCGTCAGCCTATTCATTCGCTATTCGCCCATACGCCGAGCGACAACAGACGCCAGCGACTAGCGACCAAATACGCTCCATGTAATATACCCTTAAAGGGTATCCTTGCACAAGTCCAGTACCGGCAGTTCTTAACAATCCTTATTAGTCGAGCTTTAAATGTACTGACATGGCCTTACAGTTAAATATTGTTAGCACTATCCACATCAATAATACTGTTAACGTTTACTGTTGACAATGCGATTTTACAAGGCTACGATGTCGAACACCAAAAAGAAACCGTGTACCGTAATTATTTTCGCTGTAACGAATACAACGAAAAAGACGGAATACTTCTGAGAATGGATGAAAAAAATACGTATGTGAATGGATGTTCTTTTGTATTATTTACTGGCTAAAGTGTTCGTGTACTATACGAGAGATAAACAAAATTCGTTAATGGGATGAGCGATAAACAAAAATCTTTAATGCGATGAGAGATTAAGTGTAGCGTAACTGAGATTATTGGCGACAGGCAGTTTATCGCTGTCAACATAATTAGCAAAACTGTTATTAAAACCAGTGAAGTAATTGTAGTTGGGTTGCAACAATAGTCAGCTAACAAACGTAAAATATATATGTTTACATTTTTTTCGTAATTTGATAACGCTGATTCATATTTATCAGTGACTGAATATTTGTATATATACTGCAGGGACTTCCATGTTTCCAAATTAATAAAAAAAAAAAGACATGCCATAGTGAATACGCCGTTCACCACTGTAAATTGTTAATACGACTACGGTTCCATAGTTTTTTTTAAACTGTCCAGAGTTAAAAGACCCTTTGATAAACTGAATCTGACAGTCGTTATACTTAGAGATTAAGTGAAATAATGAACACAATTACGCTGTGTGGCTGGATCATGACGCTTTGTCAACATCTGAATCTAGAATGCTGTCAACTTGTCAATAATCGACGATTAAAATCTACAAGCAAATTCGAAACAGAAGTCGATACTAAAAACAAACTATGATTTCTCGCCTTAATTAGTTACTTGAAACTGTCCTCCATGAGCTGACGCGTTACAGCTTATAGGCGACACAGTCACGATTCATACATATCAAAACAAAACTCACAGTTTAAAATTAAGGAAATTTTCTGTACCTTCACCGACTGCTAACTGCAAGCTGTTGCATCAGCGGAAAGAGGGTAGTTACCACTCATTTCCGAATCACTAGAAGTTTCCGAGGTGGATGAACCGCTGAAAGTAGTGGTAAGTTTCGTTACACCGTCTTCCAGAAGACCTCCATTTTTCCATGCTTCATCTATTACTCGCTTTGTATGCATCACAACAGCCCTCCAGACATGACGACGACAGCAAATAACAACATACAAGCACAACGACAGAACGAAAACGGTTGCTAAGCTAAGACGCACGCTTCTACACAGCACTAGCCAAACAATGGACGCGAGCTGTCCACCTGTTGCGGCAACTTGGCAACAGAGAGCAGTCCGGGCGTGACGTAGAGCGCTCTGATTGGAGGAAGGCAGCTCCAGCCCGTCAACTGTCAACTAGCAAGTAATTTTAATCAGAGTATACTAGAGCGGAGTGCGTTTTTGCATTATCTATATTAGTATTATTTATATAAGTGCAGTATAATATAGCGTTATTTATATTAGTATAATACGTCTGATGAAAAATTATCAGTGTCAGGGCAATGTGTCATCATCACTGATTTGGCAAGGGATACTGTACGTCTATTGGAGAAACTTGAGGGACAGCCTGCATGCAGGTGTTCTCGTGACGTAGCTGGGTTAAAGGCCGTGACTCGGCATCTCGCTATTTCGACAGACTTTACCACCCACGCTTCATTGTCATTGTGGCCGTCTTCTATAACGTGTCAAAATGGAGCCCTGGACAGTGAAATCATTATTATGGAAGTGCAGAAACATCTGTGGCTGTACACTACAAGGGATCAGGAATACAAAAACAGAGAAAAAAAAGAGAGAGTCATGGTGAGCAGTCACAGAAGCTGATCTCGGAGAAAAGTGGGATGGAATGGGCGAGAGGCAAAAATCAGGTCAAGATAATTACAAACAGTAAATATTTTATTAATACATATATACAGTGAATAATGTAGTTTATTCCTGTATAAAATGTGAACTAGCCAATTTCTAGACTACAAAAACTAGTCTTCATTCGATGTTGTTCACATAATGATCTTGCCATGTACAGATCCTTGAGGGGAACAGAAATAATCAGCATAATTATCTCTGATATTTTTACCACCGTTCGGTCCTTTTGTCCCATGTACAGGAATACTTTCCATTCTGCAAGTCAATGTGTCATTAAAATCGTAGCCGTCATTTTGCACTCCCACAGTAGTTGATACTAAACTGCGCACATTAAGTGTTGCCGCAGCTGGCACGGTCGCGTTGCTAATGGGATTTCGCTGGGCTTCACGCCGCCTGAGAGAGGCGGCCGTGTGGCCACCACTTGTCCCACTTCAGGCAGAAACGCTCGTGTGGCTGTAGCCTTAACGTCAGGAAAAGCCGCGCGACCGCATAAGGGTTAACGACATTAAATTTTGTTGCATTTGGATTATTTTTATGTTATGGGCTTGCTATTTAAATACTTCGCCCGTTTAAAATGTTCAGTCACTTCTGCTCAATGTTTTTTTAAGACAATTGGTATAATTGTTTTGCATATTACCTCGCCTAATTTTTCGCTATGTTCTTTTACTTGTGCACTGAAAAATCTTTGAAGTATTCAACACATTGACAACTGAGACAACTGAAGAAGTTAATATTGTACATGCAATAGTGCTGACAAATTTGGCAGCTTCACGCACGAAATCATACACAATGAGTGATTTCATTAAGTTTCTTTTCAAGATGTAAAAGTTTAACTCTAGACTTCAACAATAATTTGACATGCAATTTATTTTGCTCTATTTTTATCAGCTTTTCGTGTAAAATATCATACTGGATGGGATTGGAACAACAACAACTATTACTGCCATAATTTTCGAGCAGTGGGACATTGGAATTAATGATCTGATCATGGGTTTCGTCAGTGTTTTCATATTTTTGTTTTTGTGTGTGATATTCACTGTATGTTTTTAATAGTTCTACGTACTTCTTTTATTTGTACAACTTTATAAGCTGGATAAGAGGAAAAATAGAGGGAACAGCAGCATCCATCAATTTCTTAATTTTTAATCCAGGCCGATAATCAGTCTCTCGGAAATGAAGTCTACATACCACACACGATCTAGAGCTGAAATTGGGCGTAAAATCTGCTCTTAATATTGCTTTCAGCCACTGTTCTATGACATCACTTTGGCTGGGAAATCGTGAAATGAAACTCCTTTCGCTTTACCACTTCCGCTTGTGCAGAAAGGCACATAGCAATACACCATTGCTATTGGCCAATTAAAATCTGTAATGAGACGTTACTGTGTTAAAAAAGAGTATCATATGGTGCCACGGCAGAGCGCACTGAGGCGCTATGCTACGATGCGCGAGACCGTTCCTCATTGGGAATCCCCCCTCGGGCATTAATGTTTGTGCCGTCTTTAGTATAAGCTAGATCATAAGTAGTTTGTAAGTTTAGGGACTGATGGCCTCGCAGTTAGGTTCCTTAAGCTCTACAAACATTTGAACATTTAACATATAGTATGATCATAAAGAGTAAGTCATCAGACTAGATATATCGATGGGGTAGAGAATTAGAGAGCGCATATGAAGCATTAAGATCGGATTATTGCAAACCCTGTGATGGATTTCTAATAAAAGATATCTTCTTATTACGGAATTAATCCACCTTAATTCCCTGATCATACCTCAGTATACTCTTGCTAGTCTAGGCAGCCAAACGACAGGAAATTACACTGTCTACTTAGTTTCTAGTCAGTGGCGTAGCTACTACACCAAGGGCCCCGGGGCAAAAACGACGTTGGGACCCTGTCTAAACTAAATCTACATCACAGGCGCCGACTTTTGAAAATCTTGGGGCATGCTCAGTGGCGTTTCCAATAGGGGGAGATGGATGTCGGCCAGCAGCCAACCCCCCCCCCCCCCCACGTCCGAGTCCGACAGGTATTTAAAAAAAAAAAAAAAAAAAAAAAAAAAAAAAAAAAAATCTTTATTATATTTTCCAATTACAGGTAAAAAGATAAAGTAATAATTTTGTTTTATTTTAGTAGTATTTCTTCTTTTTTGCTTCATCTGGCGTTAATTTAGGACCATTTTAATCTCTGAAAGGAGAAAAGTAATTTTGTAATATACAGAAAAGAAATTAAAAGCCATTAATTTCAATTTCACGTTTCAGAACTACTGGGCGGCTTTTGCGACCATTTGAACCTGTTTCCCCGTTGTAGTAAGTACAGAAATCAATTTCAGAGTTTTCGTCTTCTTAGACATGTATATCAGATAATGATGTGCCTTTATTGTGAATACTGTATTCATTACCGCAGAAACTAACATCTGATGGTCTTCCTGCCTTCTTTCTTCTGCAGATTTATTTTATATACAGTATTACGAAAACAGTCCATAACCACTTCTGCTGTCATACCATGTCTGTCGATACCAATAGGTTTACAACCCATTGTTACATCACACACCAATTCAGTAAGCAGGACGAAAAATGTCACGACTTTAACACGATTCCTTGAAGACAATTGACTTATAAGAGAATACATAAAAGTTAAATTAGTAGTACACAAATTTTCATCGTATCGTACCAAACCCACTTCATTTCTAGTTATTTAATACAATATTAAAGGTTACCACCTTTAGTTTACGATATTGAACTTACAAGCAGTATTCCATTAACATTAGGACTATTTAGAAAATGATCACTTCACTTAAATGTCAACATGAATTTTAATGCCTACTAATTCAATTGCCTGTTTGTTTTAGATAATCTTTTTACAGCGGTGTATTACAAAATGCAGCCGCCCATCAATGAAATGAGAGAGTCGAATTTAATTACAATCAAGAAATATAACGTAAAGAAAAAAAAATAATACCAAAATTTTCAGTTGAGTATGCCGAGCATACCCAATCAAATTTTGGGGTATGCTTGAGCGACCGAGCATACCCGTAATCGGCGCCTATGAACTATCCAGATGCAATACTACTTCATCAGGTCCTTACCGCTTACTGGAAGACATAATAAGGCAAACCTAAATACTCTTAAGTAAATTACTGTGTGTCACGCAGCAGATAATAATTAATCGTACTCTCTAATATAATTATAACTGCGAAAGTTAATTATGCTTTCAAGCAGAAACTACTGGGTGGATTTGGATGAAATTTTGGAGAGGGGTAGAGTTGGACCTGGGTAGGACACACAGATAAAATTACCACGGAAGTTTTCGAAGTTGCTCCATACTAGGTGAATGAAGTCGCAGGCAGAAACTAGTAAAAATGAACAATGAAGTTTTACTCAACCACGAAAAATATGGCCCCCTGCCGCGAATCAAACCATGAACAGTATTGTCACACACTGCTAGTAATTCAGCAGGTGGCAGGGTGCACGTCTTAGCGGACAAGCAATACCTTTTTATGTTTATATTCTGAGATGGAAATATTTTTTGGATTTCACTTCGTGCGTTTGAAGTTTGTTGGCAGTGTTCAAAAGGTTAAAAGTCGAAAATCCTTCATTCAGCTAAAATATTATATACAGTAGAAGGTCGATTATCCGAAGTGTAATAGGGGGAGACGGATGTTCGAAAAACCAATTATTAGTATAATCGAACAGTACACTTTTATTTGCCAATAATAAGTACTGTACAGTAAATGTATTTATACAGTATTTAGAGTCGCGCGATCCTTCACATTGCGCCGAGCGGCACGCCACAACACTTGGAAGGCGCAGCTGTTGCTGTGAACAGCTTTGATGCTGTCGCTACTTCTGCCGACTGGACTGTGCCGATTGTTGTCCTCAGCGACTGTCGGCTTGGCCTATCAGCAGGCCCCACTAGAAGCAATGTTCTGTCACCCTGTGGCCCGGTGCGGCTACTGTGGGAAGCTTAGTTTGACGGGAGGGGAAATCGATAGACGGTAGGGTGGGAAGGTAAAAAATAAATAAATAAATAAAAATAAAAACTTTGCTCACGGAGGCCGAGGGGCCCCTTGATCTCGGGGGCCCCGGGGCACTGCCCCGCCTAGCCCTATGATAGCTACGCCACTGTTTCTAGTGTTGATTGTGATGTTCGTGGAGCGCGAGTTTAGTGCACGATAATAGCGCCATAGTGGCCAAATTGGTAACTTCTTGATGTACGCACCAAAACACGCAAGCCGAGCGAAGTGGAGAGGCGGACGATGGTTCTACAAGTTTCAAGTTTCTATCTTCAGTGGTTTGGGCTGGGCGATGATGAGTCAATCAGTCAGTGGGGACATTGCCTTTTATATATAGAGATAGATTTCGATGATAAAACAAATGAGTGTAGTTATTTCGCAAGGTTATTTTGTCCTGTTATAATGTTGTGGCCTACTTGAAATAAAACTTTGGAGAACTTGTCCCGAGGAGGAAAAAGGTTGAGTATGGCTGCTCAGGAGCGTCTGCGGTCATTTTCTAAATTTCTAACTCAGAATCTACATCTACATCTACATGGGATACTCTGCAATTAACATTTAAGTGCCTAGCAGAGGGTTCATCGAACCACAATTATACTATTTATCTCCCATTCCATTCTCGAATAGCGCGCGGGAAGAAAGAACACCTGAATCTCTCTGTTCGAGCTCTGATTTCTCGTATTTTATTCTGATGATCATTTCTACCTATGTAGGTGGGAGTCAACAATATATTTTCGCATTCGGAGGAGATTGTTGGCGATTGGAGTTTCGTAAGTAGCTCACGCCGCAGCGATAAGGCCATTGTTGTAATGATTCCCATCGCAGATCCTGTATCTTTTCCGTGACGCTGTCTCCCCTGTATCGCGACAATACGAAACGAGCTGCCCTTCTTTGGACTCTTTCGATGTCCTCCGTCAAACCCACCTGATAAGGATCCCACACTGGGCTGCAATACTCCAAAAATGGACGGACAAGCGTAGTGTATGCAGTTTCTTTTGTAGTTCTGTTGCATGTTTTAAGGGTTCTGCCAATAAAACGCAGTCTCTGGTTCGCCTTTGCCACGATATTATCTACGTGTTCTTTCCAATTTAAGTCTGAAGTAATAGTAATTCATAGGTATTTTGTGGAGTTTACAGCCTTCACATTTGATTGATTTATCTTGTAAACAAAGTTTAATGGATTTCTTTTCGTACTCATGTGGACGACTTCACACTTCTCATTATTTAGAGTCAATTGCCAATTTTTACACCATACTGATATCTTATTCAGATCGTTCTGCAGTCGGTTTTGATCTTCAGATGATTTTACTAGACGGTAAGCGACGGCTTCATCTGCAAACAACCTAAATCGTTTATGTAAATAAGGAACAGCAGAGGACCAATAACACTACCCTGTGGAACGCCCGATATCACCTCTATTTTAGTCGATGCCTTACCATCGATTACTACGAACTACGTCCTTTCTGACAAGAAATCCCCTATCCAATCGCAAATTTGTGGCGATATACCATAACCACGCAATTTGATTAAAAGCCGTTTGTGAGGTACGGTGTCAAAAGCTTTCTGGAAATCAAGAAATACGGAATCGATTTGCGAACCTTTATCGATAGCACCCATCACTTCGTGTGAATAAAGAGATAGTTGTGTTGCATGAACGATATTTTCTAAATCCGTGTTGACCTTGAATACAGGATATGTTCCAAAACCCTGCTGCAAATTGATGTCAATGAAATAGGCCTGTAGTTTAGTGGGTTACTCCTACTGCCTTTCTTGAATATCGGTGTGACCTGGGCAACTTTCCAATCTTTTGGTACATATCCTTCTATGAGAGAGCGGTTGTACATGACTGTTGAGTAAGAAGCTATCGCTTCAGCATAATGAGATAGAAATCTAATGGGTATACAATCCGGACCAGAAGACTTGTTCTTGTTAAGTGATTTTACTTGCTGCACTACTCCGATGATATCTACTTCTACGTTACTCATTACGGCATCTGTTCGTAATTCGAAATCAGGAATATTGGTTTCGTCTTTTTTGGTGAATGAGTTTCTAAAAGCGATGTTTAGTAACTCTGCTTTAGTAGCGCTGTCATCGGCAGGATCGCCATTACTATCACGTAGTGAAGGTATTGTTTGTGATTTGCCCCGAGTATATTTAACATAAGACCAAAATCTCTTTGGGTTTTCAGTCAAATTTCGAGAAAGAGTTTCGTTGTGATAAATATTGTAGGCATCTCGCACTGGAATCCTCGCTAAATTTCAAGCTTCTGAGTACGATCGCCAATCCTGAGGATTTTGTGTTCGTTTAAATTTAATATGCCTTTTCCTTTGCTTTGGCAACAGTGTCCTTACCTGTTTTGTGTACCAAGGGGGATCGCCTCCATCTTTTATTAATTTATTTGGTATAAAACTGTCAATTGCTGTCGATACCACTTCTGTGAATTTGAGCCACATCTGGTCTACACCTAGGTTTAGTGTTAGAAACGAGTGGAAGCTGTCTTTCAAGAAGCAATGTATTTTATTTCCATCTGCTTTCCTGAACAAATATACTTTTCGTTTATTTTTGGTAACTTGGGGACTTTCGATATTCAGTCTCGCTACGACAGCTCTGTGTTCACTAATACCTGTATCCAAATCAAATGTTTGTATAGTCTATGGGACTTAACTACGGGGTCATCAGTCCCTAAGCTTACAAACTACTTATGAACTACTTAAGACTAAGGACGGCACAAATATCCATGCCCGAGGGGGGATTCGAACCCCCGACCGTAGTGGCCGTGCAGACCGTGACTGGAGCGCCTCAGTCTCCTCGGCCACGGCGGCCGGCAACCTGTATCCGTTTTGATGCTCGTTATGAGCTCAGGATTATTTGTTGCCAAGACTAAGACGGACTTGTTGAAGAGCTCGTGCTTTACAAGTTTGGTTGGTTGGGATAAGGAGACCAAACTGCTAAGGTTATCGGTCACTCGGTGGGGAGGGGAAGGATAGGAAAGGAGGGGAAAGGAAAGGAAATGCAGTCCGGGGAGGAAAGAAGGAAGAAAGACTGCATTAGCTTGGGGCCCCGTGCTCGAAACACACGTACCTTTACAAGTTTGCTCTAATATTTCGCACCGTTTCTGAGATGTTTGCAAAAATAACGACGATTCCACACTGTGTCGGCCTGTGTCTTCCTTCACACTTGCCGCGGTGGAGTAGCCGAGCGGTCTAAAGCGTCTCGCTGCAGAGCGCGCGGTTGCTCGCCGTGGAGGTTCGAGTCCTCCCTGGGGCATGGGTGTGTGTGTTTGTCCTTAGGTTAGTTTAACTAGGATTAATTAGTTTGTAAGCTACGGACTGATGACCACGCAGTTTGGTCCGATAGATTTACAAACATTTGAACATTTTTTCTTCACACTTTTTAAGTCACGCTATCGGCTGTTCGGCACCAAAGGATGGGCAAAAAATCACGTACTCGTTAGAAATCACGGTGAATGAAAATTCACTGTTTTCACGGTCGCGGCTATCTGGAATCTGACCGTCATTTCAGTCACGGTCACGGTTGACCTGTGATAGACTGGTTGAGTAGCGAAGAGCAGGAATAGCAGCGAACAGCAGTAGAAAGAGCCATCTGGTGACCGAAATGAGTACTAAAAGCAGCAGCTAATAGCAGGTGTAGCAGCGAATAGCAGAAAAACGAAGAGGTGAGGGAAGAGGAACAGCAAAGGCTAAAAGAGCCACCTGTGGGTCGAAATCTGTACTAATATCAACCTACATCTACATACTCTGCAAATCACATTTAAGTGCCTGGCAAAGGGTTAATTAACCACTTTAATAACTTTTCTCTACCGTTCCATTCTCTAATAGCGCGTGGGAAGAAAGAACATCTAAATCGTTCCGTTGTCGATCTGATTTCTCTAATTTTATTTGGATGCGGTCATAGCAGCGAATCACCGATTAGTGAAGAGGGGGTATAGCAGCGAATCACCAGTAAGCGAAGAGCGGGTGTAGCGGCTAAGAGCCGATTATGGACAGCGACCAGTTCGCATACACTTTTGCGTCTTTGCTAAAAAATCGCCAGGGTCCGGCAGGTAGAGCCTCAAAACTGAAAACATATCTCGTCCATTTCGCTGTTGGTCGTCTAAAAGTGTATATCTTGTTTCTGCCGACAGGAAGCGTTCGATTGCGAGCGCTATGCGGTGTCATTTCACCGCTCTTAATAGCGACTATGCGAAATGTAATTTGTGCGCCAAACATTTGTCGCATAATACTTCTGTATAGTGCGCCTCGGTTGCACAGTGGTAGAGTGCTAGAATACAAATCCAAGGGTCTCATGTTCGATCCCCGCCAGGTCCTAGGATTTTTTATCTGTGACTTTCCACTTCTTTCTCTGGCAGTATTGCTCATGTGAAAAATACCGAGTAGCACCGTGGTTCGGAACCCACGTTAAACTGTAGGTCCCCCTATAACTGGCTTGGTAAGTCAGTTCGAAGGTCGGCATACCACCGCCAAACAGGACCATGCCTAAGTAAAGCATTGAGGTGTTCCAACCAATCTTCGGATTGTTAACTGCGTAACCTTTTTTTACTTCTATCTCCAACTTGAAGAAGCACCATGAAATAGGCGCGAACTATGCGTGGACTTCTTCGAGAGCCATCGAACCTGTGGTGCCAGAGCAAGGTATATTGCAATCACATTGTTTTATAAGTAATTAACTTTTGTCTGTACTCTATTTTTGAAAATGCTGCAATAATAGTAGGCGGTATGATGTTTTAATACTTTGTTAGTGTGGAAAGGTAGACTCCTTCAGCACTGAGTATTGTTCTAGCAATAAAGAACATAGTTGCAGCATGCAGAGCAACAAGTAAGCTCTTCACTTACTTGAAATGTGGGCGCTTGCACTCCGCTACGATGTTGGCAATACCACGTAGTAGCCAATCATGGTCCGAGTTGTGCGCTCTCTGCAGCCGTTACCAACGCATGAACAATTCGAAAAAACGTGCATAAAATCATTCCCCATGGAACTTGCGCTGGAATACTGATATCACATTAATTGTTTCAATTATAGTAAAGATCTCAGCTTCTTATTTCATATGTATGCATAAATTTTGAGTTAAAAGTGTATGGCACAGAAACGAAACTGCAGTAACTTTTATTTATTTAATCATTCAGTTAACTGGGCATGATACCGCTTTTTTATACATCTTAAAAACATATGGCACCTAACAGTAAAACTGATACTATATTACTATAAGTCATTGAAGCGTGTAAAGTAATATGATAACCATTATAGGCTAGTGTATTTAAATAACAGCACACACTAATAATTGCAGTATCAGTTACATTAAAGAAACAATTTATTAAAATTGAGGACATATACATTGATAATGAAATAACACCTACCTTGCAAATAATTTTTACACTTACTAAGAATATTTACCATTCTTTCATTGCCTTTGATGTGGTTAGGAAGTTTATTGTACAGTTATTTTATCTTCCCCTTACAGTAATGCTTTTGTAATGGTCTATATTTTCTGAATTATGTTAACATGCTGACTGAAGTTCCAGTTTTTGTTTTGTGCCACTAATATATTTATGTAAGTAACCACCTCATGAACAGAACTGGTGATGTTAGTATATGCTGTGCTTTAAAAATAAATTTGCATAAATTACAGGTACGAGCTCGCGCATACAAGCGTTTAGGGAGAGTAGTGCGTCGGACCGTAGTTACCCATACCAATCCAGAGATGCTCTACGGTCGCAAACTATGTCTTGCAGAGACGCCATTTTCCATCTTGTATTTCCATGCTTTTCTCCTTATAACTCGTGTGTTGCTATTTCACAGTTACGGCACAGTTAAGAGGTACCAAAATCATGTCGTTCTTAGTTGTATATTACAGTCACTAAATGCCACATTGGCGAGTAACCCTTGTTATTGATAGCAATATAAAACAAAAAGCGTGTACGTGATGCTTGTAGCGTAGTGGATAAACGAATTTCATTGAGGAGCTGCTAAGCGTCGGCGGTGGTTCGCTTCCCGGTCTAGGCAACTTTTTCTTTTTTTACCTTGACCCCTAAAAGTTTTCTTACATTGTTGTTAATTAAAAGGAATTAACATTTTGCGATATTTCGACATATTTGGGTATACAAGCGCTTTCTCTAAAAAAGTGCGGGTGTTCTCTTTAGTGAAAATACCATGAAATATGGGCCAACGAATTGTAAACATTGTCTCGTGAACTACCTGCATATAAACTGAAGACACACTATAATAATTAATGTTCTAAATGTCATGCTGATTCAAATAATTATATACATAGTTTACGTACTAGAGTTATGTGGTAATTGTCTCTTAATGAGACTGAAGTGCCTTGTTTCTTTTTTGCAACAACTGTTATACACGTTCTTTCGTCCTATATGCATTGTTTGTAATTGCGCTGATACTGTAGCCATTTAATTGATCTCAAGAGCATTGTATTTTCTAGTAAATGTATGAAACTATGTGTGTTAGCATGTCATTTGCAACATTCACTGTAACAATGTGACCGCTCTTTATGTGCAGGTACTGTAGTTCAGAAGACAGTGTTTACAATTTCTTGGACCAAGTTTCATGGCATGTTCACTAAATGGAAGAAACGCACTTTTTAACGCGGCTGTACTTGCAAATATGTCGGAATATCGCAATTCGTAAATTCTATTTAATAAATGTGTCAGAAAACTATCGAGAGTCAAGGTGAAAAATAAAAATATTGTCGGAAGCGAGAGACGAACCACCGTCACCCCCCCCCCCTCCCCACACACACACACACACCTGTTTTTCTTCTTAGTGTTTTCATTTATTTTGCATATTTTCTTTTTTGTTGTTCTTTACTTATATATATATATATATATATATATATATATATATATATATATATATATATATATATATATCCCCTAAGCTTTGCCATTTCAGGCGTTGGCCCCTGTCATCTATATTACCACCAAAAATTTACTAAATAAACCTACAAAATAAAATATCTAGCGCCACTTTCGCTGTAAGCTAAATTGACATAAAATGGCCAAATCTTCAGGCGCCACCGTCAACTAAAAAAAAAAGAAAAAGCCATTCAGTTTCCTCGAAAATCCTATCTTTTCTGTCATCATCTGTGAAATAATAATATTTATTACACCAGTGCCATTCATTCTCATGCAAATGTCACTCTAAAACTAACACGTGAATATTCTCAATTAAAAAAAAAAAAAAAAAAATCATGTCGAACCTCAGCTCTGCTTTCCGCTTTATCAGGAAAGCATCCTTTGCTTTATGTTTCGTCTTTTTTACAGTTTAAGTTTCTAACTTCAAGTTTTAGACTGCTGCAAAGTCTTAATTGTCATTTTAATATCGCAGTGTTACAGAAATATCGTGGAATATTACAGACACACTTGTATTACAGTAATACTGAAGTCTTAGAATGATTCATATTTCGATTGTCAAAATACGAAGGTAGAAATATTTACGTAAATTAAACAGCAGGAATGATTAGAAGCCCTGGAGTCGCATAGCATCATGGTAGCATAACCGTAGAGACATCTATCGGTTCGTACGGGTAACTGGGGTCCGACGCACTAATGTCCCTAGACGCCTGTCTCGCGCATGCGCAGTGAACTCACTAGTACCGAATTTAGAACTGGCCCTATTTCTCTAATCGCTACGATTATCGCACTTTGATACTAGTGCACACGTTCAAACAACAAACGGCCGCCATTAACGCAACTTGTTATCAATTCTATTACAAGTTCGTTCATCGTTTAATAGGGGCTTAACTGGCCATTATCAATGCACGTGTAACTGTAGATGCTATTAATGTGGAAAAAAAAACACACCACGCCAAGTGTGACAACTGGACATTTTTTGCCATTTCAAATCTACAACGGCAAAAATGTCCAGTTGTCGTACTTGGTGTAGTCTGAGGTTTTCCACATTAATAACAGCTACAGTTAAACACATGCATTGATAATGGCCAGTTACTGGCCGAAATCATGATTTGCCAATAAAGAATTTTAAGAAAGATCGACTGATAGCTGAAAATTCTCAGAGTATTGGAAACATATCAGTCGTGGAGCGCAAACCACGGAAAGTAACCTGATGGAGTTTTTACATTGGTTGCTTCATACTTTAGACATGAAATAGAGAGCCGCAGAGTCATTAAGGCGTACAGGGAGAAAAGTTGTTTGTATAACCCACACGATCCCTTTATCATAATAAGTTATGTCAGCAATCGTTTATTCTTCAATGATATGAGTACAACTTAACAAACAGCAGCTCTTCAAAACAGGTTACGTCCTTTCACACGAAGTTCCATATTTGTTGCCGTTTTCCGGTACTCAGTTCTTTTATTAGCTGTTTACCGGCCACAGTCGAATCCAACATCTGGTTTTCGTCGTTGTTCTGTAATCTGAAGACTTACTGTCACAGCTCCAAAAAAGTGTGTCCTATGTGCGAAATGCTGTATAAATGTAAATTTAGACAGACATACATTTTCAACCTAGTGTCGTAATATAAAGCTGTCGCGTTGTCTGAGGCAACATGTCATGAACTGCGCAGCTGCTCCTGCCGAAGTTAAGAGTTTTCCCTCAGCCATTTGAGTGCATGTTGTCATTGGCATGGGTTAATTTAAGTAGCGAGTAAGTCTAGGAACCAATAACCTGAGTAATTTGGCGCTTAGCTACACAAACTTTCAACTTTAATATAAAATGAAAGTGTTAAGTTTGTAATTCAAAGCAATAGTGACTCAATTCTGTGTAAACTACAGAAGAGAAAAGGAAATACATTAAAAAAATCACACTGATGTGTTTTACGGCCCACTTTACAGTTGTAGTTTTATAAGTTTTTGCAAACATTTCGGACCAAAATAATAACGTAAATAATAAAAAATTATGATACGATTACGACTCTACTATTGTTGTAATATCTATGCACGCAACACGTAATATTCTTTCTGACCGTATTTTAACAAACCGCCGAAATTATATGATATTTGTGTTTAGCTTTGACAAACATACTATGTTTTGAACTTTTACCTAACTATCATTTTAATATCTCCCACATTTTCATTACATTTTTCCATTAAAATATTACCTGTCTTGCCTTGGTAGTTTAAAGATTTTTTTTTTTTTTTTTTTTTTTTTTTTTTTTTTTTTTTTTTTTTTTTTTTTTTTTTTTTTTTTTTTGCTGAAACAGTTACGAATGACTATAGCCTGGAATGAACACAGCTTTCATATGGCGTTCAGACGAGTGGCTATAGCCTGGATGGAACACAGAGTACACTACATTTGGCATTCGTAAATAAGTCACGTGACATCTTCGCCCGAAAATCTCTTTTGCATACGCCATCTTGCTTTCCCTACTTGATGATTTTCTTATTATAACTCAACCGTTGTCATTTCAAAGCAAAAATTTCAAAAATACGTCGTTCTTAGGACAATGAATTATAATCTAATGATGGTTTGTTAGTTAACACCTGCCATCAACGGTATGAGAATTACGGATTAATCTCACAGGCGAGGTATTAGTTTGTGATGTACGAACACGTTAGACGCTGGTTCGGAACTTGCTTAGGTGCGGTGGCTCAGCGCACTCTTTCAGAGGGTTGCCGGCTTGGTAGCTCGACGCCCTCCGTAATGAAAGAACTGGGTTATCTGAAAACATCAAAATAGGACAAAACAAACCAACAGCCACAAAGTACCCATTCAAACCAAAGAACCAATGAAAAGTGACAAAAGTAAAGACGGTTCAACTAACACCATCTGAAGAGAAGGCCTGTATGCTCCCGAGCCACGTCACACAGAGCAGGGTGGCAGATGGGGCACAGTCTCACAGTGGCCAGCCAGTTAGCTACGCGATCGCGACCTACTCTGCGTGACGTAAAGTGGCACAACAGTGCACAGGCCTTCTCCTCAGACGTTGTTGGTTGAACGCCATCTGTAATAAAAAACTGAGTAAAATTCTCAACCAACAACCCAGAACGAATATTAACAAACGACCGCAAAGCATCAATCTGACTGAAGAGAAAAATATGTATATCCACTGTCAATTTTATTGTTCCACATTTTTTCTCTTCCTTCCTAAAAGGTTTCCATACACTCTTGTTAACTGAACACAAATGTATTCTGCAAGATTCCTATTTGTTCAAAGGTAACAACGCTTTCTCTGGAAAGTGCAATTGTTCTGTTTCGAAAAACATACCATGAAATAGATAGCAACGAATTGTAAACATAGACTTATTTATCACAGACTGGGGAGATACTGTTACAATGAGCCGCCCGCGGTGGCCGAGGAGATTAAGGCGCTCCAGTCACGGTCTGCACGGCCACTACGGTCGGGGGTTCGAATCCCCCCTCGGGCATGGATATTTGTACCGTCCTAGTTCGTAAGTAGTTCATAAGTAGTTTGTAAGTTTAGGGACTGATGACCCCGTAGTTAAGTCCCATAGACTATACAAACATTTGAACATTTGATGTGTGTGTGTGTGTGTGTGTGTGTGTGTGTGTGTGTGTGTGTGTGTGTGGCATTCAGTATTATTCCGTATATGATTTTAGCTGTAAAAGAAAACGTAAACACCGTAGAATATTTGCTCTTTATTTTAGCTCAGAACAGAGTAACATAAACGAAGTCATATCTAACGACGGGAAAGGTAATACCATCTACGTTAAAAGCGTCCATAGAAACCATGTCAAAGATATACATTTTAGTATATGCATTGATTCTAATTAATGACTTTCAATATATTCTGTTGTGTCCCGTGTCGTCTGCCGAAGTGGCCGGCTAGGAAAATAGGCTAGATGAGAAGCAAACAAGAAACCACGAGTTAAAAAAGATACTTATCTTTTATTATGCAGAGACACGGTTACAACAATCAGAATATAGTAGACATCACTAGGTCTGAACTACTAGAAGCTCCCCTAGCTTCTCCTAGGCGATAAATACAAACTCTGTGCGCTTCTCCTGACGCCGCCCTTAACTGCTACATGTCCAGAGGGCGCGCGCTCCGTGCGTCAGAAGGCGGGGTCCAGAGGCGCCTAAGCCATTAGTTCCTCGGTTGCGCGGCGCCGAAGCTACCTGTAGTACACGCCGGCGCATTACAGCCTGCTCGTAGTGCCACTAAACGATAAGCCAGGCGCATAAGCGCGTATCTTGCAGGGGTCCTTCGGCGACGATACTACGTCCCTCCCCCTAGCCTCGACCATCGTGAGAGGCTAAGCAAGCAGATTGGTGTAGGAAGGGTGCAGCTGTTGCGAGTACGAGGGGATGCCGGTTTGCACTAGATGGGAAGGACGACATCCACGCCCCGCCATACGGCCTGCGCTCCCAGGGGAACCCACCGAAACCCCAGGAAGGGCGCCTCCCAACAGTCATGTGGCCCCTGGCGAGTCTTCGCCGACGACGTAGACGACGACGACGTAGACGACAGCGGTGGCTGGAACGGCGACGCTCGGATGATGTCGTCGACCTCCATCGGTATGACGACCGAAGGCGTCCATCGGGGTCGGCTGAGACCCGGGCAGACTCGATAGATGGGTCTCAAAAAGGAAAACCTGCTGCAGCATCTAAGTGCGTTACAAGCTGAAGATAATTCCTGTGACAGCACTTCAGTCCGGAACGGGTCTGTACTAAAAACATGTTAGTAGCAATGCGCTTGCTGAATTCTGCCCCGCTCCCATCGACGACGGCTGTCCGCCTATGACCTGTAAAGAACCAAAGGGCCACGCTTATACCTGACCGGCGGGCGCTGCGGATGCAACAGTGACAGAAGAGTGCGTTGACGGCCCCAATGTCCTGTATGAAGCAATTGTGAGACTTCATTGTGAAGCGACCTAGGAATTAGCACTCTAGTTTGCTCATTGTGCGAGCGCAAAAGCAAAACACCTCATTGCACCACAATGTCTTGTCGATGTGCAAAATATCAACGAGATGCAGAAGTGCCAATGTCTTTGGAAGCACGCGGCCAACTTGTAATAGCAAACCGTAGGATCACACGCAATTCTGGGTCAGTGTCTGTGGCTTGCGCAATGCGACGAAAGTCTAAGGGAAAGTTCTGGAAAGTTCTGGAAAGTTTCAGAGTTTTCCGAGTCTTTGTTCCAGCAAGCATTGCCAGAAGAATTAAACTCAGTGTCGTGTGCAGCAGGCAATCTCGATAACACATCAGCATTTGAATGCTTGGAGGTGGGATGATACAAAATTTCATAGTCGTAATTTGAAAGAAGTAATGCCCACCGTTGCAATTTTTGAGCTGTTCTTGGCGGAACTGGGTGTGCCGGATTGAACAGGGACTGCAATGCTGTGTGATCCATGAGTAAGTAGGACTTCCGATCATACAAATATTGGTGGAATTAGGCACACCAAAGATGGTAGCGAGTGCTTCCTTTTCAATCTGCGAATAATCTTGCTGCATTTGCGACAGCAACTTTGAACCGAACGCAATAAGACGGTACACAGATCCGATGCGGTGCGAAAGAATTTCCCCAAGGCCATATGACGGCGAATCAACTGCCAGAACTACTGGTTTGGCGCGATCGAAATGGAGCAGGCAGCGATCACTAAGCAAAGCATTTTTCAGGTGTTGAAAAGCTCATTCACACTCTTTTGTCCAAACAAATGGAACATTGCGCCTGCGCAATTTTTGCAAGGGTGCAGCAATTTGCGAAACATTAGGAATGGACCGGTGATAGTAGTTAAGGCTTCCTAATACTGACTAGTTCCTGCACATTTGTGCGAGAAGGCAAATTTTTAATTGCAAGCAAGTGCGATTGGAGAGGATGAACACCCTGTGCATTGATGATGTGTCCGAGATACTCAATTTCTGTACGGGAAAAGACACACTTTTCCTTGATATACTTCAATCCTGCATTTGCCACAACTTGAAAAAATGCACACAAATTCTTTCTTTGTTCTTCTGGGGTGCGTCCAGCGACAATTATATCGTCCAAGTAGTTGCTACAAAAGGGAACTTTTGCAGTCAACTGTGATAAATAACGCTGAAAAACTGCGGGAGCTGAACTACTACCAAACGGCACCCGCAAATATTTGAACAGGCCCAGATGCGTATTAATGACAAAAAATTTCTGAGACTACTCATCCAAAAGAATTTGCAAGAAGGCATCGCGCAAATTATTTTTTGAGTGATATCTGCCAGCGCCGAGTTTGTCCGTAAGTTCTTCTGGGCGAGGCAACGGAAAACTCAACCACTGTTTGTGATTTTACTGTGCTTTTGAAGGCTATACAAAGACGAAGTTGTCCACCTGGCTTTGATAGTAAGACCAAAGGATATGCCCATTGACTAGCTAAAATAGGTTCAATGACACCCACTGCTTGGAATCCTGCGAGTTCCTGTGCTATGCGATCTCTAAAGTGCGTGAGGCACGGGGTGGGCTTTAGGAAAACAGTGCAGGGCGTTTTCTTTCAATTGTACACGACCTATATAGTTCTTTGCCATCCCCATTCCACTGCTAAACACTTCAGGCGAAGCTGCCAGTCAATGTGTCCAACAATCGGCACACTTCAGTCGGCAGAAGTAGCGGCAGCATCACAGCTGCGTCTTCTGTTGCGGCGTGCAATGTGAAGGATCGCGCTCCTCCAAATACAGTATAAATACATTTACTGTACAGTACTTCTTATTGGCAAATAGAAGTGTACAGTTCGAATATCGGAGTCCCCAAATTAGTTAGGATAATAGACGTTATACTGTATATAATATTTTAGTTGAATGAAGGAATGTCGACTTTTAATTTCCCCTGCCGAAATTGGCCCCAACATGGACAGTTCGTCAATTATGTAAGGAAATTATAACAAAATATGCATTATTAGAATGTGAGGTTACGGAAATATTTAGTTTCATTCTTCTGCAGCAGCCAAAACGTCGTTCAGCAAATTTAAAATTATCAAAACAACACCTAATAAAGACTGTAGTAACAATGCAGAAAAACAATAATGAAACTGTACGCAAATAATGTTGTTATGGAATGAAAGACTTACAAGAGTACCAACCCAAAATTATTAGCGACATAGCAAATGACACACATGGCACTTTACTCTGGCGCCATGTGAGTCATGTAAACTCACACAAAAAAAACATGAACTAAGGTACTAAACTGAAATATTTTTAATTTATTTGTACTTAAATAGCTTACTTCAAGCAAACTAATATGGAATATGGAAAAAACAGTAAATGATCCCCGGGGGTCGGTAACCCAAGTATACCTTTGGCAGCCAATACGTTAATATAGTTATTGTTAAACAGAATGGACTAAGTCAAAATATTAAATGTACACAGCGTATTTAAGTACAATAGAACAGTATTGGGCATATGATTTGTTGTGGGGATGTGACAGGTGACAGCAGGAAGGGCGGGGGCGGGGGGTTGGAGGGCAGAAGGTGCGGGTGTTGCGGGTTGCATACACTACAAACGCGCAGCCGCCCCATCGTACTCGAGGGCTCTTATCCACCGAGCATGAGCTCCGTGAGTTCGGCGACCATATATTTGTAATTCATACAAACCTACAGTTTTATTTCGATCTTGATGACATGTTGCATACTTCATCTTCAAAATAAGAGGAATATAACTCCCTACACAATATGGTGGATGGCAAAGGCTACTTTACTCACAGAATTCGACAAAATCAACAGTTTTCTTGCGATTCTGATAAAACTGATTTTCAGATCAAGTATTCATCAGTTTCTTTCTGCAATGTGACGAGACAACTGCATACCATTGTACTGAAAATCATTTCCACACATTCATGCTATACTCTCAGCTCATTCAATAAATTTAATAATTCTTTCAGCTCACTACAATGTTCTTGCAGATGAAAGGAAACATTTGCAACTCCATATTAAGAAAACAATTCGCAGAACATTTTACATATATTACAGTTTGATGTAATAAAAGCCTAAATTTATTTTCATTACTGTGTAGCATCGAATTAAGTGAAGTATTACACGAAAATTAAGAATGTGCTTTGGTAAAAACACATTACATACACTTTTTGGTTGAGTTGATTTTTGATCAAAATTTGTTGTCATTGAAATGTAGGCAATATTCTGACTTTTCATTTGAATCCAAGCAGAACGCTAAATGTTAATTCGTTTCCGAGGCACTGGAGCTCCCATTTCCATCCCTGCACATCGGAAATTATGTGGTCATAAAAAAAGGTAAAGCAGTCAACAATCCAAAGATTGGTTTGAACACCACAGTGTTTTACTAGGCATGGTCCTGTTTGGAGGTGGTATGCCGTTGCCTTCCTCCGACCTTTGAACCGACTTACCCAGCCAGTTATAGGGGGACATACAGTTTAACGTGGGTTCCGAACCACGGTGCTACTCGGTATTATTCACATGAGCAATACTGCCAGAGGTGAAAATGTGGTCATATCAATCGTCAAAGTTCATACTCATTTTAGGGACGAAGTATTGCTTTATTTCTTACTGCATTAAAAATATCACCAAATAAATGTATTAGAGTGAATGGAAAATCTGGAAGACGTCAAACTACTACGAAGACAAGTGATGCTGATTTTACATCGGACTGACTAACAGGCAGTTTTCAGAAGTATAATATGGAATTATATAGGACGCCATTGACTTACAAGAATGTATTTTGCAAGATTCAAAAAATGTTCAAATGTTTGTAAATCTATCGGACCAAACTGCGTTGTCAGTCCGTAGCTTACAAACTACTTAAACTAAAGTAAACTAACCTAAAAGCCATTCCACACTGCACGTGGCGTGCGTGTCCGGACGTACGCTAGCTATATACGTTTAAAAATGTTATCAAATGGGGCTGTTCACACTGCAGGGCCAAGGCCACGCCAGCCACGCCGTTCGCTCCCTCTTTGTCTTTCTAAACGTGGCCGGCCACGTTTTCAGTCCGCGCATGCGCAAGGCCAAGGTTATTCTATAAAAGGTTGGGCCCGAAGCGAAACGACCTGCTATTGGCCGGTGAAATGACGTCAGTGGCGAAGCAGAACTGCCAGCGAGGGGCGCGAAGCGGCGCTGCGCCGTCACATAGATCACCACTAAACACACAAAAGTTAGCTGCTTACGCTTTGCTTATTGCAGTTACGTACCTTCGATAATCGAAGAATGCCCCTGACGTGATTTTTGCCTCTGTGATGCCGCTGCTTTCTCTTTCTTCAGCTTCATGTTGAGGTAGCGCACTCGTATAAAAATTCGGGTCCGTAAGAATATTTTAATGACCTCCGGTGCCACGTGAGGATATTTCTGTGAAATTACATAGGCTAATCTCTTAGACTGTTTTTTTCCTAAAAGTCACTTCCTTTAATCTCATTGAACAGCAGCTCAAACTCTGAGATCTGTGAGATCTGTCGCATCCACTCAGCACTAACAAACCTCCTCGTGATAGAAATTCTGTCCACCCGTATTCTGCGAGGTGCTTTGGAAGAGGACAAAGTAATTCATTAGACGACACCCCCGGTGACATATTTCGCAGCACGGCGTGCAATGTAGCCTGCCAAAAATCTGAATTTTTCAGCTGGGCATTCAACGTCTGTCACAGCAGACAGTGCAGCAGCCCCACAACTAAAACTTATTTCCTGTCTCTCTGCTTCCCCATCTGATGTGGCCATTGCTTCAAACACCTCCGGCTAATTCCACACAGCAGACTAGATGACAGAAATTCTTGTGAGTCTTCTTCCTGACTCACAGATGAAGTATATCTTGGGCATTCTTTCACAGAAACAACAAACGCTGCCGATGTTTTACTTCTTTAGGAAGGGGGGGGATGCTGATAGAAATGGCCAAGACCTCTAATCTGAAAAACAAATTTTCAAGACAGTCCTGGTTCAGCCGTACTGTTAATATATACTTTATGCCTAGCGACAAAACGTCAGCATGAAGGCCAAGTAAAGAATTAATTTACATTAAAAAGTCCTTTGTGAAATGGTAACAGCTTTCTTCGGTTTCGAATCTGCATTGTTTCACAGCACAAATACATTACGTTGATAATTATTTTTTGGAGCTGCTCGTTTGTTCCATAGGCACTTGCTAATGTCTTTTTGTCAACGATTGTGCAAGAATTTAAAATGTCAAACGAATCAACATATTAAACTGAATTAGAGGCATCGAATTTTCTTTCGTGAAACACACGAATAAACGAAACAAAACGTTCCCGCTAATACACTGTAAACAACAAGCTACTGCAGGGCTAACGCTACAACTGCCACTAGGTGCCAAGTCATGCGCAGTACGACGAATTTCTATCTCGGACTGCGCAGTCCATTTGGGCCTCCTCTGCGCAGAGCCAAGGTACAGTGGCGACGCTAGACGAAAGCTGGGCGTCGGCGAACTCGTCTTTGCGAGACACCTTTCATTTTTCAGTCAGGAAGGTAATGTCAGGGCCGGCGCAAGACACGTGCGAAACGTGCGGCCGCACGGGGCGGCACTTTCCGAGGGGCGGCAAATCTGCCGTCCCACTTTTTTTTTTATTTTTTGTAGGACAAATTCAACATTCATACCTAAGAGGGGATTCGAAAGGAAACCTCGGAAGAAGCTGCTTCGGGAACTATGGCACGGCGCTTTTGACTACCTGCCGGCCGCCCCTGTTGAATAAGGGGCGCCGGCCGCGGTGGCCGAGGTGACTGAGGCGCTCCAGTCACGGTCTGCACGGCCACTACAGTCGGAGGTTCGAATCCCCCCTCGGGCATGGTTATTTGTGCCGTCTTTAGTCTTAGCTAGTTCATAAGTAGTTTGTAAGCTTAGGGACTGATGACCCCGTAGTTAAGTCCCATAAGTTGTACAAACATTTGAATAAGGGGCCATTGTGGCAGCACCGTCGTGTTTACGCCGTAGAAACACAGAGTGGGAAGCAGTCTGGCGTACACGCCAGTATTCTTATGGAGCGTTGCCAGTCTGTTACGCGTCTTGCGTTTACTCACAACTAATATAGCAGGAGACGAAATCTAATTTGGAAATTTAAATGCAATGTTCGATAATGCGATAATGTGTTAAGCCTCAAGCAATTTTGCTAAGGCCGTCAATGGCAATTTCCGAGTGTTTTATTCTTCCCGCATTATGGATAAAAATGGTTGAACATTACTAGTGAAACATGTCCAACACCTACAATGACTAGAGGTATTCCGAATGGGTAAATACGCAGCGAGTAATTATAAGGGATGAAGACATTGGTAGTAAGCCTGGCATAAGTTAGGTTTCGACGTATTTTTCAAAATTTTTGCTATCCGTTTCTGAGTAATAGTCGGACGTTTTGGTTTTTGAGCCATGAAACACCCGTCTGCGTCTGCATGAACAACAATTAAACTCTGACCGACACTTTGACAATACTACTCTCATACTATCACTTTTTCGACATTTATTTCTGTATACGGTTTTCCGTTGAATACATTATCTGTTCACAACAACTGAAAAATGTGTATTTACGTTAATTTTGTAAGTTCATGTTGCGCGGGATTAACCGAGCGGTGTAAGGCGCTGCAGTCATGGACTGTGCGGCTGGTCCCGGCGGAGGTTCGAGTCCTCCCTCCGACATGAGTGTGTGTTTTTGTCCCTAGGATAATTTAGATTGAGTAGTGTGTGTGTGTGTGTGTGTGAGCGTAGGGACTGATGACCTTAACAATCAAGTCCCACAAGATTTCACACACATTTTAACATTTTCGTAAATTAGCTACATTTCTTCAATCAGGTTTAACTCTTTTTTTTGAGCTGGTGCCCAGCGACTTTTTTGTACAAATCTGTAGAGAATGTCACATATCAGTCGCATTTTTTGTTTTTATTTTCCAGATCTACATATATTTCGGGGTGGCTATTCTCAGTGCTTTATGTTTACATCTATACCGTCGAGCTGAACGTAACTGTCAACCTGGCGGTTTACATGTCAGCACATATTAAAAGCTTTTGAGACTGGCCACTCAGCGGCCGAAACCTAGGTAGATCTGAAAAGTAAAAACTAAAATTGCGGTCGATTGCTGACATTTCCTATAGATTTGTTTAAATGAAATTCCACAAACATTTTGAAATAAAAACACCGTGAGGTTGGAGGGGGGCGGCAATTTAGCAGCTCGCACGGGGCGGCACTTGGGCTTGCGCCGGCCCTGGGTAATGTTAAATAAAATGAGCTGAATCACACACCAATAATCATTAGGCTATACTAAAATTTTATTAGTATAATATACAAGTATCATTGCAGTGACAAAAATTACAATAAAGAAACACAAATTAAAATAGACGAGCTTTTCGGTTTTTCCTCTCACTGAATTGTTTTAAGATCACATCATAATTACTACTAGCCACTATTTCGGCTTCGATTGACAGTACTGACAACGCAGATAGTCTTTCTTGGCTCATTGTGCTTGTCGAGTAAGTCTTAATCAATTTTAACTTTGAGGAGCTGTACTGACTGGAACTGTGAGCATGAATCTTATTGTTATATATACATTTGGATATACTTCTTCCAAACTGTTTTCTAAAATGCACTGAAGAAGTTGTTTTGCAATAATTTAACTAAAAATTGCATCAATGCTGCACTCATACGGAAATAAATACGGACAACTAAATAGCTGCCGGCCGGGAATAGCCGAGCGCACTAAGGCATCATACCACGGTGAGCGAGATCGCTCCCTTTGGTACAGATCTTGTATTCGTCCTATGGTTAAGCTAGATGTAGGTCGTCGCTACATAACCTAGCAGTTGAAAAGCGCCTTTAGAAAACTAAAATTTTAACAATGTTTTGCGAGGCCCCCTCAGGCGCGAGGCCGTCGGCCGTTTGATAGCGCCGCCACTGCCAAGGTAGACCTCGTGCAAGCCAAACCTAAAGCACTACACAGCGCATCTTTGTTGTCTGAGCTGTTGCGTTTATTGTTGGTGATTTACAAGTAGTTGGTGTGCATTTTGTGTTCCAGTAACGTTTTAGGCTCAAAATGGAGCAGTTAATTTAACAAGTACGCTCTCATCCTGTCGTTTGGGACTCAACATTGGAAATCTACAGATATATAACTTTGAAAGAAAAAGCATGGGATGAAATTGCCGAAGCGTTATCAAAAGACAGTAAGTACATACATATCCTGCGGCAAATACTATTAAGCATCATAGAAAAAAAAATTCACAATCTTTTATTAAACCGGCAATATTGATAAATGTAGTAAGTATCCAGGCACCATAATTGTTCACTGTACTTATTAATGATATTTGTATTTTTATTTTTTATTATTGCATTTGGTAGAAACCAGTGTTCCAATAAACTGAAATAATCAGAAGAAAATTTTAAAATTAACTACTGTTCAAATAATAGCGGAGAAAATGCAGTAATGATAAATAAAATGCAGTATTAATACCCAGTGCTCATTGCGTTTACAGAAAGTGAATACCCATAACAGGAGACGGAAATATCCAATGTTTCCATTAAGTCGCGGCTGAATAGCCGTGTGGATTGGCCGGGGCACCCTGCTGCAATGCGCGTGGGGTTGGAACACTTGCGGGGAGTGACACTTGCGCGGAGTGACACTTGCGGGGAACCCGGGACCCTTGGGGCGGCTAATGGCTTTTCCTGGTTACAGGCACACCAAGAAGTCTAGCACTGCTGTTGTCAAGTTTCCACACTGTGAACATAATACGAAACTCAGGGAAATTGCACAACCCTTTCAAAGCTGAAGAGCAATATAGTTACTTGTTCGAATTACATATGAATTCGTTGGGTGTTCCTCCTGAAAACAAAAAGGTATTTTAATAGTGATAATGTTTGGAGAGTTATTAAGACATTCTTTGTTACTACAAGACGATGACTTTCCACAGTCATATTATTCATATTATTCAGAACACTAAGCATATCAAGACACCTGCGCAAGCAATAAATATATTAGGCATCCTGCACAGATTCTTTGATGTAATTGACCGCTATGTAGTTAACCCCACTATCACGCAACTTCCATCTCTTTGAACATAACAACTATGCTTTTTAATAGGAGACGCAACCTTAAAACTTCAATTAAAAAACGTTAATAATAAGTCAATGAGTATTTTACATACTTGAAGCATTTATTCGTAGACCCCAAAACGATTTGGCTGTATTCGAATTAGGAATACATCCAAGAAATGTATGAAATACGTAATGTGTAAGGGAATGTCACACACTGAAAAATGCTAAAGATTAATTCTATTTTCTATCACTGACATGTAGAAACAATTTTTATTCCGAACTTGGCATAAACCAACAGGGAGAAAGAAGTTGCAAGACTTCCAGGAAAAATGAAGCGAAATTGACAGCCAATAGTTGGTTATAAATTACATTGCCTGTTAACTGTATAAATAAAAATTACGGAATACGCGGAACTCTTGTTCAGTACAGTCAAAAAGGTCTAAGGTAATAGGCAGTGGTTTACAATCAGATATCCGTATCACTCTCCTCCTCAAGAAGTCTGTGTGAAGATTTATATTCAGAACATTCAAGAAAAAGGTGTTGAAACTACAAGAAGCAGCTCATTAACTCAGGAAGGGAAAACGTTATGGTGCCCGTAAATTTGAATGGCTGTATCTCTTGTAGTAACATTCATTTTTTGATAAAATGTTAAAATCCAATAAACCAGAATTTTGTTTTTCTAAACTCAGTGCCAACTTTCTTTGCGAAATTTTTGCAGGAAGTAGTCTTGACGTGATTTCATACTTCTATGCATTAATATTATAAAACATGTAATTTGTGTCACAAATAGCGCGGCCGGTCCGGTCGGATGTTCGAGTCCTTCCTCGGACATGGATATGTTTGTTTGTACTTTGCCTACGTTATTTTAAGTAAGATTAAGTAGTGTAAGTCTAGCGACCGATGACGTAAGTAGTTTGGCCGCATAAGACTACACATATACACGTAATTTATTTATTTCATCACCACATTTAAGTACTAATAATTAAAGAAACTTAAATGTAGAAATTTGAAATAAACACTGAAAACAAATGATTGGTATTTCTCATAAAATGAATGCACAGAACCATTGATTTATGTCTTGTGAATGTACCTACAAACTCTGCCATATGAAAATTGTAGTGTGAGTACCAAATTTGTTTTTTATGTAATAACATTAAAAACATATTAAAAATTGAGAACTCTAAAACCAGTGAAGTTATGGACTTGAAGCGTTTTGTGTTGATAAATCTTTACATAGTAGACACGATTTTAAAATTTGGTTCCTATCGCCAAAGTAGACGAAACGTTAAATTTTTTGGTGTAATCTTCGCCGTGTAGACTGTATGTTGTAGAAGTCAACGTCGAACCTAATTAGAATCATACCTCTGAGGAGAGAACGTTGTTTGCACTTCTGCGTTTCCAGTCGCCGTGCTGTGCTACGTAACGACATCGTACCGTTCCACTTTACCGAGAGGTATACTTGTATTGGTGTGATGTTTGTTCTTTCGAAATAAGACATCACACCAATATATGTATCATTTAGACGCAAAGATTCTGGGTTCTGTTTTCGTCGCTAACGCGACTAACAACGTTAGACCTCATGTGTAAACAGTTAAAGGTTATGAGTGCCACTGGAAAAATGCATAAGTAACACCTGTTGTTTGAGACTTGAAGATGACCTGAAATTAGCCGAAATCGATATCTCATAATAAACATAAGGTGTAGCTGTCTATATTTCATAATGCTATTCCTAACATATTTAAAAGCTGCTCAAAACCACCTACAAAAACTTTTATAATGAGATTGTATATAATTCCACGATCAAATTGTGTTTTAGTTATTTGTAGTAATACACCCAAAGATCTGCCCTTGCTTTTAGTGCCTTGATCAGCTGTTTATTTTTAGAGGTATTACTAGGGACAGGAAAAATTCGCATTTGCGATAAATGCGAATATAGATGCGAATTCTGACTCAAAATGCAGTAAATCCGAAATTGTAGTTAGCAACGATTGCGCTCAATTCCGATTTCATCACATTCCTCTTCACATGGTGCTGTATTGTAAATCGAGTGATATTTGTATGACGTGTTATCTCCCTGTTGAATGATGCTGTGATATCTCCGGGCCGTTACTACTGCTCCACCTGGCTCGGTGGGCCTTTCCCTGAATACGGCACAGGTAGCGGCTGGAGGCGTCGAGTAGAGGTGGTGTATCCCTACTTCTGCAACACCCTGTTCACTACCTGCAGCGTCCGGGTCTCCCCGCAAGTGTCTACAAATTCCCTTTCCGCGTGTCACTCCCCGCAAGTGTCACAAACTCGTGCGCGCGGCCGTTCACCGTCGGGGTTCTAGTTCTCCTTCGGGCATTGGTGTTTGTGTTGTCCTTAGGATAAGTTACTTTAAGTTAGTATAAGTAGTTTGTAAGCTTAGGGACTGATAGCCTCAGTAATTAAGCCCCCTAAAAAAAGTTTTCATTAAACTATGGCTCTTCTTTAAATTAAATAACAAACAAACCAAAAAAGGCACAACCAAAATATTTATTTTACTGAAATCCCCACGGAACACAGTTTAATTGTCTCTTAAATGAACCAGGTGCTGAATTTTTCCATCATCCGCCTCAAGATCACGCATGAAGTGGTGATATTCGCCATGCATCTTCCTTTTCTTATTGATTGGATGCACCCACTCGTTTCTTGAAGCCAAAGAGTACAATAAAACTAGCTCATCGTCACTACTACCGCTGCTGCTGGTGTCATCAAACCAACGTAAGCCACACGAAAATCCAGACTGACACCACGGAACCGTCGGAGCTGACATCTTTCTGCATACTAGGAAAAAACGTGGCCTGTATAGCATCGCAACTGTGGCCGCTGTGTGAAATGGTGCGTAGCTAGCGTGGCGTGCATCCAGACACGCACGCCACGTGCAGTGTGGAATGGCCTTAAGGAGAATACACACACACACACCCATGCCCCAGGGAGGACTCGAACCTCCGACGGCGATATTTTGCAAGAGACTATTGCAAATGAACCGGAATTGGCGGTATCTTTGAGGCACGGTAGACGGTGAAACCTCACAATTGTGTGTGTTTTAACCAAACGAAAGCCTTACTTTATTTATTGATAAAGAATGACCTAGGTTTCGAATCATAAGCTCATCTTCCAGTAAATAACTGATACAAAAAATTACAACCAAGAAAAGATAAACGTACCAACTCCCGAAGATATGGAATGTTGACTTGAGCTTTAAAATTTATCTTTGAGATTCTAACCGCATTATGTATGGATTCAAAAATTCTTTAGCATTCATTACAATAACTAACACAATTCTGACAAAACTATCTGGATTTTTACTAGTTCCTTAGGAACGAAATAATTGGTTTTATTTATTTAAGAAGCCATAAAATGCTGCATCCATTTATCTACTACACTGTCGAGGATTTGATTTGATTTTTCCAGGGCAGCCAAAACAGTCTTGGTCTAACCCGCCACTGCCCGCACCGAAACTAAGTTTATTGTGCGGTACACACTGTCGAGGAAGTCCTACTACGAAATTAAAATTTTCTGCATTGGTTGTTGATCATATGATGTTACACTATTTCACTAAACAAAACTTAATCTATGGACTGGGCGGTCACTCCCGCCGAGGGTTCGAGTCCTCACGCAGGCATGTGTGGTGTTTTTTTTTGTTTTTTTTTTTTTTTTTTTTTGTTTTTTTGTTTTTGTTTTTGTTTTTTTTTTTTTTTTTTTTTTTTTTTTTTTAAGTTGGTTTAAGTAGTTTGTAAGTCTATGGACTGATTACTATAGCAGTATGGTACGATAGTTTTACATACATTGTAACATTTTGAAGACCCAACAATAGTGCCACTTTGGATACAGAGCGTACGGCAGAGTGCTCGCCCGCTCCCCGCCTCTCCTCCCCTCTCTGTGCCTCTACTCGGCTGCAGCGACACGCAGCCCAGCGCTGTTCAGGTGCAGTACAGGTCGCATCAGCGTCGCGCCCCCTCTACTGCCAGTCTGCGCGGCCCCATTAGACTGCGCTGTGCCGCCCGTCTCAGTTTGCGTCCGAGTCAGCCACTGCGCTGCTTGGTGGTTGCGCACGTGGGACGTAGGATGAAACATTTCCACCACACTCCTTAGCGACGGAAACTAAAGCGTGTGCTGTCACAGTATTACCCGTTCAACTTACAATGGCCATTTCAGCTGAAGGCGTTGCGAACTGTTGACTTGTTCTATCATTTATTTCGTATGGCGTACGGGCGTTATAATTACGCTCATTGGTACATATACAACAGATAATACAACTGTATATTCTGTTAGCTCATTCTTGAACAGGAAAGCAATCGAAATGAATATTAAGAATATAAATGTATTGTTTTACGTAAAACAAATCAGCAGCATGTTTGCAAAGAAAAAACATTACAGTCGTTTTGAATATAATCTTCTGAAGGAAAAATATGTGAACTGAAAAAAAACCTGTAATGTTACTATGAAATAACTGGAGCGAACGCATAATACATTTTCTATAAATATATTCTTCTACAGAAAATTGTACGAAAATGAAATAAAATTATTTTTCAATGTAATAATTTGGTTTTGCGGGTATCTGATAAAATACATTTGCTGTTAATACTAAAATCTAGAAATTAAAATATTGAGGTACAGGCTAATAACTAAAAGGAAGATGTCCCCACTGGCAGGATGGACGCTGGTGTAGATTTGTCATTCACCCTGCTGAGCCTTAGTTTGAGTAGTAGATGAAAACTGAAAATTATTTAAGTTTTCCTTATAAATGTACTTTGCGACGACGTATATTTGACCGATACCTATCCATTTCAGCAAACGCTCAGATTACCTTGCGTGGATGTACAATGCGGCCGGCCGCAGTGGCCGAGAGGTCTGCGGCGTGCTAGTCACAGTCTGCACGGCCGCTGCGGTCGGGAGTTCGAATCCCCCCTCGGGCGTGGATGTTTGTGCCATCTTTAGTATAAGCTAGTTCATAAGTAGTTTGAAAGTTTAGGGACTGATGACCCCGTAGTTAAGTCCCATAAGCTCTACAAACATTTGAACATTTTTGTAGAATGCGGGGCCACGTGCGTCGATCGTGTACTGTCGAGTGTGGTCGGACGCCTTCGGCCCCCTCTGGCCGTGAACAAAGTTTGCTTCAGCGTGCTGCCGTCGGCAATTGTAAAGTGAACAGGAAGTACTAGTCGCGACATAACACAGCAGTTGAGTGCCCGATCTCGCTTTGTTGCGTATCACTGGCAGAGCGAAAATGATCGACTCTAGCGATGCATAGCCTCTAATGAATCTGTTAGTTGTGAGACCGTAGAGGATGCAGAAAGAAAATTAAATGATAGAGTGTACGTACTTGCAAATATGCTGAAGAAGAGAAAGAGTGGCACCTGGGAAACATTTGACGCTGTAGTGAACGCTGCAGATGGAAAATACACGAAGTTTGCACATTGCAGTGAAAACGGTTGTATTCTTGTCTATTCTACCTCTTCTGTCGAACAAAAAAACACAGGCTACGGAACTAAGTGTGGAGTAAGCTCCCCCCGCCCCCCTTAACGAAGAAAAATCTTATAAATGACGGTACCCCGGTTATGATTTAGTAGAATGCGTAAGTGAAGTACCTTGCACCATGTGCCAGACGCATCTTATGTAGACTGTGACCTTCCGCTAGAATACTTAAGTACCCTCCGTCATGTACCATACGAATCTTACGTAGCCAGTGACCTTCTGAATATCAAGTGTGTGAAATTTCATCAAGATCGTAATATAACATTAGATTTTAAAGAATTGTTAACTGAAGTATCCTCCGCCATGTACCACACGAATCTTACGTAGCCAGTGACCTTCCGCTAGTCTTGACGTCAAGTGCGCGAAATTTCATCAAGTTAGAAAGAATACTATAAATTTTGTAAACTATATACGAGAAGTATTCTCCGCCATCCACCAGGTAAATCTTATGTAGACCGTGACCTTTATTTTGGTCAAGTGTGCAAATTTCATCAAGATCATGACAAAAACGTACAGTGAATAACTTTAATATTCGGACACTAAGATATTTTTAGTTTACTGCGTTATAACTGTATTCTGAACAAACAAAAATATAACATAACCAAGCATTAAATGACGGTACATGTCTTGTAAATAACAGTATGAACGTTGTTTACATAACGCAAAACAGTTGTTAAAGAATGCGATTAATGTAAACCACTCTTAGATGGTCACGTTACTTTAATATCCGGACAGATGGCAGTGTCCCTCTTGTCACCGTTCATGCCGGGGTGAGCAGGCCTGCTTCGTCAGAGGGCAAGTGTGTGTTTACAAGCGCGGTTGACTGTCCAGACGATACGCAAAGCTAATACTAGCTTTGAGATACAACTTATGATTTTTCACAATGCGAAAGGAAAATCGTATCGACAAATTGCTGCCAAAGATTGGACTTTGCTAGGGAGTTTATTACGAAGGATGCAATTTGGTGGAATGGCGTCATTTTTTCCGACGAAAGTAAATTTAACGTTTGTGGGTCGGAAGGACGAAGCATGGTGTGGCGGAAGAAGAATGAGGACTTTACAGTCACAAATTTTAAACCAACTGTAAATCATGGAGGTGGCAGCGTCCTTCTCTGGGGCTGTATATCGACATTTGAACCGGGCAGATTGGTGTTCATCGAAAATATTATGGACAAATATATCTACTTGAACATATTAAAGAACAATTTACGAAAACGTGCTGAAACCATGGGATATCAAACACCTTCAAATTTTACCAGGACAATGACCCGAAACATTAGGCTCGCAATGTGCAGCAATATTTGTTGTACAACTCCCCCAGAGTCCTACAACTACCACCTCCGTCAACAGACCTCAACCCGATTGAGAATGTGTGCGGGGAACTGAAGCGACGTATTAGAAGTACACCAATATCTTCCAAAGAACGTCTGAAGCGTCGACTAAAAGAAGAATCGGACGGTCTACGTGCGGACCATTTAAAAAAATATTATTAGCAGTCTGCCGCAGCGTTTGAAAGAAGCGATAAAACAGAATGGCTACCCAAAAAGATATTGAAACATTTATTTTCCATGCAATTTTGCACTGAAATACTTAGTTCTGCTAAGTGTCCGAATATTAAAGTAACGCGAATATAGGACCGAGTTGTATTTAACGTGTATTATTAAGGAAGTTATGTAAGTTATCTTAATAAAATTTATATTATTACTTACAAGACACATCACGTAATGTAATAACTGGTTATCTGTTTTGTTTGTTTTGTTATAAATAAAGTTATGATGTTCCAAGATTGAAATATCACAGTGTCCGAATATTAAAGTTATTCACTGTAGATTGTAAGAAATTCTGTAACTACTCTACTGCCATGCATTACACGAATCCCTGCAAGAGTGACCTGTCTCTTGTTTTGAAAGTGATGAGTGATCATTTCATCAAGTTTGGAATAAAGCAGGCGTCAGTAATACAAAATCATAGGTAATTATCACGTGTAAGTTGTATCTGTCGCGAAAATTCTGGGCGCCTTCTGTTAAGAGTCACAGGCTAGGCGTGGCTCTCCAGGCTCGCTGTACCCGCTGCGCCCGCCAGCTCGGCCCACTCTACTCGTTCCGCCCGCAGGCTCGGCTCGCCGGCCTCCGCGGGTTCCGTGTAAGGCGGGTATTACACTGTAAAAGATCTTTGACAAAGATCTTTTATCAAAGCTCTTTGGTCAAATCTTTGACAGTGTAATAGGTCATCTTTTATAAAAGATATTTGATAAAAGTTAGTGGGAGAGCCTAGCTTTTATAAAAGTTCGCCATTGTATACATACGTCTTTGCTTGCTTTGACGCCTTTTTAACCTACAAATTTACGTCAAAGTGTATTTGTTGTGTTGCTACTGCCACAGTGATCGTTTCAAAGTGAGAGGTATACGGAATATTTCTTAATACAAAGCACATTTACTAAAATATACGGTTTGAATCGTATAAAGAAAAAGCTACTGCTGTCAATTGTATTCAGAGTGACTCATTGTGGATGATGATAGGGAAGAAATTATATGGATCAAAGAATATATGGAGATGCATAAGTGAAATAAATGTTTTTATTTGACACTCTAACCTAACCTCATCCTCCTAAAGTGATTTACATTTTGGTTCACTTATGTCTGGAATAATACGTAAAATCTTAGGCCTACACTGTAGGATTCGTGTATTTTATTGCCTCCTGGAATAGATTTTGTATGTGGATATAAATGAGACGATCTTCAGCGGAAAAGGCATTCATGATTTGCGTAATGAGATACTGCACTAGTTAGCTCCATATTTATTTATTTATTTATTTATTTATTTATTTATTTATTTATTTTTTTTTTTTTTTGCTTTGCAGGATGCTTTTAGGCATTTAACTACAAGTCCAGGTATTAATACGGATATTTTATGTTTCGGAAAATCAGGCAAAATAAATGTGAGACTGCAGTAAACTATAAAAATGTCTTTCGGACCGCATAATCCGCAATGAAGTGTAACATGAAAGAACTACGAAAATATTTTCTCTTCTTATTATGATAAAGTGTCTGAAGAGGTTATGTTTAGCATCACACACGTTAAATTATTTCAGTGTTTCATTATTTACCCAATGACACAGGTTTAGGGCTTCCTGAAACGTCGATTATAATGAAGTATTTATAAATATGTGGGCGAATTAAAATGTTTGTACACACGTTCTTAAACAATATAGGTTATTATGTCCTACCGATGTAGTACATTTGTGCGAGCAATTTTCGTATTTTTCTCTCGCTATTCACAGTTTTACCTAAAATTGTTCCCATTGTTCGTTCTTTGCAGTGAATGCACTCCCGAGCAACAATATATTACGTACAATATATTACGATTGACTATTTTGGAGTCTTTTCTGAGCAACTATGACAAAATATTTTACGCTAGTGTAATGTCCCCCTGTGAAGTAGTTTCGTCAAAGATCTTGGATAAAATCTTTTACAAAGATCTTTGTCAAAGATCTTTTACAGTGCAATGCCGGCCTAACCGACAACGCGGCTCGTGAGCCTGCTGCGGGTACCGCCAAGCTCGGCGAAGGCGGCGAGCCGCGTCGGCAAGCCCACCAACGCAGCGGGCCGTGCCTAAAGCACTAGATATACCGAGCTGAACAGTCCGCCATTTTGAATCCCAAACCGACGACAGTGTTGTTTGCTCTGTGTGCTGCAGCAAAGTGAATCAGCGAATACTTTGTGATTTTATTGTTTCATAGTGTTAAATGGTTGGTTGTGCAGCTCAAATAATAGCAGACAAAGGACGTTGTAAGTTTTATCGGTTTTACTCACATACAGATCGGCGTAAAAGTTCGTTTGTAAGTTCCAGACGAAGTATGGACGCCAAAATCGAGCAAACAATCAGAGTAACGTTAAGAAGAAAATCCTTTTTATTTGTATTAGAAACAGTTATGCTCAATGAAAAAATAGGCCTACACATGTAAGTAATGGTTTATTTTAATTTTGCTAGATTATTAATATAACACAATATATGGTGTTTAAAGTTGCTTTTCTTGATTTTATTTAGACCAACTAAGGATGTATTGTAAGGGCTGTTAATTGCATTTTAAGTGATGCTTGAGTGCAGCTAGCTTTACCCAGTTAGTAATATTGAAATTATATTAATTAGCATTAGTACAGTGTTTAACTTAAATGTGACTCTCAACACGAAAATATGTAAGCCTAAGCCAAGCTGTGAACAGGATGACTGAAAAACAAAAATAATAAACTGAACTTCGCAAAGAATGGGAACAGGGATGAAGTCGTACATGAAAGGCATTAAATTCATAACTCAGCATGCAACGTTTACTTTATTTCCAAGTGCATGTTACCAGAGAGAGAGTTTCTTTAGCTGGCCGCGGTGGCCGAGGGGGCTGAGGCGCCCCAGTCACGGCCTGCACGGCCACTACGGTCGGGGGTTCGAATCCCCCCACGGGCATGGATATTTGTGCCGTCCTTAGTCTTAGTTAGTTCATAAGTAGTTCGTAAGTTTAGGGACTGATAACCCCGTAGTTAAGTCCCATATACTATACAAACATATGAAAATGTGACCCTGAATATTGCTCTGCACAATGTAAAGTTTCAGTTGGACACAGGTTCGTCAGTTTCCTTGTTCAATAAAGACTTACGAACTATTAGGCAAACCGGTACTTGCCAAGTGTAACACTCTGCTAGTGGCCGTGCAGACCGTGACTGGAGCACCTCAGACCCCGCGGCCGGCGGTCACATTTTATTAGCCTGACGTTGCACAACAGCGCTTGAATTAGTGTTCCCTTTCTGTAGTCTATTACGTTTGTTACGGCGCGCTTTGCTTCAGCTACTACAAGAGACTGTACTGAATGTGTTTGTCAGCTACGAGAAGCACTTGTCTGTTTTATTCTACATTGGCACATGGCTTGTACATGCCCGCGTTTGCAAGTATAGCAATTCACTTTGCGAGAAGGGCACTTTGCACGCTTGTGTTTCACATTACAGCGAAGACAAGGACCAAGCTCGACAGGCAAGCTACAGTTGTTCCGCTGCGGCTGTTTTCGGCTAGGCTGCGCAGCACGCGAAGTGTTAGCTGGTGACACGGGCTTTTCCTTATATGGCCGTGCTGTAGCCACATCACTATACCCGGGCCGCTGAAACATTGCACTTGACGTTTCGCGTTCCGGCGAGTTAAGTTGGCTACACTGCTTTAGCGACGTTGCAACACTAGCCTCTATACACACAGCAGACGAAACGGTTTTCAGTTGCATCTCGTAAATAAAAGTGCATATAATAATTAGTTCTTGAGCAGGAATTAATTAACGGCATATTAATAGAGACCAGAGCACAACAATGCACACGCTTTCAATAACGGAGCAAAGCAATATAGAAAATAAGCATTGGATCACGACAGATACGAAATAAACAATAATCAAGATAGTAACTTCTCTCTCTACGTTTTATAATCAATGATTTTCACTCACCAATTTAAGGCGACAATGGTACAATTACATCCAGCTCCCCATCTCGACTGTTGTCGTCGCTGCCAAAATCGTCATCACCAAGACAAATCATTAACTGTTCATGATCCCTTCCATTGTTTGCGCTGCCACATTGGCAACAGCTTCATGCAACAGCTTTTCCACCTCTGTTATTGTGAAAGACTTATTGTTCCTTAAGTAATTCTTCACGTCACTCCACACAAATTTTATAGGGTTAAAACGGCAGTGAAATGGGGACAGATTTATTTCATTGTGAAGCGGCTCCTTTGCGATTTAGTCTACTGCATATGCGGGTATAATAGTCTTATTTTGTTTCACGAACGAATATAAAAGAAGTTTTGACATTCACATATCTGCAGCAATATTTCTTTCTTGTAACCACTGCACCATAACTTCTTTCCGATCGTTTGAAGCGAGAATGAACTTCCTGCTCAGAGCATAAGCTTCGAAGTTGTTATTCAAACGAAATTGAGAACTTACTCAGAAAACGGTACTAGACAAACGTCTTTTCGGTGACATTATCCAACCACTTGAACTCGGAAAGTCAAGTTAAACCACTCACAGTAAAACAAATCGCAGCGAAAAACGCACACACAACGTAAACACGCGATAAACACGATACACAACTTTGTTTACGGTAGCACTGAACAAAGCCGGCAACGCGGGAACGTTGACGTCACGGCACGTGACCACTGGAAGTGTTTATCGCGCTGTGATTGGATCGTTCGCAGCGACTAGCGCCTCGCGCTTCTTGCTCTTCACTTGTTATTTGTAAACGTCAAGTGCAAAGTTTCAGCGGCCCGAGTATAGACTGCAGTTTACACACTTGAGGCACTTCAAAACTATGGCATTTTTTTTAGACACTAGATTATCAGTTATCGTACGAAGTACGACGTGTTTTTGTTAATTCTTCAGTGCGCCTTTGCTTTGAAATGACGTGTAAGTTAGAATTTCAAATACGCAACGCAAGATGGCGTAGGCCAGAGAGTTCTGGGTGAGGAACGTCACGTGACATCTCCGAACGGCTGGTTTTCGTTAATTCAATGGAGGGTGCCAAATATCCATTATTTTTCCAAATATCTCTCAAACGATACGAAATAAATAAGAGAGCGAAGTTTTAGAGTATTTTCTCTCCTACAATTTCGGTTATTTAATTTTCGTGTCAGATGAACAGTTTATTTGCAATTAAAATTAAATTACAAACGGTTTTTTTCGGTGTTACTAACGTATTTTTTGTCCGAAATATTTGAAAAAGCGAGGTTCTGGTCTCTGGTGGCCAGCGATTATATCTGTAAAATTTGGTGCCGATCGGTTGAACGGTTCAACCTAAAACAGTGCAAACACGTTACAGACAGACATCGTCAAATCGCCGTTATTTTTGCAAATTTCTATGCAACGATGCAAGATATGAAAAAAACATAAGAGCGCGAAGTTCTAGAGAATTTTCCCCTTTACAAATTAAGTTATTCAAATTTCGTGTCAGATGAACGGTTCGTTTGCAATTACAATAACATTACAAACGGCTTCTTTGTTTTGTTTTATTAAAATATTTTTTGTCCTAAAAATTTGAAAAAGAGAGGTTCTGGTCTCTGGCGGCCTACAATTATGTGTAAAATTTGGTGCTGATCGGTTGAACGGTTCGACTGAAAAAGCTGGAACACGTTACGGACAGACAGACATCCCAAAATCGCTGTTATTTTTGCAAATATCTCTGAAACGATACGAGATATGGAAAAAACACAAGAGAGCGAGGTTGTAGAGAATTTTATCCTCTACAAATTCGGTTATTCAATTTTCGTGTCAGATGAATGGTTAAGCCGTTATTTTGTTTTAAATTTTGAGCTGTCAAAAGAATATCGCAATGGCCCACTTTTAGAGTTACCCCCATAACCTAATGTGGGCCAAAATGTCAACTTCACATTGAACAGGAACCGTGAGCTCACAGAAATAATTTAAATGAATGACGTTCCAGGAAATCATAGCTTCCCTCGGGTTCTTGTGTGGTGTGAATGAACGATTAGATGAGCTTTGTTTATCTTCGCGTTTCATGCGCTTTATTGCTGTCTATTCCACATGCACGGATTCGCGTGAAGGAATATCCCCCGTGCATCGTGTAATAGGCACAGTCATAGGTTTACGTGAAGCAGTACGTAGTTCCTGATAATCACACTTGTGGCGTTGCTGTATAGGCGTACGCCTTAGGTGTACTGTGTAATACCGATACCACCTAGAAACAAGGTGGCGTTGGTAATACGGCCTTAATTCTAAACTCCCGTGACTCCGCGCATGCGCACTAGGCAGCGGTAACGCGCGAATGCATAGAAGCGAATACTGCAGTAGGCTTTCTGCTTATTATTTGTGTTACTGTTCTGTGATTCGTGGTTAGGTCTGCCTTCAGAGTTCCATCTTACGGATTTTGCCCATTTTCAGTTTGTACAATGTAATAAATGCAATAATTAAACAAAGAAAAATATTTGTTTGCCATCAGATTTTAATACTAGGTGCTTGTGAAAAGGAATTCTTATATTGGTTACTTCATACTTTAGAAATGAAATGGAACAGAGAGAGAGCCGTTGTGTCTTGGTTCAGTTGTAGAGGAAGGAAAGGTGTTTGTATAACCCACACGACCCCTCTATCATAATAATGTATGTCAGGATTCGGTTATATTCGTCAATGATATGCATCCAACTTTAGCGACAGCAGCTTTTCAAAACAGGACACGTACTTCCTCACAAAGTTTCGAAATTCGTGGGGATATTCGGGACTCAAATATTTTATTTGCTGTGAGTATATTCCCCTGCATTCCTTATTTTCAGCCAGTGTCGAACCCACATCTGCTTTTCGCTGTTGTGGTGCCCAAATTGGAAGATGTACTATCAAAGATCCAAAAAATGTCCTCTATGTGCATCTTAAGAAGTTAGCACAGAATGGAGTCATTACTGTTATGAATTACACACAGATTCAACATTTTGTTTTATATTATAGTTCACAGTTTGTGTTACTAATGTACCAAACTGCTTAGGTCATTGGTTTCTAGACTTAAATACTAGGGGAGACCGGGGCACATTTTGCATAGGGGCAAGTTTTCCAAATCCGTTTATTTTCGAAACAAACCGCTAGATGTTACCACCGGCGATACTGTAGGAAGTTGCAACAAAGCGCGCTTCATTTACGAAAGTTTCAGTGTTTTACCAGTAGTCACTGCGTCGGCAGGGCTGTTTTCGTCATTTTTGCAAATGTGGGTAAACTTTCACGTTTTTCTTGAAACTTAAATTAAACATTCTAGCGTTAAACTTATTATTTTGACATTGCACACACTAAAAGCGGGTTTCTTTCTTCACGTAACTGTGCATTTGTTTTGAAAATAGCTTACACTGTTAATCATGGACGTAGTGTTATAGTTCCGAATATGGCGACGGGGCACGTTTTCCGAGTGCATATGGGACACATATTCCTTATTGCTTTGAGTCTTACGCCAAGTCTAAAGCAAATGAAAAGTGGGTACACTGCACGAAATGCAAGAAATGGGCGCATGGAGACTGTACGAAAGGGAATGTTGCATGTTTTGTTTGCTTACATTGTGATTCAGACAATCAGTAAGTATTGTTAAAAATGTCTGTATCTGTAAACTATTTAAGTCACATATTTTGTAAACCCATTAAATAGCATTTGTTTTTATTTAATGTGGCTATTTTTACTATCCTCTTTTGTAATGTATTTTAAATTCATGATAAAAATACGTATTCAGTGAAATCAAGATAATTATCTCTGTTTTAACATTGAAAGTATAATTGGAATATTTGCCTCTGTACATTTTAAGTAAGCTGGAAAACGTGCCCCGCATACGGGTCAAATTTTCCAACGCAACATGGTCAGACAAAACCGTTTGTTACCAAGAATGATATTTAATATTTTTAAAAATATCTGTACAAGACTGTAAATAAAAGCGTAGGAAATATAATGATCCGCTGTTTACCGCAAAATCGATAAAAATAAGAAATACAAAAATAAAAATGTAAAATGGTGGAAAACGTGCCCCGGTCTCCCCTACATAAACTATTTTTTTTCCTTTATTGTTGTTTTAAAGCCAGCCGTAGAAACAGCTGGCAGGCTGGCAGCAGCTGCGGAGGCTGCTCTTCAGCCATGTGATATACAAACATTTCATAAAGAAGAGATAAAATATAAAAAGATGAACAAAATTGCGGAAATTAAAAACATTGACAGACAGAGTTTTCGACAGACTAAAACGGACATGTATAAATGGGACAAAACATATGGCAGAGAACAAAAAAGAGACGAGTAGCGATAAAACACACACACAGTCAGTAAAAACAACCGGCCACGGTGACAAGTTTAAAAGTACATTGCGGAGACACGAAGTTCACACACGGAGACAGCTGACGGCGTATAGAATAAAACATGGGGACGGCGATTATGGAGGCACTGACTAAAACACACGACACTGGAGACACTTGCACTGAACACGGAGATAAAAAGTCGAGACGCCCCCGCAGGGAGTGGGAAGGGGATGGAGGGGGGGAGGGGGGCAGGGACGGGGGAAGTGCGGGGGAGGGGGAGAAGGGGAGGGAAGAGAGCGTAAGGAGGGAAGGAGTGACGAGACTCTGGGCATGGGAGAGGGGTAGCCAAGCGGGCGGGAAGGAAAAGGGACGGGAGAGAGGGGCGGGGCGCTGATGCTACGGGGAAGGGATCAGAGTTGGTAGGAGGGGTAGATATCGGGCCGAAGTTCGGTATCCGGTAGAGGAAGGGTGCGGAAACTGCCTTGGGAGAGGATACGGAGCGTATGGAGGTGAAGGCCGGGAGGGACGGTTTGGCGGAGACGTGGCAGAGGCCCGGGATTTGTAAGAATAGGGTAGACCAGAGGGTTTTGGGACTCTATTTTGCGTGATGTGTAAAGGAGCCGGAGATGTTCAAGGTGTTGTAGGAGAGGAGGGAAGGGGATGAGGTTATAGAGGATCCGCGTGGGGGAAGGGAGTCTGATACGGTATGCGAGGCGGAGGGCGTGGCGTTCTAGAATCTGGAGGGACTTGTAGAAAGTAGGAGGGGCTGATATCCAGGCGGGGTGGAAGGAACAAAGGACGGGGCGCATGATTGATTTGTAGGTGTGAAGGACAGTGGAAGGGTGGAGGTCCCACGTCCGGCCAGTAAGGAGTTTTAGGAGGTTTAGGCGGGACAGAGCTTTCTCACGGAGGGATTTGAGGTATGGAGTCCAGGACAGTTGGCGGTCAAGGGTAAGGCCAAGGTACTTGAGGGTGGGGGTGTGACGGATGGGTCGGTTGTGAAGGGTAAGATAGAAATCGTGGAGGCGGAAGGTGGGGGTAGTACGACCTATGACTATTGCCTGGGATTTGTCGGGATTGACGGGGAGGAGCCACCGGTTACACCAGGAGGCGAACTCGGTGAGGTGGGACTGGAGCAAAACCTGGGAACGGGCAAGGGAGGGGGCGAGGGCCAGGAAGGCGGTGTCGTCAGCATATTGGAGGAGATAGACGGGAGGTTTGGGTTGAGGCATGTCGGCAGAGTAGAGGAGATAGAGGAGGGGAGAGAGGACTGAGCCTTGGGGCACCCCGGCGGAGGGGTATAAAATACGGGAGTTGGAGTTGCAGACAGTGACGTAGGAGGGGCGGCGGGTAAGGAAGGAAGCGATGAGGCGGACGTAATTAATGGGAAGGGCGTAGAGCTGGATCTTGAAGAGGAGACCGGAATGCCATACTCGGTCGTAGGCTTTTTGGATGTCGAGGGATACAAAAATTGCGGAGCGACGGGAGTTGAGTTGGACGGAGAGGAGATGAGTCAGGCGAAGGAGCTGGTCGTCGGCGGAGAAGGAGGGTCGGAAGCCACATTGGGAGGGGGGGAGAAACTGGTGGCGGTGGAGGTGCTGGTGGATTCGACGAGAAAGGATGGTTTCCAGGACCTTGCTGAACATGGAGGTAAGACTGATGGGACGGTAGGATGAGGTCTGGGACGGGGGCTTGTCGGGCTTGAGGAACATGAGAATACGGGAGGTTTTTCACAGGTTGGGGTAGAAGCCAGTGTAAAGGATGATGTTGTAGAGTTTGGCAAGGACTTCATGAAATGAGAGGGGGCATGCGCGAAGGTGGCGGTAGGTTAGCCGGTCGTGACCGGGGGCGGTGTTTCGTTTCGTGCGAAGAGTGTCTATTATGTCATGGGCAGTAATGGGAGTGTTCAATTCTGAGGGAGGAATGCGGTCCAAGTACTGGAAGCCAGGGGCGAGCGGAGGAGAGGAGGTGTCGGTGCACTCATGGACATCCGGGAAGAGAGAGTAGTCAAAAAGGGGATCATCAGGAATGGAAAATACATCAGAAAGGTAGGAGGCAAAATGTTCTGCCTTACTGGCGTTGTCAGGGAAAGGACGATCATCATGGAGAAGGGGGTAGTGGGGGGAGGAGTGACTGCCAGTAAGGCGGCGGAAGGCACGCCAGTACTTGGCGGAGTACACCGGGAGGAGCGAGTTAAGGCGGGTGCATGTCTGACGCCAGTCCCAGCGTTTCTTCGCGGTCAAAAGGTTTCGTATGTGTCGTTGGAGTTGCCGGTGGTGTTGGAGAGTATCCCGGTCACGGGTCCGGAGAAAGGAGCGGTACAGACGGCGGGATTCGCGGAGGAGAAGGACGGCCTGTGGAGGAAGGGTAGGGCGGTGAGGATAGATCGCCCGGGTAGGGATGTGGGCATGGACCGCGTCAGCAACGGTCTGCTGGAGAAAGGAGGAGGCATGGTCAATATCGGCGGGAGTATGGAGGGGTAGTGGGTGGCTTTCGACCGAGGTGTCGATGGAGCGACGGTAGGCATCCCAGTCGGCACGGGAATAATCATGGACGAGTTTGGGAGGGGGCATGGGACGAGGAGCGCGGGCAGGGCGGGGGCGGTGGTCAAAGGTAAGTAGGACAGGGGCGTGGTCACTGCCTATTAGGTCTAGGACGTCCGCCGTGATGCGCCCCAGGAGGTTGGGAGACACCAGTACTGCATCGGGTGTGGTGTTGCTTTCGGGGCGGGTTGGGCGGGGAAGGGGAAGGATGTCGCCCCGGAGCGAGGCGGTGACGAACTGACGCCACCGCCGGAGTTCAGCGGGGTGACGGGAATGAAGGTTGAGGTCAGCGGCAATGACATAGGTCGGGAAGGTGCGGTCGATATGGGAGAGGAAATTGTATGGGAGAGGAGAGGTGGAGCGAATGTAAATGGTGGCGAGAGTGACAGTGAGGGAGGGAAGAAAGAGGCTGAGGATCAAGTGTTCAGTGGGGTCATTGAGGAGAGGGTGTAGCCGGACGGGGTGGTGACGGAGATGGCCGATCGCCACTCCGCCTCGGGCCAGGGGTGGGGGTCCGTCGGTGCGGTGGAGAAGGTAAGGATTGGTGTTGACTGGTCGGCGGGGTTGCAGGAAGGTCTCGTTCAGTAGGAAGGCATCCACGCGGTGTTGGGAGAGAGTGTGGAGGAAGAGGTTCTTATTGGCTGGGAGGGAGCGGATGTTGTGGTAGAGGAGGGTATAGGATGGGCCTGCCATGATGGGGTAGAGGGAGGGTTGGGGAGGGTAGAGGAGGGGTGGGGAAAGGAAGGGGACCAGAGGGACTTAAACTTGGGTCTCGAGGCGGGAAAAGGCGAAGTGGGAGTGGGCACGTGAGAAGGTTGCAAAGGTTGAAACGTGTCCATAAAATATAAGAAAATAAGAAAATGTATAATATCGCTTCTACTGTATGTATCGAGTAACTTGCTTGCAAGAAAATGTATAATATCGCTTCTACTGTATGTATCGATATGTGTAAAGTTTCATCTCTGGCAAAGATCATGTATTGCATAGCATTGTAGCTCGTGCAGAGACACAGAGAGTTAGCACTAGTGGTTCAGCTCGCTTAGAGAGCGGTTGGGTTGTGTGTATGGCTCCGATGTAGAGCAGAGGCTGCTTTGCCAGCATGTCAGAAGTTGTATCATGTAAGTAATGTAATGCTGTTTATCAATAATAAGCAAGTTAACCCTGTTTCATATTTCATTTACGTAGTTAGAAAATTAACCCACTTCCTTCATTTGATAATTACTTGATTTAGTGGAGTGTTGATTTGAACAATATTATTGAACATATTTCATTATTGGTGCCATAGTAAGATAATAGTTGATCTGGATTTCAATAATTGGAGGCTGACCTATATAGGTTCTCACAGTCAAGCATTAAGAAAGTGATTTGTGGTTTTTCTTATATCTTTCTCGCAGTCAAAATTCTTGAGTATAGTCAGTGTCTGTTTCAAAAGGTTACATGACACAGTGGTTTTGTTAAAAATATCCGTTGCGCACATAATCAATTTAATGCACTGTTTCTTATACATTAATATCAGGGCCATAATTAAACCAAATAGCTAAGTTAATGAACAATTTATTGTCTGATTTAACGAAAGGTTCAACATTATAAAACAAGCGTACAGCTTTTATCTGGCGCCCTTTCTGCCAGGATAGTTCACAAACAGGATCGTGACGTAGTTAGATACATAGTCTTATTTCAGTTAGTTTGTCTTTTCCACTAACCAACTTACCTTTTGGCTCTTAATTTAATTTTTGTAGCACCATCCTCTGTTGTAGCAACAGTAGCATAGTAATTGTTTCTGTAGTCTGTTACTTACCATTCTTGAGATTGTGTAGTATTGTTTATAGTAGATGAATTGAATATACAAATAATTGCATTACTACTGAACAAGTCTTTCTTTTATATTGTCTGATGTTTGTTGTGATGAAAGCTATGGAAAACGTATTACCAAATGATTTCATGCAAATTTTATTGTCACAGCTCTCTAAGTTAAACGAGAATAGTCAATTACAATATCAGGAATTTCAGAAATTAAATGAAAAACTTGAGAAACAAGGTGAAAAACTGGAGGAACAATTTCAGAAATTAAATGAAATACTTGACAATAATCAATTACAATTTCAGAAATTAGATGAAAAACTTGAGAAATTTGAACAAACGTGCGATTCGAGGTTTGCGAGTATTCAAAGTAGTATTAATAAAATAAATGAGGACAACAATCGGTTCAGGGAACAACTGCTCAATACTTTCAAATGTGAATCTCAGCAAATAAGACAGGATATTCGCGACGAGATTAACCCGGTAGTGGAAAACCTTGCGTCACGAGTCGAAAATATAGAAACCACCGAACTCGCTCAATTGAAGCAACAGAGTAACCTATTTGATGAAAAGTTACAGAACTTCCAGTCAGGCACGACGGAAAAGATCAATAAAATTAATAAACAGGTTGAGGATCTCACGGTTAAAATTACCCAAATCAGTGATAACACTGACAAAAGTTCTGATGTAACGCATCCTACCCCGTTTAATGAAACTAATGAATATCTCGCCCTTGACCGTTTCAAACAAGGTCAAATGACCATTAATCAACAATACAAGGCTGAGGTCAGAAAATTAGATGATCGCCGGTCGCAACAAAGCCCGCCGCGTTCAAAACGTTATTCAGAGTACGACGATAAACAAAAAAATAATTCTTTCACTAATGAAACTTACAAACAAAGACGCGACAATGAGAACAGTGATTTTCATGATCGTGAAATTAACCGTGGAAGTTTTCGTGGCCGCAACCGAGGTGGTGGTTTTGGTCGCGGAGGACGCAACAATAATTACTATCATAACAGCAATACTTCGAATGATACTAATTGGCGTGATAGACGCAATACTGATAGTGATCGCGAGACTGAAAATCACAACAATAACGCTGAGAAGCGTAGTCGGGAGGGCACACGCGATAATTCTCGTGATCGCCTTCCGCGATACGAAAACATGATTCGGGGTCTAAGCAGATCGCGCACCCCGGAAAGGCAAGAGCAAAACATTGAAATCAGACCTGCTAATCCATGCTCTAATTCATCAAAAAGGATTTTCAAGGCATAAATTTGGGGTAGAGAGTCCATTAATCTGTTTTGGACACACCAAGTGGCGATTGGTGCCCCGTTCTCGAGCTGAGTGTCACTATTCTTCCGCCTTTCCTTAGTGCGCTCTATCCACCTCTTTTTCTCACTGTTACTTTTCTCTAACTCTGAATACTTATACTCTGTGCTACGCTGGGATATTGTCATACGAAACTTTGATTATCTTGCAATTTGCATATAACGAACTCTGTGGCTGTGCAAGACAAATAAAATTAATGGAAATTTTTGATTGTGTAATCTAATCAAGTTCCTATGTTTCAGAAAATATTCTTCTGTATTACTAATTGCATAACTTACGAAGTTCTGAGCGAGCGAAGAAGATTTGAGTTGACACGAGCATTTTTTAGTAAGCCAAGAACATTATGGAGGATGATGAGTAAGGCAATACACAATATGTCATGGTGGTCTTTAAGATGCATTATTGTTTATGGATAAATGATGGTAAGGAAGGTATTGGTAACAGTTAAAGATGTTTGATAAATGTAATTATGTGGATGAGATTATACAATGATTATGAAGCAATTATGAGGAGAATCGCTATGTTGCTAATGATGACGAGATTATACAATGATTATGAAGCAATTATGAGGAGAATCGCTATGTTGCTAATGATGACGAGATTATACAATGATTATGAAGCAATTATGAGGAGAATCGCTATGTTGCTAATGATGACGAGATTATACAATGATTATGAAGTAATTATGAGGAGAATCGCTATGTTGCTAATGATGCTATGTTTTGTTCTTTTCTTATGTGCTTACTCGCACTGCCCTTTTGTGTTTTCTCTTTGTGCTTATGTGCACCACTTTGTATGTTGATGCATTGTGCCTTCAATGGCATGTGTGATTGGTGAGATTCATATCCTTCTGATGCTCTGTAATTATTTGTAATTATGTGTAATGAATATTTCTAATTATGCTTGCAGCTATGCGTATTGCTCTTGCAATCAAAGCTTACCGCTATGCTCACTAATTATATACCTAAGCCCTACCACTATGCTAATTAATTTTATAATGAAGCTCAATGACAATGTATGGTTATGCTTATACGTTGCACACAGCCATCTATCTTGCAAACTTGCAGCTATGCCATAAATTGCGCCTAGTTAAGTCTAGAAAGATAATGCACAGAAATACTTTGCTTTTGCTTACTGCTATCTGCTAAATTTTATTGATGATCTTGTTGATGAAAATCTGCAGCTATGCCTAACGAATATTACGTCTGTGTTTATGTTATTGGATGATTTACTGTGATGTACATCTATTACTGTGCCAAAATTTGCACTAATTGTTTTGTTTGACCCTACTGTTGACTCAGACAGACACAGACATGACCTGATGACTTGAACCTCTTTTGATATTCTCACGAAACTACCCTGATGTGTTATACCTTAAGGCAATGAAATATGTAGCTCAGTTGAGACAAAAGCCTGGCCATGGCAACTTATGTAATTTAAGTGTTATACTTTGTGGTAATGTAATCACCACCATAGTGATATATATTAATTTGAAGAGATATGAACAAATGGTAATTGGAATGTCAATTTAAGTTATATCACGCCAAGTTGATGACAAGCACCCTCAATGTATTTCATACGATTATGTGTTTGTAAAGCAATATGTACATAGTATGTAAAGCCTTGTGCTTATATGAAATGACACTAATGTTGTAGATACTCTAATATAAGAATTAACTTACTCATTAGTATTCAAATGTATCCGTCTTCAGGACACTACTTGTAATGTAAAAATATGGTTTAATACCATGACCCCATCTGTACCACTTGAATTTGTGGGAAAATATTTCTGTAGATATGTTCTAATCAATGACTTTTCTTTCAGTCTAAACTGAAATATCATGACTATGTTACTAATTTGTGTGTAAAATGCTTTATTTCATGTACTTTGGACACGCATGGGAAGTGGCGATTTCGCACACGAGATTCCAGAATGCACACAGAACAATGGACGAGTTACTATACACCACTGATTTTGGGCCTTTTAATGAAGATGTTTGTGGATGATGTTTGGCCATACAGTACTGTCCATTGCAGCCTTGGCCACCCATCACCAGTTTGCTGCGGATACAGTCGGCTAATAGCTCTGTTGGTTGGAGCACACTTGGTTGTCGAATTGCATGGAGGAATACATCAGAACCTTTTCCCCATGACTTCCACTTCAATGCCACCAGTCAGCCCGCCTACAGTGTGGTGTAATCTTACAGTGTTTTGTGTTCGTGTGCAGACCTAAAATGAATGTTAGGAGCTAATGTGCTATTCGTGTGCATATACTATTCAGTGCCTCCCATTGCAAACGTTGTCCACAGGCTCATTACCAGTGTTTAGGTATATTTCATGGTTCTTTTACAGTCAGTGACCAAAATAAAATTGTGCTCTTGATAGATACATATACTTTGTCAGAAATGTCATTGTGCCTATTCGATTGACAAACGTTATATTGAAACCCTATTGTGCTGAAGCAGTAATATTATTTTGTACATGATCAGAAGCCTATGTAGCCAAAAAATTTTACATGTATGTTCTAGCATCCATGAAAGTATAGCATTTTAAATGCATCACAGAATACAAAACTGACACTCTATCTTATACTAAGTGCACTAAAAATTTACATAGACTACATTGTGCACAAGATATAAATGTTCATTTTATGTTCCCAAAAATACTGATCTCTTGTACAAAATTTAAACCCATGGAACTTACACTACTGTCTGTATTACTTGTAATTACCACATTTTCTTTAAAGAATGATGACATTAGTTAAACTATCTTTTGTAAAACTTTGTATATGTTCACGTTTATTATTGTATATTTTGTTTTTCCATTTGTGTATTACTTCTAGCTATCTCATTTTCTCCACTATATCATTTGTCAAACTATGTTTCCTGAAATTCCATATATACTTATGTTTACCATTATGTATAATTGTCATATATTCCACTTATTGCTGATGTTCTGTAAATTTTGACATTTGCTTATGCCTGTCACACCCTGTACCACTCCATGCGTGACTTTTGATGGTACTGTTCTGTAAAATGGCATGTATTTATGACTGTCACATTGTTTTTTTTTTTAAATTTTCTATGTACTCCATCTGTTGTTTTGATCTTGTTATATTTCGGATGTCATTAATGGATTTGTGGACTTGAAATTCAGTAATTTTGCTGGCTAGGCAATGCCATTGGCATCACCCACCCTACAAAATTTTAATAGGTAGGAGGGGGGTGATGAAACGTGTCCATAAAATATAAGAAAATAAGAAAATGTATAATATCGCTTCTACTGTATGTATCGAGTAACTTGCTTGCAAGAAAATGTATAATATCGCTTCTACTGTATGTATCGATATGTGTAAAGTTTCATCTCTGGCAAAGATCATGTATTGCATAGCATTGTAGCTCGTGCAGAGACACAGAGAGTTAGCACTAGTGGTTCAGCTCGCTTAGAGAGCGGTTGGGTTGTGTGTATGGCTCCGATGTAGAGCAGAGGCTGCTTTGCCAGCATGTCAGAAGTTGTATCATGTAAGTAATGTAATGCTGTTTATCAATAATAAGCAAGTTAACCCTGTTTCATATTTCATTTACGTAGTTAGAAAATTAACCCACTTCCTTCATTTGATAATTACTTGATTTAGTGGAGTGTTGATTTGAACAATATTATTGAACATATTTCATTATTGGTGCCATAGTAAGATAATAGTTGATCTGGATTTCAATAATTGGAGGCTGACCTATATAGGTTCTCACAGTCAAGCATTAAGAAAGTGATTTGTGGTTTTTCTTATATCTTTCTCGCAGTCAAAATTCTTGAGTATAGTCAGTGTCTGTTTCAAAAGGTTACATGACACAGTGGTTTTGTTAAAAATATCCGTTGCGCACATAATCAATTTAATGCACTGTTTCTTATACATTAATATCAGGGCCATAATTAAACCAAATAGCTAAGTTAATGAACAATTTATTGTCTGATTTAACGAAAGGTTCAACATTATAAAACAAGCGTACAGCTTTTAAGGTGTCCAGATTGAACACGGACCTGGCGGCCAGTGCAATCTGTTGGAGGGTGTGGGGACGTTGGAAGGGGTGGATGTTGGCGAGGACGGTGGTGACGAACCAGATAACGTCTTCGGTGGTGGGGGGAGGGACCAAGGATTGATTGGGGTGCATGGGAGGATCTATGGGGCGGATGGGGACGGTGAGTTCGGGTTTGGAGGGAGCAGGTGGAGGGACGGATTTGCACTTGTAGGAGTAGGTAGGGTGAGGGCCGCCACAGGTGTTGCAGGTGGGAGGAGAGGTGAGGTTGGGACAGTGTTTATGGAGGTGGGAGTCTTTGCAGTGGGGACAGGTGGGAGGGTTTTTGCAGTTCTGTGTCAGGTGATCATTATAAACGAGGCACCTGGCGCAGCGGTAGGCTTGCGGGGGGGATCGGGAGGGTTCTACCGTGTGGCGGCGATCGTATATCAGCGCACCCTCGAGGAAGAGGTGGTCAAGGGAAGATGCGGATTCAGTAAATATCCGCATCAAACGGGTGGGGCCAGAGTCATTGTTGATCCGCTTGGCGGAACGGATGGAGATGTCGGGGTGAGAGTTGAGTTGCTCCAACACCTCTTCCTCCGTAATCAAAGGACTAAGCCTTGTGATCACGGCGGTGAGGGTCGGAGGGCGGCGGGGGGGAGGTGGTTGGCGGGCAGAGGAGGCTGTATAGTAGGGGGTGAGGGTGGCATGAGGGCCGAAAAGGACCTTGGGGATGCGAGCGAGGATGTCTGTGTGGAGGGTGGGGCTGGGGGACTTCAGGAGGACAGAGTCTCGGCGGGGAATAATTTGGGAGATGGGGGCGGAGGGGAAATACTTCCGAATTTGGAGGGAGAGGTGTTTATGTTCAAGGAATCGGGGTTCAGGATGGGACAGTACATATGTGAACAGGTCGGGTTGGGGGCGTGGGAGAATGGGGGCGGTGTCCATAGGGTCGGTAAGAGGGGGAGGAGGAGGGGGCGGGGGAGGGGGGGAGCTTTCTTCGATTTGGTGGAGGCGGGGGAAGGGTCCGCACTTCCCCGTTTCTGGGTGCGTTTGGGGATGGCGCCAGTAGAGGCAGGTAGAGATGCTGGAGCAGAGGCGGTGACGGAGGCATAGGTAGGAGGGGCTGGGAGGGAAACACGATCAAGTGGGATTTCGATGGGAGGCGGAGGGTGGGGTAGAAGGTGAGAAGGGGGCGGGGGCGACAGCGGCGTATCTGCCACCGTGGCTCGGCGGTGCGTCACATGGGCGGGGTTGACCGGTGCAGTGTAGGGGGTGGTGAGGGGGAGGTAGATCGGAGGGGTAGGGGGGACCTCATGGGATGGTGAAGCGGAGAGGATGACATGGAGCGGGAGAGTAGTTTGGGGAAGGCTGGAGGGGCTCCAGGTGATTGTTGTGGAGGCGAGGGAGGGGGTGGTAGTAAGAATGATGGGTGCAGTATGGACAGGGGGCAGGGTTATTGTGGGAACTGCAGAGAGGGAGGAGGAAGATGACGGGGTGGACGATGAGGTCGCCATGGGCAGCTCTTACGACAGGGGCGCAGTCCAGGGCGACGAGCGGAGACCGGCAGGGGGCAGCGATGACGGCGGCGACGGCGGCGACGGCGGCGGCGGCAGCGTGGACGTTGGTGCTGCTACGACGGCGGCGGCGGGGGGCCAGGGGCTGGGCCTGGGCGGCGGCGGCGGCGGCGGCGGCGGACCAGGTGCGGGGCCTGGGCGGCGGCGGCGGCGGCGGCGGCGGCGGCGCAAAGCAGGAACGGAAGGAAGTAGCGGGAACAGGGAACCAACTGAAGTAGCCGAGATCAGCCCGGCAATAGCTACAGTCGGGGGGATTCGATGTACATAAACTAACTTATGCTAAGGACAACCTGCGCATCATAATTGCGCACAGAGGCCCGACCCGCAGCCTGCCAACAACAGCCTCCAGGGCTGGCGGAAGGGGAAAATATCACCCGGGCAAGGAATCCATATGGCGCCCCCTACAACCCATTGCTATTACTGACTTTAAATTTGCTATGCTACCTTACAGATAGCTGCTTTTAAAGGATAACTCCCTGAACTCTATAACTATAAGAATCTATTATCAAACTGAGTAAGATCTTAACTTTTGTCAGTTAAATACAGAGAATAAGTTTTGTTTAACGATATACGAAACAATTATTTACACGTGAGCATGCAGAATATTCTACGTCACTGATTAGAAATTTACAGAACGATTCAAGAAACGATTTATACAAAATTAAGATTGATGATGCGAACAGCATTTCTTTACACATATATACATAAACAACCTTGTTAACTGCGAAAGAGAACACATATATGAACAAAAGAACAAACAAAAGTATTTTGTAACAGCATTGTACATAAATGATAAAATAACTGCTTATAAATATTGAATCTACATATTCCGTGTTCATTGTGAAAATGTACAGTTAGGAAATCAAAAAATGGGGCGATTATTACAGAATCTAAGAATGGCCTCATTTTTTCTTTTGCTAACTGTACATAAAAATTAAATTCTCTCCGTATTCATTAACAAATTTGTGTTGTGAAAATCATCAAGAATCAGCGCATTCATAAAATAGATGCGAATGCATTCAAATTAGCTGCCGAAGCCCGAACACTTTTTTTTAAGTCACGTTAATCGTATTGGATAGAAACATAATCTATATAGTCTTACACTTGTATATGTTACTTATTTACGATATGTTTATGAAATAATGGGTCTATTGCAAACTTTGTGTTAACTCTTCAGAATTCTAGTTAGTAGATGATACTGCTACTACTACAATACTACTACTACTACTACTACTACTAATAATAATAATAATAATAATAACCACTGGCACGGCAGACCAATAGATCCTGGGCCTGCTCCAACGCCATCTGATAGCGAGTGGTAAAAATTCATCCACCTGGCTAACAGAACGCGGGTCAGCCGGTCGTGTCACTACCCGCCAGCAGGCGTATTAGGGGCTTTGCAGGCCAAGTGGCCGTCATATCTTTATTTATGTGACTCCCCAGTTTTCCTGCCGTTGAAAAGCGGAAAGTCCGGGGTTTGAACCCAGGAGCACGTAGACATGAGTCCAGCGCTTTAACCTCTAGACTATGGAGGCCCTCTACTTAATTAATAGATGAATGCTTGAAATTCAGCTAAAGTTGGTTAATACACATCCAACGAGTAAAAATCTTATACTTTAGTACATATATCAAGCATTAGTGTTGGTATAGAATGTATTTATTGCTACTTATATCAATGGGGAAAGAACTTTCTTGGAGCCTGAAGTTCGCCGCCTATCTGAGAAGCCGCCACCCTACCCCACCCCAGCCTGCTAAGACGCTACGTGTGTAAAAACCTCTTCACTATTAAACGTAATAAAACGAAAATAGCCGGCCGCGGTGGCCGAGAAGACTGAAGCGCTCCAGTCACGGTCTGCCGTGGGTCGGGGGTTCGAATCCCCCCTCGGGCATGGATATTTGTGCCGTCCTTAGTTGTAAGTAGTTCATAAGTAGTTTGTAAGTTTAGGGACTGATGACACCGTAGTTAAGTCCCATAAAAAAAAAAAAAAAAAAAAAAAAAAAAAAAAAAAAAAAACGAAAATACATTACGTGATGTACGCCTACTTACCTGTACTGCGTTGTTATCTTCTGGAATATTTGTTGATTTCTTGCTGGTTTCCTCATTCTCTGGTCTACGTTTTCATTTCCATTATTGTCTATTTCAGTACTACGAAAGAATTTCTTCAATGCTGCTGCATGTTTCTCATTTTCAGCCGCTAATTGTGCTATTTTTCTTTATACATTTCCAGAAGGCTTCTTTCTTACCGATATGTTGATAAAGAACACATTAACGCAACGATTCTTCTATTAAGAGTCGAAATTCAGGAGACAAAAGAAGAACACGCACACCATGAAACCTGATTTATACTTTTCTTTCACGAGACATTTGACAGTACAAACAGGACTAATTTCTTTTTGGTTGCCGATTACTTAATATTCGTTGTGTGAATTGTTAGAGCGGCCGACACAGCTTTATCACAAGAAGTGCAGTTGTCGGCACTGCGGCGGTTGTAATTCTCAGAGCGTGTTATTTTTGCTCAAAACTCCCATCTCTCAAAAATAGCCTTTAGTTTTGTCATATACAAATAAGGTGAAGGGATGAAGGGATTTCCTTTGTAGGAGATTCAATAAGAAACCGGGGTTGTTATAGGAAGTAGCCTAATTGGTACACAATTTATGAAAAAGTTAATTTTTAGTTCACTGTTTACAATAATATAAATTTAGCAAGGATTTTGGCGCCCCCCAAGCTCCCCCAAAATTCAGCGCCCTGGGCGGTCGCCCGGCCCTACCGCCGGTACTGACATGACTGACAGCCTCAGATGGAGCGAACCTGTGGCGTTACCGCACGGGCCGAGGATTGCAGGAGATAGCACCACAGACATGGACAGCACCTACGCAACTCCGGCTGAGGCCGCATTCAGCGAACCCATGACGTCACAGCATGACCAGCATAAACACTGGAGTGCTGCGGCCTGCAGGCTTGTTGTAAATTTCCTGTCTCATGGAGTATAGTTCGCCGTTATCAAACGATTGTGAAAAAAGCTATTCAGTAAAAAATTTGATTCTCACATAGCTTATAGCTGCATTCTTCTGCTCCGTGAAGATCAGTCTACTATTCACTTCGTGATTACAGTTCTCAACATATTTACGTTCTTTGTCGATGTGATTACCTAAATTCTGTAAAATTTCGCGTCTGCAACAGTTAATTGTTGTAAAGACATAGTTTTTCGAGTAGAACGTTTAGATACCAGAAGACAGATTGCTTGTTTGCAGAGAGCGGTAACTCCCTCGGTAAACTATCTGTTAGGGACATTTAATTCTGTGTTGTTCTATTCTACAGCTAAGCAAAGCGTTCGTTTACATGGATTTGCTCGGTACATTGCTGTATGGAGTGGGGTTTCACTTATTGTACATTGGTTCACCATGTATAAATTTCGTTCTTCTTCTTATCTATTTTCTAAAAAAATATGTTTCTGTAACAGCTACATCGCAAATTAGTGCTCATCCTGCTGTCTGTCCGTCTCTAATGACCACGCTGTCGACGGGACAAATTCCAAGCTTCCTTCCTTTTGCTGTCTGTGTATGTATCTGCATATAAAAGTTATAACGAAATGTTTGTAAATCTATCAGACCAAACTGCGTGGTCATCAGTCCGTAGCTTCAAACTATTACTAACCTAAGGACAACACACACACCCATGCCCCAGGGAGGACTCGAACCTCCACGGCGAGCAACCGCGCGCTCCGCAGGGAGACGCTTTAGACCGCTCGGCTACTCCACCGCGGCAAGTTATAACGACTGCTGTAGTCATCTCGTATGGTAAAAACATCGTTTGTGTCAGCTGCGAGGAAATGTTGCAGTATTTGTCGGTAATACGCATGTGTACGGTTGTCTCTTTATGGGTTGTAAAGCCTGTCTTTATTGGGATGATGGTGTATTAAGAGCTGTGGTATAGCTGTGGCATTTCGATCGTTTTTTATTCTTATGTCTGTTGTTACAATCAAAGTAATTCTATCTTTGTAAAACTAGCTCTCATGTATTCGGAATCTCGTGCGGACAGGGAAAATTAAACCGATAAGTTCTCCAGGTCAGGTGCGAGCGTCGATTGGTATGTTTACATGTATATGACATACAAGCTCGAAACCAGCGTCTACGATGAATCAACAGGTCCGCACTCGCCTGCAGCCGGAAACAGCATAGAATGTGAGTATGCATTCTAGCTTGCGTGAAATACCTATCTCGAAATGTTTAATCGTGCGATTCGATGCAACGCAAATGTCTTCAACAATTGTGGAAATGCATATAGATACTTAGTAGCATAGTTATGTGCTATGGATGTAGGGTAATTATATCTTCTTTTAGTTGTGTTTACGAATGGATGTCTCTCGGTAGTGTATCGGAGATGATTGCAGTGGTAAATTAATGTTCTTTGGTCGATAAGCATAGAGTTAGATAACTTAGAGAGGATTAGTTACCTACGTTGGGAGGTGCGTTTAATCGTATGTTTAGTCTCTAAAGGATTGATCTTGGAGATCGATAAAAAAATCTGATGTTGTATTAGTTAGAAATTGTGTAGACTAGTTTGCGTTGCTGCTTGTAAGGATTATAAGAACTTGGTTTTGATCTAGATCTTTTCTTGTTAGCTGTTTCTGTGCGCGTGCACGTCGATCATTTTTTACACTGTGTTACAGATGTTTATCGAGAGTAATAATTTGTTAGAAGGAGTGGAATACGATGGTGGTTTGTCCGCGAATGCTCGTTAAACGCACTAGGTATGTAGTCTATTGACTGATAGAAAGCGTTCCAGAAATATTGTCTGCTGGGCTAGGCATTGGAAACTAAGTTGTGATTGGTTGTTCGGGACGGGTCAAGCAACCAATACAGTTATTGGGTAGGGAGAGATCGAAACTTTATTAAAAAATTCGCTGTGTCTGGTAGATCTTGTCTGTTACTGATCGCGGTTATAACACCGTCTGTGGTAACTTGTTTATGCGGAGTGTATGTGGGGGGAACTTAGAGTTGGTACTGGGTTAGTGACGGATGTAAGGATAGCCCTGTCTGGGTTGCGTTTGGAGGTTGTTACGGACGTATATAGAGCTAGCAGCATGCTAGTTGGGTCGAAAAAAGTTTGTAAAAAAAAAAAAAAAAAAAAAAAAAAGGAGTTGGAATGGCTAGATTCGTTTGTTGTAGGTTAGTGTTGACTGCAGGTGTAGTTCTGTTACTGTGTTGGAAATGTTTGGCGCTTACAGAGAGTGTTGTAGCCTAGATGGGATGGAATTTAAGTAAAAAGTGTTGATATACTCTAAATACACGTCCAGGTAGAGCTCTGAAGAAGCTGACTTTGGTGGTTGTAAAATAAACTTTGCAGTGATCTTTCGTCGAAGCATCGCCTGTTTAATCGTATGCTAGTGTTGTCTACTTTACGGCTGATGTGCATTATGATACGTAACGGATATGCCTGCTGTGGTAAATCATAATTCTTTCGTCGAAAATCAACGTGTTTTATAAAACTCCTGTAGTTGGTTAACTTAAAGTGCGCTAGTTGTAGCCAATGGAGAGCGTGTGTGGTGAGGCATTGTTACAGATGTGCGGATCTATCTGCGTAGTAAATTCAGCACGTTCGATACTGCAAACGCTGGAGATAAGACGAAGTTACTGTTTGTGGCTACTTTGTGGAATACATGGGGGAAATATGCACGTCCTGTGGCTTATAAAGTGCAACTAATCGATGTTTTAATGGAGGAGCTCCCATCTATACTGCTGGAGCTTTGTGTAGATGGCTTCTATCTCCTAGATTTGCACAACACACAAGATTTCGAAGGGATTTTTTTTTTAACCGAGTGACGTTCGTATCCGAGCATGACTTTTGGATGGAAGGAGCAACAGCTACGTGGTTGCGGGCGACGACAAGACAACTGGAAACGATTGATCAACATGGTTGGCGTCGAATTGTGGAATCAAAATAAATAAGAAATTATTTGTCAAATAACGAGCCCTGGTGCAAGCAAAGTTATCGGTAGCTACAATATCGATTTTATAAAGCGTCCAGACAGATGATTGAGAGGACTTTTATTTTTTCACTGGGTCGAGAAGATGACATTACCAGGATGGAGGATTGTGGTTGTGGATTTGTGCAAGAAAATTGTTTACGTGTTCTAAAAGAGAAGATACGGTATTTACAAAGTGCGCCGTTGTACTGTCCATTGCTGCCATCCATATGGTCCCGGCTAACATACGCTTTTAGAGATCAGTTATTCTGCAGTTTGATTACTTGAGTATCCGAAAATTGACCGCTCTCTCAGACCGAGAAAAGCTTATACATTATGTTTTAGTTTCAACTGTCTACCTGTAAATCACTTGGAGAGTCGAGCAAGGAGCTATATTAAAGCATATTTTAGCATTCCAGGACTTTATTCTCCACAGACGTAGATATCGCCTACGTTATTCCACAAGTCCTAAGAAGAAGGGTAAACGAAAACTGGGTTATATGGCGAAGACAAAGGCTTTAAATGAGGCTATTGCATATGTTCAAATGTTTGTTAAGCTTGTGGGACTTAACTACGGGGTCATCAGTCCCTAAACTTACAAACTACTTATGAAATACTTACGAACTAGAACGGCACAAATATCCATGCCCGAGGGGGGATTCGAACCCCCGACCGTAGTGGCCGTGCAGACCGTGACTGGAGCGCCTCAGTCCCCTCGGCCACCGCGGCCGGCTATTGCATATGTGCAAGCCCAGTAATACAGATAGTGTTTAGAAATCCAGCTACGATTACGTGTTAAAAAAATATTTGCTTTTGCACTAAACAGCCGGAGGGATTGGTCTCGCATCGTTGTATTGACCGAAATTAGCGGAACACACGGCAAACGTGTTTGCATTCTCGTTTGGAGAAGGGCTACATTGTAATCAAATGTTGAGGACTGGGTGTTGGAGCAGCCATTAGCAGAGTTAAAAACCGATGGAATAATCACAGTTAATAAGCGGTCGTTTTATGCATAATCTAGTGTTCAATACGGAATTGCGGGTATCGTAAGAGTCGTTGGCATACACGCAGATTGTTATAACCAGGAAATACTGGGTAAAGTTAAAATACCAGAGTGGTTAGAAGAATATTGTCGGAAGGCGTAGAACTGGTTGGGAGATACCTATACATCGATCTAAGTAAATATCTAGGTTTAAGAACGGACGAGTCAAATGCAGAGAAAAAAATTCTCATTTTCGGTAAGTGTCCGAAATCCAGACGTTGCCGCAAAGTGTGGGTGATTTGAGCTCTAATGTAGGAGTTCTGTCAGAAATCTGTGTGTGCAGTACGCGGAAGGATTCTTTCACATTGGATTCCGGCCATGTAACACCTGTTATGGTCGGCTGCAGCAATCGGGCGCGTCTTCGCCAGGGAGAAAAAAAAATGTTCAAATGTTTGTTAAGCTTAAGGGACTTAACTATGGGGTCATCAGTCCCTAAACTTACAAACTACTTATGAACTACTTACGAACTAGGACGGCACAAATATCCATGCCCGAGGGGGGATTCGAACCCCCGACCTTAGAGGCCATGCAGACCGTGACTGGAGCGCCTCAGTCTCCTCGGCCACCGCGGCCGGCCGCCAGGGAGAGATTCTGCGCTCACCTGTCCCTTCCTGCAGAAGGAAAACAATATATATTTCCAAACGCGTTTACCGTAACTACAGTGTGCTGATCAGAGAACTTGTAACCTTGATGCAGTGTGTAATCTTCTATATCTATAAATGTGAATGTCTGTTCGGTGTACGTTTATCACGTCTGAACCACAAGACATAAAGAGCTATAAATTTGTACAGTTACTAATGTCTACCCGGGGAAGGCCTTAGGCATGGTTTTATGGCGCTCGGATAGCTATTTATCGATATATATTAATGTGAATGTCTGTTCGGTGTACGCTTATTACGTTCAAACGACAAGACGCAGAATCTTAAATATTTGTACAGTTACTAATTTATACCTGAGGTAGGTTTTAGGCACGGTGTTATAGCGATCTGATAAATACTTAGTAATTTGAAAAATATAACGCGAAATGCGGAACAATAATTACTCTTTGAAAATTATATGCCGGCCGCGGTGGCCGAGGGGACTGAGGCGCTCCAGTCACGGTCTGCACGGCCGCTACGGTCGGGGTTCGAATCCCCCTCGGGCATGGATATTTGTGCCGTCCTAGTTCGTAAGTAGTTTGTAAGTTTAGGGACTGATGACCCCGTAATTGGGTCCCATAAGCTTAACAAACATTTGAACATTTTTGAAAATTATATTTACTCTTTGAAAATGGTTTTATTGGTTGCATTGTTGCTTGAGGCTTGATAATGATAAAAGGGTGGAGTATATTGGGATGGAAATTTATTGGTGTATATAAAATTGTACGTGTGTGTGTGTTAATATTTCGCTTTGCAGCGAAAACTACAGGACGCAAACGAATGCTCTGTGTGTAATTGTTGTCCGAAGTCTCCCGTTGTACACCATAGCAGTTCCATGGTGATAGCTATAAGGGGGTGGAAGATATGTTGGTTGAAAGTCGTCAAATCATAAAAAATTCGGACTGAAGGCCAGCAATGACGCTTGCGACTCTATAACAAGGAGGTTACATACAGCGAAACGTGATGCCACAGGCCGTATCTTTGATCTTTGGTTTATGCGTGCTACAATGTCTTCAGCACTTTCTCTGTAAGGATAATCGTACAAATAAGGAAATATAAGAATAAATAAAAAAAAAGCAGTAAAAAAGAAATTTGTTTTAATACATCTCTTTAAAAATGTTCAAATGTTTGTTAAGCGTATAGGACTTAACTACGAGGTCATCAGTCCCTAAACTTACAAACTACTTATGAACTACTTACGAACTAGGACGGCACAAATATCTATGCCCGAGGGGGGGGGGATTCGAACCCCCGACCGTAGTGGCCGTGCAGACCGTGACTGGAGCGCCTCAGTCCCCTCGGCCACCGCGGCCGGCATCTCTTTAAAAAAAAAAAAAAAAAAAACGATCTGACGTATCTATCATAATCAACCTACACGCGAGCGGAGCCGCGTGTTTAAGCTAGTAATAAATAAATGTGGTCACGTGTGTATCTCCGAGGATCGGATCCCCGTCAGTTTCGTAGTGGAGGAGGAAGGTTTGGAGGATCACGTGTCCAGGTGTGTGGTGGAGAGATGACTACGCGCCTTGGAGTTAGAACTGTACCCGTACCTGTCGATTTACTGGTTGGGGGTTAGAAGATAGAGGGCGCCTAGACATTGAAGGTTGTGACGTGTACTTCGTTGATTTGTGTATCTATTTACCTTAAAAATGGTCGCTAAAGAGAGTAGTGCATTCCGGAACGTGATAATTTTAAGAGCGGCACAAAGTGCAGTTTGTAGCGTTCGTTACCATTACATTCTAACGCGCGCTATCTTTAACGCAATCGTCAGCTGTTGCAGCCATAGTCTAAACGAAGAGAAATGTTCAAATGTTTGTTAAGCTTATGGGACTTAACTACGGGGTCATCAGTCCCTAAACTTACAAACTACTTACGAACTACGACGGCACAAATATCCATGCCCGAGGGGGGATTCGAACATCCGACCGTAGTGGCCGTGCTGACCGTGACTGGAGTGCCTCAGTCACCTCGGCCACCGCGGCCGGCTAAACGAAGAGATACATTTATTTTGCTTATAGATCTAAGGTGGCGGTCAAGTTCCGAAACGGACCATTTCTTTTCATTTGGTTAGTCCCAAATGTTTGACTCTGGCTAGAATGTTTTTGGATATAGAAATCATATATGTTAAGATGGATACGTAAGTTTGTGGCGTTCGTTACCGTTTATTATCTAACCGGCGCTATTATTAAACACGTCTGTCTGCTGTTGTATTTGTAGTCTATGTGAAGAGCATGGAGAGAGATGGGAGTGTTTGCGCACTGTTAAATTCTTACTTGCAAATTTTGCATACGAGTTTTAATATTTTACTACAAGCTGTAGTATACGGTTAGTTTTTGACCAGAGACCAACTAAATATTTCTGTTCTAAATGTTTAAAATTGTTTTTTAGCATTACACCGAAATTCTTGTTAACCCTCCACTATAAACGTTGCTGGTGACCACACAAACATAAACATTGGGTCGTATCCGACCCCTTGCCTCATAATTGCAATTTCTGAGTACGGGAATCAATAATGCGCATAGTTTTATATATAATATAGTTTATTTAACATTCAATTTCATATATTCAAAGTAATGAATGACTAAGGCACCTGAAAGAAATGTTTCAGTCTTTTCGAATATAGTAAGACATTATTAAAAAAGTAAGACATTATAAAAAAAAAGAAAAAGAAACACAAATGAAATAAAATAACTTAAAAACAATTATTCCAGAATTATATTCTAGCCATTTCTAAACATATACTTCGATTAGAGACTAAAGAAAATTTATATCACGTAAACTTTTTGACTTGGCCCGGGAAGATGTGTCACTATATTTAAACTAGGCGTTCGTGAATATGGTGAAATCAGAGGCTTATATACTCTCCCCATCTCTACCAATTTCAAAATTTCTGTCGTCGTGTTGCTGAGGGTTTTCAACTAAAAAATCATTTTCTTCATCCAATTCAAACTCATCATTTTCAAAATCATTATTTGACAGTATACCATGATCAGATTCTGAGGCTATATCAGAAATTTCAGCATTGAATTCCTCATCAGATTCTACTTCCTGTCGTCTACATTCAGCCCATATCTCGTCTAATGTAGTAAAGTTATTTTTTGTATTACTTGCCATGATTGCAGAAAATGGAACTCTGGAACAATAATATATAACAATATAATATAATATAACAATATTATACATAATAATCAATATAAGACCGGAACACAATAATAAACACTGGGTCACATCCGACCCAGCGAGGAGGGACAATACTATAAACAATGGGTGGGATCCGACCCTGGATCGGGGAATCTATCGTTGTACAGCAAACAAACAAAATGGCGCTCAGCTAAGTCTGATGTTGGCTGGTCGGAGCGTGCGTCATGACTGCCTGGGCGGGTACCTGGGGCCGCGTAGCCCTGGAGGAGGGGGGGGGGAAGAGACATGCGCATTCTTCTAACTGGCGGGTCTGATCCGACCCGAACGTTTACATACGAGGGTTGAAAATACATACGAACAACAATATGGTAGCTTTATTTTTCCGAGAATAATAAACGGCGGAAATTGTTACGTAGGTTATCAGAATTAAAAATTTTATATGCGAATAAAAAATTCGCGATCTGGCGTGCGGATCGGTGCGGCGCGCTTAATAAATGTGAAATTTAATTGGCTACCGACCAGGCGGGGCGCGGTCGCCATAAAAGTGCAGTACGCCTGTCCTGGGTGTAGGGGTCGGCTGGAGGGGGCGGTGACGATCGTCGCTAAGTGCGGTATTGTTTGTTCTGTCCTCACGAGTAGGGCGGGTGGCAGCGTTCTTTGAGAAGCGCTCGCGAGCGTAGAGGGGGTGGCGTCTGGCGGCGGGGGCGGCGGCTGGCGGGGGCGGAGGGGGCGGCGTGTCGGTCAGATGCGTGGCTGGCGCAAGTACAGACATGTCGAGGGGGGCGGCTGTCAATCGTCTTTTGTTTGTTCTCGAAAGTGCGAAGCGGTGCCCTTTGATTAGCGGTCGGACAATCAAAAGGACCTAAATGCAATTACATGTAAACTGTCACTCATCCATAAGTGCACTATTGAGTACGCTATTGAGTGTGGCAGCATCCTTTGATCTGCTGTCGGGCAATTGGCCGAGCGTCTGTCGTCGATGACACTATCGTCGACGTGCGATACTCAGTGGGGTGAGGCGCCCATCAGTATACTACTAACTGCACATGTCACGTCTCTTGGTCGCAAACAGTCTCAGGCATTCAGGAACTTGAGTATCCCAATGTGAAAAAGGCATTAGCAATGTTCAAACTTCTGCTTAGCAATCGAAGTCAGTTACGGTGTTTTAAAAAGTGATTATTGAATTGTGTTGTGAGTTTAGAGTATGCCTACACATACTTTTTTTCTTAGCATTGCAAAGGCACCACTTTAAAATTATACAGTCTTCAAGTTCATATAAAAATGTCCGTAGCAATCAAAAAATATGAGTTTCTGTATTCCTTTTCAGCAGCCTTCAATTTTTGAAAACGGTGAAGATCATAAAACTATGGTCGAAGTTCTATAAAAGTAAATGAACTGTGCAGTAATTTTTCTACGTGTTTCTCATAAGTTGCTGATTGTATACAGCAATCAACTACATAGTTCGTCATCAAACGGCATGTACACTTCCATCAAATCAAGTAGTGCATAGCTTTGTGCCTACTAAGTTGCCTGAAGATAAATAATATTTATTTTATTTATTTAGCATCCACTACATCAAGTACAGTCCCCGCCATTAAAATTGCTACACCATGCAGATGACGTGCTACAGACGCGAAAGTTAACCAACAGGAAGAAGATGCTGTGATATGCAAATGATTAGCTTTTCAGAGCATTCACACAAGGTTGGCACCAGTGGCGACACCTGCAACGTGCTGATATGAGGAAAGTTTCCAGTCGATTTCTCATACACAAAAAGCAGTTGACCGGCGTTGCCTGGTGAAACATCATCGTGATTCCTCGTGTAAGGAGGAGAAATGCATACCATCACGTTTCTGACTCTGATAAAGGTCGGATTGTAACCTATCGCGATTGCGGTTTATCATATCGCGACATTGTTGCTAGCGTTGGTCGCGATCCAATCACTGTTAGCCGAATATGGAATCGGTTGTTTCAGGAGGGCAATACAGAACGCCGTGCTGAATCCTAACGACCTCATATCACTAGGCATCTTATCTGCATGGCTGTAATGGATTGTGCAGCCATGTCTCGATCCCTGACTCAACAGATGGTGACGTTTGCAAGACAACAACCACCTGCACTAACAGTTTGACGACGTGTGCAGCAGCATGGACTGTCAGCTCGGAGAGCATGGCAGAGGTTACCCATGACTTTGCAAACAGACAGGAGCGCCTGCGATTGTGTACACAGTGACGAAACTGGGTGCAAAAATGGCAAAACGTCTTTTTTCGGATGAATCCAGGTTCTTTTTACAGCATCATGATGGTCTCATCCGTGTTTGGCGACATCGCGGTGAATGCACATTGGAAGCTTGTAAGCGTCATCGCCATACTGGCGTATCACCTGGCTTGATGGTATGGGGTGTCATTGGCTACACATCTCGGTCACCTCTTGTTCACATCGACGGCACTTTGAGCAGTGGCCATTACATTTCAGGTGTGTTACGACCTGTGGCTCTACCCTTTATTAGATCCCTGAAAAACCATACATTTCAGCAGGATAATGCATGACCTCATGTTGCAGCTCCTGTACGGGCCTTTCTGGATATGTAAAATGTTCGACTGCTGCCCTGGTCAGCACATTCTCCAGATCTCTCACCAATTGAAAACGTCTGGTCAATGCTGGCCGAGCAAGTGGCTCGTCACAATACACCAGTCACCACTGTGGTATTGTGTTGAAGCTGATGGGCATCTGTACCTGTACACGCCATCCAATCTCTGTTTGACTCAATGCCCAGGCGTACCAAGGCCATTATTATGGCCAGAGGTGGTTGTTCTGGATACTGATTTCTCAGGATCTATGCACCCAAATTGTGTGAAAATGTAATCATGTGTCAGTTAAAGTATAATATATTTATCATCTGCATTTCTTCTTGGTGTAGCAATTTTAATGGACAGTAGTGTAATTGATTTGGGATATTTCTATACACATTTATGGATACATTCTGTATTGCAATTAGGACATAGACTACAGTATAGAGCAGTGAAATGTGTGATATACACTTCAGTGACAATGATTCATGTTCACAGGCTACTAAACACATTTCTTTCCTTTTCATTAATGTGAATGTAAGTTTACACAAAATATTTACGCTTATGTATGGAAAGAGAGAATAAGTAGGATTCATTCTGAACACACTTGCTTTGGAAATGTATGACACAGTGTACACTTAAATAACAAGGATTCATATACACCAACTGCTATAGACATGTCTTTCCTTCTCATTAATTTGTACAAATAAACGGAATTGATCTAAACACATTTATTTGGTCAGAAATGTACTAATTTCTATCATTTCTGTTGGATATTGACCCCAATTAGTCCTTTTTGAGAGATTTATGTTGATTTTATGGAATGGAATCACACATCTTTTTTCAGGAACTAATAGATACAAGATATTACTTACTCACAGACATACATATTTGACATAGAACACTAAAGATAAAAATAAACAAACCATGATACAAGGTGTCAAAAAAGGAATAAAAACATAAATGTTCCTAACACCCCCACAAGCTCTCAAAATGTCAATTCTTGAACTCTAAGTCCCATAGCTTGGCAACACCACTGTGTTTAAATTTTGGCAATGCCTTCATTAGAAAATCAGCTTGCTGCTTGTCAGTAGAGATTGACTTTACACTGAACTTTCCTGTGTTAATTAAATCTCAAGTATAGTGGTGTTTCACATCAATATGCTTTGTTCAAGAATGATGCACACTGTTGTCACTGTACCTTTATTGTCACAGAACACTGTTATTGGGTTGTCACTACACTTGATACACAGTTCACAGAGCAATCCTTGAAGATATATTGCTTCTTGTTCTGCTGATGATAGGGCCATGTACTCTGCTTCTGTAGTACATACAGCAACAGTTTGTTAGCATTTTGATTACCAAGAAACTGCTGCCCCAGCTAACTTGAAAATATATCTGCTTGTTCATCGACACTCATAAGGTTATGATGCATAATCAGCATCACAGATGCCCAAAATTTCGGTTGTTCCACTTTTTCGCTAAATTAGTCCAACATCTATTGTTCCTTTGATGTATTTCATTATTCTTTTTACTGCTTACCAGTGGACGATTCGATGGAGTTGAATTTGCTTAGAACTCCCATAGCATATGCAATGTCTGGTCCTGTGCCTTGAGCCAAATATAGAAGTGATTCAACTGCTTGTTGATAAGTAATACAAAAAATGTTTGTATAGCTTATGGGACTTAACTACGGAGTCATCAGTCCCTAAACTTACAAACTACTAATGAACTAGATAACACTAAGGACGGCATAAATATCCATGCCCAAGGGGGGATTCGAACCCCCGACCGTAGTTGCCATGCAGACCGTGACTGGCACATCGCAGTTCCCTTGGCCACCGCAGCTGGTGATAAGTAATACAATCCAACATGTGTTTTTCCTTGACTGTCAATATTTCTTTACATTTTTGCAGTTTTAAACTGGGTTCAAGTGGATATGCAACTGGATTACAGTCTTCCATACCAAATTTCTTGAGTATGGTCACTGCATATTTGCTTTGATCAATACAGAATGTTCCTTCTTTTCTGTTTCGTTTTATTCTCATGCTAAGACACCAGCTGAGTTCACCAAGATCTCTCATCTTAAACTGATTCATTAATTCTTTATTCATTTCTTTGTTCTGTCTGTTATTTCTATATGAGAAGATAATCAAATCATCTACATAAACCGCTAGAATGAGTATGTTTTGTCTCTCAATTCTATAGTAAATGCAGGGATCGTATTCTGATTTTTTTCGGTTTAATTTAAACAATGTGATGTTCAACTTCTTATAACAGACACATGACGCCTGTTTTATACCATAAATTGCCTTCTTCAGCTTGCACACTTTCATCTCCCCCTTCTTCACATAGCCTTGAGGTTGACAAATATAAATTTCTTCATCAAGATCAACATATATGAATGCAGTTGGAACATCCATGTGTTCAATGTCAAGATCAAGTTCAGTTGACAGGGCTAATAGGGTCTGAAGTGAAGACTGACGAACAACAGGCGAGAATGTTTCATGAAAGTCCAGTCCTGGTATCTGAGAATAACCTTTTGCAACAAAATGAGCCTTATCACTTTCAATTTCACCATCTGATGTTCCCTTGGCTTTGATCGCTCATTTAGAATCGATTGCATTTCTACCTGGTGGTAAATCTAAGTACATGTTCTGTTTTCAAGTAATGAATTATATTCAATCATTTAACGCTTATTCCCATTTTTCACAGTCATCACAACTCATTGCTTCTTTATATGAATTTGATTCAGAAATACTAATAAAACAAGCAAAACCATCATTAAAATGTTTAGTGTTTGGTTTTCTCTCATGTGATGATTTTCTAATTTCTGACTGCATGTTTGACTTTTCAATGTAACTTTCTACTAAATCAAGATAAATTGCAACTGTGTCAACTTCAGCAAGTTCCATACTCTCTTCAACAATGTCATTTGGCTGACTGCTTTCCATTTCACTATCGACAGTAGTCTTACTGTTCGTAATACTGTTTCCACAATTGCATTTAAATTTTCGAAGGAACTGCACATCATGGGCCTTCACAATTGCCCTAGGTGAATTTGAATCAACCAGACAGTTTGCTTTAGAATCTTCAAAGTAACCAATAAAGGCAAGTTACTTGGATTTGTCTTCTGACTTTTTTTTTTTTTTTTTTTTTTACATGAACAATGATCATATAATCAAGTGAGGCCACTGGGATGGTAGACAAAATTTTACCCCTCTACCAAATACACATAAGTGACATGCCTGCTATGATATTAGCTGAGGACTGACGTTTTTGTCTAATGTACTGGTTTTTATCAAGGTCTGTCACACTTGAAAATGGCCTAACATAGAGGCCGAAACCGGAAGTGTAGACTTAAATAAAGCACCAATAAATGCAACTGGAGCTGGACTTTCATTAGATTCTCAATTTACCCAGATTTATTCGATGACCATTCCATAATTCAACAGAAGTGAAATTCTGATCAGCTTTTGTCGGAGTTCGATTCTTCAAATAAATCACTGTGTTGAAAGCTTCTGCCCAAAACTGTCTGCTTAGTCCTGTGTCAGTCAAAATTGATCTAGCTTTTTCAATTATCATCCTAACTTGTTGTTTGCAGGACCCACAGTGTTAGTGATGTTGTACATCGACATTTTAATAATAAGAATTATATAATTTCAACACTGTATATTCTTAATTCGTATTAGTTACACTAGAAGCTTATTTGGACTTAATAGTCATCTTCAGGGGTTATGCCTGCAATACATAAGTTTTCATAATATTTAGTATTATGCTGCCTACTTGTTTTATACAGATGTAAAAGAAATGCCACATACCATATTCTGTTATGCTGTACATTTCAATATGCTTGCTGTCATGCAAGATCTTTATCAAGTTACATATTTTGACATTTATTTGACAGCTCTACAGAGATATATGTTTACATTATTTGCACAGAGAATATATATCTATCAGGCAAAGCTTTTATTTAAAACTGAACGAAATATGTTTGGATTTTTTATTTTTGATAATTTTGTTGGCATATTTTTATGTTATATCAACGATGAGATTGTCTCTATGGATAATAATTAATGGTAATTTTCGTATTGCACTATTATCTATGATTGCCAGTGGGATTGTTTATCCGTTGTCATTCACTAGAAAGGCCAATTCACACTGTCCATCACGTCAACGTCACATCACGGCACCGTCACGTCAAGTTGTATTCACACTGTCCATCACGTCAATTCGCCCATCTCAATACGTGATGTTGAAAGTGAGGTTATGAGTTGCGATCTGTTATGTAAAAAGTCATAGTTTAATATCAGAATTGAGGGAACAACAACACTAAATGTTATTAGCAGCCAAAGAAAACTTTACAGTGTATTTTTTTCGCCATATTACTGGGAAATGAAACAACATTTCAAAACATCGACATATATTTTCAAGCGTAAAACTAAACATATGAAAACATTAAACAATACTTATAAGAGCATAAAAAGAGCATGTTTACTTTATCAATTACGATTTGCCTGCTGACATTGTTAATACCATCTTAAACAACTGAATTTTTGTCTTTCATTAGAACTGACTTTTTCATTTAAAATGTTATTTAATGAAAAATGCGTAATCAAATTACAATCTTATTCAAATAAACAGTGTGCTTCAGTCTTTTCTGTTACAATGTTATGTAACATAAACCTTTTTTTTTTTTTCAGATATCCGTCCTCGACTTTAGGGGGACACTCAGTTGACAAAAATATTTAAGTCGTTATGAAACATTTGAGATTTACCCCTAAAGTGAGGTATAACAACAAAATAAATATGAATAAGACACAATTTCATATAAACAGTGCAATCGTCGACTGCAACTTATAATTCGCGTGATGAAAATAGGTTAACTTACGATGTTAGCAGACGGCCGTTCCGTCAAAACATTCTTCTCGAGAAAGCTTGACGTGACGTGATGTGACGGTCCGGCGACAGACAATTTGAATGCTGCCATTAGAAATACATTGCGGAATGTTCTGACGGACGGTGACATGACAGACAGTGTGAATTGGCCTGAATATTAATAAAATTATCGAAATAATTTTTGTGCTTGAAATCCGTTTGATCGTTTAGCAAATTATTATATAGATACAAAATCATAGTCTATTTTCTTACCAATACTTCGAATTTGTTGAGCAATAGACACGATTTTTGACAAATACACTTCCATATTCTTCTCAGAAGCCAATCATACATTCATCAAGCACTGTAGCAGACCAATATAGCTAAATAAACTCTTATCTTCGAATGCAGATTGTAAATTTTGACAAGCTTCTTTTGCTGTCATTGCTCCACGAAGTTTCGGATATACAGACGAAATTACAGTCAAGCATATCTTGGATAATGGTTTCAGTACTGAGTACATTTTTCGGATCTTCGTCAGTATCATCAATTGTCATTCATAGTCTCTCATGTTTTAGGTACATTTCCATCGCAAATTTCCAGCTGTTGTAATTATCCAAACCAGCCAACTTTTCAAAATTAAACAGCGATTGTCCACGAAAAAAAATCCATATTATATGCGTTCAGGTACTTCAAAAGATAAATATTTGCAATTTCTAAATTAAAAAAAAAAAAAAAAAAAAAAAAGAAAAAAAAAATTGCGATAGCACCACGTTGAACACACGGGATATAAATAAATTCACAACAATGAATGTTTTGTAAAGAGCTACAATCTTCATTTATCTTTCCTACGTATACTTTATGTTTGTGGAAATTCACTAACATCTCCCTGGGCACAGAACCTGTTGGATATTGATCCCAATTAGTCCTTTTTGAGAGTTTTTTTGTTGATTTTATGGAATGAAATCACATATCTTTTTTCAGGAACACATACGTACAAGATATTATTTATTGACAGACATACATATTTCACACAGAACACCAAACATAAAAAATAAACAAACCACGAAACAAAGTGTCAAAAAAGGATTAAAATATAATTGTTCCTCAAAATTTCGTTAGCTGTGTCAGACACAAACAATAAATGGTATCAATAAAATGAATGTATTTGCAATATTATTCCATTGCAGTATATTTAATTGGTCAACAATCTTTTATCCATAAATAAGCCAAATTGATCATACGTTGGCCCATGGCATCATCTATACCAATGGCAAGCTCTTCTAGTTTCATCAATATTCATAAAAAATCACTCAATCCAATAAATTTGTAATATAATGTTACTCAGAAGTGTCCAAGATACTTACATAAGATATAAAAGATAGGCTGAAATTAAAATTCATGTCGACAGATCATGGCAACGCTAATATCTGTACGTGAAATGAAGAGCAATAAATTGATTGCACTATAGGAGTAAAGGCCAATTCACACTGTCCGTCACGTCAACGTCGCGTCACGGAACCGTCACGTCAAGTTGTATTCACACTGTCCGTCCGTGTCCGTCACGTCAATTCGTCCATCTCAATACGCGATGTTGAAAGTGAGGTTATGAGTGGCGATCTGTTATGTAGAAAGTCATTGTTTAATACTAGAAAGGGGGAACAACAACGGTAAATGTTATTAACGGCCAAAGAAAACTTTACAGTGTATGTTTTTGGCCAACTTACTGGGAACTGAAACAACATTTCAAAACATCGACATCTATTTTCAAGCGAAAAAATAAACATATGAAAACATCAAACATACTTGTAAGAGCATAAATAGCGCCTGTATACTCTAACCATTACGATTTGCATGCTGACATTGTTAATACGTCGTAAACAACTGAATTTTCGTCTTTCATTAGAACTGACATTTTCATTTAAAGTGTTATTTAATGAAAAATGCGTAATCAAATTACAATCTTATTCAGATAAACAGTTTGCTTCAGTCGTTTCTGTTACATTGTTACGTAACATAAACTATTTTTTGGTTTCAGATATCCGACCTCGATTTTAAGGGGACACTCAATTGACCAAAATATTTAAGTCGTCATGAAACATTTGAGATTTACCCCTAAAACGAGGTACAACTATAACACAAAGATGAATAAGACACATTTGCATATAAACAGTGCAATCGTCGACTGCAACATGTAATTCGCGTGACGAAAATAGGTTAACTTCCGATGATAGCAGACGGCCGTTCCGTCAAAACATTCTTCTCGAGAAAGCTTGACGGACGTTGACGTGACGTGACGGTCCGGTGACGGACAGTGTGAATGCCGCCATTAGAAATACATTGCGGAATGTTCTGACGGACGGTGACGTGACGTGACGTGACGGACAGTGTGAATTGGCCTTAAATATCACCTTACAGACTTGAGAAATGTTGACCCGGAACATTTATTATTTGCAAATTTCTTCCCGCCAATTATATTCCACTTTCGATTTTTTTTACTAATGTGACTGGCATTCGGCTATGTGCACTGAAAAATACTTTTTCTTTCACTTGTTCAATATGTTTGACTTACGCAAATACGAACTATATCACTTGACTAGACACAAATCATTTTTGCAATTTGAATAACTACTACAATATAAACACTATTCTACCCGTCATTTGAAAAAATATATTAATGAATACGTTCCGAACTCTCACATTTGTTACATCTCACTAGGTACAATATTTTATTTACGTCAACGTAGACATTCAGATCGGAAGGCGAAAGAAAATAAGTTCTGATGATAAACCCAAGGTTATACATTGTTCCAATAAGATTGTTTCCAAACTGAATATTCTGTGATAAATTATATTAACCTGTGAGCAAAATGTTTGTTGTCAGTGTTGAGTGTTGAAATCAATACCACCTTTCCCTTCATCCGTGACTTTCAGTGTTGGCCGTCGCCATTACAGCGACGACAGTGTTCGTCAAAACCGCTATCGTTCATCGTCGTTTTCGGCGACAGGGTTTATCCCTGCTCCCGAAGGGGTTTCGTTTCTTTCGTGTATAAACTTTTTGCATCTTTTGAACCAGTTTTGTTGTACTGGCAAAAGTTTTTATTATTTGTGTAATTATAATCATGGCTTGCTGAAAAAATGTCGGGCCTGAAATTGTTTGCTGTTTCTCCATGCGGAGATTATTTCTCCACCACCGTAGATGCTAGAGGACTTTACTATGGACAAAAAATCAACTCGATCAGTACAACCCCCAGTAAAGGGGAACGGTACTGAAGCTAAGAAGAATCAAGGTGAATATTAACCTGTAACCTGTTCATTACTTCATTTTAATGACCTTGGCAAACTTTTATATTTTGTTGCTTGTGTTGCGAATTATATTTTTGACATAGGGTTTTCATTGAATTAAAACAGTAAATTGTTTTACTTGAATGGACCTTTGACTCATTTGAGCACAACATTTTTATATTGTAAATGTTTTTGGAACTTTTGATTGCACCATAGTTTTGTTTTATAGGTCTTATATGCTTTTATCAAATAATGTTTCACCTTGTCAAGTCCTAAATTTACCATTGAAAGAAATTAATTGCCAACGCAATGTTTTGTTTTTATACACAAGAGAAATCACTGGGTGTTCAACTGAACTCGGGCTACATTTAAACATAAATTAAGGAGAGAGAAAAAGTCATTGACAAACGCGTTTTTCTCGTGGCAGAAACACTAATTGAAGCGAGAAGTGAAGAATCGTGGTAGTCTATACAGTAGAATGTCAAGTTCTGCTTGGGAACATGAAATATTGGGTAATTCATATTTTGTTAGATGCGGCCGTGGGTCAACAGTCGAAGATGACATTGTGCAAAATTTAACCGTGCTGTGTGTTCTGATGGTCAACGGCTGTAGATTTAATTGCACTGCATCTGTGTAATTGATAGTGAGGCAGCAGTTGACAACAGATCGGAATTTACTCTTTTGAATGATAATGTTCACAGAGTCCAAGAAGTAGCGTAACATTAATGTAAATGCTGACAAAAGTAGATGTAGGCTTTCCCAATTATCTCACACAAGTTACTTGTAGTCGCTCTATATAGCTGGTTTTTGTATGGAGGGTCAGTGTGATGCCTTAGAATGTGTAAGGTCTACATCAATCAAACCTGCCCTTGTAAAGTTGCGTCCGAATTTTTCACTATTTGGGTTCAGTAGCTTTTCTATTAGGTAGTCGTTTGATCTAGCTTTCGGAGCAAGTTTAAAGGTAAACTTCCTGGCAGTTTAAAACAATATGCTAGACTGAGATTCGAAACTAGGACCATTGTCTTCAGATGGAAAGTGCTCTTCTGACAGCTACTGGTCGTGCCTCGCAGCCCATCATCACAGCTTTAGTTCTTCCAGTACCTCGTCTCCTACTGTCAAGGCTTAAGGCTTTGAAATATATCTACTGCAATTTTTGTCCATGAAACACACAAATATCTAAAACTTAACTAATGAATAGTAGATACAATTGTACCATTTAACTTGCAAAGCAGTTTTATGTAAATATTAGTTTGTGAGGGGTGAATCACACCATCTTGACCCTTTTGCAGAAAGACACAGTTTTCTGCTGCATCCATTTTCAGTGAGCTGCCACAAGAATTCAAAAAGTGTAGTTAGTAATCGAAACACTTCAAAGTCTGAACTGTAAAATTTCCTCATGGCTCATAGTTTTTAATATGCCTCAGAATTTCTGATGTCCATAGGCTCTTTGGATTTTAAAATTTCAAAATTCTAATAAAATACCATTTGGAACACCCACGTTGTACTGTGTGTGTGTGTGTGTGTGTGTGTGTGTGTGTGTAAAAGAACAATAGGCGTATTTCAAATGTCAAAGAATTTGACAAACATTATAGTGCAACTATTTCAACTTGAATTACCGTATTAGAACAGATATGTTCCACACTCTGATTACATCAGTCATTATCAAAATATGTAGGCTAGTAATAGTAACAGATGTAAGAACATTGCTTGATTGCATGCAATTATGTTTGACAGAATTCAGGTGATTTTTCGCAGGGATGAAGTACCGTAGAATGTTTAAAGTATTATCTGTAGTTAAGTTTCTGATGTTTTGAACTGTCCTGCACTGAATAGGCCTAAACCTACTATCCGGTAACAGTACATTGTTGTTTGGAATCTCTGAGCACTCTTTGTTTCTTGGGATGCAAATAGAGAAAGAGCTTGTGCAGTAAGGATTGCATGATGAAGTTGGCTACAGTCGAAATCGCAGTGAGTGGCGTAGTTGATCATGCAGCAATGTTAGCATTTTTCACCAGACGTCAATTTCCATTGCAAAAGATTGTTGCCTTTTTTTAGTTAAATTATTGAGCTTTGTATGTGGAGGAACAAATGTAAATGGATCGGATTATATTATAGAAATCAATATGGCATTGACTATGCGAAATGTGGTGCATTGCCAACCTGTGTGTTTTACGGAAGAATAGTCAGTGCTCCTCTTGACCCTGGTGTCAGCTGTAGCAGGTGAAATTTCTGAAGAAGACTCCTGGTAGCCAGTCTTTTGACTGCCACCTGCACCCCAACTCCATCACAGGCACACTTCCCACGGCTAGTGGCAAAGAAATGTCATCCACCATTGTCAAATCACTGAGAAATCAATGTCAGATTTAAAATTTTTCTTGTTTTTATATTCAGATGATACTCCATCTGAAAACTAGTGAATTTTCCCTAATCTTAATGTGGGGAATAATAGTTTTATAATTATAATGGACTGTAGATGTTTAGAGAATGGGAAAATTACTAAGGCACACAGTCTTTGCAGGTGTTTATGCTGTCCCTCGTTTTGGGAGACACACTACAAATGGATGCACTGGGGACTACTGACAATGAAATCCTCATGTTGCAGATTGTAGAAAGAACAATTAATTCTCAGAACAATCTTCAATTGCATCTGTTGGTCTGAGTGTTTATTTCAGTGAAGCACCATAACATGATTTCTGCATTGCTACGGAAAGATGACTTTCATTTCCTGCTTTTTTGCAAATATTGTATATTAATCCACTGCATATACAGGGTGTTTCACTAAGTGTGTTTGCCTCTGCAACTTATAAAATAATAGGTGACAGGAAATTTTAATGTGGTAGGTCAACACAAGAAATGTTACACTTTCTGCGGAGCTATGAACATAGTTTATAGTATCATTTTCCAAAGAGTTACAGCACAAAGATATAATTTTTTAAATGGAACAATAGTTTTTTTTCTATCGTGCATTGGATTTGTTGAAACCAGCTGCGTCCATATCAGTTTAAACTATATTCGTATCACTGTTAGTTTGGGAGCTACAACCCTTCAAAGTTTCAGGGGCAGATACCACAAACGCTGCGCATAATGCAATGTGCCTTCTAAATATGGTGCGGCTGAGTTGTAACGTCGCCGGTGTTACGGAGCGAGGAGCTTCTTCGATGCGCTGATAGACTGCCGACTGTCGCCACACACGGCCGTATACCCAACAGTTGGAGCCACACAACCAACCGCGGCTCAATATACCACAGTTACTGACATCGGATGACGATAGCATACACGAACGACGAGTGCATTGACATGTTGCTGATGCTCAGTGAGTGCCGACACGAAGCAGCCACGGCGTATGCCGTGAGATATCCTAGGTGAAGAGCCCCAGCAGTCATTACATTCTTACGTGCCGAACAATGACTTCAGGAAACAGGCAGCTTGGTAATGCACCGCAGTAACAGACGAAGACCTGCAAGAAGTGAGGAGACAGAGGTGTTTGTTTTGGCTGCACTACACCACAATCCTCATGTCAGCTTACGAGCCATTGCTGCAGTCCCTGGTGTCAGTCTCACATCTGTGTGGTGTGTAGTACACGGCCACAGGTTTCACCCGTACCGCCTGTCACTGACCCAGGAGCTGCATGGGAATAATTTCCGTGCAAGAGTGACATTCTGTGAGTGGGCCATGCGTAATTTTACACTGGAGTCTTTACAAAGTGTTAAGTTCTCTGATGAATCCACATTCACAAATTATGGTGCAGTGAATTGCCATAACATGCACTACTGGGCCACAAATAATCCTCGGTGGGTATGACCTATCGACGTCAACATAGGTGGTCTATTAACGTGTGGTGTGGAATCCTTGGGGATGAAATCATCGGTCCACACTACTTCCCAGGTACACTGACCGGTGAGTTATATCGCGCTTTTATAGCCGACAGTTTGGGTGGTCTCCTTGAACATGTGTGTGTACACACGAGAGTCCATATGTGGATGCAGCACGATGGTCACCCAGCCCATTCTGCGCATACTGTTGTGGAAGAACTAAACAACAGGTTTGCTGGAAGATGGTTGGGACGCCGTGGTCCTTATTCATGGCCCGCAAGGTCGCCCGATTTAACACCAGTAGATTTCTTTTTGTGGGGATATCTAAAGGATCGTGCTTATGTCACTGAGCCCACATCCCCAGATGATCTGAAATGGCGCATCGAGGACGCATGTCTCTCCATCACACCGGCGATGTTACGTCTCGCCCGCAGATCCTTTCGACGGCACATTGCATTATGCATTGAGGAACATGGACACACATTTTAACATCTCATGTAAATCAACTTCCCGTCGCCAAAACATCCATCACCCACCACACAGCCATGTATTATGTAGAGCGTGTGACATCTCCACCTGAAACTTTGAAGGGTTATAGCTCCCAAACTGTGATAGGAATGTAGTTTAAATTGATTTGGACGCAGCTGGTTAAGATTCCAATGCATGATAGAAAAAACTATTGTTCCATTTAAAAATTATTTCTTTGTGCTGTAACTCTTTGGAAAATGATAGAATAAACTATGTTCATAGCTCCGCAGAAAGTGTAACATTTCTTGTGTTGACCTACTGCATTAAAATTTCTCGTCACTTATTATTTTATAAGTTACAGAGGCAAACACACTTAGTGAAACACCCTGTATATATAGAACATATTCAGAAAAAATCTGCAAGAGGAGCTGATATGTTGCACTCCAGGACACTTATCAAATGATACAACATGCAGTCATCACTTTCTGTTTCTGTAGAGCAGACAGATATTAACAAGTAATTCTGAAGTTCTCCTGCAAAGCGTATCCAACATTAGCTTCATTTTCTGGAGATGAATACATACATACACAGACTGCTTTTTCTGGTCACACCCGCATGTACTTACCGTTGGGGTCTTAACTGTGCAAATTTCAAGAAACCAGTTTTGTAAGTGGGAAACTTCTCTGAGAAGTCCACTTAGAGCACCTACAAATATAGTAAAATTAAACTTTTTCGCTTGTTCTTAAACACCAGATTCCCTCTGGATACAACAGTGTATGTCTGTTGTCTTCATAAAATGTATGAACAGCATCTTGAGCTAAACTGCAGTCTGTTGCCCACATGCTGCAAATGTTGGCAACACCACAGCACTCAACTATGGAGCAGGTATATGTTTTATTTATTTTTTGATCTGTACGAAACAGTGATCACTTTAAGTGAAGTTAGGTATAGATTAAACAAGAAGTTTTTTTTTAGAATGTAAGGGCACGTAGCACCCAAATCTCCAGTCCAGAAACGATTAATTTACAGTTGCCAACATATTTGCCATGCTAAAACACAGGCAACGGCCTCTGCAGTTTTACCGCATCTTATACATCACGTAAAGACTTCTGTCCACATTCTGTTAAATCACACTGGATTCGTCGAGTGAGAGGGCACGTTAGTAACACAGTGGACTCGCATTTGGGAGGACGGTGGTTTAAATCCCCTGCGATTTCCAAGAATGCTTGCAATCTAAGTAACTCTGCCTGTCGAATGTGAAGCTTTAAATAGATTATGTGGGCACTGACACACAAGATATCAAATTACAAATGTGTAATTACTACAGATGATTTTGACAAGTGGTACACTAAATCTATCTGTGCATGAATATGTTCCATAGTAGGAAGCAGAATAATGTTTTTGACGAATTTGTGTAAATGTAATGGCTCCATCTATCACTGACGTATATTGAAGTTTCACTGGTAGGTCTACATATCTAACAACCAACATATTTGGTACTCACGATGTTTTGTAGAAAATTGTTTCATTTTATGATGGTATACATTACATTGTAATTTAGAAAAAGCATTAATTGATTTTAATTGCATAATCTAATAATGGAAAGTCCAGGTTGGAATTAATAATATAGTAATAAGGACAGTTTACAGCTCACTGCAAAGACTTGGCGACGAGCTGCGACAGGCATATACAAAAGACACACACATACAACACTTTCAGCTATCGGCCATGGCCTTCTTCAGAAAACAGAACATTCAAGCAATCACACAGGCACACAACATATCATACAATCGTCACCTCTGGCTGCCGCAGTTCAAATCACGCTCTGAGGTGAGTAAATCGGGGATGGGCGGGGAGGAGATAGGAAGGTTGCATCATGGTGGTGGAGATGGGTACAGCACAGCCTAGATGGGAATGGTGAGATGCAGCTTAGGAATGGAGTGGGGAGGCGGGTGAGGGAAGAAAGATTTAAATAAAAAAATTAATATAATATAAATGAAACGCGCACACGCTGCATGACCACCGCATACACCCTACACCCGCCTTCCTCCCCCCCCCCCCCCCCCCACAAACACACACACATCTATTTCCCCATAGGGGCTCAGCATTGGGCTGTGTTGCGCCAACAGTCCGCTACACCGTAAGCTCTGTGCGTGCTTCAACGACCATCGTTCGGCGCGACGGTGGAACGTTGTACGTTTCAGAACCCAGGGATCTTGGCTTAATCGCCCAGGTCGCGAGGACAGTACAAACCTCTATTAAAAAAAAGAACCCTCAATCTCAAGGTGTGCTACGGGCCAAGGAGATGCATGGCTGTTGAGGTTGAACAGCTGCTAGCAAGCAACCTCTGAGGAACCTGCCACACCTCAGTTGTAGGAGGCTTACCCAGGCAAGCGGGGCTCTGGCTGGGTGGCCCTTTAGTTCCCTAGCCGCTCATGGGACCAGAATGAAACGAGCTAATAAAAGCGTGGCCTGACGTGAAAACGGCATCTCAAAGCATGGAAGAGTCTCCTTCAATGCAGCGTCATATGACCCCCAATCGTTTCCTTCCCTGGCTACGCCGTGGGAGGAACGTCGGGCTTGTTGTCAAGGTGAGCCATCTGCCCCCCGATACCTAGTGTGCAGTCGAACAGATGACGAATCGTTTATGTATACTAAGCCTCTTTTTTTTGTTGAGAACATTGAAGACAAGTTTGGCGAAGTAGGCGGAATGTCTAAGATGAGATCCGGGTCGATTCTGCTTGCCTGTGACAAGCTGGGTGACGTTCCCGTTACCATCACACCACATAAAAGTTTGAACATGGTCCAGGGTATTATCTTTCATCGTGATCTCTTACTTCAGTCCATTGACGAACTCCGTAAGAACTTGGAGAGGCAAGGAGTACAGTTTATTCAGCGCGTATACAGGGGTTTGAAGGACAACAGGGTCGCCACCGGTGCCTTCATCTTGGCTTTTGAGGGTGATTCATTGCCCTAAAAAGTCAAGGTGATGATTTACTGGTGTGACGTCAAACCCTATGTTCCTCCCCCTATGCACTGCTTTAATTGCTGGAGGTTTGGCCATATGTCATCCTGCTGCGATACCAACCCTATATGTCGGGAGTGTGGATGTGCATCTCATGCAGACATCCCATGTACCCCGCCTCCAGTTTGTGTTAACTGTGGCCACCACCACTCTCACTGCTCGCCACACTGCACACTTCTCCACAAAGAGAGAAAAATAATGGAGTACTAGACCCTGGACAGGCTTTCATATTCTGAGGCCAAGCGCAAATATAAAAAGATTCACCCTGTCAGCATGAAGTCTACATATGCTACATCAACATTACCATCTCCATCTATGGTAAAGTCACCTCAGGTTCCATCTACCATCCTGGGCCCTCCAGCCCAACAGTTTCCAGTTGCCCCCTTAATGTCAGGGGGCGCCTCCTCTTCTGTTGCCCCCAAGGTCCCTACTTTGGGAGCAACAAGTACGACACCGCAGGGAACAACGGTCCCCATCCCTGAGCCAGAGAACCAACATCCATCTCTGGCTCCTCCTGCAAGGAAGGGCTCCCTCGATGCCCTTCCTCCTAAGGTCTCTGACGCTGATACAGTAGATACCAGTGAGTGGCTGAAAAAGTCACTTCCTGATGGTCGCAGGGCCTCGAGGGCATCCTCCGTCCCCGAGACTGTGGCAGAAAAGCCCTCCTAGCAGGAGAGACCGAAAGGCAAGTGATAAAGGAAGAAAAAGAGGTCCAAAAAGACAGACCACCAGGTGGCTTCTGAGCCACCACAACAAACGTTAGCCTCAGAGGACGAAACAGAAATTCTCATGTCCCCTGAGGACTTGGCTTTTACTGACACGATGGACGTTGAGGCTCTGCCTCCGCCATGTGTTGGCAAACAATCTTGCAGACTCCAATGCACCATCCCAATCTGCATGTCCCAGCGACCAGGAGCCTCTATGATCATGCAGTGGAACTGTGGCTGTTTTTCTGCCATTTGTCCGAATTGCTGCAATTGTTGTGCCAATTTCCAGCATTCTTTATAGCTCTGCAGGAAACTATGATTCCCTGCACAGAGGACCCCAGCCCTTCGTGGTTATCGAGGCTAGTACAACAATCGCTCCATCTATAACAGGGTATCTGGTGGAGTTTCTCTGTTCTTGCAAACTGTCCCCAGCGCTGCTGTGCCTCTCAACACGACCCTGGAGGCATTGGCTGTTCGAATCTGGGCAATAGAGGAATTTACCATCTGTTCCCTACACCTTCCCCCGGATGTTGTTGTCTCTCCTGCTGACCTCACTGCATTGGTTGCCCAATTACCACAACCGTTCCTCCTCTTGGGTGATTTCAATGCCCACCACCCTCTGTGGGGTGGAATTGAGACCACGGGCCGTGGTAGAGCCTTTTTCACACAGTTTGACATTTGTGTCCTGAACAATGGGGCACCCACACACTTTAGCATGGCACATGGCTCTTTCTCCGCCATCGATCTGGCTGTCTGTAGCCCAAGACTCCTTCCGCATTTATCTTGGAAGGTCCATGACGATCTTTGTGGGAGCGACCACTTTCCTCTCCTTTTGTCGCTCTCACAATTTCACCCTGCAGGACGCCTGCCCCGGTGGTCCCAACATAGGACTGACTGGCACGGCTATACCTCTACAGCTGTGGCTACTACTCCGTTGCCAGATAACATTGATATGGCAGTGCAACAACTGAGGACCTTATTTCCGCTGCTGAAGCGAATGGCCCGACTACCACAGGCTCACTTCGGCGCAAGTCGGTGCCTTGGTGGACGCAGGAGATTGCTGACACTATCCGGGAGCGGTGACGGGCGCTTCAACGTCACTGGCGCCACCCCAGCGTTGAACATCTGATCGCTTTTAAGCGTCTCTGGGCTGACAGAGTAAGCAGGACTGTTGGGAGCGATATGTAGCCACCATAGGCTCCTGCGCCTCCACTTCTCAAGTGTGATCGCAGGTATGGTGCCTCTTCGAGCACTTTTGTCGCCGTCGTGTAGCACATCTGGACCCTGAGCTATATTTGAATGATGAACCCCTTCACGTTGAGGAGACACACCGATTCCTAGGCATGCTTTTCGATGCCCGGCTGACCTGAATACTGCATCTTCGCCACCTAAAACAAAAATGCTGGAGACACTTAAACATCCTCTGCTGCCTAAGCCACACAGTTAGGGGAGCTGCTCGCCCTACTCTACTGCACCTGTATAAGGCACTTATCCAGTCACACCTGGATTATGGCTGCCTTTTGTATGCTTCTGCAGTTCCAACTGCACTGCAGATCTTGGATCCGGTACATCACCGTTGCATCCGCTTAGCAACAGGGGCCTTTTGTACATGTCCTGTGACAAGCCTTCTTGCCGAGACTGGGGTTCCCCCTTTGCGATTCAGAAGGCAACGGCTAATGGCTTTGTATGTTGCCCGTATTCATGGCGTACCTCACCACTCGAATCACAGGCTCCTCTTCCCAGCTGTTGCACTCCCATCCCCACGACGACAGTCGCGGTCGGGCCTCCCGATTGCGGTCCGTGTTCGTTCCCTTCTTTCTTCTCTAGAATCCCTTCCTATTCCTCTCACCTTCCAGTATCGTTCTCGTACTCCTCCTTGGGTCATTCCTTGCCTCCAGCTTCGGTTGGACTTGTCCCGAGACTCCAAAGCCTCTGTTGCACCGACGACGCTCTGTCAACAGTTTCAGGCCCTTCTCGATTCATACCATGGCGCTGAATTTGTATACACTGATGGCTCCCTAGTTGATGGCCATGTTGGGTATGCCTATACCCACGGCCGGCATACTGAACAACGCTCATTGCCCTGTGGGAGTAGTGTGTTTACAGCGGAACTTGTAGCCATTTGGCGAGCCCTTGAACATCTCTGAGCCTGCCCCGGGGAGTCTGTGGTTATCTGTACTGACTCCTTGAGTGGTTTTCAAGCTCTTAACCAGTTCTTTCTGAAGCATACCTTGTTACGGTCCATTCAGGAAGCTGTATACAGTCTAGGTACATCTGGTCGCACTGTGGTCTTCCTTTGTACTCCAGGCCACATTAGAATAACAGGAAATGAACGTGTTAACCAACTGGCGAAGGAGACTACTACCTCAACCATGCTGGAAATCGGTCTCCAGGAGAGGGATCTTTGGGCGGTGCTCAATCAGAAGGTACTGGGCCTTTGGAATACTGAGTGGGATGAATCGAACGCACCAGATAAGCTCTGTGCTGTTGAGCCTTCTACGGCATTGTGGAGGTCCTCCCTGCTAGACTCTTGTAGGGAGTCTGTTGTACTCTGCCGACTGCGCAATGGCTGTACGTGGTTAACGCATGGCCTCCTCTTGCGTCGAAAGTGCCCACCAGTTTACCGTTGTGGCGCCCAGCTGACCGTGGTCCACATACTGTTGTATTGTCCGTTTTTAGCCGCTTTGCGGCAGTCCTTTAGCCTACCAGATTCGCTGCCATCAGTTTTAGGTGACAATGCCTCCTTGGCTACTACTGTTTTATATTTTATCCACGCATCTGGTTTCTACCCTTCCATTTAATGGAAGGCGCCTCTGCCTGATTCAAATACCCCCATTTTTACACTGTTTTTAAGTTATTTGATAGCCTCTACCTTTTCGGTTGAGGTGGTTTTTTAGTGTGTACAGTATGGCTCACTCATCTGTTTTTATTCTAGTGATCAGCCAGCCATTGCAGTCTGCTGTGCAATTGTACTTTTATCCCATTTGTGCAATCCTCTGTGTATCAGTGAACTGTTTCTCTTCATTTTACACTCAAGGAATTCTCTCATCCTTGTTCTCTCTGTGTTTTTCTTCCGTCACATGTTACATCACTGCTTGGAACAGGGGACTGATGACCTTGTAGTTTGGTCCCCTATAAACAAAATAACAACAACACACATCTATTTATTTTATTCCCCCCCCCCCTCACGCGCTTCCCCACTCCATTCCTAATGTGCATGTCATTATTTCCATCTAGGCCGAGCTGTACCCAACCCCACCACCATGACAAACCTTCCTATCCCCTCCCCTGCCCGATTTACATGCTGCAGAGCATGATTCTAAGTGCGGCAGCTAGAGGTGATGGTTGTATGACTGTGTTGTGTGCCTGTTTGATTGCACAAATGTTCTATTTTCTGAAGAAGGCCATGGCTGATAGCTGAAAGTATTGTACGTGTGTGTCTGTCGCAGCTCGTCACCACGTCTTTGCGGTGGGTTGTAAACTGTCTTCAATTGCATAATAAATTTCTGCAGAGTATCTTCAAAAAAGTACAAATTGAAAACCAGTCACTACATGATGATAACAGTTCCCTCCCCACCCCCATTCCTTGTTACACTTGGTAATTTCATACTCAACAATAATTACTTCACCTTTGAGGGCCAGACCTATAAACAAATCAGGGGGACAGCTTTGGGTACCATGATGGCCCCTTTCTATGCCAACCTCTTCATAGGCCGCATGGAAGAGGCATTCCTTAAGACACAGAAGTTGCCTCCACTGGTTTGGTACAGATTCTAAGATGATATCTTTGTGGTCTGGACTCACGGTGAAGAAATCCTTCTAAACTTCCTCCACGACCTTAACTCCTTCTCCAACCCCAATTCACCTGGTCCTTCTCCAAAACTCAAACCACCTTCCTTGATGTTGACCTTCACCTTGCCGAGTCTCACATCCACACCTCAGTCCATATTAAACCCACTAACAAACAACAGTACCTCCACATTGACAGCTGCCATCCCTTCCATATTAAACGATCCCTTCCCTACAGCCTGGGCATCTGTGGGAAACGTATCTGCTCCAGTTCCGAATCCCTCACCAGGTACAACAACAATCTATCCAATGCTTTCCTCTCCCGCAACTACCCTACAGACCTCGTCCACAAACAGATCTCCCTAGCTGTTCATTTCTCTCCCTCCAACAACAATGTTCCTAACTCCAGACCACCCAGAAGCACCCCCTTAGTCACCCAGTACCATCCTAGCCTGGAATGCTTCAACAAATTCCTCAAACAGGGTTATGACTTTCTCAGGTCATGCCCTGAGATGAGATCATCACTCCAAACTGTTCTTCCCACACCACCCAGAGTAGCCTTCCGCCGTCCTCCCAACCTCTGCAACATCCTTGTCCAACCTTAAAACATCCCAAAACCACCCTCCCTACCTAATGGTTCCAACCCCTGCAACCGATCCCGCTGCAAAACCTGTCCAATGCATCCTCCCACTACTACATATTCCAGCCCCACCACAGGAAAAACCTACCCAATTCGAGGCGGGGCCACATGTGAGACAACACATCTCATATATCAACTGACATACGTCATATATCAGCTGACGTGTCCACTGTTCAGCCTTTTATGTTGGTGTGACTACTAACAAATTGGCTGAGCGGATGAATAGGCACAGACGGACTGTTCGCCTGGGGGACAGCCAATATCCTGTGGCAGAACATGCCTTCCAGCATAACTCCAGGGACCTGGGCATGTGTTACTCCACACGTGCCATTTGGATACTACCAACAAACACCAGTCCCTCAGAGTTACGGAGGTGGGAACTTGCCCTCCAACATATCCTCTCCTCCCGCCACTCCCCTGGCCTAAATCTACGCTAACCCCTCCCCTTCCTCCATCCTCAGCTTACCTATTCATTATCCCTTCCTTCCTTCTCTCTCTCTCTCTCTCTCTCTCTCTCTCTCTCTCTCTCTCTCTCTCTCTCTCTCTCTCTCTCTGTGTGTGTGTGTGTGTGTGTGTGTGTGTGTGTGTGTGTGTGTGTGTGTGTGTGTCCATCTTTACCTGTTAATGCAAAACATTTTAGATAACCCCCGCCCCTCCTACACCCCTCAGCATCATCTTCTCTTTACTACTTGATCTTTCCTCTTTGGTTATATGTATCCTCTCTGGCTTGACTCAGTACAAACATGCAGTATCTTTAACGTCCACACTCCCGAAACACCACCTTCATGACTTAGGTCATGAATTACCTTTCCCTTCCATTCCCATCCTCTCTTCTTACCTTCTCTCCCACCTGATGAAGGAACTGTGTTCCGAAAGCTTGTCCTTTTTGTCCCCTTTTTTTCTGTTTCTTCATTTGTGTAACTATCAGTGGTACAGCACAAAGGTAAGTACTGGCCAGCCAATCTATCTTGTTTGAACAAATTTATCATCTCTGAGGAGAATTTTCATCATTAATCATATATAACGAAAATTATAGAAGGAAACTTTCCCGGTGGGATATATATATAACGAAAATTATAGAAGGAAACTTTCTCGGTGGGATAAACAAAAATAAAAATAGAAAAGAGATGACTTACCAAAAGTCTGCTAAAGCTTATTCTCTCCTCCCGTTGCCCACCTGGTCTCAATCTCCGCTAACTCAAATTCCCGCCCACTATCTTTAGCATCTTTGCCTTGGTTCTGTGGACAGAGCCTCTGCCTCAATTGGTATCTCTGTCCAACTTCTTTGCTTTTCACAAATGTCTGTCTAGGTGTGTTTGCGTTTCGATATGTCTGAGTGTGTGTGTATTTGTTTACCTTCCTTTTTTCCCCCTAAGGTAAGTCCTTCCACTCCTGGGATTGGAATGACTCCTTTTCCACTTCCTTAAAACCCATATCCTTCCCTTTTCCTCCCCTTTTTTCCTCTTTTTCCTGAAGAAGCTGCCAGTGGTGGCGAAAGCTTGTATGTGTGTTTGTGTGTGATTTTATTTGTTTCTCTCGACGAGCCGGTCCTTTTGGTAAGTCATCTCTTTTCTATTTTTATTTTTGTTTATCATTATCATATATATATATGATAAAGTATTTCGGTTGCAAGGATTCTTGGAAATTACCATATCCACTCCCAGCAATACAGATCTAAGATTTTGTATTTCCCTAAATCACTCCAGACAAATTCCGGGAGGATTCCTTTGAAATGACACAGGGACTCACATGCCATTTCTTCAGTGGTGACGCCCCCGATACCACAGGCCATATTTCTTACTGCTGCAAATTACAGTCTGAAATCTGTCACTTCTGTCTACTGAATATTCATTCTCTTCTTGATTCCTCATACTGGTGTTACAAATTAGCACTTTGAGTTACAAGATATAAGGTTAGCATTACTCCTAATCTACCTACACAGTTCTGTGGGGATACTTGATACTTCTTTTTACGCTAGCCTTGTGATGGGAGAATGGTCACAAAATATGCAACCATAAGTATGAGTAAAATTGTCCAGATATATTTACTCATGATGTTGACACAGCATTTCCTCCTCACCTAGTTGCAATCATGTATGAATAAGTAGCTGACATGCTATCTCTCGTCACTGTAGTCACAAATATGTTTGAGTCCTCATTGTCTACAGTAAGATAGTTTCACTCCTTACACTGTGCCGTGCTGATAAAACCCTTCTCCATGTTGTCCACACACTGATCAAACACCATATGGCACACTTCCATACTGGGTTGTAATATTTGCTATATCAGTATTAGAAGATTGTTACATGACTTACAGCAATTGGGGATAAACAAGGGTGTACCATGGATCACATCTTGGGGGGGGGGGGGTCGTATTACTCTGGAGGAACACTGACAACAGGTGTCATTATTAATAAATAAAACATAAAACTTGTGGGGAAATTTGTTTAATACAGTTTTTAAACAAAAGTGTATAAAGTTTCAATTTATTAATAATTATCTTGAGTTTGCTGCAAATTTGTCAAATACTTTCTTTTCTAACATCTCAAGTTTTCCTTGATGTAATTTTGGTGCACGCTTATCAGGAACAAACACATCAGCCTTCCTTTTTCCATAGTGCTTTGAAGCCAGGTCTTCACTCTTCAAAGTGTAATGAAGGATCATTCCACTGTCACTGTCAAATGCTCAAAATTCTTAGAGGTTTTCTTATAGTAAGGGGGGGATATTAATCTTATTAAACAGGTCAGCAACTTCTATATCTTTTAATTCAACTTCAGGTATATTCTTTTCTCCCCATAAATTGTGCCAGAGGTACAGTTCTACAGCAATAACATCCAAGTCATAGAATTTTTAAAACAATTCTGCATTTCTATGGAACTCTGCTATAGTAATTTTACTCATATTCAAAGGGTGTAGTTTTAGAAATAAAACCTGGAGTATTTCTTGCATGATTTCTGTCCCTTTGGAACAAATCAAAGTTACCTTCAACCAGTAGTGCTGCTGCCATTTTGTGTTTTTGAAGTCCATTTCAACTGCTTGTAGTTTTCTTACACTGTAAATGGGTATCTCTTTTCCCAAATCTCTCTCTCATTATAGGCAAACCAAGAGCAGTATATATTTAATTGCTCGTTTGCTGTGGCTGAAGGTGGCTGATACTCTTAATCACTTTCGATTCTGGTTTTATTTTAAATCAACTTCGTGGAGGCTACACCTCAATATATTACTGTGGTACTGAAACGGATCATAACAAGTTTGTTGTAGAAAAGAATACTTATCCAGAAATTATTTCATATAGGCCTAATGATAAACACTCATGTTGCCTCGACTTTATGTGCCCAAAGAGTTCCATAGTAACGTATCCTAGTCTTATTCACTCAGAACATGTTCAAAGTAAATGACACTCAGTTTCATATGTTGTTTTATGACATTGAAATTCTTGTGCTTTGCCAGTAATGCAACTTGTTTGAACAAAGCACCACCAGCATACTTTTCTGCTTCCGTACCACCTTACCACAAAACTGGTCCAATGTGAACTAGAATCTTGAAAGCATTACTAACACATAACGTTCACTTCCTCCATTTGTTCTTCCTGCCTAACAAAGACTCATTATGTTTCTGAACACTTCCACTCTTACCGTTCCCAACCATTTAATCTCAGCATAAAGGGTGGTCTATTGATAGTGACCAGGCCAAATATCTCACAGAATAAGCGTCAAACAAAGAAAACTACAAAGAAAAAAACTTTTCTAGCTTGAAGGGGGAAAACAGATGGTGCTATGGTTGGCTCGATAGATGGTGCTGCCATAGGTCAAACAAATATCAAATGCATTTTTTAAATAGGTACCCTCATTTTTATTACATATTTGTCTATTATGTAACTAAATAAAAATGTTTTATTTGGAACACTTTTTTCGCTTTGTGATAGATGGCACTGTAATAGTCACAAATGTATAAGTATGTGGTATCGTGTAACATTTCGCCAGTGTGAACGATATTTGCTTTGTGATACATTACTCTTGTTAAAATGGACCATTTACGAATTGCAGAAAAGGTCGATATGGTATTTATGTATGGCTATTGTGATCAAAATGCCCAATGGGCCTGCGTTTTGTATGTTGATTGTTATCCTGGAAGACATCATCGAAGTGTCTGGACCTTTCATCGGGTAGTTGAAGAAAGTGTTCAGTCATTAGTGAAACATCAACCACAACCTGCTACAAATGATGATGCACTTGGAAGTAAGTGTTTTAACTGCAGTTGCAGCTAATCCACACATAAGGGGCAGACAAATTGAGCAAGAATCAGGAATCTCAAAAATGTCAGTGTTGAGAATTCTACATCAACATAAATTTCACCCGTACTGTATTTATATGCACCAGGTGTTGCGTGGCAAAAACTTTGAACGTCATGTACAGTTTTTCCACTGGGCACAAAATAAATTACGGGTCAATAACAGTCTCTCCCCCCCCCCCCCCCGTGCGTTCTGGTTAGTGACGAAGCATCATTCACAAACGGAGGTAACGTAAACCGGCATAATATGCACTACTGGGCAACAGAAAATCTATGATGGCGTCGACAACTGGAACATCTGCGTCCTTGGCGAGTTAATGTATGGTGCGACGTTATGGGAGGCAGGATATTTGGCCCCCATTTTATCGATGACAATGTAAATGGTGTAATGTATGCTGATTTCTTACATAATGTTCTACCGATTTTACTACAATATGTTTCACTACAAGACAGAATGGCGATGTACTTTCAACGTGATGGATGTCCGGCACATGGCTCGTGTGCAGTTGGAGCGGTCTTAAATGGAATATTGAATGACAGGTGGATTGGTTGTAGAAGCACCCTACATGGCCTGCATGTTCAACAGATCTTACATCCCCGGATATCTTTCTGTGGGGAAAATTGGAGGATGTTTGTTATCGTGATTCACTGACAACACCTGAAAATGGGCATCAGCGCATTGTCAATGCCTGTGAGAACATTACTGAAGGCGAACTGTTGAGAGGAATTTCGTTATGCGTGTTGTCAAATGCATTGAAGTTGAAAGACATCATTTTGAGCATTTATTGAAGTCATGAGGTAACTACAAGTAATCATGCAGTAACAGCATGCATTCTCATAATGTATGATAATTTTACAAAAGCGCATTGGAACAACTGAAATATAGTTCAAATGTACATATGTTCTTTGTTTAATTAAAAAACGTACCTGTTACCCACTGTTCGTCTAAAATTGTGGGCAATATATTTGTGAATATTACAGTGCCATCTATCACAAAGCGAAAAAAGTGTTCCAAATAAAACATTCATATTTATTTACGTTCTACACAAATACAAAAAAAGGGGCACCTATTTAAAAAAATGCAGTTGATACCCATTTGACCTGTGGCAGTGCCATCTAGCGGACCAACCTTAGTGCCATCTGTTTTCCCTCTTCAAGCTAGGAAAGTTTTGTTCTTCGTAGTTTTTTCATTTGATGCTTATTTCGTGAGATATTTGGCCCGGGCACTATCAGTGGACCACTCTGTTATAATGGAGACCTCAGCTATCTGCCCAGTCTGCTTGGTAAATAGAGTTAAAGTGAATATAACCTAGACATATATATATCTCCGTTGTTGTTGTTGTTGTTGTCTTCAGTCCGTAGACAGGGTTTGATGCGGCTCTCTGCACTACCCTGACCTGTGCAAGTCTCTTCATCTGAGAATACGTTCGGCAACCTACATCCTTCTGAATCTGCTTACTATATTTGTCTCTCGGTCTCCGTCTATGATTTTTTACCCCCACACACTTCCTTCTAATGCTAAGTTGACAATTCCTTGATGTCTCAGAATGTGTCCAACCAATCTATCCCTTCTCTTTGTCAGGATATGCCATGAACTCCTTTTTTTCCCCAATTCGGTTAAGCACTTCCTCATTAGTTACGTCATCTTCCCATCTAATTTTCATCATTCGTCTGTAGCACCACATTTCAAAAGCTTCTGTCATCTTTTTATCTGAACTCCTTATCATTTCACTCCTATAAAATGCTACACTCCAGACAAATGCTTCCTAACATTTAAATTAATACGGGATGTTAACAAGTTTTGCGTCTTTAGAAATGCCTTTCTTCCCATAGCCATTCTGCATTTTATATCTTCTTTACTTCGGCCATCAGAAGTTATCTTGCTACCCAAATAACAAAACTCGTATACTACTTTTATTGTCTCATTGCCTAATCTAATTCCTTCAACATCGCCTGATTTTCTGACATTCCATTCCATTATCTTCGTTTTACTCTTGTTAATGTTCATCTTGTATCTTCCTTTCAAGATACTGTCATATCATAAGATAAGTTGTAATGTGAGTATTGCCTTCCCTGTTTCTACATTTCTCCTAAATCCAAACTGATCTTCCCCGAGGTTGGATTCCACAAGTCCTTCCGTTCGTCTATAAATAATTTGTGTTAGTATTTTGCAACCATGACTTATTAAACTGATAGTTCTGTAATTTTTCACATTTGTCTGCACCTGCTTTCTTTGCAATTGGAATTAAGATATTCTTCTTGAAGTCGGAGATTATTTCCCCTGTCTCATACATCTTGCATACTAGGTGATACAATTTTTCACCACTGGTTCTCCTAATGATATCAGCGGTTCAGACGGAATATCGTCTACTCCAGGGGCCTTTTTTCGACTCAGGTCCTTCAACGCTCTGTCAAATTCTTCTCGCAGTATTGTATCTCCTACGTCATCTTCTTCCACTTCGTCTTCCATTTCTTGAATACTGCCCTCAAGTTTATTTCCTTTGTGTAGCCCTCTATATATTCCTTCCTCAGTTCAGCTTTCCCCTCTTTGCTTAGTACTGGTTTTCCATCCGAGTTCTTGATATTCATACACCTGCTTTCTTGTATCCAAATATCTTTTATTTTCCTGTAGGCAGTATCTATCTTTCCCCTAGTTATGTTCTTCTACGGTTCTGCTTTTGTCCTCTAGCCATTCCCGCTTAGCCAGTCTGTACTTCCTGTCACTCATTTTTCAGATGTTTGTACTCCTTTTTTCCAGTTTCACTTGCTGAGTTTTTATATTTAACGTTTAGAACCTGGTTTCTAAATCTATTCCTTACCATTATAAAGTCAATCTGGTACCTTCCAGTGTCTCCTTGTCTCTTCCATGTATACAGCCTTCTTTCATGATGATTAACCAAGTGTTGGTGATCATTAAATTGTGTTCTGCACAAAATTCTACCACATGATCTCCTCTTTCATTCCTGTTTCCAACCTTATTCACCTACTACATTTCCTTCCCTTTCCTACGACAGAGTTTCAGTCCCCCATCACAATCAATTTTTTTGTCTCCCTTAACTTTCTGAATGATTTCTTTTATCTCCTCACACATTTTTTAAATATCCTAATCATCGGCCGTGCCAGTTGGCATATAAACTTGCACTACTGTGGTCGGTGTTGGCTTTGTGTCTATCTTTACTACAATAATGCGTTCACTATGCTGTTTATAGTAACTTATTCACATTCATATGTTCTTATTCATTATCAGACCTACTCCTGCGTTACCACCAACTGATTTTGTATTGATAACCCTGTACTCACCTGACCAGAAATCCTGTTCATTCTGCCACCGAACTTCACTAATCCCTACCATATCTAACATTAACCTATCCATTTCTCTTTTCAAATTTTCTAACCTACCTACTCGATTAAGTGTTATAAACATTCCACGCTCCGACCCGTAGAATGCCTGTTTTGTTTCTCCTGAGTAGTCCCCGCCCGGAGATCCGAATGGGGACTATTTTACCTCCGGAATATTTTACCCAAGAAGATGCCATCATCATATAGTCATACAGTAGAGCTGCATGTCCTCGGGAGAAGTAATGACTGTAGTTTTCCCTTGATTTCAGCCGTTCGCAGTAACTGTATGGCAAGGCCATGTTAGCTGATGTTACAAGGCCAGCTCAGTCAATCATCCAGACTGTTGCCTCTGTAACTACTGAAAAGGCTGCTGCCCCTCTTCAGAAACGACATGTTTGTCTTGCCTCTCCACAGATACCCCTCCACTGTGGTTGCACCTATGGTACGGCTATCTGCATCGTTGAGGCACACAAGCCACCCCACCTCTGCAATGTCTGTGGTTCATCAATTGCAATATGCATGCTATGGGAGGAACACAGAGCCACAAACCAAGCTGAACCATATTCTTCATGACATCTCCTCTATACCAGGACTGATGGGGACTCTTGCTCGATGACCAAGACTTAGTTCTTTGTCGATCATCTCGAGGACAAGTTTGGGGAAGTAAAGTTGCTGTCAAAATTGCGCAGTGGTTCCATGTTGATCCATATAGTATCCTCCGTCCAGTCACAGGTGTTACTCGCCTGTGATATTCTGGGTTACATTGCAGTGTCCATTACTTCCCATAAGTCACTGAACATGGTCCAGGGTGTTATTTTCCATTGAGATTTGCTGCTCCAGACCAATGATGAGTTATGCGCTAACCTCCAATGGCGAGGAGTTCATTTCATCTGACGCAACTATAGGGGTCCAAGGGATAACAGAGTTGCCACCGGAGCCTTTATCTTGGCCTTTGAGGGTGAGACACTGCCTGAAAACGTCAAGGTGATGATTAACTGACCACTGTGATGTGAATCCATATGTTTCTGGAAATTCGGCCATATGTCTTCTTGTAATTCCTACACTACATGTAGGGACTTTGGGTGTCCAGAACATCCATACGCTCCATGTACTTTGCCTACCATCTGTGTGAATTGTGGCCAGGGCCATCCTCCCTGCTCATCAGAATGCACTGTTATTCATCAGGAACGAAATTTAATGCAGTGCAAGACCCTGGACCAGTTGACATACTGAGGCAAGAAAGAAATTAGAGTGACTATACCCTATAAAATTGACACTCTTTCGCAGCAGTCATGTTGTTGCCTTCCTCTCTGTCGATGGCAGTGTTCCCCCACTACATTCTTTCCTGTGGCCCCCAGGGCTGCCAACCTATGCCTGCCCCCACAGTGGTAGGGGTTCCATTCCTCCTCCTGCTCCCAAGGTGATTGTTTTGAGAGCAGTTCTCACCCATTCAACTGAGAAACACCAACGTTTTCTGACATTTCTTGTTCGGAAGGAGTCCCTTGGGACATTTCCTTCCCAGGGTACCGCTAGTGTCAGTAGCAACACTAGCCAGAGGCAGGGAGAGCTGTACAACACTGGTGGCTGGACTTTGTACTCCTCCTTAATTCCCGAGACTTAGTCTGAGAAGCTCTCCCCACCAGTGAAGTTGCAGGAGGATAGGAAGAAAACTTAACAGAGAAACAAGAAAAAGGATGCCTCGGTGGCTTCTATGCCATCACCCACTTCCACCGTTGCTTCAGAGGACGAGGTGGAGATTCTTGCGTCCGCCGAGGTCTGTGCTCTCGGGGATTCCTCAGGAACGATGGAAGCAAAAACAATTCTGCTGGTGGATGCATGTGATGTTGACGTGTAATTAGCCTCCTCCTATCACTAATGTCTTCCCAGATATTGGAAAGCGTCATACTCCAGTGGAACTGCCGCAGTTTTTCTCCCACCTGGCTGAGCTACGATAATGTTTGAGAACAACACTGCTTTTGCATTGTCCTCAAGGAAACTTGCTTCCCAGCAATGCAGACCTCTACCCTTCACGCCTACAGGAGATATTGCAATCATAGTGCATAAAACAGGACCTTGGATGGTTTGTGTGTGTGTGTGTGTGTGTGTGTGTGTGTGTGTGTGTGTGTGTGTTTGTGTGTGTGTGTGTGTGTCCTTACTTCAATTGTACCTGTGCCTCATCAAACACCGTTAGAAGCATTGACTATCAGGGTAAGGACAACACAGGATATTACGGACTGTAGCCTCTCCCCCTCCAGATGGTAATGTATCCCTGAATGTTTTGGATGTGCTTATATCACAATTCCCCCCACCTTTCTTACTGTTGAGCAACTTTATTGCCCTTAATCCCTTGTGGGGTGGTTCCACGATTTCTGGCCGTGGCAGAGTTGTCAAGAACTTACTATCTCAACTCGACCTCTGCCTTGTTAATACATTGAGGACGGCATCCGAGCCAGACTTATTCAGTGGTGGTTAAACAGCAGACAATGCCCTAGTCTGACTCGTGCAATGCTAAAAATATGTAGCGGCCATTTTGCAACCTGCCCTCAAGTTGGTACACAAGGAAAAATGAAGTAGAAAGGTTCTCTGCATTGTACTACCACATAGTGAGTGGAGTTTATGTGTAGCTACAAAAGGACTTTGTATTTGCGTCCTACACTGCTTTCGTTTGCTATCTGCATTGCCGCCATTGCTTAATCTTGATATGGCGAATTTACATGAGAGTGATGTTTTCAGTGCCCGAAGAGGAAATAAACAATTATGATTCATAAGGAAAAGGTGATTATCTGTAAGAGTCATATGTACAAGGTTTCTTCTTCTTCTTCTTCTTCTTCTTCTTATTTTTTTAATAGATAAATGAAGTTTCATTGTTTCAAATGGGTAAGTCTACTAAATTATTGCATTTGCAGTTACAAAGCCGTAATTTTTTAAAAATTGTTACAAAACAGCAGTTCAGCTGCCCCATCCAGGATCACTTACACAAGTCTTGAATGTGTTAAATACTGGCCTTTCACCATCTGTCCACTGGAGATCCCAAAGTGACTTGTGTGGCAGCATTCACTTTTAGATTTTTCTGTCGCTTCCACAGTGTCACTTCCCAGGGTGCCTGCCCAGGTGGCCTCTAAACGTGGCTAACAGGGAAGACTACACCTCTGCTACCATTGTTGGACCTCTCCCACTCAACAACATCGATGTAGTGGTCAAGTGCGTCACTCAAACCATTGTTTTTGCTGTAGAAACTAAAAGATCTTGTTCCTCAGTGTGCCCACAGCAGAAGGCATTGCCATGGTGGTCGTTGGAAGTCGCTGAGGCCATTAAAGATGGCGATAAAGTGGCACCCCTCTCTGGAGCACCTCTTTAACTTTTTAATGGCCTCGCACTTGCCAACTTGTTAAGAGACGAAAACAGGAGTGTTGGGAGAGGCATCTCTCCTATTGGGTCATGCACCTCCACCTCACAGGTTTGGAGCAAAATAGTCGCCGAAACGGATGTGTCCATTTCTGGTATACCAGATGCCAGCAGCTATCCTAGGGATCTGCACAAATGGAGCTGTATGTACGGACCCAGCCACACTTGCCAAAATGTTTACTGAACTTTAGATTCACGCCTCTGCATTTCTTAACTACCCACTGCCTTTCCGTACATTAAAGGAATGGGTAGAACGCTAGACCCTCCCCTTTACAACCTGCTGCCCGGAGATGTATAATGCTCCATTCAGTAAATAGGAGTTCCTCAGTGCTCTTGCACAATTTTCCGACACAGCCCTTGGGCCTGATAGCATTCATAGTCAAGTGCTCACACACCTCTCATTGGAGTGCCAGAGTAATCTTCCTGCTCTCCTCAACCACATCTGCTGCGATGGTGCTTTCCCATCGCAGCGGTGGGAGAGGATCGTTGTCCCAGTGCTTAAACCTGGCAAAAACTCTATTCATGTAGATAGCTATTGAACCACCCACCTTACCAACGTTTGCTGTAAATTGTTGGAACATATGGTCTGTCATCGTTTGTGTTGGATTATCTAGTCTCGGGGCTTATGTGCTCCATGCCAGAGCAGTTTCCGCCAGGGTCACTCTACCACCAATACTGTGGTGTACCTTGAGTCCGCAATCTGCACAGCCTTTTCCAGGCACCACCACCTTGTTGCTGTCTTTTTTGGGTCCAATACAAACAACTGCTCTCAGCATATGCAGCTCATGTGCATAGATTGTCGGGCCACCCAAACTATAGTCTCCTGTTCTCCTATGGGATTGTCCATCCCCAACAACAGTGACCAAGGTCAGATTGTAAGATTGCCTTTAGAGTCCAGTCCCTTCTGATGGAACTTGAGTCTTACCCTTTTCCATATTTGTTTCAGGCCTCCACACATACACCTCCATGATGCCCGCCAAGGTTGCATTCTCTGTCTGGACTTGACACACGGACTCAAAGATTCAGTTCTCTTTGAGGCTCTCCATTGTCAGGTCTTTGCTGTATTCCCCAGCTATGACCTGATCTGCACGGATGGTTTCGTGGTTGAGGGCCGTGTTGGTTTTGCATATGCTCATGGCGACCACATTGAACAGCACTCTCTGCCGGGTGAGTGCAATGTTTATATTTGCGGAGCTCGTGGCCCTTTCTCGAGCTCTCTAGCACATTCGGTTCTGCTCAGGTGAGTCAACTGCAGTAATCATCGATCTCTGGACCAGTGCTACCTGCATTCTCCCTGGTGTACATACAAGTGACCCTTTCTGCCCTTGACCACTCCGGTCGGTCAGTGGCGTTCGTCTGGTCTCTGGGTCACATTGGTATCCTGGGCAATGAACATTCCGATAGGCTTGCAAAACAGGTTGTCGATGAGCCTATTCTGGAGATCAGCCTTTTGTCTTCTGATCTCTGGTCGGTGCTGCATTGTCGGGTTTATGAGCTTTGGGATACTGAGTGGCTTCCCCTGACCATGCCCAACAAACTCCAGGCAGTAAAGGAGACCATGACTGTGTGGCGTTCCTCTGTGAGGGCCTCTTGCCGGCTCTGCATTGGCCATACTTTGTTTACGCATGGCCAGATTCTCCGTGGTGAGGACATGCCTCAGTGTCACTGTGGCTCCCACTTGATGCTTGCCCACATCTTGCTGCACCCCCCCCCCCCCCCTCGTATTTTAGCCACCTTGCAGTAGACTTTTAATTTTCCTGCAGTTTTATGTGGTGATGCCACAAAGGCTGATTCTGTAGTTTTATTAGTGCTGTTTTCTTTATCATTCTTTGTGAAGATTCACTTCAGTTCACTGTCTTTGTTCTTCTTGTCTTGTGCACTCCAATTGGAGGTCCCTTGTGTTGCTACGTGGTTGACCCTTACTCTTTTTAATGTCGTCGTTGGCCAACCACAGATATCGTCTTCATTTTATTTCCTATCATTGTTGGGTGTTTGTGTGTGATCATCTCATTTAGTGGTGTCTCTTGTTGACTTTGTTGACATTTTACTCTTTCAGAGGTCTCTTTCATCCCCTTTGCATTTTTAAACTCTGTCCGGTTTTCTTTTCCCACATTAACATCTTTTTTTGTGCTGCCCAGTGGTGGAATGGGGATCTGAGACCTTCACAGTTTTCTCTCCGTAAAACAATAAACCAACCAACCAAAATGAGTAAAAAAAATGGTAAAGAGGTCAACAAACCGAAGATTGGTTTGAACACCACAGTGCTTTACTAGGCATGGTTCTGTTCGGAGGTGGTATGCTGTTGCATTCCTCCGACCTTCGAACTGACTTACCCAGCCAGTTATGGGGGGGGGGGGGGGGGGGCTGCAGTTTAACGTGGGTTGTGAACCACGGTGCTACTTGATATTTTTCACAACAACAACACTGCAAGTGCTGAAAGAAGTGGAAAGTGGCAGATAAAAATCCTAGGTACCTGGCAGGGATCGAACCTGCGACCTTTAGATTTATAGTCTGGCACTGTACCACTGTGCTACCGAGCCACACCCATTTTAAAAACAATTTGTGGACACACTCACTTCCATTGACTTTATTTGAATCCATTAATCGGTAATAAGGCACCTACTGTTAACATAAAAAACGACGTCACTCTGCCGAGGAAATATATGTTCAGACAAATGTGTGTCATATAGGTCAATAGGTTTGTGGTTACACTAAGATGCATGGTATTGACATAGAGTGCATGTTGACTTTTTTATTGTTTGATTACTGAGTTTGGCTTCAGTGCTACTGCATTGCAACGATTTTAATTGTGTATTTTAATTAACTAAGTATTGCCTGATATGTTTTGAGTGCTGCAATAGAACTACAGGGTGTACATAAAGTCTGCTAACACTTTCAATTATTTATTGCACAAGAACTAAGCATTGTACAATTGTTATACATATTGCATTTTAAAGAGAAACTCTGAAAGTTGTTTTACAGACATTATATATGCAAACAATGAGTGATCCAGTAGACGTCAATATGGTGATAGAATTCTTGCCACCTGTCGAAGCGTGGCATCGACTGTGGCAGTCGCTTTCCGTTTTTCTCCTGGTGCTCTGCTAAGTGGTAGTGGTGGTATATAAACCAAATCTTTAATGTGTCCCCACATACAAACATCATACAAATTAGATCTGGTGATTGAGGAGACCATTTCATGAAACAGCTCTCCCCTTCTGTAGCACGGCTGATCCATCAATATGGCAGCTCCGTGTTCACATAATAATATCGTGTGGCTTATTGGCCTGGTGCAAGTCTTTCCAACTGGGCGCCACTTTGGCGACTTGCCTGTCTCTAGCTTAACCCAGTTATCCAACCAGGGAAAGGGAGCCTACATCTTAACATTGAATGCAAACCACATGTTGTTTCTGGCAATTCCTCACATAAAAATTCAGTACACGTTTTGTTCCATTATGGTCAACACACACAATCAGTGTAATGCATTATTTCTTGAACTTCTAGTAATGACCGTGAACAAAACACAAGATAAAACATCATATTCAAAGAAAAATAATCAACTGAAATCACCTGATAATGACCAATGACCATTAAGAACCATTGTAGCCATACAACAAAACTATTGTGTCAGAAGGGACTGCAAAATTCAAACCCTCTTAAGTAATACTGTTTCTATCGAAATTGTATGGCTGAAGGGAAGTAGCTGCTAAACCCTTAATAATGGAAACTAACACAAAACTGTTAAGCAAGGGATACCACAATAATAATACACTTGATGACAGGAAGTATGTGGTATGGTGCAATGAATTTGTTTCCTACAAGCAACTGGAGGGTTTATATATTGAAAATCCCAAATGAAGATTACGATATGGTAGGCAAGCATGGGGGGCGGGAGGGGAGGGGAGGGGGGGGGGAAGGACACATCAACCAACAATACTATGGAGCGTCCAAGTTACAGGCACTGGCATCTCCCTCCAGCAACTTTAGACACTCTGTAACGACATTTTATGACATTTCCGGACATGAGTTTCTATGCTCACTTTCTTCCTCAAAACGCCTTGTACATCCAATAGAAGTTTGTTGGTATAAGTGCATAATTCTGAAACATACTGACATATGACACATACACCCTTCACATTCTTAGACATTCATTTGCTGATGGAAATGTGTACAGGATGAAATTTTGTGAGATGCATTTTTTAATTGCCGTCGTATGAGGAATCACACTGCAAAGCCCGAGTGCCTGAATATTGCTTCACCTTGTACTGCAATCTTTCAATTGAATGTACCACCCTATAACTCTCATACATATGCAAGACTGCTTATTGCATTTTCACCTATTTGAATTTTACCCTGCTAATCTATAGTTTTCAACATTGGTCCAGAAATAATATTAACAGCAGTGGTGACAGTTTACAGCCTTGTATTACCCCTGAAACTACCCTGAACCACGAACTCAATTTACTGGCAACTAACTGCTGGTCTGAGTATCTATGTAAATAAGTTTGCCTCCAATTTTATAAGTTAGTAGTACTGACAAAAGCTTCCTACTAGGCACATGGCCATAAGCCTTTTCTAGTTCTAAAAAAGATAAATACTCATAGCATTGTATTTATCTTTTATATACTGCAAGGTAACGTCCAAAACTTTGTCCGCCAGTTGCACACTGTGGTTGGGGTTGCGTGTCAACATATAAGCAGTGGTGCCAACTTGCAACAAGACCTAGTTTACTGCATGGTATTCACATTATTTTGTCCACCACTGTACTCTCTTCTGTAGGAAGTAAGTCAGCACCAAGACTAAGTTAGCAATCAATGATTCAATTTTCCGACCACCTTTGTTGTATGGGAGTAAAAGCTGTGTGGATATAGGTTATCTTATTTACACATTCACGTCTGGCATAAGTGACACTGAATGGGGCAGCTGAACCATTTTTTTTTTTTTTCTCGAAAATTAGAACTTTCTAACTACGAATCCTATAATTGAGTAGTCTGACTCATTTGAAACAATGAAACCTCCTTTATCAATTCCAAAAAATGATTATTAAAAATTAATATTATCAGATACACACTTTTTTTTTTTTAGTAAATATTGTTTTTATTCCCCCCAAAATACCTTGTACATAGCATTCTTACAGATAATCCAGAATCATCTATTTCCTCTTCCAGGCCATTGAAAACATCACCCTCATGAAAATTCGCCCCCCAAGGGGCTCACGGTTCTTTCGTGTGTATGTGCGTGGCAAGCACGGGGCACCGAGCTAATGCAGTCTTCCTTCCTTCTTTACTTCCCGGACTGCATTTCCTTTCCCCCTCCCCTCCTTTCCTATCCTCACTCCTCTCTCCCCACTGGGGGACTGACAACCCCAGTAGTTTAGTCCCCCTATCCCAAACAAACAACCCCAACCTCATGAAAATTTGCCATATCGAGACTGTGCTGAATCTGTGAGTAATGCAGGTAGCACATGAAAGCAGTGTAGAACTCAACAGAGTGCGAGAAATATAACTTTAGCCCTTTTGTAGTGTACACATAGTTAAAACTCTACTCACGATGTGGCAGCACAATGTAGAGAACCTTTATACTTCATTTTACATGTTTACCAGCAGAGGGCAGGTTGCACAATGGCCGCTACAAATTTTTAGTGTTGCACGAGTCTGATTGGGGCTCCATCCTTCTGACTAACTACCGCTGAAAGAGTCTGGCTTGGGTGCAGTCCACAATGTTAATAAGGTTGATGTCACAGATTTGAAAGTAGCAAAGGATTATTACAGTTATTAATAGATGAGAGTAGTGGCAGGAGGGTGTCCATAATGTGGAAATCAAATAAAAACTGGGAATGAACACCATAGGTGGTGCAGTAAAGTGAACAGGCATCAATGATGGGGTCACATTACTCACACAGTAGAAACAAGATTACCTGAAAGACTCCTGGGTTCAGCAGTAAAGGGTAGGAGGAGTTAAGGTAGACTAACAAGAAAGTATGTGACTTCGGTTAACCCTTTCATTCCCAGTGTTATTCCTGGACAAAAATGTATTAAAAGCTGATTTATACTGTATTTTGTGGATCAGTCCTCAAAGTCACATGTTTGTTGGTGAAAAACATGCTTCTCCCCAGGCTGGGCTATCCCATGGTACCGATTGTCCTGCAATTTTGGTTTTGTCTGCTGTGTACACCGGTTTTTGGCCCAGTTTGGTCCCCCCCCCCCCCTCGGGGTTTGACCTACCTTAACAAAATTGTCCGATAACGTGTGAGCCAATTGGGGAAGAAGTCCCGACCTAGCCCCTACGGCGCAGGTCCTATCCTTTCCTTTCCTCTCCACTTCCTTTCCTCACTGTAGCCCCCATCCCCCACTAGGTCCCCATCACGTGTAGCCAGTCCGTGTGGGAGGGCTGTTATGTACCCTTTGGCTGAGCCCCCTGACACCACAGGGATCACACAACTGGTGTCTGAGCTGCGACCTCTCCATGCAAGCCAAGGAGTTGATGCCTGTCCTGGGGGTATCAGAACTCCAGGCAATGACCATCGTGCCAGGTGGCCTTTGCTGAGGCTGGGTGGCGCCCATGGAGAGGGCCCCTGTTTCGGAGTGGGTGACACCAGGGCGACGCCTAGCACTATGAAAAGAGTTAGACTCCAAAATGGTCGTGCATCGGCCGTCTCTCAAGACAGGAAGAGATCTTTTAATGCTGCTACTGCGGATACGAGGATGTTTCCCTCCCTCGCTACCCCTTGGGAGGAAGGCCAGGCTCGCCGGTTAGGAGCAAAACCCTTTCCTCGCTACCTGGTTTGCACAAGGTCTGATTGAGGAACTTTTACTACCACTAAACCGCTTTTCTTTGTTGAGACCATAGAGGACAAGTTTGGTGAAGTGGAATCTATGAGTAAACTTAGATCTGGCTCATTGCTTATTAAAACAGTCTCGGCAGCCCAGTCTGAATCTTTGTTCGCCTGCACCACCCTTGGCTACATTTCAGTAACAATACTCCCGCACAAATACTTGAATATGGTACAGGGTGTGATATTTCACCGGAACCACCTCCTTCAAACTAATGAGGAGCTTAGGGCCTATCTCGAGCGCCGTGGTGTACATTTTGTTCACCGCGTTCAGAGGGGACCTAAAGACAACCGCGTGGATACTGGGGCCTTTATCTTGGCCTTCGAGGGGCACACTCCCAGAGGAGGTCAAGATAATGATATATCGATGTGAAGCGAAGCTCTACATTCCACCTCCCATGCGATGTTTTCGATGTATGAGGTTTGGTCATATGTCCTCTCGCTGCACAGCAGTTGCAGTATGCGGTGATTCTGGACGCCCACTACATGAGGGGAGCCCCTGTCTTCCTCCGCCGGTGTGCGTCAACTGTCAACAACACCACTCTTCACGGTCGCCAGATTGCCCTATGTTCAAGAAAGAAAAGAAAATACAAGAGTACAAATCACTGGAGCGTTTGACGTACCTTGAGGCCCCCAGTAAATATGAACATCTGCATCCCATGCAGGTGGCGACGACTTTCGCTACGATGTTATCGTCTAACCTTTCACCCTCCCCTTCCCAAACCCACCTCCCCCCTACACCCCGTTCCCACCCCTCCCTCACATCTCCCTCTCCTGTAGCTCCTGTAGCCCTCCCTTTGTGTCCCACCCCTTCCCAGCCAGAGAAGTGCACCCCTTCTCCATCGCCTGCCGGTGACAGTGCCCCATCTCAGGGCCTTCCGTCCCGGCGTTCCCCAGTTCGGAGATCTTCGACTTCCAGTTGACCATCGGACTCCCAGTCAGTGAGTTCAAAGGCTGCCTGATCTTTGTCAGTACCAGACCTAACTGACAAAAGTCCTCTCTCTGGGGCGGGTCCTCCCCGTCCCACAAGAGAGAAAGAAAAAGAGAGAGAGAGAGGGGGGGGAGGAGGAGGAGGAGGAGGAGGAGGAGAAGAAGAAGAAGAAGAAGAAGAAGAAGAAACCAAAGTTACAAGATAAAGCCCCTCCGGTACCACCGGAGGTGCCAACTGTGCTTTCACAACTCGCTCATCCCATTGAGCCTGAGGCTGATCAGCTATTTATGGATGTTGTTCCTTCTTTGGTGACGGACGCTGACAAAGCAGCGTGACAGACATTACGCCATTCGCTCCCCGCCTAGATCCTTGTGATGTGATCATCCAATGGAACTGTAATGGGCTACTACCTTCACCTCGTGGAGATTAGCTGTTTAATCTCTCTTTCTTCTGTGGCCTGTGTCGTCCTGCAGGAATCGAGGTTTATGAATGCACATTCACCGACCCTCCGTGGGTTCCGTGCTTTTTGTCGGCAATGGGTTGGTCCCCCTCCAGGCGTCTAGTGGGGTTTGTACTTTGGTCCGGACAGATATTGTCAGTACCTGGAGTCCTCTCCAAACTTCATTGGAAGCGGTTGCTGTCCGGGTTCACTTGGACACTCCGTTAACCATTTGCAACCTCTACCTTCCCCCTGACAGGCCACCTACACTTGAGTCCCTAGTTGCCCTCCTTCAGCAACTCCCCCCCCCCCCCCTCCTTACCTCATCCTTGGGGACTTCAATGCCCACCATCCTTTGTGGGGCAGTGCTTATAAATCTAGCTGGGGCCACCTCATAGACCAGTTTCTTGCTGACCACAATCTGAGCCTTCTCAACGATGGTTCCCCAACTCATTTTAGTGCCGCTCACGGCACCTTTCCTGCCATAGACCTCTCTCCCACTTCTCCTTCTCTCCTTCCTTTATTTCACTGGTCGGCGTATGACGACCTCTGCGATAGCGACCATTTTCCGTTGATCCTTTCACTTCCCTCACACCTACCACGAGCCAGGGTACCCCGCTGGGTTTTCCGTCGTGCTAATTGGCCGCTATATACATCCCAGCTTGTTTTTCCATCTTCTCCCTCAGGCTGTATAGATGATATTATAAGCCAAATGACCAACATGATTACCCAAGCTGCCAACGCCGCTGTTCCCTGGTCGACAGGCCCTCCTACTCGCCAGCCGGTCCCTTGGTGGAATGCAACTGTTGCCGCAGCCATTCGCGAGCGCCGTAGGGCCTTGCAACATCTTAAGCGCCACCCATTGCTCGCTGGTCTAATAAATTTCAAACGTCTGCGTGCCAGAGCTCGTTACTTAATCAAACAAAGTAAGCGGACATGCTGAGAGCATTTTGTCTCCTCGTTGGGCTCTTCTGTCCCTCTGACAAGAGTGTGGGCTATGCTCTGATCTATCCAAGGTAGCTGGAGGCTGTCTTCCATCTCTGGTCTTGCCCTGCCTGATGGGGTCTGCACAGAGCCATCTGTTGTTGCAGAACATCTTGCAACTCACTTCGCCAGTGTATCTGCGACAACTTCATATCCGGCGACCTTTCTCCTTAAGAAACACCAGGCCGAAACCTTCAAATTAGGCTTTACTTCTCACCAGGTGGAACCATATAACAAACCCTCTCCTCTTCTCGTGATTCAGCACCTGGCCCTGACGATATCCATAATCAATTGCTGAAACACCTCAACCCCTCACAACAACAATTTCTCCTAAACGTTTTTAACCGTATTTGGCTTCAAGGGGTCTTCCCCTCCCAGTGGAGGTAGAGTATTGTGGTCCCTGCCCTCAAGCCTGGCAAAGACCCGTCGGCACTAGACAGTTATCGACCAATAAGCCTGACAAGTGTCCCCTGTAAATTACTTGAAAGGATGGTAGCCCGCAGATAATGCTGGGTACTTGAATCCCGGGGACTTCTCCCACCTTACCAGTGTGGATTCCGGGAGGGACGATCCCCTATTGACCATTTACTTCACTGGAGACTGCGATCAGACAGGCCTTCTCTAAACGACATCATCTGGTAGCAGTCTTCTTCAATCTTCATAAGGTGTACGACACTGTTTGGCGTCATCATATTTTACGTTCTCTTCATGACTGGGGCCTCAGGGGCTCCTTACCAATTTTTATCCATCAGTTTTTATCCCACCGCCTGTTCCGTGTCAGAGTTGGCTCTTCCTTTAGCTCCCCTAGAATACAGGAGAACGGCGTCCCCCAGGGCTCAGTGTTGAGTGTTATACTTTTTCTAATCGCCATAATGGGTTGGTGAGCTCTGTTGGGCCACTGGTATTGTAAGCCGATGACTTTTGCATATGGTACAGCTCCTACTCGGTAGCCTCTACTGAACGTCAGCTCCAGAGTGCCATTCGACGGGCTTCAATGTGGGCTACGTCCCATGGTTTCCAGTTTTCCTCGTCAAAACTAGGGTGATGCATTTTTGTCGTCGTACTACAGTTCACCCTGATCCAGAACTGTTCTTGGGTAATCAGCGCCTGGAAGTTGTAGCACAGCATTGTTTTCTGGCTCTTCTCTTTGATAAAAAATGGACTTGGGTGCCACATATTCGCCACCTAAAGATTAGTTGTATGAGGAAACTTAATGCCCTATGTTTCCTTGCTCATTCATCTTGGGGTGCAGACCACACAACTATCCTTCGTATCTATTGGGCTCTAATCTTGTCCCGATTGGACTATGGGTGTCAAGTTTATGGCTCGGCAGCTCCTTCTGCCCTGAAATCATTAGACCCAGTTCACCATTATGGTGTCTGCTTGGCTACAGGTGCATTTCCGACTAGCCCGGTTGACAGTCTCCTTGTTGAGGCGGGAATCTGCCCTCTTCAGGTCAGGCGGCATCAGCTTCTGGCGTCTTATGCCATCGCCATCCGGCAATATCCTGCTCATCCCGCTTACCAGGTTCTTTTTGCATATGAAGGGCTTCGACCCCCTGATATCTGGCCGTGGGCGGGATTTCCCGTCGGACTGCAGCTTGCCTCTCTTTGCCGAGATTTCCATTTCCCTTCCATAGATTGTGTCCCCCATTTCACTGCACGCACACCTCCATGGATGGTGCCGCGACCACTAATTAGGGCGGATCTCTTCCAGGGCCCAAAAGCTTTGATTTCCCCCATGGTCTTTTGGCCTTTGGTGCGCCTAGTACTAGAAGTGTTTCAGGGAGCCTCTATCTTCTACACTGATGCTCAAAAACTGCGGGCCACTCCGGATATGCTTTTACATCTCCTGTTGGGGCGGAATGCCATTCTCTGCCAGAGGCATGCAGTGTGTTCACGGCAGAGCTGATGAGGATTTATAGAGCCCTCTGTTTTATTAAACAGACTGCCGTGGAACGTGGTTTAATCTGTGCTGACTCCATGAGCAGTCTGCAGGCCATTGATCGATGTTTCCCCTCCCATCCTTTAATTATTTCCATCCATGATCTCCTTGCTGACCTTCATCGTGCTGCCTGCTCCGTTACCTTTCTCTGGGTGCCAAGCCATGTTGGTATTACAGGGAATGAAGAGGCTGACCGGTTGGCTAGATCGGCAATTACTCGCTGCCCACCTCCCTTTCTAATTCGGGTGCGGATCTGCGGGTGCAGATCAGATCTTTGCGTCACTCCTCATGGGATAGCAGTTAGAAAGCTACTGCCCCTTCACCATCAAAGATACGACTGCAGCTTGGAGTTCATCTTTACGTCCTTCCCGGAGAGAATCAATTGTTCTCTGTCGCCTCCGTCTTGGACACTGCAGGCTGACCCATGGACTTCTTTTACGAAATGACAATCCACCACATTGTGATTGTGGAGCCGTACAATCCGTGTCTCATATTCTAACTGAATGTCCTCTCCATTCGCCACTTCGTGGCGACTATGGTCTACCGCCTGCATTGCCTTTAGTTTTGGCGGATGACCCACAGATGGTTGATCGCGTCCTTGCCTTCCTCCGTGAAAGTAGATTTTATTGTCAGCTCTAGGAGTCGCTTGGTTGGGGTGAGTGGGTTTGTGATTCTTGGCTGATTGTGGGATTTAGAGCCTTATCCCCACCAGTCCCCCACTGTTTTACATTTTAATGTAGTTTTATTTCTCCCTGCTCTGGAGCTGTGATACGTTGACCACTGTGCCATTAGTAACTTGTGGTTTAGGGTAGTGGTCACTTCCGGAGCTGTGGGAGCGGACACTGTAGCATTTGCTGCCGTAGGTCCATCTTAGTCTTGTTGGTGAGACGATTTTAATTCCTAGTGTAATGGTCTTTTGGCTTTCCCCTATTTTTCGTTGGGTTCCGTGGCGTGTACAATTTGAGGTTGAAGGGACTGATGACCTCATTGTTTGGTCCCTCATGTCCGCCACCACCACCACCACCACCACCACCAAAAACATGCTTCTAGTACGACATTTTGTCACTTCTGAGTCATTAATCTATCCTTCTTGGAGGTTGTTACGTTGCCGTCTGTGCATGACTGAGAGTGTGAGCCTGGGTGTGAGTGTTGTTCATGTTGTTTTATTTCAGCGGTGAATTGTCTTTAGCGCCGTGGCGAAGATTATGCTAGTATATAACAATCAACTAAATAACGTCCCAAGTAATAAAATACCTGGATATACCTAGATACAAACGACTTTGTAGTGCATGAAAAACATGACCGAAAAAAAGGTCAATAAAAAATCTCAACACAGTTTTTGGTGTTTAGTGCATTGTATTAATGCAGAAAATACGGAATTTTAATTTTTCCAGAGCTGAATTCATAATGTGGGATTTGAAAGGGTTAAGAATTATTTTGAAGTAACAGGCGTAACATCAGCTGAGGCATCGATGTTAGTACTGATTGAAGGATCAAGTAGGGATTTAATAAAGGGAAGCCTGTGCACCAGACTAAATGCTGAAAGGGATAATTAGCCTTAAATGGTGGTGATTCATTGAAGAAATTTTTTTCAATAAAAGATTTACGACCAGTGACTTAATGCCTAGTTTTGGCAATTATACAAAGGGAAAGATTTAATTATGGCAGGAATCCTACTCAAGAAAAGTTTAGTAGGAATTTGGAATGAGTGAAATGGCCAGTATCAACTCCACTTGAACCTGGTTTGGACTTTGAGACGATTTAATCAGACAAAATCATTGCACCTTACCAGGAAACAATAGCAAATAATCCATATCATATATCAAAATCTGACAAGTTTTGCTGAAAATATCCTTAGAAGATACAATAAAAAGTGTGTTTAGAGATTTAAAAGGACCATGTGTTATAATCTTCAACTTTCTATAGATGAAAATGGAAACATAGTGACAGTCTTTGATGGAGATTTGGGAAATAAAATCAATAGCATATTTTCTGTGGTTAAGGCAATTTAAGGCTGAGATGTCCTTTCCAGAGTCAATGATGTAAAAGAAGAGAACTAGCTTCTTATCTAGCAGCTTATAATAATAATAATAATAATAATAATAATAATTGGTGGTGGTGGTGGTGGTGGTGGTAGTGGTAGTAGTAGTAGTAGTAGTAGTAGTAGTAGTAGTCTTGATTTTGTACCTCCTTATGAGTTAACCCCACTTTTCAGGCACAATTAGCTCTCTTGTAGAGTGAATCTGTAATACCTAGTTTCCTTAAGTTGGTAATACTTGCAGCCTTAATTTCAATGACACATTTGTCATATTTGCAACATGAGAAACGCCATGTTATCACATGGCAAGAATCTTGTTCCGTCAAAGCTAGTTGTCCTCCTCTATGCCTTTGACTCTGGCCAGGACGTATTTGCCTTTTGTTGTATTGTGATAGGAACCTTTTTCATTCTGGTGTCTGGAACATGAGACTGAACAAAGAGGAAGGAAAAGGCATTGTTAGACAGAATACAGTGTTTACATGGGAGAAGCTGTGAAGTGGCATTAGGCAAGGATTGACTGAAATGTGGGGAAATTGTACAAAAAGATTGTGTAACTTTGATTGAAGTACTGAAGGCCGTAGGGGATCATAACTGTACTAGGAAATGTCTGTTAGAAATCCTTGGATAATACAAGAAATTTTTAACTTAATTGAGAGAAGGACTAAATATAAAAATGCAACCAAGTGCCGCACAGACCTTTGAAAAATGAATCGATGTAGTAATGGAATTGGGACTGCCGCAGCTGGTCTATTTTTAATTCAAATTATTTACTTACCTAGCAACAGCCTTAAATATGTGTTGTTTTATTTACACAACCAGTATCGGTGTAACATTAATACTGTCTTCAGGCCATGTCATACCATCCGTCCATCCATTCAAGTGAACAGCCAAGATCGGCATGTATATTGCTTTTTTTATATTATTTTCCCCAGCTCCCGAACAAACATGTGATAGGTGATATGTTCGTTCAGAAGTTGGGCGATCTTGACGGAAATGAAGCTGAAAAAAGAAGTTGACAGGAAGTGCAGATTGGCTAAGCAGGGTTGGGTAGAGAACAGATGCAAGTCTGTTGAAGAATGTACTAGGGGAACGATAGATACTGCCTGCAGGGAACTAAAAGGTTAGGAGGCCAGAAAAGCAGCTGCATGAATATCATGTGCTCAGGTGGAAACCAGTAAGTACTAATGAAAGGAGGGAAAGGTGAAATGACTATACAGAGGAACTATACAAGGGAAATGAACTTGAAGGCAATATTGAAGAGAGGGAAATGGATCAAGGTGAGAGAAGATACAATACTGCGAGAAGATTTTGACAGAGCACTGAAACATTTGAGTCAAAACAATCTTTGGGGGACCAAGTATTTGAAAAAAAAAACTGTTTCACCTTCTGTGCAAGGTGTAAAAGGCAGGATTAATACCTTCAGGCTTAAAGAAGAATAAAATAATCCCAATCCAAAAGAAATCAAATGCAGAAAAGTGTTAAAATTACAGAATCATCAGTTTAATAATTCATGGTTGCAAAACACTAACCTGAATTATTTACAGACAAATGTAGAAACTACTAGAATCCAACCTCAGGGAAGATCAGGTAGATTCAGAGGAAATGTAGGAACACAGGAGGCAATACTCACCTTAAAAGTTGTCCACACAAAATACATTAATGGATCCAGAAGCTACAGTTTTAGATTTTTGTAGATTTGGAGGAAGCTTTTAACAATGTTAACTGGAATACACGCTTTCAAATTCTAAAGGTTGCAGTCGTAAAATATAGGAAATGAAAAGTTATGTACAACTTGTTCAGAAACCAGACAGCAGTTATTAGAATCAAAGGCTCAAAGGCATGAAGGGTATGCAGGGATAGGAACGGAAGTATGGCATGGTTGTTGCCTCTTCAGTGTTATTCAGTCTGAACAGTGAGAGAGCTATGGAGGAAAGAAGGAGAAATTTGGAGAAGGTATCAAAGTTAAGAGAGAATAAGTAAAAAACTTTGCAGTTTGTTGATGACATTGTAATTCTGGCAGAGGCAACAGAGGACTTGGAAGAGCAGTTGAACGGAATGGACAGTGTCTTGAAAGGAAGATATAAGATTAACATAAAAAAGCAGTCAACAATTTGAAGGTTGGTTTGAACACTACGGTGCTTTAATAGACATGGCCCTGTTTGGAGGTGGTAAGCTGTTGCCTGCTTCTGATCTCTGAACTGAGTTATCCAGCCAGATGTAGAGGGACTTACAGTTTTATGTGGGTTCTGAACTGCCAATTAACGAGAGCAAAGCAAGGGAAATGGAATGTGGTCCAAAAAATTCAGTTAATGTTGAAGGTAGGCCTATTAGATCAGGTTAGGAGACAATGAAATAGGGAGATAAGTTTTGTTACTTGGATAGCAAAATAAGTTCTAATGGATGAAATAGAGAAGATATGAAATGCAGAAATAGTTGTGGAAAGAAATCATTTCTGAAGATTAGAAATTTGTTGACATTATACATTAATCTACAGTGTCACTTAGTCTTTTTAAGGCATTTGTGAGAGAGTGAAATCTGAACAATTAAGAGTTTAGGCAGAATATGTTATAGAAGCGTTTGAAATTTGTGCTACAGGAGAAGATTAGATGGGTAGATCATGCAACTAATGATGTGGTGCTGAACAAAATCACAAAGAACGGAAATTTCTGACTTACCTTGACTAAAGAAAAGTATCGATTGGTAAGACACATTCTTAAACATCAAGACATCATCATTGGAGGGATGTGTGTGGGGTAAATATCACAGAGAGAGGTGGAGACACAAATACTATAAGCATATGTCAAATAATGCATGTTGCTGTCCTCCTTCATAGATGAAGAGGCTTGTAGAGGTAGTGTGAAGAGCTGTAGCAGACTGGTCTTTGAACTGGCGACAACAACAACATAAAGAAAACAAAGCTCTGATTGCCAGCATAGCTCATTTGGTAGTGTTGTTGATTGTATATAAAGAAATGTGAGATCAATGGTTCAGATCCCTCTGAAATCTTCCTTTCTTCCATTGTGTCTGAATACTTAAACCATTTAAATATAAAGTTAATGAAATATGTGGTAATTAACATGTATCTAATCGTAATTTCTTTAAGAAAAATTCAAGCTTCTTTACGTTTATTTTCTATATTACAGGGTCAATCCATATGTAGTGGTCCAATTGAGGCTTCTTGTCCATTTTTAAATGTTTTGATTTTTTATGTAATTATCCTATAATTGAGAAGTTCAAAATAATTTTTTAAAAATTACCTTGCTCCTTCACTGAATGTAAGACATTTTTATATGTGAGCGAGCGACCATTTTTCAGTTTGGAGACATTAGTGATTATTTGAATATCTCTGCACTGGGTTAAGTTATAACACTGAAATTGACATGATTGTTTTTAGAAAAGTCCACAAAAATTGTTTATTACACAAAATATCCTAAATTTAAAAAAAAAAAGTCAAAATGACCTCCAATATTTGGTATCAAAAATTTCAAAAATCCACATTTTACGCTCAAAATTAACAACCAAGGAGTGATTTATCGGAGACTTTTTTTTCACCTGGTGAGATATCATAAACTAAAAATCTTACATAGAGCAAGAACATTTTCAAATGTTTCAGTAATTTTTTTATGAATTTTTGAAATTTGAAAATTTTCATTTTTTGTAAAGTTTGAGATTAAACAGTTTATACAACAGCTCGGTAGCAAGAGTACTATAAAAATTTTAAAATTTTTATTCCACTGTGAACAAAAATGTGAATCTTTTGTAAGTACTATAATGTACCCGTTGTCAATACTCACACAAAAAACTAAAAATGGAGATGAAAGAATAAGACACTAATATTCGGAACTGTGTTCCTTCATTAGGTAGGAAAGGAGGCAAGAAAAGGGTAACAGTAGAGGAAAGTTATTCACGACCTAGACCATGAGTGGAGATGGGTGATGTATGCAAGTCATGGGAAGAGAGGATATGTTGGAGGGCAAGTTCCTATCTACATAGCACTGAGGGACTAGTGTCAGGTGGTAGTATCCCAGTGACACATATAGTGTTAGACATGTCAAGGTCCTTGGAGTCATGCTGGAGGGCATGCTGTGACACTGGATCTTGGGGCCCTCCAGGTGAACAGTCTGTCTTTGTTAGTTCGTTCATTCAGTCAATTTGTTGGTGGTCGTACCAACATAAAACACTGTGCAGTGGACACATGTTACTTGGTAAATGTCGTGCATTGTTTGGCATGTGGCCCTGCCTTCAGTGGGGTAGGTTTTCCCTGTGGTGGAGCTGGAATATGTTGTTATGGAAGGATGCATGAAACAGGTTTTGCAGCACAATTGGCTACTAGGACAAGAGCCATTAGGTAGGGAGGGTGGTTTTGGGATGTTATAAGGTTTGACAAGAATGGTTGTGGAGGTTGGGCTGATGGCAGAAGCCTACTCTGGGTTGTGTCCTTGTCAAACCTTAAACCATCCCAAAACCACACTCACTACTTAATGGTTCCTACCCTTGTAACCAACCCCATTGCAAAACATGTTCCATGCATCCTCCCACAACCACATACTTCATCCCCACCACAGGACAAACCTACCCCATTCAAGGCAGGGTCACAGGCAAACAACACGCCATCTACCAACTAACATGTGTTCACTGCACAGTGTTTTATGTTGGTATGACAACCAACAATTTTTTTAACTATTAGTGGTACAGAATTAAGTACTGGCCAGCCAATATCTCTCTCTCTCTCTCTCTCTCTCTCTCTCTCTCTCTCTCTCTCTCTCTCTCTCTCTCTCTCTCTCTCTCTCTCTCTCGAAGAAAATTTTAGCATCTCAGCACAGAATATCCATCAGTAATAGATTATTTCACATGTACATGTACATGGGACCAAAAGTGCATTTTATGGTTGATGGTGGGGCATCATCGTGTGGTGCATTGCACTCTCTCTGCCCCCAGCCCATCCTAGTCGCAAAACAGAAAGAAAAGGCCACATTTTCCACCACTCCAGATAAAAACTAATAAGTTTTGTGAACAACACTTAACAATCTCATTGGAATTCTTGCTTTTCCCTAAAGTATAATCCACTTTCATTAACTGTTGATTCCCAGTACTTTATGATGGTTACTTCTGTAGTTATTTAGTGTTCTATATTTCCTTTTAAAAACACATGTTTGTTGACATGGCATCTTGGGTAATGGCTGGAAGATACTTGTCAGCTAGTAACACCCAAAGAAATGACTACACTACTCGTGCATGCACTGATTTGGTGAGGTGATAAGACACATCTGAGAACAATTGTTCCCTTGTGAGTTATCACTTAGGTCAATGTGGATTGCAGTGCTTCAGTTGCATCAAAATCTGTGCAGACATTAAAACATTAACGTTAAATCAGTACTGGAGAATGAAAATTCAAAAATATTAAAGTCGGTAAATAACGTACTTCTCAATAATAGGTTACTGTCTATTTGGTCGCTCATCCTCTCTCAAAGCACTTTTTATATTCTGCACTGTCTTCCCTTTAAAACTGGCACAAAGGAAGTAAAATCATTGACACTAAATAAACATCAGCTATTAAATTTAGTTTGTGAAGTATTGAATTCTTTTTAAAAGAAAAACACAAGAAATAAGTTTGTGCACTGCTTCAGACACTTTTTTCTACATACTTGACTAAAACTAAGTAAACTAATTGAAGCAGTTTTTGCCTTTGTCATTATATTAATACCTGCTCCATAGATCATGAATACTACACTTCGTAGTGATGTGAACCTGTCAGGTTAATGAAGGGTGTCTGTGCAAGATGTTACATTACACAAAATATTACACGACACAATTTTTTTTACTAATTTATACCTAAAATCTCATTGGATGCGTAGGAGGATTTGTCATTCAAAAATTCTTTCATTTGTAAATGCTAGTTGGCTATATGTCAGGCTTCTGATGCTGCTTGGTAGCTGACCAAAGACTTGAGTGGCAGCATAATTTACCCTTTTCTGTGCCAAACTGATTTAGCCATACCTAGTGAAGATCATCCTTTCTCTTGGTGTTATAGCTGTGCACACTATTACTTTTGAACTGGGTTGGATTATTAACAACATATTTCATATATATAACAGAAATCGATAAACTGTGAGGATACCTAAATCCTTAAATAGCCTAGATGTCTGATTACACGCTTTTGTGCAATAAATACTTTTTTACTCAACGATGAATTACCCCAGAATATGATGCCATACGAAAGCAGTGAATGAAAATACGCATAGTAAGCTAATTTACTGAGATTCTTATCTCTAAAACTTGCAATAACCTTAACAGCATCAAGCTTATCTAGGATGATTCCAATCAAAGGCCTGTGAAAAATCACAAAAAATACCAATGGGTGAGGTCCGGTTATTCAGAGCATTTAATATTTGATTGGTGAAGGCATATATGGCATTTTCTGTTGAAAAGCCTTTCTGAAAACCAAACTGACATTTGGTTAGTACTTTGTTTTTACAAATATGGGAGGCTACTCTTGAATATATTACTTGTGCAAAATATTTTGATAAAGCTGTCAGAAGAGAGATTGGGCGGTGGTGTTAACATCCGATGTATCCTCTTTCTAATGCAATGGTTTGACAATGGCATATTTCAGTCTTATCTGGGTGAACACCTTGCTTCAGAGAGCTATTACATTTGTGACCGAGAATCCTACTTATCTGTGGGGAACAAGCGATTAAGTACCTGGCTGGAAATGCCACCAATTACATAAGAGCTTTTACTTTTCAGTGAGTTTATTATTTTACTGATTTCAAGGGGAGAGGTTGGTGGAATGACAAGTGTATCAAACTGTAGACTTTGTAAAGGTATTTTAAACTAATTGTATGTTTCAATTTCTCCAGATGTCAGTGGCAACAAACAGTTTCAAAAAACAGTTCGACGAAGAGAGCAGCCAACCTCAAGTAACTCCAGATATGAAACAAGTCGGAAACCTGTCCCACAAAAATGTAAATCTATTGACAAAAGACCAAAGCCGCGGGGTCAGTATTATAGTGGTGGAAAGGAGGATACCAAGGTTTGTGTTAAGTTTCCTTGTAATGAAATAATTTAATTTCCAGTATAATAGTAACAGGTGTAAAGGTTTCTGGGTTTTGTAGCCACTTTTACACTTTTTCTTTAGACAATATTTCAATGTCTGATCTAATAATAATAATAATAATAATATTAATAATAATATTATGTAGCTAGGGAACAACTCATCATGAAGACGAACGATGAGCTGCCAACAGACACAAATAAGACACACTCACACACAGTTTTAAATTTTCATCTGTGGTCTTCCTCAGAAAGAGAACACTCATCCACACAATCACTCGGGCACACTCAACCACACACGTCTGCCATCTCTGGCTGCCCAACACAGTCTGACTACACGGCAAGCGGAAGGGATGGAAGGGGGGAGGTGGAAGGAGTGGAGGAGAGGGAGAAGTGGAGAGGGAAGATAAGGGTGGGGATATAAGAAGCAGAGGCAATGTCAGGCAGAAAAATAGATGCAGTATGAAAATGGGGGGGGGGGTATCCCCACCCTTATCTTCCCTCACAATTCTTCCCCCCCCCCCTCCCCCATCCCTTCCTCTTGCCGTGTAGTCAGACTGTGTTGGACGGCCAGAAATGGTTGATGTGTGTGGATAAGTGCTCTCTTTCTGAAGAAGGCCTTGGATGAAAATTCAGAATTTTGTGTGTGTGTGTGTGTGTGTGTGTGTGTGTGTGTGTGTGTGTGTGTGTGTGTGTGTGTGTCTTTTATATGTGTCTATCAGCGGCTCAACATGGTGAGTTGTCATATTATTATTAAAATTCCTTGCTGGACCTTCCATTGTTGTTAATGTATGATCTAAATAAAGCATATTGGTGCTATAGTAATTACCCTCAAATAGTGTTAAATGGTATAATGCACTACACAGATTCGTTTAAATTGTGCATGTGCGTGGAAGGCCGTAACGGCCAAAAGCTATAAGGATTTGTATTATGTGGGCTCTTTTGTGGCTCATCGGACATCTCTGAGTAGCAACCTATCCTTCTCGAAAATATTGTTGAATCCTTCCTGTACCCTTTTAAAGACAAAATATTGGTAGAAATCAGTGTGTTCATCTTTTGTCTAGCTTCTCAAATATCTACAAATATTTTGGAAAGGATAGGCTGCTACTCACAACAGACACCCAATGCAGAAATGCACACTTAACCAAATATATAGCCTTTGTCTGCCAGAGAACACACACACACACACACACATTCACAAACCCAACGACCGTCTCCAGCTGTTGCAGCCAGGCAGTCCAGAGACAAAGGTTGTGTGTGTGTGTGTGTGTGTGTGTGTGTGTGTGTGTGTGTGTGTGTGTGTAGGCTTAACAGCTGAAAGCTATATTTTTGTTTTTCTGTTACGTGTGCCTTTCTGCGGCTCATTGGAGTGTCTGTGGTTAGTAGCAGCGTATCCTTTCCAAAATATTTGTAGATATTTGAGTATCTAGACAAAAGATATTTTGTTCTTTAAATGGGTAAGGAAGGATTCAACAATATTGTTGAATCCTTATAGGTATTTCCATTGTTTGATTGTACTCTAGTACTTAGTAATTTTTGCTCATTTACATTTCTACACTCTTTTAAATCCTATGTTCCACAGTCTCTTCCATCTTAGTTTTTTATGAATTTTATTATTAAACCACAATGAGTCTTTTGTTCTCCATCCACTTACTGGGCAGGTAGTTCTCTGTGATGTGATTAACAAATACACTTTGCTTGTAATTCCTCTACATCAGTATTTTGGAACTACCTGAAGTCCATTCATTATGTAAGCCTTTTTTAACATCTACTAATGTCCAAAATATTTCATTGTGTATGGGTTCTTAAACTAGCTGGCAATGGCTAGTTTTGTAGAATATATTTAGAACATTTTCACATGACTTTTGACTCCACCTGCAATGGATATGTAGCCATCACAGTCTATACTAGGTAGGATAAAGTTGCCTTAAACTATTATTGGGTGATAGTCATACTTCTATTATACTTCAGTGTAGGTTGTCTTTGAATGATTGACTGTGATGTGTAACTGGTAAAAAACCACCTGATGATTAACTTACATCTGTTTAGGCCAGTTACTTATTCCCAATCAGGGTCTATTTTAAGCTTGACAAAATCAATATTTCAAATACCACTCAATCTCTTGTGGTATTTAAGAAGTTTTAATGTTGGGTTTGCTTGAAGAGCATTATGTGGAGGGATTCTGTTTTGAATGCTTCAGGACTAGATCTCTGCATATTTACTGGGTAGTGTTTGGAGACTGCAAATTATTTCCTAGCCTAAAACAATAAACTATAAACTATCTACTCTCCACAGACACTCTTGCTTTCTCGTTATTTATTCACCTTGTTATGTGTAATTTTCAAATTGTTTGATTTTCATACTAGACATGTCAAGTTTCCAGTGTGAGCATTGTAAGACTGTATACAGGGTTAGTTAAAATGAAGGAACAGAACCAAAAATTTATTGCTGTCAAACAGTGAAAGCTAAGACACACAATTCCAACGTTCCTGGAAAGAGAAAAGGTCAAATTTTTATACATTCAAAATGAGCACACCATTTGTTTCATGGCAAATATTGAAACACTGGCTCATTTCTTGCCACACATAAAGCAGCTGGTTTCTAGTTATCAAATTCACAGCCTCAGCAATTTGATGTAGCAAACTGTGTCAGGCAACAGAGGGATTAAAAACACTGTCTTTTACATAACCACACAGGTAAGTCACAAGGTGTGAGGTCCGGAAATGTGGGCTGTCATGGTTGATGAAGTTTCTTCTGCTGCTCCTCATCCAATCCAACATCTTGGAATGGTGTCATGCAGGTAATGTAGGACGTTGGTACAGAAATGAGGCAGAGAACCATCTTGCATGAAAATGAAGCCATCTGAATCCTCATAATGTTAAGGAGATAACCAATTTTTAACCATCTTTTGACTGGTTGGTCCTGTCAGTTTTCTCCATGAACAGGAAAGGCTCATAAACTTTAAGAGATATGGGATATCAGACATAAGTCTTCAGCAAATCTGTTCGTGTACAAACTTTACACTGTTGTCTGTCCACGAACATTGGTATTATGGTTCTGTCTTTTGCAGTTTCAAAGATGTAAATCTTGAAATCTGCGAGTTGCAGTTTCAAAATATTCATTATGCTTCTTAATACAAAGAATGAAAATGGCTAATTCCCATATCAAACTGAAATTGTCTTACAAAATTGTCGGCAGATTAGTAACTCGTTTCGTCCAAGAAAATCCTACAGTTCCCCATTCCATAAAACAACCAGAAAAATGCTACCAAGACAATCAAGGGAACTTTTGGTTAAGACCCTCTAGTCGGCTCCAAACTATATGAGCTTTTAGTTTTGAGTAAAATACTTCAAATTGTAGGCTCTGCTTTTACCCCACAATTGAGGCCAGTAGTCTGTAAAACTTACACCAGAACTCGAGCCGCAGGCAAGATGCCACAACATATAGATGACAGCACCCTGTCTCTTTAATAACTGCACCATATGGCTTCTGTTTCCTTAGAGGGGCCTCATCAGATCACACTAGCTTTGTCACAAATGGTTCTGTGGCATTTGCAGACACCATTCAGAATTCACTTCTGAATCTATGGGTCACTAAAGTTCCTTGTAATATTTATTCACGTACGCACGTGTGTGTGTGTGTGTGTGTGTGTGTGTGTGTGTGTGTTTTTTTTTACTTGTACCAAGTTTTTTTTCTACGTATTTAATAATTCTATTTTAAATATATTTTTTTCAATACAGGTAGCAGAGGATGAGAACATTGCTGAATATGGGTCAGTTGTACTACCCAGCAGCAAAAAGCAAAACTTGAACCACTTATTGAACTTCCATTATGCACCAAGAGAAGGTACAACAGGCTGGCGTTCTGGTTGGGGTAGCAGTGGCAGTGGTCGTCATCACCATGTTTCACTTCGCCACAAATACAACAAGGAACAGTTTTTACAGGCAAACTGTCAATTTGTGGTCCGTGCTGATGCAGATTATTCAGCATACATCTCTGACCCTGATGCACTTGTTAGTTGGGATCTTATTGAACAAATTGTGAGTAAAAACAAGTGTTACAGGTAAAGCACTCAAACAGTAATACTAGTGTTAATTAACCAATTTGCTAATTGTTAAAGGAGAGGGGTGTGAAATTTAGAATATTATGCCCATCATCTATCTTAAACCGATTTCTGGATGGGAAGGTTGAAGTCTTTATATCACAGGGACAAGACTTCCTTATGCTTATATACATATTTTAAAATAAGTTGAAAAGTGTAGTTCAGTAAACTGGAAAATTGTCTTCAGTGTTCTCACTGACAACAAGCCTAGTAAAGTACTATTATCTTCAAAACAAATTTTTGATTGATGACTACTTCACATTATCCTAACATCATTGGTCTTTTACAAAATCCTTACATGTGGTTTTATGATAGATTATTCACTAAACCCAAAACACATCTGAATTAACAATATTAGCCTGGAAAAAGTAATAGACTAACAGACAGGATACCATAATTGATGTAGTAATTGCTACTGAAGATGCAGATAAATATTAACAAGAATCACTGAATCAAGCTGGCTTTCCACCACTCAGGTTTGGGCTTAAAGCCACTGTTTCTGTAGTACTTTATGCTATTACAATCATCCAAAACTCCCCTCAGGGGCTCAGCATTAATTTGCTGAGTACGGGCTTGGCAAACCCGGGGTCCTGAGCCGTGGGCTGTGTCGCGCCAACAGTCCGCTACACCGTAAGCTCTGTGCGTGCTTCAACGACCATCGTTCGGCGCGACGGTGGAACGTTGTACGTTTCAGAGCCCGGGGATCTTGGCTTAATCGCCCGGGTCGCGAGGACGGTACAAACCTCTATAAAAAAAACCTCAATCTCAAGGTGTGCTACAAGCCGAGGAGATGCATGGCTGTTGAGGTTGAACAGCCGCTAGCGAGCAACCTCTGAGGAACCTGCCGCACCTCAGTTGTATAAGGCTTACCCAGGGAAGCGGGGCTCTGTCTGGGTGGACCTCTTTTCCCTAGCTGCTCGTGGGACCGAGATGAAATGAGCTAATAAAAGCGTGGCCGGTTGCGAAAACGGTGTCTCAAAGCGAGGAAAGATTGACTTCAATGCTGAGAAATATGACCCTCAGTCGTTCCCTGCCTTGGCAACGCCATGGGAGGAACGTAGGGCAAGAAATCGAGGTGAGGCATATGCCCCCCGATACTTAGTATGTTCCCGGACTGACGGTGAGTCGTTTACCAACACAAAGCCCCTGTTTTTTGTTGAAAACGTAGAGGATAAATTCGGCGAGGTGGGGGGCATGTCAAAGATGCGGTCCGGCTCTGTCCTTATTACAACGTCATCCCCAGCACAGTCACGAGCACTGCTTGCCTGTGACAAGCTGGGTGATCTTCCCGTAATGATCACTCCTCATAAGAGCCTCAACATGATACAGTATATTATATTCCATAAAGATCTTCTGTTGCAGACCGATGATGAGCTACGTAAGAACTTGGAGCGGAGAGGAGTTCATTTTATACGGCGAGTGCATAGGGGTCCGAAGGAAAACAGGGTCGCAACCGGTGCATTCATCTTGGCCTTCGAGGGCGACACGTTACCTGAGAAGGTCAAGGTGATGATTTACCGGATTGACGTGAAGCCCTACGTTCCTCCCCCTATGCGCTGTTTTAAGTGCTGGAGGTTTGGGCACATGTCCTCCAGGTGCACTGCCAACTCCACTTGTCGAGAGTGTGGACGTGCGGAACACCCTAACGTCCCTTGCGCACCTCCTCTATTCTGTGTGAACTGTGGACAACACCACTCCCCTTGCTCGCCCACCTGCTCTGTTCTGCAGAAAGAGAGAAAGATCATGGAATATAAAACCCTGGATAGGCTGTCTTACTCGGAGGCAAAGAGGAAGTACGAGAAAATGCATCCTATCAGCATGAAGACATCCTTTGCTGCAGCCGCATCTAAAGAGTTACCACATGTACAGTCGGTCCTAGTGGGCTCCCAGGCCCAACCATCCACCTCTGCCCCCCATAACTACTGGGGGCACCTCAAATTCCACCGCCCCCAAAGACCCTGCTTTGGGAGCGGTAACCACCACACCAAAGGGGACATTGGTCCCCACCCCAGAGCCAGAGTCACAACAGCCTGCTCTGGCTCCTCGCGCTAGGAAGGGGTCGCTTGGATCCCTTCCCTCTAAGGCTTCTCCCGCTGAATCAGTGGATGCCAGTAGCTGGCAGAAAGTGCCGCCAGCTGGTCGTAGGGCTGCACGCCGCTCCTCCGTCCTGGGGAATGAGCTGGCAGCGCGAAACCAAGAAGGAGGAGGACAAGAAACCACCCAAGGAGAAGGATACCCCGGTGGCCACCTTGCCGCCACCCCCCCTCCACCTCTTCTTCTGAGGACGAGATTGAGATCCTCGCGTCTTCCAAAGACTTGGCAATTGCCGAGTCTTCGGAAGCCATGGACGTTGAGGCTCTGCCTCCGAAATCGGCGACGGCAGAAGATACTGGGACTCCTACTGTGCCGCCTAATTCAGCATGTCCCAGCGACCAGGAGGCTCTCTGATCCTCCAGTGGAACTGTGGCGGTTTTTTCCGCCATCTGCCAGAGTTACAGCACTTGTTGTGCCGCTTCCCAGCGTTTTGTGTAGCCCTGCAGGAAACCTGGTTTCCTGCTAATAGGACCCCAGCCCTTCGTGGGTATCGGGGCTATTACAAAAATCGTCTCCTATATGACAGGGTCTCTGGAGGTGTGTGTATCTATGTCCTTGCCACTGTCCCCAGTGCCGCTGTGCCTCTACACACGACTCTTGAGGCGGTGGCTGTTCGAATCCGGGCTATGCAGGAACTGACGACCTGTTCACTTTACCTTCCTCCAGATGAGACGATTTCAATTACTGACCTTGCTACCCTGGTGGCACATCTTCCCCCACCATTTTTGATTCTGGGGGACTTCAATGCTCACCATCCCTTGTGGGAGTGGAGCGCAGACAACAGGCCGCGGTAGGGACATAGAGACGCTCTTATCGCAGCAAGACGTTTGCCTGTTAAACACTGGTGCACCCACGCATTTTTGCGTGGCACGAGGCACCTACTCAGCTATAGATCTCTCCGTTTGTACCCCGAGCCTGCTCCCGCATTTCCAGTGGAGGGTCCATGATGACCGTTGCAATAGCGACCATTTTCCCGTCCTCATGTCGCTCCTGGATTTTCAACCTCCGGGCTGCCCATCTCGATGGTCTCTCTGTTGAGCTGATTGGCAATGCTACACCTCAGTTGCTACGGTTCCTGTTCCACTGCCAGCTGACGTGGACATGGTGATTCACCAGGTAACCAGCACGATAGTTTCAGCCGCTGAGTCAACCATTTCCACCACTTCTGGCTCCCCACGGCGTAAGTCTGTGCCCTGGTGGACGTTGGAAATCGCTGAGGCCATTCGGGATCGTCGTCGGGCGCTCCAGCGGCATCGTCGACACCCCACCTTAGAATACCTAATAGCTTTTAAACGGCTCTGGGCCCGGGCTCGACAGCTCATCCGGCAGGGTAAACGGGACTGTTGGGAGACGTATGTCGCCAGCATTGGCCGTCGCGCCTCTGCATCTCGGGTATGGTCCCAGGTCAGGCGCCTCTTTGGGTATCGTCCGACAGCGATTCCCAGCCTACACACCCAGGGTACCCTATGCACCGACCCAACTTCCGTTGCAGAACACATGGCTGAGCATTATGCTCGCACCTCTGCAACATCCGAATACAGTGTAGACTTCTGTGCACTGAAGGAGCGAGTTGAACAGCGACGGCTGTCCTTTCACACGCGTAGAGACGAATTGTACAACTCTGCTTTCAGTGATTGGGAATTCGACACTGCCCTTGCCGCATGCCCCGATACCTCTCCAGGACCGGACAGCATCCACAGCCAGTTCATCCGGCACCTTTCCGTGGAGTTTAAACACCAGCTTCTCGCCCTGTTTAACCGTTTATGGGCGGAGGGGGCTTTCCCGTCACAGTGGCGGGAAAGCATCGTTATTCTGGTGATCAAACCTGGTGCTGATCCACAGGTGGCTGATAGTTACCGCCCAATCAGCCTCACCAACATTATGTGCAAGCTATTTGAACGTATGGTGAGCCGGCAGCTTATGTGGATACTTGAACATCGGGGTCTGTTGTCCCCACGGCAAGGCCGCTCCACCGTTGACAACTTAGTGGCCCTGGAGTCTGCCATTCGTACGGCATTTAGCAGGCGTGAGCATCTTGTTGCTGTCTTTTTCGACCTCAGAAAGGCGTACGACACCACTTGGCGCCACCACATTCTGGCTACACTGCACGCTTGGGGCTTGAGAGGTCCGCTCCCACTTTTTATTCAAAACTTTCTTTCTTTCCAATCTTTTCGGCTACGGGTTGGTACTTCCCTCAGCTCCTCTCACGTCCAGGAGAACGGTGTCCCACTGGGCTCTGTACTTAGTGTTCCCCTATTTTTAATTGCTATCAATGGACTTGCTGAGACAGTGGGGTCATCGGTTTCTTCCTCCTTGTTCGCCGATGACTTCTGCTTATACTACAGCTCAGCTAGCATTGGGGTAGCTGAAAGACGTCTACAGGGAGCGATTTGAAAGGCGCAGTCGTGGGCGTCAACCCATGGGTTTCAGTTTTCTCCGGCAAAAACCCGGGTTATGCACTTCTGCCACCATCGAGCTGTCCATTTGGACCCAGAGCTATATTTATATGATGAACTTCTTCATGTTGAAGAGACTCACCGATTTCTAGGCATGCTCTTCGACAGCCGGCTCACTTGGGTGCCCCATCTTCGCCAGCTCAAGCAGAAGTGCGTGAGCTACCTCAATATCCTACGCTGCCTCAGCCACACTAGTTGAGGAGCCGCCCGTACGAGTCTTTTACAGCTCTACAGGGTGCTGATTCAATCTCAATTGGACTACGGGAGCTTTGTATATGGTTCGGCAGCCCCATCTGCATTGCAGGCCTTGGACCCGGTACTCCACAGTGGCGTCCGTTTAGCGACAGGTGCCTTTCGGACAAGTCCAGTGGCCAGCCTCCTTGCTGAAGCTGGAGTCCTTCCCCTGCGATTTCGGCGGCAGCAGCTGTTATCCTCCTCTGCTGCCCATGTCCATGCAATACCGCACCATCCGAATCGCAGGCTTCTTTTTCCAGCTGCTACACTCCCGTCTCCACGACAACGACCGAGGTCCGGTCTTCCGATCGCGGTCCGCATTCGTTCCGTCCTGTCATCTCTTGAGTCCCTTCCTATGCCTCCTGCTTTTCACTGGCCTTACCGCATCGCTCCTTGGTCACTTTCACGTCCACAGCTTCAGCTGGACTTGGCGCATGTATCAAAAGCCTCTGTAGCGCCACTGAGTCTCCGTCACCAGTTTCAGGCAGTTTTAGAGTCGTTCTGTGGCGCGGAAGTCGTATACACGGATGGTTCTGTGGTCGACGACCGTACTGGCTATGCATACGTCCGTGGTGAGCATACTGAACAGCATTCACTGCCCTGTGGAAGTAGCGTATTCACAGCGGAACTAGTTGCCATCTATCGGGCACTTGAACATCTCAGAGGGTGCCCTGGGGAGTCTCTGGTCATCTGTTCTGACTCCCTTAGTGGTTTGCAAGCCCTTGCTAACTGTTTCCCGAAACACCCTTTGGTGCAATCCGTACAGGAGTCTCTTTCCAGGCTTGTTCGGTCTGGTCGCTCGGTGGTCTTTGTTTGGACCCCAGGCCACATCGGTATTCCTGGAAACGAACGTGTGGATCAGCTGGCTAAGCAGGCTACTTCCTCCAGTCCATTGGCTATTGGTCTTCCAGAGAGCGATCTCCGACTGGAGTTCCATTGGAAGATCCGTAGCCTGTGGGATTACGAGTGGGCTAACTCTGCTCACCCCAACAAGCTTCGTGCAGTGAAGCTCTGTACGGTCGCTTGGAAGTCCTCACTGCAGTCGTCTCTTAGGGAATCGGTTGTTCTCTGACGCCTACGAATCGGCCACACATGGCTCACGCATGGCCACCTTCTTCGGCGGGAGGACGCACCACAGTGTGACTGTGGCGCCCCCTTGATAGTGGTCCACATTCTGGTGGACTGTCCACTTTTAATTGCCTTGTGCCAATCTTTTAATTTACCAGATGCGCTTTCTTTTATGTTAGGAGACGATTCTGCTATGGTCGAACGTGTTTTAGATTTTATTCGCTCTGCTGGTTTGTATCGTGTGATTTAATAGTGGGTCCCTAAACCTGATATTTCAGGTACCTGCCATTTCACCGGTTTAATCTTTCATCCTGTCAGTCCCATGGATGACTGGCATTTTAGTGTGTGCAGAATGGCTGGCTCATCCTATATTATCTCTGTGATCAGCCAGCCACATACTTCTGCTTTGCTCTTTTAGTGTTATTGTCTCTTTGGTCCATTGCTTTCCTGATTTTTACCTTTAAATGTTGTCTTCGCATGTATTCTCACCTTGAACGTCTCATGCATTAGACGTGGCAAATTCTTACGTGCTCTCTTAGCTAGGAACAGGGGACTGATGACCTAGCTGTTTAGTCCCCTTCAAACATTAAACAACAACAACAACAACAACATCCAAAACTTTGTAATGGTACCCGTTTGCAGATAAAACTATGGGAGTCATGTCAATGAAGCTCCTATCATTACAGGTTCAGCAACTGGAGGTCACTCCGTGTCTTATACGTTAATGACGGCAGATTTACCCATTCATATCAAGTACTTTTAATTCCAAACATGAAAGATGTAGAGGTGTGTGACTCGGGTTCAATCAAGTCTCAGTTGCAGGTGACACATACAGTGTAATTTGTCATTAATTTGTCTCCTTAACTCAGTAGTTCACAGGGGAACAATTGCTCTATTTTAACTACACCCGTCCTCCTCGTGTATGGGAACTTCGAAAGTCCTAGACTGGATTCACGCGGTGGGCAACGTCACATCAACATTGGTGACATTGCACACTGTCAAAAATACAGGTACATTCCCTCTGATTGGAACTTAAAGAGACATAAAAAATAAAGCACCATTTGCATGTCGTAGTTCAAAACATGAAATACCGACAATATTTGTTCACAAAAGAGAATGGTAAACATTAAATTTAGTGTTGAAGCATCAGTTATAACCGCTTCCCCGGTGTGATAACTGGGATAGGCCAGCGACACAAAAGTTGCCAAAGTGGCATTCAATTGAAAGACTTGCACCAGGCCAATGAGCCACATTAAATTATTATTAGTTCCCTTAGATGACACAAGAAAAAAGCAGAAATTCGTCTAAGGCAACAAAATGAATAGGGGTTAGGAAAATGATTTTGAAGAAAATGAATGAAGGTGAATTCACACTTTGTATAGAGAACTAAAAGACCACATATCACAAAAATCTCTGAATGATAAAACAATTTCTCAATTAACTGTCTGATAAGTGAACAAGAAAGCAGACATGAAAATGAGCCAAGCAATTTTGTACCAGAAAAACAACTGTTTGTGTGTTTGACCTGTGTTTTGTGTTTTAGCTTTACCAAGTCTTTCATGGTTTTCTTCTTTATTTTGGCCTATTTTATAGAACAACTTATCTATTTTTAATACTGCACACCATAAAAAACTACACACTATCAAAAACTGATCTGTAAATATTGGTGGTCAGTCAGCTTTACTTTAAGACCCTAACTAGGATTGGTTTTATAAATAGTATACTACTCACCGCAAAGACGTGGCGACGAGCTGCGACAGGCACATACAAAAGACACACACATACAACACATTCAGCTATCGGCCATGGCCTTCTTCAGAAATAGAGCACTCACGCAATCACACAGGCACACAACACAGTCATACAACCATCACCTCCGACTGCCACACTTCGAATCACGCTCTGCAGCGAATCGGGGAGGGGAGGGGAGGGGAGGGGAGGGGAGGGGATAGAAAGGTTACGTCACGGTGGTGGGGATGGGTTAGATGGGAATAACGAGATGCAGCTTAGGAATGGAGTGGGGAGGCGGGTGAGGGGAGAAAATAAAATAAAATAAAGTAAAATAATGGAGCTTCTAGAACAGAAAACTCAAGACACATTTACGTTCCTGTGTCTTGAGTTTTCTGTTCTAGAAGCTCCATTATTTTACTTTATTTTATTTTATTTTATTTTCTCCCCTCACCCGCCTCCCCACTCCATTCCTAAGCTGCATCTCGTTATTCCCATCTAACCCATCCCCACCACCGTGACGTAACCTTTCTATCCCCTCCCCTCCCCTCCCCTCCCCTCCCCTCCCCGATTCGCTGCAGAGCGTGATTCGAAGTGTGGCAGTCGGAGGTGATGGTTGTATGACTGTGTTGTGTGCCTGTGTGATTGCGTGAGTGCTCTATTTCTGAAGAAGGCCATGGCCGATAGCTGAATGTGTTGTATGTGTGTGTCTTTTGTATGTGCCTGTCGCAGCTCGTCGCCACGTCTTTGCGGTGAGTAGTATACTGTCCTCACTATATTATTTATTCCAACCTGGACTTTCCATTATTATATTATGGTTTTATAAATAGCTATTTATATTGGTTAAAATACCCTAAATAGTGATCTAAAGCAAGAATAAGTAGAGATGATACGCTGGCCTATATCTGCTGCAGTTTGTCTTGCATAAACTCATTTATACTATAATAAAACAGCCTGGAATATTTTTGCTGCTTATATCATAGAATACCACATGGCGGTGAACATGCTCAATTAGTATTTTGTTGTTCATATTTTAATACAGGTGTAACTCAAAGCTCAGTAACAAAATAAATTTTAAATGTGAAGAACACAGCTGTGAATGAAAAGCAGCCATGTTAGCATCCACAAACCAAACAAATCCATAACCAACTGTAGTAAGTTGATCAGCCATGTGAGTGTCATTGTCAAACTAAGCTTTGGAAGTGTAATGACTGGCAGACAAATTGACACTGATGTGACTTGCCCAGTATGTGAATGGTGCTGCTTGAAAATACAGGAAATTATTTTGGCGTCACATGACCCGACTTGAAGTTTACATGACATTGTCTACCTTAAAGATCAATGTAAGAAGACTAATATCTTCAAGTTAGTTTGTATGGTCATCAGCCGCAGCAGCATTGAATTACTGGTTTTGAAATATAAATGCTATTTTATTGCAGCACTGTATTTTTCCCAGGTGCATTTCACCTTTTTACTTAAAGACATTCTCAGTGGAATAGTTAACTATCTTTCGGGTTTGGATTTTGTTGTTCTTCCCATATGGTCACAGTTTGACATCTCACAGCTGTGACTTTGAAATAGGGGAGAACAATAATTAATGGAAGGGCAGGCATGGCGTATGGAAACAAACAATTAGTTTGTTACATCTTTGATTAAATTCAAATAGTTATAATCAAACCCCTTAATAAAATTTGTAAAAGAACCTTTAAATAGAAAACAATTAAGAATAGGGGCAATAAACCCACGCAAGATATCAGATTATTTCAAAAATTGAAAATCATAAAACAATATTTTAAACAGAGAACCATTAAGAACAGGCCCAATAGTTTCACTTGAGATATGATGGCAATGAGCTTTAAATTATTTGAAATCTAAAATACAACTTCTTGATCAGTTTCTTTCTTTCTTCATCTTCTTTTTCTTTTTTTAAAGAAATATTTACATGACAGTTTTACAATTAACTAGTTACAATTGGAGATACACCCGATGACAATAAGAAACTTAAAATAAGGTAAATGACAATATAGGTCAACAATTTGGGCACAATTACTTAGGTTAAAAACTTTCTTTTGTCGATTGCTAATATGCAGCAATTAAAGAAGAAACAGATACAAGACAACAATTAACCTGAAAATTGCTGGTGCACATGATGGATGCACAGCAATGCCCTTGGTAAGTAAATCAAAGGATACGGTTGTTAAGTAGAACATATGCCTAAGGGCCAATTGCCACTGGGTGGAGACACTTAGTTTACAGCGATAATAGTGACAGCCATCTAAGAACAAAGCACACTGCCCAATTACATCCACTCGCCAGGCAGTATCAGTCGAGGGAAGAAAAAACACACTACTTACATATACACCCGTGCCAGGGCAGGCAACTAACAGATGAGCAGCTACAAACCAAGAAAACCTGCTGGTTACACACAGAATGGAATATTAAAGTTTGTTAGAAACCATTAAATGTTAAAGCTACACCTAAAACCCCGACAAGCGAATCCAGATGCAGAAACTGCAACAGAAAATCAAATCCATGATGACGCCTAAGGTGAACACATCTGTCACACCAAATTTAACTGCAAATGTTCCGCTGCAATAGATTAGCTGTACGTACTGGGGCGCCGTGCTGCGGTGCATGCCGCCATTCGCCTTCGGGGTTTGAATCCCCACTCGGGCATGGATGTTTGTGTTGTCCTTAGGTTAGTTTACCTTAGTTTATGTAGTTCATAAGCTACGGACTGATGACCAAGAAGTTAAGTCAGATAGATTTACAAACTTTTCTTCCCCCCCCCCCCCCCCCCCTCTCTCTCTCTCTCTCTCTCTCTCTCTCTCTCTCTCTCTCTCTCTCTCTTCTTTTTTCATTTTTTTTTTTTTTTTTTTAATTTAAGCAGGTGGGTATGACTTCGTAACTCAGTGATAGAATTCCACCAAGAAACGGCCCATTGCTGCAAAACCCATTGATTTAAAGATGGACAAGCATGGCAGGCACAAGCCCCAATAGTCCGATGCAGTGTTTGCACATGGGTCACATACTGACATCCTCTTATGTCTCAGGTCAACAGCCAACTCAATCTTTCAGTCTAGGCAATGGGCATGCAGCTAACCAAAGATCAGCTAGGGAAGACCAAGCTTATAGTGACATTGCCAGAGGAAACTTTTGATTGATGACTACTTCACTACCAAGTACGGGGAACTGGAAACTGGTGCCAGTGGATAGCAACAGCTGTTCCACTTACATGATATGGGGAGAACTGAAAATGCTAACCTGAAAGGAGATAAACTATCCCTTGAAGGATGTGTTAAAGTGAAAATGCCAAATGCATCTGGGAAAAATAAATATATTACAGCAATAATAAGATTTTGTGAACTGTTTCTGATAGACAGTATAATTTTCCAAAGAAAGAGAGTATTGAAGACAAATATTATAATAATGTATTAGTTTGGAAAACATATTTAAGTATAAATGTAATATTGGTAAAATAGATAATGCTCATTTGTCTGGAGACATTAATTTAATGTTAAGAAAGAATTACTTATTATTCATAGTGTGAAATACAGTGTTGATGGTAGTTATTTGTTCACAGCGTCTCCAGAGTTGTGAAATGGTTTCCTGTCCGATATGCCTCTATCCACCTGTAGCTGCCAAGATGACACGATGTGGACATGTTTATTGTTGGCCTTGCATCTTACACTACCTGGCATTATCTGATAAATCGTGGAGCAAATGCCCAATTTGCTATGAATCAGTACATAGGCAAGACCTGAAAAGGTAACATCCTTGTTACTTTTGATAAGTCTTAGGAGGAGATAATTTAATCTAGTAATTACTTATGTATTTATCATACAGTATATGCACACATTTGGATGTGTATGGTATGTTGGATATTTAAATTACTTGAACTGAAGAACTGACAAAATGAGTCCTTCAAGTTTTATATATGTAAGTTACATAATAAAGATAAAATATGCAGTAAAACAAACAGCACAACATTTGATGCAATGGACTGTGAAAAATACCAGTAAAATAGGCTATAAGAGGAGCCAGTGAAAAGAATAATAAATCCTATAGTGGATAAGCAATTGATTGAACATTAAGATGAAAATCAAAACAAGTAATATCCCTTTTTACCCAAATGTAAGCGACACTCCAGAAATGAGTTTTGGGGGGAGAGTAGCAGTTGCAAATCACACTTCAAAATCAAATTTGCCTCTACTTTCAAGTATTTGCGAGATTTCACAATATTTATTTATTGAAATATTTCGGATACACATGCAAGTTAAAGTGAGGGGTGATGCCACAGGCTATCTCGCTGCACTGTAAACAATGCACTGCGCCAAGTATCAACATAATTCATGTCACTAGTACTGGCACTACACATTTCGGGGCAATTTCCAAAAATGCGTGGACCCAATATATCAAACGAACGATTGTCAAAACTACTGTTGTGCAAGCTTTGAACATTGTTTTTAAAATGGTAATGGAAACAGACAAAAGAAGAAAGTTTAATAACAGAAGTAATTAGAAATGAAATTACTTACTTAATTCATCAGTGATGTTGTTTCAGGTAGATAACTTAGTGTATGCCTGCTGAATTAGTTCTTTGTGTCTCTAATTGGGATAAAGACTACTAGAATCATTCTTTTCTCAATAGACAATTTTGAGGAGTAAAACCAGGTATGTTTTTGAACAGCAGTCCTCTTCCCGTGATTTGCACACACTAATTGTAATGGAATCAGTATCAGAACTTTTTTGCAGTACAGTTTATACAGTTTTTCTTGTCATCTGGAATTAACCCAAATTTGTGACGAAATTGGACTGAACTCTCAAAAGCACACAATGAAGGAATTAAATTTCTCCATGCCAAAGAATCAGTGGTACAAACATCAATACTGCCATCAGTTACTATGCACATGTTCAAAATATTCAACACATTCCTGTGACAACACAATGAACAATGTTGAAACTCGCATATCAGTAGGAGCAAATTTGACTTACAATCATAAAATCTATATGTATCATTTTAGGGCCACACATTCATTAGGCAAACCATCTTGGAAAATACCCAGTTCGGATTTTTTATCTTCTCGCTGAAATGTTGGTATAATAGTGCCACGAGTATTTCCACAGCAAGCGTGGTGGTGTGGTTAGCATCGTAGATAGCTGTGCTTGCTGTCCCTAGTCCAAATCCTGCCACAGGCAGAAGAAAATGTATTTCTTTGTATTTAGAAATAATGTTCTAGATGTTTCTTATGTTTGATGTACTTGTAAGTTCTAGAAAATTCTTTCTATGTATAAATAGTGGAGCACTCCAAGTAGGAGTCAGTCTGTACTAAGTGTACATTTGTGTTAGCAATAAACATGTTATGCTCTATTAACGACGAGACTTAGAATCCCGGACCACCTACAATTCTCATTGTGACACTTTCTGGTGAAGATTCCGGGTATCCTGAATACTTATGCATCATTGTGCTCCAATTAGACAACATAAGAGCTGTCGTCTACATGGACAAGAACCGGTATACGAAGGGTATACTAATTATCCGTCCGAAAGTCCGTGTCGTTAAGACTGATGGATGGCAAAACAGCGGTAAGCCAGCTGCACATCAAACACCTGTCGGTGTTCTCTGGAGACGCCGGACAGGATCCAAACAAATGGCTGAAAGATTCGACACTCGCCAAATATAATAGGTGGAGTCACATTTATGTGCTTGGCAAACATATACTTCTATCTGGACAGGACGGCCCAGCTGTGGTTTGAAAGTAACGAGGACAAGCTCGATACCTTCAAAAAATGATGTTTGGAGACCACCAGCGGCAAGTTTATCAGAAGAGCAATTGAAGAACAGTGCCCTGCGACATGGTGAGTCAACACAGTCGTATATACAGTGTTTTGGCCCTATGTCTCGTAGTTAACATGGACAAGTTTCACACCTGATGAAGGGCATTGCTGAAGACATGTATCAGGCTCTTCTGCTAAGAAGTTTCGATGACACAAGAATTTATACAGTGGTGTTGGAAAATTGAAGAGATGGAACAGAGGATGTTTGGACGAAAGAACTAAGACAGATTCCCGAATGTAGTCCCTATGGCCGTTGTGGAAGACCAGCATGACATTGCTTCTCACATGACAAATTATGAGAGAAGAATTGCATCAGTTTGTGGCAGCCAGGACATTTGGACCAAGCGAGCATCAGATTATGGCCATGGATGTCAGTCCTGTATGTCATGATGGAGCTGATGCTGCTGAGGAAGAGGTATTTGAAACATTAGCACCTGTCAGCCCCGCTACTCGCACCCAACATGAAGAATAGCCTCGCCCTACTATGACTTAAACCGCAGCCACCAAACCGCAGATTAGGAACTGAACAACATGACCACAACCAAAACCTCCATCAACTGTGAAGACTCGCAGGAGGACAGAAGACAACACGCCATTGTGTTTTCACTGTGGCCGTACCGGACATTTCATACGATACTGTATTTGACAATTATTATGCCGCAAGACGCCAATCATGGGTGCAGTCAACTGCAGATGATTACTGTCGACCTATGGGGCCAAAGCCCCATGTCCGTATCTGGACGTGGTCGCTCTCCAACATGCCGCCACCATTTATTGTTGCCATAGAGATACCAGCCGCTTGCCTAGCCACCGTGTTCAGAAAAACTAGGCGAGGTGACCATCTGCGGAGGTGAGGCCACCGCAGATGAAAATCCTCCATGGGCACCAGTCGCTAAGCTGTTGGGGAAATCTCATTGACATCATCATCTATGGCCAACCTGTCTGAGCACTAGTTGATTCAGAAGCTTCCTTCTCTGCGTTTTTAAATGACTACTGCCACAAAATGAAGTAGATAATGTTCGGTGATACAAAAGCAACTGTGCTGGAGGTTGCAAATAGGAAATACGCCCAGCCGGCAGGAACATGAGTCGCTAGAGTAACTATCAACAACAGGATGCAGCTTTTTGTGTCTGTCATTTTAACAGAATGTAGCCGTAACATCATCCTCAGATGGGACTTCCTTCAGGCATCTCAGGCTGTCATTGACTGTGGAAGATGTGAGCTACAAATTGAGAAAGCTGTTCCTAAGAGTACAGGTAACGTGAACTTTCCGGAGAGGTTGCTTTCTGTCGAGAATGTTGAGATCCCGCCATTAACAATGAGAAGAGTTCAATCAGCAGCTGAGATGACCAGTTGTAGGGTGAAGTGCTTGTCGATTGCAAAAAGCTGATCAGTATAACAAAGGAAATCTACATACCAGCGGCTATCATAAGCATTACAGGTGGTTGAGGAAAACTTTGGATCACTAATTGGAACAGCCGAACCAGTAGAGGACGGCAAGCTCAATGTCATCGACAAAGTCTCATGCTCTGCTGTTACTACCGACAAAGCACTAGAGGAAACCCCTATGGCATTGCATATAGGGTTTGGTCTGACATAGGATCACCGTTAGCAGGTGTTAAGCATACTACACCAATTTTCAGGTGTATTAGAGGACAGGCAGGAAAAGAGGCAGGTGAAATGGCCCATGATAAAACACGGTATCAATACTAGGGGTCATCCACCAATTAGCCAGCATTTGTACAGTGTGTCACCAGCTGAAAGATAATTTGGGAAGAAGTGGAGAAGATGTTGCACAATGACATTATTCAACCTTCAGAGTGTCCCTGGTTGTCTCCGATGGTCCTCTTGGATGAGGACAGCACGTGGCATTTCTGTGCAGACTATTGGTGGCTGAACAAAATCGCAAAGAAAAATGTCTACCCATTGCTGCGCATTGACGACACGTTACACTGTTTGGAAGGAGCTACATCTTCTGAACCATGGACATACAGACGAGTTACTGGCAAATTGAGGTTGATGAAGCTGACAGAGAGAAGACCACTTTTATTACACCTGACAGCCTCTGTGAATTCTAAGTCATGCCTTTGGACTGCGTAATGCCCCAGCCACATTTGAACGCATTCTGGGCAACTTGCTTCGACATCTTAAATGGATGACATGTCTTTGTTATCCAGATAACATTGTCGTTTTCTCAAGGACATTTGTGGAACACCTGAGCCGTCTGTCAACTGTGTTGAAGTGTATTCAAACAGCAGGATTCCGCCTCAACCAAAGAAATAAAAATCCTGGGGCACCTAGTGAACACAGATAGTGTCTGTCCTGATCCAGATAAAGTAAGGGCAATCACAGCATTTTAAACTCCTTAGAACATCCGTGATGTGAGAAGTTTCCTCGGGCTGTGCTCATACTATCATCATTTCATAGAAGGTTTTTGTAACAAGGCATGTCCATTGAAAGAACTCCTGCAGGGATATGCCAAGTTTTATTGGGATGAGACAAAGGAAAGTGCCTTCTGGGCACTTAAGGAGGCTCTAACTTCTGCACCAGTTCTAACCTTGTACAACGAGAATGCGGAAACTGAATTTCACGCAGAAGCCAGTGGTTATGGGATGGATGCTTGTAAAAGTTAAGGTAGATGCTGAAAAGGTGATGGCTTATGCATCAAGAGTTCTCTCAAAGTCCGAGATGAACTACTCTACAACCGAGAAAGCGTGTCTCATCGTTATCTGGGCTATCAAGAAGTACCGGCCGTATCTATTGGGTAATGTAACAAACCATCATTCTTTATGTCGGCTGACCAATTTGAAGGATCCATCAGGTCGACTAGCTTTATGGGCACGAAGACTCAGAGTACAATGTTACAGTGCTATTAAAAAACGGGCACAAACACGCCGACGCCGCCTGCCTTTTGAGGAATCCATTAGCCGAACATAACAGCAAAGATGAAATTTCAGCCCTCACATAACAGCAAAGATGAAATTTCAGCCCTCACTGAGTTAGGTGACATTACAGCTGAACAGAGGAATGATCCAGCATTATTGCAAACCACAGAGGACTTACAGAAAGGAGAACTGAACAAAGGAAGTTTCATCTTATAAACGGGACATAGTATAAGAGCAACTACGATTCACTGGGCCCCAAATGGCTACTGTTTGTTCCAGCTCATCTCCGGCCAGCTATTCTCAAGTATTTTCACAATTCTCCTACATCTGGTCATCTCGGATTCGTGAAGACCCTAGATAGAATCAGATTCAGGTATTACTGGCAAGCTCTCTACCAATCTGTAAAGCACTATGAGAGTCACTGTAAGGAGTGCCAGTGACGGTAACATGTGCCACTGTTACCCCTAGGTCATCTGGTACCATTTCCACCTGCAGCAAATCCATTCCTTTGGATTGGAATCAACCTTTTACGTAGGTTCCCACAGTCGACAACCATTAACCGATGGATAATAGTCTGCTCTGATTACCTCATCCGCTACGCTGTCAGAAAGCCTGTGCTAACTGCAGAAGCTCCAGTGATTGCAAAATTTCTAGTAGAAGACATTATTTTGAAGCACGGTGCACAACGTGTGATGATATCTGATCGAGGAAAAGTATTCATGTGAAAACTGGTATCGTTGTGACATTGTCCACAGAATAACAACTACCTACCATCCTCAAAATTGTCTTGCAGAATGTTTTAACAATACGTTATCAGATATGCTGTCAATGTTGAGTGGAAGGATTGGGATACAGTACTGCCAGTCATGACATTTGCTTATAATACAGCAAGCCAAGACACCACAAGCTCCATGGTCGTGAGGCTCAGAGGACAATGGATACACTGTTTCCGTTCTAACCGGACGATTCTCAGGATGACTATGTGTACAGCTATCACCAGGGTCGAAGAAGCAAGGCAGTTGGCTCGCATACAGAAACTGGACGGCCATGAGAACAACCTTCAGCAGTATAACAAGAAGCACCATTGTGAACAGTGCAGGAGATCTGGTATGGATTTTTACCCCTGTATGGAAAGTTTAGCTATTGGAAAAGTTACTGAAATGATTCTTTGGTCTGTATCGTGACATACCCTGCCTGTCAGACATTACATTCGAAGTCGAGGCTTATGAGCCATCCTCAAAACAACAAAAACAAAGACATTGTTCACATCCTCCCTATGGAGCCTTACCACAGTTCCAAAGAACAGATACAGAGATGGCCTCTTGTCAAAGGACTCTGCAGACTGTTACCATAATGACGAAGCCACGACAGGAGGTTCTGGCACCGGTCGGCGTTACCGTAAGGAAGCCGTGCAGGCAGAATGGAAGGATTCCCTGGTCCTACCATACAGAGGACCCATGACGAGATGCAGCTGGCTGCAAAGGGAACCTAACAGCGGGTCGCTGTTCTTTCAGGAAGGAGAGCAATGCCGCGAGTCTCCAGACAGCACGCATGGTGCAGTGGTTAGCATCGCAGATCGCTGTGCTTACGGTCCCCAGTTTGTTTGTATTTACTATTTCTAAAATGTTCCACATGTTTCTTATGTTTGATGTACTTGTAAGTTCCAGAAAATTCTTTGTGTATAAATACTGGAGCACTCCAAGCAGAAGTCAGTCTGTACTGAGTGTACGTTTGTGTTAGCAATAAACATGTTCCAAGTGTAAAGTGTCATGCTCTATTAACTACCAGCCTTCGAATTCCGGACCACCTGCAGTTTTCAATGTGACTATATATGTGTATATTATTTTTAAGGATAAAACATAGAGATTGTTTAACTTACCAGGGGAAAATGCATAGGCTCGTTGATAATATACAGACATATATTAAATTTGAAATGCCCCATAAGAAAGAATTGTCATCTAATACTCAATATAAACGCTAAAACACCTACAGTGGCAAAATACAGTGAAACCACTATTTTACCTTTTTGTGCAGTTCATACTTGGAAAATAAAAGATTGAGGAAAACTGAGAATTGAAGAAACATCACCGAAATACAAGCAAAAACAAATGTAATTGGCTTATGTCCTATCAAAAATGGTAATCCTCTCCAGTACGCTTGCATTGTATATTATCTGTTTATGTGAATGAAATTATATGAACAATAGTCGAGTTTACAATAGCGCCCGTGAAGTACTCAACATGTGTGGCACAGGAATGTTGTCAGTGTTCGCCGTGAGTAGAGAATGAGACAATAGGAGAAAGATTTAGCAATATGAAGAAAAGAGCGATGAAATGAGATTTTGACTGCACACAAGAAAACCAATCTCCATATCAAATGATCCATGTTTCACATAATTGTTTTCTTTTTAAGTTGTGGTGCGCAGTATGTGGATGCATAAATGTATGTGGATCAGTTTGTATTTTAAAGAATAATAATAATAATAATAATAATCCCTTAATTGAATCAATTTAATGCAATGACCCACAGTAAGTATGAAACTGAGACACGACTGCAAATATGCATTTCTAAACACACCAAACCAGATAACTGTTCAAATTTTGCTGCTATAAATTCATTATATTTTTGCTCGTCTTTCATTGGCTATATGGAAGTAACATACCATTGGCTACACACCTATGAGTAGTAGGAAAATACTTCCACTGGCCCTGTACATTATAATGTTAATGCAATAATTGATGGTAATGAACTTTTTTTTTAGAAATTGCAGTTATGTGACAGCAAGTATAAACTTGTCAAAAATTGAAATTGGTGTTTGGGTACAAGATATTTGAGCTATTTTCTGACATTCTGAAACTGCACGAACTTTCATGGGGTTTTATAGGTCAAATGAGAGTACCTTGGGGCAACATATAAGCATCATTTCATCAAAATTGGATCAGGGGAAGAAAAGATATTGTAATTTGTAGATTCTGGTGTATGCTATGCATGAAATGCAGAGTTGTATAGCAAAGACCCGATAGACAACACTGTTACTGACATAGTATACTAAATAAGTAATAGATGGCGTGGCTGCATTGTTTCTTCTCATTACTAAAGTGTAATACACTGAAACAAGGTCTATGATTTACCTTACGGCAGCGGTGTAGTGTATTATGTTGGCAACGGCCATTGAATCCTTTTTGAAAAATCAGTCACATACAATGAGGGGAATAATTCTTTGTGTTGATAATGAAATAATTAATTAATGTTGATCCAATCAGTAAATTAATGATCCCCTCTCAATAAAATATTTCATTGCCAACATTAACATACTAAACCGCTGTCAATGCAAGAAAAATTTAACTCAGGTATGGCTCAAAAAATATTTTTTTTACTGGCTGTATCATGCATGCCTTGGAATGCCATGGGGAAAAAAAAGTGCTTCTTTCCACGGGTATCATTTGTATTTAATACATTATGACTTTCCATCGTGTCTGCAATTTTTGTAGTTTTCTTTCTGATTTGGGTGTGTACTTACTACATCTTGAGTCCATTCTGTTTAGGAATGCCTAGAAAATATTGTCAGACAGTTCAGAACAAATATAGGCCCTATTAGTTATATAGTGCATTAAAGGACTAATAGTTGGTGCTGCTCCATTTTTTAAATTTATTTTCTACAAGCGTACTTCGAACAGACATTCACATTAATATATATGTATAGATAAATAGCTATTTGATCACCATAAAAGCATGCCTAAAGCCTTCCCCGGGTAGACATTAGTAACTGTACAAATTTTTAGCTCTTTGTCTTGTGGTTCAGACGTGATAACCCGTACACCGAACAGATATTCACATTTATAGATTTCTTCTCAATGGTTATGCCATAGAACAGCAACGAACCACTAAAGGTGGGATTGGTTTTGTAGTGCTGCAAAGAAACAATACATGATTGTATTGTGCTTATTCCCTCAGTAACAGAAGTACAGTATTTTGAATTAAGAGCCGCAATCTTATCTCTGCAAATACAAACAAACATTGAACAGCAAGTTGCTGATTACACTTTGTATATTCACAGCTTAACGACATCTTTGATTCTTTTGGCAGGGGACATTTGAATTTAAAACAAAACGACATTCTTACGCGTCTATCAATGTTCTAATTTGTATAAGAATTGTTTGCAAGGAAATGGAATTTATGTAGTTCCCTTTCTGATTTCGGTGTATCCTTACTGCATTTTGAGTGTGTTCTGTTTAAGAATGCTTTGAACACGCCATAGTACAGGAAAGGACAAAGTGAAGTGACATTAGTTACATAGTACACCAAATAAATAATTATGGCTTTGCTGCATTTTTTCATTCTCATAACTATGGTGTAATACACTACAAGAAGAGGTACAATTTTACTTACGGCAGCGCGTTGTGGGCTGATGTTTGCAATGGTCGTTGAATGCTGTTTCAAACAACAGTCATTTAGAATAGGGGGATAATTCTTTATGTTCACGATGAAATGAATAATTTATGCTGTTCTGATCAGTCAATTAATCATCTTCCTAAAGTGAATAGTTTGTTAAAATGATAGGAAAATAAGCTGCTGCCACTGCAAGTAAAGTTTAATCCAGGTAGGATACAAAAAGTTTTTTCTTTTCTTCCTAGCTGTATCCCATATGCTTTGCAATGTCGTGGAAAGAAAAGAAGTGCACCTTTCAATGGGCATGACAACTAAATTATACATAGAGTAGAAATATCTATGGAGGGAGCATTTGACATGTGCATCTTCTCAACATTAAGCTGGAATTACCAAGTGATATTGAAACAAATCCACTCTTTCCACACATTTATTTGCTCTTAAGATTGGTTGGTACTGCATTGGCTGCAATGAAGCCCCAACTTCTTTTCACAGAGCAACCACATAACTTGAAATAACATCTAAATAAATGTCACAGAAGCAACAAGAAAGTTGAGGAAGCGTCACCAAAAGGGCCGTTTACAAATAGTCATCCGTCTTAACTGAACAAAAAAAGACCAAGATAAAGTCATTGATCAGTAGATTTGTGAATTCAGCAAAATAAATCGTAAAAACATTTCCCTAGCATCTTATGTTAATTAAGCCTAAAATCTGAAATTTATATTTTTATAACATTAACCTTCTGGGGCTTAATATTATATACAGATTTGCAGTTCTTCATAAATGTAGCTATTGTGTAGCTTTAATATTGTCCTGCCCAGTTGTGCAGTCATTTGTAATTGTGGCAATGTAGTAGGAGCATAGCTTGTGACATTCAGCTGCCATATGAGAGAGCGTAGGGAAAGCTTGCTTCCCTACACAGCGAGTTGCAGCCCTCTACACTTATGAAAAGACACAATTACACAGGCAACCATTAGTCTTCTATACACAGAGTTTTTCATCCAAAGGCTCCTGTTTGTATTGAAATTATAACAAAATACAGATTTCACAGTTTTGAATAAAAATTTAATTTATACCACTTGTAGAAGGTACCTCCATGTCATCCTAAATCTACAACTACATACATACTCCGCAATTCACTGTAAGGTGCGTGGCGGAGGGTACACTGTACCACTACTAGGCATTTCCTTTCCTGTTCCACTCCCAAATTGAACGAGGAAAAAAAGAATGCCTATGTGCCTCCGTACCAGCCCTAATTTCTCTTATCTTGTCTTTGTGATCTTTACGCGAAATGTAATTAGGCGGCAGCAAGATCATACTACACTCAGCTTCAAATTCCGGCCCTCTAAATTTACTTAACAGAAATTCATGAAAAGAATGTTGTCTTTCTTCCAGCGATCCCCAATTTAGTTGCCGGAGCATTTCCGTGACACTCGCGCATTGGTCGAACCTACTGGTAACAAATCTAGCTGCTCGCCTCTGAACCGCCTCCATGTCTTCCTTCAAACCGATCTGCTGCGGGTCCCAAATACTTGAGCAATACTAAAGACGTGGTCATACAAGCATTTTTTACGCTGTCTCCTTTACAGGTGAAGTACATCTTCCCAAAATTCTCCCAATAAACCGAAGTTGGCTGTCTGCCTTACTCACAACTGTCCTTACATGCTCGTTCCATTTCACATCGCTCTGAAATGTTATGCCTAGATATTTGAACGACGCGACAGCATCAAGAAGCTCACTACTAATGCTGTATTCCAACATTATAGGATTGTTTTTTCTACTCATGCGCATCACCTTACATTTTTCTACATAGGGAGCTAGCTGCCATTCTTCGCACCAACTAGAAATTTTGTCCAAGTCAACCTGTATGCTATTACAGTCAGTTACAGACGACACCCTCCCATACACCACAGCATCATCAGCAAACAGCCGCAAATTACAACTTACTCTGTCCATCAGATCAATTATATAGATAGGACCGCTATTATTTTCTATCACACTCCTCTGGGGCACGCCTGACGATACACTCGTCTCTGATGAATACTCGCCGTTGAGAACATACTGCGTTCTATTACTTAGGAAGTCTTCCCAGTCACAAATCTGTGAACCTATTCCATAAGCTCGTATCTTCGTTAGCAGTCTGCAGTGTGTCACCGTGTCGAACGCCTTTTTGAAGTCGAGAAAAACACAATCCGCCTGTTGCCCTTCGTCCATGGCTCGCAAGGTGTCATGTGAGAAAAGGGCAAGCTGAGTTTCACATGAACAATGTTTCCTAAACCCGTGCTGATTCATGGAAAGAAGCTTTACCGTTTCAAGGAAATTTACTATATTCGAACTGCGAATATGCTCCAAAATTTTACATGAAAACGATGTCAACGATATTGGCCTGTAATTGTATGGGTCAGTTCTCTTTCCTTTCTTATACACGGGAGTCACCTGTGCTTTTTTCCAATCACAAGGAACTTTGCGCCGAATTAAAGATTCGCCATAAATGCAAGCTAAGTAGGGGACCAACGCCGCAGAATAGTCTTTGTAAAACCGAACTGGTATTACATCCGGACCAGCAGACTTTTTCGTATTTAGCTCTCTCAGCTGCTTCTCTACACCGGAAATACCTATTGCTATGTCCCCCATTTCGGAATTAGTACGTTGAAAATCCTGGAATAACATATGATGAAACAAAATCTTAAAACTTCATTTGTTTTCCAGAGAGATGAATACATTCAGGATTTTTGGGTTATTTGATGAATATAATGAAAACATTTTTTTTTTTTTTCTCCTTTCAATGGAATGAAATTTGGACTTCGGCAAATGAATTTCAATGTCACACCTACAGAAGCTGCATTCTACATTTCTACTGTCAGCAATCGGAGGTTCATTGAATTGTTTGGTTCTCCATTGATGATGGGTATAACTATGGGTTATGTTTGTTTTTGGTTTGTGAAAAGCAGATGTCTCTCTACTGATAGCAAGTGTAAAGTAAGAAGGCACCAATGTCAATTTTGAAACTATTTAATACTAGGTAACATAATGACAACAGTGATTTTATTGTTTTCAGGTATATCGAAATTAATTTTGTTGTATTATATCTGGTGCGAGTTAGCCCCTCCCCCATATAAGATACAAGAATAAGAAGTTATATTTTTAAGTCTTTGAATCTGTCTGTAATCAATAAAAAAAAAAAAAAAAAAAAAAAAAAAAACTGTTGCAGGACCTTTATTTTTCTGTTGCTTAAATATAATTTTTGTGTGGACATTTTTTGCATAACTATCTTAATTTTCATGGTGATATTTAAATTTCAGCGTTGTTGCAATTCCGCATACCCAGTTTTCAGTAGGCGAAGAAATCACATTACGCCTTATGAAAAGAGAGAGAGGCTCTCTTCTGCCAGTTCCAGTTGATCAGTACAAGGACCTCCATATGAAGAAGCTGCTTTCTGTTTCTGAGAAGGAACTGGACACCACATACTCAAAACTGCTACTAGCAACACCCGCAGAGGTTTGTACATATTAGTCAAGCACACATATTTTCCTCAGTTTTTCATTTCAATTGAATTTCTTAACACCATTCGCTTCAGAGGACATATTTGGCTGCATGTCAACAAAGTAAATATAGAAATATATTCTACTAGTTGTTCATCAAATTCATATATCTGGTGAGAGTATTGTGTACATTGATAATTTTGACATTTCATGGTCAATTAAATCAGTGGGGTTACCGTAGAGAAAGCAGAGGAGTAGGATTGTTTTTCCTCGGGAGTTTTAAAATCCTCAGTTCATGAACATGATTTTTTTTAAATCCCTCAAGCATTTGATAGCTGACCCTGCCAAGGCTGGAATGGTGTTCCACTTTCGTAAGTATGATAGCAATTACAACCCTCCAAAGACAAAGTGACAGATGAGCAGAAGGAATGGTGACCAGCTTCAGTCTGTTGCAGGGCTAAGTGATACCAGGTGGCAGTGTTCAGCAACAGTACCAATAGTTCGTCCTATGTTATTGCTATTGTATTGGCAGGATACACCATACTTGTAATAAATGTCTTGGTCGCATATCTTTTATTCTTTATTGTTATGCATTTTGAGTCGTCATCTTCAGATCAATTTTTAACAGAAATTACAATGTGTTTCGGATATAAAGATCAATATCAGTATAGTCATAAAGAGAGCAAACATACATTTTTTGGGAAAAAATAAAAATATTAGTAAACATTCACAGATGTATGACAACAAATATGTACTTTTTAATTTGGGTGTATTCGGCTAGACATACCATACCAAACTGCAGGGAGAGGAGGAAACAGTGCAATGAGTAAAGTAGGTGCTGTAGACACCAGATGGTTTAGGCATAAAAATTATTTGAATAAAACAATTACAGTAATAAAATCTTTATACTGCTGACATAGGTGTTATTAATAATGACCACCATGCTCTAGGCCTGTGAATAAAAGGGGAAGGGGGACTGGGAGGGAAGAGGGATGGGATTGGGTGTGGCCACGTACGGCACACAGGCCACATGAAAACGTCAATCAGGCACAGCTTACCCACCCACAACACGACAGCCATATAGTTGCCCACCTAGACATAGCATGTAAACCAACTGTTCTCAAAAGTCCCCAACATAATGTCAACCAGTTACCAAGTCGTGTCAGTGATAAAAATTATATGCAAATATAAAACTGGTAATGCCTGTTTTGTCACGAAAATTAAGAGAGAAATTCAGGGGCTACAGTTGGGGGGGGGGGGGGGGAGATCACATGCCAAATGACCCTCATATAAAATGTCACAAAGTTTTATGAAACACATTCAATATGAAGGGAAGTACGTTGGGAGGAAGGAAAGGGCTACTGTATCGCAAGTGTGAATTAAGATGCACAATTTGATATATCAAGTTAAAATTTTTAAACATTTACACACAGTTGTATAAAGGGGGGGGGGCAGGGAGGGTTCATTGTGTATATAGACAGTTGACAGTGGTTAATATTAAACCTTAATTTATACAATAACATAGCAAGAAGAATGATGTGACATGGAATATGTGAAAACCATACAAATTCCATTAACATTTCGTGTGCTGTGAAGAGAAGTTGACATATTGTAGATGAATTATGACAAAATTAACATATTAGATGCAATACATGATACAATTTTTCCAGTATAGGCTGAAATTATTATAATTAACGTTTCATGGGCTATGGGGATGTATTTCCTATTAACCGTATTCCTTTACTGCTTTCATGAGAATATGTTTTACCGCTTCTGTACACTCTTGGGTCATAGTGGCAGTCAGTTGCACTAGCTCTGGTTTCAATTTACTGTTAAATATAGCTTTTAGAGCTGTGGGAAGTATATTCACTACCAAATAAGTGTTTCCGTTGTTGTTTGGGGGAGAATGTTTATGACCAAAGTCTATATTGAAAGCTGTTTGGGGAATACACCTACTACAATGTCTCTGGTGGTCCTTGGGAAGCATGTTTACCACAAACGTAGAGGAACCTCAGTTTCTGCGAATGTCTTACCATCTCTGTATGTGCTCGACAGCCGGCCACGGTGGCCGAGGGGACTGAGGCGCTCCAGTCACGTCTGCACGGCCACTACGGTCGGGGGTTCGAATCCCCCCTCGGGCATGGATATTTGTGCCGTCCTTAGTCTTAGCTAGTTCATAAGTAGTTTGTAAGCTTAGGGACTGATGACCCCGTAGTCAAGTCCCATAAGCTCTACAAACATTTGAACATTTATGTGCTCGACATCTTGTGGTAGTAAACCATAACAGGTGTAGGAAAACTGCTACGACAGTCAGTTTCTGTTTGTCGCAGGATCACTACTGCTGTTGGAAGAGATTGTGATAATCATTTGAAATTTGGTTGAGAAAGAAATATTTGTGGTAAATAGTAGGTACGATTTTTTTTTTAAATAAGGTAAAATAAAAAGAAATCGTGAACACTTTTACATCTCACAAAAAGTAAATGGGAAATCCATTTACCTCCAAAGTTTTAAAGCTCACAAAGGCGCTGTGTTGGTATATGTACAACTATAGTTTTGAGACATAAATTACAAAAATAAAATCATCAAAATTAAAATAATTATGTTTGGTTGTGTCGCCATCTTCACAGTAATTGTTAAAATTGATATGTGGTAATCCATCTTATGCTGACTGCAATTAAGAGATTTATTTCACACAAGATGCATTCAGCTTTTTATTTTAAAAGCATCTTCTGTGGTCTTCATATAATACAAAGGTGTTGTACAGTTTGTTTTTTATACATAGATTAAAAACAGTTTTTTAAAAACCTTTGTGCACGTTAGGCCTATGTGTTTTTAAATTGATATTTGGTCTACTCACAATATTGTTGTCTCCTCTTCACAAGACGGAGAAACAGCAGTGTTTTTAATATATATAGAGGGAAACTTTCCCCGTGGGAGAAACAAAAATAAAAAATAGAAAAGAGATGACTTACCAAAAGGACCGGCTTGTCAATAGAAACAAATAAAATCACACACATACAAGCTTTCGCCACCACTGACAGCTTCTTCAGGAAAAAAAAAGAAGGGGAGGAAAAAGGGAAGGATATGGGTTTTAAAGAAGTGGAAAAGGAGTCTTTCCAATCCCAGGAGTGGAAGGACTTACCCTAGGGGAAAAAAAGGAAGGTAAACAAATACACACACACTCAGACATATCGAAACACAAACACACCTAGACAGACATTTGTAAAAAGCAAAGAAGTTTTTTTTTCCCTCTTTTTCTTGAAGAAGCTGCCAGTGGTGGCGAAAGCTTGTATGTGTGTTTGTGTGTGATTTTATTTGTTTCTATCGACGAGCCGGTCCTTTTGGTAAGTCATCTCTTTTCAATTTTTTATAACTGTGCAACGTCTTTGTATCATTTACAAACCACAGAAGATGCTTTTAAGATTAAAAAAAAAGCAAAACGCTTCTGGTGTGAAATAAATCTCTTAATTGCAGTCAGCATAAGACGGATTACCTCTTATATCAAAAATATAATACATATATCCCACTTCTAATGCAATACAAAATAACTAGCGTCAATGAGTGCCCGTGAAAGAGTTAAAGAGCAGAAAAGGCAGTATAATCAAACACCAGTGTACAAGACCTGTACATATTGAGATCATGATATGCCAGTGAGTTACACTTATCCATTATAACTTGGGTATTACGTTATACATTACTCAATATGGACAACGTGTGGGGGAGGCAGGAAGAAGATACGGGGCAGGCATGAGGTAGTTTGGCATGGTACGTCTAGTCGAATACATCTAGATGAAAACATACGTATTTGTTGTCATAGACTTACAACTGTGTATTTTTACTAATATTTGTATTACATTCACTCTTTTTGAAAAACGGAAACAAAACAAAAAGTAAGTATTTTCGCACATACTAGGTTTGCTCTCTTTATGACTATATTGATATCTTTGTATCTGAAATGCATTGTCATTTCTGTTAAAAATTGCCTCATATCTGAAAATAACTCAAAAAGTGTATTAATAAAAATAAAATATATGACCAAGACATTATTAGAAGTTCATTATATGCCAACTTACAGTCACTTGTCCAAAAAATGGAGAATTTGACTGCATCGGTGTTCTCAGTCCGTGACTGTTAAACATGCATCCCATGGTGTTAATCATTGCCCTGCAGTATGGAAGGGATGCAGTCAACTTGGCCCCTTAGCAGTTCATTAGTTGCAGCTGAAAGAGTTTACAGTGTCTCACTTTCTGTAACAAATTTTCCTGATCACTTTTCTAATAAGCTGTAATTAAGATGACATGTTTACTGTTAGAAAATCATTATTTGCATGTCTACTAACATGTTTAGGAAGACATATCACCCCCTCCTCCCCCCCCCCCCCCCCCCCAAATTTAGGGATTTTGGCTTATAACTGGAATTATGATCTATGGGCTATGCCATTTGCTGTGTATTCTGATCTAAGTACAAAACCTGTTTGTAGTGGTTAAGCTAATTGCCATCAGAATGGGTGAGCTGTATATGCACGGCAGCAATTTGTGAATTATTTATTAAAGTTCCGTGTGTGTGTGTGTGTGTGTGTGTGTTGTGTTGTTAGCTTCATTCTTGTTTTGTTTTGAGGTTGTGTGTACCTGATGATCTTACATGAAGTAACAGTGTGTCACATATTGTTTTAATATAACTTGTTGAAAGTGGTAACAAACATCAAAAGAAGGGAGAAGGATGAATTTCAGAAGAAAGGAAGAAACTAAGAAACTGTGAGCAGGAACATATGACGAAAAAGAATATTGTGGCTCTAGCCAAGACACCTCTGCCTTAAAATGTGAAATAAAAGTGTAAATACAAGTGAGAAAGTATCTCACATGCTTAAAAAGGTAGTGCTGTTTGAAGATTTTTAAATAGTTTCATTTTTACAATCGATAAAACTCTCTCTTCAGCCTAATTACTGTTGTTTATGCTGTTCCTAATGGGAAAGCGAAATCATTAAAATCTGCTGTCATCTTTGCAAGAAATTTTTATGCCAAGAACAGTGTAATTATTGGCGAAGCTATAGAAGACTGGTAATCCTATGTACATTGAGGAAAGCTGCTAACAAGAGTGAATCACATAAATACACTGATGAAAATGAGAAACTGGTGTGTGTGGTCATGTAAACCTTATTCCACAAGAGCGAAAGAAGTCTCACAAAGAGTACTTCTCACAACTCTTTAATGTTAGTAGGCTATTCAAGGCATTTAAAGTCAAGCTTCCCGATACCCACATTACAGAAAGATTATACTAGGGCACTTTCCTAAACACTCCTGTGATATACCTAGAACAGATACTTGTGCTACATGTGTGTGTGTGTGTGTGTGTGTGTGTGTGTGTGTGTGTGTGTGTGTGTGTGTGTCAAAAACTGCATCTTCTTCTTTAAGGAAGAAGAAAAGGAACGGAATCAAAGCCAATTTAGAGCATCATGTGAATCAGGAAAATATAGTTTAATATTAAAATAAGATTTTTAAAATGCTCAAAAAATTGACAGTAATCCAATTATCTTCTCTTTTGATCTTCAACAAGTTTTCTGTTTCCCACACTTACCCATGCCAAAATGTATTATATGCACCAGTTGTCTGGCTACAATGTAGGTGCTCATTTTCATTGTGGGTATGATCTGTGATGACATTGTGGCACATAAGGCCAGTCTTGCCGAGGGAGTAATGAAGTGGCTCGTTTGTTAAAATTATCACTTCAACACGTAAACTAATTGCTTGGGGCAATAATTGTGCTTTGTGAAATAAAAACCAGATGCTGCTTTTCTTGTGGGCATACCTCACAGCAATTGGAGTACAGCAGGAAGTAAATCACTTAATTTCTTGTAAAAGAGAACAAATTTCTTGCCTGCAACAGTGATTTTTTTACTATCATAGAAATGCGGAAAAACCACCAAAGGCACAAACCCTGTTGTTGTTAACATGATGGAAGAGAATTACTCTTTCCAACTTTAAAGAGTTTAGTGAAAAAAAAATTTAAGTACCAAGAAACTGAACATCCCAAAACTTGTTTGACTGAAGGTTGTTGCGGCATCCCCTGGAAAAATCAGTGAACTTGAAATATTGATCACAGTAACGTTCCAGATCTAGGTGTTACTTCTGAAGACTTCAAAACTATTGATCTTCTACATCTGGGATGTGGATCTCAACTTTCTGAAGCAAAGAAACCTGATTTGAAATGTATGATCCAGTTTCTTACACAGAGAAGCCACAGAGTGTTTTATGAAGTACTGACATAACTAAACTGAAAAAAGTTATATATTTCTTTGCGTGGGTATATAGAAATGAAAAATTTACAGTCCCTATGTGAGGGTACCTGAGTACCCAATTGCTTATTATGAATGAATAAGTTTTATATTTATTATTAAAAGTAATTAAATGTAGTTATCAAAGTGTAAAGTAATTTATTTATACTAGAGTTGATTTGTTTATTTCATCATGTGCACGGTATTCCGCATAGCTTTCATTGGCAAAGATGTTATTGAGCCATTGGACCATGGAAAACCACGGCCATATATATATTACCACAGCTGAATCCCGAGCTATCCGTGATCTGAAGGCTGACCATTCCATCATCATTCTCCCCGCCGACAAGGGATCCACGACAGTGGTACTTGATCGGCGGGGGTATGTGGCTGAGAGACTGCATCAGCTTTCAGACAACACTACCTACAAAGTCTGTCATGGTGACCCCATTCCTGATGTCCAGGCAGAGCTTCAGGGAATACTCAGATCCTTAGGCCCCCTACAAAACCTTTCACCTGAGTCGATCAAACTCTTGACCCCACTGACACCCCGAACCCCTTCCTTCTACCTACTTCCTAAAGTTCACAAACCTAATCATCCAGGCCGGCCGATTGTGGCAGGTTACCAAGCCCCCACAGAACGAATCTCTGCCTACATAGACCAACACCTTCAACCCATCATGTGCAGTCTCCCATCCTTCATAAAAGACACCAACCACTTCCTCGATCACCTGAAATCCTTACCCAGCTTGTTACCTCCTGAAACCATCCTTGTAACCATTGATGCCACCTCCTTATACACAAATATCCCACATGCCCAGGGCCTCACTGCGATGGAGTACTTCCTTTCACGCCGACCACCCACTTTCCTACCTAAAACCTCTTTCCTTAATACCCTAGCCAGCTTCATCCTAACCCACAACTTCTTGACCTTTGAGGGCCGGACATACCAACAACTAAAGGGAACAGCCATGGGAACCAGGATGGCCCCCTCGTATGCAAACTTATTCATGGGACGCGTAGAGGAAGCCTTCCTGGATACCCAAGCCTGTCAACCCAAAGTTTGGTACAGATTCATTGACGACATCTTCATGATCTGGACCAACAGTGAAGAACAACTCCAGAATTTCCTCTCCAACCTCAACTCCTTTGGTCCCATCAAATTCACCTGGTCCTATTCCAAATCCCATGCCACTTTCCTTGATGTCGACCTCCATTTGTCCAACGGCCAACTTCACACATCCGTCCGCATCAAACCAACCAACAAACAACAATACCTCCATTATCCCTGAACCAGTACACCAATAACCTAATAACAGCTTTCACATCCCACGGCTATCCTCCTGATCTCGTACAGAAGCAAATTTCCAGAGCCACTTCCTCATCCTCCCAAATTCAGAACCTTCCACAGAAGAACCCCAGAAGTGCCCCTCTTGTCACCGGATACTTTCCAGGACTGGAGCGGACTCTGAATGTGGCTCTCCAGCAAGGATACGCCTTCCTTAAATCCTGCCCCAAAATGAGATCCATCCTTAATGACATCCTTCCCACTCCACCGAGAGTGTCTTTCCGCCGCCCACCTAACCTCCGTAACCTCCTAGTCCATCCATATGAAATCCCCAAACCACCTTCCCTACCCTCTGGCTCCTACCCTTGTAACCGCCCCCGTTGTAAAACCTGCCATATGCAGCCTTCCCCCACCACTTACTCCAGTCCCGTAACCCGGAAGGTATACACGATCAAGGGCAGAGCCACTTGCGATAGCACCCACGTGATTTACCAACTGACATGCCTGCACTGTGAAGCGTTCTATGTGGGAATGACCAGCAACAGACTGTCCATTTGCATGAACGGTCACAGGCAGACAGTGTTTGTTGGTAATGAGGATCACCCTGTGGCTAAACATGCCTTGGTGCACGGCCAGCACACATTGGCACAGTGTTACACCGTCCAGGTTATCTGGATACTTCCCACCAACACCAATCTTTCAGAACTCCGGAGATGGGAACTTGCCCTTCAACACATTCTCTCTTCCCGTTGCCCACCTGGTCTCAACCTCCGCTAAATTCCAATTCCCGCCCGCCATCTTTAACATCTTTGCCTCAGTTCTGTGGACAGAGCCTCTGCCTGAAGTGGTATATCTGTCCAACTTCTTTGGTTTCTGCAAATGTCTGCCTAGGTGTGTTTGGATGTGGATGTGGATGTGGATGTGTGTGTGTGTGTGTGTGTGTGTGTGTGTGTGTGTGTGTGTGTGTGTGTGTGTGAATGCGTGGGCATGTGTGCATTTGTTTACCCTCCATTTTTTCCCCCAAGGTAAGTCTTTCCTCTCCCGGGATTGGAATGGCTCCATACCCCCTTCCTTAAAACCCTCATCATTTCCTTTTCCCTCTCCTTCCCTACTGCCTGAAGACGCAACTGGGTTGCGAAAGCTTGTGATTGTGTGTGTGTGTGTGTGTGTGTGTGTGTGTGTGTGTGTGTGTGTGTGTATTCATTTATTTATTTGTGATGCTGTCACACCTGTGCTCCTTCGCCTGGTGAGTAATCTTCGTCTATAAAATAAAGATTTTTGACTTACTTAAAGTATAGGCTCGTCGATAGGAACACCAGACACACACAAAAACACACAACCATTCGAGCTTTCGCCACCAGTGGTAGCTTCTTTGGGAAAAAGAGGGAGGAAGGAGAGGAGAAAGGGAAGGATACGGGTTTTATGGAAGTGGAAAAGGAGCCATTCCAATCCCAGGAGTGGAAGGACTTACCTTAGGGGACAAAAAGGAAGGTAAACAAATACACACACACTCACACATATCCACATCCAAACACACTTAGGCAGACATTTGTAGAAACCAAAGAAGTTGGACAGAGATGCCACTTCAGGCAGAGTCTCTGTCCACAGAACCGAGGCAAAGATGTTAAAGATGGCGGGCGGGAATTAGAATTTAGCGGAGGTTGAGACCAGGCGGGCAACGGGAAGAGAGAATGTGTTGAAGGGCAAGTTCCCATCTCCGGAGTTCTGAAAGATTGGTGTTGGTGGGAAGTATGTATATATATATATATATTACAGAAGGAGACCTTCCAGGTGGGAAAATGGATATATATATATATATATATATATATATATATATATATATATATATATATATATACGTAAAAAATAGATGAACACCACTTACCAGGCGAAGGGGCACAGGCAGTAATAGCAACAAATAAACACACTGTAGAGTTCTACAGTATGTCTGCCTAAGTGTACTTGTGTCTGTGTAAATGTGTGGGTGTATGTGCATTTATTTACCTTCCATTTTTCCCCCCAAGGTAAGTCTTTCCTGTCCCGGGATTGGAATGGCTCTTTACCCCCTTCCTTAAATCCCTCATCATTTCCTTTTTCCCTCTCCTTCCCTTCTGCCTGATGAAGCAGCTAGGCTGCGAAAGCTAGCATTTTTGAGTGTGTGTGTGTCTGTGTGTTTATTTGTTGCTATTACTGCCTGTGCCCCTTCGCCTGGTAAGTGTTCTTCATCTATTTTTTACGTATATTTTTTTCCTGTTAGGAATTTTTCCTCTATAATATTCGTAATACATATATATATATATATATATATATATATATATATATATATATATATATATATAATGAAAAATTCCTAGCAGGAAAAATTAAATATAAAAAAATAGACGAAGATTACTCACCAGGCGAAGCAGCACAGGTGTGACAGCATCACAAATAAATCAATGAATACACATACACATACACACACACACACACACACACACACACAATCGCAAGCTTTTGCAACCCAGTTGCTTCTTCAGGCAGAAGGGAAGGAGAGGGAAAAGGAAATGATGAGGGTTTTAAGGAAGGGGGTAAGGAGCCATTCCAATCCCGGGAGAGGAAAGACTTACCTTGGGGGGGGGGGGGGGGGGAAGGAGGGTAAACAAACGCGCGCACACACACTATATATTCTCCTGATCTTATTGTTGCTGTTGGTTTTGGAAAAAGTACTGAGATAAATGAGACTGAACTTGGAAAACATCAAATTTATTTTGAAGATGCAATAAAGAAGTAAAATAAGAACATTATATTCCTATTTTGTATGTGAAACTCTTTGCCGGACAAGAAAGCAAGGTAATTTATTAAGAACTACGGGGAACCCTCGCACCTACTAGTCCTGAATTTATTAGTCTACTTAACAAACATGGTATAGGCCTAAAATATTCCTTACTTGTAAGCCTCCTTTATTGTAAAAGCTATTTTGTCAATTAATACTACTATGTTAACCATATTGCACTTGGATCACTATTTACATTTGATACTGTGAATATTGATTTGTTTTCATTTTACAATTTAAAAACTAAAAAAAATGTGAAATGGAATTAGAACTAATAAAGATATCATTTGTATAAGGTGTATTTAGGCCAAATCTAAATGATTTTCTTTAATATAGAGTATTTATGATTTAAAAAGTTGGTCTCATGGGGGGAAAAAGGATCATCTCAGAACTTTGAAAAAGGCACTTAAGTTGTCAGTTCTCTGCTGCTTTGGGAATCAACATTATGTACTCTAAAATTTTACTAAAAAGAATGAACTGAAGAAAACTGTGCTGTTGTCTTCATCCAGGTACTGTCAATTATTGAGCGTGAACGCTGTGAGTTAGAGGTACAACTAGCAGATGATGAATCCCAGCCAGAAACTTGTTTCATACAGCAAGCTATTGATTTATTGAGCCAGAGAAAAATACCAGCTATTTGTGAAGATAATAAATTACCACAATTGGAAGCAGCATCTCTACTACCAAATACACAGAAGACCTCTGAACCGCTATATCCTGATGGGCAGGAAAATGCAACAGACTCAGGAATGAAGGTATGCTTTAAACTTGTATAGAAAATTTATATTGTAACAATTAATATCACTATAGGCACATACAATCTATCAAATATGTGTTAAAGAGGGCAAATGTGGACCATGTTATGCATCACGAGACCAAGCGCCTTTACTTTATATTTCTGATGTGAGCCCAATTAGTGCTGTTTAGTTGTTATTTACAGTGAGATTTCACTACTAAGTGAAAGAACACTAATCCTTCTTTGGTACAAAAAGTTGAGAAACTTTCATAAATAAATATATTTCAAGAACATGTAAAATTTAGGTTCCATTACGTCAGTTGTGACATATGGCGCTTGGACTAGTGATGCATAACAACGTCCATATATCTTTGATATATCACACATGTGAAGAGCGGTGGATGATCTGAATGGCGCATTCACAATAATAATGAAAACAGCAAAGATAGTTCCAGTTTTCTTCCCAGAGTAATGGTAGTTAAGATTGTTACTGACAAGCTACTTCAGTGGATAAACATTTTTTGTGAACACTACTTGCTTCCATTGTTAGAAAATAATTTTCTCATTATGTTATGTGTTATGCTGTGTAGGTTTTGGTTACCTCAGACATTTAAAACTTGTTGAATTTCAGTTGAAATAGTATTAACACTAAACTGTAGAAACATGCTACAAATATTAATAAACGTTTGTGTTAGTGATAGTAAGATGTTCTTTTTGCTGTTACAATCTTCTGTAAGTGAAACACTTCCTGCTTCAGTTCTAACTTGAGTGTCCAATCATTCTCAACATATCATTGGAATTACCTATCTCCTAAATCAGTTGTTCATGAAATTGGAAAGTGAACAAGTTAAATATACAGTAACAAAACCTGTTTGTCACTTTGCATGTCACATGAAATCACAGTAGACAACAGTAAAACTGCCAAGGACAATACTGTAAGGTGGCACAAGCATACAGTTCCTTAGGTATTGTTAACATATTTAATTTAATCAAAGTTAGGCAGAACCCAAAATGCCATTATGTTAAAGCAATTTTCTGGTCACCTACCAAAATTCATTTTCATCTTGACTCACAAACAATGGCATTGTGTGGAGAGAGAGGTTGTATCTTCTGAACTACTGTCAGGCAGCAAAGAAACAAACATTGAATGTGATTGTCAGACTGATGATTTGCGACTCAGTGAATGATTCGTAGTTGATTATTCCATCCATTGGGCAAATATCTCAGATTGTTGTGACAAAAAAATCTTGTCTTCAATAATATCTTCTAAGGCAGCGGTGCAAAAATGCACTAATGCAAGTGTGGGCACCTGAGAGCACTTTAACTGTTCAATCACAGGCACTGCCATCCTTGAGTTCCCCTCCACCTCCTGCTAACATTACTCCATTGATGGTATGAATAAGCAAAGATGGGTCTATTCCCTTTGTCATTAAAATAGTATTATTGGTGTAGAAGTCTACTTGATGTTCGTGGTAGGACAAAATTGAGATAAAAAACCATTGAAATATTTTACAAAAACTTCCCTCCGTAAGAGTCTCCACAGCTGTTCAGACTAGCTGCTCGAGTCTGCAGTATGTTTGGAACTAAACAAATATATACCGTATATACTCGAGTAATCTGCATACCTTAAATTCTGACGAGGGACAGAAAAAACACGGGGATTTGTGTAGATCAGAATACCACTCGTCGGATTTGAACAAGTACGTGAGGGCAGCCATCAACAAGTAAATATCAAAACAATTGACGATGCACTGATTGAAAGGGGGGGGGGGGGGTTGCAATGCTGTCATATCTAGAGTGTGCTAATCTTGCACCAACCTCATAAAATTCTCGTATTTTACCTACTAAATGTTCTCGAGCAAACTGAAAAATATTTAATTTGTAACATATTACTGTGGAAACATACTCACAGTAACACACTAAAATGAACACTTACAGAATCTGAACCGTTAAATAAATGGAGCTGAGACTGGTATTACACGGTCATATATATTTGTAAATGTCTGTATGTCATGTACTTACATCAATGATATTTGATAGCGTAATAAGGAGCTTAGACATAAATGTATTTTTCATCAAAGAAATGTCATCAAATGTAGCGCATCACCGTATATTTGATTATAAAAGTTACTTGTCTTCTCTCCGCTGCAAATGTATCCGCTCTGAGCTCTAGCATCGCTGTTGCTAATTGACATGTACGTGTGTGAGAACATAACTGCAATGCCGCACCGTAATTAGCGTTTAAACAAAGTAGCAAGAAATCGATGTAACCCTGTCTTCTCCAGATATAGATGTTGTCACGTCCAGATACCGATGTGGGTAATATTGTGGTACTGTACTGAATAATAACTAACTTAAGTAGATGACGTACTTTATTACTCATAAAGATGGTACTACTACTACTCATTCTTACATCAACAATGCAACTGTTCGTACGCGCCAGCCGCGCTGGCAAAGAAGCTGCCGGAAAGATACGCCACTCCGTTCCGTTTGTGACTGGCTAAGGCAGCGCACAGTAAAGTTATCATCATCCGCTATCTTGAAATATGACGACAATACTACCCCCTTTTTAACACCACAATGAAGATTTATGTCTAAGAAATATTACAAATATTTGATAATATTTTCAATCAAATCTTTGACAAAGAAATATTATCAGGTAATTCCAGCCTAAAGGTATGTTTTTTAAAGCGGAGTAATCCCCACCTGGTGTTTTGTTGTTGCACCTAAATTAGAGTAATCCACGCACCCCAGTTTTTCGTTCATAAATTCAGGGGAAAAAATGTGTGGATTACTAGAATATATACAGTATAATGAAATGAATATTATAGAAGGAAAGTTACCTGGTGGGATAAATATGTATAAAAATAGTTTTCTTTTAACTTACCCAAAGCACAGGCTTGTTGATAGGTACAAAAACAAATAAAAACACACACCAACATTCAAGCTTTTGCAGCCATTGGCCACTTCATCAGGAAAAGAGGAAGGAAGGAAGGAGGGGAAAAAGGGAAGGATGCCAACTTGCAGAAAGTAATCTGCAACTTAAAAGAAAAACATGCCGAGTTGTTGCTAACTCTCTCTCTCTCTCTCTCTCTCTCTCTCTCTCTCTCTCTCTCTCTCTCTCTCTCTCTCTCTCTCTCTAATATCATCAGACTAAGATCCCAGGGCTGCCAGACATTACTTTTTACTCAATAACAAAATGTTGCACAGAGACTTACTAATTCATATACTAAAGGTACACATACCTGCTAGCTTTGGCTGGTGGCAAATTTACAGGTTCCGGGTGCTAAATGTACATAAAAACATTAAGTCATGTGCCATATCAGAGTTTGGCATCCTATATGAGGAGTATTTGCCACCTCCATACCATTTTGTTAAAGAATGGATATTCCAAACGGGAGATTTACCATGCCTTGTGCCCGGTACTCGCCATTCAGATTGAGCAACTGGAATAAACTGAAGAACAAACAGAAATGGTCACCCTATCCTATGTCAGTAGTGTTGTTTCAAAAGTAGGAAGAATAACGAGGAAATATAAGATTAAAGGAGTCTTCAAGGAGCAACAAAAAAAGCTATTTTTCACTATGATATGAAACAGTCCCAGCTCGTCAAACACCAAATTTTTGGTTGTCATATAATTATTTTATTTGGCATTCTCTCTTTAGCAAACTTGTGTTTAACTAGGATAAAATATTTATTTAAATTAAGAATTATTGTGAGTGGAGTAACAGTATCAAATATTTATGAAATAAACAAACAGGAGATTTCAAATGGTAACTATTTCAAAGTCTGTTTTCCTGTCTTTAGTTTCCAGCAGCAGTGGCAGCAATGGCAATTGAAACAGAAGAAAATGCTGCTCGAAGACGCTGTGAAAGTTTCTGCAGTGAAGAGAGCGATTCCTTAAATGTTGCAATTGAAAATCTTGAAAGCCCATCAACACATGCATCACAGAAATATTTTTATTTTTATCAAGGTTAGTCAGTTTATACTTATACTATACTACTTATAAAGGAATTGTCAAATCCAACATGTCAATATCTAACCTGAAACATTTTACACAGGAGAATAAAAAATTGTTGTGTCAAAGTTTTAGCTGTTAAGATGCATATGTGAATGTGAAAAATTAAATTGCTGATTCTAAAATATTTAGTATACAAGGTGTCAATGACACAGTTTGAAAGGTACTTTGCCCTAGATCTGCACAAAACAAAAATGTGTGTTTTTAGTGAAACATTATTACTAGTTGAATGTTTCCTAATTATTGTCTGAATTCTGATTGAAAATCTTATGTAAATACTAATGTGTGCAGTCTCACTTTACTGTAGACTGCAAAACAAAGGAGTCCTCCACCAACTTGTTGCACAAGGAATATCAGAGCTGTAAAACATAAGCTTCCAGTTGTGTTTATGATATAACTAATATATAGGTGGGATAAACAAATATAAAAAATAGAAAATGGATGACTTACCCAAAGGGGACAGGCTCATTGACACACACAAACAAAATCACACACTTAAAAGCTTTCGCAACCATTGGTCGCTTCTTCAGGAAAAGAGGAAGAAAGGAGAGGAGAAAGGGAAGGATATGAGTTTCAAGGAAGTGGAAAAGGTGTCATTCCAATCCCAGGAGTGGAAGGACTTACCTTAGGGGGGGAAAAGGAAGGTAAACAAATACACACACACACACACACACACACACACACTCACACACATATCCAAACGCAAACACACCTAGACAGACATTTTATCCTCTGAAAATTGGTGAACACCCAGTGCGGATTCTGCTTTAAAATATTAAGATGTAACAGTATTGGGGAAAGCACAGTTCAACGTTAGTCACCGTGTTCTTGAGTTGCATATTATATGGTGTATTGTCATAAAATAATAATATCTTGGCGTTTCATGCTAAAATAAAATATAAACACCGTTGCATTTATAATACACATAAATGTGTAAACAGTTCAATGTGTAGTGTTTTGACTTCCCTTATTGTCTTCATCCACCATAGTGTACATTGTTCTGGGTAGTAAAAGTATTATATTTTTTCATATGTTTGTTTCTTATCTTGTCAGTGATCATTTGTGTTGACTTCAATGCTAAAATAGTTCTACTATTACAACTTCAGTATAATGCATTGAAATATTACTTGCAATTCCTGCTAAAAATATTTCTTAATTGGCAAATGATGTTACAGCTGCAGATGGACAGCACATCTACATGCACGCATTGAATGTGCGAATGCTGGAACATATATTCGGTTCGCTAGAGAACTGTCCTCCAACAGTGCGTGGCCGAATAATAGAGAAAGAACCTGGTTCAGTAACCGAAGAATTACGTCACCGACTTCGCTACTTGCAACATCTTCCAATCACATCACAGTTTGATGTCGTAGAACTTCACATCTTGGCTCCTACCATTCCAAGACGCACATTGGAATTCTTCCATGGTAAATGGTGGTTTTACAGCTTTGTAGAATAATAATAATAATAATAATAATGTGTTTTAATTTTACATATATATTTATATTATGTTCAGAAAAAGTATAAAACTATTAGGAATTGCTAATGGATAAGATTTATCTGAGTCCAATAATCTAATAAGAACATCAATTATCAAATAATTCTCATTTTACATAATTATTTATTTATAAATGAGTACTTTCATAAGCAACCCAACAATATTTGGTTTTCCATTGTCACCACCCCCTTTCCAGGGGGGACAGCCTTGTAGTAGGCACTTTCAGTGCCAGGCGGGAGGGATTGCGTGCTTCCGTGAAGTTGAGAGCTGTACCGGCAGTAGCGTAGCTACTGAGAAGCCAGACAAAGAGTGTCCCACAACATAGGGCAGGGAGGGCTCTAGAGGAGTAGTGAAACCAGCTTCCCTAGGGGAGAAAACCTTGTACAAATCCCAGTCTTCCAGGCTAGGGGTTGGGCTTGATGCTAACAACCTCTTCCTGAAAGGGGGGGGGGGGGTGTCTGGTTATGAAAACCTAAAGAGCAGAAGCTGGACAGATCAATAGACGATGACATGGCAGGGATATTGGACAAAAAATGGTTAAAAATCGGAAAACTGATCGAATTGGTATCTGGAATGTTCGATCTTTATATAGCCCAGGTGCTTTAAAGAAGTTATTAGACCAGCAGGGGAAGCTCAAGGGTATTGGAAAAGAAAGAGGGCACTATGTTTTATAGCTGTGATAACAAACATGGATTTGGTGCAGGTTTCCTTGTTCATAAATATTTAAAAACATTTGGTGATCAGTTTTACACCCATTAATCTACGGCTATCAGTGATAAGAATTAAAGGAAGATTCTTTAATTATAGTGTAAGTAATGTACATGCACCAACAGAAGAATCTATTGAAGACCTAAAATATGATTTTTACAATGCCCTTGAAAAAACTTATGATAAGTGTCCAAGGAATGACATAAAACATTGTGCTGGGTGATTTTAATGCACAAATTGGAAGAGAAGACATGTTCCAGCCTGTAATTGGAGCCCATAGTAAACTTGGATCTACTAATGATAATGGAATAAGAGTGATCCTCTTCGCAGCCTCCCGAAAAATGAGAGTGGGATCTACCAGCTTTCCCCATAAGGAGATACACAAGGGCACTTGGAAGTCACCTGATGGCAGAACCATTAATCAAATAGATCATTTACTGATAGACCAGAGGCATAAATCTAACTTGTTGGATGTTTGAACCTTTCATGGTCCTAATGTGGATTCAGATCATTATCTTTAATGACAAAGATACGAGCAAGGATATCAAATGCTCAGAAAGAAAGACATATTAGGAAAGAACGATACAATATGGTAGACCTGCAATTAACAGAAACTTATCAATCATACTGTCAGAAAGTTTCTCAAGTTCTAGAACAAGAACAAGGAACGAGACAGTAATGACATAGAACAAAAATGGCTGACTATAAAAAGAACTATAGACATTTCAGCTAAGGAAACACTAGGGATAGAGAGAAAATCAATAAGGCCCACGTGATTTGATGAAGAGTGCAAGAGAGTGACACTGCATATGAAAAGACATTACAGGCAAATTGCACAAGAAGCTTGTTGTAGGATTGTTGAGATAAAAGGAGAATCAAAAAGATGACACATCACCGAAAGAAAAGGGAATCGACTAAGGCTGAAATAGAATGTATGGAATTGTCAAAGAAGAATAATGAAACAAGGGACTTCTTTAGAAAAGTAAACAATGCTAGAAGACAGTTTGCTCCATTAACCAGCTTGATTAGAGATGGAGGAGGAAACATAAGTGATAGTAAACGGATTCTGGAAAGATAGCGAAGATACTTTAATGACCTGCCGAACCGAGAGGTCGAGCAAGCAGAGTATATCTCTAATGATTGTGAGCAAAGGTTGGATGATGAACAGCCATTGGATGGTCCAGGGTTGGACGACGTTAAAAAAGCATTAAGGAGACTGAAGAATAACAAGGCTCCCGGCACTGACAGTATTCTTGCAGAATTGCTAAAATATGGAGGAGCTACATTAGAGCAGTCCCTGTTTGAACTCATCACTCTCATATGGGAAGAGGAAAGGATACCAAATGAATGGAATGAAGGAATATTATGTCCCATACATAAAAAGGGCGACCGAATGGAGTGTAGAAACCATCGTGGAATCGCCCTCCTGAACCTGGGCTACAAGGTGTTATCTAAAATTATCTTTGATCAGCCTCTCCCACAGGTGGATAAAGAAACTGCAATGTACCAAAGTGGATTTCGACGAGAAAGATCAACATTAGACCAAATTTTGGAGAAAACTGTTGAATATAGAATTGAAACACACCACCTCTTTATTGAATTTTAGGCTGCATACGACAGCATAAATAGAAACCAGTTGTTTCATGCCTTACAGGAGATGGGAATACATGGAAAGCTTCTGAGAATGGTTAAAATGATGTTGTCTGATGTAAGAAGCAGCATTAGTCAAGGAAATTACTCAGACCCTTTGGAAATAAAAATGGGCTACGTCAAGGAGATGCGTTAGCGTGCTTATTATTTAATGTAGCACTCGTGAAGGTTTATCAGGGAAGCAGGCCTACAGACCAGGGGTACCATCTTCTAAAAGTCGGTGCAGATATTAGCATATGCAGATGATATCGACATAGCACTGACAGTACCAGCACTGAAAGAAACTTTCACAGCCTTAATTCAAGCAAGTAAGAAAGTGGGTCATATGATTAATGAAGATAAAACTAAATACATGACCTGTGGGAGAGCATATCAACCCAATATGCCGTCAACTTTCAGTGTGGGTGGATACACATTTGAAAGAGTTGATACCTTCAAGTATCTTGGTTCAACAGTCACTTGCTTTAATGATACCTCAAAAGAAATTAAGATCACACTGATATCAGCAAATAAGGCATATTTTGCCTTGAGTAATTTATTCCTGTCAAGACTACTCAGCCGCCCAACAAAATTCACTATTTATAAAACTCTAGTTAGACCTGCTGTCACTTATGCTTCAGAAACATGGTCCTTGACGGGAACTGATGCAAGGCTGCTCTACAGATTTGAGAGGAAAGTTTCGAGGAGAATAATTGGCCCTGTGTATGATGGAGAACAATGGAGGAAAACGTACAATGCAGAATTGTACACTATATATGCCGATGCTCCTGTAACAAATATCATATGATTAGGAAGGATAAGATTGGGCAGGCCATGTGGCAAGAATGGAAGAGTCTGAGGTGACAAAGAAGATCCTTTTTGGAAATCCAGGTGGCCAAAGAGGACAAGGTAGACCTAGAGCAAGATGGCTGGATGGAGTGGAAGAAGACGTATGAAAGCTAGGATGCAGAAACTGGAGGAGGGTAGCATACGACCGTGATGGATGGCGGAAGCTCGTTTGGAAGGCAGAGGTTCATCCTGGACTGTAGTGCCACAAAAGAAGATTGTCACTACCAGTTCATTAATATTTTTTTACTTTAATATTTTATCTTTGTTAGTGTTTTATTTTACACATGAGGATTTTGAATATGGATACCATATCTTACTTAACAAAACAGTCAGGCTACAATTAATTCTCACAGAGGATAGACAAGAATCACATTTATTCAAATTAGAACGGAGAAAACATTTACAGGTACTACAAATAAAACAGTTCTCTGTGAGAGTAGACATTGTCATTTCAAAGCACTACATTGTGAATTAAATGTACTTGAACCCATTGGGAATAAGCACTAATAAATGGGAAACAAGAATTCTCCAATTTATCTACATCGTGCAGTTGTAGCTTGCACTGTGTGGTGATGTGTAACAGCACAAGGCACGTCTTCATCTTGGGTGCCCTTTTTCTGTATAAATATAGAACCATAGCATTGTGTCCTATCCTTAAAGCACAGGCATGAGCTGATGACGCCTAACTGACAAAAATCTACACAGGATCAAAGATATCCTATTGGTCCCAGTGGCACGTGACTGTAGTAATAAGTAACAAGTGTCCATGCAAGTGGCAATTTCTCAACTGCTTCGGACAAGGCAGGTGCATCAAGGAAAGGAAAATTGCTGTCTCAACAAATTGGAATATGTCAGTGCTTTAGACAGTTACATCATAGGGCTCCACATTCTCCTCCCACCCACTCCTTGAGCGTGTCGCCAACGAGGGAAGCTGGAGCCAACAGAGAGGAGAGTTTCATCAGTGGAGGTTGTGATGGGTGGCATTGATGCTGAGATTGGAAGGTGCTACACAAATGATTGGGACATGCACTGGGTGCCACGACATCAGGCACAAAAAGGACAGGACAACTGCTGTCAGTGGCAGCAGGCCACAACATGAGAGGTGCTGCTGGCAAAGTGTTTGCATCACATGCAAGTAATGCTGCAACTGGAGGAAAGTGGGTTGGGAGGTGTTGTGGCTGATGCAGTGGAGGGAAAGGCTGGCATTTGTCCAAGGTTACAAGTGGGCTTGAGTGGTGCTGGATGAGGTTGTTGCCAAAGGCAGGGTTACAGTGGTGGTGCCACGTGTTTGCTTGGGGGGACTTGCAACTGAGGATAGTGTCCTCCCTGATGAACACTTGAAATTAAAGATAATATACTGGGCTCAATTGTTAAAGATGTAGTAGGCATTTATCATATGAGAACTTATTCCATAAGCTTGACCTTTGTCAAGTCAACAGTGAGAAACCGTGTCAAAGGCCTCTCAGAAATGGAGTAGTATGGAGTCTGCCTGTTGCCGTTAATCTGTTGTTCACAAGACATCTTGAGAAAAAGGCAAGGTGTATTACTCATGAGAGAAGCTTTCTAAAACCAAACTGAAGCTTGAACAGAGACTTGTCAGTCTTCAGGAAGTTTATTATGTGTAAACTGAAATATGTTGAGGAATTCTGTAGCAAACTGATGTTAAGCATATCGATTAGTAATTTTGAAAGTCTGTTCTCCACTGTCTTGCACACACTAGTCACCTGCATATTTTTCATATTGCTTGAAAGAGCATGGGGCCAGTGCTGTAGAGTACTGTTTGTAAAATTGAATTGGCATACTATCAAGATCTGGTGGCTTGGTTTCCAACTATTTTAGTTACCTCTGTACACCGTGGGTGCATGTTACTATGTTCTGTACACAGAAGTTGGTGGAATGGTCAAATGACAGTATGTTTGTAGGGATTTTCTAAATGTAACATTTAATAAATTGTAGCTTCCACTTTGTGTCTTCTGTTGCACACCAGGCTGAACAAGTGACAGTATAAAAACTTTTGACCCACTTGGTGATTTTATGTAGAACTAGAATTTTCTAGGATTCACAAGATCATTTTGAAGGTACAGGATATCCAGAAAAGGACTACGGCGGAGTGGCCGAGCTCATTAGGGGGTGATGCTCCGATGCATGAGGCCATTCCCTGTAAGAGATTCAAATCCTCCCTCAGACATGGATGTTTGTGTGGTCTTTAGTGTTAGTTAGTTTGTAAGTAGTTTCTAAGTTTAGGGAATGATAACTCCGCAGTTAAGTCCCATAAGCTTAACAAACATTTGAATTTTTATCCAATGAAGGAATGTCCGATTTTAAAATTAAAATTTTAAAAATTAAAAATTTTAAAATGAAATACCTTGAAAACAAAGATTGATAGATGAGTGTATATAAGAAACTAAAGCTTTTTTATTGTGAAAGCTGTAATAATTGTTTGTAAATTCAACAAAAGGTGAAAATAGTTTGCTGTAACCACATTATGGTCTATCTATAGTACTCCAGATCTCAAAGTAATAAGTTACACTGCTGCAACGTGAAAGGTTGTTAGTGTACTGTAGGAGGAAGTTGCAGTCATCTATTTCATTGAACAATGTCTAATACAGGTTACAACAGTCCTACATTGACAAGGTTCAATTTCCAAAAACAGTTTAACATGTCAAAAGGACCCAAAGCAAAAACAATTTGTAATTTCTTCGCTAAATTCTGATAGGCAGCATTGCTCATCAGCGTGTTGTGGAATGTTGACTACAGGCAAACTATACTTACCCCTGCAAATGTTGCTACAGTTTCTGGGATTATTCAGTGAAGTCCTAGGAAATCCATTTAAAGAATTGCAGACAGAGCTTACATCTGTTCACATTGAAATTCCAATGCCACTAGACTGTCTGTACCTGTAAGAGCAGTGTGGCAGAGAGCTGAATATGCAATCCGGATTCTCACAGTAATTGATAATAGAGGATTTGATGTTGTCTGCATCTTGTTCATAGATGAAGCACATTTCATCCTGAATGGAGTTGTTAATAAGCAAAAGAAGCGTTGTTTCTTGTCGCCACACGGGAAGCACTGGAGGATCAACCAGCCACCAAGTGGTTCATGCAAGATGGTGCTGGACCACATCACTCTAAAAAATAGATTTTGTTGAATTCTGTTAGGTAGAGTACCATCTGTTGTGCATCAAATGAAATGTTATGTACACAGTGAGCTGCTTCTTGATTTAAAAGTCAAATATGCAAAAATTGTGGATTTTGTTAAATTCCATAAGTACTCTCCACAATGCAGTGTATAAAAATTTGTGTAGACAGTGACCTTCCTCTTTTTTTCGAAGGTCATGTAAAATTTCATCAAGATCGGAACTAATCTATATATATGTATGTGATAGTAACATGGGCACATTGAAATCTTTCATATTTTCCAGTACATTTCCCAAAACTTTTATTTCATGCAAACCTTGTCCTGAGAATTACGAAGATGCAAAGAAATAAAAGAAAATAGAACAGCCAAATCTGTCAAGCCTTGACAAAGGGAAATAGGGATAAATTTTTATATAAATAGACTTGTCAATTTTGTGGTTTTAGCTTAACACTGTGATGTAAAAATTTTACTGTGATTTTTGATAGTATTGTCAAAAACTCTTAAATTATTGAACAATAATTTTCTTTTCATGTAATTAACCAGAATCCTTCAAAAATTGTCGCAGATATGTGCCACCCACAAGCTGTTAAAACTGTTTTTGTGAACCCCGCAAGCTGCTGAAGCAATTAATGTGACGGCAACAGCAGGATGGCACAGTTGTCTGCACTGACAAAGGTGTGCGGTTCCACCGCATCCATCGAACAGCTCCATAAGCCGCCGTGTAAACAGGTGTCGCTGTTGCTACACACAACTGCATCGGTTTGGAAATGCAGCCGCAAGTAGTTTGATGTCCCAATGGCAGCTGCGCCTATAAACAGACCCCACAGTACATTATGAGAAACTGTGCACTGCTGAAACGCAGGGCATAAATGCAGCCTTACACTGTAGGGTCCTCTTCAACCATCGGCAGTCAGTCAACAGATGAGGTCGGCCTGTATGCTTTCATGCTGTATGTGTCCCTTTGTATTTCTACTTCACTATCACATCAGAAACACTGGATGTCTGGGGTGTGGAAATCTTGCATACAGATTCCTGAGACAATTGACACCCAATCATCTGAGCATGTTCGAAGTACAAGTCCTCCGCGGATCATTCCATTCTGTTCTCTCATAATGTTTAATGACTGGCAGTAGGTGGCAGCACAATGCACCTAATATGAAAAACAAATTTTTTTGGGGTCTCCGGATACTTATGAATACCCAACTGTAACTTGCCATCCCCACACCCTATGCCTAACATTCACCTCCTTCCCCATTTATTATCCTATATCCCTCCAATTTGTCTTCCTTTCAACTGTGTGTCGCACTTTACAATAACCCCTTAATTACTTCTTTATCTTCTTTTTGTAATGTCAAAACTGCCCTTCTTACCCACACATCTCTACATCTTCTTCTTACCCTCTCCCAGCCCTACCCTTCACTGCATTCAATGCTGTATCTCACATTCCTGCCTATATGATCTTTTACTATCCATTATGCAACATGCAAGTTTCATTCCCCACCCTTACCTTTCCCTCCTCACTCACAGCCAAGATGGTGGTTGTGTACATGTGCCCAAGTGATTGTGTTTTTTTTTTTTTTGATGATGGTCACGGCTAAAAATTTGTGTGAATATCATTGTCTGTTCTATGTGCCTGTCAGCGGCTCAGCAAATGTCTTTACAGTGAGTTGTTACCTATCCTGCATTATTGATACCATTAAATTGTGATATAATTATTTTTATTTGTAGATATACTTGAATTTTCCCAGTTACTAATATAATTACATTTTTATGCTTGTTGATAGATTTCATTTGCACAAAGATACACACCATTTGATATGTGCTCCTGGTACGATTGACGAAATATGACCTTCCTACATATACATATTCACTTCTGTAAATGCTTCTTGTTTGATAATCTCTTTATTGTCCTTTACTGTTAATGTACTTACAGTTTGAAAATATGTTACAGATCAGTTGGAGATAAGACGTAAAAGGCGTCGACGTAAAGCACAAGATGAGCGTAAACGTGAAAAACGTATTACAGAGGAAGAGAACAAGCGGTGGGGCAGGTATCCTACTCCAAACATTCGTATAGAATCCCAGCATCATTTTCCTCAATGTGGAACTGATGTTGATGGTGTTAGGTATGTGAAATACATGTAATTTCTTATATAATAGATTAGTCAGAGGTTCTAATTGCAATAGTTGTTGTCTTAATGTGATAAATCAGAAAAATGTAAAACAGAATCAGTAGTTATTGTAGAAAAATCTGCTACAGTTGAACCACCGTAACACAAAGTATAAGTAAATTAGCTCACTTAGTATCAAAAATGAATGTGCATCTTAACCTTAATATAATAATTAAAAAGATAAACTAATTAAGCTAATGGGTACATTCGCTATTCATAGAGGCATTGATCCTCTTAATAACCAACTACTGTATAAAACTTCTTTCTTTCATCATTAATGATAGGAACGATCCTATCCATCTCATCAAATTCCTGATTAGGAATTTAAATAGGACTAAAGATCAACTTTCTTTCAATTATTCCCATATTAGTAAAAAATAAAAATATATGAACCACCAATAAATACTTCATTATCGAAGCAATAGCATTAAAAATTTTATTTTTAGTCATGCTGATCCATTTAAACCATACAATATGATGAGAGGAAAAAATACTCCATCCATGATAATTATATCTAGTAGTTTATTCTAATCACTTGTTAAAACATTGCTCCAACAATAGTCTTACAATATTGTATTAAAATAAGAAAATTAATGTTTACAATAATCACCTTGCTTAAGTCATTTCCACCGAGGTGACACTGCTTATGATTGCTTCCATCAGCTACCACACCAAGAATCAGTTTGCGTGATGAGTAGGGGTTTTTCATGTTTAAAATAACGTTATTTGAGAATTTTTTATGAAGTGCAACTATTTTTGTGATGTTCCATAAACTGTAGAATGTTGGATGGCTTGTGCCTGTATATTGGTCGGTGCACTGTATGGTGCACAGCATGTTATAACCTCAAAAATATGACAACTGTGAGAAGCAGACACGGTGCACACGTCACAGAAAATACGTACATATTTGCACTTGAGAATGCGAGTAAATTCTTAAATTTTGTCAGGTGAGACATGGACAAATATCTGACCAGTGTTTAATTATTCAAATAATGACACCATTAAAGGATTGCCAAGAACATAGATCATTATTAATGAAATTACGTCAAAGTTTCTACTTACTATGAAATTACCAGTTACGCTTGGCACTAAAAATAGTAAATATTCAGATAACCTTTATCACATGATAAAGCTCCTGATGGGTATTTTGGTGCAAATTATGTACTTATATCAAATATAAACTACGGAGATGTAAGAAAGAATCTTGAAGCAAATTTTCCTGCTTAAAACATTGTTTCCTGCATTTTACACACACTTCCCCCACCTCTTTTTAAAAATCCCTTGAAATGAAATTGAACTTGTAGGTACCTGCCTTAACTGGCAACTGACATATAAAGACACATCCATTTTTGGACCAATTTTTGTAGGGAAAAAATGTCTTATACGGTATTGTTGGAGCTTTAAGAGGCCTAAACAAAACATCTCTGCAGCAAATTCTAGTATTTTCATCAATTAAACACTTATGGAAAATAATTAGATCCTTAATTTTTAGAGAAAACACATGAGAATTATATTTTATTATTTACCTGGTATTAAACACATTTAAAAGAATAAATCTATTGTTCCTAAATCAAACATTTTCGAGGCAATGTAAAAACAGAAACACAACTGGAGCAGATTTTTTCCACAATAATCATGCCTATCAGTTGCGGGTATCCGAATAACCAAATATTTTGCAAGAATAAGTAGTCTTGTGGTATGTGGCAGAGGAGGTAAAGGAAGGAAAGAAAGAAAGAAAGAAAGTTTATCATCTCATGTTCACAAAAGGATAAAAAAGTTATTACTGAATGGGATCCTTATTTCACAAAGGTTTTCATTAGATCTTTGTTAAAAGTAATATTAGTTAAAATTGTTTTACATAACCTGCTGTAGATTTTAAATTTAACTGTACACATTACCAGAGTGCTTGCTTTGTCATTGTGCCTTGGCGTTGTGTTGGGTGCAAGTTAAATAGCAAGGAGCCATGAAAAATTTTTTGGTATATATATTTTCAGCTGTTTAAATGTAAGTATTGCTCTGTTTACTTATGTTCATAAACTAGAGGAATCCACTTACTTTAATCTGAGAATACTAGAACTTTTATGTTTGCAATGGTGGGCTATTCAACACAGTTTCGATGGAATTTTGTATTAGCACACTTGCATGTTTGCAGTGCACGTAGGTGAAGTGCTATGATCACCAATGCAGTTCTTTTAGAGGTGACATTGTGCAGCTTTGTGATATGCCCCCCCCCCCCCCTCAGTTTTTGTTAAGCTCTTACATATCTGCAGCTATATTTTCTCAAAATATATGGCATACATTTTTTGTGCGGTTGTACACTGTAATATGATAAAATTTTATCCTCATTCATTTGGTTCCCTAACGTTTTAAAACTTGCACACACTAACCTACACTTTTTGGAGATATCTTTAATACAATGTTCCATTTTATTGCTTGGTTTACTAATACACAAGTATAAATAAGAAAGTCACTGAATATGGCATACTAGATTTGGAAAGGGTGAAATGTAGCTTACGATATGTTGTAGTCGTTAGTTGGAGCATGAGGTACAAGATTTATTCTGCCATTTTCAATCAGCTTTTTCATAGCCCACTCTCATGAATGGGCAATGAGAAAGCTGAAAAACTAATCGTTTAGAACCAGTGACCATTTGAAATGGAGATGGCTTGGCGATGTGTTATGGCAAAGCAATGTAGTAGTAGCAGTAGTAGCATTTTTTTGGGGACTCCCCCCCCCCCCCCCCCCCAAAAAAAAAATGGAAGGCCTTATCTGCTTGGTGGAACTGTGATGCAGTAATTCTTCAGATGAATGTTGTAAGCAAGACTAGTGACTACTGGTTCGTACAGTTCAGGGAAACCGGCACCTTTTAGACTTGCATGATAAACTGGCGTAATTATTGTACCTTGTTTCTTACTTTAGGAGATTTGTTTCTTGATCTGTGTTTCCTGTCGTTCATGTTCGTGCATTGAAAATGTGACGATGCCATTGGCTGATTAATTCACATGTCCCATACAGTACTCTGATGGCAGTGTTGTTCACTCTGTACCAGGGAGAGGAGAAAAAACTGACAGACACATTTACTTCCATCTTTCACTATGAAAACAAGCGTTACTGTAAGTCTTAAAACTGTGTTTTTGTCATGTAGGGATAACATGGTCGTTTGCCTGTGTAAAGAATTTATTGCTCAGGAATGCATGGCCTACTGTACAAAAACTAGGCATTTCATAATGGGATGTTCATCACTGCATTCACAAACTCGAAATGAGGTTTTAAGTCACCAAAGTACAATTCACACCATTGAAATACCTCCCCTTGGTAGCAATGCTTTGAAGGTAAATATTATGTACACCAGTGTCAAACTTCCTGGGGTTAAAAAGCACTGACAATCCTCTTTTTTGTTTCTCTCTGTTTTGTAAATGATGTTTATGAATGTTTTTGTAGTGGTGAGAAACATGTTTTAATTTATGAGAATGATGTTCATCACTTATTTCCCTTTGAAGTATTTTACAAAGTTTTATGTAACTGTTATAACTTCAGATTGTGTGGTTATGTAGCACAGTGAAAGTGCAACCACAGTGCAGAATTATTTACAAACCTATTGTCTTTCTGCACATTACTCCTGATTGGCTATCTTTATCTACTGTTGGTTTTCTTTAAGGATATTTATTCATTATTTCATTGTATTGTGTAATTTGCATACTAGGAAAGAACTAAAGTAAATTATAAACTAACCTTTAAGTTATGCCAAACACAAATATGCCACTGAAATATTCGGTAATGGCATAAATGGCTGGTTTTTTGGGCCCAAATTTTTCCAAGTTGCTGGTCATTAGTATTAAATTTTGAATGAGAGTCAAATGGTCCATGACGTAAGAAATTCATTGGATTCTCACTCAAAACTACAAAAATCTCAGATAACAAACCATGGAAAATTACCATTATTATTAAGAAAAAAAGAAGAAGAAGAAGAAGAAGAAGAAGAAGAAGAAGAAGAAGAAAACTTGTTCCCAATTTTGTGAACCAAGTGTTGGGGTTCTAAAGCTAAATCTGGTAAATGTAGGACTAAGACTACTCAAGAGGTTGAACCTGTATTGATGCACCACTGTTACTGACTGGTGCGAATGTAAGACTAATAGGCCAGTGAGGCTAAAAGTGTTCATAACTTCTATGAAAGGGTGTTAAATCAAAGAATTTACATTCAGAAAGAATAGAAACTATGAAGAAACAATTAAAGATGTCTAACACAAAGGTACTTTGTTACATTGGAACCTATCTGCTTTCAGTATTGCCACATTGATTCATTCTCGCCCGCTGAAAACACAAATCTCTCATTTTTCACTGTCAAATCCAATTTTTACCAGTGTTTTGCTGCAGAATTCAGTCATAGGCAGATTGCATAGTAGTAGTAGTTTGATTCTAAAGAACTCGAAGAGCCTTTGCTTGATCTCACGTAATTCTTCCAGATGCTCTTGTCTTATGTCACATCTTGCCAATAACACTCCCATTCTTTTGCATATAAGCATATACTATCTATTTTATTGTGACAAGTATTCTTGGGTCTTTCTCTTAGTTGTTTACCATATGACTTCTCCATAAATATTCTTGGTGCTTTTTCATTATCACCAAATGACCAGCCCTAGGATTTATTATGTTCAATATTGTTGCTTTCATGTTAGTGTGTGTATTTCTGTGTTGTCTTCTCTTCCAGTGTTGTAACTAAATATTAATAGAGAATAACAATTCTATTCTCAAAAACTTGTAACTGCTGTTCTTCTGTTTTTGTTAGAATGTGCGTTTCATGGAAATTTATGAAGATAAGTGGACATACGACGGTTTAGTCCCACTGCATTCATTGCCATTGACTTATAACTATTTTTCATATTCCATGCAACTTATCGTTTGTACTATAGATGAAGGTTCCAATAGATTTGAGGCATGGTAAGGAGACTGCAAACAATTCTAAAAAAGTTTAGTTTCAAATTAGAGCAGTGTAAGAATAATACTATGCATGTGCTTATATATTATCGGAAAGTATTGAGAACTGTTTGCGAATGAAGTGTCTGTGTGTATAAATCATTTATTCAATAAAGTATCTTTTCTTCCAGAGTGGACAGCCCCATGTCGCCTGCAGATTCAAGCTTGGCCAGTAGTCCATCTTTATCACAAGAAGATAATTTACCATCTGTAGTCGAGAATTTGAGCCTTGAAAATGTAGACAATACAGGCCCATCATTTGCTCAGGTCCGTAGTACACACTTCCAGTATTGATTTTAATTGTCATTTTATCAGTAGTAAAATTAATCCTGATGTTACCTAATGTCGTTAACCTCTAAGAATTATTTTACTATAGATAAAATGTGTTGGTATTTCTACTGTAATTCAGTATTTTGTATTCCTGTGTAGATGCTTCGTGAGGGTAAAAGTCGACCACAACCTGTGTGGCCAAGGGCCGGTGTCGCATCCTCGGTTTCCCCAAGAGTGCCCACCCAACACACTGGTGGAAGACATTCTTCAGATAGTGAGACAGAGCTTGAGGGTTATGTGCCTGTACCTACATATCAGCAGAGTTTCAGTGATGCTATTGCTTTGGCTTTAGAGAAAGCAGCTGCAGCACATCAGAACAATGAAGGTAATAGTGACGAAAATAGACAATTTATTTGCATTGTTGATATTCAGTACAATTTCACTAGCTGTCAGATGTTTTTGGTAGTATAGAAATTCAGAATTTCCAGTTACACCTGAGGACATGGAATAACTCCCAATATTATCATACCTTCTTTTGCCTTGTGAAATGAGACATCTTAGCATGGCATGGACTCAGTAAATTATGTAGCTCTCGAACCATGCAGCTTCTATAAGAGTTCATAATTGCAAAAGTGTTGCTCGTGCAGTTTTTTGTACAGAAATTGATCTCTTGATTATCTGCCATAAATGTTTCAATATTGTTGGTCAATACAATAAAACCCCTTTATAACAAATCTTAAGGGACCAAAGAATTTGTTCCTTATTCAGTAAAGAAGTGTCCCAGTATCAAATTTGGAACCTAGGTTATCTAGGCCACATTAATTCATTAAAAAAACCTCACCTTCTGCTGCAAACCAAAACAGTATACTATGAAAGTAGTTTACAAATAATTAACCGTTATGTGTATTTGTGTCACTTCAAGATATTTCAACTGTAAGTCATATTAGAATTAATAAACTAGTATCACAATTTAAAAGGAGTATCCACAAAAGACCTTTTAGAATGGGGAAAAAAATTCTCTAATGGCACTGAAAGAATTTGACAACTCATTGATGAATAAAATTCTGAATAATATATAACATTTTCAATTAAGTTACTGTCTTTATTTCTGGAAAAATCTAGAAGCGTCATTAGTTTCTTCATTCCAGCATAGAACTCCTAAAAGCTGTCATTTCAGCTGGTTAATATTGTTTAGACTAGCTCATCTACAGCAAAGGATGAGATATATCATCTGACAGTTTAAAGTCCTTCCACAGCCGCAGAAAAACTTGGTGTGGGTGATTCCTCTTCTTCAGCCTCAGCATTGTCGTCATCACCACCACTGTCGCCACCAATCTTGTTTTTTCTCACCACTATCAGCAGCACACAGCTCACTTATGTCCTTACTGGATGTGGAAGTAAACAATTGATCATCACAAGAAATAGTCTTGGAATGTCACTGTCTCAAGAACATCAATACTGTTCCAGTCTTCCTCAGGGATCTCATGTTCCACAGATGATACTGTTCCACAGCCAGCATTTGAAAAGAAGTTCACAACAGGCTGCTGTGTAACGGCATTCCAGGCAGCAACAAACATATGCATGGCTTGCAGGATGTTAAACTTCATAACTTGTTCCTCTGCAAAAATGAAATTGACTTCTGCACTAGTCATTCTATATTTTGCCTTAACTGAATCATTACTCCCAAGTCCAGTGGCTGCAAGTGACTTGTGCAGTTAGCAGAAGGTACACAAACAACATTTGTTTCCTAAAAAGATGTGTCTTTGGGATGAGCAGGACATCTATCAAGTATTAGAATACTCTTTCTGCCTGCTGCAACCATCTTTGAGTCCAAGCTTCGCAGAAATCTTATAAAAATATCAGTAGTCATCCAGGCATTTTTGCGGAAATTGTATTTGCCAGGAAGTGTCTTAGTGTTCTTGAAACATCTTGGAGTTTTATACTTCCCAATAATTAAAGGTGGCAGCTTTTCAGTCACATCATTATTCACGCACAATAATGCAGTCATCCTTTCTTTACTTTTTTGACCCCCTGGCATTTTACACCTTTACCTGGCAGTGTTTTCGATGGAAGAAGATTATAAAATACACCAGTCTCATCAGCATTAAAAATATTTTTCGCATTATACCCTTAAATTAGTCATGGCAAAGTAGAACTTTCCCAATATTCCACACTTACATTGTCCACAAATGCATTTTCTCCACTTAAATTCTGGGTTGAAATATTGTGACTTTTTTTTAAATGATTGATCCAGCCGTTTGATATGGGAATATTCACAGCTCTCATTGTCTGAAACCACTCGAAAAGAGCAGTTTCTATGTCTTTGAAAGACGAATCGCAAAGTTTCTTCCTTTTGGTCGAACATGAACCACAAGCTTCCAAATTTAATAAAGTCTCCTTATTTTTTAACAACCCACACAAAGATGATGATGTCAAATCGTACTTCTTTACCAAGTCATGTAATTTCACACCACTATTCTCTTCATAATTGCGAAAAATCGTTATTTTCTGCTGAATCGTCAGGGTTCTCTGTTTGCGAGACATAATCACACACAAAAAACACTATTAAAATTAGACAACATAAACACGTGATACTTCGCTTCTCTTCAGGTTCTCTACACAATTTTTTATAGCGAGGTACCGTTCGAACTGAAATTTAACCTTGTCGTTCGAGCTACAGCCTCAGATATCAACAAGCTTAACATATTTGACATGTACATACTCCATGGATGTGTGTCTGTGATTGCAACATAAAATTTTTGGCGGAACTTTCGTGATTGCATTGTCAGTTGTTTGACCTTTTGATTAACAATGTTAAAAATTTGAGCCAAAAATAAAAAGTTTGCCTTTCTTAATTTTTCTTAATTTTCCATCTAAGTTTTTGTACAAAAATGCATATTTTAACCCTACACTGCCAGTAGCTTCCCAAGGTCGGCAAATGCATTGTTGGCTACGGTGAGTGCACAGCTGATATGACATGTACAAACATCGACTGCAGCCTGCAAACTTGTGCTTTCGATAGGAGATCAAGATTAAAATGACTCAGGGGTTCGGCCTAATGATACAATTTAATGTTCAAAAACAAAGTGCAGCTGCAAACCGAATTTTAAATTGCAACTTTCGGAAAAAATTGATTAGTTAAAACCGAATTTCAGGAACACTGTTTATATGGCGCTTTTGCAGGGGCCAACGAAAGTGTTCCTTTGATTTGATTTTTCAAGGGAAGCCAAAACAGTCTTGGTCTGACCCGCCACTGCCCGCACCGAAACTAAGTTTATTGTGCGGTATCGCTTCCTGTATATCTAGTAAAGCCAACCAATGCCCTTGAACAGTGCAAGGAGTCCCTTTACCAGTTCTTTATTAGACACAATTTCTTCGGGTCTGGTTGTCCCAAATGTTCTGTGCCTTTTACTATCCAATGCAATGCATTCAAAGATTAGATGTGATGCAGTTTCATCACTGTCATACAGATCCTACATTTAGGGTCCTCTTCTGTTATTCTCATTGTATGTAGCTGATTTTTGAAGTTCCCATGGCCTGTCAGCAATCCAACCATGAGTCTAATCTCTCTCCTGTTCAGACCCAGGATTGGAGAGCTTCTTTTAAAACGTGGCTTTGGTATCATTACCTTGGCATTTTTTTGTTGATGGACTTTGGTCCAATATTCTACGTGCTGTCTTCTGAGCCAGTTAGGTAGCTCCAATTTGATCATTGCCTTGGTGATTGTCAGGACAGGTTCCGGTCCAATAAATGGAGTGTCTGCCCCCATCCTGTCTAATCTGTCCGCATGTTTGTTGCCACTGATCCCCGAGTGGCTAGGGACCCACAATAGGTTTACTCTATTGCTTTCTCTTAGCTCCACTAGAACCCTGTGACATTCTGCAACAATTTTAGACCTTGTTGCAGGAGCTGCCAGTGATCTCAGGGCTGCCTGGCTGTCTGAATATATATAGATGCTACAATCTTTGTAGCACCTACACAAATTCTCCTCCACACATGCCCTGATGGCAATGATTTCGGCCTGGAATACTGAGGCCAGTTTCCGTAGAGAGATGACACCCTCCAGTCTTGGCTGCACCCCGTATACCCCGGCCCCAACGCCTTGGTCTGATTTCGACCCATCAGTGAACCAGACAATATCCCACGTACAGTGTTGAACTATTTTCTCCCACTGCTCCCTACTTCCAATTGTTATACTGAAAGGCTTGTTGAAGCAGTATGGGGTTATAATACAGTCGGCTGGCATTTCCCCAACCTTTCCTATATTTACCTCACTCACTATTTTAGTGTGTGATACTGGATATCCCAAAGAGTTCCAGTTGTTACCAGTTTTGAGTCTGTAGGAACCAGCTGCTGCCACCATCTTGACCCAAAGCTGTAATGGGGGCATATCCAGCATGGTTTCCATCCCAGCAGTTGGTGTGCTGCTAATTCCGCCTGTTACGGCTAAGCAGGCTAATCTCTGCACCTTACCAAGCTCCTTAGCAGCAACCTGCTGTTCTACCTTCTTCCACCACACGACCGCCCCGTAGATGATCCTGGGTCTAATCACCGTGGTGTATATCCAGTGCATACCCTTGGGGCTCAGGCCCCAATTTTTGCCACAAGCTCTCCTGGTACTTACTAAAGTACCTTTTGCCTTGGAGCAAATATTCCTGATGTGAGGGGCCCATGTCAGTTTCTCATCTAGGGTAACCCCTAGATATTTCACTGCCCCCTTCACAGGTAGCGCTTCATTGAAAAGCTTTAGATTCCAACTTGAGTGTTGGATATGTTTCCTTGTGAATGGTACAACAACAGTCTTCTTAGGACTAACCCCCAGATCCTGTTTTCTGCACCAGTCTTGCACAATGTCCAGAGCACCTTGTGCCATATTCTTTACTGTGTCAGCAAATTTGCCAAGTATTACTATGAAAAGATCTATGTATCCTTGGCAAAAGTACTGCCTAGAGTTTAATTCTCCAATGAGATCATTCACCACTATATTCCACAATAAAGGGGAAAGAACTACTACTTGCGGGCAACCCCTAGTGGTGTTGATTACCATTTTTTCATTCATCATGGTAGCCTCTACCTTTCATCCACTGAGCATGGCCCTAGTCCACCTACATATAGTGGTCCCTAGGTCATGCACCTCTGCTCCCTAACCATGGAATCGAAGGTCGTGTTGCTAAAAGCCCCCTCAATGTCCAGGAAGATACAGAGGGCTATTTCTTGAAAGTGTAGTGCTTTCTCCACCTTCCCCACAAGTTGGTGGAGAGCTGTCACACATGATTTACCTGGCTGATATGCATGTTGGTTTGAATGTAGAGGAGCCCTACTTAACCTCCTTTCTCCAACATGCACATTAACCAGCTTTTCCAATGTCTTAAGAATGGAGGAGGACAGGCTGATTGGTCTCATATCCTTGGCCTTGGTACGATCAATTCTCCCTGGCTTTGGAATGAAGACAACCTTCACTGCCCTCCAGGCATTGGGAATGATTCCTGCTGCTAGGCTAACCCTGAAAAACCTGCATAGGAATCTAATAAGATTTTCTCCCGCTTGTTGCAGGAGAGCTGGAAAGATTCCATCAGGGCCAGGTGACCTTACTGAAATCGACACACTCCCTGGCCAGATCCCAGTCCTCTTTGCGAATACCTGAGAACCGTTGTCTCTCAGGAATCATTCTGGTCTGAGTTATCCCCAGAGTATATTGAGGAAACTGAGTCTTGAGGAGCAGTTCCAGCGTTTCATGTGCTGTCTATGTATACTCCCCATCCTCCTTCCACAATGTTCCTCCTGGATTAGTTGGTACCTTAGTGAGAATTTTGTGAAGTCTTGGTTGAGCAGCCGTGCCCTCCACTTCCTCACAGAATACCTTCCAGGATGCCTCCTTTGACCGTCTGATGGCAAGGTTGTAATTGACAAGGGCCTCACGATACTTTGCCCATTGTCCTTTGCGCCTCGCAAGGTTAAACAGTCTTCGTACCTCTTACCTTTGCATTTCCAGGTTATTATTCCATCAAGGCACACTCCTATTTGTGCACTTCTTGGCGATTGAGCAGTTGTCCTGGTATGAGGTCACTATACCAGAGGTTACGGCCTCTGCTACTTCCTCAAACTCTGCTGTATTCCTTATCGAAGTTTTAATTTCTGATAGGCTGAAGTCAAGGTCTCCCCTATATGTCTCCCAGTCTGTTTTCCTGGGATTCCTATAGGCCATGGTCTGTCTGGTTCCCATTTCAACCTTGAATTTAATATACATGTGATCTGATGAGGATGGCTCCAGGACCATATGCCACTGTTTGTCATAACTTCCCATCATCATGGAACCAAAAGTTATGTCAATTACTTCTTCCCTTTCTGAATGTAGGTTCATCACCCTTATTCAGGATCTCCAAGTTGTTAGGAGAAATTCAAGAAGGTGCTCACCTCTACTGTTGGTGTCCTTGCTGCCCCACGATAGATTGTGGGCATTGGCATCACATCCCACCAACAGTTCGTCACCTTGCCGATGGCAGGCTTCCGTCCATCTCCTCACTTCCAAAGGAGGAGGAGAGCTGTCTTCGTAAGGAAGGTATGCTGAGGCCAAAACAATTTCCCTCGTGATACCTTCCTCACGTTGCTGCATCCTGATGGTCACCAGGTCACTGGAACAAAAATCCATCATTGGTATGAAAGGTATTCCATTTCTAACATAAATGCATGTTCTGGAGTTTTTTTAGATTTCTAGCGTAAATCAGCTTACCTCCAGTACCACCGAGGCCCGATACACCCCCTTTGTATAAATAGTGTTCTTGTATCAGGGCCACGTCCACCTCCTGTCTCCCCAGGCGACAGCTCAGCACTTCCAGTCCCCATCTTGCTGCCATTATTGCCTTTAAGGTCTTTGATTACCCTGACAGCGACCTGCGAGAACCCTAAAAACAGTTGCAGGCCTTGCTCTCGCATTGCCTTCAGGGACTTCTCTCCGACCTCCTTCACCAGGGTTCGTACTTCTGGAACGACCTTTTGGTTAATTACCCTCCAATCTTCTGTTGAGACTTTTGGGTTCTGGACCGTTATTTTCTCGAACAGAGTCTTTGGAGGGACATCCTTACGGATCTTTGGTACCCATTTTGATACCTTTGCGGTCTTCAGGAGTTTGGTTACTGTCTTGACCAGCAGCTTCGCATCCTCCCACGGGGATATCATGGGCACCTTGTCCTTAAGCAATTCTGCTGTGTGCTCCCCCTCGCAGACAAAAATGAGGACACCGCGATCTAGATAGACCCTCCTGAATTTGGGTCCTGGACCACTGTCCCCCCTAATCTCTTCAAAGAGATCCATCTGCACGAGCTCCTCCTGCTGCGAGGTGATGCTCACCAGTGGGTATCCTTCTTGGACAGCTGCCATTCTAAAGACTGAGACTGCAGTACTATAGGTCTGTTTTCCTATTTCCTGCCTCAGCCTTTTAGGATCAAGCCTGTCCAGAGAGGAGGGAGTCTTAGATACCACCCTAACCCTCTTGCCACCTGTCTTTGACATTGAGGGGGGGGGGGGGTCTGTGTATCCCCTTCAGCCTGAGGCAGTTTCTTTTTGGAGGTCTTGGGCTCAAGCCCTTTTGATTCCCTCCACTTATGCTTAGGAAGCCATTCTTTTCCTTCCTTTTGCTTCTGTTCCTTGAAAAGTTTCCTCCTCTGAGCCCCAGACAAGGCCTTAATTCTAATTTGGTCCAACTTCTCTGTACAGTTCCCACTTCTTGCTCAGGTCTAGACCCTGATTCAGAAGTAGGAGTGCACTTCATCGGTCCTGATCCCGATCATTTGCTGGTATTGCCCAAAATTTTCTTCAGTCTAATAGCGAATATGTATGGTCTGATGTCATGGCACATAGATGTCCACAAAAATTACATTGTTGTTTGGATACATGGACTTCATTAATGCACATGTTCCAACCATTACGATTTCATCATAAATGTTATGAAAATTGTTTAAAATTAAAAGTTTACTATTGGATTGGTTCGAATTCTGGTTTTCAGGTGTAAATAACAACTCAGTTTTTTTTTTTTTTTGGGGGGGGGGGGGCAAAACTTTTGCTTTCAAGTTTGTTCATGTGATGACATTGACAAAAATAAACTGGTTATGAGCAACACCTAGAATATTGTTGTGGAAATCACCAGTATTGACAGGAACTTCTACAAATTCAAGAACTGCGTAATACTGCATAAAGCCATAAAGGTGTGTCACTGTGGAATTAAGTTGCAGCCAATGAAAGTGCAGCGTGTCACTGTACTTGCAGCTGCGTCCCTACAGGAAAAATTGTGAAGTGTTTGCGCAATAATAATAATAAAAAAAAGTTTGTCATACATCCTAGTTCGTTAACCCTTTCAGACCTGGTGTCCAATATATTGAACACAGACTTGCTATTGATTTTAGAACAGTATACCATTGTGCTTAGAGACCCAGTAGTCTGTTTACTGAACATCTGTCGCATTTAGTTTCATACTTACTCCTGCCATATGTTACCAGAATGGCATGCTACAATGAAAAACAGTGAACATGGCGACCCATTGCAAGTGCTTCAGACAATTAGTCATTAAAATTATGGGAAGCTTAGAGGAAGCCTTCCTGGATACCCAAGCCTGTCAACCGAAAGTTTGGTACAGATTAATTGATAACATCTTCATGATCTAGACTCACAGTGAAAAACAACTCCAGAATTTCCTCTTCAACCTCAACTCCTTTGGTCCCATCAAATTCATCTGGGCCTATTCTAAATCCCATGCCACTTTCCTCGATGTCGACCTTCATCTGTCCAACAGCCAACTTCACACATCCATCCACATCAAACCTACCAATAAACAACAGTACCTCCATTATGACAGCTGCCATCCATTCCACATCAAACATTCTCTTTCCTATAGCTTAGGTCTTCGTGGCAAACGAGTCTACTCCAGACCCGAATCCCTGAACCAGTACACCAATAACGTAATAACAGCTTTCACATCCTGCAGGTATCCTCCTGATCTGGTACAGAAGCAAATTGCCAGAGCCACTCGGATACGACTTCCTTAAATCCTGCCCCGAAATGAGATCCGTCCTTAATGACATCCTTCCCACTCCACCGAGAGTGTCTTTCCGCCGCCCACCTAACCTCCATAAACTCCTAGTCCATCCCTACGAAATCCCCCAAACCACCTTCCCTACCTTCTGGCTCCTATCCTTGTAACTGCCCCCATTATAAAACCTGCCATATGCAGCCTTCCACCACCACCTACTCCAGTCCCGTAACCCGGAAGGTGTACACGATCAAAGGCAGAGCCACTTGCGATAGTACTCACGTGATCTACCAACTGACATGCCTGCACTGTGAAGAGTTCTATTGGGAATGATCAGCAACAAACTGTCCATTCGCATGAATGGTCACAGGCAGACAGTGTTTGTTGGGAATGAGGATTACCCTGTGGCTAAACATGCCTTGGTGCACGGCGGGCACATCTTGGCACAGTGTTACACCGTCCGGGTTATCTGGATACTTCCCACTGACACCAATCCTTCAGAACTCTGGAGATGGGAACTAGCCCTTCAGCATATTCTCTCTTCCCGTTGCCCACCTGGTCTCAACCTCTGCTAAATTTGAATTCCCGACCGCCATCTTTAACATCTTAACATCTTTGCCTCGGTTCTCTGGACAGAGCCTCTGCCTCTAGTGGCATCTCTGTCTAACTTCTTAACTTCTTTGGTTTCTATAGCATGTCTGCCTACATGTGATGCGTTGTTTAAATGTGTGGGGGTGTGTGTGTGTGTTTACCTCCCTTTTCTTCCCCCAAGGTAAGTCTTTCCTCTCCCTTCCTTAAAACCCTTCCTTAAAACCCATTTCCTTTTCCCTCTCCTTCTGCCTGAAGAAGCAACTGGGTTGCAAAAGCTTGCGTTTGTGCGTGTGCGTGCTTGCGTGTGTGTGTGTGTGTGTGTGTGTGTGTGTGTGTGTGTGTGCGTGTGCGTGTGTTCTATTTATTAGTGCTGCTATCACACCTGTGCTCCTTCGTCTGGTTAGTAATCTTCATCTATTTTTTATATATAAATTATTTTGTGTGTTCATGACTTTGAAGAAATTCCACTTTGCTATGTAAGTCCCACAATAAATGTGCGCACACACACACACACACACACACACACACACACACACATATATATATATATATATATATATATATATATATATATATATATATATATATTATAGAGGAACAATTCCTAACAGGGAAAAAAAAATTGTTTATTTGTTGCTGTTACTGCCTGTGCCCCTTCGCCTGGTAAGTGTTCTTCATCTATTTTTTACGTATATATAAAAATAGAAAACAGATGACTTACCAAAAGGACCGGCTCGTCGATAGAAACAAATAAAGTAAATAAAATCACACACAGACACACATACAAGCTTTCGCAGCCTAGCTGCTTCGTCGGGCAGAAGGGAAGGAGAGGGAAAAGGAAATTATGAGGGTTTCAAGGGAGTGGATAAGGAGATGCCACTTGAGGCAGAGGCTCTGTCCAGAGAACCAAGGCAAAGATGTTAAGATGGTGGGTGGGAATTCAAATTTAGCGGAGGTTGAGACCAGGTGGGTAACGGGAAGAGAGAATGTGCTGAAGGGCTAGTTCCCATCTCCGGAGTTCTGAAGGATTGGTGTCGGTGGGAAGTATCCAGATAACCCGGACGGTGTAACACAGTGCCAAGATGTGCTGGCCGTGCACCAAGGCGTGTTTAGCCACAGGGTGATCCTCATTACCAACAAACACTGTCTGCCTGTGACCATTCATGCGAATGGACAGTTTGTTGCTGGTCATTCCCACATAGAACGCTTCACAGTGCAGGCATGTCAGTTGGTAAATCACGTGGGTGCTGTCACAAGTGGCTCTGCCCTTGATTGTGTACACCCTCCGGGTTACGGGACTGGAGTAAGTGGTGGTGGAAGGGTTCATAGGGCAGGTTTTACAACGGGGGCGGTTACAAGGGTAGGAGCCAGAAGGTAGGGAAGGTGGTTTGGGGATTTCAGAGGGATGGACTAGGAGGTTACGGAGGTTAGGTGGGCGGCGGAAAGACACTCTCGGAGGAGTGGGGAGGATGTCATGAAGGATGGGTCTCATTTCAGGGCAGGATTTTAGGAAGTCGTATCCTTGCTGGAGAGCCACATTCAGAGTCCGCTCCAGTCCCGGAAAGTATCCGGTGACAAGAGGGGCACTTCTGGGGTTCCGTTGAAGGTTCTGAATTTGGGGGGATGAGGAAGTGGCTCTGGCAATTTGCTTCTGTACCAGATCATAACCTCATAACAGCCTTCACATCCCGCAGCTATCCTCCTGATCTGGTACAGATGACTCCTTATCCACTCCCTTGAAACCCTCATAATTTCCTTTTCCCTCTCCTTCCCTTCTGCCCGACGAAGCAGCTAGGCTGCGAAAGCTTGTATGTGTGTCTGTGTGTGATTTTATTTACTTTATTTGTTTTTATCGACGAGCCGGTCCTTTTGGTAAGTCATCTGTTTTCTATTTTTATTTTTGTTTATCCCACCGGGAAAGTTTCCCTCTATAATTTATATATATATATATATACGTAAAAATAGATGAAGAACACTTACCAGGCGAAGGTGCACAGGCAGTAATAGCAACAAATAAACACACAGACACACACACACTCAAAAATGCTAGCTTTCGCAGCCTAGCTGCTTCATCAGGCAGAAGGGAAGGAGAGGGAAAAGGAAATGATGAGGGATTTAAGGAAGGGGGTAAGGAGCCATTCCAATCCCGGGACAGGAAAGACTTACCTTGGGGGGAAAAATGGAAGGTAAATAAATGCACATACACCCACACATTTACACAGACACAAGTACACTTAGGCAGACATACTGTAGAACTGTAGAAAGCAAAGAAGTTAGAAGTTAGACAGAGATGCCACTTGAGGCAGAGGCTCTGTCCAGAGAACCAAGGCAAAGATGTTAAGATGGTGGGTGGGAATTCGAATTTAGCGGAGGTTGAGACCAGGTGGGCAACGGGAAGAGAGAATATGCTGAAGGGCTAGTTCCCATCTCCGGAGTTCTGAAGGATTGGTGTCAGTGGGAAGTATCCAGATAACCCGGACGGTGTAGCACAGTGCCAAGATGTGCTGGCCATGCACCAAGGCATGTTTAGCCACAGGGTGATCCTCGTTACCAACAAACACTGTCTGCCTGTGTCCATTCATGCGAATGGACAGTTTGTTGCTGGTCATTCCCACATAGAACGCTTCACAGTGCAGGCATGTCAGTTGGTAGATCACGTGGGTACTATCGCAAGTGGCTCTGCCTTTGATCGTGTACACCTTCCGGGTTACGGGACTGGAGTAAGTGGTGGTGGAAGGGTGCATAGGGCAGGTTTTACAACGGGGGCGGTTACAAGGGTAGGAGCCATAAGGTAGGGAAGGTGGTTTGGGGATTTCATAGGGGTGGACTAGGAGGTTACGGAGGTTAGGTGGGCGGCGGAAAGACACTCTCGGTGGAGTAGGAAGGATGTCATGAAGGATGGATCTCATTTCGGGGCAGGATTTTAGGAAGTCGTATCCTTGCTGGAGAGCCACATTCAGAGTCCGCTCCAGTCCCGGAAAGTATCTGGTGACAAGAGGGGCACTTCTGGGGTTTTGTGGAAAATTCTTAAATTGGGGAGATGAGGAAGTGGCTCTGGCAATTTGCTTCTGTACCAGACCAGGAGGATAGCTGCGGGATGTGAAGGCTGTTATCAGGTTATTGGTGTATTGGTTCAGGGATTCAGGACTGGAGCAGACTCGTTTGCCACGAAGACCTAAGCTGTAGGGAAGGGAACGTTTGATGTGGAAAGGATGGCAGCTGTCATAATGCAGGTACTGTTGTTTATTGGTAGGTTTGATGTGGATGGATGTGTGTAGTTGGCCGTTGGATAGATGGAGGTCGACATCGAGGAAAGTGGCATGGGATTTGGAATAGGACCAGGTGAATTTGATGGGACCAAAGGAGTTGAGGTTGGAGAGGAAATTCTGGAGTTCTTCTTCACTGTGAGTCCAGATCATGAAGATGTCGTCAATGAATCTATACCAAACTTTGGGTTGACAGGCTTGGGTGTCCAGGAAGGCTTCCTCTAAGCGTCCCGTAAATAAGTTCGCGTACGAGGGGGCCATCCTGGTCCCCATGGCTGTTCCCTTTAGTTGTTGGTATGTCCGGCCCTCAAAAGTGAAGAAGTTGTGGGTTAGGATGAAGCTGGCTAGGGTATTAAGGAAAGAGGTTTTAGGTAAGGAAGTGGGTGGTCGGCGTGAAAGGAAATATTCCATCGCAGCGAGGCCCTGGGCATGTGGGATTTTAGTGTATAAGGAAGTGGCATCGATGGTTACAAGGAAGGTTTCAGGAGGTAACAGGCTGGGTAAGGATTTCAGGCGATCAAGGAAGTGGTTGGTGTCTTTGATGAAGGATGGGAGACTGCACATGATGGGTTGAAGGTGTTGGTCTATGTAGGCAGAGATTCGTTCTGTTGGGGCTTGGTAACCGGCCACAATGGGGCGGCCGGGATGATTGGGTTTGTGAATCTTGGGAAGTAGGTAGAAGGTGGGGGTGCGGGGTGTCGGTGGAGTCATGAGGTTAATGGAGTCAGGTGATAGGTTTTGTAGGGGGCCTAAGGTTTTGAGGATTCCTTGAAGCTCTGCCTGGACATCAGGAATGGGATCGCCTTGAAAAACTTTATATGTGGTATTATCTGAAAGCTGACGCACTCCCTCTGCCACATACTCCCGCCGATCAAGTACCACGGTCGTGGATCCCTTGTCGGCAGGGAGAATGACGATGGAATGGTCAGCCTATATATATATATATTTGGCGATAGATATATATGGAGATATATATATATATATAATAGACGAAGACCACTCACCAGGCGAAGAAGCACAGGTGTGACAGCATCACAAATAAATAAATAAATGAAAACACACACACACAATCGCAAGCTTTCCCAACCCAGTTGCTTCTTCAGGCAGAAGGGAAGGAGAGAGAAAAAGAAATAATGAGTGTGTGTGTGTGCGCGCGCGCGTGTGTATTCATTTATTCATTTTTGATGCTGTCACACCTGTGCTCCTTCGCCAGGTGAGTGGTCTTTGTCTATTATTTATATATAGTTTTTCCTGCTGGGAATTTTTCGTCTATAATACTTGTATTATATATGGAGATACATATATATAAAGATGATTTGACCTTACCAGGCAAAAAGGCACCGGTTCTTTGAGACACACACACACAAAAAAAAAAAACATAAACATACAAAAACTGAGCTTTAGCAACTGACAGTTGCTTCATCAGAAAAGAGGAAGGCCAACGGTTGCGAAAGCTCGGTTTTTGTGTGTATGTGTGTATCTTTATTTATGTGTGTGTAAACGAACCGGTGCCTTTTTGCCTGGTAAGTCAAACCTTCTTTACTTTATATAATTATTTTTCCGACCGGGAACATTTCTCTCTGTTAGTCTGTCTGTCTGTCTGTCTATCTATCTATCTCCTTTTGCCCTGTGAAATGCAGCATCTTAGTGTGGTATGGACTCAATAAATTATGTAAGTCCCGAACAGTGCTGCTTCTAAAGCAGTTCATAATTGCAAAAGTGTTGCTGGTGCAGTGTTTTGTAGACACATTGATCTCTTGATTATCTTCCATAAGTGTTCCATGTGATTCTTGTTGGGCAACATGAATTTATATATCCGGAAATCACAAAATCTAAGATGTTTAGTTATGAGGAAGAAAATGAAGTTTTGTCTCCCTCACACACATTTGTAATGTACACATCAGAATGATATAGTATATGCTGCCCCTATCTCATCTGCAATCTCACAGAAACTTGTTTCCACAATTTTGATGATTCCTTATTGACTTAGTCCTCTTGGACCCCCTCTTACCACCCCAATCCCCATATTCATATATTTTAGGTTGCACTACTATTTGCCATATTCAAAAGTTGGAACCTCTGTGAATGGCAACAAGTGGTCTCACAGCAGCCAAGCATAATCTTTTCCATTTAGTTGATTGTTTAATAGGACCCAGACCATTCCGTGTAAAAATAGTATGCCCCATTTTGGAGCCACTACCAGGTTCCACAGTGTGTTGTTCACAATGTGGGTCCATGGCTTTGCGGGGTATCTGCCATTTAACCCTAACATCAGCTCTTCTCAACTGAAAGGAGAACTCATTTGACTGAGTCACAGTTTTCTTTTTGCCAAGGGTCCAATCGATATTGCCATGAGCCTGGGAGAGACGCTACAAGCAATGGCTTCCTATTCGGAAGGACACTTCACTCGATCGTTCACTGCCATAGCCCATTAATGCCATAATGTGGTGCACTGTACTAACGGATACATTCACATCTATCACACTGATTTCTGTGATTATTTCAGTGTTGCATGTCTGTTAACATTAAAGACTCCATTCAAATACTGCTGTGTTGTCCCTGGTGAGACAAAAGGTATGAAAATGCTATTTTTGACACATTCTTGACACTGTGTATTTCTCAATATTGAATTCTTAAATGATATCCAAAATTGAATGTACAGTTATGCTGCCACAATCATGTCTGAATCACTGGAGTAAAGGTGACAGTTCCGCCAGTACACGGTCCTTTCACAACTCTTGTGTGTGATATTACTACCATGTGTACCATTCATATTGCTATCCCACTGTCTCTGAAACTTCACAATCTTTTTACATTTTATATAAGAGGGCTCAAAATTCAGATTTACATAATTCAGTCATTGTCATCAATTTCCTTCGCATAATGTCTTATTACAAGAATCACTCAAGTGATAAATTTAAGTTGTAGTTGAAACTGTAAATTGTGTAGTTTACTGAAATGCTAAAGTTTTCATTTTTGAGCTGCTAACATGGAAAGCGATTCAGATGAACACCATAAAGTTGACTTCATGTCTGAAACTTACTTCATTGTACAAATTTATCTGTTCATAGTAGCTCAGCAGTTCAATTATCAAGTGCCAGGCTATCTCTGGTCAGTCCTACTATCATCTATCACTATTCACTTCGTTCACTGTGGCAATAGTTGCACCACAGTCTGACATATACAGTAGCGACACTCATTGCTGTGAAAGTTGTTACCAACTGACAGCTGGCTGCAACTACACCAGTGCTCCTAGAGATGGGCAAGCTGCCGAGGAATGTTGTTTGTTCATAATTATTTTTGTACGTTATTAATGAGAGTTACTATAATTTTTGTGTTCAAGCATTAGTAAAATATCAAGTGATATACATAATCGGGACATTAATGTGGAAGCAGCCGAATTTCACAATTCTGATGTATAAAGAAAAACATCATCATAAACAATTACTTACAAATAAGTGTAAATTTGCAGCTTTTTCCACTTTATGTAAATAGAATATAAACTAAGAGACACACAAATTTCTACTATGGCCTATTCCTATTATAGTCCAATCAAATATTAGCTGTACTTTGCAAAAGATTGGGTAGATGATTTTAGGTTTTTAGCTCATTCATATGGTTGAAAAGATTAGAAAACAGAGTTTTGCCAACAAAATTTCTCTTAAGAAAACTTTCTGCAGACAAAAACCTTCGAAAATTTTGGACTTTTTCCAGTTTTTTCAGAATATCTCTGGTTTTTGTACTCCTATCGCCTTTTCTTCTCAGATCTTTTTTAAAGAGCACAAAATTCTCTACAAATTTGATTCTTACCATTTTCTTCTACCTAATTTTTGAACACTTCTTTCAGTTTCTGTTTGTGTACTATAAATATATCATATTACATGTTGGGGGGGGGGGGGGGGGCGGGACACAGTCATATTCAGTTTTATTTGCAAAGTATTCTCAGGTGTCAGAACTGTGGTTCATTATACATATGGTTGTGTGTGTGTGTGTGTGTGTGTGTGTGTGTGTGTGTGTGTGTGTGTTTTCCCCTTCTTAAGCCCCGTTTACACCGAAGCGAACGAGCAGCAGCGAACGAGAATTCGCTCTGGTGTAAATGCTATGCACGCGCTGTTTGCTCACGCTCGGCTCACCTTCACAAGTGTTTGCTTGTGATCCGCTGGGTGTCGGTTTCAGGGACTTCAAAGGAAGTTCGCATCCTCTCTGCTTCAGCTCTAGCGGATGCGAGGAACTGTGTATGCTCGTCTTGCAGCAGTGTGCTGTTTTCTCTTCCGTTCGCTCCGGTGTGAACGCTTATTCGCAAGTACAAGCCAATGCGTGCACGCACAGGTGAATTCCTGGCGAATGCGCATTTGCCTATGTTTGCTTCGGTGTAAACGGGGCTTTAGAGGCAAACTGGTTGAATTCTGCATGGTAACAGTCATTTTCTGAATTAAAAAACATTAATATTAAAAAAGAAATTAATGTGTGGCATTTTAAGATCAGAAATATTGACGCATTTAAAAGAGAAAATAGAAGTTGAAAACTTATTTAAATAAAATGCATCTTTTTGTGAAGTATCTAACTGCCCACATATGCACACTTTCAGAACAAAAATTTCTTATGGGGTGTGGAAGGAATTATGCCATACAGGTATTTTGAAGAATTTTTATTTAAGATTGTGGGTTTTCATTCTGAATTGTACTTTTCCAGGTGACATACAACCTTCTTCAGGCAAAAAGAAGAAAAAGATGAAACAAAAGGTTCTGTTTGCTACTGGCATGGCATGTTCTAGCAAGTAGTATCACATTGCAGTTTCGATTTTTGTCTCCTCCTGGTTTAAAATGCAGTGGCTTTAAATCACAATAGTTGTTTGCAATGAAGAAATTTCACTCTCTTAAATTTAATATAAATAATTTAGCTTATTTTTAACATTGTAATTAATCTTTCTTTACGTTTTCAATAAAAAATATTTACTCAAGTAGCCCCTTCAAAAGTCCTTTGTTTTCTGATAGTTCTGTGGAATTTAAAGTTTTTAGTTATTGGGTATTTGTATAGGTTATTTGTTAATGAAGGAAACATTCATGTTAAGATTTCATATAATGCCACAAAGGTACAACCCAAAAATGTATTGTACTCATGAAGTTAAAGAAAAGGCATATCCCTTGGTAAAGTACTGATGTGATTTTTGTGATGTTTGGGTGCTACACTGTTAATACTGCACAAGCAGTAGATTTTTGTTAATTTACTTAAATTATTTTTATTTCTGGTAGACCACCAAACAGTAATGGAGGCAGTCTGGTTGTGATTAAGATTGATAATACTCCCGTTTCAACATAGCTATGTACTTTCAAAACAGTATGGCAGAACTTTGAGTATTTGACAAACATAACAATTTATTCCATAATTTATGTGAAATATTATGTGCTGTAATGTCTTTGCCAATGTCTTTTGGCACTGCTGTGTGGAATCTTTGGCTGGGTGGCCTCGGGCCTAGCTTCTGTGATACTTGTTCCTACAGTTCAGTGTTCACTTCTGTGACAGATGGCATAAATCAGATATTTGTTGAAATTGTCATGTTTTCAAGGTATATTATGTTTAAAATATTATAAAATTTTAATTTGAATAAAATGTGATGAAACAAACTGATTGTTCCTTATTTTTAAAAGGTATTTACCAGTATGGTATATTGAGTAGCACTGGAAAAGTTTAAATTCCATTGCAGTGTTACATTAACCCTCCACTGGTTTTATTTTGTACCACATGTCTTATTTTAATTAGCTGGCACTTCTGGTCAGCTTTTTGGTATCTTTGTGCCATCTATTTCTCACTCAGGGTGTAAACCCACCGGGAGATCCAGGAAAACCCCAGGAATATTTCCATCTGGAAATTACCTGGGAACTTTTAGAATTTTTGGAATTTTTCATTGTTTGTGTTATCAGTTAATATTTTTCATGGTTTTGGCTGGTAAGTAGTTTACTGTAGCCCACTGCTGCAGAATAATACACAAAAATAAATCTTTAGTTGGGGAAGTCAGGAATTACTTCGAAACACCATGTGCGTAGCCTACAAGCGTCTGTTGAAATCAGAATATGTCAAGGCATCAAGACAAAGAATATCCAATATTTCAAAATAAACTGTTGTCGATGAGAGTAATGTTTCATCTGTTTACGTTTATACCAGGTCACAGCTAAAAACTGCGAATAGTCGAGAAATTATACTTCGAAAGTAAATGACATTTTATGCAATGTGGAGAATGTGCTACATAGAGAATGTGCCATAGAGAGAATTTTAGGGCTCTCAACACCAGCCATTTATACAATTATTAAAAATTTTTACTGGTACATTCATCTTAAAGGCAACAAACACTAAGAAAGACTAAGCTTCATTTTTGGTTTATCACATTTTGTAGTTCTTTATTAGATAGATCACAAATTATCAAATAACAATGGCAAAATGTATAATTGAATTGTATATTTTTAAATGGGCATCAGTCAACAATTTGGTGATTTTTAGTTTACCATTGATTCAGATACTTTGTATATAGCTGCACCACTAGCATTAAAAGGGCTACAGTATACCAGTTAATGTGTATTTAATGAGATACTGAATAAACAGTGTTATTTTTATAGACGCATCAATCAATGACTCCTGCCCTTTTAAAAACACGAACCACACATTTTGACTTTTTGCCCCTTTGCAAATGGACGGCAGCAAAAATCGATATTGTGTATCTGTAATGCTTTCTAACAACATCACTAGATAGCATTACTGTCATGTTGAGCATCAAGCAATAGGCTGCAATTGTTTGGACTGCTGATCTTTGATGTCGTTTTCCATGCTGTTAAACATTGCATTATATATTGGCATTACTGTTCATGAAATATTTTATCATACAATGACTAAGTTGTTACTTTTACTAGACATTCTTCAGATACAGTTTTAATTATAAATTTGGAAGTCCACAAATAGAAACTTGTTGCTTGTGTAAGAAGCTAAATATTCAGCTGAAGTCTCCTTGACTAAATGATGCAGCGAAGCAGAGCTGTAATTGAGCTGCTTTTCTACATAAGAATTGGAACGGAAAACTTGACACTGCTCTTCAACATGAGAAATCAGAAACAGTGATATTAGCTCATCACTTTTCTTCTTTTTGATTTCATGCAGAACAGTGTGCCTCGGTTGCACAGTGGTAGAGTGCCAGACTACCACCTCCAAACAGGACGCATGCCTAGTAAAGCACTGTGGTGTTCAAACCAATCTTCGGATTGTTGACTGCTTTACTTTTTTTTTATGCATTTTAAGACGACTTAATGTGCTTCGCATACACTTTATAAAGACAAACAAAAGCGCAATATACATCTGCCAAAATTAAAGAAAAAAAGAAAAAGAAACACACACACACAATGGGTCTAAAACTGAAGTTGAGGGTATCAGTTGGTGAGGATGATGCTAAACGAATTTGTCCTACACAGTATAGAGTCCCGGAAACTCTGCACTCAGTAACGCGGCAGTTCGGATAACTCGGCCAACCCTTGGGCCACCCACTGGAATTATTCTGTACTTGCAGAATGAAGGATAGAATTTAAATCGTATTGTATAGCAGTTACAGGCTATGCTATGTATGGGTCCAGACATAATCCTTCTTGTGCCACCTACACTCCATTAAAAAAAATCCTTTGAGTTTTATTAATGCATTATATAGATGCGTTTTCATACTAAAAACCATCTTGATCAGAATGATGGGAGTGAATTTGTGCACATTGCCGTTTAAAATCAGCTTAGGCGTGATGGACAAATAATGAACTTAGATAAAGCAGACAACAATGATGCAAATGCGACACGGGTCTGCCCACTCTGCCGCTCAGTCTGCCTACAGCCTTTGTCTTTTTGTAACCACATTTTGTGAGGTCCGTGTGAGCGAATATTGTTCTGGGCTGTTTCACAGGTTTTGCGTGCATTACACATCAGTATTCTGCGATGGCATCTTCCCTCAAAAGAAAACAGGTTAAACTTCCTAAGGAACAAAAATTGTGCGCATTAAAGAGACGGGATAATGGAGAAAGTGTCAGTGGTGTGGCTAAGGACTTGGGAGTTGGCAAAAGTACAACTGGAGAATGGAAGAAGAAGTGGACAAAATCAAGTATTGCAGTGTTAAGCAAATGAGCACTGAAAGAAAGAAAAAGTATGAAGAACAGTGGTGTTAATGAGGTAAGTGAAGCACTTTGCATTTGGTTTTGTCAAACAAGAGATAAAGGGACACCTGTTAGTGGACGGATCTTGCAAGAAAAGGCCATGAAGTTTTATGAGTAATTAAAAAGGATAATGACCCTAAATTTGTCGCCAGCACTGGCTGGCTTGATTGCTGGGAAAAACACTGGAGTCAGATAGTTCCTCCTACCCCCCCCCCCCCCCCCGCCCCCCACCAAATAGTAAGCTATCTGGTGACACGAACACTTGTCTCAGTTTAAGATGACATCTTTCTTACTACTTCTTCACGTTCTTGTGCAGATAAGTTTTGACATACAGGAAAGGTTACAAGTTCACAAATTAAGTTTGGTGGTAATCTATTGTTCATAATTTCATAAGCATGTATCTCTCAGCTGGATTACTTGCCAAGTGATACACAGATATGAGTATGTGACTAATATTTTCATCCTCAACAAGGCTCTTCCACACTTTGCAGGTGAATTGACTGCCATTATCAGATAATGTTTTTTTGGCTTTCCTAAACATCCAAAATAATCTGACTTAATTTTAGACGCAATAATGTGACCACCCCCATGAACCACAGACATTGCCGAGGTGGGGTTGCTTGCGTGCCTCAACGATACAGATAGCCGTACCGTAGGTGCAACCACAGCGGAGGGGTATCTGTGGAGAGGCCAGACAAACGTGTGGTTCCTGAAGAGGGGCAGCAGCCTTTTCAGTAGTTACAGGGGCAACAGTCTGGATGATTGACTGAGCTGGCCTTGTAACATTAGCTCATGTGGCTTTGCCACACAGCTACTGCGAACGGCTGAAAGCAAGGGGAAACTACAGCCGTTACTTTTCCCGAGGACATGCAGCTCTACTGTATGAACATATGATGATGGCATCCTCTCGGGTAAAATATTCCGGAGGTAAAATAGTCCCCCATTCGGATCTCCGGGCGGGGACTACTCAGGAGGATGTTGTCATCAGGAAAGACAACACTGGCATTCTACGGATCGGAGCGTGGAATGTTAGATCCCTTAATCGGGTAGGAAAATTAGAAAATTTAAAAAGGGAAATGGATAGGTTGAGGTTAGATATAGTGGGGATTAGTGAAGTTCGGTGGCAGGATGAACAGGATTTCTGGTCAGGTGAGTACAGGATTATAAATACAAAATCAGTTGGGGGTATCACAGGAGTAGGACTGATAATGAATAAGAAAATAGGAATGCGGGTAAACTACTATGAGCAGCACAGTGATCGCATTATCATTGTCAAGATAGATACGAAGCCAACACCAACAACAGTAGTACAGGTTTATATGCCAACTAGCTCTGTCGATGATGAGGATATAGAAGAAATATATGAGGAGCTAAAGGAAATTATTCATACAGTTAAGGGAGAGGAAAACTTAATTGTGATGGGAGACTGGAATTCGGTTGTAGGAAAAGGAAGAGAAGGAAAAATAGTAGGTGAATATGGACTGGGCAGGAGGAATGAAAGAGGAAGTCGCCTGGTAGAATTTTGCACGGAACATGATTTAATCGTAACAAACACCTGGTTTAAGAATCACAAAAGAAGGTTGTATACATGGAAGAGACCAGGAGACACCGGAAGGTATCAGATTTTATAATGGTAAGACATAGATTCCGGAACCAGGTTATAAACTGCAAGACGTACCCAGGGGCAGATATAGACTCTGACCATAACTTGTTAGTCATGAACTGTAGGCTGAAACTGAAAAAAATTGCAGAAACGTAGGAAAATACAGAGATGGGACTTAGATAAATTGAAGGAAAGTGAAGTTCTGGAGAATTTCAGAGGGAGATTTAGGCAACAATTGACAGTAACGGGGGGAAATAAAACAGTAGAAGAGGAATGGGTAGCATTGAGAGAGGAAATAGTGAAGGCAGCAGAGGACAAAATAGGTAGAAAGGCAAGACCTACAAAAAATCCTTGGATATCACAGGAAATACTAGATTTAATCGATGAAAGGAGAAAATAAAATGCAGTAAATGAAACAGGCAAAATGGAGTACAGACGATTAAAAAATGAGATTGACAGGAAGTGCAAAATGGCTAAGCAGGAGTGGCTAGAAGCCAAATGCAAATCTGTAGAAGAATGTATAAGAAGGGGAAAAGTAGATACCGCCTACAGGAAAATAAGAGAGACATTTGGGGACAAGAATAGCAACTCTACGAATATCAAGAACTCAGATGGGAAGCCGGTTCTCAGCAAAGAAGGGAAAGCTGAAAGGTGGAAAGAGTACATAGAGCAGCTCTACAAAGGAAATGAACTTACAGACAATGTAGTAGGAAGGGAAGAGGACGTAGATCAAGATGAAATAGGAGATGCTATACTGAGAGATGAATTTGACAGAGCCTTGAAAGACCTAGGTCGGAACAAGGCCCCAGGAGTAGATGACATACCCTCAGAGCTACTAAAGTCTCTGGGAGAGCCAGCCACGACAAGACTATTTGAACTGGTGTGTAGGATTTATGAGGCAGGCGAAATACCCTCAGACTTTAAGAAAAATGTAATAATCCCCATTTCAAAGAAATCAGGCGCAGACAGGTGTGAAAATTACAGAACCATTAGTTTGATAAGTCATGGTTGCAAAATTTTAACACGAATTATCTACAGGAGAATGGAAAAGCTGGTAGAAGCTAACCTTGGGGAAGATCAGTTTGGATTCAGGAGGAACGTAGGAACCAGGGAGGCAATACTCACTTTACGTCTTATCTTAGAAGACAGATTAAGGAAAGGCAAACCTACATTTTTAGCTTTTGTAGATTTGGAGAAAGCATTTGACAATGTTGACTGGAATACACTGTTTCAAATTCTGAAGTCAGCAGGGGTAAAATATAGGGAAAGGAGAGTTATTTATAACTTGTACAAAAGACAGACCGCAGTTATTAGACTCGAAGGGCATGAAAGGGAAGCATCAGTTGGGAAGGGAGTAAGACAGGGTTGTAGCCTTTCTCCAATGTTATTCAATTTGTACATCGAGCAGGCGGTGAAGGAAAGCAAGGAAAAATTTGGAATAGGGATTAAAGTTCAGGGGGAAGAAATAAAAACATTGCGTTTTGCTGATGACATTGTAATTCTGTCAGAGACAGCAAAGGACCTGGAAGAGCAGTTGAATGGAATGGACAGTGTGTTGAAGAGAGCGTATAAAATGAACATTAACAAGAGCAAAACAAAAATAATGGAATGCTGTCTTAGAAAATCGGGCGATGCTGAAGGAATTAGATTAGATAACGAAACAATGAAGGTGGTAGATGAGTTTTGTTACTTGGGTAGTAAAATAACATGTGATGGTCGCAGTACAGAGGATATAAAATGCAGAATGGCAATGGGAAGAAAAGCATTTTTGAAAAAGAGAAATTTGCTAACATCGAACATTAATTTAAGTGTAAGGAAGTCTTTTCTGAAGGCATTTGTGTGGAGTGTTGCCTTGTACAGGAGTGAAACATGGACGATAAGCAGTGCGGACAGGAAGAGAATAGAGGCTTTTGATATGTGGTGCTACAGAAGAATGCTGAAGATTAGGTGGGTAGATCGCATAACCAATGAAGAAGTACTGAACAGAATTGGTGAGAAAAGGAATTTTTGGCATACCCTGGCTAAAAGGAGGGATCGCTTGGTAGGACACATTCTTAGACATCGAGGAATCGTAAATTTAGCATTGGAGGGAAGTGTGTGGGGTAAAAATCGCAGAGGGAGACCAAGAGACGCGTATAGTAAGCAGATTCAAGTGGATGTGGGTTGCTGTTCTTATGAGGAGATGAAAAGGCTTGCTCAGGATAGAGTAGGGTGGAGAGCTGCATCAAACCAGTCTCCGGACTGAAGACCATAACAACATAATGTGACTAGTGATTTTCTTCAGTGGGTACATTTTAATATACTTGGAAAACAAATCAACCATTACAAAAATGTAGCTATAACTACTTTGTGATTTGGACCATTCAGATCTACAGCAACAATCTCTAACATTTGTTTAGGTAAGATGTCCTCTACTGTACAAATTACTGACTTTTACTTGTTGACATCTATCACAACTTGCAATTAACTTTTAACTCTCCTACTTACATTAACATACACTCTTGGATCTTTTGCGTACATTGTAATGGACAGTGTCCAAAACTATAATGAATGTACTTTATTAAAATCTCTACATACTGTTCTGGCCAACATAATTTCCACATGTCTGTTGATACTCGTCAATTGTGGACTTTGTAATATTGTCCAACCTTTTCATGTCCCTTCTTTCCTAAATGGCTTTTTACAAGTTTCCAATTTTAGTCCTCATTCTGATATCTCCTGATGTCAGTACAAATCTTGTGAATCTAGTTCTCGTCTTTCACACCAGTAAGATACATAATTCTAAATTCTCTTTCACACTCACCATTGGTATCACCACAGTTATCATTAACAGGAAGCCTTGATAGGACATCAGCTATAACATTTTCACTGCTTTTAATGTACCTAATAGTGTAATCAAACTGCTGTAGGAACATAGCCCAATGTGTGATACAATCATGATATAGTTTACATTCTTGGAGATAAATAAGTGCCTTGTGATCAGTGTACAGAATTACTTTATGACCCAATAGATAATTCTTAAATTTAGAGAATCCCCAGTATATAGCTAACAAAGCCTTCTCAGTCACAGTGTAAATTTTCCCGTGGTTTTGTAGTGTTCTGCTCGCAAAAGCAATGGCTTGGTGCACAGATATCTCATTGACTACTTTCCCTTTGAATAAATGGGCTTTTAGACTAGTATTGCTACTACCCGTCATAATAAAAAATGGTAATGACATATCTGGCCTATATACCATCCTACTATTAGAGAGTTCCTCCTTGATATGGTTAAAAGTTTTCTGACAATTGTCGTCCCACACCCAAAGACTATTTTTTCTGAGTAAATTATTTAAAGAAGGTGCATTGAGTGCTTGTCTGCAAATGAATTTCCTGTAGTATCCACGTGCCCTGAGGAAGGATTTTAACTGCTTTTTGGTTTTTAGAGGTGGAATTTTCTAAGTGGCTTCAATTTTGTCTTTATCAGGAGAAATTCCATCTTTAGTAATGCTGCGACCCAAAAATTTAAGTTCCTTCGCAGCAAATTTACATTTTTCTAATTTTAGTGACATAGCCCAATCTCTAAGTTTGATACACACTTCCTCAAGTAATTCAGAGTGTTCTTTCTAACTTTTCCCTGTTACCAGAATGTCATCAACATAAACTACTAACTTTTTAAGATGATCTTTCCCCAAGACTGAATCCAAACCTCTTACAAACTCAGCTACAGACGCATTAAATCCTAATGGTACAACACAATGTACATAGCCCCCCCAGGGGGCCCACAGTTCTTTTGTGGGTACGTGTGTGGCACGCACGGGGCCCCGAGCCAGAGCAGCCTTTCTTCTGCCCCAGGCTGCTTCACTTTCCCTCCCGGTTTGTGCCTTCGCCCGGAGACGGGCGTATTTCGCAAGTTAAGGTGGTTTCTTGTTGTCGTTTCTCTTATTGCTTGGTTCCTTCCTTTCTTACCCTTTGTTTCTGTCTTTCTCTCCTTGTACTCTCCTAGCCTTCTTCTCCTCCTCATTAGTCTCCGCCTCGGCTTTTGAGACACTTCTTTCCTTCTTTCTCTTCACTTCCTCTATTCTTCTTCTTTCCTCCCTGTGCGTGTCTGAAGGCCGACCCACGCATTATTATGCGTAGCAGGTGACGGGGTAACGCATAATTCCCTGCCCCGGGTAGACAAGTAGGGCACGTACGTACCCCATGGTAAAGGCCAGGCCCAGGGAGGGGTGATTACCCGAGCTGGTACCTTCCGAACGTGCCGATTGGTCCCTCCATCAGTTCTCGGGAGGTGTGACCTGAGGTGTGAACAATCACCTAAGGCGAGTAAGCCCTCGGAGAGGGCCCCCACTAGGAAGGAGCGTGTCATCGGAGATGCCGGTAATCATGAAGGAAACTTCCGCGATGACTTCCTTCTCTTCTTCAGTGACGTTGGCCCAGAAACGAAAGATAGATTCGCCTCAGCCAAAGAAGACTCTGCCTAATTTACCGAAATTTCTTGTTGTCTCTCGCACCGACGGAAAAGATTTCAATTCTGTAAATCCTTTCATCATTCAGAAAGGTGTTGATGCGATTGCTGGCCCTGTTAAAACCTGTTCACGTCAGTGCAATGGCACATTGTTGCTGAATTCACGGTGATGAAGTTGCTGTAGCTCGAAATCCAGGCGGAGGTGACACTGTCATGGTCATTGTAGCAATCGCCGAGGCAATGAATTTCCATGTTTAACACGTTCACCTCAGTCACCAGTGTAGACTGCTAACGCTCTAGGTGGACGCCTGTAAAGTGCACGTTTGCTGAGAGCTGAAATCAGACACTTGCAAAACCTGTAATATTGAAAGCGATGTAACATCTACACAATAGGTGGTGGTAGATATAGAAATTCAAGTACACTTTAGCTGCATGCCGATTATGTGATAAATGCTGCTAGCTGTCTGATGCTTATAAGTGTCATATGCATTTATTGCAAACTGGAAAGAAAATGAAATTCAAACAAGCGATAAATCCACTTCATAGAGAAAGTAGTAGTCTGAAAACACACAAAGTTTTATTAAACGGAGAAAAAGAAATGTCTCATCTGCAATTTGGTGCTATGGAAACCCAATCCCATATAACAAATACGTTTGCAAGGTGATGTTTTTATAGAAAACCACTAAAGACGAAAATAAACGACTGCAGACAGTGAAACGTTACGCGATATTTTTTGGTGGCTTGTACTAACACGAGTGCACAGTCAAACAAACTAAACTGAGTACTCAGCTAGCGACCGCGCCGCTTATAAGTGTTACCCACACTGGTGTGTTGATCGTGGAAACGCTTATAAGCATCAGCCACAGCGAACATGTTAACGGCAAAATTCACACAAAAAACTGGATGCCACTGCACAAATCGCGTAAATCAGCGGTGAGCTGAACTTCGGGGTTACCAGTATGGGTTTTATGTGCGGTTGGAGTCCCAATAATAACCATATGTACTTTAATCTCAAACGAACGAACCAAACGCTACAACAAGACTGAATACAAAAAATGCCTGGTGGGCACAGGAAAGCTGTGGCCCCAAAGACGGCAGCTAGAAAGACGTGTCACACACTCTTTATCGGTGTGATGGTCGAGCAGTTGCCACAAGAGGAAATGCTAACCTTTTTCCACATGGTCAACATCAGCAAGAACATCCAAAGGGTTACTCTTCAAAAGTGTGTTACCATGAATGGTATAATTGGACTATATTTGTCTTATATATATAGTAAATCAAGAAATATGGTACTGAAGGAAAATAAAACTTAATTACAACCATATAAGTTCACATCCTCAAACATTCAGAATGAAACTATTCTCCTCCAAATTGTGTACTCAAACCAGGAACATATTAAAATGTTAGATAACTGTTGAACATATATGTGGTAATCACAGACACTCAAAAATGTCAATAACTACAATCATTACAATCAAATGGGGAACAAAAACACTGATAAAAGTGTGTTAAATGTGTCATTGCCAGTGAGTGTTGTTCCCATTAAAGTGAGCTCTAAACAGCTGAAAATACTCAAGCTTATTAAGAGGTGCAAACTATTTGTTTGGTCAACTGTACATAAGCACCGTCTCTAATGACCAAGGTATTGATGGGACGTTAAAACCCTAATCTTCCTTCATTCCTTTTTGTAGATAAGCAGCAGTTGTAAAAGATTGTTTTCTTAGAAGAAAGTATTTTTGGCCACATAAGCCTCACCGTGAGTTGTTGTTCCCCCGAGGGGCTCAGCATTAATTTGCTGAGTACAGGCTTGGCGAACCCGGGGTCCTGAGCCGTGGGCTGTCGCGCCAACAGTCCGCTACACTGTAAGCTCTTTGCATGCTTCAACGACCATCGTTCGGCAAAACAGTGAAATGTTGTACGTTTCAGAGCCCGGGGATCTTGGCTTAATTGCCCAGGTTGTGAGGACGGTACCAACCTCTTAAAAAAAAACCTTAATCTCAAGGTGTGCTACATGCAAAGGAGATGCATGGCTGTTGAAGTTGAACAGTCGCTAGCAAGCAAGCTTTGAGGACCCTGCCGCACCTCAGTTGTATAAGGCTTACCCAGGCAAGCGAGGTTCTGTCTGGGAGGACCTTTAGATCCTTAGCTGCTCATGGGAACACCATGAAAAGATCCTGTAACGTTGCCAGAAGTATAACCGGTGTCAGAGAGGAAGAGGCGAATACAAGGCCGCAGAATATGATCCCCAAATGTCCCTTCCCTGGCCATACCATGGGAGGAATGTTGGCGCCGACATCAGGGTGAGGCTTATGCCCCTAAATATCTGGTATGTACCCACACTGATAGGGAATCTTTTAAATCAATGAAGCCATTATTTTTTGTTGAAAACTTGGAGGACAAGTTTGACGAGGTGGGAGGGGTGTCTAAGATGCAGTCTGGGTCAGTGGTAATAATGACTTCATCCCTAACCCAGTCACAGGCACTGCTTGCCTGTGACAAGCTGGGTGATGTTTCTGTTACCATCACACTGCACAAGACCTTAAATATGGTACAGGGTATAATAATTCATACAGACCTGTTGCTGCAGTCAGATGAAAAATTGCATGCCAACCTAGAGCAATGGGGAATACATTTCATTCAGCGAGTCCATAGGGGTCCGAAGGACAACAGGGTCACCACCAGTGCCTTCATATTGGCTTTTGAGGGCAATTCATTGCCTGAGAAAGTCAAGGAGATGATCTACCGGTGCGACGTAAAGCCCTATGTTGCTCCCCCTATGGGCTGTTTCAAATGCTGGAGGTTTGGGCATATTAGCTCCCGATATGATGCCAGCCCTACATGTCGGGAGTGCGGACATGCTATCCATCCAAACGTCCCTTGCATGCCCCCTCCAGTATGTGTCAACTGTGGCCAGAATCACTCCCCTTCCTCCCCTACATGCACGGCTCTGCAGCAAGAAAGAAAAATCATGGAATACATGACCCGTGACCGACTGACCTACTCAGAGGCAAAGAGAAAGTATCAGAAGCTCCACCCTGTGGGCCAGGTTAATTCCTATGCCATGGCTGCCTCGTCACCCACTGTGCCTGCTTTACACTTCGTACAATCAATGTCAGTGGGCCTCCAGGCCCAATCAACTGACCCTGCCCCCCTTGATAGCTGGGGACACTTCCTCTTTGGTGGCTCCCACTCTTTTCACTGTGGGAGCAACAACCCCTAAAACATTGAGAAGCCTTCTCCAGCACCTATCGCTCGAAAGGGGTCCCTCAAGACACTCCCTTCTGCGGCTACTCTTGAGTGCTCCAGAGAATCCTGGCCGCAGGCTTCAGGATCCACAACCTGCCAGATGAAGAGCCTCCTGCTCTTCCTCCATCGCGGTTGCCACTTCTGAGAAGCCCTCTCAGCCCTGCAAACCAAAGGGCCAGCGAGAAGAAGAAGAGAAATACAAAAAAGGAACGTTCAGTGGCTTCAAAGCCACAATCACCCATATCCTTTACTTCAGAGGATGAAGTCGAGATCCTTGCATCTGAGAATCTCGCACTTACTGATTCACCAGACCATATGCTCTATGGTTCTGTGGATTCAGAGCAGATGGTACCAGACAATCCAATGGAATGATCTGCTTCTTTTATTCATAATGGCGGTACAGCCTGGAGAAAACATACCCTCCAGTGGAATTGTGACGGCTTTTTCCCCCCCACCTGGCTGAGCTATGACAACTTCTAAGCCTAACACCTGCTTTCTGTAACGCTCTCCAGGAAACCTGGTTTCCAGCAATGCGGTCCCCTGCCCTCAGAGGCTACCGGGGCTATTTTAAAAATCGTTCTACCTATGACAGAGTTTCCGGTAGAGTCTGCATCTACATCTTCAACTGTGTCCCAAGCACTGCCATGCATCTTCAAACATCTCTAGAGGCAATTGCTGTTTGGCTCTGGGCAGTGCAAGATTTACAATATGTTCTGTCTACCTCCCACCAGATGAGGATGTGTCTCCTGTAGACCTCGCTGTCTTGATTGCTCAACTTCCTCCACCCTTCCTTCTTTTGGGGGATTTCAAGACCCATCACACACTGCAGGGTGGCACACAGACCTCGGTGCAGGGTAGAAATGTTGAGACCATACTAAAGTAGCTGAACATCTGCCTCCTCAACACTGGTGCTGCTACACACTTTAGCGTAGCGCATGAAACATACTCTGCCATAGACTTGTCTATCAGCAGCCCAAGGCTGCTTCCACATCTCACTTGGAGGGACCACAATCACCTGTGTGGCAGCGACAATTTTCCTATCTTCCTGTCACTCCCACAGTGTCCGCCTGCTGACCGTCTGTCTCACTGATCCCTCCGTAGGGCTGACTGGCCAGCTTATTCCATAGCCACTGCGATTACCTCTCCTCTTCTGGCTGATATTGATGTCACTGTTCAGCAGGTCACAGATACCATAATTTCTGCTGCTGATAAAACCGTTCCCACCTTACTCGGATCACTCCACCGTAAGTCGGTGTCCTGGTGGACACCGGAGATCGCTGAGGACATCCGGGAACTCAGCGAGCACTACAGCGCCACCAATCCCACCCTTCCATCGATAATCTTATCGCCTTCAAGCGACCCCGGGCAGGGGCCCAGAGATTGATTCAGCAAAGCAGGAGGGCCTCCTGGGAGTGGTATGTCGCCTCTATTGGTTCCTGTGCATCTTCTCCATGGGTATGGTCACAAGTTCGACACCTCTTTGGGCACTGCCCACCAGCGGGAATTCTGTGTCTCTGCATTCAGGGTACAATCTGTACTAACCCTGTCACCGTAGCTGAGCACTTGGCCAACCACTATGCTCGCACCTCAGTGATTGCTGCATATGGTGCGGACTTACATGTCCTTAAAAGAGTGCAGGGAGCGAAATCCGATATCTTTTCAAACGCGATGCCGGGAAGCATACAACATCCTTTACTGAGTTGGAGTTTGACAGTGCTCCTTGCTGTTTGCCCAGATAGCTCCTCTGGACCTGACCGCATTCACAGTCAGTTCCTCCGGCACCTATCAGTGGACTCCAAGCACCAGCTTCTCGCCCTGCTTAATCGTCTCTGGGTTGAGGGTGTTTTCCCGTCTCAATGGCGGGATAGTGGCATCATCCCGGTGGCTAATAGTTACTGACCAATCAGCCTCACCAACGTTCCATACAAGCTTCTCGAATGGATGGTGAGTCAGAGGTTTATGTGGATCCTTAAGAATCGGGGACTCTTGGCCCCACAACGAGGTGGGTTCTGTCATGGCTGCTCCGCTATTGACAATGTCGTGTTGCTGGGGTTAGCCATCAGTACAGCCTTTACTCACCGTGAACATCTGGTTCTGTCTTCTTTGACCTGCGGAAGATGTAAGACACCACCTGGTGCCACCATATATTGTCTATCCTGTATGGAAGGAAGGAAGCTTGGAGTTTAACGTCCCGTCGTCAGCGTGGTCATTAGAGATGGAGCTTACGCTCGGAAGGTTTGGGTAAGGATGTGCAAGAAAATCGGCCATGCCCTTTATAAGGAACCATCCCGGCATTTGCCTGGAGTGATTTAGGGAAATCATGGAAAACCTAAATCTGGACGGCCGGAGGTGGATTTGAACCACCATCCTTCCGAATGCAAGTGCAGTGTGTTACCACTGCGCCACCTCGCTCAGTTAAGCTGTATGACGGGCTTACGGGGTCCATTTCCTGTACTTATACAGAATTTTTTCGCGCTATGTACTTTTCATGTTCATGTTGGTACTTGTCTCAGCTCACCCCACTCATTATCAAGAAAACAGTGCCCCACAGAGTGCCATAATTAGTGTCCCTCTATTTTTAGTCGCCATTAATGGTCTTGTTGCTGCTGTGGGGTCATCGGTTTCCAACTCGTTGTATGCCAGTGACTTCTGCATGCATGCACAGTCGTGGGCATTCGCCCACGGTTTCCAGTTTTCTGCATCAAAAACCCAGGTGATGGTTTTCTGTCAACATCGGGCGGTCCACCTGGAACCCGAACTATTTTTGGCTGATAACCTGGTGCGTGTCGAAGAGACACATCGTTTTTTAGACATGTTGTTAGATGACCGTTTCACCTGGGTGCCACACCTTCGCCAGCTCAAACAAAAGTGCTGGTGACACATCAACATCCTGCGCTGTCTCAGCCACACTGTTTTGGGAGCCTCACACTCAACGCTACTACGACTCTATCAGGCCCTGATTCAGTCGCACCTCTATTACGAATGCATCGTACATGATTCGGCTGCACCTTCAGCACTGCAGGCATTAGACCCAATTTTACATTGTGGTGTCCGTTTGGCGACAGGGGCTTTTCACACGAGCCCTGTAACAAGCCTCCTAGTTGAAGCAGGGGACGTTCCCCTTGGGTTCCACCAGCAACACCTCTTATAGATTCCTGCTAACTCCCATACGTTAACAGCTGCCTGATCCGAACCTGCCCTATTCTTCACAATTGTACGTTGCCCATGTTCAGGCCTCGGCATACCATCCGAACCGCCGGCTCTTTTTCCCAGACGCTGCAGTCCCTATCCCTCCACGATGGCCTAGGTCGGGTTATCCGATGTCAGTCCGTGTTTGTTCTCTCCTTTCGTCCCTTGAATCCCATCCACTCCCTGCCACTTTCCAATGTTCCTTTCAAACCCCTCCTTGGTCCATTCCCTGTTTGCAGCTTTATCTGGATCTGTCCCGTGCATTGGAGGACTCCGTTTCTCCGACACAACTCTGTCGCCATTTCCTGCATCTCTTTGATTCTTTCCGTGGCGCTGAAGGTATTTATACTGATGGGTCCCTAGCAGATGGTCGTACTGGGTATGCATGTCTCCATGGTGAGCATGTCGAACAGCATTCATTAAGTAAAGTAGTATCTTTACCACAGAGCTGGTGGCCATCCTAAAGGCTCTAGAACATCTCCGAGCTTGCACCATGGGGTCATTTGTCATATGTACTGACTCCCTGAGTGGCTTGCAGGCAATCGGCCACTGCTTCCCACACAACCCATTAGTGCGGTTCATTCAAGACAGTGTTTTCTCTCTTGGCAGATCTGACTGTTCTGTAGTCTTTGTGTGGACCCTGAGCCACATCGGCATACTGGGGAATGAACATGTCTATCGGTTGGCCAAGCAGGCCACTACAACACCACCTCTGGAGATAGGTCTCATGGAATCAGACCTGAAGTTGGCTTTACACCGGAAGGTATGTGAGGTTTGGAGCTCTGAATGGGCTACCACTGGTGCTTCATGCAGTAAAGCCATCCACGGCACTGTGGAAGTTTTCCACTGCAGCCCAGATGTCGTGACTCAGTTGTCCTCTGTCGCCTCCACATAGGGCATACATGGCTGACCCATGGCTATCTCCTAAGCCGTGAGGCCCCGCCTGTGTGTCAGTGTGGAGCAGTGCTGACAGTAGTCCATCTACTGATGGACTGTCGACCTTTTAGCCAACTTGCGGCAATCTTTTAATCTACGACACGGGCTACCCTTAGTTTTAGGTCATGTCGCCTCCATGGCTAAGGCAGTTTTATGTTTTATTCGCGCTGCTGGTTTTGACAATTCCATCTAGTAATGGGTGCTATAACCTGATATCTCAGGTCCCCACCTATTCAGCAATTTTAAAGACCTTTTAAGACTCTTACGTAAAATGCCTAGGGGTTTTTACTGTGAGCAGTATGGCTGGCTCATCCTGTTTTAACTTTGTGATCAGCCAGCCATGGTACTCTGCTGTCCAGTTTTAGTTGAGTTCCTGACTTTGTTTTACCTATCATGTGACTTTGTTTTGTGTTGTCAGTGACATGTTCATTGCCAGCCTGTTCCTTTTGTGAGCTTTTATTTTCGGTGCTTTTGTTTTATTTTTTACGCTCTAGACAGTGGACTCTTTGCTAGGAACAGGGGACTGATGACCTAGCTGCTTAGTCCCCTAAAAACCAACCACGACAACAACAGTGGTTGTTCCTGCGTCCCTTTGAACTTCTGTTCTCCATCTCCATCTGCTTCATCAGGGACACTGGGGTGCCTCACGCACAAAGAGGCTGGTGCATCGTCATGTCTACTGGGCTGGCATCTTTGCGGACATTGCACACATGATCACTGCCTGCGAACCGTGTACTCACCAGATTCCTGCTCAGAAGACTTCTCTTTCTCCATGGCCTACACTCTCGCACCCGTGGGAGTGCGGGTCCCTTCCTTGGCACCTACTGGCTTCTTGTGGTGGATGCCTATTCTAACTTTCCCTTTGATGTATATTGTGTGTCACCTTACACCGCAGCAACCACCCTAACACTAGCAAGGAATATTTTCCTTGGAAGGCCTCCAGTCCATGCTGGTCTTGTTCAATGTTCCGCAATTTACTTCCTTTGAATTCTCCAATTTTTGTACTCAACATGGCATTATGCACGTCACTGTTCCACCCTTCCATCCTCAATTGAATGGCAAGATTGAATATATCGTTAGTACTTTTAAATCACAAATGGAAAAACTGCTCACTTCTTCCTCCTCTGACGAAGTCTTGTTCCAGTTCCTGGAGTCCTACTGTTTCACTCCCAGGAGTGACCAAAGGCCAGCCGAGCTGCTTCACGGCTGTTAGCCTAATACCTTGCTCCACCTTCTTTGCCCTCCGCCCCACTGGCCAGTGCAGACTCTGTTCACAAAGCTTTTGGAGGGCGCTTCCATTTGTGTTCAGGGATATGGCAGGTGCCCAAAATGGATTTAGGGTCAGACCCTTAGCCCTTGCAGTAAACGCCTTTACATAGTCCGCACGACTACCGGAGAAGTGGTGCACCACATGGACCAACATTGTTCCCGAGTGACTCCAGCAGCGGTTCCCACAGCAGCACCAACAGCATCTCCACCAAGATCTGCTGCTGACAGGGTGGAGGTGCTACGATTCGTTACATGGCCCACTGGCATGGTGAGTCAACCACAAGAAGACGTTGTCATGCAAACACCTCAGGTAGAGTAATCCTTATCCCCTCTGAATATTCAGAATGACCAAATATAAGGCTCACCGGTCATTCCAATGTACTATTGTGCATCATGTGTTACACACCATGACAGCTCTTGACTGTCTCCAATCATCGCTTCGAGGCAACTTCCACTAAAATTGGGGTTTAGTCGAGGACATTTTCGTCCATACGTGAAGGTACCTTCCAGGGAGTTCATAGACATGAATGCAGAACACATGGACATTGGCACTTATCACACCACCTACAGCAAGTGATTGCTCAAACTGACCGATTTCCAGCATGATTGAGGTAATAGCCTCCTTCACCAGTTGGTCGACACTTTCATTTCCTGGGGTGCCAGTGTGGCCTGGAGTCCAAAGGAAAACCACAGTGCGACCAGATGTACCTAGTCTGTATACAGCTTCCTGAATGATCCGTACCAAGGGATGTTTCGGAAAGCACTGATTAAGGGCTTGCAAACCACTCAGAGAGTCAGTACAGATAAACACAGACTCCCCGGGGCAGGCTTTGAGATGTACAAGGGCCCGCCCGCCTGCTGTAAACACACTACTCCCACAGGGCAATGAACGTTTTCCAATATGCCGGCTGTGGGTATAGGCATACCCAGCATGGCCATCGACTAGGGAACCATCGGTATGTACAAATTCAGCGCCACGATACGATTCGAGAAGGGCTTGAAACTGTTGACGAAGAGTCGTTGGTGCAACAGAGGCTTTGGAGTCTCGGGACAAGTCCAACCAAAGCTGGAGGCGAGGAATGACCCAAGGAGGGGTATGAGAACAGTACTGATAGGTGAGAGGGATAGGAAGGGACCCTAGAGAGAAAGAAGGGAACGAACACGGACCACAATCGGGAGGCCCGACCGTGGCCGTCGTCATGGGGAAGGGAGTGGGACAGCTGGGAACAGGAGCCTGCAATTCGGGTGGTGAGGTACGGCATGAATACGGGCAACATAAGAAGCCATTAGCTGTTGCCTTCTGAATCACAGGGGGGGGGGGGAGACCCCAGCCTCAGCACGAAGGCTTGTGACAGGACTGGTACGGAAGGCCCCTGTTGCTAAACGGATGCCACTGTGATGGACCGGATCCAAGAGATGCAGTGCAGTTGGAGCTGCAGAATCATACACAAAGCAGTGGGACAGCTGGGAACAAGAGCCTGCGATTCGAGTGGTGAGGTACGGCATGAATACGGGCAACATAAGAAGCCATTAGCTGTTGCCTTCTGAATCGCGGGGGGGGGGGGGGGGGGGAGAGACCCCAGCCTCAGCACGAAGGCTTGTCACAGGACTTGTACGGAAGGCCCCTGTTGCTAAACGGATGCCACTGTGATGGACCAGATCCAAGATATGCAGTGCAGTTGGAGCTGCAGAATCATACACAAAGCAGCCATAATCAAGGCGTAACTGGATAAGTGCCTTATACAGGTGCAGCAGAATGGGGCGAGCAGCTCCCCAACCTGTGTGGCTGAGGCAGCGGAGGATGTTTAAGTGTCTCCAGCATTTTTGTTTTAGTTGGTGAAGATGCGGTATCCAGGTCAGCCGGACATTGAAAAGCATGCCTAGGAAGCGGTGTGTCTCCTCAACGCAAAGGGGTCTATCATTCAAATATAGCTCAGGGTCCAGATGAGCTACCCGATGGCAACAAAAGTGCATGACGCAGGTTTTCTGCGCCGAAAATTGGAAACCATGCTCAGAGGCCCAAGACTGGATCTTTCGGATGGCTCCCTGCAGCCGCCGTTGCATGACGCCAATGCTGCTGGAGCTGAAGTAAAGGCAAAACTCGTCGGCAATCAAGAAGGAAGAGATAGATGTTCCTACTGCCGCAGATAGTCCGTTAATAACAACCAAAACTAATGGTACACTTAGAACGGAGCCCTGTGGGACGCCGTTCTCTAAAACATGAGGGGAGCTAAGAGAGGTGCCAATCCGAACCTGAAAAGAACGTAGCGACAGGAAGTTCTGTATGAACATTGGGAGGGGGCCACGGAAGCCCCATTTATAAAGTGTAGAGATAATGTGATGGCGCCAGGTTGTATCATAAGCCTTACGGAGGTCAAAAAGGACTGCAACAAGGTGGTCTCAGTGAGTAAAAGTGGTACATTTGGCTGATTCCAGGGACATTGTCTAGAGTGGAACAGCCCTGATAGAAGCCTCCCTGTTGCGGAGCCAGGAGACCTCGATCCTCCAGAGTAGCCACGTAAGCTGTCGACTCACCATATGTTCGAGGATCTTACACAGAACGTTGGTGAGACTGATGGGGCAGTAGCTCCCAGCGTCGGACAGATCTGCGCCTGGTTTCTTCACTGGGACGATAGTACTTCACCGCCATTGTGACGGGAAAATGCCTTCTGTCCAGAGAGGATTATAAAGGGCGAGTAGCACCCGTTGAAAGTCCGCTGAGAGGTGACGGACGAATTGGCTGAGAATACGGTCCGGGCCAGGAGAGGTATTGGGGGTACAGCTAAAGCAGACTGGAACTCCCACTCACTAAATGGTTCATTGTATACTTCCCGTCGACGTGTGTGGAAGGACAATTGCCTCCGCTCAACCCGCTCTTTGAGGGCATGACATTCTGCACTGTAGGCTGCGGTCGCAGAGCAATGTGCAAAATGCCCTGCCATGAGTTCGGCAATAACCATCGGGTCAGTACAAAGACACCTTCAACTCGGAGTGATGGGATTCCGCTTGGTGGGTGGTACCTCGAAGAGGCGCCGTACCTGCAACCACACTTGAGAAGTGGAGGCGCAGGAGCCTATGGTGGCTACATATCGCTCCCAACAGTCCTGCTTACTCTGTTGGATGAGTCGCTGGGCTCGGGCCCGAAGACGCTTAAAAGCGATCAGATATTCAATGTAGGGGTGTCGCCGGTGGCGTTGAAGCGCCTGTTGCCGCTCCCGGATGGCATCAGCAATCTCCCGCGTCCACCAAGGCACCGACTTGCACCGAAGTGAGCCTGTGGTAGTCGGGCCATTCGCTTCAGCAGTGGAAATAATGTCTTCAGTTAGTTGTTGGACTGCCATATCGATTTTATCAAGCAATGGAGTAGTAGCCACAACTGTACAGTTATAGCCGTGCCAGTCAGCCCTATGGAGAGACCACCGGGGCAGGCGTCCTGCAGGGTGAAATTGGGAGAGCGAGAAAAGGAGAGGAAAGTGGTCACTCCCAATAATGTTGTCATGGACCTTCCAAGATAAATGCGGAAGAAGACTTGGGCTACAAACGGACAGATCGATGGCGGAGAAAGAGCCATGTGCCATGCTAAAGTGTGTGGGTGCCCCAATTTTCAGGACACAAATGGCAAGCTGTGTGAAAAGGTTCTCAACGCCTGTACCATGGCCCGTGGTCTCAATTCCACCCCACAGAGGGTGGTGGGCATTGAAATCACCCAAGAGGAGGAATGGTTGGGGTAATTGGGCAACCAATGCAGTGAGGTCAGCAGGAGAGACAACAACATCCAGGGGAAGGTAAAGGGAACAGATGGTAAATTCCTCTATTGCCTGGAATCGAACAGCCACTGCCTCCAGGCTCGTGTCGAGAGGCACAGCAGCACTGGAGACGGTTGCAAGAGCATACACACAAACTCCGCCAGATACCCTGTTATTAGTGATGAGACAACCGACTGTTTTTAACAACCGATTGGTCAATCGGTTATTTTTTCGTTCAATCGGTTTTTTTAGTCGAATGAAACAACCGAATGAAATTAGTCTCTGTGGCCGTATGAATGTTTTCACTCACTGGCGGGGTGTGAGTGGTTTCAGTCGATGCGAAACAATCGAATGAAACCAGTCTCTGTCGGTTGCAGCTGCTATATGAATGTTTTCACTGATTCAGTGGGTTTGAGTGGTTTCAGTCGATGCGCGAGCACCGAATGAAAAAAGTCTGTCCTTTATGTGAATGTTCTCAGCATTGAGTGGTTTCACTTGATGCGATTCAACCAACTGGAAAAAGTCTTTGTCGGTTTCTGTAGTTATATGGATGTTTTATTAATTCATCGACTTTGTGTGACTTTATTTGCATACCCCTTCAGCCTTTTTGGGTATAAATGAACCGTGATTCAGCATGAAACATTGTTAGAGACAAATCTTAAAAATATCGCAGTGCGTCCGTGTGTGTGTTTCTATTGCATGCGAATCTGCAGTTTTGTTCCAATCTTGATGACATTTTGCACACTTGATCTTCAAAGCAAGAGGAACGTCACTGTCTACATCAAATTTCATTCGGTGCATGGCGGAGGGTACTTTACATACTAAATTCGACAAAAACCACAATTTGGCTGCGATCTTGATGAAATTTTGCACACTTGACCTTTAAAACAAGGTGAAGGCAACTGTGTACAATAAATTTTGTAGGTGCATGCCGGAGGGTACTTTACCTACTAACTTCGACAAATTCCGTTTGTATTCGAATTTTAATGATATATTTCACTCTTCACCTTCAAAGAAAGAGAATGATCACCGTCCACATCTACTTTAGTTTGATGCACGACAGAAGATATTCTAGACTTCGACGCCAATATAGTGTTTTATTCCGATCTTGATGAAATTTTGTACACTTGACTTTCAGAACAAGTGCCAGTTCATTGTTCATCTAAGATTTTGTGTGGTACATGGAGGGATGGAATAAACCTCCACACCGTTTCACCGATAACCACAGAAATATCTGTGACAAGAGTGAATAAGTATGAAACTTGAGATGAATGTTTTCATACATGCCGGCCGCGGTGGCCGAGGGGACTGAGGCGCTTCAGTCACGGTCTGCACGGCCACTACGGTCGGGGGTTCGAATCCCCCCTCGGGCATGGATATTTGTGCCGTGCTTAGTCGTAGTTAGTTCATAAGTAGTTTGTAAGTTTAGGGACTGATGACCCCGTAGTTCAGTCCCATAGACTAGACTATAAAAAAAAAAAAAGTTTTCATACTCTGTTGACGAGTACAGACGCGCTGAAGAAAATTTACAGCACTGATAAATGTTGTATGTCTTCTCGTACTCCTACAAATTATATGGAGTTAACAAAGATATTTTTATACAAAATACTTTAATAAACGGTTTTTTATTTTTATTTATTTATTTATATTTTTTGCAATACCTAATGTTTTAGTGATCTTCGAATTTGTATCTAGTTGTATCTAGGAAATATGCTCAAAGTTAAAATACTTAACTTTGTCCTACTAGTACCTGAGATATGTATGAACAATAAGCCGCAAACCGCACGTTTCTACCTGTTCTCACTTCGGAGATACAGTATGCGAGATTAAACTTGTAGCGATCATTTTGGAACACCCTGTAGTTTGCACGCTTCTTTATTGAGACAGTAAGAAACTGACAACAATGGGCGATGGCACGCCCCGTGACACCGCCAGGCACTGTTGTGTGGAGCTTGGCGCGTGCCTGCTGGCGCTGTCAGCCATGGAAATGCAAGCGAGGCAGCACCCCCTCTCGTGTCCCCGCTCCCCGCGGTACGTCGTGGTCATTGGCCACTTATCTTCTACAACCGACAGAAAAACGTACTGCCTCTTTTCACTTGAAAAGAAAGAATGAGTAATTCAGTCAATGTACAAAACTGCAAAAGTGTCGCAGGTTTTCATTCGGTTGTTCCCACAGACTACTTTCATTCGAAAAAATAAACGAATATTAATCCAACATAGTAAAACTACACCGACTGAAATGAAGAGGCCAACGTACTGTGTCAATTTTTTCATTCGGTTGGTCCCATCGACTGATTTAACTCAAAAGAAAAGGAATGAGTAGTCAAACCGACTGTGTCGATTTTTTTAATCGGTTGCTCCGACCGACTGATTTCACTCAAAAGAAGGAATGAGTAGTCCAATCGTCTGCGTCGATTTTTTCATTCGGTTGATCCCACCGACTGGTTTCACTCAAAAGAACGAATGAATAGTCCAACCGACTGAATCGGTTGTTTCATTCGGTTGGTCCCACCGACTGGTTTCACTCAGAAGAATGAATGAATAATTCAACCGATACGAAAAACTACAACCGAATGATCGATTTTTTTCCAACAACCGAATGAATCGATTGTTTTCATTCGATTGTTCCCATCACTACCTGTTATAGACGGAGCGATTGTTGTAATAGCCCCGATAGCCACGAAGAGCTGGGGTCCTATGTGTAGGGAACAAAGTTTCCTGCAGGGCTATACAGAATGCTGGAAATCGGCACAATTGCTGCAATTAGGACAAATGGCGGAAAAAACCGCCACAGTTCCACTGCATGATCATAGAGGCTCCTCGTTGCTGGGACATGTAGATTGGGATGGTGCAGTGGAGTCTGCAAGATTGTTTGCCATCGCTGATGGTGCAGGCAGAGCCTCAACGTCCATCGCGTCTGGGGACTCAGCAAAAGCCAAGTCCTCAGGGGATGTGAGAATTTCTATTTCGTCCTCTGAGGCTGACGTTTGTTGTGGTGGCTCGGAAGCCACCTGGTGGTCTGCCTTTTTGGACCGCTTTTTCTTCCGTTCCCGCTTGTCTTTCAGTCTCTCCTGCTGGGAGGGCTTTTCTGCCGCAGTCTCGGGGACGGAGGATGCTGCGAGAGTGAAGGTCGGGATGAGAGTTTAAAATAGGGAAAGTTTAATTTTTAAAACTCACAACCACCAACTGCGAACCAAATTCCTGAACATGCAAAAACACTGGAACTGTGATTGCTATTGTTTGACTCATTTTCTAGGGGATGATATCACACATTCACAGCTTTCCTTCCCTGCATATGATTAACAAAAAATTCATAATGAAGTCAAGTTCATGAGAGAAAAGGGTGTACTAACTACTATTTTTGAAAACACGTGAAAGTTCACTTTATGTTGTTTATTTCACAATATTAGAACCCTATGGCTGATACGTCTGTACGTCGACACATTTATCAAATACAGTTATAGCTCGTGAGCCCCCAGACAAAATGAATATTTGTCACAAATTGTTTTCACACCATGTGGCTGTCTCAAACACCGTTTATGTTCATGCCTATGTGACATACATTGCTACCATAATTAATAAGATTAAAATTGTGTAACATTTAGTGCATTGGCATGGTCAATGTTTGCAGTGAACTTCATACTGTTTAATTATCAAATGCTATTAATTACCAGTATTTCTATTGGACGGTAATCTCACAATACCCCCACTTGCGGCATCAAAACATGTGCAGGATGGCGCAAGTAGCACCAAAATTAATACATTCAAATGAGCAAAATTTAAAATTACAAAATTATTGAATCGGATTGACTCAAACACTATACCAATTATGACCTCGACTAATGCAAAATAAATAAATAAATAAAAATAAACAGGGCAGTGAGATAATTTCCCAATATTTGTACCATTAAGACCACTTATAGTGTGTGCATATTTTTAAGAAAAGAATCCTTATAATTAATTACATCCATGAAATTTAAGTGTGCCTGTTGTTTATATACAGAATTGGCACCAAATTTATAATAGTATTAACCTTTAGTCTTTAGAGGACCTTGTCCTACATGGAAAAACTTAAAAACTTTTGACGGTGTACACTCCACTTGTTTAAAGGAAATCTCTCATCACTTTTACACTGAGAACCCCAGAGTCATCGTTGCAGCAACTCTGGTCCATGGTGTATGGTCCTATGTCTCCGTCATTTCAACCAACATGCTGTTGCAGCTTAGATTCACGGCACTGGATCAAGCGTTCTTGTTCACACACGTTATATGCACCCTACATGGAACAGGAAGAGCAGAAGGCACTCATGAGTCAACATAGACAAAAGTTTGTCTGGACACCAGGATTTGGTTGGATTTGTATCCCACCCCTCTGCCATCCAGACTTGGTGCAATTGAAACTAAGCATTGAGACATGTACAGTAACATGCAAATCAACAGAATTAAGAACTCAAAGTGGCTGGTGTTAGTCATTATCAGATCAACCCAAACCACCATGCCTGCACTCTCATCAGCCATAGCTTCAGATGAAACAGACAAGAGAATATGTGGCCTACTTGGAGTATTATTCCATCAAATATAACACCAACAACTGCCTGTGTCAAAAATACATCTTAAAGCTCAAATAATACTACCAAACGAATGTTATCATAGAGAATTTTCTCTTCTATCAAAATGACACCTACAAGCATAAATACAAATCCTACCCCCTCGCACCAAAAAAAATTATTTTTGCTGGTGTGAGATTTAATTGGCCCCTACTATCCCAAGTTAGTCCTAGCACGTCTATACTTCACAGTAACTACAACTCCTGCAGCCTGTGAGCATCAATTGAAAACAATATATATATACGTCCTCTAGTCCTGATTCCAGATTAGTATACATAAACAAAAATAAAAACAATTTAATTATCATTCATAGTATTACCTAACTAAATAGTTTCACTACTCATACATAAATAATGATGACACAATAAACACAATATACCTCTCAGCTGCTGTTTCAGGAATGAGTCCTGGCAACAATTGCACCTTTCACCAAAACATATACATATTTACCTCTTGTACCACTGTTGAACTGTAAATCAGATACAAGCACATGTTTTAACACAAACAACAACAAGAAAAAGAATATATAAAGAAAGCATGTAAACGTGACCCCAATGCTTAAATCTAAACACACATGTAGATACTAACACAGACCACAGAATAAATATACACAAATTCTTAACCTACTATCTACAATGCATTGAATCTCACACTTCATGATTTACACTGGTTTATGGCACTTACTTGTGTAAACATGCCATTAAATCTTTATCATTTACAAAATTTTTGAATTTCACCCTCTTCATGCATCCCTCTAGACTTAATTCTAACACTTTATCTTTATACTCCAACTGAGCTTCATATTTGCACAGGAAATCACTTCCTAACATTAGATTTAAACAAAGTCCCTTTATGACTAATAAATCTTGAATAAACAGCTCCTCCTCAATGGTTACTTCAAATTCTGGGTTCCCTGCATTTAACACTTCTATTTTTCTTGCAAATGCACACTTTTCTTTTTCCCATGCCCCTGGTTCTAGAATCTTTAAATATTTTAAAAACCTGATCCAATCATCAGTCCCATAGTCATGCACTTCTTTGTTAATCCAACCTACATTCAACCCATCTTCATCCATGCATGTATATTGTTCATTATTATAAATGACAGAGGATTGTATCTTATTCTCCTTATCACCTGACCCCTCCTGTATAAGTTCATGTACCTCACTTAACTCATCATGATCTAAGGTACACATGCCTAATCCCCTTAATTGATCATACTCATTGTCCCCATTCACAAACTCTTTCAACACATTGTAATAAGTCTGGTCCCTATTATATTGTTTGCCTAGTCTGTCCAAGTAATCATATTTGTGCCATAGCCAATCATCTGGTGCCCACTTCCTAATCCAGTTTATTTTCCCAATTAAATTTCTGGTTTGTGCATCTGCACTGTCAACTTGATCTTCCTCAGAGATCTTCACATTTATATTAACATTTACAGGTCCAATGTCATTTATTGTCTCTACTGGACCACATTTATTTACATTTAATTTAGAAAAACATTCACTCTCATTCATACATTCCACAACATCTATGCTGGCTCCAGTACCATCAATATTTACATTCATACTTTCACATTCAGTCAACACTTGTGCCTCTGACCTATGCAAAACTAAGGCTAACCCAACACTGTTTTTATCCTCTTTAATGTTATTATCAAATAAACTTCCCACATCATAGTCTCCTTTATTGTCCTTGTTTCTAGCATTCCTCCTCCGGTTTGCATTTCTTTTGTTATGTTGCAAAAACCAATCCCCAAAAATTTCCTCACTACCTATAACAGCATCCATCTGACACATACTTTCCTCTCTTTTCTTCCTTTCCTTGTTTACTCTATTTATGTTTTCTTCCCTCTTTTCTTTATCCTTGCCTTTGTGAACTCCTACTTCCTCTTTCCTATCATCATCTCTGTCCATGTGACATAGTTTTTCCTCCCTTCTCTGCCCATCTCTATTCCTACTGTAATTATGATCATTTGATCCCCTGTTATCCCATCTTATCATCCTGTTATTAGAATAGCTCCTTGTCCCAAAACGGACCTCATTTGGAACAAATCTTAGTTTCCCTGATTCTGTCTCTGATTTTCTCTCCTACTGTTATCCCCATTCCTATTTCCACCTTCCTGCCTTTGATTTCTCCTATCAATTTCCAATGTTTCCCTCTGGCTTCTATTCTCCCAGTTGTCTCCTCTGTTATTGTTACCTCTCCAATTTTCATTTAAATTCCTCTCTCTATTGTGGTTTTCCTGGTTGTGACCCACATTTCTATTGCCTCTGTTTTCATTGTGGTTCACATGCTGTGTTCCCCTGAGCTGTCGTTCCACAACTAAACCCTGATCTATCTTTTCTACAAATTCAATGAAATTCTCAGCTGAATCTGTGGGATGGTGAATTAACTGCCAATGCAAATCTGCAGGTAACCTTCTACACAAAGTGGAAATTACTGCTAAAAGACTCAAAGGTGTATCTAAATGTACTAGTTTCTCAAGTTCCTCCTGACACAATTCCTTCATGCTCTGTTGACCTTTCACATAGTTTGGCCCGTTCAGGAATTCATTTTGTATCTTAGTTTGCTTGGCATCCCCCCAATACTTATTTAAAAACAATTTTTCAAACGCCCCAAAGTAACAAATTTATCAGCACACTGATTTGCCCAAGTTTGAGCAGAACAGTCAAGCATTCTCTTTGCTAACTTCACTTTACACTGGTCTGACATACCAGGCACAAATTGGTCCTTGCATGCAGCCAAAATTTCTACTGGATGATAATTACCCACTCCTCAAAACTTTTTGCCATTAGGTGTCTGCACCATGGACCAATTAGTGTTTCCTGATGCAGTACACAATTATAGATTATTTATTCTAGTGTTCACCTTCTCAATCTCAGTATTGTTTACTGTCACTACTTGTTCTATCTTTTTCCTAAAGTTACATTCTGTATTCTATAATTTTCCTGACAACAAAGTTTTTGTTTCCTCAATACCTGCCACATCCTCTTGTCAACCTCAGCCAATGCCTGCATAGTGCCCTCAATCCTGTGATCACATATTTGTTTCACAGCATCTAACTTGCCTCCTACCTCAGTCTCAATACCACCAATTCTGGCATGTATCTCCTTTTCCCTATTTTCAAACTGTTCTGTTAGACTTCCTATCTTTTTGTCAATGTCTGTGATTATTTCTGCCTTTAATGCAAACATTGAATTTTGTAGTGCCCCAATGTCTGCCTTAAAGTCTTCTTTCAATTCTGATTTTACAGTTCCTATTTCTGATCTAAAATTTGAATCTAAATGTAAGTTTGAATTTTCTATTTTTGATTCTAAATGTGAGTTTGATTTTTCTATTTTTGATTCTAAATTTGAGCTAAAACCCGCTAACATGGCTGCGATCATCTCCGGTGTCAACAACATTTCCCCAGTATTTACCCTCTCTAGACTTTCTGGTATGCTACTCTCTGAATCTACGTCGCTTGGCGACTTCTTAAAAACCTGATCCATGATTTGGTACCACAAGAAAGCTTGATTAACACACAAGAATTTATAGCGCCAGCTGCTTTACTTATCTTTTAATCCAGAAGTTGCTGCACCGAGCTGCGACGTCCCCAACGCTCGCTGCCGTCTGTTGTAGAAGTTGTGGCTGTAATATGTCCTCACTGCATCCCTTATCCTTTGTAGAATAGAAACTGCTGGGTCCCGACGTTCCGTTGGCGACTTGCGAAGTCCCCACGATCACTGCTGTCCGTTGCAGACGATGAAATTTGAGTGCATGGGTGGATCCCTCGCGCCACCGCTCACTGCTGCCGGGCCGATGCGCCGTCGATCGTCGGTTACAGAACTCTGCCAACCACCAACCGTTGTTAACCACGTGACGCGTTCGCGTACCGTCCACGATTATGCTAACTGTTTTGTCCACTATCACTGTCCTAAGTTTTGTGTCCCAACTTCGTCGCCGCTTTTGTGTCCCAGCCTCGTCGTAGGTGTCGGTGGCCGAGTTGAATGAGACCGACACGCTGGTGCAGGTACGGAGGGGAGCAGCCAGAAACTATAAACACTCGAGTAAATTAGAAAGAGATATATTGCACAGAATGTAACAATACTTAACTTTTACATAGTACTGCAGAATGTTGATACATAGTTGTTAGAGGCCTGCCTAGTGCCTGTACAATAGCAAAGTCTTCACTCGTGCCTATCTGATTACGACGGTCCTAACTCGTTGCTATCTCAGTCCGTCGTGCGAAGTCACGATGCCGCTCAGTGCCGGCCACGAGCGGAGCCGCCCCAGAGGGCGCTCGCGGCTGTCGTCGTGAGAACGCCGCGCCGTGTGTGCATGGCGGCGCGCGGCGAAAGTAAGTGGCGCGCACTTTGTACTTGTGCGACACCACACCCCTCCCCCCCAAACTGCCGCGCCGTCGTGGCGTAGGGCTGAGGGCCACGGCGACGGCACTGGGAGGAGGGCCTGGGCGGGGGCGTTACTGGTGGGACGGGCGTCGTAGCTGAGGCCGGGATCGAGACGCCGTCCGCGCCCCGGCATCCGCCTTGCGATCCTCCAGGGAACCCGCCGAAACCTGGGGAAGGGCACCCGCCCCCGCCCAGAGGGAGCAGGTCATCTTCTTCTGAGGTGCGTGGCCCAAGCTGGGGGGGCCCGCACGGTCCCGGAGTCCCTCTCGGTGACGGTGTCATCTGCGGCGGCGACAGCGGCGGCGACGACTGCGTCGGATGTACGTCGACGTCCATAGGGATCTCGTAGTCCGGGGACGAACGATGTGGTTGTGCTCCCTGGCGGTGAACTGGGTCTGGAATCAAGAAACCGGAGACAGGATCGCGCGGCCTGTGCAGGCGCAATTGGTTTGCGTGGCGCCGCAGCTCCGACCCTGTGGAAGAACGTATAACAAACATATTGCGCCCGAGCACGCGCTGAATGGTGCCCGGCAACCATGTCTTCTTGTTTCCAGCAAACACCCTGTACAGCACCGGCATAGAAACCTGAAAACGCGTAGCGCCATACGAACCGACTCGGTGCGTGGGAGGCTGCAGCAGGTGAAGGAGAGTGCGGTGACGGCGGCCGTGTAGCAGCTCGGCAGGAGACGGGCCGTCACGTGGCATGCACCGATACGTAGACAGGAAAATTTGAAGAGCTTGCTGCCTGGAGTGCTGACCTTTCATCTTTTCCATGTGTGACTTGAATGTTCGAACGAAACGTTCTGCTTCACCATTGGACTGAGGGTGAAAAGGTGCGGTGGTTATATGCTGAATGCCATTCACACGACAAAACTGTTGAAATTTCGCACTAACAAACTGTGTGGTCCATTGTCACTGACGATAGTTTCAGGCAAACCTTCGATGCAAAACACTGACGTTAAGGCACTGATTGTACTAGACGCTGTCGTTGAGTTCATGGCTATCACAAAAGGAAACTTGCTGAAAGCGTCTACAACAATTAACCAGCGCGTATTCCAGAATGGTCCGGCAAAGTCAATATGTAAACGTTGCCATGGTCCCTTGGGGCGTGGCCAGTCTGAGAAACGTTGCGGAGGAGCCGCCTGATGCTCCGCACAAACAGTACACTGTGACGTCATGTGCTCTATCTGAGCGTCCATACCAACCCAGGTACAATGACGTCTGGCCAATTGCTTTGTCCTAACAATACCCCAATGTCCTTGATGCAGGAGGCGTAACACTTCTCGTTGCAGGGAACGAGGAACAATCACTCTTGCTTGGTCGTTGTCCGTATGTAACAACAGAACACCCTGACTTGAAGATAATGCATGACGTTGTGCAAAATAACGTCGAACCAGAGGCCGATCAATGTCTTTGGCTCTGGCAGGCCACCCTGAGCGAACAAAACGTGCTACCACACTTAGGTCTGCATCCGCAGCTGTTTCCTGTGCAACCCGACGAGAGTTCAAAGGAAAGTCTGCGACAGCGGAAGCATCTCTGGAGTCTATCTGACAACATGCCATTTCTGAAGAATCAAATGATACATCCTGGCCAACCGGAAGTCGGGAAAGTGTGTCCGCGTTAGCATGTTTAGTGGTAGGTCGGTACAAAATCTCATACTGATAATTAGACAATATCAAGGACCATCTCTGAAGCTTTTGTGCCGTACGTGGCGGAATCGGCTTTGTGGGTGAGAACAACGACGTGAGAGGCTTGTGGTCTGTCAACAAATAGAATTTTCTGCCATAGAGATAATGATGAAACTTTGCGACGCCGTAAATTATTGCTAAGGCCTCCTTTTTTATCTGACTGTAATTCTGTTGCGTCGGCGTCAGTAGCTTGGATGCAAAGGCAATAGGACGATCGTGAGATCCAATACGATGTGAGATTACAGCGCCCAGACCATATGACGAGGCGTCAACTGCTAACACTACAGGCTTCTGTGGGTCAAAGGGAATCAAACATGCATCACTGAGCAGTGCAGACTTTAGTTTGTCAAAGGCAACCTGACAATCTTTAGACCATACAAAAGGAACATTCTTCCTACGTAAGTGATGCAGTGGAGCTGCAATCTGAGAGGCATTGGGAATAAATCTGAAATAATAGTTAAGCTTTCCCATTACTGCTTGCAATTCATACACATTCTTAGGAGGAGGCAAGTCTTTGATTGCTCTAAGATGTGACTGTAAGGGATGAATTCCTTGGGCATTAATCACATGGCCTAGGTACTCTATTTCAGTTTGAAAAAACGAACACTTTGCTTTATTGCAACGTAGACCTGCTGCAGTCAAAACTTTGAAAAGGCACTCCAGGTTTGCTAAATGTTCTTCAACTGTACGTCCGGATACCACAATGTCATCTAAATAGTTCGAACAACACGGTACAGAAACTGTCAGCTGTTCCAAAAAACGCTGAAAAATAGCGGGAGCGGAAGAACTGCCAAAGGGTAGGCGTTGAAATTGAAAAAGGCCCATGTGAGTATTAATGACGAAAAACTTTTTTGACTCGTCATCAAGCGGAATTTGTAAGTATGCCTCTGCTAAATCAATCTTGGAAAAGAAATGAGACTGTCCTAATTTGTCCATCAGTTCCTCAGGTCTGGGCAGAGGGTAAGTGTCTACAATTGTTTGACTGTTGACAGTTGATTTGAAGTCCGCACAGAGACGAAGTTTTCCTGACGGCTTGGGTATAATTACTATAGGCGAGGCCCACTGACTCGCAGAAACAGGAGAAATCACCCCACTATCTTGCCAACGTTTAAGTTCTTCGGCAACTGTATCATGCAAGGCGATAGGCACTGGTCTAGCTTTACGAAATTTTGGAACTGCAGATTCTTTTAAAGTTACATGTGCCACGAAGTCTTTTGCACAACCTAGTTCCGGCGAAAACAAGTCACTATATTTGTCACACAATGCATTGATTTTATCCTGAGGCACTATTGACGATATTTGAAGCACATCTCTTTGAATCGATAAGCCAAACAAGTCGAATGCATCTAGTCCAAAACTGTTCTGTGTCGATTTGACCTGAAGAACTACAAAAGCAACTGTTTTTGTTACACCTTGAAAAGAGGCGGGCAGGCTACACGTTCCTAGCACGGGAATATTTTGACCTGTGTACGCTGTCAGCACTTGCTGTGACGGCGACAATGTTGGCGAACCCAGAAGTTCATAAGTATCTTTATTAATTAATGTAACAGCGGAACCAGTATCAAGCTGGAATTGCACCGTCTTATTTTCTATGAAGAGAGTCACAAAAAGTTTTTGCTTGCGGCGCTCGACAGGTGCGCGAATGTGGGCAACGTCTGCTACGGTTTGTTTGCTGCGTATGCGCGGGCCGCGTAGTGAAGGAAGCGGCGCAGACTCGGCACGCAGCGGATTAACAACACTGTCACTAGATGACACTACCGCCGGATCGGCGTCCGCGCAATGCGAGGCTACTGCACTAAAATTACTTTGAGTAGCTACACCAATTCTACTGTCACTAGCTACACAGTACTGGGCACTATTACAAGGAGCAGTTGCAGAAGGCACTATTTTCACTACAGGAATGCACTGTTCATAGTCATTTTGTTTGTCCCGAACCCCTTTCCGTTGCACTGTTGTACGCGCTCGTCGGCGCTTGCTACGTGGCGCACTATATAGTTTTGCCATAGGCGCAGAACTACTTTCTTGCAATTGAGATCCAAGGAAAGCACTGTTCAATTCCACAGCCCGTATAACATTTACAGAATGAACTGTTCTCGCACTTTGCGAAGCACCGTTTCTAACGTTACTGTTCATAGTCATTTTGTTTGTCCCGAACCCCTTTCCGTTGCACTGTTGTACGCGCTCGTCGGCGCTTGCTACGTGGCGCACTATATAGTTTTGCCATAGGCGCAGAACTACTTTCTTGCAATTGAGATCCAAGGAAAGCACTGTTCAATTCCACAGCCCGTATAACATTTACAGAATGAACTGTTCTCGCACTTTGCGAAGCACCGTTTCTAACGTTACTGTTCTTTGAGTTTTTAATTTGCATACACACAGACTGCACATGTCCCGATTTGCCACATTGATAACAGGTTGCGTTGCGACTAGGGCAATGAGCACGCTTGTGGCGAGACACACACTGGGGGCAAGATTTACGTACATTTTTCTGAAATGAGCGTTGGCGCCCGTTATTCAAATTACTGTTTCTAACACGACGGGGCGACCTTTGTGTCGCACTTTTACACTGGCTACTGCTCACTGTCTGTTCAGCACGGCCCGTACTATTGTAAGAATCACTAGTGCTACACTGAGAACTACGGCTAGGATAGCGTCCGTTGCGGCGCACTGAATTAACACTGTGGCTTTGCATTTCTACATCTGCTAAGTCAAAAGTATCATGCGCTTCTATAAGTTGCAGTACACTGTCTAATGAAGGGTCTGACTGTTTTAAAATTGCTGCCCTAATTCTGGGGTCCTGAATGTTCTGCGTAATCGCATCCCTCAACATCACGTCACTATACGAAAGTCCACAAGAGCAAGTAAATTTACATTTGCGGGTTAAGCCCTTCAACTCGGTGATCCACTCTTGGTGTGACTGTTCAGGTAATTTTTTCAGTCTGAAAAATCGGTACCGTGCAGCGGCTACAAGAACTTTTCTCTCATAATGAGCATTCAGTGCATCTACAATTTGTTCAAAGTCTACATCACGCGGAGATGCTTGCGGGAATAGTTTCTGCAGTAATACAAAGGTTTTGGGGCCCACCACAGATAATAGCAGATGCTTCACTTTCTGACCTGTAATTTGATGAGCCGCGACGAGTTCTTGAAACTGTGCGAAGTAGTCGCTCCATTCTTCCTCGCGTTCGTTGTACTGGCGAAAGGTAGGAAGCGTTGCGGCGGCAGGTGTGGGCTGCTGAAGCGGCGGCTGTTGTTGTTGGTTGGCTGCTTGCGCTGTGAGCTGGGACACAGCCTGTAGGAGCTGGGTAATTTGCGCCGTCTGTAACTGAATAATTTCCATTAAGTTTGGGTTCGGGGTAGTGGCCATACTGACCGATTAGGCGCCGCGTATACAAGTAACTTATAACAAAACACAAATGCAATATGAAAGGAGGGCTCGCTCTGCAACAAAAAAGTCCACAAAACACGTAGCAGAATATGTTCCCCCAAAAATCTTATAATAAGGGTGGGTGGGCGGGAGCAATTTTTTGCGTGCTCCGACTGCTGTTGTCTGGCTGCTGTAAGCGGGCTGGTCCAAGGTTCGTCTATCACTCCTCGTCGCCACTTTTGTGTCCCAACTTTGTCGCCGCTTTTGTGTCCCAGCCTCGTCGTAGGTGTCGGTGGCCGAGTTGAATGAGACCGACACGCTGGTGCAGGTACGGAGGGGAGCAGCCAGAAACTATAAACACTCGAGTAAATTAGAAAGAGATATATTGCACAGAATGTAACAATACTTAACTTTTACATAGTACTGCAGAATGTTGATACATAGTTGTTAGAGGCCTGCCTAGTGCCTGTACAATAGCAAAGTCTTCACTCGTGCCTATCTGATTACGACGGTCCTAACTCGTTGCTATCTCAGTCCGTCGTGCGAAGTCACGATGCCGCTCAGTGCCGGCCACGAGCGGAGCCGCCCCAGAGGGCGCTCGCGGCTGTCGTCGTGAGAACGCCGCGCCGTGCGTGCATGGCGGCGCGCGGCGAAAGTAAGTGGCGCGCACTTTGTACTTGTGCGACACCACACTAAGCACACCCTACCTCTCTGTCCGAGCAAGACCAGTGTAAATTTATCCCGCTCTCTGCTGCCAGCCGCCACACACACTTGAAATTGTCCGCCGCGTCCGCGCACTTGTATGCAACTGTTCGTAACTGTTCACTGTTCTATACACCCCCTAATCTCTCCGTCCGAGCAAGTCCAATGTGAACTTATCCCGGACGAGCCCCCAAATACGAGAGTGAAGGTCGGGGTGAGAGTTAAAAATAGGGAAAGTTTAATTTTTTAAAACTCGCAACAACCAACTGCGAACCAAATTCCTAAACATGCAAAAACACTGGAACTGTGATTGCTATTGTTTGACTCGTTTTCTAGGGGATTATATCACATGTTCACAGCTTTCCTTCCCTGCATATGATTAACAAAAAATTCATAATAAAGTCAAGTTCATGAGAGAAAAGGATGTACTAACTACTATTTTTGAAAACACGTGAAAGTTCACTTTATGCTGTTTATTTCACAATATTAGAACCCTGTGGCTGATACGTCTGTACGTCAACACATTTATCAAATAAAGTTATAGCTCGTGAGCCCCCAGACAAAATGAATATTTGTCACAAATTGTTTTCATACCATGTGGCTGTCCCAAACACCGTTTATGTTCATGCCTATGCGACGACACGTGTTACATTAACAAATCAGTCACTTTAATTCAATGTGATGCACACCTTGTTCCACCGGCTAAATATTCACCAACACACAGTAGCACTCGATTCAACTTGGTGCTACGACGAGCAATCACACGTGGCGATTGCCACACACAAATCTCTCACCTCCCCCTGGAGATCCACATGCCGACTGATGCAGAGCGAAGCCGCCCGGCCAGCTAGCCCACTTGCTCCCGACTCCTCACTTCCTGCCATCGCGCGCGCGTGCGCCAAAAGCTCAACCACCGGGTTTTTTCCCCTATGTCATCAACTTCCCCATGTGAGCTGTTCTAACTGACTTCCAACGTACAGTGCTCAGCCAATACATTTCTAAAACTTTACTTAAAATCAAAATAATTACACTACACATTAAATAAATGTCTTCTTAGGTTCTTATATTGGTATAAACATCCTTTGCACTATTTATTACAATCATGCAATTTCTTATATCACAGATAAGTGATTTAACTGAATACTTCAAGATAAAATACACAAGATTAATTGAAAATAAAATGATAAATAGTTAATATATTACTTTTATAAACAAACATTGCCATACTAGTTGTGTAACTGTCTTGTATTCATTGGTAATTCATTACTTTTCATTGTCAATTAAACATATTACGTCAGATGTGACTATATCAGCTAATGTATTGTTTATTTGTCAACAGGCTATTTTGTAATGAGGGCCCTAAAGGTTCCTAACTGCATCGTATTATTTCAAATGCAAGTAGTATTAGAATATTTTATTTCATGCTGTGCACTGCACTGCACCTGGCACTCGCCATTGTCCCTCTCTCCCCTCACCAGAAACGAAACTGGAAAATCCTAAGCTGGAACAAGCCACCAACGTCGGCCTGCTCGCTGGCCTCCCATCAGCTACAAGCACACAGCAAATCTCAAAGTGGAGAATTTCTACCTTTGGCCTAACTATAAATGTTGTCACCCAACTGCGCACATACATTGCTACCATAATTAATAAGATTAAAATTGTGTAACATTTAGTGCATTGGCATGGTCAATGTTTGCAGTGAACTTCATACTGTTTAATTATCAAATGCTATTAATTACCAGTATTTCTATTGGGCGGTAATCTCACAATGCCCTTGAGACCCTGGGACCAACAGGTAGTAGCTTTTTCAGCCACTCACTGGTATCTACTGTACCAGCATAAGAGACCTTAGGAGGAAGGGCATTGAGGGAGCCCTTCCTTGCACGAGGAGCCAGAGATGGTTGTTGGTTCTCTGGCTCTGGCTGGTTTTGTACTTGTTGCTCCCAAAGTAGGGACCTTGGGGGCAACAGAAGAGGAATACCCTGAACCATGTTCAAACTTTAGTGTGGTGTAATGGTAACGGGAATGTCACCCAGCTTGTCACAGGCAAGCAGTGCCTGTGACTGGACTGGGGACGACGTCGTTATCAGAATCGACCCGGATCTCATCTTAGACATTCTGTCTACCTCGCCAAACTTGTCTCCAATGTTCTCGACAAAAAACAGAGGCTTAGTCGACATAAACGATTCGCCATCTGTTTGACTGCACACCAGGTATCGGGGGGCATAAGCCTCACCTTGACGACGAGCCCGACGTTCCTCCCACGGCATAGCCAGGGATGGATACGATTGGGGGTCATACGATGCGGCATTGAAGGAGACTCTTCCACGCTTTGAGACGCCATTTTGGCGACCGGCCAAACTTTTATTAGCTCGTTTCATTCTGGTCCCACAAGCAGCTAGGTAACTAAAGGTCCACACAGGCAGAGCCCCGCTGTTTTGTACCGTCCGCGCGACTCAGGCGATTAAGCCAAGATCCCCGGGCTCTGAAATGTACAATGTTCCACTGTCGCGCTAACGATGGTCGTTGAAGCATGCACAGAGCTTACGGTGTAGCGGACTGTTGGCGCAACACATCCCACAGCTCAGGACCCCGGGTTCGACAAGCCCGTCCTCAGCAAATTAATGCTGAGGCCCTGAAGGGGAAGAATATATAATTAGGGGAAAAATAGATACTGCCTACAGGAAAATAAGAGACAAATTTGGAGATAAGAAAATAGCTGTTTAAATATGAAGAACTCAGAAGGAAAACCAGTTATGAGTAAAGAAGAGAAAAGGGGCTCTACAAAGGAAATGAACTTCGAGATAATAATGTAGGAAGGGAAGAGGAAGGAAATGAAGATGAGATTGGAGATACTATATTGAGAGATGAATTTGACTGAGCACTGAAAGACCTAATTTGAAACAAGGCCCCTGGAGTAAATGACATTCCCTCAGAGCTACTGAAGTCTCTGGGAGAACCAACCATGAGAAAACTATTTCACCTGGTGGCTAAGATGTATGAGACAGGTGGAATACCCTCACACTTTAACAAAAAATGTAATAATTCCCATTCCAAAGAAAGCAGGTGAAGACAGGTGCAAAAATTACAAAACCATCAGTTTAATAAGTCATGGATGCAAAATTTTAACTCAAATTATTTACAGAAGAATGGACAAGCTGGTAGAAGCTGACCTTGAGGAAAATTAGTTTGGATTTAGAAGAAATGTAGGAACATGGGAGGCAATACTCACCCTGTGACTTATCTCAGAAGATAGATTACGGAAAGGCAAACCCACATTTCTAGCTTTTGTAGATCTGGAGATAGCTTTTGACAATGTCGACTGTATACACTCTTTCAAACTCTGAAATCAGGGGTAAAATATAGAGAATGGGAGATTATTTACAACTCGTTCAAAAACCAGAGAGCAGTTACTGCAGTCGAAGGGCATGAAAGGGAAGCTTTGGTTGGGAAGGGGTAAAACAGGGTTGTAGCTTTTCCCCAGTGTTATTCATTCTGTACGTTGAGCGACCTGTGAATGAAAGCTAGTCGAAATTAGGAGGAGGAAATTAAGTTCAGGGTTTACAAATAAATACTTTGTGGTTTGCACATGACATAGTTCTCATAGTTCTGTCAGAGACAGAGAAGGACCTGGAAGAGCAATTGAATGGAATGGACAGTGTGCTGAAAGAATCGCATAAGATGCAAATTAATAAGGTAATGGAATGTAGTCTGAGAATATCAGGTGATGCTGAAGAAAATAGATTAGGTAATGAAACGATAAAGGTGGTAGATGATTTTCGATACTTGGACAGTAAAATAACATATTATGGTCACACTACATGGATATAAAATGCAGAATGGCAATGGGGAGAAAAACATTTACAAAAAGAGAAATTTGTTAGCATCTCATATTAATTTAAATGTTAGGAAGTCTTTTCTGAAGGCATTGTGTAAATTGTTGCTTTGTACAGTTGCTTTGTATAGTTCATGTGGGAATAGGATAGAGGCTTTTGAGAAAGCTGAAAATTAGGTGGGTAGATTGCATAACTAATGAGGTACTGAACAGAATTGGAGAGAGAAAAGAAATCTCTGGCAAACCTTGACTAAAAGAATGGGTTAATTGGTAGAATACATTCTTAGACATCAAGAAATCATGAATTTAGCATTGGAGGGAAGTGTATGGGCTAAAAATTGCAGAGGGAGACCAAGTGACGAACACTGTAAGCAGGTGTTCTTATGAGGAGATGAAGACGCTTGCTCAGGGTAGAGTAGGGTAGAGAGCTGTATCAAACTATTCTCTTGACTAAAGACCACTACATCAACAAAATAGTGATTATGTCCTCCAATGTGTGCTATATGCTAGCTAAGCATGCAAAATCTCTTTAATGAGAATACTGTGAGGTGCATTCATGTTATAACACTTCAATTTTTTTAATTTTTTTTTTTTTTTATCACAAACTAATCACATGCAAACTGTGAAACTTCTGTTGCTTCTCAACTTAATGTTCCTGCAACTGAAAATATTTTTTGCATAGATGATGCCATGATTTCATAGCTACCTTGACTGCTTCTTTAGGAGTCTGCTTTGACCACCAGAAAATTATGCATTTGCAGCACGGCTAGTGAATTGTGCAAACATGAAGAGCATCTGTAGTGTCACTAGGATGGAACTGTCACTGTCATGCTCTTTGGAATGCAATGAGAGGATTATGGCATTGCTGTCCCAGAACATGGCCATCGACATTCTTTCAGCACTGGCACTAACCCGAAATTTATTTTGTGACGTTGAGTCTGTGTGCTTCCATTGTGCTGACTGGTGCTTCGTTTCAAGATTGATAAATGACATCCAGTCTCAACCATTGTCACAGCTGATGAAAAGAAAGTCCCATTCATGCTGTCATCATGTGTCGACAATGCCTGACAACTTGCCATGCCTGCCATGTGTCGGCATTTGCAGCACTAACCTGCATTTTCATGTCTTTGTGCAGGATTATGTACATACATCCCATACAAATGCTAACTTTGGAAGCAATGTGTTCCACAGTCCTTTGACAATCCTCCAAAACAATTTTCTCCACTCACTGGATCATGTAGCCAGACCAGCTGGTTCAAGGCCAAGACTGACTTGGTGTGTTGACTAATCTGCTTCTCTGGACTGTAACACCCATGAACACACACTAGACATGTCCATGACACCATCATCACATGTCTCAATCAACTGGCAATGAATTTAAATTGATGGCACATCACACAAATAGAGGAAACAAATGATCACACACTGATCTTGTACTAAGACTGTTGCCATTTTAAGTATCATTAATTGTCCTAACTCTGACATCTCGTTGAATAGGGTATTCTGCCAGATATCAGCATCTTTCAAACATGATATTTCGATAATGTTACTCTCTCTTCTTCAGGTGTTCCCTGAGACTGGCTGCCTGTTTGACTGGGTCACATATTTAGGCCTGGCTAGTTCCTAGTGTTCCCTATTTGGTCTGTGCTTGTGAGTCGTGCTTCCCTGACACTCTAGATGTTCCCTATTCCATCTGCGCCCGTCTGCCCCTAGTGACAATTGTGGCCTCTTAGTGTTCCTTTCTCAGTATGCGGCCACGAGTCGTGCTCCCCTGCCGTTCTAGGTGTTGTTGTTGTTGTTGGTTTTTGAGGGGACTAAACAGCTAGGTCATCAGTCCCGTTCTAGGTGTACCCTATTCCATACACAACCGCTCTGGTCGCTTCCAGCGGCAGTCATGGCATCCTGGTCTTCCCTTCTCAGTCCACTCCCGATTGGGCGTTCCCTATTCAGTCTGCATCTATGAGTCACACTCCCCTGTCTCTCTAGGTTTTAACTATTCCATCCACAGCCGATTTGGCCACCTCAAGTTGCGGGTTGTGACATCCTGGTGTTCCCTTCTCGGTCCACATCTGCACAGCGCAGTTCTCTGAGGCTTGTTACTTGAGTTAGAAACTCTTTTTCCGATGTTGCTTCAGTGGTTCAAAAGCCAGATTCTATGCAGTTGTCAGTTGGTATCCTGCTTCTCAGTTAACCAGCTTGTACTCTACAGATTCAGTGATGACACTATCCCGGAATCTGAGGGGTCTGGACCAAGATCTTCGTGTTCTCATATTCCATGGAATGTTCCAACTCCAGGCAGTGTTCAACTACTGCTGATTTTCTGGCCTGCCCTAGGCTGGTATGTCGCTGGTGGTTTGCCCAATGTAGGACATACACATTCACAAGGAATATTGTAAATCGTGGGTTTCCTTAATCCCAAGTCATCTTTGACTGTTCCAAGAAGAGCCCTGATTTTGCTAGGCGGGCAGAAAACACTATTGATGTCATTGATGTATTCTGCTGATCTTGCCAGAAATGGGCCGTGCACATGGTAGAAATTCAAGCTTCTTGGTTTCTTCTTCTTTCTCCTTTTCCAATGCATCCAGATGTCTGGTGGGATGCAATGATCTACAGATATCCCCAGCTAAAAATCCATTGTCAATAAACACTTGTTGAAGATGTTCTTGTTCCATTGCCAGACTGTCAGAGAGTGTCTTGCCTCGATGTACAAATGTTCTGATCATCCCGGTCTTCTGTGCTGGGTATTGGCAGCTTCTGGCATGTACAACCTTCTAAACTTAAAAATCAGGAGATCCAGTAAAAAAATCAGGGCACTCTTCAAAAAAATCTGGAGATATGTAATATCAAAAACAGAGGCTCATTTATTATAAACCTTAAGGTACCTAAGTTAGCATTTTACTATGGTGTAGCAAAACTATATTATGGCAGTGTCCCAAAAGTTGATTACATACTTCTATTTGATGCCAGTCTAGGTAATTCATTTGATATTTGGATTAAAACAAAAAAGTGCACAACTGTATTTTTGTGTTAAACTTAGTCTATTCTGGGAACATTTTACACAACACTTGACCCACCTAGTCATCACATTTTATTGGTAAATTGTGCTATAAAATAAACATCCAAACAAGCAATAAACACTTGGCCTGTATCACAATTTCACTTTCATTTTTATCAGCAAATTTCAGTTTTGTTTTGTTGCTCACATACGTCTCAATTTCTCTGTGCTTCATTGTTTGCACGTGTTTTGATATATTGATTACAATTTTTGCCATACTGAAACACATACCACCAAATTAAATTCCCACAAAGATGTAAAATAGCTGTTTGCATAAGAGATGCCATTCCATATGAAACTAACACTCCTTACTATCCATTCGAAAGGTTTCCATCAATACAAAAACAGCGTCTTCACTGATGCAGGACAATAAAACATCATTTCCAAACAGAGCACAAAACTAAAACAGTATGTATGTATCTCCAAATGGCAGGAAATGGCAGAGGAAATCTATATACCATAGTGCATTGCTTGTAATTTATATAAATTTTGATACATATACTGATTAAACCCCCATGAACCACAGACATTGCCGAGGTGGGGTGGCTTGCATGCCTCAACGATACAGATAGCCGTACCGTAGGTGCAACCACAGCGGAGGGGTATCTGTGGAGAGGCCGGACAAACGTGTGGTTCCTGAAGAGGGGCAGCAGCCTATTCAGTAGTTACAGGGGCAACAGTCTGGATGACTGACTGAGCTGACCTTGCAACATCAGCTAATGTGGCTTTGCCACACAGCTACTGCGAACGGCTGAAAGCAAGGGGAAACTACAGCCATTACTTTTCCCGAGGACATGCAGCTCTACTGTATGAACATATGATGATGGCATCCTCTCGGGTAAAATATTCCGGAGGTAAAATAGTCCCCCATTCGGATCTCCGGGCGGGGACTACTCAGGAGGATGTTGTCATCAGGAAAGACAATACTGGCATTCTACGGATCGGAGTGTGGAATGTTAGATCCGTTAATCGGGTAGGGAAGCTAGAAAATTTAAAAAGTGAAATGGATAGGTGGGGATTAGTGAAGTTCGGTGGCAGGATGAACAGGATTTCTGGTCAGGCGAGTACAGGATTATAGATACAAAATCAGTGGGGGGTATCACAGGAGTAGGATTGATAATGAATAAGAAAATAGGAATGCGGGTAAATTACTATGAGCAGCACAGTGATCGCATTATCATTGTAAAGATAGATACGAAGCCAACACCGACAACAGTAGTACAGGTTTATATGCCAACTAGCTCTGCTGATGATGAGGAGATCGAAGAAATATATGAGGAGTTAAAAGAAATTATTCAGACAGTTAAGGGAGAGGAAAACTTATTTGTGATGGGAGACTGGAATTCGGCAGTAGGAAAAGGAAGAGAAGGAAAAATAGTAGGTGAATATGGACTGGGCAGGAGGAATGAAAGAGGAAGTCACCTGGTAGAATTTTGCACGGAACATGATTTAATCGTAACAAACACCTGGTTTAAGAATCACAAAAGAAGGTTGTATACATGGAAGAGACCAAAGAGACACCGGAAGGTATCAGATAGATTTTATAAGGGTAAGACATAGATTCCGGAACCAGGTTATAAACTGCAAGACGTACCCAGGGGCAGATATAGACTCTGACCATAACTTGTTAGTCATGAACTGTAGGCTGAAACTGAAAAAACTGCAGAAGGGTAGGAAAATAAGGAGATGGGACTTAGATAAATTGAAGGAAAGTGTAGTTCTGGAGAATTTCAGAGGGACATTTAGGCAACAATTGACAGAAACAGGGGGAAATAAAACAGTAGAAGAGGAATGGGTAGCATTGAGAGATGAAATAGTGAAGGCAGCAGAGGACAAAATAGGTAGAAAGGCAAGACCTACAAAAAATCCTTGGATATCACAGGAAATACTAGATTTAATCAATGAAAGGAGAAAATTTAAAAATGCAGTAAATGAAACAGGCAAAATGGAGTACAGACGACTAAAAAATGAGATTGACAGGAAGTGCAAAATGGCTAAGCAGGAGTGGCTAGAAGCCAAATGCAAATCTGTAGAAGAATGTATAAGAAGGGGAAAAGTAGATACGCCTACAGGAAAATAAAAGAGACATTTGGGGATAAGAAAAGCAACTCTACAAATATCAAGAACTCAGATGGGAAACCAGTTCTCAGCAAAGAAGGGAAAGCTGAAAGGTGGAAAGAATACATAGAACAGCACTACAAAGGAAATGAACTTAGAGACGATGTTGTAGCAAGGGAAGAGGTAGTAGATCAAGATGAAATAGGAGATGCTATACTGAGAGATGAATTTGACAGAGCCCTGAAAAACCTAGGCCGGAACAAGGCCCCAGGAGTAGATGACATACCCTCAGAGCTACTAAAGTCTCTGGGAGAACCAGCCATGACAAGACTATTTGAACTGGTGTGTAGGATTTATGAGACTGGCGAAATACCCTCAGACTTTAAGAAAAATGTAATAATCCCCATTCCAAAGAAATCAGGCGCAGACAGGTGTGAAAATTACAGAACCATCAGTTTGATAAGTCATGGTTGCAAAATTTTAACACGAATTATCTACAGGAGAATGGAAAAGCTGGTAGAAGCTGACCTCGGGGAAGATCAGTTTGGATTCAGGAGGAACGTAGGAACCCGGGAGGCAATACTCACTTTACGTCTTATTTTAGAAGATAGATTAAGGAAAGGCAAACCTACATTTTTAGCTTTTGTAGATTTGGAGAAAGCATTTGACAATGTTGACTGGAATACACTCTTTCAAATTCTAAAGTCAGCAGGGGTAAAATATAGGAAAAGGAGAGTTATTTATAACTTGTACAAAAACCAGACCGCAGTTATTAGACTCGAAGGGCATGAAAGGAAAGCATCAGTTGGGAAGGGAGTAAGACAGGGCTGTAGCCTTTCTCCGATGTTATTCAATTTGTACATTGAGCAGGCGGTTTAGGAAATCAAGGAAAAATTTGGAATAGGGATTAAGGTACAGGGAGAAGAAATAAAAACATTGCGTTTTGCTGATGACATTGTAATTCTGTCAGAGACAGCAAAGGACCTGGAAGAGCAGTTGAATGGAATGGACAGTGTTGAAGAGAGCGTATAAAGTGAACATTAACAAGAGCAAAACAAAAATAATGGAGTGCGGTCTTAGAAAATCAGGCGATGCTGAAGGAATTAGATTAGGTAACGAAACAATGAAGGTGGTAGATGAGTTTTGTTACTTGGGTAGTAAAATAACATGTGATGGTCGCAGTACAGAGGATATAAAATGCAGAATGGCAATGGGAAGAAAAGCATTTTTGAAAAAGAGAAATTTGCTAACATCGAATATTAATTTAAGTGTAAGGAAGTCTTTTCTGAAGGCATTTGTGTGGAGTGTTGCCTTGTATGGGAGTGAAACATGGACGATAAGCAGTGCGAACAGGAAGAGAATAGAGGCTTCTTACAGAAGAATGCTGAAGATTAGGTGGGTAGATCGCATAACTAATGAAGAGGTACTGAACAGAATTGGTGAGAAAAGGAATTTTTGGCGTACCCTGACTAAAAGAAGGGACCGCTTGGTAGGACACATTCTTAGACATCGGGGAATCGTAAATTTAGCATTGGAGGGAAGTGTGTGGGGTAAAAATCGCAGAGGGAGACCAAGAGACGTGTATAGTAAGCAGATTCAAGTGGATGTGGGTTGCCGTTCTTATGAGGAGATGAAAAGGCTTGCTCAGGATAGAGTAGGGTGGAGAGCTGCATCAATCCAGTCTCCGGACTGAAGACCATAACAACAACAACTGATTAAACTGATAAATGAGCAAAGGACTTGTGGCCATGTATCAAAAATTGCAAGTTTCAAAATGAATCTTCATTTTTAGGTTAAAAGTTAAAAATCAGGAGAAATGGTGGCAAAATTGTTAGACTGGACAAAAAGTGAAAAATTAAGAGATTCCCACCTAAATGGGACATTTGGCATGTATGCCTGCAGATATAAGTCTGTGTGTGTTGGCCTTCAGTAAACACTATGGCCAAAGGTGCCAGCCACCTTCTTCAATACCAAGACCTTCATTAATGGAAGCTGGCCACATCCTTCTCTAGCTCCACAGTGAATTTAATATGTGGATGTCTTGAGTTCAAGTGGTTCAGTACCTCATCCAGATTTTTGCAGTGATACAGTCAAATGACAAATGTGTCATCAACATAGCTGCAGAAACATGTTGGGTGATAAGTAGCAGTTGTAAGAGCCTCATCCTCGAATGTTTCCATAAACAGGTTGGCAACTATCAGTGACAAGGGGCTACCCATTGCCACCCCTTTGTGTATTCAAGGGAACACCAGGAGGTCACGACTGCTGCTAAAAGCAGCCAGAGTGGGCACAGAAGGAATAGGAAATGCCTAGAGCGGCAGGGAAGTCCAACTTGTGGGCATGGACCAAATAGGGAATGCCCGATCAGGATCAGACAGAGAAGGGAAGACCATGAGACCACAACTGCTGCTGGGGGCAGCCAGATAGGGCATATCGGAATAGAGAAGCCCTAGAATGGCAGGGAAGCGCAACTCACGGGTGCGGATTGAATAGGGAACGCCTGATCAGGAGCAGACTGAGATAGGAACATCAGGACACAGACTGCTGAAGGTGACCATAGTGAGTGTGGATGGAATAGGAAACGACTAGAGTGGCAGGGAAGTGCTACTCTCAGTCACGGACTGAATAGGGAACACCAGGCACTGGCCAGGCATAAATATTTGACCTTGTCAAACAGGCAGCCAGTCTCAGGGAACACCTGAAGAAGACATCGAGTAATGTCATCAAGATATCATGTATGAAAGATGCTGATATCCGGCAGAATACCCAGTTTCAACGAGATGACAAATCACTGGGAAAGTCTAAGAAATTACAGTTCTAAATCTCTCCACTGCCATTCAGGTGCATGTTTATGTTTAAAAATATCACATGTTTATACCAGTAGCCAGTTATGAGAAACAAATCAGAGGTTTCATAACTTGAATGAACCTCAGGATTTTGCTTTCACCCCAGTAATAGGAAATAGCCTTTGAATATTAAACAATGAAACTTTTCCTCATTGCTGTTAAGAATGATGATCTGAGTGTTCTTTAAAAGCTACTAATACTTGCAACCTTGCGGGGCACGTTGTTACATTCCTTCTATTTGCATCGTATTGAAGTATTTTACTTTTTGTTTGGAATAAACAGTAACATTTTTTATTCTTTATTTTATATTCCCTCGACATATACCAATGGAAACTGCTATATGTACAATACTTTATATGAACATACAATAGAAAAGTGGAGCAAAATTAACACAACAATACCAGAATGAAACTTTCACTCTGCAGCGGAGTATGCGCTGATATGAAACTTCCTGGCAGATTAAAATTGTGTGCCAGAACCGGGACTCGAACCTGGGACCTTTGCCTTTCGTGGGCAAGCGCACTACCGACTGTGCTATCCCGACACGACAATTAAGGACGATTAAGGAAGAGGAAAACTTAATTGTGGTGTGAGAATGAAATTTGATAGTAGGAAAAGGAAGGAAATGAAAGATAATAGGTGAATATGGAGTGGATAAAGAAATGAAAGAGAAAATGAAAGAGAGAGCTGCCTGATAGAATTTTTCACAGAACATAATTTAATTATAATAAACACCTGATTTAAGAATCACAAAAGAAGGTTGTATATGTGGAATAGACCAGGAGACACTTGAAGGTACCAGATAGATTTTATAATGGTAATACATAGATTTTAGACCAAGGTTTCAAACTGTAAGACATACCCAGGGGCAGATATAGACTCTGACCATATCTAATAGGTCATAAATTGTAGGCTGAAACTGAAAAAAACTGCAGAAAGGCAGGAAAATAAGGAGATAGGACCTGCATAAATTGAAAGAACCTGTAGTTCTTGAGATTTTCATAGGGAACTTTAGGCAACAATTGACAGAAAGGGGGCGAAATAAAACTGCAGAGATGAGATAGTGAAGGCAGCAGAGTGCAAAATAGAAAAAAAAAGATAAGACCTACAAAAAATCCTAGGATATCACAGGAAATGAAACAAGTGAAATGGAGTACAGACAAATAAGAAATAAATGTGACAGGAGTGCAAAATAGCAATGAAGTGGCTAGGAGGCAAATGAGAGTCTGTAGAATAATTTATAACGAGTGGACAATAGATACTGCCTACAGGAAAATAAATGAGACATTTGGAGACAAGAAGAGCAGCTGCATGAATACAAAGAACTCAGAATGGAAAACCAGTTCTCAGCAAAGAAGGAAAAACTGAATGGTGGAAAGAGTTTATGGAGAAAATTAACTTCAAGACAATAATTATAGAAAGGTAAGAGGAAGTAGATGAAATAGGAGATACTATACTAAGGGATGAATTTTACAGAGCACTGAAAGATCTACACTACTGAAGAAATGCAGATGATAAAAGGGTATTCATTGGACAAATATATTATACTAGAACTAGAATTGACATGTGATTACATTTTCACACAATTTGGGTGCACAGAACCTGAGAAATCAGTACCCAGAACAACGACCTCTGGCCATAATAACAGCCTTGATAAGCCTGGGCATTGGGTCAAACAGAGGTCGGATGGCTGCCCATGCAGCTTCAACACGATACCACAGTTCATCAAGAGTAGTGACTGGCGTATTGTGACGAGCCAGTTGCTCGGCCACCATTGACCAGACATTTTCAATTGGTGAGAGATCTGTGCTGGCCAGGACATTTTCCACATCCAAAAAGACTCCTACAGGACCTACAACATGTCGTTGCACATTATCCTGCTGAAATGTAGGGTTTCGCAGGGATCGAATGAAGGGTAGAGCCAGGGGTCGTAACACCTATGAAATGTAACGGCCATTGTTCAAAGTGCCGTCGATGCAAACAAGAGGTGACCGAGACTTGTAACCAATGGCACCCCATACCATTATGCCGGGTGATATGCCAGTATGGCGATGATTAATACATGCTTTGAATGTGCATTCACTGCGATGTCATCAAACATGGATGCGACCATCATGATGCTGTAAACAGAACCTGGATTCATCCGCAAAAATGACGTTTTGCCATTAGTGGACCCAGGTTCGTCATTGCGTACACCTTCGCAGTGCTCCTATCTGTGATGCAGCAGCAAGGGTAACTGCAGCCATGGTCTCCAAGCTGATAGTCCATGCTGTTGCAAACGTCACTGAACTGTTCGTGCTGGTGGTTGTTGTCTTGCAAATGTCCCCATCTCTTGATTCAGGGATCGAAATGTAGCTGCATGATCTGTTACAGCCATGCGGGTAAGATGGCTGTCATCTCGACTGCTAATGATTCGAGGCCATTGAGCTCCAGCACGGCATTCCGTATTGCCCTCCTGAACTCACCAATTCCATATTCTGCTAACAGTCATTGGAATGCGACAACGCGAGCAGCAATGTCGCGATACGATAAACTGAAAATCACAATAGGCAACAAACCGATCTATATCAAAGTCGGAAACGTAATGGTATGCATTTCTCATCCTTACACAAGGCAACACAACAATGTTTCACCAGGCAACACCTATCAACATCTGTTTGTGTATGAGAAATCAGTTGGAAACTTTCCTCATGTAAGCACATTGTAGGTGTCGCCACTGGCACCAACCATGTGTGAATGCTCTAGAAAGCTAATCATTTGCATATCACAGCATCATATTCCTGTCAGTTAAATTTTGCATCTGTAGCACATCATCTTCGTGGTGCAGCAATTTTAATGGCCAGGAGTGTAAGTCGAAACAAGGCCCCTCAGAACTACTGAAGATTATGGAAGAACCAACCATGACAAAATTATTTCACTTGGTGGCTAAGATGTATGAGACAAGGGAAATACCCTCAGACTTTAAGAAAAATTTAATAATCCCCATTCCAAAGAAAGTAGGCACCAACAGGTATGAAAACTACAGAATCATCAGTTTAATAAGTCATGGTTGCAAAATATTAACACAAATTATTTACAGAAGGATGGAAAGCTGGTAAAAGCTGACTTCAGGGAACATCAGTTTGGATTCGGGAGAAATGTAGGAACACGGGAGACAATACTCACTTTACACCTAATATTAGAAGATAGATTAAGGAAAGGCAAACCTACATTACTAGCTTTTGTAGATTTGGTGAAGGCTTTTGACAATGTTGATTGGAATACACTCTTTCAAATTCTAAAGCAAGAAGGAGTAAAATAAAGGGAAAGGAAGGGTATTTACAACTTTTACAAAAACCAGATGGCAGTTGTCACAGTTAAAGGGCATGAAAGGGATGCAAAGGTTGGGAAGGGAGTAAGCAGGGTTGTAGCCTTTCTCCAATATCATTCAATCTGTACATCAGACAAGCTATGAAGGAAAGCAAAGAGAAATTTGGAGAAGGAACTAAAGTTAAGGGTGAAGAAATTAAAACCATTGTCTTTTGCGGATGAATTCTGTCAGACAGAGCTATGGAAGGACAATTGAATGGAATGGACAGTGTGTGGAAGGGAACATATAAGATGAACATTAACAAGGGCAAAACAAATGTAATGGAACTCAATCTAAGAAAATCAGGTGATGCTGAAGGAATTAGATTAGGTAATGAAACAATAAAGGTGGTAGTAATAAAAAGTAAGGACAATTTACAACTCACCCCAAAGGCATGGCGACAAGCTGCGACAGGCACATACAAAAGACACACACCTACAACACTTTAAGCTATCGGCCATGGCCTTCTTCATAGAACACTCACACAATCACACAGGCACACAACACATCATACAACCATCACCTCCGGCTGCCGCACTTCAAATCACGCACTGAGGCGAGTAAATCAGGGATGGGAGGGGAGAGGGGATATGAAGGTTACGTCACGATGGTGGGGATGGGTTAAATGGGAATAACGAGATGCAGCTTACGAATGGAGTGGGGAGGCGGGTGAGGGGAGAAAAACAAAATAAAATAAAATATACAAAATGCGTGCACACTGCAAGTACACAAGACCGTGTACACACACACATACACACACACACACACACACACCACACACACACACACACACACACACACACGTGCGCGTGCGCATGCGTGCACACATGCACATGCATGTTCGCATATGCATGCAGACATGCGCACGCACGTGCATGCACACATGCACATGCGTATGCGCGCACATACACATGCACATGGGCGCGAGTGCGCGCGCACACACACACACACACACACACACACACACACACACACACACACACGAGCACACATTCACTCACCACTCAAAATAGGTGAGGTTTGGGATAGTGAGGTAGTAACTGTAAGGTAGGGGAAAAAAAAGGAAAGTTATCGTAGGTTGAGGCCTGGATGATTTCGGGATCGGAGAATGTATTGTAGGGATAACTCCTGTCTGTGCAGTTCAGAAAAGCTGGTGGTGGATGGGAGGATCCAGATGACCCGCGTTGTGAAGCAGCCATTGAAATCAAGCATGTGCTCCGCTGCATGCTGTGCCACAGGGTGGTCCACCTTGTTTTTGGCCACAATTTGGCGGTGGCCATTCATCCTAATGGATAGCTGGTTGGTGCTCATGCCAATGTAGAAAGCTGCACAGTGATTGCAGCACAGTTGGTAAATTACATGGCTGCTTTCACAGGTGGCCTGGCCTCTGATAGGGTAGGATAAGCCTGTGACAGGACTGGAATAGGAAGTGCTGGGTGGGTGGATTGGACAGGTCTTGCAGCGGGATCTTCCACAAGGATATGATCCCTGTGGCAGTAAGCTAGGTGGTAGATGAGTTTAGTTTCTTGGGCAGTAAAATAACATATAATGCTCACAGTACACACGATATAAAATGCAGAATGGCAATAGGTAATTGATTTTGAAAAAGAGAAATTTGCTAACACTGAAGATTAATTTAAGTGTACGGATATCATTCCTAAAGGCATTTGTGTGGAGTGATGTCTTGTATGGGAGTGAAATTTGGACAATAAATAGTTTAGTCAAGAGTAGGATAGAGGCTTTTGAAATGTGTTGCTACAGGAGAATGCTGAAGATTAAGTAGGTGGATCGCGTTACTAATGAGGAGGTACTGAACGGATTTTTTTTTTTTTTTTTTTTTTTTTTTTTTTTTTTTTTTTTTTTTTTTTTTTTTAGCTTGGTGGGACACATCTTAGACATAAAGGAATCGTGAATTTTGCATTGTAGGGAAGTGTGTGGGGTAAAAACTGCAGAGGGAAACCAAGAGATGAATACAGTAAGCAGATTAAAATGGATGCAGGTTGCTGTTATGAAGAGATGAAGAGGCTGGCTCAGGATAGAGTAGGGTGGAGTGCAGCATCAAACCAGTCTACAGACTGAAAACCACAACAACAATAAAAACAACTGGAGATTCCAGTTGAGAGAGACTGAAAACCTAGCAGATGGTCCAACCGTTGCTCCAATCATTACAAGGGGAATGAATCTGAAGGCAACATTGTAGAAAGAGAAGATGCAGTAGATGGTGGGGGGTAAAAACTGCAGAGGGAAACCAAGAGATGAATACAGTAAGCAGATTAAAATGGATGCAGGTTGCTGTTATGAAGAGATGAAGAGGGAAACCAAGAGATGAATACAGTAAGCAGATTAAAATGGATGCAGGTTGCTGTTATGAAGAGATGAAGAGGCTGGCTCAGGATAGAGTAGGGTGGAGTGCAGCATCAAACCAGTCTACAGACTGAAAACCACAACAACAATAAAAACAACTGGAGATTCCAGTTGAGAGAGACTGAAAACCTAGCAGATGGTCCAACCGTTGCTCCAATCATTACAAGGGGAATGAATCTGAAGGCAACATTGTAGAAAGAGAAGATGCAGTAGATGGTGGGGGGTAAAAACTGCAGAGGGAAACCAAGAGATGAATACAGTAAGCAGATTAAAATGGATGCAGGTTGCTGTTATGAAGAGATGAAGAGGCTGGCTCAGGATAGAGTAGGGTGGAGTGCAGCATCAAACCAGTCTACAGACTGAAAACCACAACAACAATAAAAACAACTGGAGATTCCAGTTGAGAGAGACTGAAAACCTAGCAGATGGTCCAACCGTTGCTCCAATCATTACAAGGGGAATGAATCTGAAGGCAACATTGTAGAAAGAGAAGATGCAGTAGATGGTGAGGGGGGGGGGGGTAAAAACTGCAGAGGGAAACCAAGAGATGAATACAGTAAGCAGATTAAAATGGATGCAGGTTGCTGTTATGAAGAGATGAAGAGGGAAACCAAGAGATGAATACAGTAAGCAGATTAAAATGGATGCAGGTTGCTGTTATGAAGAGATGAAGAGGCTGGCTCAGGATAGAGTAGGGTGGAGTGCAGCATCAAAATATGAGATGGGCAAATACCGAATGATCAAAAAGTCAATATAAATTTGAAAACTTAATAAATCACAGATAGAGAGGTAAAAATTGACACAAATGCTTGGAATGACATGGGGTTTTATTAGAACAAAAAAAAGTTTAAATAATGTCCAACATATGATGCTAGACAGCAAAATGTCAGTGACTGCACATGAAAATTGTGTATAAAAGGAGCTGTAATGAGAGAGAGAATCAGATGCACCAGCAGTCGCAGCATGTTGACGTTACCTGAAAAGGCACTTTTAGTAAAGCTGTATTATCAGAATGGGGAATGTGCTAGTTCTGCATAACGATCCTATCACCATAGGAAGGGGATTAGAATGGGTAAAGGTCCGTTGACAAATGCAGCTGTGGCAAGAATGTTTTCGAAGTTCGAAACCATGGGTTGTTTAGATGATAGACTCCATAGTGGCCGACTGAGCACAAGGTATAATGCTGCTGAGACAGTTCAGGAAGAAATGGAGACTGTAGTGGGTTCATCTATGCATGGGGAAGTCAGTGCCCGTGCAGTCGCACCGGCATTCCTGTTTGATTGGCACTTAGGCGTACCCTCTGATGTTATCGTTACAAAATCCATTGGCATCATGAACTGTTACCTGGCAATTTAGTGAAGTGGAGGGCATTTGCAGTATGGGCATTTCAAAAGATGGCGGAAGATGACAATTGGTTGAGTAACGTGTTGTGGACTGATGAAGCTCATTTCATGCTCCAAGGGTCTGTCATCACCCACAACTGCTGAATTTGGGCCACCAAAAATCCTAGAACTGTCGTGGAAACTCCATTGCACAACAAGGAGGTCACGGTATGGGTTGGATTTACCACATCTACCATTATGGCGCCTTTTTTTCTTCTTCAAGGAACTGTGTGATTCTGGTTTTGTAACTGCTACCGTGACGAGTGAGAGGTACGCTGATATGTTACAGAATCACATAATCCCCAGCCTGCTGGAATGTACATTTTTTATGCAGGATGGCGCTCCACCCCATATTGCTAGACATGTGAAAGATCTCTTATGTGGGTTGTTTGGTGGTGATTGTGTGCTCTGCTACCACTTTAGTCATGCTCAGCCTCCCAGGTCCCCAGACCTCAGTCCGTGTGATTGTTGGCTTTGGGTTTACCAGAAATCGCAAGTGTATTGTGATCGACCGACATCTCTAGGGATGCTTATAGACAACATCCTATGGCAATGCCTCACCATAGCTCCACACATGCTTTACAGTGCTGTTGACAACATTATTCCTCGACTACAGCTATTGTTGAGGAATGATGGTGAACATATTGAGCATTTCCTGTAAAGAACATCATCTTTACTTCGTCTTAATTTGTTATGCTAATTTTTGCTTTTCTGACCAAATGAAGTGCCATGTCGGACATTTTTTGAACATTTTTTTTTCTCCCCTAATAAAACCCCAAGTCATTCCAACATGTGTGTCAATTTTTATCTCTCTATCTACATTATTCCGTGATTTACTAAGTTTTCAAATTTATACTGACTGAAAGGAATCTGAAAATGCACTGAATGACCTATGCTGAACGTCATGGCCTAACAAGCTATTCACACTGCGCGTGCCCTTATCACATGTCATGGACAGGTGATAGCCCTGCTGCGATAGTTCGCAGCCTGTCCACAAGAGGTCACAGCTGTCAATGACAACTTTCAAACCAGTGTTGCATTGTCAAACGACCGGTAGAGACAAGAGCATTCACTCTGTTATTGTACGCCAAGGTGAATACAGTGTTTGTTCCAAGCGGTGTTTACTTTAATGGTGGCGAGGTTACTGGTCGCGTAGTCTTCCTGACACAGCCATTGCAGAACAAGTTAATGTTTTACTGTCGAATCTTCAGTCATTGCTGGAAGTTATGGCTCAACAGAATGCTTCCCTCAAGGTGTCTATTGACACCTTGTTTAGGGCTGTGTCACAGGTTGGGTTGCGGTCTTCTGTGCCCATGCCTTCGTTTCCAACCCTTGACAAAAATGCTAAGGCTTGGTCCGACTGTGAACAGTGCTTGGTGCAGCTTCAGTCGCAAGCAGCCTTATCGTATATCTGTTCTCTCTTTGTGGCCTATTTTCACGTGGTGTCAGTTTGCATTTTTTCTACCATTCGTGTAAACAGCTGGGCCACTCGTACCGCGCTTGGGCCACGGAACTGCAGGGGTTGGCCTGTTGTTGTCAGTATCGGTCCGAGTCACATGAAGATTTGTATGCAGACTCTATGGTCCACGATGTTTTGATCTGTCTTGCTCCCAACCTAGATGTTCACAAGCAGGCTCTTCAATCTGAGGACACCTCTATAGCGGAGGTTTCGTGTATCGTGCGCATTCAAATTTTATGAGGCAGTGGAGAGTCAGCTTTAGACGTGGGAGGAGGTATTGTTGATTGACGATTCGGCCCAGGTATCCACAGCGCCTGTTTCTGCGGAGGCTATAGTTGACTTGCACCCCCCTCTCCTCCCCCTCTAGCACTTTGGCACCCACCAGTGGTTTACAGGCGGAGGGAACGGCAACATGCATCATTCACTTCAGAGAGCGAGTGGATTTCTTGTCTTTCATGTGGGGCGACTCATTCTCGGGAATTGTGCGCACACAGATGGCCCATGTGTAATCGCTGTGGAAAATTCAGACACATTGCCCAAGTGAGTCACTCCTCCACACGGGGCACAACAAGACCTCACACCCTTGCGATTTCAATGATTTGCCCATGAATATTAATAAGGTCATTCTCGTAGGTGTACACACACTGAAACTGTTTAATGACCGCTGAATTCTGCAGAAAACTGCCACGTTTCAAGTGGACATGAGTGCAATTACCTCACTTCTAAGTTCGGCTACTCATCAAGTATTGGGATCCCCCATGTTAGGTCCAGTGCTGCGCACATTGGTCGGTTACGGCGGCCACCCCTTTCTACTTGTGGAGTAATTTGTAGCTAAGGCCATGTATCAGAATGTTAGCCGCATGGTGCCATTTGCAGTTGTTAACAGTGCGGCAGCTACGAATATCTTTTGCCTTGACACATTCCATGCCTTTGACTTTACTATTACTGATTCTGACTGCTTGTTTTCTGATCAAATTCCATACAAGTGTCCCTTTCAACTACGCACAGAATTCGTGTCTTTGTTTTAACCAGGTCTTGGGTGTGTTAAGAATTTTCAGGCCTCTGTTACACTTAAACCGATGGCTTGCCCCGTCTCATCAGGCTCGGCCCCTTCCTATTGCTCTCCGTGGTGGTGTTAATTAGATCACCTGACGGCTGAGGGTATTTTGCTTCCTGTCACAGCCAGTGAGTGGGCCTCACCTCTAGTTGTCATATGCAAGCCCTCAGGGGCCCTGTGCTTATGTGGTGACTTTAAGAAAACTGTGAATTCCCAGTCCATCAATGATTCTTTCCTGATGCTTTGCCCGTCAGAGGCATATCTGCAGTTGACGTTGAATGACAAATCAAAGCAGACGCTGATAATTTCTATACTTTTCAGTCTGTTCAAGGTGGCCAGTGGCCTCGCAATCTTTCTGCGTATTGGGGCAGTTGCTAGCACCGGTACATTGTTGTATGAACTACATGGTTGATATTGTGCTGAGACGGTCCACACCTGCAGACTAAATTGCCAACCTCCGCTTCTTCTTTTTCTGTCTTGGATGTGGCTGCTCTCCAATGTAATTTCCACAAATCTTCCTTCTTGCAACCATCTATGGAGTACTTAGGCTATGAGGTCTCCCATTCGGGGGTGCACCCCATGATGGATCACGTGCGTGCAGTGGCGGACTTCCCCGTCCTTCCTCAGTTCAAGAATTTCAGGTATTCCTGGGTAAGGTCACCTATTATCACTGCTTCCTCCCACAGGCGGTCACAGTGGTGTACCTCCTGCACCAATTGCTGTGTAAGGGTGTCCCTTTCTGCTGGTCTTCAGCTTGCGAACGAGCTTTTTGAGCACTTAAAACAGCCCTCCTTGCCTTGCTGTATACACTGAAGGGGTCACACTAGTGGTGGCAGCGGTGCTGGCACACCAGTTCCCAGATCGGTCAGAATGCCTGTTGGCATTTGCATCAAAAACAATTACAGAGGCACAGCGCCAATATTCCCAGGTGGAGAAGGACGCCCTAGCCATCGTTTTCGTCCTCAAAAGAAATAAATTATCTTTACCTTTATGGGTCCAAGTTCACCCTATACACAGACCACTGCCTGCTAGTGACATTGTTCCAGCCTTTGGCTACTCTTCCAGACAAGGCAGCCCCTTGTCTCCAACGTTGGGTCTTGTACCTATCCTGTTTTAATTATGAGATATAGTACCGGTTGACAGCTTACGCCAATGCCGATGCCCTATCCCGCCTACCAATAGGCCCCCACATGGCCTTTGATGCGAAGATCTTTTGTTTTCATGGTTGACGAGTTGGCAGTCGAAACAGTCACGGATCACAGAGGCTACAGCTGCTGAACCGGTCCTCCAGATTGTCCTTAGCTGGGTGCAGCAGGGCTGTTCAGAGTGTCCTCCGGGTCAGGCGTCGGACCCTCTCCGCAATTATTTTGCAATTTGCCTGTACCTTAGCACCTACAAGGGTATTCTACTTCTATTAATGGAAAGCGGCTTCCACTGAATATTAGTTCCAGCGTAGTTGCGCCACCAACTTCTAGATCTTCTATACCGGAACCACTGGGGCGTCTCCTGCACAAAGATGGTTGCCCGCCGACATGTGTATTGTTGGCCGGGCTCACTGTTGAAAATACTTTCTATTGAAGGTCTCTTCAAAGAGGGCCATCTGCATGAGCTTCTCCTGCTGCGAGGTGATGCTTACCAGTGGGTATCCTTCATGGACAACCACCATTCTAAAGACCGAGACTGCAGTACTATAGGTCTGTTTCCCTATAGGGCCAAGACCTGGAGGTGTGGGATATTTGTAATGTTTTAAAAGCAAATGTCAACTTTTACACAGGCATAAAAATTTCTTAAAAATGAGTACAGTTACTAAAATGCTGATTTTTAAAACGTTTTCTTGACAGAAAAGCACATATCTAACACTATACCTTCTCTTTTCCCCTTCCCATGGGCATGGGTGCTTTGGAAAGCAGCTGCTGACAGGTTTGAACATTCCTGAAATATCAGTTTAATATGCAACAGTTGCATTTTTGATTTGATTTGATTTTTCCAGGGAAGCCAAAACAGTCTTGGTCCAACCCGCCACTGCCCGCACCGAAACTAAGTTTATTGTGCGGTATCGCTCCCTGTATATCTAGTAAAGCCAACCAATGCCCTTGAACAGTGCAAGGAGTCCCTTTACCAGTTCTTTATTAGACACAATTTCTTCGGGTCTGATTGTCCCAAATATTCTGTGCCTTTTACTCTCCAATGCAATGCATTCGAAGATTAGATGTGATGCAGTTTCATCACAGATCCTACATTTAGGGTCCTCTTAAGTTATTCCCATTGTACGTAGGTGTTTTTTGAAATTCCCATGGCCTGTCAGCAATCCAACCATGAGTCTAATCTCTCTCCTGTTCAGACCGAGGATTGCAGAGCTTCTTTTAAAACGTGGCTTTGGTATCATTACCTTGCCATGTTTTTGTTGATGGACTTTGGTCCAATATTCTACGTGCTGTCTTCTGAGCCAGTTACGTAGCTCCAATTTGATCATTGCCTTGGTGATTGTCAGGACAGGTTCCGGTCCAATAAATGGAGTGTCTGCCCCCATCCTGGCTAATCTGTCGGCATGTTCGTTGCCACTGATCCCCGAGTGGCCAGGGACCCACAATAGGTTTACTCTATTGCTTTCTCTTAGCTCCACCAGAACCCTGTGACATTCTGCAACAATTTTAGACCTTGTTGCAGGAGCTGCAAGTGATCTCAGGGCTCCCTGGCTGTCTGAATAGATATAGATGCTATGATCTTTGTAGCACCTACGCAAATTCTCCTCCACACACGCCCTGATGGCAATGATTTCGGCCTGTAATACTGAGGCCAATTTTCCTAGAGAGATGATGCCCTCCAGTCTTGGCTGCACTCCATATACCCCAGCCCCAACACCTTGGTCGGATTTTAACCCGTCAGTGAACCAGACAATATCCCCCGTACGGTGTCGAACTATTTTCTCCCACTACTCCCTACTTCCAATTGTTATATTGAAAGGCTTGTTGAAGCAGTATGGGGTTATAATATAGTCGGCTGGCATTTCCCCAACCTTTCCTATATTTACCTCACTAACTATTTTAGTGTGTGATTCTGGATATCCCAAAGAGTTCCAGTTGTTACCAGTTTTGAGTCTGTAGGAACCAGCTGCTGCCACCATCTTGACCCAAAGGTGTAATGGGGGCATATCCAGCATGGTTTCCATACCAGCAGTTGGTGTGCTGCTAATTCCGCCTGTTATGGCTAAGCAGGCTAATCTCTGCACCTTACCAAGCTCCTTAGCAGCAACCTGCTGTTCTACCTTCTTCCACCACACGACCGCCCCAGAGGTGATCCTAGGTCTAATCACTGTGGTGTATATCCAGTGCATACCCTTGGGGCTCAATTTTTGCCACAAGCTCTCCTGGTACTCACAAGAGTACCTTTTTGCCTTGGAGCAAATATTCCTGATGTGAGGGGTCCATGTCAGTTTCTCATCTAGGGTAACCCCTAGATATTTCACTGTCCCCTTCACAGGTAGCGCTTCATTGAAAAGCTTTAGATTCCAACTTGAATGTTGTATATGCTTCTTTGTGAATGGTACAACAACAGTCTTCTTGGGACTAACCCCCAGATCCTGTTTTCTGCACCAGTCTTGCACAATGTCCAAAGCAACTTGTGCCAATATTCTTTACTGTGTCAGCAAATTTGCCAAGTATTACAATGACAAGATCATCTGCGTATCCTTGGCAAAAGTAATGCCTAGAGTTTAATTCTCCAATGAGATCATTCACCACTAGATTCCACAATAAAGGGGAAAGAACTCCTCCTTGCGGGCAACCCCTAGTGGTGTTGATTACCATTTTTTCATTCATCATGGTAGCCTCTACCTTTCATCCACTGAGCATGGCTCTAGTCCACCTACATATAGTGGTCCCTAGGTCATGCACCTCTGCTGCCCTAACCATGGAATCGAAGGTCGTGTTGCTAAAAGCCCCCTCGATGCCCAGGAAGATACAGAGGGCTATTTCCTGAAAGTGTAGTGCTTTCTCCACCTTCCCAACGAGTTGGTAGAGATCTGTCTCACATGATTTACCTGGCTAATATGCATGTTGATTTGAATGTAGAGGAGCCCTACTTAACCTCTTTTCTCCAACATGCACATTAACCAGCTTTTCCAATGTCTTAAGAATGAAGGAGGACATGCTGGCCTTGGTATGATCAATTCTCCCTGGTTTAGGAATGAAGACAACCTTCACTGCCCTCCAGGCATTGGGTATGATTCCTGCTGCTAGGCTAACCCTGAATAACCTGCATAGGAATCTAATAAGATTTTCTCCTGCTTGTTGCAGGAGAGCTGGAAAGATTCCATCGGGGCCAGGTGACTTGAACGGTTGAAATGTTCCCACCACCCATCGGACCTTACTGAGATCGACACACTCCTTGGCCAAATCCCAGTCCTCTTTGCAAATACCTGAGAACCTTTGTCTCTCAGGAATCACATTCTGGTCTGAGTGATCCCCCAGAGTATATTGAGGAAAGTGAGTCTTGAGGATCAGTTCCAGCGTTTCATGTGCTGTCTTTTTGTACTCCCCATCCTCCTTCCTCAATGTTCCTCCTGGATTACTTGGTACCCTAGTGAGGATTTTATGAAGTCTCAGTTGAGCAGCTGTGTCCTCCACTTCCTCACAGAATACCTTCCAGGATGCCTCCTTTGCCCGTCTGAAGGCAAGGTTGTAATTGACAAGGGCCTCACGATACTTTGCCCATTGTCCTTTGCGCCTCGCAAGGTTAAACAGTCTTCGTACCTGTTACCTTTGCATTTCCAGGTTATTATTCCATAAAGGCACACTCCTATTTGTGCACTTCTTGGCGATTGAGCAGTTGTCCTGGTATGAGGTCACTATAGCAGAGCTTAAAGCCTCTGCTACTTCCTCAAACTGTGCTGGATTCCTTATCGAAGTTTTAATTTCCGATAGGCTGAATTAAAGGTCTTTCCCATATGTCTCCCAGTACGTTTTCCTGGGGTTCCTATAGGCCATGGTCTGTCTGGTTCCCATTTCAACCTTGAATTTAATATACATGTGATCTGATGAGGATGGCTCCAGGACCACATGCCACTGTTTGTCATAACTTCCCATCATCATGGAACCAAAAGTTATGTCACTTACTTCTTCCCTTCTACTATTCCTGAATGTGGGTTCATCACCCCTATTCAGGATCTCCAAGTTGTTATATAGGAGAAATTCAAGAAGGTGCTCAACTCTACTGTTGGTGTCCTTGCTGCCCCACGATAGATTGTGGACATTGGCATCACATCCCACCAACAGTTCGTCACCTTGCCGATGGCAGGCTTCCGTCAATCTCCTCACTTCCAAAGAAGGGGGAGAGCTGTCATCGTAAGGAAGGTATGCTGAGGCCAAAACAATTTCCCTCGTGATACCTTCCTCACGTTGCTGCATCCTGATGGTCACCAGGTCCCTGGAACAAAACTCCATCATTGGTATGAAAGGTATTCCATTTCTAACATAAAATTTCTGGCATAAATCAGCTTACCTCCAGTACCATTGAGGCCCGATACACCCCCTTTGTATAAATAGGGTTCTTGTATCAGGGCCACATCCACCTCCTGTCTCCCCAGGCGACGGCTCAGGACAGCAGTGGCCCCTTTACTGTGCTGCAGGTTTATCTGCAGCACTTCCAGTCCCCATCTTGCTGTCATTATTGCCTTTAAGGTCTTTGATTACCCTGACGGTGACCTGCAAGAACCCTAAAAACAGTTGCAGGCCTTGCTCTCGCATTGCCTTCAGGGACTTCTCTCCGACCTCCACCACCAGGGTTCGTCCTTCCGGAACGACCTTTTGGTTAATTACCCTCCAATCTTCTGTTGAGACTTTTGGGTTCTGGACCGTTATTTTCTCGAACAGAGTCTTTGGAGAGACATCCTTAAGGATCTTTGGTACCCATATTGATACCTTTGCGGTCTTCAGGAGTTCGGCTGCTTTCTTGACCAGCAGCTTCGCATCCTCCCACGGGGATATCATGGGCACCTTGTCCTTAAGCCATTCAGCTGAGTGCTCCCCCTCGCAGACAAAAATGAGGGCACCGCGATCTAGATAGATCCTTCTGAATTTGGGTCCTGGACCAGCGTCCCCGCAATCTCTTCAAAGAGGGCCATCTGCATGAGCTTCTCCTGCTGCAAGGTGACGCTTACCAGTAGGTATCCTTCATGAACAACTACAATTCTAAAGACTGAGACTGCAGTACTATAGGTCTGTTTCCCTATTTCCTGCCTTTTCCTGCCTCAGCCTTTTAGGATCAAGCCTGTCCAGAGAGGAGGGAGTCTTAGATACCTCCCTAACCCTCTTTCCACCTGTCTTTGACGTCGAGGGGGACTGTGTATCCCCTTCGACCTGAGGCAGTTTCTTTTTGGGGGTCTTGGGCTCAAGCCCTTTTGATTCCCTCCACTTATGTTTAGGAAGCCATTCTTTTCCTTCCTTTTGCTTCTGTTCCTTGACAAGTTTCCTCCTCTGAGCCTTCATTTCTCGCCCAGCCTCAACATCTGCGAATGTTACTACGCGCTCACTGTTGAAGATATTTTCTATTGAAGGTCTCCCAGTCCTGTTGGTGTTTACTTTACTGAAACCAACTCACTGGAGTAGATGAATTCCCTCAGAAATGAAGACATCCTTGAAAGAGCCAACTACTACAAACTATTACACCTGGCATGCAACATACATAAAACAGGGAAAATACACTCAGACCTCAAAAGGATTGTACAGTTCCAGTTTCAAAGAAAACAGGCAGGAGCACACATATGATTGTTTGTAGGAGAGGGCCAAGACCTGGAGGTGTGGGATATTTGTAATGTTTTAAAAGCAAATGTCTACTTTTACACAGACATCAAAATTTGTTAAAAATGAGTACAGTTACTAAAATACTGATTTTTAAAACATTTTCTTGACAGAAAAGCACATATCTAACACTATACCTTCTCTTTTCCCCCTCCTTGGGCATTGGTGCTTTTGAAAGCAGCTGCTGACAGCTTTGAACATTCCTGAATTATCAGTGTAATATGCAACAGTTGCATAACACTGACATGATTTTTTTCACCAAAGAATGGAAAAACCTGGTAGAATGTAACCTCATGGAAGATGAATTTGGGTTGTGGAGAAATGTAAGTACACATACACAAGTTTTGACCGTATATATATATATATATATATATATATATATATATATATATATACACTGCACTAGTGGGAAACAGGAAGGTCTGTATGGGCACAGTAGGAGTACCAAGTGGCAAACATCACAGACGACTTTTATAAGGAAGATTTTTATCACTAATCTTCAACTTTTTAACTGTCTTATAAAGTAGTAACTCTCGATTAATCATGAAAATTCTCTTCATAGATGATAAATTATTGTTCAAACGAGATAGATTGACTGGCCAGTACTTACCTTTGTGCTGTACCACCGATAGTTACACAAATGAAGAAACAGAAAAAAATGGGGTGAAAATGGCCAAGCTTTCAGAACACAGTTCCTTCATCATATGGGAGAGAAGGGAAGAAGAAAGGATGGGAACAGAAGAGAAAGGTAATTCATGACCTAGGTCATGAAGGTGGTGTTTCGGGAGTACTCTGATTACATGGAAATTATTAACTGACGTGCTATAATATTCTTCAAAAGAGGTAGATTGGCTGGCCAGTATTTACCTTAGTGCTATAATACTGATAGTCACATAAAATTATAAGAAAAAAATAGGATACCAGCTTTCAGAACTATCTCCATTTGTGTTTTTTGTGTGACTATCAGTGGTACAGAATTAAGGTGAGTACTGGCCAGCCAATCTATCTAGATTTTGAATGATAAAGTAGCAACTTCATTGCTTAATGAAAAAGCACATTAGATAGTATTAATAGGATCAGTGGAGCTAAGAAAATATTGTTCATGGTACAGACAGATGCCTGATGTTGTGGAGATTAAAATCTGTCAAAGCCAAATGTCCAAAAGAACAGATGTCACACATATGTAACTTTTACAATTTGCCAATGACGGGAAATGATCCTTTCTTCAGTGCGAAGGCACTCCTAGGCCCTTACTCTTATGGAATCAGTTTGAATAACTATGAGTTTGAGTAATAGTGGGCATGGTAAAGTTGAGAATTTGTATCTGACCAGAGATGGACTTGAGTAATCCATTGCAGGTGTGGTGATTACTGTGTCCCCAGTGTTGTAGAGGTCAGCACAACTGCGTAGAAAACAGAAGACCCAGGTTCGAATCACAGCTCGGTACACATTTTCAACTTTATCCATTGCGAGTGTGAAGGTCGGGGTGATAGTTTAAAATAGGGAAAGTTTAATTTTTAAAACTCACAACCACCAACTGCGAACCAAATTCCTAAACATGCAAAAACACTGGAACTGTGATTGCTACTATTTGACTCGTTTTCTAGGGGATGATATCACACGTTTGCAGCTTTCCTTCCCTGCATATGATTAACAAAACAAATTCATAATAAAGTCAAGTTCATGAGAGAACTGGGTGTGCTAACTACTATTTTTGAAAACACATGAAAGTTCACTTTCTGTTGTTTATTTCACAATATTAGAACCCTGTGGCTGATACGTCTGTACGTCGACACATTTATCAAAAAAAAAAAAAAAATAGCCCGTGAGTCCCCAGACAAAATGAATATTTGTCGCAAATTGTTTTCTCACCATGTGCCTGTCTCAAACACCGTTTATGTTCATGCCTATGCGATGACACGTGTTACGCTAACAAAACACAGTCACTTTAATTCAATGCAATGCACACCTTGTTCCACCAGATAAATATTCACAACACACAGTAGCACTCGATACAACTTGGTGCAGTCTATGACGAGCAACCACACATGGCAATTGCCACACAAAAATCTAAAGTCTCCACCTGGAGATCCAGATTCCGACTGATGCAGAGCAACGCCGCCCGGCCAGCTACCCCACTTGCTCCCGACTTGTCACTTCCTGCCCTAGCGCGTGCATGCCAAAAGCTCAACTGCCGGGTTTTTTCCCTATGTCATCAACTTCCACATGTTTGCTGTTCTAACCGACTTCCAACGTACAGCGCTCAGCCAATACATTTCTAAAACTTTACTTAAAATCAAAATAATTACACTACCCATTAAACAAATTTCTTATGTTTTTATATTGGTACACACATCCTTTACACTATTTATTACAATCGTGCAATTTCTTATATCACAGAAAAGTGATTTAACTGAATATTTTAAGATAAAATACACAAGATTAATTGAAAATAAAATGAGAAAAAGTTAATATATTACTTTTATAAACAAACATTGCCATGCTAGTTGTGTAACTGTCTGGTATTCATTGGTAATTCATTACTTTTCATTGTCAATTAAACATATTACGTCAGATGTGACTATATCAGCTAATGTATTGTTTATTTGTCAACAGGCTATTTTGTAATGAGGGCCTTAAAGGTTCCTAACTGCATCGTATTACTTCAAATGCAAGTAGTATTAGAATATTTTATTTCACGCTGTGCACTGCACTGCACCTGGCACTCGCCATTGTCCCTCTCTCCCCTCACCGGAAACGAAACTGGAAAAAGCCACCAACGTCGGCCTGCTCGTTGGCCACCCGTCAGCTACAAGCACACAGCAAATCTCAACGTGGAGAATTTCTACCTTTGGCCTAACTATAAATGTTGTCACCCAACTGCATACATACATTGCTACCATAATTAATAAGATTAAAATTGTGTAACATTTATTGCATTGGCATGGTCAATGTTTGCAGTGAACTTCATACTGTTTAATTATCAAATGCTATTAATTACCAGTATTTCTATTGTGCGGTAATCTCACACCATTCACAGTTAAATTCATACAGTCCATGAATATGAATAGATAATAATTGCTGGATCCAAAGTGATGTCTGTTCTTCCGGACACGTCCGAAAGTACATGCACCACGTATATATAACTTGGGCATTTTCATATTAAGAAGAAATAAAGAATATATACATAGATATATAAACTAGCAAAATTATTTTTGTAGCTTGTTTATACACGAACTGCTTGACACGTCCTACCTCATCATTAAGCCCCATTCGCAACTGTGTTTGGAGTGCTTGGCAGGACCACAGTGATTGTAGAGGGCTGTCGGGCCAGGCATGCTATTACACAACCGACTTATCCATATCTACCATACAATTCAATGTACTATTTTGATCCAAGGGATGAATAAAGAATGAATCAATCAACTTATCTTAGAACATAGGTTAAGGAAAGATGACTTATGTTTATACCACTACTAGCCTCGGAGGCTTTTTTTGACATTGTTGACTGGAATACACGGTTTATTTTGTACACTGAACAAACTATAACTAAAATCAGAGAAAATGTGGAAAAGGAATTAAAATCTGCTATAACATTGTCAATCTAGCAGAGACATTACAGAACTTGGAAGAACAGTTGAATGGAATGAATAGCAAAAGACGATTACGGTATAAGATGAACATTAATCAAACTAAATCAAGTAGGGCAGAATGTGGCCAAATTACATTAGGGAATTCTGGAAGATTGGAACAACCTGACGCATCCGAAAATGGATAGTTTGGTAATGTAATATAGTATGCCAAGTCAAATCCTCATGCCGGGGAGACACCGTCATAGCGGCGTTTCATGCTGTTTGCACAGATTTATAATTGAAACATGTATGTAAATCATTGTAAATGTACACATTTATTAGCGAAATAAATTTATAATATTTTACAAACATTGCCCAACACATTTTATGAACAACGTATCACCTTCACCTACTTGATCTCAGAAAAAATACGATTGACATTATTTTTTTTTTTATTTTTTTTTTTTTTTTTGGTATTTTAAAGCCACCGGAGATGGCAGGCTGGCAGCAGCTCATTTGCTGCTCTTCAGCCGAGCGTATTTACAAAGTTGACAAGTCTATAAAAACAGAGAGAGGTGATAAAATTTGATGAATTAAAACACTACAATGGAGGTTAAACAAATACGTGAAGGCGAATCCATTTTATTTTACTTCTTTTCTTTCTTCAGCTCTTGCTTAAGCTACTCGAACTCTCGTAAAGCCTATGGGCTACGCTGTAGTATCGATATCTCACCATAGGTGAAGGTATGTTAATCTCTGGAGTCTGGATATTCGCGAAATTTTTGAATACAGAATAAAGCTGTATTTAATAAATATTGTATCCCATAGTAAAAGGAGGACAGTGCGAACACGGCATACCAATGGAGACTGTCAATGAAACTGATAGTCCCAACGATATATGGATGGTATATTGTCATAACCTATAATGTCAGTACGAAAATTTCGAATTTAGATCTCATTTCCAGGAAACTTCTTATTTTTCAGATACGCCCATGTGAAATCTATAATGATGAATACAGCGACTGTAAAAGTATGTCAGCAAGATTTCATCAGTATTTCGTTTTCGGAAAATTTGTTGACTGCTCTCAGTGGAAGCATGATTACGAAAATTGTGTCCGCTGGAAAGACAGCAAAAATCTTAAAGCGTGTGTAAGTAGTACGTGAATTCAAAATGCCAATCCATTGTTAGTTGTTCATATAACCCTTAAATGAAGGGACCCATCTCAAATAAAGAAAAAAATGTTTTGGACGTTGCTGTACAGTAGGTCATAAAATTTGCTAGTAATATATTTATGTGGTGTAGTTCTAGTGTGGCTGTGGTTGTTATGCTTAATATTATGCTGCTTATAATATTTACTTTAAAAAGAAAACCAGCAGGTACGAACTCTACCAGAAATTGTTTTGCTCTCTTTGGCACGACTTTTGCGTCTTGCTCATTAAAAGTATATCTACACTACATATTCAAACAAACTGTCTTGCTGCCAAGTCTACCAGAAGAAAGGTAAATCTTGTGAAATGTAAATTTTACTTTCAATGCCATCGTTGAGAATCTCAGAACAGTAAGAAATCTTCCGAATATATTACAGATATAACTTTTACTGTTTGTGAGAAACGTGTAAGTAGGAAAGCTAACTTTTCCCTAGTACCAAAGTCGTGCTGATAAAAATGTTCTATAGTTTCTATCTTAGATATAGTGTTGAAACTGAAGTACCCTTTACCTTTCACTGATAGTACTACTGCTGTTATAATATTGCTTTGAAATGCCAATTTTGAGTTCATATTTCTGTAGGAATACTTATTTCGAAATAAAATAATCACTGTAATTTCTCCTTTGTATATCAATACCAAAGATTCTTAGATCAAGCAGTGTCTAAAATAAGGGAAAAGCAATAACACACTTACAGTAGATCAGTGCATGAAGCACGGCCACACACAAATAGTATTCAACATCTCAGTGCAACCCACCTATTGACTTGCTTTTGGGTGAAATGTTTAAGTTTTGTAGTCGTAATTTTGAGAAAGCACCATTTTTTTTTTTTTTAAGCATCTGCTTATGTGTCAAAAGCTGCTGCAGCTATGTAGATGTTCTATAATATGGGACTTTCCTTCAAAACGTTTTAGGAGTTATTGCAAGTTCTTTATAAAAATAGCTGCACCAATGTAACACTTAAAATTAGCCACTGTCAGAGTCTGTAGTTAGATGTGATTGATATGGGTCCTGATCATCAGAGCCCAGAAAAAGCTTAAGGTGTGGCTTCTCTTCTTCACTTACCTCCATGTTGAAGATAATTTGCCTAGCAAATAAAATCGCTATTGTCACATGTCATCCGTATGTAGTTGAAACTTCGAAAACATGGAGCAAAAATTGGTGAATTAGTTCTTATTTTTGTTGTTGAAAAGCACGAGACTAGCATTTTATGCTAGAAACAACTTACCACCAAAGTAAAGTCCAGGTTGGAATATCAGTAATAGGTAGTAACTGCAGAGATGATCAGAGCTGCATACAGACAATTTAGAATAGATAATCGCATTCACACAACTTAAGATTTTCAGCCCCAGCCTTCACCAGAAAACATTGTGCAATTACTCGGACATAACTCATGGAAAATAACCACTATATCTGGCTGCTCCGACACATGAATATATTTTCTGATGGAAGCTGTGGCCAAAAACTTAAGATGTGCAAATTGGACTGTTTATTCTATGTGCCTGCCTATGACAAAGTACCTAACTGTCTTCCACCTGCCTTATAAACATAAAAACTTACCAAGTCCTTAGTAGTAAAAAATACTTCAGATATGCCACTTGAAACAAGAAACTGTATGTAACATCATTGTACTTATTGTTTGTTGAAAGTCATGCTTTAAATTGTGTTGTACTGTAACTTGGCATAAGGCCTGACCTCGTGCTCTGATTATTTTTAAGTGTTCCACGGTATCACTGTATACCAAACAAAACACATTATTTAGCACCAAGTAAGTTTATTTCCTTGAAACAACAGAGATGTTGGACCTTAATTGTAAATTAGTTTATAATGTGGCCATCATCACTTCTCAAATCAAAACTCAATGTTTCACCCAGGTGAAGTATTAAACACCACACAAAGAAGACAAGGCAGCAACAGATTTTGACACACACTCTAAATGAAATCGAGGAACTTGCTTATATTTTCCTGCACATCATGCAATACATCTACCAGTGGCATAGCTAATTTCTTCTTCTTTCAGGGAGTGGGTTCTGTCCTGTTAAAGTACAAGATATTAGGATGAGCATCAGAACCAAAGATAAACTGTCTTAATTTGTACAAATGGAGTACACATTACATGTATGATTTAAAAAATCACTGATGTGATGGCTCTGCCTTTAAACACTGGGCATGGGTAATTTTTTTGTACTAGATCTCGGTCTCAGCAGAATTTGATCAGAACTTACCATGAGTAGGATTATTAATGTTATAATTATGGATACAATCATTCTTACATTACAGGATAAATATAGCTGAAGAATATAATAGTTTTATTGTATTTTCTCACAGGACGATCTTATAAAAAGTGAGAAGAAGCGCAGATATGAACGGCTGAAGGCACATTTTGACAACGACGTTTGGGAGAAGAGAGATGCACCTCCAGAAGACTGGAATAAACCTCTTCCTGAATGGATGCAGAAAGAATTCAAAGACACTTATTTAGCACATAGAGCGAAGGAACTTGACGATCCGAAAGCATTCAAAGAATCACAAAGAACTTTGTGTGTTATATCGTAAAATTCCCGTTCACCAAATTGTTAAACTGACGATCGCCCGTTATTCTGCTGTACAGAGTTGATGCTTACTATGAATAAATATCTATAGACAAAGTTGGAACTACTTGAAGCACTATTCTCTGCTTGATAACCTTTGCGAACTAAGAAATTGTTAAACCAAACCAATTTCTTTTCCACCTGCTTGCCATACAGTATGTGAGGATGAACTTAACTGCATTCCTTACTAACGTCCATCTCACGTTATGTTTATCATTTGTATGCTGGACCCATAACGTTTTAATTTGCAATAATATAAGTGGTCAAAACATTTCTCGTGTTACGTCACTCAATAACAAACAAAAACTTACGTCTCACAGAAGTATTCATAACACGAAACATTTGAAGGTGCTAAGGCTTGCAGGCGTACCAACAGACGATAGCAAACAGGTTTGTAGACACAATGGACTTGATTAATATAGCGATTGATCTTCAAATCTATACGGCAATAACCAAAATAGGTACTCAATTTTTTTCCCAGATTTCAGTGAGCCAGACTAATGTTTCGCGGTAAATGACTATCGAGTTAGATTCCGACCTGCGTGTAATGTAATGTTGGCTCTATGAGTAGTGGTATAAACACTCAGAGTGTAATACCAGTTTGAGCGAAACGATGCGTCCGTGAGGTGTTGTGTATGGTTGTTGCTGTGAAGTGAGCTATAGTGACAAGCATTAGCAGTGATGCTGGTTTGAGTTACGAGACTTTCTGTACAATATTAACTTGGTGCAGGTTTCGAAGTTAACTGTCTTGCCGTCGTAACTCTGTTGTGGCTTTACAGTGGTATGCCATGGCAGACACCGACGATTATCTGTCTGTTTACAAAAAGTTTTTCGATGATTTCGCGGCTACGGTGAATCCAGACGACCAGTTGCCCGTTAGAGTTGCTGGATATTTTCTGCGTGAAGATGAAATTGTTGGAGAAATTGTTGACTGGACTCTACAATATCTTAATCAAAAGTAAGTAACCGCATATGAAATTGTTGACTTTCCCACAGTAAGTAAATTGTGATCATACAGTCAGTTGTTTTTTTATCTAAGGAATTTATGATACCTGCATTCCTATCGCAACATTCTGAAACACGGAAGTTTTATATGTTGAAATTTGGTGGGGTGTAACTTTGTTTGCATTGTCATTGATTATATTGTTTGGTTTTTTGTTGCTATATGAATTTAAGTGCTGGGTTGCAAAAGAAATAAATGCCCCGTCATGCCATTACATTGGAAAAATTGTTTATATTTGTCAGCATTGCTGCGTGCTTTTACTTCTAAAAACTGACATGTGGGCGACTGGACGATATTAGTGTTTGCCAACAATGGTAGTGGACGGGCTGGGTAGAATTCGGGGCAGCTGTGTTAGCTTTCGGATTTTGTTGCTTGAACTAATTACAGAACAAAGCGAAAACTTGCCACGCCTTCTTTTCGGGTTCCGATATTTGAGAAAACCTGACGGTGGTATAAGTATATTATTTGCTAATTAACTTGTGTTAGAATTATTTAATAATTAGGCTACAGAATTGGTAAAGAAGCCGCACATTGAATTATGCACGAATCTAGGTGGCATTCTTTTTTGCGGACTTTCGAAGCTATCAGCAGTGGTCTAATGGCAACGCATCGCAACCGAACGAATGCAGGAGTTTGATTACTATTTAATGCGTAGTATATTTATTGTACTATATCGAATTATGTAATAAAGGACTTAATCCGTGCGGTTTTGAGAGGGGGTGAAAATATCTCGTGTAGTGGAAATCATACATAAACATACACTTAAAGAAACTACATAGGAATGTCGTAAATATTCTCTTACAACCTATGTAGTCAACCGACTAGGCTAGTTTGGGAGGTGACAAATTGTTGTAAACATAGACGTTGGCACTTGCTTGAGGCATTGGACCTCATGTTTCTGGAATAGACGTAGGGAGTTTTTTTTTTTTTATTCGTTCCAAAATTCTGTAAAACTTTGCAAAGGCCCGACCGCACTTTTCGTCTCGAAGTGTAAAGACAACACAAATGATAAGTTTCAAATGATTGCTAGTTTTTAATTAATTCATGAGGCTAAGTAAGTGGATGGATGAACTTAATTGCAATTCTATATCACTTAATTTGCGATACAATTCTGACGACATCACGTGTACGGCCCGTGTTGAAGTTTAGCCGAGAATCCTCGGATATTACTAGAAACTGTTTTTGTTTTGTTAATTTTGAGTATCACATGGCTGTTCGCAATGAAACAATACTGAGACCATAGCGCTTATACGCTATGCTCAGACGTCTCGAAGTAATGACCATAAACGAGACAGTGCTTGGGCAGTGACGTTTAGGTAGCCTAGACACATCATCCTTTTGGCGCAAAAAAAAAAAAAAAAAAAAAAAAAAAAAAAAAAAAAAAAAAAAAAAAAAAAAAAAAAAAAAATTGAAGATTAGGAACTTGCTTCAAATTGTGTGGCCAAATGACCACAACGCTACTCTTATAGAAAACCAAATGAAATGACGACGCCAATAAACTCAATTACAGCCTCGTTACAACGTTTCGATTTTCACTGCTGACATCCTTGACGCCGGCCGCGGTGGCCGATTTTTCTGAGGCGCTCCAGTCACGGCCTGCACGGCCCCCCTCAGGCATGGATATTTGTCCCGTCCTTAGAAGTAGCTAGTTCATAAGTAGTTTGTAAGTTTAGGGACTGATGACTCCGTAGTTAAGTCCCTTGAGCTCTACAAACATTTGAACATCCTTGACTTGCAGTTGCGGCATTGTAGTTCCCCGGTAGGCGTGTTTTACTGCAGCTGAACTAGAACTCATTTTCAGAAAACGCTGTTACCTTTATATGTCGTTTCTATCATAATACGTGATGGGCAAACGTGACAGCAGTTGGTTGCATTTCGAATTTCAGTTATTACATTTACGACAGTTTAAAACTTCAATGCCTGATGGAGACGGGAACAGAGCTGTAGATATGAAAACGTCCACTTCCTTTTAACACTCTTGACATTTACATACATACGAAGCACGATTTTTGTTTTGTAGGCATTTATAACAGAGCACTTTTGGAACTGGTTTTCTCGTATAATTAACATTAAAAACCGGAACTTCAAAATGTGTGATCACTTATTAATATTGTCATTTAGAACCTAGCTAGGCGAAAGAAGTGTTACAAAATGCTACAGTGCAGAAATATCAATTATGACAAGTTAAACGAAAATTTAGCTGTGAAGGAATGCCAGGAGAAATTTGGAGAGGGAATTAAAGCCCAGAGGGAGGGAATAAAAACCTTGCAGTTTGCTGATGACATAGTAATTCTGTCAGAGACAGCAAAGTACCTGGAAGAGCAATGAAATTGAATGGAAAGTGTCTTGAAAGGAAGTTATAATATGAACATTAACAAGAGCAAAACAAAGGTAATGGAATGTAGTGTTGGAAAATCAGGCGATGCTGAAGGAATCGGATTAGATAATGAGAGAATAAAAGTAGTAGATGACTTTTGTTATTTAGGTAGCAACATAACTTCTGACGGCCGAAGTAAAGAAGATATAAAACGCAGACTGGCTATAGGAAGAAAAGCGTTTTTGAAGAAGCAAAATTTGTTGACATCCAATATTAGTTTAAATTGTATGGGGTGAAACGTGGACGATAAGGAGTTCAGACAAAAAGATGATATCTTTTGAAATTTGGTGCTATAGACGAATGATGAATATTAGATGGGTATATCTCGTAACTAATAAGGTGCTCAACAGAATTGGGGAGAAAAGGAGTTTCTCGCATATCCTGACTAGGAGAACGTATATGTTGGTGGGACACACTCTGAGACGTCAAGGAATCCTCAACTTACCGTTAGAGGGGTACGTGTGGGATAAAAATCGTAGAGACCGAGCGTCGAATACAGTAAGCGGATTCAAAAGGATGTAGGTTGCCGTTCTTATTCTCAGATGGAGGCTTGTACAGGACAGGGCAGCGTGGAGAGCTGCATCATACCAGTCTGCGGCTGGGGACCACAATAATAATAATTTAATGAGACTTGCTGGGCAAGGAGAGAACGTCTACAAACGCTAGAATTACAATGCCCAACTGTCCGTTCAACGCACAACGGATCAAGTATTAAATTACAGTTGCAGTTGTGTAACGTAATGCTTTTCGTGGAGGTATTTGAGGTTCTTATCAATTTAACACTTATTCAAAGCGATTATCTGAAAATGGGCCGGGCCCGAAATGTGCGATGTCGAAAAATATGATAAAAAAAATCTATTACCTATTTCTCAGCTATTTTCCTGTATTTAACTAATTGTAGTTATTGAGAAGATTATTATGAGACTTCAAAATAATTCAATTGTTAGCCATTTAGTTAGCACCTGTAGCGATTTCTGTGGGTAAGGCTTCATTTATACGGAAATATCTGAGTCGACTAGCGAAACTACATGTGATTCGGATGCTAGAACTATCGTCGGACCTTTGAGGTAATACAAATGCCTTTTCTTTAGTCATATTATGCAATTCCATTATCTTTATTCCAATAATAACTTTCTGTTATTAATTTTTTGTATATATTCGAAACATGTGAGCCTTAGCCATTGGATAGAGGACACTACTTCGAATTGGGCAAGAATGTGGACGGACCTGACTTTTTCCGAAAGAATTGCCATTGTATTTACACGGAGTATCCGGCCCCGAACATAAATGAGAATGCAGGACTGGCGTTGAAGTACAAGTTCTGTGTTAAACATATCGTCATCTTATATGACGTAGGGTGAGAAAGCAGATTGCTTAGTGTGAATAGCTATGGTAGAGAAGGATGAAGGATTTTCTCCAGTATTGGAAGAATAACTCACTTCAAGCGCGCTATACAAGCCTAAATGGGTAATTTGTCGGACGCGATTCCACCTGTCAGCTTTGACCCGTGCCGTGGAGGTTCGAGTCCTCCCTGGGGCATGGGTGTGTGTGTTTGTCCTTAGGTTAGTTTACCTAGGTTTAAGTAGTTTGTAAGCTAGAGGCTGATGACCACGCAGTTTGGTCCGATAGATTTACAAACATTTGAACATTTTGACCTTTGACCCGTGATGTCGTATCAGCGCGGTAGTCTTGATGTGCTTGCGTGTTTGTAGAAGGCGTAGTAATTACGTGGTGGCTGAGTTAAAGACGATAGTTTGTTTACAAACAGAACATATAGATTAATATTTCGTTTAAAAATGATCTGTAGCTTCACTCTGATGGTAAGGTATAGGTTAGAGAGGTGTTTTTTTTTTTATGTCATGTGAGCCCCTAAGGCGCTAATATTTGGGCTGAGACCTGTGATCGATAGTACATTCTGTTGTCTGCAATTTACGTGGATATCTACAGATTATTTATTATATACAACACATAAGTATTAAGATATTCCGTATACGGATTTTCTGACATGTTGATGACGTCATGGGCCAAAGCAGACATGTGGAATCGCGTCTTAAAATATTACCGCCTAAAAATATGCGCTGTATCATAATCATTTTCTCCTCGTTTCTCCAAAAATTCATTGATGTCAACCTTCTAAGAACGATTTCCGAAATTTCGAAATGCGTTGTTGGATTCGGTACTCGAGTCTTACGATTATTGACTCTTATCCGAAACTGAATTCGCCTTTAATTGCAAGACACTTCTTAGTGGGTCAATTTGAAACAGGCGATAGTGACTCGGGGACCGATTATATTGAGACAGGGAAGCAAAGCTAGAAAACGCATGTAACAACGTATCCCATAGTAATCATTCAAAACGTCTTGCGTCAGTCTCAGTGCATGTCTGGAGTGACGACAAATCCCACGCCACCTCGTCGGCGGCCACCAGGAACGATTCTTCGTTGACGCGTGGTCGGGTAATGTCCATAAACGTCTAATCATGATATGTGAACATGACTACATCTATACAAATGGATGTGTGATTGTCCATAGATAGACTCCTAGACTTCTGGGTCGACTTTGATGAAATCGTAAGGAAATCTGCAGATCAGCCCCGCGGGTGATCCTGTGAAGTTTGGTAGGATTGGATGTAGATATTTATTAACGTGCACGTAAAAGTTTCGGTCTGGTACTTGGAACCACAGTTGCGACCCTAGTGCAGAAAAAGCCAACCGTTTCATACAACTACATAATTACTCTGCAAATCACAGTTAAGTTCAAGGCAGAGGGTTCATCGAACCACTTTTAAGATGTTCTCTACTTTTCCATTCTCTAATAGCGCACGGGAAAAATGAACGCCTGAAACTTTCCGTTTTACATCTGATTTATTTTATTATGATGATCTTGTCTCCCTATGTAGGTGGGTGCTAAAAAAAGCCGGCCGCAGTGGTCGAGCTGTCTGCGGCGCGACAGTCACGTTCAGGCGGCCACTACGGTCGGAGGTTCGAATCCCCCTCGAGTATGGATATTTGTGCCGTCCTTAGTATTAGCTAGTTCATAAGTAGTTTGTAAATTTAGGGACTGATGACCCCGTAGTTAAGTCCCATAAGCTCTACAAACATTTGAACATTTTTGCTAACAAAATATGTTCGCAATCGGGGAGGAAGTTGGTGAAAGGAATTTCGCAAATAGGTCTCGCAGCAACGAATAGCGCCTTTCTTTTAATGATTTCCACCCCAACTCCTTGACACCCTCTCCCATATATCGCGATAATACAAAACTAGCTGCCTTTCTTCGAACGTTATCTCCATCCTCCATCAGTCACACTTGGCGGGGATCCCACATTCGGAGCAATACCGTATTTTATCGCGTAATTCCCCCCGCCCTTTTTTTAGAAAAATTTTCTTGAAAATACTAGGGAGGGAATTATGCGAGTAGTTATTCAGAAAGAAAGAAAAACTATGTATTAGGCAGGAAAAGTTACCGGTATACGGCAAATTGTGAAAAAATGGTACCTACAGCGCGTTTAAAATTAGTTGTGACTTTTGACATGTCGATGCGGAGCGAGTGGAGGGTTCGCATAGTTTCCAGCGTATGCTGATCGCGCCGGCAACATCTAACGCCACGCTGGCGGCTGGAAACATTCTTGTCGGTAGGACACAACAATGCAGGATAGAGAACGCAAAGGGCCACCGCGCGACACCACTTGCTACTGTTTACACACGCTTTGGCAACAGCAGTGCCTCACAAGCCGAGCCGGTGGCGGCTGGAGTGTAAAAAGGCGGCTCATTATAGCTGTTACCTGTGCAACAGCGTCTCCTTCACCCCGACAAGCCAAACGTCAGAAGTCGCAATTAATGTTAAACTTACTGTAGCGGTATTTATTTTCTCAACACAAGGCCCACGGAAAGATCTGGAGCTTGCCTTTGCAGCCACGAGTTTATCTTTTTGTCTCCGCCAATACCATATTGAATTAGGATCGACGGCGAAATGCCTTCCTGCAGCTTTTACTTCGTTTCTATCGGCGTAAGGTAACACATTTAGTTTAAATTTTGCAGTGTAGTATGAATATTTCGCCATTAAGACGACTTTTAGCAAACTGACCTACAAATATGTCTGCGGCTTAACGTTTCAAATTTAAGGTATGTTGTGACCATGGAAATATTCGTTCGTGACAGTACCGCTGCGTCCATTGTCAAGTTATTTGAAGGCCGCTCCTGTTAGAACGAACCAGGAGAGGGAATTATGCGCGTTATTTATAAAATAATTTTTTAATTATGAAAAATCGTAGAGGAGGGGAATATGCGAGGGGGGAGCTTATGCGATAAAATACGGTACTCCAAATTAGGACGCACATCCTTTAATAGGGAATGTTTACTACTGTAAGGCATCAGCATCTGAAGCAAAAAGACTTCAGAGCATGCAGATACCCTCGTGCTTCCGACGGGTTTGAAAGGGGTCAAATTGTGCTCTTCCGATTGGCGGGATAGTGCTTTCGGAGAACTGTCACACAATTTGGACGTGATGCGTCAGTTGTGCAACGATGCTGGTTGCAAATGGTCACGTGAACATTGTCATTCCCGTAGACGAAGTTCTAGACGTCCGCGAAGATGGTCGTATTGTAAGAGCAGCAATGCCAGATGGTATAGCTACTACAGCACAGATCAGGGGGTGACGTGTCGGCACGAACTGTTGCAACCGGCTACTAGCAGTGGGATGCGAACACGCACACCTCTGGCCAGTCTTCCACTCACGCCGCGGCATCGACTGGTGCCGTCAGAGGATCACTTACAGGATGGAATGGAGGGCCGTGGTCTTCAGCGATGAAAGCAGATGCTGCGTGTGTTCGATATACACTTGGAGAGGGCTGTCTCGTAGAGTGCATTCAAATGTTCAAATGTTTGTTAAGCTTATGGGACTTAACTACGGGGTCATCAGTCCCTAAACTTACAAACTACTTATGAACTACTTACGAACTAGGACGGCACAAATATCCATGCCCGAGGGGGGATTCGAACCCCCGACCGTAGTGGCCGTGCTGACCGTGACTGGAGCGCCTGTCACCTCGGCCACCGCGGCCGGCAGAGTGCATTCGTCCAAGCACACTGGGCCCATTCCAGGCCTTATCGTTTGGGGCGCTGTACTCTGCAACTCTCTATTACGTCTGGTGCCTGTGGAGGAGACGCTGACCAGCGCTCGGTACGTGCAGAATGTTGTAAGACACTTTGCCATTGTTGAACAGGAAGTGATGTGTTGTTCCAACAGAATAATGCTCGCCCATACACTCCGTGTGAAATTCAACTTGCTCTGCAATACGGGCCACAACTTCCCTGTCCAACACGATCTCCTGACTTGTCTGCAACCGAGCGCGTGGTTGATATGATGGGACGGCAACCGGCACGTTCGACACGTCAACCCACAACTCTTATAGAATTACGTTGAGTAGGTGTGGAGTAATGTATCCTAAGACCAGGGCGCGAAATTTACGGTCGCCAGCTCGCCACTGGCGACCTAAATTTGGCACTTGGCGATCTGGGCTTACATATACATTTCATTTTCTGAAGACACTGGGTCTCGGCCCAGAATGGCAGAAGTCTGAGCGGTAAGCGGTATTTATACTTGGCAGGCCTACATTTCCATGTAGCTGTATCAGTATTTTCAATAACTTCCTTTGTCAGTATTCGTGCAAATACGCCGCTATTTTGTTTAGGCGTCACGGGTACCGTACCTTCTCCGTACACTTTGTTATTTCAAGCAGGTGTCAGCGAGTTCAAGTGCATGTACCGAGCTGAATAGTATATAAGCTGCGCCTTCTGCTTCTGTCTACTTGAGGTACGTCAATTTCTTGTGTAAGCAATGACAGCTAGCAACCTGATTAAGACTCTATTCGGAATTTTTTTCTCTTTTTGGCGCTTCCAAGCTGCTAGATTCGCGAATGCGCAAAGCTATCTGAGTTGGAGTGGCATTAGACTCACGTGATTCGTGTTTTTATTTGTGGCGGGTTCTTAAAAGTCTTGAAAGCTTCGGCAGTTCCAGCGTTCGACTATTTCATATTTATGTTTGATAAACAGGTGTAACGTATGTATTTTATTTAATGCTATAAAATACCTTTACATGTCATCAGCTAATTGATACGCGAGATTCAACCAGAAGTGGCGCGAAAAAGGTATTGGCAGATGAAGCAGCAAATACTAAAAGCAGCCTACAGGACTTTGGTGAAGACACATACATAGGTGATTTGCTTATAATATATGTGAATGGATCTCCTCTGTCTGACTTTGAATTGTGCCACTGATTAAGTGGTAGGTACTTATCAGCAAAAAGATAACGCTAAACGATAATGAAGTGTTACACCGCTAGACTATGGTACTGGTATTATTTTCCTATTAAACAATATGATATGGTATTATGTGTAAAGATGTTTTTCGAACAGTGACAGGGAGGAGAAAGGGGAATTATTTCACATTCAAATAAAGCGATTGTGGCGTCCAAAGTTCGTAGACTGGCTAAGGCAGTAATCGCCATCTTTATGATGGAATAGGTTCCAAAAGCAGCGCCTGCATTGCCACCCGTGCTAATATTGGTGTTCCAGCATGGATCGACACCTGGTATCTCAATACAACGTGAGCTATTGATCTGAAAAATGTAATAATTTCTTGTACTCCATATCTTGTATTACAACAATACATCATGAGCTAATTGAGAACCCTTTTAGAGCGTTCACAACTTTTTATATGCGACAGTGTAATTTAAATTCGAATTGAAGTTTAGTAACAGGAATAGCTCGGTAGGAGGTTGATATGCAACAGCTGTTTGTGTAGTCGGGAGCATGCGAGTGTCGTGCTGGGAGCAGTTGCCGTTAGGCGGTCGAGTGGGATGTGAATGAAAGCTGTTTAGGCCGTGGAAGCGCGCGCGCTTTGTCCCCGAGCGGGAATGTTAATGAGTGTTTTGTCTGCGGGCTGGCTGCCGCGTGGGCGACAGTCGGCTCGTTCCCACGCAGCCTCCAGGGAACTGACTGGCCAGCGAGCACCGCGCTCTGCGGAATCTTCTGACCTGTAGGTGTGCTAATCTGCCGGGAACCAGTACAGCGGAGCTTGTATCTGAACCGAACCCCCACAATCTCGCAAGCAGCCGACTGCGAACAGCGAGCACATTAAACAACGTGCGCTTATACCCCAGTCACGACACTCCCACAGATTTTTGTTATACGCAGCGATAGCAGCGCTCCAAGCGGCCGCAAGCTACGTTTCTGAATACGATAGTAGATGAATGCGAATAGTATCGTTTAGATTGACTTCAGGATACTTTTTACATTAGGGAACGTATGTAGTGGCTTATAAATAGGTAATAATTTAAAAATAGTTCCCCAATTGTCTTCCTTAGGTTTCGTAAGATCCCTGACAAGGTACGAAACGGTACATTACAGGAAAGTTAATTCACAATTGTCCTGCAACATACAAACTTTAAATGAATAATTTCATTTTCTATTAAAAATAAGAATGCCTAGGAAACACCAAGAGACATGCCTTTTAGCAGAGAGACGTCAATTTCTACGCAGGAAGTTAAGTATTCTTCATTACAATTCCAGTAAAGTCGGTGAGGGTGGAACATAGGAAACGTGTATAGAATGCAGTAAATACGGTATTTAACGTACCAAATCAACCATCACAGCTGTAGCTGAAGGAAAAACGTCACAGACGTTGCAATATAACGATAAAAGCAATCAAACCGTTTTCCAACAAAGAACCATCCATTTCCACAATTGTTGCTACATCTGAATTATCAAAACATTTGTTTTTTAAAGCTAAAGTAATTATACTTAAAACCGAGCGAGGTGGCGCAGTGGTAACGCACTGGACTCGCATTCGGGAGGATGGTGGTTCAAATCCACCTCCGGCCATCCAGATTTAGGTTTTCCGTGATTTCCCTAATTCACTCCAGGCATATGCCGGGATGGTTCCTTTCAAAGGGCCCTGCCGATTTCCTTCCTCATCCTAACCCAAAAACTCCGAGCGTTAGCTCCGTCTCTAATGGCCAAGCAGTCGACGGGACGTTAAACCCTAAGCATCCATCCATCCATCCAATTATACTTAAAACAATATGCACATATAAGAAAGACGAGTGAAGTGTAAATATGTGCGAATCATTAAACTCCATACCGAATTACTACACGTTAAAAACTGGCTGTCATAGTAGGAACAGACCACAATAGAAATTTATTGTGCTATTATGTTTATATGCAACTTACTTTCAGCGGAATAAGCTGCAAATATACACATATTCGTAAGTATTTGTTCAAGACGGAGTTGTTCTTTATACCATTGAATCATTTAAATTATGTTGTTTTTATATTAATTTCCGTATTATGTTTGTCTCTCGATATTTTAATAATGCTTGTAACGCAAAAATTATAGTAAGTATTTCGTTAATTACGTACAAAAATAATTATAAACAAATATCCCAATTTCGGCGGCTTGCCCACCGCTAGGAGCGCTAGTGTCGCAGCAACTGTCAGTTGGTAACAACTTTTACAGGAGCGAGTGTCGCGACTGTATATGCTAGACTGTACTTATACCCCAAGCAAAAGAATCCCACAGATACTACCTGTTGGCATTAGGCAAAGATATACAACGCCCATGCAGTACGGATGTAGCGTTGCCAGCAAACGACACTCTTCCCAGTACGCTATTACATTTGCACAAGAAATTAAAGTTATCTTGTTAGGATCTTGTTTAAGCACACACTCGGCAAACGTGATATATTCTCAAATAAAGTACCAAAGATTGGTGGCAAGCAAGGAATATCGATTTAATCATACTCTAGGAAATCGCGACTTATTCGAAACAAAACAGCAAAATATTGGGGAGAAGCAATAAAATCAGTCTAACCATACGCTCGGAAATCATGAGATATCGGGAAAGAAACCGTCAAATCTTTCTGTCTAGCGAATAGTGTAAACATCGTTCATTATCAATTCACTTACCAGCAATTTAAACATTTCCCATAGGTTTGTCTCTAACCATATTCTCGGAAATCGAATGATATTTGGAACAAAGGTCAGATATTTGTGGGAAGTAAGAACAGAAATGTCATTGCCGGTATTTTCTTTTGCAGCAATTTAATTCTCCATTTTTCAGTCACACAGAAATCCCCAAATCAATGTTAGTAATTACTGAGACAGCGCTCTTACTTATATGAATAAGAAAATCCCACAATGTGTTATGGATAAATAACCCCTACAGTGAGTAAAGTTCGCTTGCGACAGGTTTCGACCTGTTTCTCAAACTTGGAAGTGCATAACACTACGGCATCTACACACCTAACGAACGTCTTGTATCTATATATACTATGTCCTCCCAGTTTGTTTCCACTGTTTATGTTTTTATTGACATTTAGTTTTAGGAAATTGATTCAAAGATGATTTTGTGATTCATCTTTAATGCGCTGTTGCCCTGAAACGATTTACTACAAGTTGTAAAACCAAAACTGTGAGATTTCTGCAAATGAAGATGGCTTCTGTGACACAGAAGGAACAAGTGAATTATCCTTTTGACGTCGCCCATTGGCTATTGTCACAGCGAATTTCATTGGTGGGAAAGAACGTTTTGCTTGGGATAGAACACCCTATATTATTTACTAACGTTGGCCATGTTAAAGAGTGCCTCGGCGACCGTTATGGTGGCAAACTTCCGCGCGAACTTTAAATGTGCGTGAAACTGTTTTATGTATTCATTCGTCGCGAAAACTATGCCTCATTTAAATCTATAGCTACAAAATAGCTTCAGGCTTAGAATACACAGCACCGGCCGCGGTGGCCGAGGTGACTGAGGCGCTCCAGTCACGGTCACTACGGTCGGGGGTTCGAATCCCCCCTCGGGCATGGATATTTGTGCCGTCCTAGTTCGTAAGTAGTTCATAAGTAGTTTGTAAGTTTAGGGACTGATGACCCCGTAGTTAAGTCCCATAAGCCTAACAATAATTTGAACCTTTTTTTTTTTTAGAATACACAGCAACTATCGTCTGTGTGTAAATTTATTTCACATACGGTGTAGAAATCGATCAACAGCGTTTCTTTTTCGTAATTAAACCGAATTATTACTGTACATTTAGTTTTTTTGTGTTCTCGGTGCAGGAAATTAACGGAATTTATCGTCAGACAAGATTTTTTGGCACTTTCTCAGTATATCCTACAATGGTAAAACTTTTGTAAAAACATTAATTTCGGAAGCGTTTCAAAACACTTTACGACTTTGCTTCAGTGCCTGCAGTGTTCTGCAATATTTAGATATTTTATAGCATCAAAAATATTAAACAGGGCTGCCTGAAACAGTTGGTGTTAAAATCGACTGTGAAAATGAAACTTCCCATCAGATACATAACTGTAAAATAGTCTCTTACCTTGTGAATACAGCAACCAGCCGCTACTACATTCTTTTAACCCTTTCATTTCCAGTGTTGTCCTCGACAACAACGTATAAAAGCTGATTTGTACCGCATTTTGTGTATTAATTCTTAAAGTCGCATTGTTGTTGATGAACAACATGCTTGCAGTAAGACATTTTGCCGGTTGGTACGGCGCTCAGCCACTTCTATGGCATTAATCTGTCCGTGTTGGAGGTTGTGTTACGTTGCCGACTGTGAGTGTGAGTGTCAGTGTGGTTCATGTTATTTTATCTCAGCAGTGAATTGTCTTGTATTTGGTGCTGTGGCGAAGAATACGCTAGCATTAATGATCCTACAGTGTTACCTATCAACAAAATAACGTCCCAAGTAAAAAAATACATCGATACAAACGTCTGTGTTGTGCATGAAATACATGACATATAAAAAATTAAAATTAAAGAAAAAATAGTTCGATCGAAAATTTTAAAACACATATTTTCATGTTTAGTACACTGTATTAATACAGAAAACACTGAAATTTAGTTTTTCCAAAGCTGAATTCATAATGTGGAAATAAAACGGTTAAGAACATGAAGTATGCCACAACTTTCTCTTAACTATCTGCATGTAACATTAGCATTAGGATATCTAGCATTTTTAATGCTGTAAGCCAAATTAGGGTGAACTGCTCAAAAGTTAGCAACGTCATTCATATATGGAATTATACACAGTTCTGCAAACCCCTTTCAGTTGTTGTACCTATATGTATTACAAGTTGCTCTCATTTACCGCACACTCATGAGGTTTGTAGTCGCTGGGTAGAAAGATTAGCCGGCAGGCTGCCGTTGCCCAGGGAAATTTCTCACTCTTCGTGGAGGCTAATATTAATTTCATAAACAAAAATACGAACTGCAGTGTGGCAACTGATCTCGTGCTTCCAATAATTATTTTATACAATCAGAAAATGTAACTTTTTGAAGTTCCAATATATATCAGTTCGTTTTTAAGATCTATCACTATTGTAAATGCCTGTTATTTATTTTATTCAAAATTCTATATTGTCTCGACTAACAGCCTGTTCAGCAAGAGTATCTATCTCTGGGCACAAGTACTGTAGTAGGGCTACTTGTATTCCTGAGAAATATAAATGGGAAGACAGTATTAATTCTTTTTATTCCTTTCTTCAACTGATTTGTGCAGTTAACCACTGAGCAGCCCCTCCGTCGTGCTTCATGTATACTGCAATAGTCAAACAGTGCAGACGTGACTACCAGATGAGTATTTATACCGCAGGAGCTATATAATACTCGATTCAACACCTAACAACACTAGTATTTAACTGACGCTTGCCACTATCATGGCGTCCGACCAAAGTTCAAATTATCCTTGCGACAACAGCGCCTTTAGGTAGTCTGGTTTTATTTATTTACAAGGTCTTTGATCTGAACGTGTGCCGTCAACGTGCCGAGTTTCTGGCGTCACAACGTGCAAAACGCACGTTGGAGAGGATTTCCGAACGTGCAGGCAGTATCAAGCATGTCAGATATTCTCTATGTGCGTCCGAACTTCACCAAAGAGATGGCAGAACTGGACCTACGTGACACCCTTGATATCCGGTGAGAGGGGACAGCTCTTTTTGGTACAAAGATGAAGACGCCATGTTGGCTGACAGTAGAGGCAAGCCGGCCGCAGTGGCCGAGAGGTCTGCGGCGCGCCAGTCAGTCTGCACGGCCGCTACGGTCGGGGGTTCGAATCCCCCCCTCGGGCATGGATGTTTTTGTCGTCTTTAGTATAAGGTACTTCATAAGTAAGTTTAGGGACTGATGACCCCGCAGTTAAGTCCCTGTAGCTTAACAAACATTTGAACATTTTGATTTTGGAGTAGAGGCAAAATTTTGTGCTTTTTGAATATACATTGCTAAAAAAAATAAAAAAAATAAATAAATAAATAAATAAATAAATAAAAATAAAAAATAAATTAAAAAAAGGATCCAGGGAGAAGATATTATACACAATATACATGTGGTAACGTATTGTCAGATATTGGTTAAAATTGTAATTTGTGTATGCTAAATACGACATTTTGCTATCTCAACTCTTTACTTGATGTTTACATGGTGTTTACTTAGAGTGAGGCGCTATAGTGAAAAAGTCATTGTCGTTGTCCTCTAATATGGTGTGTGTTCGCCCCAGACGACCAGTACAGTTGCACACCTGCGTGGCATAGACAGTATGAGGTTACAGATCAGCTCTTGAGGGATATTTGGTTTTTCTTCCACGAGCACAATATGCAGCTCTGCAACCGTTGTGAGAGGTGCAGTCTGGCTGCAAAGTGTCTGTCAAGTTTAAGTTCGGTGAACAACCTGACCACTCTACTCGTTCAGTTCCCTCAGCTTCAAGCACGTTGTCCACCGGTGCAGCGTTACCGTCCTCGAGAAGGAACCCATCTCCTGTGGCACCAGCTTAGGGCGCACCAAAGGTCGAAGAGTCTTGTCTCTATACTTCAGAGCAGTTAAAGCGCCATTCTGAACGACATAGGGATCCGTTCGTCCGCCAATACTGACTCCTGCCCACACCATTCGTCCACCACCATGATGTGGTGTTTCCTGCATATAAGCAGGACTGCTCCAAGTTTCACGTTCTCTCTAGATGAGGGAACGAAGATTGTCCGGCTGAACACAAAACCTTGACTCACCCGTGAACAGAACCCGGCGCCGTTCGTTACGATTCCAGTTTTTCCTCCCAGTTTATGCTGGCTAAATGGTGTCGTTTTAATGGGGCGCACACCATAGGCCTCCGTGCGTAGATACGTCAAGCGTAAGTCTGTAATGCCATCTCCTCTCATTACACCTTTTTGCACTAGTCGGATCATTTCAGAGCGTTTGGTGGCCGAGGGGACTAAGGCGCTCCAGTCACGGTCTGCGCGGCCACTACGGTCGGGGGTTCGAATCCCCCCTCGGGCATGGATATTTGTGCCGTCTTAGTTCGTAAGTAGTTCATAAGTAGTTTGTAAGTTTAGGGACTGATGACCCCATAGTTAAGTCCCATAGACTATACAAACATTCTAATCATTCAGAGCGTTTCCGCGCGGTGTTCTTGGCACGTTGGCCGTACACGTTCAGGTACACAGTCCATGCGCAGACAGCTTTACGCAGACCGTGCAAAGAATGCAGGTTGCACCGGTTATACATACATAGACCAGGAGACACAAGCTTGGGGGAAATAAATTACCGACAGAAATGTCTTTTATGATGCCAGAGGTAGTAGCCTTTTTAGAAGCAATTTAGGATACTGTATCGAGGGCTAAATTATTATCATGTCCGACTCCTGAGTATCTGATTTTACACAGCGACACAGCAACCCAGTCGTTTGTGAAATTATGCAGCAAGTCATTAGGCTACAAAATCGACAGAAAGAAGTCACATTACTCTTGGTCAAAGGCCACACGGAATTCGCGGTAATGAACAGGTGGACCAACCGGCTGAACAAGGCGCCACGTCAGGAACGCCGTGCCGTACAAAGGTGCCCCACACAGCGACTTGAAAGGCCGATGCGAATGAGATGGGACGAGGAATGGAGCAGACGTGACAACGAAAAAAGGAGAACATGATAGAGAACTGAGGCTGCCGGAGACCAGGGGAGGCAAGACAAAATGAGACCCCCTGTCCACTTGGAACTTGTAAATAGATGTATTACTAAAAGCTAGCTTTCCAGATTTGGAGTCCTCCAAGAACGAGAGGCCAAGGATGGTAAAAAGAAGAAGAAAAGTTGTTTGGAAAGATTCTGAGGCCTGGAGCGGTCGCTACCCGTTCCCCCAGCCCCCTTCTTTAGTCCGCCACTGCAGAGAAGAATTAACCCGAGATCCTGTCGTCACGTAGATATATTGTCTGTACCGTTTCAAGAGTTTTTTTTTACAATCTTTGTGTCTGTGGAGAAGAAGACATAAATCATACAGTATTAGGATGTCCCGAAAAGGTAGACAGGATAGAGGATAGATCAGAAACTAAACCATCTGAGTGCTATGGTTTACAAAGGCCCGCACTGCATCACGACTGTTCTGGAACAACAGACGTCAGGTTGTACAAACTCATATACACTGCTGTCAAGGAAGTAGGAGTGTCCATATAATCAGCCAAGCAGAAATCAAGATGCTGAAAGTAGAAGAGACTGGCAACGCGAAGGCGACAGCTCCGAGAAGGCGGAGCATAAACCAAGAAAGAATCTGCATTGCCTGTTGGATCAACTCCAAATAATCGAAACGCCAGTCCACAAAGCGGATACATTAAGTGAACTGTGATAATACAAATTATTTTCTTAAATACTACACCGCAACTGTCTTTAACACTAGAGTGGTCACGTAGGATCTCACAGACACAGTACAGGCACCCGCTCGTCAGCTGACCTAACACTTCTATTGTTAATTTTCATAAAATAAATGTTCAATTGCCACTATCGTAATATTTTCCCTCGTTTTGTTTACCTATTCACTGCAACATCTGAGGTTAATTAAACCTAATGGTGCAATGTTGATCCTGTATCCCACAGATACAACGCGACTACCAATGTTCTTCCTTGTGACGCGACCATTGCAGTGTTAATAAAATTTTATACATAGATACCGTAAGCGCAATGAGCGCAATCAGATTATACTTCCTTTGATATAAATGAATGCAAATTCTTACATAGAAAATAGTCCCAAACTGACAGTTGTAAATTGTATTTATAAACTGTGGTTGGTTGTATGGTTATGAACCAAAAGCCAAAGATCGTCCAAGTGAACTATTTATACTTCCGTACCTGCCCTATTAGAATGTATTTTCCACGGCTCTGAGTCATTCACCCGCTTGTCGTAATTCCTTACTGATAAAGTAAGGTCAGAGCCCTTGCCGCACCGTTCGAACAGTTTGGTTAGTGTAGACTACTAAAATGATAGTATATCGTTGTAGATGTGATTGCTAATGCTCACATTGCAACAGGATTAGTTTATCTCGTTAGAATATATCTGAGTAACTAAGAATCTCAGTTTTGCGAGTGATACGATAGAATGCAGTAGCTATATTGATATGGAGCGTTGACTCTGTGAACTTGGGCGTCTTTAACGGGCTCTGCGATGTGCGGTAGTATTCTAAAATACGTTGCTTCCTAGCAGAGCGTTACTCACATACTTGCCATCTTTAGGGTAAAATTTTTTAGTACTTTATTCCTTAGTATAAATAGCTGAGTATCAAAGCAGTGTGCTATGTTTGTCCCTAGTGAGAAACGGAGATACAGTGATTAAGACATTTATCTTACCATAATTAGCAGAGAAGAAAGGTAAGATGATGCAGAGTAGTGTTGCAGCAATATAGCTGAAATAAGTTAACTATGTATTGATAGATTGCAGTGTCAGGGGGCAATATTGCTGGCGTACAGCCAGACACGCTTGACAAAGCCAGGCATGCATCTACAAAAGGAAGCATATGGAGTTCAAGATGTACGATAAGTTGATTCGTACCATTTGACGGGCAGATACGCTAGTCATCGAGTTTGATTACACGAGTATCAGGCTTAGCCATTATTACTTCAGCGTAGCGCCCATGTACATTAATTTGTTGAAAAGCGCTGACATAGTCGTTGGTATCAGCGTCTCCTGCTGCCCCCCCCCCCCCCCCCCTCTCTCTCTCTCTCTCTCTCTCTCTCTCTCTCTCTCTCTCTCTCTCTCTCTATCTATCTATCCACCTGTCTGTGCGAGCGAGCGCGCGCGCGCGCGCGCGCGCGCGCGCGCGTGTGTGTGTGTGTGTGTGTGTGTGTGTGTGTAGGAGAGAGAGACTCCGAATTTTATTGGTTAACTTAAGAGATGATCTATGGTGATTCAGGTGTAGACTTCCACATCTGTATTTTTATCCATTTTCATTTAAAATAAAATATTACATTTGGGAGTCACACATTAGCGAGTCCTATAGGAATGAAGCCTAAGAGAAGAAAACTTCAGTCATTCACTGAATCTAGTATCTTACTGGGCACTCTCTACGGTATTGAGAAACGAACAGCAAATGAAGCGTTGGAGATCGTCACCTTAGGACGTCTTTCAAATTAGCGAAGCTTGTCATTGACATTGTTGCTTACACCTTGACAACGGTCCCTACTGCTGCGAAGCAAATTATGATAAAGAAATAAAGGTAAACATCATCTTCTGATGACGTAACAGCTCCAATACCTATACAGTATTGCCGAGAAAACTATCTAAAATATACATAGTCTTTCGAATACATATATTGTGATTAGGCAGTGTTTACACAAAATATGTATGACTTCCTTCCCCCGACACTCGCTCTCTTCACTTCCATTACTGTCACTTCTATTACGTCCGTCGGGACGTTAAACCCTTAACTTCCTTTCAGCAGGCTCCTTTATATTATCTTTTGTTTTCTGTAGCTGATTTTAGCTTTCCATTCATTCCCTTGTATTTCTCGGCATTGAAGTCATAATCGATACATATTATAATGTTGTTGTGGTCTTTAGTCGGAGACTGATTTGATGCAGCTCTCTATCCTACTCTATTCTGAGCAAGCATCTTCCTCCTTATTAGAGTGGCAACCTACATCTGTTTGATCTTGATTACTGTATTCGTCTCTCGGTGTCCTGCGATTTTTACCCTACACACTTCCGTCCAATTCTAACTTGACGATTCCAAATGTTCAAATGTTTGTTAAGCTTATGGGACTTAACTACGGGTCCATCAGTCCCTAAACTTACAAACTACTTACGAACTACCTTATACTAAGGACGGCACAAATATCCATGCCCGAGGGGGGATTCGAACCCCCGACCGTAGTGGCCGTGCAGACCGTGACTGGCGCCTCAGTCCCAGCGGCCACCGCGGCCGGCTTGACGCTTCCCCGATGTCTTAGAATGTGTGCTAACAATCTCTCCCTCCTTTTAGTCAAGGCATGTCAGAAATTTCTTTTCTCCCCTATTCCGACCAGTTCCTTATTAGTTATGTGATCTACCATCCTAATCTTCAGCATTCTTCTGTAGCACCACATTTCAAATGTTTCTATCCTCTTCTATGAACCGTTTATCGTCCACATTTCACTCCTGTACAAGGCAATTCTCCGTACAATTGCCTTTAGAAGGAACTTCCTAAAACTTAAATTAATAAAATTGAGATAATACAAAAAACCTATCAGAAATTTAGTTTTGCGCTGAAGCACTGCATTGCATGAACTGTTTATCCAGTTTCGTCGTGCGAGTATGCGTGATACGTGAAAATAAGACGTTATGGATGAATAAAGTTGTGAAAAGGGATGACTACGCCTGAAAGTGTATATGATGAGGAGGGGGGAAGTCGAAAGCTTCGCATGAGGCGGCAAAATCCTTGGAGTCGGCCTTGGATCTGCAGAGAAAATGCAAAAACGTGCGCAGCCTCGGCACGTTGTTACTGAATGCTCTGCCCCTATCTGTGTTGGGAAGCAGTTCTTGAGTCAAGGCTCCAATTTGACGAAATGGATAACATTACAGAAAGCTATATATTGTTTGAAAAAGAAATCGTCCACTCGAAGGCAATGTACAAAAATAGAAATTAGTTTTGGAGAGCGCCTCCAGCCACAGCACCAGTCGTGAATCCTCTTCGTGTGTTCTCGCGCTTCACTTGTCTTTCCAGAGTTGAAACCTCCCTACAAACGACATTTTCAACTCCGCAGTTACGCTTTAGGTAGGTTAGCACACTGGACTCGCATTCGGAAAGACGGCTCAAATCCACGTCCGGTCATCAGGATTTACATTTTCCGTGATTTCCTAAAATCTCTGCAGGCAAATAGTGGAACGGGTCCTTTCAGAGTTTACTGCTTCTTTTCTCCTCAGCCTTATCAAAACAATCAGAATTTGTACTCCATGTCTAATGACCATGCTGTCGACGGGACGTTAAATCCTAATCTTCCTTCCTTCCTTCCTTCCTTCCAATTGCGCTCGATTTTAATCTTTTCCAGCAACGTCGATTTTTTCCCTACATCAGAGAGAGCAAAGGACCTGGAAGAGCAATTGAAGGGAAAGGACACTGTTGTGTAAGGAGGGTACAAGAGGAACACAAGCAAGTGCAAAACAAGGGTAATGGAATGCAATCTTAGAAAAACAGGCGTTGTCGAAGGAGTTAGATTAGATCAGATCCTAGAAGATAGATTAAGAAAAGGCAAACCAACATATCTAGCTTTTGTAGATTTGGAGAAGGCTTTTGACAATGTTGATTGGAATAAACTCTTTCAAGTTCTGAAGCAAGCAGGAGTAAAATATAGGGAGCGTAAGGTTATTTACAACTTGTACAAAAACCAGACAGCGGTTGTCAGAGTTGAAGGGCATGAAAGGGATGCAGTGGTTGGAAAGGGAGTAAGACAGGGTTGTAGCCTTTCCCCAATGTTGTTCAATTTGTACATTGAGCAAGCTATAAGGGAAAGCAAGGAGAAATTTGGAGAAGGAATTAAAGTTCAGGGTGAAGAATTAAAAACATTGCGTTTTGCCGACGACATAGTAATTCTGTCAGATACAGCAAAAGACCTGGAAGAGCAATTGAACGGAATGGACAGTGTGCTGAAAGGTGCATATAAGATGAACATTAACAAGAGTAAAACTAGGGTAATGGAGTGCAGTGTAAGAAAATCAGGTGATGCTGAAGGAATTAGATTAGGTAATGAAACAATAAAGGAGGTGGATGAGTTTTGTTACTTGGGCAGTAAAATAACAAATGATGGTCGCAGTACAGATGATATAAAATGCAGAACGGCAATGGGTAGAAAGGCGTTTTTGAAAAAGAGAAATTTGTTAACATCGAATATTGATTTAAGCCTAAGGAAGTCCTTTCTGAAGGCATTTGTATGGAGTGTTGCCTTGTATGGGAGTGAAACATGGACGATAAACAGTGTGGACAGAAAGAGGATAGAGGCTTTTGAAATGTGGTGCTACAGAAGAATGCTGAAGATTAGGTGGGTGGATCGTGTAACTAATGAGGAGGTACTGAACCGAAGAATTGGGGAGAAAAGAAATTTCTGGCATACCTTGACTAAAAGAAGGGATAGATTGGTAGGACACATTCTTAGACATCAAGGAATTGTGAATTTAGCGTTGGAGGGAAGTGTGTGGGGTAAAAATCGCAGAGGGAGACCAAGAGACGCGTATAGTAAGCAGATTCAAGTGGATGTGGGTTGTCGTTCTTATGAGGAGATGAAAAGGCTTGCTCGGGATAGAGTAGGGTGGAGAGCTGCATCAAACCAGTCTCTGGACTGAAGACCACAACAAACAAAAAGAGATTATACAAGTAGTAGATAGGTTTTGTTATTTGTTTCGACGTAAGAAGATATAAACTACAGAAAGGAAAAGCAACCCTGAAGAAGAGAAATTCGTAGACATCTAAATTGTAATGTTAGGAAGTACTTTCTGAAAACATTTGGCTAGAGTGTAGCATTTTATTGGAGTGAAATGTGGACAATGAGGAGTTCAGAAAAAAAGATGGTAGAAGCTTTTGAATGTGGTAATACAGAAGAATGCGAATTGGGAGGTACTGAACGGAATAGGGGATGTGCGGCTGCATTTGTCCACAATTGCACGCATATCTTTAATAGAGTTCCGTCGGCTTTTGACACTGTACCACAAGCTGCTATTAATCAAGTTGCATTTTATGGAATATCGTCTCAGTTGTGGGAATGGATTCTTGATTTTCTGTCAGAAAAGTCGTCGAATAATACAGAAGTTGTGCGTTCCCCAGGGAAGTGTTAAATGATGTTTGTTTTTACAAACGATGTGTGTGTTGTCCCTTGTGTGAGTTAAAGTAATTTGTAAGTGTAGGGACTGATAATCGTTGCAGTTTTGTCCAATAGGATTACAAACATTTGAACTTTTCTGCATGCCGTAAATTCAATTAAATACTTAGTAATTACAATGATTCTAACAACTTAAACTGGAAAGAAACCGGAAAATTTTGTGGGGAAGGTGTACGAGGGGCCGTGTTTCATTGGCAGAACACTTAGAAGATTCAACAGTTCTATACTAAACGAAACTGCCTACCCTACACTTGTGCGTCCCACTAAAGCACTGATGGAGGATACAGATAAAGTTCAGAGAAGGGCAGCTCGTTTTGTATTATCGCGATTCACGGGGGAGTGTGTCACGGAAATCATGCACGAGTGTCACGGAAATCATGCACGAGTTTGGGTGGAAATCATTAAAAATATGGCGTTATTCCTTGCGGCAAAAGCTATTTGCAAAATTTCTCATACCTACTTTCGAATGCGAACATATTTTGTGAGCACCCACGTACACAGGGAGACATGATTATCATAATAAAATAAGAGAAAGCGGATCAAAAACTGAAAGATTTAGGTGTTCCTCCCCAAGGCACGCTATTAGAGAATGTAACGGTCGAGAAATAACATAAAAGCAGATTCGATTAAAACCCTCTGCAATGCACTTAAATGTGATTTCCACAGCATTTATGTAGATTAAAAAATGTTCAAATGTTTGTTAAGCTTATGGGACTTGACCACGGGGTCACCAGTCCCTAAACTTACAAACTACTTATGAACTACTTACGAACTAGGACGGCACAAATATCCATGCCCGAGGGGGGATTCGAACCCCCGACCGTAGTGGCCGTGCTGACCGTGACTGGAGCGCCTCAGTCACCTCGGCCACCGCGGCCGGCTATGTAGATTAAAATATATTAAATCTTAAACATGAAGATTATAATTTTTGTACGTTTAAATTTAAATTTTAAGCATTGATAATGGTGAGACAGTAACTTAAAACTAGATTTGGCATAATAAATAAATATTTGCGACTGATTGCTGTTCATCCATATGCTAATATTAAAAATGCGAAAGAAGATCTATCGGTTACACTTTCATGACTAAATTGATTAACTGATTTTGATAAAATTGGGTACGGAAATGTCTTGAATGCCGAAGAACAACAGACTACTTTAGAAAGTGTGTAATTCTAGGTACTTGTTGATTTAACGTACATTACCGCCGCGGTGGAGTAGCCGAGCGGTCTCAAGCACCTCGCTGCGGAGCGCGCGGTTGCTCGCCGTGGAGGTTCGAGTCCTCCCTGGGGCATGGGTGTGTGTGTTTGTCCGTTTACCTAGGTTTAAGTAGTTTGTAAGCTACGGACTGATGACCACGTAGTTTGGTCCGATAGATTTACAGACATTTGAACATTTTTTTAACGTACATTACCGTGGTTCGGAATCCGCGTTAAACTGTAGGTCCCCCTATAACTGGCTGAGTAAGTCATTTCGAAGGTCGGAGGAAGGCAATGGCATACCACCTCCAAACAGGACCATGCCTAGTAAAGCACTGTGGTGTTCAAACCAATCTTCGGATTGTTGACTGCTTTACCTTAACTCTAAATATGGTACGACTGAGCAGCAAAGAAATCGGAAATAAAACTGAAAGACGCAGGTGTGCCTTTTTATCGCGTGCTACTAGAGGATGGAATGGTAGAGATCTATTATGAAAGCGGTTCGACGACTTTCTGCCAGGCACTTAATGTGATTTTCAGATTATGTATGTAGATGTAGCGAGACGTGCTCCCGCTCGGACACCAATAGGAAAAGGAACAAATCTCCGCTCGCAGCTGTATTCGATGCATCTGTTCTTGAGAACGAGAGCGTGTATTTGGGTAGTGCGGCAGGTGGGGAGTTTGACGCGCGTGTTGTGTGCAGGAAGCGGTTGCGGGTGGGGAGGGCGGCTTCCTTATCAGCAGCAACAAGTGGCAGCCCCATACTGTCAGTCGCGCTGCCAACGGGACGGTGCCTTCAAATCCTGCTATTTCTCCACCCAATGTGAACAATAGGCAACTCGCCTGCACTAATGTTACAACGTGGCTTATTTTTAAAAAAATACGACGCATTTCCGGAAGAAGTATAACTATTCCACGTTCGCCCAACCTTCCTTAATTTGCCTTTATTACAACGAATAAGTGTGCGTTGGTTCCGCTGAAACTCAGAAACGGCTTGGCCGATTTGAATACACGACAATTGTATCTTAAATAGTGACAACTATTTATTCACAACCGTTTCATAGCGTTACAAGAAAATGTTCAAATGTTTGTCTAGCTTATGGGACTTAACTGCGTGGTCATCAGTCCCTAAAGGTACAAACTACTTGCCGGCCGCGGTGGCCGAGGGGACTGAGGCGCTTCAGTCACTGTCTGCACGGCCACTACGGTCGGGGGTTCGAATCCCCCTTCGGGCATGGATATTTGTGCTGTCCTAGTTCGTAAGTAGTTCATAAGTAGTTTGTAAGTTTAGGGACTGATGACCCTGTAGTTAAGTCCTATAAGCTGTACAAACATTTGAACATTTTTTACAAACTACTTATGAACTATCTTATACTAAAGACAGCACAAACATCCATGCCCGAGGGGGGATTCGAACCCCCGACGGGGTTCGGCCTCGCGCATCGGAGCATGGCGCCTCAATCCGCTCGGCCATTCCGCCGCGGCATAGCATTACATGTTTCCACCTATTACTGCCCTTAAAAGCAGTCAACAGAGTTGTGTAGAACCAGTTGCCAGAGATGTGGAAGGCGTAGTATACCGTTAGCAGAGCCTGTTCTGTTGATGGAGCGAATGGAGCGGTCTACTGCCTGTCGAATCTATTGAACATTTCTGAAACGCCCCTTGAAGACCACGCTGACACTGTCGTGATGTACGATCTCTGGTACATTCGATCTTGATCCAACTTCATTGTTCCTGTTTCGAAAACATAGTAACTCCGTTACGTTAGACCGCTCACTCGCAAGTGACTGTTTCCCTCGATTGTGCGCACGCGGGTGAAGTGGGACGGGCGAATACACTTTCTCCTAGGTAAGTTGTACTATCAGCGACGATAGTAGATTCCATTGCAAAGTGTCTCACTGCAGTGTTGCCACTATTTAAGTTACAACCCTGGGATATATAACTTTCGGCTATATCCTATTAAGAGAGCTTAAGCTTATAATAGATACGAATAACGCAGCAGGTACCATTTTTCAGGAAAAATTCATCAGTTCGGAAGAAATTATTGCTCCGTTTTGTGACCTACTTTCTGAAACAAAATACAAATAATTCAACTCTGTGGCTCTACAGAAATTTCTGGTAAACTTTGGACAGCATTAAAGATCACAAGGTTTTTTTAGTTATTGACGGTTTCGTGTGCTCTTTAAGGAGCTCCATATTTGCTATAAGCTGATCTAGGAAAGAAAGTGTAATGTCCAGAGTTATGTCGATGTTAAATATAGACGTACAGGGTAAAAAGGAATGTCCTTTGAACAGAAATTAGATTTTTACACTTTGCTGTTCATGAAATGAGGCGCTTTGATTCAGTTAGTCAATCCCCCGTTAGGTGGAACTCATATATGCAAAGTGACACGGACATGGCTTTAGTAAACCAAACCACACCAGCAGAGAGACTCCTGGGCAGTGGAATGAGGCGATTACAACTGCAAGACGTAGCCCACTACATATGAGCTTGTCGATATGAACCTTCTAATGTTTCGAGATTGGACAATTTTCTTTCTCCACTCTACACTGACAACTGTACTTTCCAGATCAGGCCAATAAAGGAGATACGAATTCGAGTAACTACAAACAGAGACATTGAATATCGAACTACTTACTACGGAGGTTTTTCTTTGGCTGCTGTTGTTGCTTGCAAAAACAAATCTACAGGCAAACAAAAGAAGAAAACTCCGGCAACCAAAATTAAAAAAAAGCTGCTGCAATAGAAGCCATCAAGAAGGAAAGAAAAGAAAAATTTGTTGCTTATAAATCTTTAGCAAAAGCCATTTAGCCGGGAGAGTTTTTACTTCCAAAGGAAGCAAGTGAGGAACCATTGAAAATATCCAAAACCAAGTAGGCCTACAAGGATCTTCAGGACCTTAAACCTCTGCTTGGATCAGAAGGGAGAGCATTTTTGGACAGTCTTAAATATGATGAATAATCGGTCTTTTTTTCCAAGATAGGCCTACTGTTTGTTAATGGTTCAACTAAATCTCTTACTATGTTCAAGAACTCATAGAATTTTAAATAGGCCTTATTTCTTAAAGGCCCTCATTTCTCTATGTAATATTAATTTCTGTTTATTTTAAATCAGTAACTCGATTATGGAGATTCCCCCTTTTTAACGTGTGGAAACCTCTGTCTGTGTATAAATGTGCAAATAAAATCAATGTTTATTGCAATATGTGGTTTTTACTGCCTGATTACTATTTCTAAACAGTTCTTCAATAGTTTTGGCCCACTTTCGGTTACGGTAGTAACACTAAAAGTGTTAACGAAAACCAGCCGTTCGCAGATGTCACGTGACATTCCTCGCCCAGAACTCTCTCTGGCATACGCCATCTTGCGTTGCGTATTTGATGATTGTAATTTACACGTTGTCATTTCAAAGCAATGACTCACTGAAGAATTAATAAAAACACGTCGTTCTTCTTACGATAAATGATAATCTAGTGTCTAAAAATGCCGTATTAGCATCAGTTAACAACGGCTATGAATAGTATGAGATTAAATAAGGCGACTTATAACTCTTGGTCGTAGCGCAGTGGGCAATGCGTTGGACTGTGACGCTGAAGGTCAGTGGTTCGGAGTCCGCCACTACCTACAATTTCCCCTCTAAAAGGGTTTCAGACACTGATTAATTATTTTTTTATTATTTTGGTCCAAAATGTTTGCAAAAACTACAAATCTTAAGTGGGCCGTAAAACACGCCAGTGAGATTTTTTATAGATATGTATAAATAAAATTAAAAACATTTATTTTGGGAGCGTTTGAGAGTGGCCAAAAGCATTAAGGCGCTATGCTCCGATGCGCGAGGCCGTTCCCCGTCGGGGGTTCGAATCCCCCCTCGGGCATGGATATTTGGGCCGTCTTTAGTGTAAGGTAGTTCATAAGTAGTTTGTATATTTAGGGACTGATGACCCCGCAGTTAAGTTTCATAAGCATTACAAACATTTTAACTATTTATTTATTTATTGAAATATTAAATCGCCGTTGTCTCAAGATCTATATTTTGTGACATTCCCCCTTTTCCCCCTGGTGTCGTCAGCTGCTAAATTGCGACTGAATTCTATAAGCGAAAGGAAGCATAAGAAAGAATTCGCTAAAATTCTTCAAACAATTTTTCGAAAAAGAAATATAAGATAATGGGTTACAGAAATTATTGCAGTACACAAACGTGCAGTTGAACAGCGAGAACTTCTTTTTCTTTTGCCTTACTCCCGCATCTTGACGTACTCGGCGTGGTTAATTGCGTATTTGGCATAGTTAACATAAGGGGTGGCAGGATCCCCTTCCTGTCGCCATCCCCCGTCTCTCTCTTACCATCTCGTCCTCTCTCTCATCTGTTTGCCCGTCTCCTACTTCCCCTAGGCCCATCTGTTCCGCCCCTCTCCATGTCCTCACCCTCTCTCTGTTCATTCCGCCTCTTCAGTTCATCTCCTCCTCCCCCTATATATGAAAACTCACGTATATCTCTCAACATTCGTCGTGATCAGTGAAACATTGTCAAAGTTTGTTGTAAGGTACTCTCATTTTTTGATGGTCAAGTATGTCAAATTTCATCAAGCTGGAAATAAAACTGTGGGTTTATATTAATTGCAGCCGCGGCGGATTAGCAGTGCGTACTGGATCGCTGTGTTGCGGTGCGCGCGGCGGTTCCCTCGGCATGGATGCTTGTGCCGTCTGTATTGTTAGCTAGTTCATAAGTAGTTTGAAAGTTTAGGGACTGATGACCCCGCAGTTAAGTCCCTGAAGCTTAACAAACATTTCAACGTTTGGAGTAGCACTTGTCCCTTTTTCTTTCTACGTCTGTAGTAGTTTATGGCGGGTTGGCTTTTGAGAGGAGAATATGCACCAGATTTTATACGAGGCGCGTCCAAAAAGTAAGTTCCGTTTGGTTATATAAAACGAACGGGTACAGATACAGAAAAAATATTGATTGTACAAAAATCTACAACTGTTAAACTACTTTTCTGCGTAGCTACCGAAATTTTGTAGGCAATTGTCATAGCACGGCACAAGGTTTTGTGTGCCTTTTTCATAGAATGTTGCAGCCTGTGTCTTCAACTTTTGGTAACATGTTCTTTCAGCTCGTCATCATCGTTGAAGTGTTGTCCACCAAGGACAGATTATACGTGTAAGAAGAGGATTACTTTCAAAAGATTTTTTTTTTTTTTTTTTCACTATGATGCCTGACCTCACATACCGAATGTGACCAAACAATTCTTACGGAAATTTCAATGGGACCTGTTTTATCATCCTCCATACAGCTCGGACCTCTCTCCTAGCGACTTTCATCTCTTCTTACACTTGAAATCTGTCCTTGGTGGTCAACACTTCAACGGTGATAAAGAGTTGTTACCACATGGTTGAATACACAGGCGCCAACCTTCTATGAAGGATGCATGCAAAAACTTGTGGCACGCTATGAGAAGTGCCTACGAAATTTCGGTAGTTATGCGGAAAAGTAGTTTGAGTTGTAGAATTTTGTGCAATAAAAATTTCTTCTGTATCTGAGTACAATTTCATTTTATTACCAAACGGAATTTACTTTCTGGACGCGCCTCGTATATATATATATATATATATATATATATATATATATATATATATATATATATATATATATATAATTTCCATTTTCAGCTGTCCTTTTCCCTATTCTTCTTTCTATCTATTAGGCTACTTGTTTTTTCTTGTTTTCTAAATCGACCCTGTATGAAAGCTAACAATAAATGTATTTATATTCAAATCAGCCAAGCAATTTCTGAGTTTTAGCGAGGCTAATTCACAGATATTCATTTCAAAAAATGTTCAAATGTTTGTAAATCTATGGGACTCAGCAGCTTGGTTATGAGTCCCTAGCTTACAAACTGCTTAATCTAAGGTAAAGTAAACTAAGGACAACACAAACACCCATGCCAGAGGGGAGAATCGAACCTCCGACGGCGGACGGCCGCGCGCACCGCAACACGACGCTCCAGTACGCGCGGCTAATCCGCCGCGGCTGATATTCATTTGCATACGTAAATACTGTTTATTTTGTTTTTTACGCAATTTTAGATTTAGCAGTAATCCCACATTTTAAAAATCTAATTAATTGTGGACAGAGACCTAGATAATCACGGAAACGAGAACCTTAAAACTGAATTGTCTCACAGTTGCCCCAACTTGATAGATATTATTACTGTATGTCAAGTTACTTTTATATCAGAAAAGTTTTAAACGTCTCGGCATTATAGTATCTCAGTGAGGACTGATATTTAAGGCAGTGTTGCAGCGGAAGCTGCAGCCTTACAAAACACTGTTTACCAGCGGTTTGTTTGAGTCCGTAGCTATCTGCGGATAACGGATCGTGTGATGAACGGATGTGACTAATGTTGACTGACGCGCTGCCTGAGGACTATCAGCTGGCCGCGCGTCCTACGTCACTGGTGCCGTCCTTGATCTGTATGCAGCTGCCACTGGATTTCGGTTACGAAACGACCAAACAGGTGGTTCAGGAGGTTTGCGAGACGAGCACAGCAGAACACACAATGCCGGTACGCGGCTCAGCCCCTGTAGGCCGCGCGGGAGGCTACAGATGCTTCCTAATTCAGCTGTCCCTTCACATATTTAAGATATTTTTGGTAGATGACTACAGTCCGACGAAAATTACTTGTAGTTGACATCTGTAATTTATTCATACGCTGTTGCCACATCGCCGGCCGCGGTGGCCGAGGGGACTGAGGCGCTCCAGTCACGGTCTGCACGGCCACTACGGTCGGTGGTTCGAATCCCCCCTCGGGCATGGATATTTGTGCCGTACTTAGTCTTAGTTAGTTCATAGTAGTTTGTAAGTTTAGGGACTGATGACCCCGTAGTTAAGTCCCATAAGCTATGCAAACATTTGAACATTTTTGTTGCCACATCGGCTGCGGCTACTGGCATTCCGGAAGACGACGCTTCAAATCCGTCTCCAGCCATCCTTATTCAAGTTTTCCGTGATTTCCTTAAATTACTCCAGGCAAATGCCGATTTTCTTCCCCATTCCTGACAAAATCTGTACAGGTCCTATGTCTGTAATGACCACGATGTCGACAGGACGTTAAACCCTAACTTTCCTTCACCCTTCTAATACGAGGTGGGCATCAGGGACATATAAAAACCCTTTCACTTAGGTTCTTTCAGCAATAACTCTGATCTCACTGACTCCTTGAGCGGTACTGGAATATAGGTTAGCTCAAGGGTAATGGTTTTCGTGCATTTCGCGAATGAAGCAGTACCACATGGGCTCATGCCGACGCCACCTGGTGCTAGGAGGGTGAACCACAACCTCCTGGTTCAAATGTTTGTAGAACTTATGGGACTTAACTACGGGGTCATCAGTCCCTAAACTTACAAACTACTTATGAACTAGCTAAGACAAATGTCCATGCCCGAGGGAGGATTCGAACCCCCGATCGTAGTGGCCGTGCAGACCGTGACTGGAGCGCCTCAGTCCCCTCGGCCACCGCGGCCGGCAACCTGCTGGTAGAGATGTGCGATGTACTCGACTAAACTGCGGCCAGCAACCTGCGGCAGAACTAAAGTCACGATCCCTTCGTTCATGGCGATTAAGTCTCACGTCTGTAAACTCAAGACAGAAAAAAAGCAAACTGTAATTTCTCGCTCTCAGTGGTGATTTGAAACCGTGTTCACTCTGGACAGAAGCTACTCAACTTGCCGTGCCACCAGTTTGCACTCGAATAAAGGATCAGGAAGAAAAATAATAGCAAGTAGTATAGTGAATACTACTTGAAAATGGTGTCGCGGTATTAACATAGAAATACAATTAAAGCAGTTAATTGTATGAAAATAATGAATTATTTTAAATAAATGTAAAAATAAAAAATCAGCTTATTGTGGTATTCAAACCCAGGATCTTTAAAGCGACACGCTATTACCATACTATTGCACTACGTTATACTCAAACTTGGAATGTCATACGAATCTCATGTAATGTACGCAGATTTCTATGAATATACTAACTGTTTGCGTGATGCTAATTTGCGGCTTGTGCTTTAGAATACACCAATGTTTGGTTAGTGACGTGCATGTCGTGTGTATTGTTATTGGTGTGGTTATCACGCCTCATGAAATGCAAAATAAAACGGGTAGACACGAGATTCTGGATCCAAAAACGTCGAGAAAGAAACTGGAACAAGGATTTAGAAGTAAACTGACCAACCGTTGTGGCAGTGGAGGAAAGCAGCTCTAATGCTCGAGAATGTCAACTATTAAGTAATTGTAATCGCACGATAGTAGTACTAAAACATCCAGAATGCTTCATTTCAGCACGAGTAATCGGTACCGTCTATAAGACGTATTTGGAGTCTCAATATTATTGATAATACTTCGTGAAGGTTGATTATCATAGTTCTCACATACAACAAAAAGTTTGTAGTGTCTACGGGGTCATCAGTCCCTAAACTTACAAACTACTTATGAACTACTTACAACTAAGGACGGCACAAATATCCATGCCTGAGAGAGGATTCGAACCCCCGACCGTAGTGGCCGTGCAGACCGTGACTGGAGCGCCTCAATCTCCTCTGCCACCGCGGCCGGCTCACATACAACACAGTGCAGCTAAAACGTGTGTATAGTTTATGGGACTTAACTACGAGGTCATCAGTCCCTTACAGCTAAAACCATAGATTTAGAGTTCCATATGTTCTGTAAACAGCTACGCAACATATTACACTATTTTTACTCTCATTAATTCCATTTAGTGGGTACCATTAGATCTAAAAGACTCAAGACAAACAGATAGTGAAGCTGTAGCCGATTATTTATCCATACTCTTCCGCTATAACTGTTGATAACCAGTATCACCATCAACCGTGTATTTCTGACGTAGAAAGTTTGTGAATACTAGGAGGACCAACATTAGCAAACTTCCTAGGACCGCTACCGGTCATTTTGACCGGTGGCGTTTTTATGTATCTTTTCAGTTTTACTTGTTGAATTAATTTAGTTCAATTGTTGTAAATGTCACTAGGGTATTGCGCTTACCCTAGAAATGTTCTGTGCTTTTTTTATTTTTTTAAGAAATTTTATTTAATTAAAGAAACTGATCGAGGTAAAGAAGACATCGGTTGCAGTTGCTTTACTTCCAACTTATGGATGCTATTCTTTTCGTTTTCCTGTTCGAGTGCGTGTAGCAATTTGTGGCGCCACCGAAATCGAACCACTAAGCCCTGTGTTATTTGTGTGTTTTTCTACAGGTTCTGAATATTCATCTTTCGAATCTGACAATTTGCCGTGTTGGGCATCATCAGGATGATATTCCGTATCATGAATATCACCCAAATCATCTCATTCAGTAATAATTTATAAAACCATTCAGTTTTCATAATAGACATTAGTATTATACGGAAATTATAGACCACCAAAATACATTAAGTCATGAAATATAGGCTCGATAAATTAAAACGTACCCAATTTATTAAACGCTAAGCTAAGCTCACTGGTCGGCTTGAGCGGTACGATCCTTGTGGTGTTAAAACCGTTATAAATATGTGACGCTGTCCCTTCTTGAATATGCCTCTTGAATATGCACGGAAGTGAAACTCTTCATCACGTGCCGTGAATTTATTTCCGTCAGTATCTACCTAAACGACGGGAGTACCCTCGTGGAACTCGCTCACACAGTATACTCAGTCGTAGAGAAGTAGGGCAAATAACTATCACGTGTTCGTGGAACGTGCGGGGGCTCAGGAACGCCTTTTTAGTGTAGTAGTGCGGGCCGTTGCACGGCTCTTGGTTAATAGATTCGTTTGCTTATCCAGTTCTTGTCAAAGTGTGAATCCATGGTACTTTTCTACAAAGTACCTGAAAGCAAATATTAATAAAAGATCACGTATAGGCCAGTGGTTCCCAAAGGTGAGTTGCGACCCGCTAGTGCGTCTCGTTATCCATTTAGGCGGTTCGCCGAACAATTTGAAAATATCAGGGTAAAATATCTTACCGACTATAAAAAGTGAATTTGTTTTATTAGACATTACTTTCACGATATTATTTTTCACACCACACAGGAAGTAATAATTAAGTTGCATCGCTTTCTATTTAAAGTGATAAAGGATATGGATTGTTTTTAAAGTTTTTTGAACTAATATTTTCATGTTACTCCCAGTGAAAATTGTTTGTTGTTTTGGAGTATTACTTAAAACTGATTCTTGTTTTAGTTGCTACCTTCCATTAATTCCTTATGAATTGTTATGGGTAAGAAACCATTTGTAGAGAAAGATAAAACTAGAAACGTACGAAGATAAAACTATCAGCATGAAAGGTAGACTTACTGATGGATGTATCATGTATTTTATCTTTTAACACTTTTTCAAGACTCAAACCTAATGTATTTTTCAATCAGAAAAGGGATTGTATCAAATGAAGCTTTGACGGAATTAATGGGATTCACAACTACTCACTTATGCGAGCATGTATTTTCTAGTTTTTTTTTTAAATTATATATGTAAGAATAAACGCCTAAAACCGACAAGCTTCTTTGCAGATATGGACAGTATTATTAAAGCAAGAGTAAACAGTGTAACAAATCTCATTGATCTTAAAATTTAATTTGTATTAGCTGAAAATCCCGGGTAATTTATTTACTCCATTCTTTAGTTAGTGCATCTCTCCTTTCCTTTCCTTTTCTTTCTTTGTACACCTTTTCTTGCATCTCTCTATCTCCTCCTGCCCCCCCCCCCCCTTATACATATGTGACGCTGTTCATCTCGTACTACCCCTTTCTCTGTCAAATTACCTCCTCTTCTCTGTCGAACTCCTCCTCCACCTTCTGAATTCACTGCCGCCTCCATCTGTGAAAAATTATACCATGCTGAACGGCGGTGTCTACGTTTATTGCAAGGTACCTCTGCCAAGTATCGTATAAAATTTTAGGTAGGCGGTGACGATTCTCTTATTTTGAAGGTTAATTGATCATAATGTCATCAAGAACGGTATAAAAACGTACATTCTATCGATGTTAGTAGGTTAGGTTTGTTTGTTTTTAAATCTATCGGACCAAACTGCGTGGTCATCAGCCCGTAGCTTACAAACTACTTCAACTAAGGTAAACTACCTAAGCACAAGACACACCTATGCCCAAGGGAGGACTCGAATCTCTGACGGCGAACAACCGCGCGCTCCGCAGCGAGGCGCCTTAGACCGCTCGGCTACTCCACCGCGGCAGTAGGTTAGGTACTTCCGACATACTCCATACAAAATTTTACGTATACATTGACTTTCCTCCTGCTTTGTAGATCAAGTGTACAAAATTTCGGGAAAATTGGAACAAAACTAGATTTGTGTGCAATACACACAAACAATTTTTCTTTGTATATAGCGTCCGTGTGTTTGTATTTCCCTACGAATCTAAATTTTTGTTCCGATCTTGGTTAGAAGGTTAAATGTGGAAATTTTCACCATGTGGAAGGTCACTGGCTACGTAAAATTTCTCGATGTGTGTGGGGGACGGTAGTTTCCAACGGACTTCCACGTGGCCGAGGGGACTGAGGCGCTCCAGTCACGGTCTGCACGGCCACTACGGTCGGGGGTTCGAATCCCCCCTCGGGCATGGATATTTGTGCCGTCCATAGTCTTAGGTAGTTCATAAGTAGTTTGTAAGCTTAGGGACTGATGACCCCGTAGTTAAGTCCCATAAGTTCTACAAACATTTGAACATTTGGACTTCCACGCCGTCTGATCAATCACAACGAAAGTATGTACTCGTAGGTTTTTACCATTTGACAGCTCACTGTTAAGACAGTTGGCAGATATATGTAATTTTTCATGGGCAGATGAAGTCGGAGATGGTTGAGAGCTAGGAGACGAAATGAGTGGAGAGATGCGATTGGGAGATGAACAGAAAGAGATGGACTGAATAAATTAATACTCCGGCAACGCAGGGTTTTAGCTATTATACGTAAATCAGAAGTAGAAAGTGAAGCAAATTTTTATTGGACAAAATACAGGCCTTTCGGACCTCGAATGTGATGCAGAACCGCTAATTCTTTCCAGAAAGATTGTGGGTCCCACTCCAAAAAGAGATTGAAACCCCTGCTATAGGCTATCAACCGAAAATAGATGGAGATGTAAGTGCGGCAAGGAATGAATGCTGAACGGGGAAATGCAGGGGTCGGCGTGCTGGTAAAGGTCACCGTCGCCATTGAGGCAGCCCTAAAGAGGTGGCCGCGTGCAATGCATTTCAGAGCGCGCCACAGCCAGGGGACCTGTTGAGCGCCGCGCCGCGCCCTGCCGTTTTATTTAAAAGGTTGTCGCCGCTGCCTCGTCCACCCCGAACACGCTCTCCGGTAATCACCGCCCTGTGCTGCTGTCGTGCCAACACCAGGGGCACTGTCGTTTCACTTGCGTTCACATCGGTTGCCCCCATGTGTACGATTAACAGGGCACCGACGCATGTTGGTGTTAACCTATGAAGAAGTTTATATATAAAGTTTTCACAACTTCTTCATACGAGCTTACAGAATTTTGCTGCTAAGCTCAGATTGTTAGTCCTACCTCATTAATAAAAGAAAACAATCGTCGCTTACGATTTCTACAGAATAAACCCCCTTGAAAGACAACAAGTTTTTGTCATGTTCTAATGTTTGTAAATCAATGGGACTCAACAGCTTCGGTATTAGTCCCTAGCATACAAACTATTTAACCTAAGGTAAAGTAAACTAAGGACAACACAAACACCCATGCCCGAGGAGAGATTCGAACCCCCAACGGCGGACGGCCGCGCGCACTCTTTACACGGCGCTCCAGTACGCGCGGCTAATCCGCCGCGGCTGACTCATGCTTGAACCTTTACTAACAAGGAGACCAAATGGGCATCGGATTTCGGATTTTATTATTTTTTATATTTTATTTATTTATTTTATAGTAAGTGAAGTTCAGAACTCAAATAAGTCAGCCAAAGCCATTCGCTGCAACTCTAAAAAATTCACGTGAAAATCGTCTTAGAAGTTTTACAAAGTACACGTGAGTATCAATAATTTAAAAGATCACAGCCTCTGTTGGTGCAGCTACCACCTGAGGCAGCGTTCTGGCCTTCCAACTGTTGGGTCGGTGGTTCGAATTCTGTCGTGATAATTTTTTTTGTATTTTTCCCTTTTGTTCGAATACTTACACAATTTTAATATCTAATGGCAATTTTTACGAAAAGTGCACTTATTTTTGTTTATTCGTAGTTTGTATATTTTATAGATGGTTGTTAATAATGATGGTTTCAATAAAAAAAACATAAGTTTCATTTTTTACAGTATTGGCCTCAATATTAGTTGATTGACGGTATTGTTTGATTGTTCAGTTCGTGAAGAGCTGCGACACTGTATTTGGAACGTCATCTCCATAGCTACTAACAGCTTTCCAAGCAGCAAACCTACTAAACCATTGTTTTACGTGACAAGGTTTTCAGCTCGTCTGCATACACGTAAACAAAAACTGACACATCACGTAGAATTATAGATTCCAAAATATTTTATATCACTGAACTGGAAAACGAAAGAAATGTGTGTCACAGTGAGATTCAAACCAGCGACTTTAGCGTTGTGAGGTCACAACGCTACAACGTGAGCTTCACTGACAGATGCTGCAATCGTTTTTATTATTGATACCCACGTGGACTTTGCAAAACTTAAAAGTCGATTTTCTCGAGAATTGTTGAGAGTTGCGTGGAAGGGCTTCGGCTGATTGTTATTCGAGTTCTAAACGTCACGTACCATAAATATAAAGAAATTATAAAATCCTTTACCAGTGGTCTTCTTGTAATTAGGTCTAGTGTCCAGAAGTGACTTGTGTACTACGTTGTTAGTTGACGAAACTATCAGACCTTGGAAAAATTGTGGCGAACAGCCATGAGAAGTGTAGAACTGCCACTCTTCGAGTTGACTTCCTTGTTCTCAGAAGCAGCAGTGAGAGGGTATGCCGCATCATAACCCAGTGTCTGTTCGGGGAACTTCGCATAGGACATTATCAGGCAGCGGATACTTGTTTTCCTTAAAAGCTTTCCGTAGCACTGCAGTTCAACTAGCAAGCGAGACGGTGCGGTTATGACATGCTGGACTGGCATTCGGGAAGACGGCGATTCAAAGCAACGCCACCGAAAGAGAAGGCCGCAGCACTCTCATGTGACCTCATAGATAGCAAACCTCATAGTTGACTGTGCCGCAGCGGCCAGCCAGTAGCTCTGTGATTGCGTCCTACTGTTCGTGACGTCACAAGAGAGCTCCGCGGCTTCCCTTTTATTGGTTCCGTTCAAACCCGCCTCCGGCCATTCCGATTTAGGTTTTCCGCGATTTCCCCAAAACCACTTCAGGCAAATTACGAGATGGTTCCTTTCAAACAGCACGGACGATTTTCTTCCCATCCCTGACAGAAACTATCCGTGCGTGTGCTCCTTCTCCAATGATGACGATCTCAACGGGACGCGTGTGCTCCTTCTCCAATGATGACGATCTCAACGGGACTTCAAATCCTAAACGTCGTTTCTCCTTTCCTGCTGAGCCGCGGCGGAGCGGCCGAGCATGTTGAGGCGCTATACTACGATGCGTGAGACCGTTCCCCGTCGGGGGTTCGAATCCCCCCCCCCTCGGGCATGGATGTTTGTGCTGTCTTTAGTACAAGTTAGTTTGTACGTTTAGGGACTGATGATCCCGCAGTTAAGTCCCTTAAGATTCACAAACATTTCAACATTTTTTCCTGCTGATTCCTTGTGTTCTCAGCGATACAGTAGCGTCGGGATCATATTCGCTATTCAGTGTACACCAAACTCATTCATACTCTTTTTGCGGCTACTTAAAAATCACCATTCGTCTTCCAAGAAATTAAAAATATCGGGTGATGAAAAAGTCAGTATAAATTTGAAAACTTAATAAATCACGGAATTATGTAGATAGAGGGGTAAAAATTGACACACATGCTTGGAATGACATGGGATTTTATTAGAAGGAAAACAAAGTTCAAATAATGTCCGACAGATGGCGCTTCGTCTGATAGGAAAAGAAATAAGTAGCATAACAAATTAAGACAAAGTAAAGATGATGTTCTTTGCAGGAAATGCTCAATGTGTTCACCATCATTCCTCAACAATAGCTGAAGTCGACGAATAATGTTGTGAACAGCTCTGCAAAGCATGTCCGGAGATATGGTGAGGCATTGGCATCGGATGTTGTCTTTCAGGATCCCTAGAGATGTCGCTCGATCACGATACACTTGAGACTTAAGGTAACCCCAAAGCCAGTAATCGCACGGACTGCGGTCTTGGGACCTGGGAGGCCAAGCATGACGAAAGTGGCGGCTGAGCACACGATCATAACCAAATGACGCACGCAATAGATCTTTCATGCGCCTAGCAATACTTTTTTGTAATAAATCCCCATGTCATTCCAAGCATGAGTGTAAATTTTTAGCTCTGTATCTAGATCATTCCGTGATTTATTGACTTTTCAAATTTATACTGAATTTTTGATCACCCGTTACTTTACAATCGAAGGTCTTGTCCCTCTCTACTCCTCCTACATTGTCGCGGTGGGGTTGCTTGCGTACCTCAGCGATGCAGAGGTACCGAAGGTGCAACCACAGCAGAGGGGTATCTGTGGAGAGGCCAGACAAACATGTGGTTCATGAAGGGGGGCAGCTGCCTTTTCAGTAGTTACAGGAGCAACAGTCTGGATTATTGATTGAGCTGGCCTTGTAACATCAGCTAATGTGGCTTTGTCATACAGTTACTGCGAACGGCTGAAAGCACGGGGAAACTGTAGCCATTACTTTTCCCTAGGATATGCAGCTCTACTGTATGAATATACTAGCTGGTACCCGGCGAGCTGCTGCCGCAGGAGTAATAATTGTGTGAATTTGAAAGTGTTTACTTGTTTAGTTACAAAGTTTTATTACATAAACGCTATGGCAGCGCATAAAGTACGAACATGCGATCAAATATAAATGGGGTTTCCAATCTTCCATTACTTTAAATGTTTGTAAATCTATCGGACCAAACTGCGTGGTCATCAGTCCGTAGCTTACAAACTACTTAAACTAAGGTAAACTAACCTAAGGACAAAACACACACACACACACATGCCCCAGGGAAGACTCGAACCTCCGACGGCGAGCAACCGCGCGCTCCGCAGCGAGGCGCCTTAGACCGCTCGGCTACTCCACCGCGGCAGGGGTATTATAGGAGTAGGTCTAATAATGAATAAGAAAATAGGAATGCGGTAAACTACTATGAGCAGTGCAGTGATAGCGTTATCTTAGTCAAGAAATATACGAAGCCAACACCGACCACAGTAGTACAGGTTTATATGCCAACTAGCTCTGCCGATGAAGATGCATGGAAGAAATTTATGAGAAGTTAAAGGAAGGGAAGGAAAAATAGTAGATGAATATGGACTGGGCAAAAGGAATGAAAGAGGAAGCCGTCTGGTAGAATTTTGCACGGAACACAATTCAATCATAACAAACATCTGGTTTAAGAATTATGAAAGAAGATTATATATGTGGAACAGACCAGGTGACACCGGAAGGTGCCAGGTACAGAGATTAGGGAACCAGGCTTTGAACTATAAGACATACCCAGGGGCAGATATAGACTCTGACCATATCTTATTCGTCATGAACTGTAGGCTGAAACTGGAAAAAAACTGTAGAAAGTAGGCAAATAAGGAGATGGGACCTGGATAAATTAAAGGAACCTGAAGTTCTCGAGAATTTCAGAGGAAGCTTGTGGCAACAATTGACAGAAAGAGAATAAAAGCATAGAAGAGGAATGGATAGCATTGAGAGATGAAATAGTGAAGTTAGCTGAGGATACAATAGGTAGAAAGGCAAGACCTACAAAAAAAATCCTTGCATATCACAGGAAATACTAAATTTGATTGATGACAGGAGAAAATATAAAAATGCAGTAAATGAAACAAGTAAAATGGAATACAGACGAAGACAGGAATTGCAAAATGGCTAAGCAGGAGTGGCTAGAAGGAAAATGCAACTGCCGGCCGCGGTGGCCGAGGGGACTGGGGCGCTCCAGTCACGGTCTGCACGGCCACTACGGTCAGGGGTTCGAATTCTCCCTCGGGCATGGGTATTTGTGCCGTCTTTAGTCTTAGTTAGTTCATAAGTAGTTTGAAAGTTTAGGGACTGATGACCCCGTAGTTAAGTCCCATAGACTGTACAAACATTTGAACATTTGATTTGAAAATGCAACTCTGTGAAGAATGTATAAATAGAGGAAATATAGATACCGCCTACAGGAAAATAAAAGAAACATTTGGAGACAACAGAAACAGCTATATGAATATTAAGAATTCAGATGGAAAACCAGTTCTCTGCAAAGAAGGGAAAGCTGAAAGCTGGAAAGAGTATATAGAGGGGTTCTACAAAGTAAATGAACTTCGACACAATATTGTAGGAAGGGAAGAGGATGTAGATGAAGACGAAATAGGAGATACTATACTGAGGGAAGATTTTGATAGAGCACTGAAGGACCTAAGTCGGAACAAGGTCCCTCGAGTGGACGCTGTTCGCTCAGAACTACTGAAGTCTCTTGGAGAGCCAACCATGACAAAACTATTTCACCTGGTGCTTTAAATGTATGAGACAGGAGAACTACCCTCATACTTGAAGAAAAACATAATCTACATTCCAAAGAAAGCAGGCGCAGACAGGTTTGAGAATTACAGAACCCTTTGATAATGTTGATTGGAATACACTCTTTCAGATCTTAAAATCAGCAGGAATAAAATATAGGGAGCGTAAGGTAATTTACAAAATGTTCAAATGTTTGTATAGTCTATGGGACTTAACTACGGGGTCATCAGTCCCTAAACTTACAAACTACTTATGAACTACTTACTAACTAGGACGGCACAAATATCCATGCCCGAGGGGGGATTCGAACCCCCGACCATAGTGGCCGTGCAGATCGTGACTGGAGCGCCTTAATCTCCTCGGCCACCGCGGCCGGCGCAGCGGTTGTCGGAGTTGAAGGGCATGAAAGGGATGCAGTGGTTGGAAAGGGTGTAAGACAGGTTTGTAGCCTTTCCCCAATGTTATTCAATTTGTACATCAAGCAAGCTATAAAGGAAAGCAAGGAGAAATTTGGAAAAGGAATTAAAGTTCAAGGTGAAGAAATAAAAACATTGCGTTTTGCTGATGTCATTGTAATTCTGACAGAGACAGCGAAGGACCTGGATGAACAGTTGAACGGAATGGATAGTGTGTTGAAAGGTGCGTATAAAATGAACATTGACAAGAGCAAAACAAGGGTAATGGAGTGCAATCTAAGAAAATAAGGCGATGCTGAAGATATTAGATTAGGTAACGAAACAATAAAGATGGTATATGAGTTTTATTACTTGGGGAGTAAAATAACACATGATGGTCGCAGTACAGAGGATATAAAATGCAGAATGGCAATGGGTAAAAAAGCGTTCTTGAAAAAAGAGAAACTTGTTAACATTGAATATTGATTTAAGCCTAAGCAAGTCCTTTCCGAAGGCATTTGTGTGGAGTGTTGCCTTGTATGGGAGTAAAACATGGACGATAAACAGTTCGGAAAGGAAGAGGATAGAGGCTTTTGAAATTTGTTGCTACAGGAGAATGCGAAGATTAGGTGGATGGATCGCGTAACTAATGAGGAGGTACTGAACAGAATTGGAGAGAAAAGGAATTTCTGGCATACCTTGATTAAAAGAAGGGATCGATTGGTAGGATACATTCTTAGACATCAAGGAATCGTGAATTTAGCGGTGGAGGGAAGTGTTTGGCGTAAAGATTGCAGAGGGAGACAAAGAGATCAGTACAGTAAGCAGAATCAAATAGATGTAGGTTGCCGTTCTTATGCGTAGATGAAGAGGCTTGTTCAGGATAGAGTAGGGTGGAGAGCTGTATCAAACCAGTCTCCGGACTGAGGACCACAACAACAAGAAGTTAAATAGCAACGTTTTAGAATCTAGGTAATGTTGTTTGTAAATCTATCGAATTCAACTGCGTGGTTATTAGTCCGTAGCTTACAAACTACTAAACTAAGGTAAATGAACCTAAGGACAACACGAGCACCAATGCCCGAGGGGGGGGGGGGGCTCTAACCCCCGACGGCGAACGGCCGCATGCATCGCAGCACAGTGGTCCAGTGCGCACGGCTAATCCGTCGCGGCTCTAGGTATGTAACGTGTTCTGACTAAGTTAAATAATACTCAGTACCACTGAAAGCAACGTTTGGTGTGAAATACAAATTATACTCAGTACCAACAAAAGCGACAACTGACTAGTGCGACATGCCAGATTTTTATCGACACCAGTTAAATGCTTAAAATCAATTCAGGCAACGTAACGTGTGCTGAACATAGTAAATTATACTGATTGCCACTGTATGCCACAACAGACTAAACCCAAAAGTAGCCACTTCAACGGTATGGAACAGCACACTCGCATCGCCGAAATTCGTTGTCTGCCATTTCTTTTAGTAGAAGGGGCATCAGTAAGATGGCCCCGTGGCACACTACACCCAGCGTCGTCGTGTAACCAATCCAGGGGCAGTGTGTTCTACCTGGTTGTCCCCCCAGGGGGCCCACAGCTCTTTTGTGGGTACGTGTGTGGCGCGCACGGGTCCCCGAGCCATAGCGGCCTTCCTTCCAGTTTCCCAGGCCGCTTTTCCTCCTCCCGGTTCCCTTCCCTCCCTAATCCTTCTTCCCACCCTACCCTTCTCCAACCCCATCTCTACGTGTTCTCGCAATGACGACCCGGCTATGTCCACGGTACTCCTGGTTTCTCTCTTATGTTTTGTTTGCCGTTTTCACCATTTTCGGCCCAGTTAGGTCCCCTTCGGGGTTAGACCTCCATCTAAATTTCAGAGTTAGTGTGAGCCATTTGGGGAAGAACTCCCAACCTAGCCCCTACGGCACAGATTCCTACCCTTTCCTTCCACATCCCTTCCTCGCCGTAGCTCCCTCTCCGCTAGGTCACCAGCACGGTAGCCAGTCCGTGTGGTGGGGCTGTTATGTACCCTAATGGTTGAGCCCCCTGAATTGCACAGGGATCACACTGCCGATGCCTGAGCTGTGACCTCCTCAAGCATGCCAAGGAGTCGATGCTTGTCTTTGCGGGGCATCAGGACTCCCGGCAACGGTCATCCTGCCAGGTGGCGTTGCTGTGGCTGGGTGGCGCCCTTCAGGAGAGTCCCTGTTTCGGAGTGGGTGGCATCGGGGCGGACATTCCGCAATGAAGAGGAAACAAACCTCTGAAAATCCTGGCTCTAAGCCAGGTGTCTCAAAGTTGGGTAAGTTCAATTTCAATGCTGCTCGATACGACCCCAAATCGTTTCCTTCCCTAACACCATCATGGGGGGAACGTGGGCCCACGAAGAAGACTGACCACTACTCACCACGATATCTAGTTGTGACCAGACAGGATGAGGAATCTTTCCAGGCAACTAAGCCTTCGTTCTTCGTCGAACACCTCAAAGAAAGGTTTGGCGAAGTTGCCGGTATGTCTAAATTGCGCGACGGTTCGGTCCTGATTCAGGCGGAGACCCATGCTCAATCACGAAGCCTCTTAACGTGTGACCACTTGGGCGATATTCCTGTCACAATAACGCCCCACAAATCCTTAAACAGGGTACAGGGGGTGACATTTCATCGAGATCTTTTGCTGCAGACGGATGAGGATTTACGCGAAAATCTGCAAAGACGTGGAGTACATTTTGTCAGACGCGTTTTTCGGGGTCCGAAAGAAAGTAGGGTGGCCACTGGTGCGTTTGTGTTGGCCTTTGAGGGTAACAATCTGCCCGAAAAGGTCAAAGTTATGATGTACCGATGTGACGTCGAACTGTACATCCCCCCTCCAATGCGATGTTTCAAGTGTTGGCGTTTCGGGCACATGTCCTCTCGTTGCAACGCTGCTGCAACCTGTCGGGACTGTGGTCGTCTCTCCCATCCGGACACTGCCTGTGCGCCTCCTCCTTATTGTGTTAATTGCGGCGGTCACCACCCTCCCTGTTCGCAGGACTGTCCCACTCTACAGAAAGAGCGGAAGATAGTTGAGTACAAAACTTTGGACCGACTACGTACTCAGAGGCTCAGAGGAAGTACGAAAAGCTGCATCCAGTATCTTTAGTTAAGTCCTATTCTGCAGCTACTACGATGGCGCCACCTCCAGTGGCCACTTCTCGCCCTGTTGTACCTCCACCTGTGGGCCCTATGGGCCGCCCCTCTACGTCCGCCTCCCAGACATCTGGAGGCACACCATCTTCTGTGGGGGCAGGTACTGCCCCCCACGTCGGGAGTGGCTACTCCCGCTCCCCAGCCAGAAAAGGGTTCCCTTTCTCTGGCTTCTGTTTCTGGGAAGGGAACGTTTTCTCCCCTTCCCACCATGGCACCCCAGAAATCGGACACTAGCCAGCGGCTGAAGGACCCTCGGCCGGAAAGCCGTCTGGCTTCTCAGTCTTCCCACACTCCTCAAGCCCCGCTGGAGAAACCCCCCTCCTCCGGTAGGCCAAAGGACCGACGGGAAGACAAGAAAGACAAAAAAGATAAGACGGTAAAGCGCAAGGATACGCTGGCGGCCTCAGTGCCCCCAGCCCTTGCACCTGACGCACCTGAGGATGATGTCATCCTTCTCGCGACGCCAGAAGATTTAGCATTTGCCGATCTTGGGGATACCATGGACACGGAGGATCAGGCTTCACAGCCAGAGACGAGTGCGCATGCCACTCCTCTTCCATCTTCATCTTCATGCACCGTAAACCAGGAGACAGTCTGATCCTCCAATGGAATTGTGGCGGTTTTTTCAGTCACTTGGCTGAATTGCGTCGGCTGCTGAGCTCTTTTCCACCTCTTTGTGTTGCTCTCCAGGAAACCTGGCTTCCTGGTGATCGGACCCCCACCCTTCGGGGCTACCGGGGGTACTTCAATAACCGCATGATCTACAATAGGGTGTCGGGCGGGGTATGTCTATATGTACATACCTCTGCCTACAGTTCCCCAGTGCCACTTCACACAGCCCTGGAGGCTGTCGCTGTCAGGGTTCGAGCATCGCGGGACATTACCATCTGTTCCCTTTATCTCCCTCCTGATGCAGCAGTGGCACCAGCTGACCTATCAGCCTTAATCGACCAACTTCCCTCACCATTTCTTATTTTAGGAGATTTTAACGCACATCACTCCATATAGGGGAGCAACGTGACTACAGGACGTGGTCGAGAATTTGAACTACTTTTTAACCAACTTGACCTTTGTATTCTTAATACAGGAGCTCCTACCCATTTTAGTGTGGCCCATGGCACCTTTTCCGCCATAGACCTTTCTGTGTGTAGTCCGGGCTTACGTCCACTCCTTAACTGGTGGGTCCATGATGACCTTTGTGGAAGCGACCACTTTCCCATCTTCCTTTCGCTTCCCCACCACCAACGCCACGCACGCCTACCCCGCTGGTCCTTCCACAGGGCCGACTGGGCAGCATACACTTCAGCTGCGACGTTGGATACCCGTCTCCCTGCTGACGCGACAATGGCAGTAGACCAAATTATTTCCGTTGTCGTTTCTGCTGCTGAGTCCGCGATACCATCTTCTTCTGCCTTACCTCGGCGAAGACCAGTGCCCTGGTGGTCACCGGAGATAGCAGCAGCTATCCGCAATCGCCGCAGAGCTCTGCAGCAGTACCGGCGCCACCCCACCCTTGACCACCTGGTTGCATCTAAGCGTCTTCGGGCCCAGACACGTTGACTTATCCGGCAGCACAAGCAGGCATGCTGGGAAAAATACGTTTCCACAATTGGAAGGCTACAGGCTACAGTCCACCGGCAGGGATCGCGGGTCTCTCTATCCATGGAACTATTCATACCGACCCGACCATCATTGCCGAGTGTTTTGCAGCGCACTTTGCTCTTAATTCGGCGTCTCCTGCCTACAGCCAAGGTTTTTGTACCTTAAAAGAGCGGGCTGAGCGAAAGCAGTTGGTATTTCGCACAAACCGCCAGGAGCCGTACAATGCGCCATTTACGGAGTGGGAATTTAAAACTATTCTTGCCAGTTGCCTCAATACATCTCCAGGACCGGACCGAATCCACTGTCAAATGCTGAAACATCTTTCTGCAAACTCGCAATGCCATCTTTTGGACTTCTTCAACCGTCTCTGGATCGAGGGAGCGTACCCATCCCAATGGCAGGAGAGCATCGTTATCCCTCTGTTGAAGCCAGGTGCAGATCCACTGAACGTTGACAATTACCGTCGTATCAGTCTCACAAACGTTCTTTGTAAGCTCTTTGAACGTTTGGTGAGCCGGCGACTGCTGTGGGTTCTCGAGAATCGGGGTCTGCTCGCCCCACAACAAGGTGCTTTCCGGCAGGGTCGCTCTGCCATTGATAACCTCCTCTCTTTGGAGTCGGCGATCCGTACTGCTTTCGCCCGACGTCACCACCTCGTCGCCATCTTTTTCGACCTTCGGAAAGCATATGACACGGCATGGCGTCATCACATCCTTGCCACGCTACATGGGTGGGGTCTCCGTGGCTCCCTCCCAATTTTTATTCAGAATTTTTTACTTTCACGACGCTTTAGAGTCCGCGTTGGCACCTCCTTCAGTTCCTCCCATACCCAAGAGAATGGGGTACCACAAGGGTCCGTCCTAAGTGTACCCCTCTTCTTAGTGGCCATTAATGGCCTAGTGGCTGCAGTGGGGCCATCGGTTTCTTGCTCCCTCTATGCGGACGACTTTTGCCTGTACTATTCCACCGCTAGTACAAGTGTAGCTGAACGACGACTGCAGGCAGCCATTCATCGGGCACAGAATTGGGCTTCTGCCCATGGTTTTACATTTTCCCCTGCGAAATCCAGGGTGATGCACTTTTGTCGCCAACGCACGGTACAACCACATCCGGAGCTCTACCTTGATGGTGAGCTCCTTCAGGTTGTGGATACACACCGTTTCCTGGGTCTCCTTTTTGACTCGCGTTTGACATGGCTCCCTCATCTGTGCCAGCTTAAGCAACGGTGTTCACGTTATTTGGACATCCTTCGTTGCCTCAGCCATACTGTCTGGGGGGCAGCACGCCCTGTCCTCCTGCGGCTGTACGACGCTCTGGTGCAGTCACGTCTAGACTACGGAAGCCAGGTCTACGGCTCAGCCTCTCCATCTGCACTGCGAGTTCTCGACCCAGTGCATCATACCGGCATCCGTCTGGCCACTGGAGCCTTTCGTACAAGCCCTGTCACAGGTCTCTTGGCAGAGGCTGGAGTCGCCCCACTGCGATACCGGCGCCACTGCGATACCAGCGCCAACAACTACTCGTCCAGTATGCTGCCAGAGTTCACTGTACCCCTCGGCATCCGAATAACAGACTCCTCTTTCCGGGAGAGGTCACTCGTTTGCCGCAGAGGCGACCTCGGTCGGGACTCCCGATAGCAGCGCGTGTCCAATCGCTACTATCGACCCTGGACTCCTTTCCTCTTCACCGTCCCTTCCGCTCGACTTTCCATGCTCCTCCCTGGACCGTTCCTCGGCCGCGGATTCGGTTGGATCTTTCCCGTGAGCCGAAGACCTCTGTTTCTCCTCTGGTCCTACGGCATCAGTTTTCTGCCCTGCTCCGTGAGTTCTGTAACTCCGAGGTCATTTATACAGACGGTTCTTCAGATGGCTACCACACTGGATATGCCTACATGCATGGCGCCTATGTTGAACAACTCTCTTTGCCACCCGGCAGCAGCGTCTTCACCGCAGAACTGGTGGCTATATACCGCGCCCTTAAATACATCCGCACATGCCCTGGGACCTCCTTTCTGATCTGTAGCGACTCGCTGAGCGGTTTACAGGCCCTTGATCAGTGTTATGCTCGTCATACATTGGTCAGGGCCATTCAGCAGTCGATACTGGCTCTTAGTGACTCCGGTCACATTCGTTTGGACCCCGGGCCATGTAGGCATCCCGGGCAACGAGAGCGTTGACCAGCTAGCCAAACAGGCTACCACTTGCCGCCGTCTGGGGATTGGCCTCCCAGAAGCAGACTTCCGCCCGTTGCTTCGCACTAAAAATACGCGACCTGTGGAACGCCGAATGGTCCGCTCTGGACGTGCCCAATAAGCTGCGTACGATAAAGGACACAACATCTGTCTGGAAGTCCTCGCAGCTGGGATCCCGTAGGGACTCCGTGGTTCTCTGCCGTCTCCGCATTGGTCACACCCATCTGACGCATGGTCACCTCCTCCGTCGAGAGGACCCGCCCGTGTGCCAATGTGGTGCCCCATTGACTGTGGTCCATCTCCTACTCGACTGTCCCATTTTAGCCCCACTGCGGCATTCTTTTGCCCTCCCGAACACTCTGTCTTTGGTGCTCGGCGACGATGCCTCCGTGGCTAATTTGGTTTTACGATTTCTTCGTGCTGCAGGGATTTACCAGTTGCTGTGAGTCCTTTGGGTGGTCTTTTAGATAATTTTTTATGTTCCCCTTGACGTGTCTTTCGACTACAGTTTTTATTTTGTACGCTATGTGGTTGACTTTTCCCTTTTTATACACATGGTCGGTCAACCACATTCACTGGCTCTGTCATTTTTGTCTCATATTTGTTTCTGTGTGTCTGGTGTCTTTCGTATTGTCTCGTGTTGACTCAGTCAATAATTCATTGACGGTGCATTCTTTCATTCTGCTTTGTTTTTAATCTCATTCAGGCACATTTTTTATTGTTCTGTTTTTTCTGTGTGTTGCCTAGATATGAAGCGGGGGACTGATGGCCATAGCAGTCTAGTCCCCCTAAAACCCCCCATAACAACAACAACAACAATCTACCTGGTTGTGGTTGCCCGATGCCGACTGCCACGGCGTACAGTTAAATTTTAACAGGTCGCTTTTAGTTAGTAGTATCCAGACCAGCTTGCTGCCAGCTCCAAACCCCCACACCTCGCTTCCTCACGTCCTTGTGATGGCGCCTCCGTCACGTTGCACAACTACAGCGCCGCCAAGGAGTTCTCGCGGGATGGTGCGGATTTTAACGAGCCACGATTACGTGACGTCTTATATCGCAGAAACACATTTGATTTACGTGGCGTCTTATGTCGCAGAAACACATTTGATTTACGTGGCGTCTTATGTCGCAGAAACACAAAGCTATTTATCTCTTTAGCTTATTGAATTAAATCAACGAGGAAAGTTTCAATTTATGCCAGGCCGGGATTTAAACTCGGATCTTCTGCTTTCTCAGCAGTCGTGCAAACCACTATACCACCTAGGCGCAATTATCACCACGACTGCACAGAGTACCATAGCAGCCTCCAGTCAGACCCAAATTTGCGACACTGTTGGCGTAGTCCCCCTGCACATTTCGCCGATTCCCGTAAGAGCTGGAGCCTGGTGTGCAACCGCACTGAAGGAAGGGTCCACTGGCCACCTTCGCCTTAATGACATGCAGCTAGCTGTCCTTCCAAAATGTAACAGCAAGAAGGACCGGAGATCACATCCAAATTCATTTGGTAGATAAGACGTTGTACAACGATCACATGATTGAAGATAAAGCCCGACCTCAAATGAGGAAGATGATAAAATCGGTATTGACTGATGCCGCCATTACTGGGTATAACCACTTCTACAGTCCCCGGCATTGAACCAGAGAAGCTCTAGAGGTGTTGGGCTTTAGCAGTTCACATATGATCTGGTGGAGCAACCGGGACAGTCGTTTCGCAGTCATCGACGAAGATGTTTTCAACATTGTGTGGCACGTGTGGTGCTGTCGCAATGTGGCAGTCGGCGAGCGCCGAAGGACAACAGGCTTCAACAACAATAACGCTGACTGGTTAGTGTGCCGGAAATGAGTACTAAGCGCTTGAACTCCAATATCACCCCAAAACCATAATACCGGAAGGAGGACAGAATGGCGATGCGTAAGGCAACAGTTATACAGTCTGTTTCCACAAAATCTCCAGCCTTTAATCCGACTATAAAAATGGTGCAGGCAGAATCGAGATTCGATGGTAAAAACAGTGTCGTTCGATTCTGTTGTCATGTTCGTCGGTCATGCGGTCATGGCACCATTGCAGCACAGATTACTGCAACGTTGTCAGTGGTAAACGTGTTACTGGACAGCTTGCGCACAGCCGACTCTGCTGCAAACGACGTAGAATTATATGCGCGGACACTGTTTCTTGCGCAACGCAACGAATTTATTGTGATACTGTCCGTGATGTTCCAGAGCGATTCATCTCTGACATTCACACAATATGTCTGTCATCAATTGTAGCGGTGGGAGATCGGTGCCGTTGGTCTATCGTTCCGTCATGCGTCCAGCGGTTACAAATCCGCGTATAACGGTCGCTTAGTTGCGTCCAACACAAACACTAATTACTCTGAAGGATTATCTGAAATCTTTACGAAGCATTATATTTTCTTGAATGTTTTGAGGAAAAGTGTGTCCAAAGTCTGTCAAATGAGAAATGGAGGACGATGATTATTATTATTTTACAATTGCTGTTGAAGGGGTTGGTGTCGCAGTACGACCCTACCAAAGATCGACGAAGTGCAGAATTCTATAGTCTGAGCATCTGAAGGTTCGACAGCATTACCGACATTGTCACGAGCGTGTTGGACATTCCATAGGACTTCACGCCGCGCGGAAGTATCCGAGCGGTCTGGAGCCCCACGTTGCGGAGGTTCGAATCCTCCCTCGGGCATGAATATTTGTGTTGTCCTTAGGTTAGTTTAACTTAGATCAAGTAGTTTGTAAGTCTAGGGACTTATAACCAAAGTAGTTTGGTCCATAGAATTACAAATGTTTGAACAATTTTGAAGGACTTTTCATGTGGCTATATGAAGATATTATGCGTTACAACTATGTAGAACTCCTTGTAGCAGTATAATCACTGCCTTAATTTTTCTCTATTTTTAAATGTTATTAATGCAATAACGACACTTTCTGGAGTGACTGATTTAACATATTACTATTATGCAGGTAATCTTATACACCGTCATTATAAACTGGTAATCCTTTAATTTATAACATCTTTTGCACTAGCTATTTTCATAAGTTTGTTGATATATTTTAAGAGAGTTGCCAAATAATTTTGAAAAAAATAATAATTGAAATCACTGCTACGCTGCGAACAAATGACACGAAAATTATATTTCGAGCTGTTGTTGCAGTGATTATTTTCAAGTTTTTGTACCTTATACGTCTGAATCTTCACAGGAGTTTTGCAGTCAATAATCTGTATGTATGTGTATGTATGTGTGTGTGTGTGTGTGTGTGTGTGTGTGTGTCCATGCCCGAGGGGGGATTCATACCCCGGACGGGGAACGGCGTCGCGCATCGTAGCATAGCGGCTCATTGCGCGCGGCCGTGTATTGTGTGTGTGTGTGTGTGTGTGAGTGAGAGAGAGAGAGAGAGAGAGAGAGAGAGAGAGAGAGAGATATTGTGGGCCACCGTGCATTTCAGTCAAATATTGAGAGCACATAATGCGTCGTGAAATGTGCCTTGCTTTACAGGGGCGCTGACACGGAATGCGAACGATGATTGGGAGAGTGATTGATGTGGCGCTAGTGCAATTTGGTTCAGCTGACGGCTTTTATTAATTTCACGCGGCCACAGAGCGCGTATACGCTTCGGGATGAAGTAAAGCGAGAAACGCGAGCATGTGTATCGAGTATCAGCTCTCGCTTCGGATGCAGTAATAGCTGAATATTTTAGCAGCGCCCCGCCGATTGTAGTTACTGTTTTGCGACCAACTGCGGGACTGTTCTTGTGATGACGTTTTGCGAATTATTTCTTTATGCAAATGCTCGTTCTTTATGAATTCTCAACTGATCTGCGGTACTTTTATCCGACTTTTGTGATATGAAACCCTTTTCACTTATACATTTTTGTTGTCTTCGGTCTTCAGACTGACGCAGTTCTTCACGCTATCTTATCCTAGCCATTCCTTAATGTCTCACAATGCGTTCTATCAATCCATCCCCTCTTTTAGTCAGGTTATTCCTCCAATCTCTTTTCTCCCCAGTCCAGTTCATTACCTCCTCATTAGTTGCCCGATCCACGGATCCGGTCTATATTATTCTTCTGTAGCACCACATTTCAAAACGTTCTATGCATCCTCTTTTTTGAACTGCTTACCTTCCATATTTCACACCTATACAAGGCCACAGTTCAGACGAATGCCTTCAGAAAAGAATTCTTAACACTTAAATGAATGTTTGATGTAACAAATTACTCTTCTTCAGTAATTTCCTTCCCACTGCCAATCTCCAGTTTATATCTTCTCTACTCCGGCCATACTGCCCAAATATCAAACCTCATAATAATTTTATTGTTTCGTTTCCTAGTGAAATTGCCTCAGAATCGCCGTATTTAAATCCGACCACATTCTTTTTCTGGGTTTGCTTAATATTCATCTTATAACCTCCTTTAAGAAACTGTACATTTTGTCATCTTATTAGGAAAAATATATTGTCGCATATTAAAATCTGGGTACAACGCGAGAGTAGTTACACCACTTTCTTACCTGGACGAGGAAAGAATTATCCTGGAGTCGTAATTGTTTGTACTATTACAAAATTGTGCTGTTCACGGACAATTCGGAAGGATGGTGGTTCAAATCCACCTCCGGCCATCCAGATTTAGGTTTTCCGTTATTTTCCTAAATCACTCTAGCCAAATGGTTCCTTTGAAAGGGCGCGACCGATTTCCTTCCACATCCTTAGTCAAACATTCCGAGCGTAAGCTCCGTTTCTAAGACCACGGTGTCAACTGGACGTTAAACCCCAAGCTTCCTTTTCTTTTTTCACAGACAGAAACGTCAGTTTGTCGTTTGTAAGAAGAATAAAATATTTTTATTCCTCCAACCCCTCCGTATCATCCCCCTATCTGTCCAACTTCTACGCCTCTGTTCTCTTCCTCCCCTCGTCTGCCGAGCGCTGTTGCCAAGGTGGGGTGCACTCGGCCCTTGGGAGACCAATTGAGGAGCTACCTCATTGAGAAGTAGCGGCTCCGGTCGCGAAAACAGACGCAACGACCGGGAGTGCGGGGCGCTGACCACCGTATCCGGTGACGCCACAGAAAAATGTTGAAAATTAAGTTGACTGCTAATGTAAGGAAAGGGGAGGTACTCTGCACAAATGGCGAAAAAAGAAACGATGGCAGGAAGAAGGAAAGGTTATACGAGATGTGTTACGACGTCAGAGAATAACATTTTTGGTAATTGACGGACCTGTAGAGGTTAAAAACTGTAGAGTAAGACAAATATTGGAATACATCCGGGAAGAAAGCAAGGATCGGAATTGGATTATTTTATATACGTGCGGCTACTGGAGAATAGACTTGCGCATAATAGTTCGCGATCGGGAGCGCTCACTTTAGTTCTTGGCTCTGCTGCGAACTATTTCGCTCTTTTAGTTCGTCCGCTCCCAGTGACAGCTGAGCGGCGTAGTCTGCGCGTGCAGGTGGAGGGGGAAGTTCCCCCACCTAGCAGCTTCATGCGCTTGCTGCTTGAGCCGCTAACAATATCACGCAAACCAAATGAAGCAGTTTGTGGATAATTTCTCGCGTTTAAGTTTAGAGTTATTTCTATATCTTGGCATTATGGAATTTATTAGTCAGATATTGCAGAGTGCAGAACACATCAAAACAGAAATTTTGTAGCACTGAACTATGTAATCTAGCAGGCAGACGCCCACCTCGAAATGACTCATCAGCAGAAGGCAAACACGTGATTTTTAATTCTGCTGCGCCCCCTCTCGCTATTGCCCGTCGGTCTTCGGAAAAGAATCCAACGAACTATGAAGCGAAATATGTTTGGCATAATCGTCCGCTGCTCCTAGTTCGTCCGCTGCTCCTAGTTCGTCCGCTCCTTCTAGTTCGTCCGCTTTCTTTGGCATTTGCTACCGCTACTAAAAGAGCTCTTTTTTTATGACAGCTTTTTTATATAATGAATCAGTGTTGCCAAAGCGTGTGCTATTACTCGTATTTTTGGGCAATTTTACATCAAATACTTAGGCAAATAAACCAGTTATTTACACGAATGGGTGATACAATGGTATTCGACTACTTTGCATACAAAGTGCTCGTAGTACTTTATTTTTAAAATAGATTTCTTGTGGCAGTGAACTATGAAACTAAAACTGAGCTGCATCTCAGCTCGAAATGACGGTAACTGGTAGAAGGAAATCACACGATTCTGCGCGCTCTCGCGTCCTCTCGCTGTTCCCCGTCAGTCTTCGGAAAAAGAGCGGACGAACTAAGAGGCGAGGGATCTGCGAACTATTTCGCGTATTTCGCCTGTGGGAGCGGTCTTCCGAACTAATTCGTTCGCGAACTACACAAGACCCCTGGAGAAGGCGAGTCACATGACGTTCGGCAACTGCTCTGTGTTTTGAGCGGAACGTAGTATATAAGTTGCGAGTGTGGGCGTTGTTAGATTGTAGCGGTTTATGGAAGTGGCGATGACGGCTGCTTACACGGACGTGGTGGAGGAAGTGAGTTGTCGGCGTGGGAGAAACCGCCGCGCCGCCGCAGCAGAGTGGAAAGCTAGCGCTTGCGGGATCCGCTGTCAGCTTTCGAGGCGGCTGCGGGAGGTGTTTCTGCTGCAATACACGGACATTTTTACGCCCAGCCTGCTGCCTTCTCGGCTAATTGGTACAGGCCGACAATCGCCGGTCTGCAAGCCAAAAGTCTCACACATTTCGAGCCGTCTAGTCTTCTTCTTCATCGTAATTCTTCATTGAAGCGGGGTCGGCGTCGTCGTTATGGGTTTTGGAAGTTATTTAAGGGCTGCTCCAATTCCTTTCCTGTCGCCGCTCCATTATCGCGACGTACAGAGGAAACGAATGAGACGGACTAATATAAGAATGGAATAAATACATACTCGGATAACGCCGGATACTGAGTGTAGTACACTTACTTAGCAAATGTCACGGATAATGGAACACAGATGGCGTAGTCGTTTTGTTTGCACACTCCCCCTTGTACATGCTGCAATTGTATAGGACACCTTTTGAGATGTTATGGAACTGATTTGTGTAACATTCATCGTCGCCCTGAACTGGTACCGTTCGAGCGAGGTCTTGTGGTCCATGCCCGACGGATGGGTATTTCGATTTCGTTAGTGATGCACGAATTCGGCTTCACGCGTTCAGCCGTGTCCGAGGTGTATCGTGAATGGAAGAATGAGGCTGTCACAGTTAGTCTGTTGTAAACTAGCGGGCGTTAAAGCCAACCTCGATGGCTGTGACCGACGACATTTGAGACGGATCGTCAGAACTGACTTCCGGGCAAGAGTGCAAGAAATCCCGGCTCAGTTCAACATAGGATGTGCTAGGCACGTCTCTCAGTGGACACTGTAGGTAACACGGGTTCCATGGGGTATGAAGCTGGCGCCGCCCACGGGTGCCACTACCACTGCTAACACGTTATCGGGCGCAGTGGCTTGCATTTGTCGCCAACCACCAGGAATGGACAGTGGAACAATGGCGGAATGTGATATGGTCGGGCGAATCTCGATTTGAACTGCACCCATTCCGATGGGAGGCAGCATGTGTGGCACAAACCACATGGGTCGATGGAGCCCATCTGCAGAGGTTAGGTTCAAAGCAGCAGTGTCTGTTATGGCCCGGTGGTTCAGAACGGGCTCTCTGTTTGTTCGGAATTTCTGGGCTGATCGGGGACAGTCTACACTTATTCTTCGACATTCCAAGCGTGTATCTTGATCTCCTTGAAGGCGTTGAATGACCTGAAAATATTAAAGATGGAACCCATGCATACTTAATGTCCGCTGTATTCTTGTATTTGAGACACTGATACTTGCAGAAATTCTATGTGTCCTTTTAGGAGGACTATATTCTACCGACTGAATGTCTTCTACTTCGTTTAGTTAGACTATCAGATACAATATGACTGGTGGATCCTGTACCAGGGTTACGCATTGTATTGAAAGCAGGTGTAAACACTCTTGAATCTGGTAGTCTGCTGTTGGGAAATAGTATGCTGCATTCTCTACAAGCAGTAATAGCGTTTCCATTACAATGCCCACACACAAGTACCATATCGGCATACTCGCCATTTGTAAATACGTACTGTATTTTTGCACGCTACAATACAGTAGACTTGACCACAAATGCCATTCCAATTCGCTGACGGCTCTACTGTGTAGCTCATTGGTCTGGTTCAAATCTTTCAACTGGACACCACTTCGGTGACATGCATGTCCGCAGCCTACCGCAGTTAACCAACCGGGGAAAGTGGACCTGACTTCGAACCACGTGTCATTTCTGGCGCCTCCTCACACCGTTGAGAGGTGAAGGCTGGGCTTAAACACAGACTAAAAAAATCCGAGATCCGACTGGGTACCGAGCGAGGTCGCGCAGTGGGAACACACTGGACTCTCTTTCGGGAGGACTGTGGTTTAAATTCACCTCCGGCCATCCAGATTTAGGTTTTCCATGATTTCCTGAAATCACTCCAGGCAAATGCCTGGATGATTCCTTTCAAAGGGCACGGATGACTTCCTTTCCTATCCTTATCCGAAACAATCCGAGCGTAAGCTCCACCTCTGATAAAACTGTCGACGGGGCGTTAAACACCTATCTTCCTTCCTTTCCGACTGGGCTTCGAACCCGCAATCTTTGGGATTGCATCTCTGCGATGTTACAATGTCATTGATTGCACGTCACCACATCACTGCCACGCCTCCCGGGAGCGGTCCAAAGTTGAGGTGGTTACTCCCGCGCCCACATTTGAACTGCTTCGAGTATGTCTAGGACGCATGGAAGATCCTTGCCATGGATCTTACACCCACCAACTGACCAGAATTGGCTTTCGCTTTGTAAACGATTTCGTGTTAGCTACGTTCAGAAGACTTGTGGACTCACTTTCAAGGCACCTATCTCACTGCAGTCTGCAGGACCAGAGGAGACCGCATGTGATGTTAGGTGCCTCATTTGCTAAGTCGTTGTATAAATTAATGTAATCTGTGCTAAAAGTAAAGCAGTCAATAATCTTAAGATTGGTTTGAACACCACAGTGCTTTACTAGGCATGGTCCTGTTTGGAGGTTGGACCTGACTTGCCCAGCCAGTTATAGGGGACCTACATTTTAAAGTGGGTTCCAAAACACGGTGCTACTCAGTATTTTTCACATCAGCAACAGTGCCAGAGGTAAAACAAGTGGATAGTGACAGATAAAAATCCTAGGACCTGGCGGGGATCGAACCCAAGACCTTTGGATTTACAGTCTGGCACTTAAATCACGGTGCTACCGAGGTGCTACCTTTCGTTTATCACTCGCCCTTTGAGATGGAGCAACTGTCGTTGTGGGTATTACGCAAAACTTTCTTTTTAGACAACATGGACTTAGAGATGTGATGGAACGCGGCTCATTAGGAGTGTGTGTAGAAAGCAGTGCAGCGCAGAGGAGCAATGAGTCGCAGGGTCGGTGGCGCACCTGCGGCAGACAAAGGACTGCGCTGGGTGGGGACGCAGACCGCACGTGTCGCGTGCGTGCCAGCCGGCCGCAGCTCGAGCATTCCGCGCGCACTGCAATAGCGCGTCACCGGCCATTCCCGTTTATACAGCCGCAGCAAAACCAACTCACATTTACCTTTTTCAGATCAACACGCGCATTCAGTTCCGATTTGAAATTGATGTGTTGTGCTATATTGTTGTAGTGCCATTCTAGTGAAACAGCAGAATGGCAAGAATGCATTTCAGTGAGTCGTTTAATTTGAGCACCTTAAAGAACTCAGATGGGAAACCAGTTCTCAGCAAAGAAGGGAAAGCTGGAAGGTGGAAAGAGTACATAGAGCAGCTCTACAAAGGAAATGAACTTAGAGACGATGTTGTAGGAAGGGAAGAGGAAGTAGATCAAGATGAAATAGGAGATACTATACTGAGAGATGAATTTGACAGAGCATTTAAAGACCTAGGTCGGAACAAGGCCCCAGAAGTAGATGACATACCTTCAGAGCTACTAAAGTCTCTGGGAGAGCCAGCCATGACAAAACTATTTGAACTGGGGTGTAGGATGTATGATACAGGCGAAATACCCTCAGACTTTAAGAAAAATGTAATAATCCCCATTCCAAAGAAATCAGGTGCAGACAGGTGTGAAAATTACAGAACCATCAGTTTGATAAGTCATTGTTGCAAAATTTTAACACGAATTATCTGCAGGAGAATGGAAAAGCTGGTAGGATCTGACCTCGGGGAAGATCAGTTTGGATTCAGGAGGAACGTAGGAACCCGAGAGGCAATACTCACTTTACGTCTTATCTTAGAAGATAGATTAAGGAAAGGCAAACCTACATTTTTAGCATTTGTAGATTTGGAGAAAGCGTTTGACAATGTTGACTGGAATACACTCTTTCAAATTCTGAAGTCAGTAGAGGTAAAATACAGGGAAAGGAGAGTTATTTACAACTTGTACAAAAGCCAGACCGCAGTTATTAGACTTGAAGGGCATGAAAGGGAAGCATCAGTTGGGAAGGGAGTAAGACAGGGTTGTAGCCTTTCTCCGATGTTATTCAATTTGTACATCGAGCAGGCGGTGAAGGAAAGCAAGGAAAATTTTGGAATAGGGATCAAAGTTCAGGGGGAAGAAATAAAAACACTGCGTTTTGTTAATGACATTGTAATTCTGTCAGAGACAGCAAAGGACCTGAAAGAGCAGTTGAATGGAATGGACATTGTGTTGAAGAGAGCAAAACAAAAATAATGGAATGTGGTCTTGGAAAATCAAGCGATGCTGAAGGAATTCGATTAGGTAACGAAACAATGAAGGTGGTAGATGGGTTTTGTTACTTGGGTAGTAAAATAACATGCGATGGTCGCAGTACAGAGGATATAAAATGCAGAATGACAATGGGAAGAAAAGCATTTTTGAAAAAGAGAAATTTGCTAACATCGAATATTAATTTAAGTGTAAGGAAGTCTTTTCTGAAGGCATTTGTGTGGAGTGTTGCCTTGTACGGGAGTGAAACATGGACGATAAGCAGTGCGGACAGAAAGAGAATATAGGATTTTGAAATGTGGTGCTACAGAAGAATGCTGAAGATTAGGTGGGTAGATGGCATAACTAATGAAGAGGTATTGAACAGAATTGGCGAGAAAAGGAATTTTTGGCATACCCTGACCAAAAGAAGGGATCGCTTGGTAGGAAACATTCTTAGACATCGGGGAATCGTAAATTTAGCATTGGAGGGAAGTGTGTGGGGTAAAAATCGCAGAGGGAGATCAAGAGACGCGTATAGTACGCAGATTCAAGTGGATGTGCGTTGCCGTTCTTATGAGGAGATGAAAAGGCTTGCTCAGGATAGAGTAGGGTGGAGAGCTGCATCAAACCAGTCTCCGGACTGAAGACCATAACAACAACAACAAAGTATGTTATAGCTATACTGCATTCAGCATAAGAATAAACCTGATATAAACAATATACACTATATTTTTCGGCTGGAAACTCACTTGGAGAGGAAGCCAAGTTGTCTGGAGTACAGCCAAGTACAATACCTCTAACAATGCGGAATAGTCCTGTAACATTGACATAGATCAACTACGAAATACTGTCCTTCGAAATAGTCAGCTCGCATAATGGCTGATCGGGCTGCCAAGGAGCCCTGCATTGGCCTTAATATCATACACCCCGTTTACATGGGCTCCCATAACCGGATTTCGTAAACCGATTTCCCAATTCCGCTTTTGGATCGTCATGTAAACACTCCAAAATCGATTCTGGAAATCCGCTTCCCTAAAGCGGTTTTCCAGTTCCACAATCTATTTTCGTGCCCATGTAAACGCAACCGGTTTTGAAGCGTTCTTGGCTTCTCATATTGTGTTTTCTTGTTAACAATTTTCGGAACATATGGAAAGAGTGATATTTTCTAATGTGAAAAAAATGTAAATATTAGAGTGAACATAAATCTGTGTTTAAATAAAGAAAAATAGCGATTATGCTGACTAAATCAGGAAGTGAATCAGCTGTTTTTCAGGCGCCATGTTAAGTGGATTAGGAAATCTGATTCAGGCCTTGCCATGTAAACATGACGGTGAAAAACCGTTTACGAAAATCGGTTTTCGTCTTCTGGAAGATGTGTTGCATGTAAACGTAGTGACAGCATGCCATTCCCCTGCAGGACATCCTCTCTGTGGTGCGCCAGAGGTCCCTTCAGTTGTGGGAGGAATCGTGGCTGGCAGTGGCGGGCAATAAACTGCTGTTGGTCAAGCCAACTGTCCGACCATGGCGAACCTGCTGTCAGACATTGAGGCAGCTTGAGGTAGCGTTGACACGTCTCCGAATCGGACACTACAGTTTGATGCACGACTATTTACTGTCTCGAGAGGATCCCTCGTTCTGTGCAAATCACGGTACGCCACATTTTAATTGAATGTATTTTATATCGTGCTAAGAGGGCAGCAGCGAATCTTGGTGGTGCTCTGCCCTATGTTTAATCTGATAATGAGGCGAATGTAACGAACGTTTTAAAATTTTGTGAACTTTCTTGACTCTGGTCTAAGCTTTTAGGCTGGAGGCTTTAGTGTGTTAAATAATGGTTGGCACTTACCTTTTCTATCGATGGCCAGTTCACGATACCCTGGAACTCCGTTAAGAGTACTTCTATGACGAACCAACCTACATTGTTGACATGCAGTATTTGTTTGTGTTTTGGTTTCGTCTCCCATCCCATGCCAGTTTCGGTACTTACCCTCCTGTTGCCTGTTTTTCTTCGTTCACTTTTTCCTGAGGACACACTCGTCGCCTGATTAGCTTGTAAGGGCGCTAAAGAACTCGCTTTCGTGCGCCCACATCATCCTGTCCTAACTATGCAACGATGAGCTCTGGAATAAATGCCTGGAAGCTTTGCACGGAGTCTTCTTTGGGATAGTGTTCAAAAGCCCGTCATGTTTAGTTGGATGTCAGGAATATCGTCAAATATCTTTATTTTCAAAGTGATCTTGAGTCTATGAAATAGAAAGAATTGTCGAGGATTGAGATCAGGCGAGTATGGTGGACGTTCAAGTTTCACCATCCCTTTTTCGCCAGGGACTGTTTGACGATATTTGCTGCGTGGGCGAGCGTTGTCGGGAACAAAAAAACAGGAATCTTGTACGTACTGGGATCGCACCCTGCGTAGATGTTGCATGGAATGGCTCAAAATTGAAACATACCTTGCAATGTTCAGTGTTGTTCCCTCAGGTAGAAGTGCCTTGACTATCGATAAACGTGATGAGCTTTGTTTTGATGTTTGATTTTTCGGCTCTGGCCTTTTTCCGATGAGGTGATGTCGGAGAACGCCATTCCATGCTTTGCCGTTTCGTTTCAGGGTCATACGAGAGACACCAGGTTTCATCCTCAGCGACAATACAGTTAAGGAAAATGGATGTCGCATCCTTCGTTTCGACAAAGTGCTGTGAAGCCTCTAAACGTGCCTGCTACTGTTATTTTGTATTGACCTTTGAGTAGTCCCCTTACATAAACACGAGATATACTGGTATAATTACGAAAGTCAGTTGGCAAAAGCAAACAAACATTAAAGGTAATGACAGAAAATAGGCAAGAGCAATTTGAAATAACATTTTTAGGCTATACATGATTTTATCTTTTACACATCAGTTGAAAACTTTCTCTTCGCCGCCGTTAGAAACGAAATAAGTTCTTTGTACGCCGCAAAGTCTGCGGTTGGAAGATGTCGCTATGCAGATGCGATATAGGTGCTGCGCAGATCGACATTAGTTTAACTTCAGTCGCGCTGTAGTGACTGCAAGGTTTCGTGAACTCCTAACTCCATTGTAGCGAGGCCTGGTTGGTGGCACTGGTGTTATTTGTGCATAATATTTTCTTTGGTTGTCTGGGAAGCTTGCCATTATTGGTCCCATTCAGTCCGAATCCTCTTTCTTTAAACTGGTAAAAGATCCTCCACTGGGACGTGTGTATATTCTTCCGTACCAGAGGTAATAGTTTCGTTAGCAATTGTCTCAACGATCTCGTTCCCCACAATGTTGTGCGCTTTATTCCAACACACGAAGACACCGCGTCCATTTCTTTCTACGTGGTCTATGCCGTTATCTCGTAGGCAGTTGGGTGGTTTTTATGCCCTCGACCAAAATATTTGAGTATGAGCACAGATTTAGTCTGAGAAGATATGTTCCTTCGGCGCCGTAAGGCAGTACTTGAGGGCTTCGAAGATAGCCGTGAGTTCAGCCGTCATTATTGTCATTTCCTTTGGCAGTTTGTGTTTACATCCTATTCCGTCCTGGGTTTTTGAGCCGCCTGTGAATATTTGCCTCGGAACTCTATCAAGGAAACTGGGTGATCACATCGCACGTCAGGTTCAACGAAAGTACATAAGTAACTTCGTTTAAAAACTTGCAGTTGTCGATTTGAGATGGCTAATCGGGTTCGGCGCTACCTCTGTACACGCCCTTGCAAGTTGAGGCAGGTTCTTACACAGCCAATAATGAGCCGTGTAACATATGACAGATCATAGGTCAGGTTTAGAGGGGAGTGTTGACGAAGGCGTATTATTCGTACCGGTGACGCGAGAGAGGTGGTATAAATTAGCGTTAGTGTGAAGAGCTGCGCGCGTCAGTGAGAGGCGGCACGTGGGAGGTGGTCGTTGGCGCGTGGCGGCGGCAGCGTGTATTCCGGAGCGGTGACGCCCCAGGCGGCTGTCGCTTTTTACGTGACCTGCAGTGACTAACGCGCCCTCGAAACGGCTCGCCTCCATTACGCAAGCCACCTGCCGCGCCGCAGCCACGTAAAAGGCAAACGCCGGCCGGAGCGCATTCCTGCCGACCAAACGGGACTGCTATTATACCAGCCCGCGGCTGCTTTTACCATACATACTGCCACGACAGCTGTGAACGTTAATAACACCGACAGAGACCGATCCCTGACTGGACGTGCCAGGAACATGCATCGTTGCCACGGTCGATGGTGACCACTTGCCGTGTGTTCCTTACGTGTTCCATGCTGATTGAGACCGTGAGTACTGAAGCAGCGGCAGTATAGTCGGTATTTGTGTCGAGAGCAACCCGAGATGGTGTTTCTCTACGGGCAAGTACAGGTAAACGGTCGAAAGGCAATACAGCTATACCAAAATAAATACCCACCCAGATACCAAACACAACACGCAACATTACAATTCCTGTTTGGGCGTTTATGTGAGCATGGGCCTTTACGAGCAAATGATGATGCAGTGGAGACGGCAGACAATGCTTGCACCCAGGCTGCGTACAGACTCATACTGCTTACAAACGCCGTAGTTGTTCAAATGTTTGTTAAGCTTAAGGGACTTAACTGTGGGGTCATCAGTCCCTAAACTTACAAAATACTTGTGAACGACCTTATACTAAAGACGACACAAACATCCATGCCCGAGGGGGGATTCGAACTCCCGACCGTAGCGGCCGTGCAGACTGTGACTGGCGCGCCGCAGACCGCTCGGCCACTCCAACCAGCCCGCCGTAGTTTTAAAACAAATGTTTGTCAAGCTTATAAGACTTAACTGCGTGGTCATCAGTCGTAGTTGTAAAACAATTTGCAAGGAGTGCTTGGAACTCCTTATATGTTCAAAATACTCCTTAGAACCTCCTGTTATCATCATAATAGAGAAAGTTTGTGGCTTTCAGCTCTTATACAGGGTGTTCAAAAAGGTACGGCCAAACTTTCAGGAACATTCCTCACACACAAAGAAAGAAAATGTTATGCGGACATGTGTCCGGAAACGTTTAATTTCCACGTTAGAGCTCATTTTATTACTTATCTTCAAATCACATTAATCATGGAATGGAAACACACAGCAACAGAACGTACCAGCGTGACTTGAACAGGAAATGTTCAAAATGTCCTCCGTTAGCGAGGATACATGCATCCACCCTCCGTCGCATGGAATCCCTGATGCGCTGATGCAGCCCTGGAGAATGGGGTATTTTATCACAGCCGTCCACAATACGAGCACGAAGAGTCTCTACAGTTGGTACAGGGGTTGCGTAGACAAAAGCTTTCAAATGCCCCCATAAATGAAAGTCAAGAGGGTTGAGATCAGGAGAGCGTGGAGGCCATGGAATTGGTCCGCCTCTACCAATCCATCGGTCACCGAATCTGTTGTTGAGAAGCGTACGAACACGTCGAATGAAATGTGCAGGTGCTCCATCGTGCATGAACCTCAAGTTGTGTCATACTTGTAAAGGCACATGTTCTAGCAGCACAAGAATGAAATCATGATAACGTGCTTCAGTGAGCGTAGGTGGAAGAATATGAGGCCCAATCAAGACATCACCAACATTTCCTGCCCAAACGTTCACAGAAAATCTGTGTGGATGACGTGATTCGAGGAAGTACAGTACATACTAACGAAACAATTGGGTGTTTTGACAATTGTCTGCACGAATTATTTCAATTCACATTTAAAGAGAAATACTAAAATGATCTCTAATATAGAAATTAAGTGTTTCCGGACACATGTCCACATAACATTTTTTTTTTCTTTGTGTGTGAGGAATGTTTCCTGAAAGTTTGGCCGTACCTTTTTTTTAACACCATGTATATAGCCTCTTCAGCGTTGTCATGATCGCAATACGAACGGCTGTTACCGTGTCACTCAACCCGAACACAGTTCAACTAACCATCTCGACACAAAAGCGTTTAAGTCACGCGTAGATGGCCTTTCTCTTAGCGCCAGAATGTTGTAGCCACGAATTTACCAGACTATGGAGAAATAAGACCCGTTCTACTCTGCCATAGATTCGCGAGGTGGCTGATACCACCACCATCACCTAGAGAGAAGGCCGCGGCGCTCTCGTGTGACGTCAGGCAGAGTAGGTTGCGCGCGCATAGCTGACTGGCCCGCTGTTTCGGCTTAGTGGGCCGTGCCCCAGCGGCTACCCAGTCAGCTATGCGAGTGCAACCTACTCTGCCTGACGTCACACGAGAGCGCCGCGGCCTTCTCTCTAGGTGGTGTTTTAGATACACGCGCGCAGAGCGTTGCATTTCGAGAGACTGTAAATAAATAAAAACATTGGATCTGATGTATGCTGTAGCACGGAGTTTGCGTGCTTCAGAGGTAAATTTTTCTCTGAATTTTATTTTTCCCCTGTGTACTTCGCAAAACGAAATTTTTCACCAAAGTGGAAACGCTGCTTCTTCCCTACCCTGCAACTAACGTCTCTTTTCGTGCTGCTCCAGCCGTCAGTGAGGATGGAATTTTTGCTGAAAGGATCTATATCAAAGGTTTCTTTGTGGTCTCGATGCCACCTGGCGCTAAGAGGATGAAACCCTCATACCGCGGCCATTGGCGTGTGGCGGTGTATCAGATAAGGTGTTGTGTGCGCGCCGTTGATTCAGCGCTGTCCGGTATGCGAAGGCAGGCGGTGCGGTGAACGCACTGCTGGGACGGCGGAAGCGGCCCGTGTGTGTTGACGCTATCTGCCGACGACCTTGTCCTCACTGCCGGGCCTCACTGAATCACACTCCTCACACAACTGCTGCCTCCTCACACGAGTCTTCACTACGTCCACTTTCAACTGTGCGACGTCTGTGACTAACTTATTGTAAGGGGAGACCTAAACACGGTCGAGTGTGTTCACTTATGCAGATGTGCATTGTTTGTAAACCTATTAACGCTGCGCCATTTTTAAAGGTTTTATGTCACGATCGCAATTTTTATTTGTTTAATGATATGTTCTGCTTCCAATATATAAATCTCCATCTTCAGATGACACTTTTCCTGTCTAATTCAAGAAGTATAGACCTTTTAGAAACAAATAGCCGGCCGCGGTGGCCGAGAGGACTGCGGTGCGCCAGTCACGGTCTGCACGGCTGTTACGTCGGGGGTTCGAATCCCTCTCGGGCATGGATATTTGTGCCGTCCTTAGTATTAGCTAGTTCATAAGTAGTTTGTAAGTTTAGGGACTGATGACCCCGTAGTTAAGTCCCAAAAGCTCTACAAACATTTGAACATTTTTTGAGAAACAAATAATCTCTCGTAACGTATTATAAATAAGATATTGTCACATTATAAAACATTTTGGAACCATTATGATATACTATTTCGGTTGGAGTGTAAAATGCAACATGTTGTTGCCTCTATACATACATCATTTACTTTAGAATCCAGCCGTAATACTGTACCAAGTTGGTACCAAAAAAATTTATAACATGACAAGATATTTTATTATGACATGATATTCTTTGTTTATTCAAGATCAATGAAGTACATGCATTAGGCAGGAAAGTGCTGTAATCTGAAGAAAATGATTTATGTCATTGAAACCGGTTATTTCAATAAATGAAAGATTGCTCTCTTTAAAAACCTCAAAAACAAGGCGTTTACAATAAAAAGCTGTAAGAATGCCCTCCAGCAGGCAAAATATCACAGCTAATTAGCATAGTTGGGTATTTGCGTACAAACGAAAATTGCGCTTTATACTGGATTCCACTAGCACTACAATGAAACACACAACTTTACAGTATGCCATAATTTAACATACATGATCAACAGAAGCGGTATACAAGATGCATCTGAAAAGTTCGGTGAATGGTCCTACATTTTACAAACCTCGCTGTCGAAGATTACTTGCCTTCGCATACACATTAAGGAACATGTCGACAAGCGCCCCCTATCGTGCAAAGCACTGCAGAGAAGCAGTGGTACACACTGCGACCCAGCTAAACCAACACCACCTAGAGACAAGGCCTCACAACAGCTTGTGCTACGTCATACTGACCAGGCCTGAGGCCAACGAGAAAGACAGGCCGCAGCGCGTCTGTCAAATCACGTAAGCAAGGTAGGCCTGAGCCGTCGCGATCGCTAGCCATTGGCCGGCCACTGGGGCACAGCCCACTGCCTCATAGCGGCGGGTCATTCAGGTAGCGATCGCGCCGGCTCAGGCCTACCTTGCTTTACGTGATTTGACAGGCGCGCCACGGCCTGTCTTTCTCGTTGGCCTCGGACCAGGCTGTAGCCGCCAGCCATTCTACTGGCGGCCGCGGCCTGGTCGGTTTGACGTAGCACGTCTGTTGTGAGACCTTGACTCTAGGTGGTGTGTGATAAACAGGGTCAGTGTGAGAACTCATGTCATTGCAACATGACAACGAGCACAAAATGGAGCAACACGTTAACATACTTTTGTTTCAAATTAGGCAAAACAGTGACGGAGACCCATGGGATGTTAGAGATCCAACAACGCGTGACCTCAGTGGTTTGAGCGATTCCACAAGAAGCGTTTGCTGACAATTTCCAACAGCTCTAAAACTGATGTCAGCAGTGTATTGTAGCCAATGGCGATTACTCTGAAGGGCAGTAAAGGTATTTTGCATGTAACTCTTGTTTCCTATATTTCCTGAGACCATTCATTAAACTTTTCAGGTGCACCTTGTATGTTCGAAGCTTTGATCTGTTCTGATAAACAGTCCTTATTTCATACAAGAGTAGTGTCTCATGCAACCGATAGTCCTTTTGGTAAGATTTTCGTTTTTTTTTACCTGGGCCAGAGGTAACAAATTAGTAATAGAGCTTTGGACTACCGAATTTATCTTTGTTTTTTGTTTTTGCTGGACCACTCTAGTCTGAACCTTTGGATGTTAATTATAATGCCGATATAGTAGTTACTTGTAAAATGTTGCGTATAAAAGCTCGAGAGGCAGTTCAGCCATGTACACACTCGCAGAGCCGAGTGAGCGTATACACCTGTCCTTGTGTCGTGCACGCCGAAGCCTGTCTTCTACAGCTGCACCTCAAACACACAATAAATACTGCAATGTTTGGCAATGTGCAGTGACACGATGAACCAATAACAGGCAAGAACGCTCGCTTTCTATCTTACAAATAGAACTCTGGAAACGCCATATTGGATTATAGCGATCAAAGCTAAAGCTGATATTTAGTGGATCCTATGAAAATATGCGGTTTCAAAGCACCAGCATACGTGAACCTACAGAACGTGTCTGGTACGAGTAGTGGTAGTATTGGTGGCTAAAGAATTTTCGTTTAATGCAGAGGTGCTTTGAAGATTGAACAGAGGCAGGGTGGTTTTTGATAAGTATTCGATAGATTTACATTTTCATTTAATATATCTCAGCTATCCAAGCCTTCACGAAATCATAACATAAAATACAAGGTCATATCTTAGACAAAGTCAGCGCAGTGCAGATAGTGAGGTACTAATTTAAGAAAGTAATGTCTCACGAGTCAGCATCCTCCACTTTTTTCTTTGCTATTTCTAAAAGGTTGTGGGACTTTAGTAAGAAATTGGACGTCAACACAAGACGACAAAGATTCATCAACTCTTCTTCATCCACTTTCTCGCTAATTAAACTCGAGGACTCTTCCAGTACTGGTGTGAAATGGGACGGCGGCCAAATGGATCGCTGAAATATTGGATCAAGTTGATTTTACGATCCGGCAGCAACTAAGAAACCTAAGAAATTCCGGTAGGAAGCCCGAAGAGACTACAAATAATTGTTACGCAAGAGAAATCTGCGAAAATCCTCAGATCTTGATTGCGCTGATGGCGGTTCTAAAATCAGCACCATCGTTGTTGGTCTAAAGCACCTCGCTGCGGAGCGCACGGTTGCTCGCCGTGGAGGTTCGAGTCCTCCCTGGGGCATGGGTGTGTGTGTTTGTTCAAAAAATGTTCAAATGTTTGTAGAACTTATGGGACTTAACTACGAGGTCATCAGTCCCTGAACTTACAAACTACTATGAACTAACTAAGACTAAGGACGGCACAAATATCCATGCCCGAGGGGGGATTCGAACCCCCGACCGTAGTGGCCGTGCAGACCGTGACTGGAGCGCCTCAGTCCCCTCGGCCACCGCGGCCGGCTGTGTGTGTTTGTCCGTAGATTAGTTTACCTAGGTTTAAGTAGTTTGTAAGCTAAGGACTGATGACCACGCAGCTTGGTCCGATAGATTTACAAACATTTGAACTTTTTTTTTTATCCATCTTTATTAACGCTGATTGTGCTACCGTTTTTCGAGCGAATCTAGCAGCAAGATGAGCAAAAGGCGACCTGGATCTCAGGATGTTGTATTTGAAAAGAGAGAAGCTATTTTGTTCCCCCATGCACCACAAATTTTAATTCAATGCTTCACATCTATCAATAATGTCTTTGACATATTTGAGACGTAAATCTGTCTCAGGGATTATTTATTCATATTAAGCTCATCTTCATTTACGCCTCTGGTCTTATGCCGTTGTTATAACCCCTCTACTGTACTACTATTATGTTTTGTTGCTTTGTTGCTCGCTCCCTAAATGAGTATACTGTATAATGGCTCTTTAGACTTTTCTATCATGGTTGCCATGAGAAAAATTACGAGTTGAAAAAGACGAAAAGTAACGTTTTTTAATCAAGGCGCAGGAGATGTAACGGAGTTATATCTTTGTTAGGGAATTCGATTCCTATCCAGGTCATCCAGATATAGATTTTGTGTGGTTTCCCTCAAATCAGTTAAGGGATACGGTTCACATGATATTTCACAATGGACGCAACCACGGACGTCCGCAGATATTTATGTAGGCGTTAGAAAACATTTTAAAATGATCATGTTTGTATTATTAATTTAGTGGGTTTATGTACTTAAATTCAGCGTGTCCAACGTGCTGTATGGAATAAAGCTGCAAATTATAGACAAAAGACATTTTATCATGTTCCATGGAAAAGCAGAAGGCCCTAGAGTTCCTATAGGAGAAACAAGAAATAAACCTTAAGTACCGGTACTGGTTAGCTAATTCTGATATTATTCGTAGCACTCTGCGTGCATAGCTTCACAGACGACCAGGTTGGGGATATGCTGTAGTTATTTCATGTCTTCTGTCTGTATAGAGTTCACTTTTTGGGATGTTTGTGGAAAGTGTAAGCTTTGCCCACCAAAAGTCTGAAAGATTAGAGGAAGTTTCTCGTCTCCCAGAATTTGAACCGTTTTTATGTTCAGTAAACAGTAGAATTAGTAACTCTATTGCGGCGTATTTAGACGAACTATTTCTATATAAAAAATGCTGTTAAAAGTGATCACAGACTTTAATTATTCAAGTAATATCACTAAGTTTTTCTTAAATGTATATTCTCAGAAATACCGGTGATATGTACGATATCATTGTCTTCCCAACTAGTGATGACACAGTAAAAACTCGCGCCTTGCTCTCGTAAACACCATAGATTTCAGTACGAATGCCTGCAGCTGGCGTATCATTAATTTCTACTGAAATATAACTTGTGGCACCGTCTGTTTTATTCGTTACCTCTGTAAACCCATGCCGACATTAATAAGCAAGTCATCCGTTACTGCAGGTGGCGTATATTTCAAAATGACATATCCACTCGTTGCGTGGTCCGTAAACAAAATGGTAGCTGCGTGTCAGTGTTGACTTTGCAGGTGACTCATCGTAGCTGCGGGCTGCAGGTAACGAGAAAGCCAGGAGGCGGCTGCGACGCGACCTGACGTCACTGCTGCATATAGGACTGCGGGAGGCCGGTTCTGCAGACTGGCGAGGCGCAGGGAACTGCCGACGACTTGCGCTTTTTAGCGCTACACTCTGTGCACTACCTTCGTTTTGAGTCGAGCCGCCATCCTTCTCTTTACTACTAGATATTTATCACAAGTGGTATCATTTCCGGTTCCGATATACGCAAGTCATCATCAGATGATAAGTTAAAAAATAAAGAGAAGGTAGAAAAAATACTGGAAACTAAATTGTAACTCAAATGAATTGCACAAAGAAAATAACAACGTTGGCATTGAAATAAATAAATAAATGGGGAACGTTGGAAAATTGTGCCCAGCCCGCATTTAAACCCGCGTCCTCCTGCTTGCTATGACGAGCCTTTATTCCTAGAACCGTTTTCGACTGGTCCGCGACTGTCGCCTCAGGTGTATCGTATAATAATGTCTAATAACAGAGTTTGTAGAAAAGGGCCAAGTACTTTTGACAAGCTGGACTGTAGATGTCATCGCTGCTTGTTCAGTCGCAACAATTTATGCTATAGCTACGTTTAGGTTCCTGCCTAACCAGATCCTGTGAAATCAAGACATATTCGTAAAAAAATAGTAAAGTACTTTTTTCAATCAGATTAGACATCTACACTAGTCTTGTGTAGTTCGCGAACGAGCTAGTTCGGAAGAGCGCTCCCACAGGCGAACTACGCGAACTAGTTCCCAGCTCCCTCGCCTCTTAGTTCGTCCGCTCCTTTTCCGAAGACTGACTGGGAACAGCGAGAGGACGCGAGAGCGCGCAGAATCTCGTGATTCCCTTCTGCCAGTTACCGTCATTTCGAGCTGAAATGCAGCTCAGCTGTAGTTTCATAGTTCACTGCCACACGTTTTCTATTCTAAGGTATTCAAAAGTGTCTAAATAATAACTGGTTTACTTGCTTAAATATTTGATGTCTAATTGCCTAAAAATATGGGTAATAGCACATGCTTGGGCAACACTGATCATTACATAAAAAAGCTGTCATAACAAAAGAAAGAGCTCTTTTAGTAGCGGTAGCAAAAGCCAAAAAGAGCGGACGAACTAAAAAGAGGATCTACTTCGCGGCCGAGCTGCGAACTAAAAGGAGAATTACCGGTCGCGAACTAAAATATGCGCGATCGGTCGCGAACTGAAATATGCGTGATCGGTCGCGAACTAAAATATGTGCAATCGGTCGCGAACTAAAACATGCGTTACCGGTCGCGAACTATTATGCCAGACGTATCTCGCATCTTCGTTCGTTGGATTCTTTTCCGAAGTCCGACGGGCAATAGCGAGAGGGCGCGCAGCAGAATTAAAAACAAAGTGTTTGTCTTCTGCTGATGAGAGCCATTTCGAGGTGAGAGTCTGCCTGCTAGATTACATAGTTCAGTGCTACAAAATTTCTGTTTTGAACTATTCTGCACTCTGCAATATCTGACTAATAAATTCCATAATGCCAAGATATAGAGATAACTCTTAAACTTAAACACGAGAAATTATCCACAAACTCTTTCTTTTGGTTTGCGTGATATCGTTAGCGGCTCAAGCAGCAAGCGCATGAAGCAGCTAGGTGGAGGAACTTCTCCCTCCACCTGCATGCGCAGACCACGCCGCTCAACCGTCACTGGGAGCGGACAAACTAAAATAACTAACTACCCGACCGGGAACTATTATGCGCAAGTCTAATCTACACTGTAGCTAGTCAAAAGTACTGTGAAGTTTCCTACGAATATATTATATTAGGCCGAATTACTCTATACACCTGAGGCGAGAGCCGCTGTACCACTCGAAAACGGTTCTACAAATAAAGGCTCGTGCTTGCTTACTATGCAGTTGCGCTAAGCACCACGACCCTGTGGGACACAGTGATCACAATAGCAGTGCGGGCTACCCATGCACGCCTGCTGTTAGACCAAATTGGCATCTATTCACATCTAACTAAAGTAGTGCCCCTGTCCATTATCACTCACTATTCGCGGCATTTCGCCGATTTCTATAAGCGTTCGGACTTAGTGTGCATCCGCACTGAAGAAAGGATCGATTGACGTCTCCTTAATTTTTCATATATGTGGTGTTTATTCTTTTGCTCTTGTCCGCAAGAACAAACACAGTATATAAAACCTCTCACTATAAAATTCGGTGAATAGTCGTATAACACTAACACAGATTAACTGTGAACTACAGTTACCTTACCGTCCTTCGAAGTAGTCACATCCCATAACTATGCATCGCTGAGCTCTGCGATAAATGTCCTGGAAACTTTGCGCGAAGTCTTCCTTTGGGATGATGTTCAAAAGGCTAGTCACGTTCCGTTGATGTCCGGAATATTGTCAAATCTCTTGCCATTCAAAGTGAGTTTTAATTGAGGGAATGGGAAGAAGTCTGGAGGATTGAGATCCGGCGAGTATGGTGGATGTTAGAGTTGCACCATAACGCTCGCCAACACATTGCTCCCACATTCGGACGATCGTCAAACAGTTCCTGCAAAAAAGGGGTTGATGAACTTGAATATCCACCATGCTCGCCGGATCTCAATCCTTCAGAATTCTTCGTAGTCCTTCGACTGAAACTCGTTTTGAAAGGAAAGAGATTTCGCGATATTCCTGACATCCAACGAAACGTAACGAGGCTTTTGAACACCGCCCTAAAGACAGACTTTGTGCAAAGTTGCCAGGACATGTATCACAGAGCTCAGCGGCGCATAGTTACGGAGGAGCTATTGGGAAGAAGAGTAAGGTAACTGTATGTGACTTTTCAACCTTTCACGGCGGATCTGCTTAAATACACTTCGCGGGTTTGCCGCCGGAGGATATTGTGTATCTCCCACAATATTTCGTCGATACAACTGTTCGACATCTTCAAGTGTTGGTAGCTGCTGTCAGTACTGCAAGACACGACTGTAGTTCATAGTTCATCTACGTTGATGCTACAGGTCTGTTCACCGAACTATATTGTCAGACGTCTTATATTAAACTAGTATACACAACCATAAATAATTGAATATGCAAAAAAAATATTTACTCAACTGAAGAGACCCACTGTGAAAAACTATCTCCTTTCTGGAGGCTACAGTTCGCTACACGATCATATTAGGTCGCTAATTCCGAAACAGCAAATAAAATATTAAAAATATTCACATTGTAAAACAGACAATAGAGAGCCTCCTTAAAGCGAAAATTTGTAAACAAATTATCAACTACTAGTTTACGTAATCTTGAAGCAGGATAGATGCATGCCTGCGGAAGCCATCCTCGAGCAATGAACTGTAGTACTATCGTGCTGTCTGGAGCGCCACGTTGCGAATCGCGCGGCCTCCTGCGTCGGAGGTTCGAATCCTCCCTCGGGCATGGATGTCTGTGTTGTCCTTAGGTTAGTTTAACTTAGAGCAAGTAGTTTGTAAGACTAGGGACTGTTAACCAACGTAGTTTGGTCCTATATAATTACAAAAATTTGAACTTTTTTTAGACCGTAATTTGCTATCGATGTGAAGGTGATTAGTATCCGAGCATAAGATTGAATTGATCTCTGCTGAGAAATTAAATTCAGCTGACAACAGCAGCTATCTCATAATTCGCTTCACGCAGGGAAACGATGGAAAAATTGAATCTGTATGATTGGATATAACCCGAAATCCGCTACTCCCCAACCGAACCGAGTACTGTAACTATCTCCTCGATACACTCGGACAGTGAATGAAGTTAATTAAAAAGACAGGAAAGAAGGTTATATTAATTGCATTGGTGTCCATAGTTACGCAGATCCTGCTAATCACCAAAATCTGAATTATCATCTTTTGGTTGTTTTAAAACTTCACATAAATCGAGCGAGAAGCTGCCTGGTGATATTACGTTGATATTATGTATTTTGTCAATTAACAGTTTCTGTCAGTTAACAGTAATAAAACTGTGCGTTTATTTATATTTATATTTTGTGGTGATGAAAAGTTCTCGGTCCTTCAGTAGCGTTATGACCTTTTGGCAAAGTACTCCATGGCCATTTTCAAGTGATGTGACTGCCAGTGGGCTGATAATACTCTTTCGGCTATGACATCACTGGAGTTCACAACATACCAAAAGGATATTACCAGTTATTTTAATTTCAACAGATTTTCTAATTACACAGCCCGACAATCCGAAGTGCGAGACTTGCCACAGGTTTCGTCAAATTTGATGCGGTAGCCGTTTTCTGTAGCGTGTAAAGCAAATTTCTGTGGGTAACATAAGTGAGCAAACATCTAATGCTCCTTCGTGGTTGTCTACGGTGCGTACTGATTGCCCGGCATAAGACTGGGCACACTCGCTAGGTATCTGCTAGGTACTTTGCTCTAGCTGTTCTGAGTCCTGCTACATCCTAACGGGCGATTTTTGTTGGATACTGGAAGATCGATTTGATTATGTGTCTTTTCCGCAGACGGCTAGACTTATGCGACATGGGCACAGAACGGCAAAGCAGCAAGTTTCCTCCTGTTGTTCGTAGATGGTTTAATTGTGATTCTTGCTTGAGATCATTTATTTACTGAAAAACTCGCGTAGGTTGTTAAACCCATGGAAAGACGTGGGGAGGAACGACGCGCAATGAGAGTGGCATATGACCATCAACATTACAAATAAATATAAAGTTCGGTATTTTGAATACATATACTTTATTTTTGATGGCCAACTTTGGACCACTTTAGTCAGTATTACGTATTACGTTCTTCTCTTTTGTTGCCCCGGTAATCCGAAATTACCCTTCCCAGCCTCTGTTTGTTACTTTTTAACCCGAGCTTAGTAACATCCATCAAAATGACGGCTACGTTCAAATTGTCAGTGAGCTGTGACGCTTTGAGGAACAATTGATGAACAAGTGTACACGGGTAGAGTGTTGCTTTGGAATCACACTCGCCGAATTGACGGGTGGTACTAACAAATGTTCAAAACCCCTTGGAAGACGGGTGTTAGTAGCGAGCATTAAAACCACATGTTAGTAACGCGGGGTTAATGATAGTGTGATGTATTTGTCCTGAAGTAGCTTGATCGCATGTGTCCTACGTTTCAAATCCTCCATCGTAATCTGTAATTTCATCATGTTCTCCTTGATTTCTGTGATCAGTCTAAATACAGGTCTTAATATTCCATATCTTCTCAATTACTGTCTTGCTAATTCTATTTTCTGTTGTGTGTCCTTTATGAAATGTCCTAAGAAAGAGATCCGTTTCTTTTTCGTTGTACTTGTCACTGGTTATATTTCCTTATAAATTGTTTCATTCGAAGCTATCCTCCAAACTCCGTGATTGGTATTTTTTATTTGTGTATGTTCTGACTATCGTTTCTATTCAGAGTAATGCTGTCTATTGCTATAAACATTGTTAAACAACCAGTAAAAAGAATGTACCAACCAAAATCGTAAATTAATAATATAGAATTAAAACGAAATAATGAACATAAACCAGCAGTAACTTCCAATTGTAAGTAGCAACATTTAGGCCTGAGTCAATATTATTGTCAGTTATGCTCTCCAAATAGTTAACCTTTTTTTATAATTATAACAGATGCACAAATTCCACTACATACCATATGTAATATAAAAGAAACCGTTCACCATCTGATGATGATATGCTAGGCATATCGAAACCGGTAATGGGAGAAATGTAATAAAAATATTTTGCATAAAAGGCGACTGGTTGCTGTCATTCAAGATACCTTACCAATGTATTGCTGCTTCCTACGCGTATCTCGCAAAAAGACCACAGATATAGGAACTGCGCGTGGCTACGGCCTGAAACAGCAATGAGCTTGATACGTTCCTCAAGAATATTTGGTGTTCTTGTCCGCGGGAAACGAGCCCCACCGAGAAGTAGCTGCGGCAGGTGAGCGGTGACAGAAGCAGGCCTTGGGCCGAGTCCGGCAACGGCCTGCGATTCGTCTCGGCTGTTCTCGCGCGCTTGCCGGGGCCAAGGACGGCGGACACCTCACACTCGCCGCCTCTTCTCTGCCCCAGTGCCCGCGTACAACGCGCCGTGCCGCAATTCGTTACTTGCTGCAAGATTATACACTCTGATGTGACGACAGTCGTGAAACGTCAGGAGTACCAATATAGTGTCACACTTTTGCTCGGTGAACTGCATGGACTCGACAAGTCGTTGGAAGCCCCCTGCAGGAATATTAAACCATGCAGCATCTGTACCGTCCACAAGTGCCGCCGGTGCAGGAATTGCTGTACGAACTGACCTCTCGATTACGTCTCATACGTGATCCATGGTTTAATCTTGGGTAATCTGGGAGGCCAAATCATTCACTAGAATTGCCCAAAATGTTCTTCAGTTATTGTGGCCCTGTCCCATGGCACATTGCCATCCATTAAAATTGCATCGTTGTTTGGAAACTTGAAGTTTCGCGCGGGAATGGCCGCTCGGTCTAAGGCGCCTTGTCACGGATTGCGCGGCCCCTCCCGCCAGAGGTTCGTGTCCTCCCTCGGTCATGGGAGTTTGTGTGTGTGTGTGTGTGGACCATAGCCTGTGTTTAAGTACAGGGTGTCTCACGAAAGACGCCTGCCAGGCTTCCGCGGATCGCGCGGTACGGCTCCAGGCTGCCGCCACCGCCGCCAGTCATGGCAGCGCCCGATTCTCGGACTCTTATTGTGCCGCGGGCGCATACACTGAGTTAAAGTCTAAAAAACATTGCCATCTGAGTTACCTAAGCTTACCTTTGTTTACAGTAGATGTTCAAAATGATGCCCCTCTATGGAAAGAGCGGCCTGACATCATTTGAATACATTTGAGAACACTCGACGAATTTCGGCTGCCGAAATCTGGGAAATGACTAGTCGTATCTCTTTTCATGAAATAATAAATTCTGACAGGTATGTGAACAATATCCTGCATCCACTTTTTCAATAACTTTCACCCAACGAAAAGCTGTACGGTTATTTCATGCAGGACAATGCAAGACCACACATTGCCAATGCTTCTATGGCAGCAACACGAAGTGTTTTTGATGATATTATAGTTGACTGGCCTCCTCGTTCTCCAGATCTAAATCCGTGTGACTTTTATCTTTGGTGAATGTTAAATGACAAGGTGTATGCAAGCAATCCCCATACACTCCAAGAGTTGGAAGACAGGATTCGACTAGTCATTTCCCAGATTTCGGCAGCCGAAATTTGTCGAGTGTTCGCACATGTGTTCAAGAGTTGTCAGGCCTCTCTTTCCATAGAGGGACATAATTTTGAACATCTACTGTAAATAAAGGTAAGCTTAGGTTACTCAGATGGCAATGTTTTTTAGACTTTAACTCAGTGTACGCGCCCGCGGCACAATAGAGTTGGAGAATAGGGCGCTGCCGTGACCGGCGGATGCGGCAGCGGCGGCGGCCGGGAGTCGTACCGCGCGCGCATGGCAGGCGTCTTACGTGAGACACCCTGTAGTTTGTAAGTCTAGGGACAGATGACTGAGGCAATGTGGTCCCTTGAGTTTGACCGTTTGAAATTGAAGTCTACGTATGGCTGCAAATGGTATCTAAGTAGCCGAACATAACCATTTACAGTTGGATAAGAGGACCCAGTCCACTTCATTTAAACAGGGCCCACAGCGTTACTGAACAACAACCACCTTGAGCAGTGCTTGCCTGACAACGTGGGTCCATGGCTTTCTGTGGTCTGCCCCACTCTATGACTCTACCATCAGCTGTTACCAGCTGAAATCTGGACTCATATTACCTAATTGTATGTTTCCATTGTCAGTGGTTCAACCGATAAGATCACGAACCCAGGAGAGGTGCTGCAGACCTTGTCCTGCTGTTACCAAAAGCAGTGCAGTCGGTTGTATGCTGCTCAAGCCCATTAACTCCACATTACACCACAATGTCCTAATGGATGCATTTGTCGTACGTCCCACAATAACTATATCACGCAGTGTTGCTTGGCATTTAGCACTGACAACTTCAGGCAAACGCAACCCCCTCTATATCATACAGTACAGACCAACGTCCACTGCGTTCTCTGTGGCGAGAGGTAATGCCTGAAATTTGGCTTCTTGCCACTGTGGATTTCGGAATATTGAATTACTTAACAATTTCCAAAATGGAATGTCCCATGTGCCCCGGTCCAAACTCCTTCCTCGTTCAGAATCGTAATTCCCTTCGTACTGGCAAAATCACAGGAATACAAATGACAGCTCTGCTAATGCAGCTCCTTTTATACCTTGCGTACGCTATACTATCGCCAATTTTACCTGTGTAGATTGCTATCCCATAAGTACTTTCATTTCTAGTTCAAAAATGTTCAAATGTCTGTAAATCTATCGGACCAAACTACGTGGTCATCAGTCTGTAGCTTACAAACTACTTAAACCTAGGTAAACTAACCTACGGACAACCACACACACCCATGCCCCAGGGAGGACTCGCACCTCCACGGCGAGCAGCACCGCGCTCCGCAGCGAGGTGCTTTAGACCGCTCGGCTACTCCACCGCGGCTCATTTCTAGTCAGTGACGAACTGTGTCTATCGATAGGTTACTACTGTCACTTTGCTGGAGCACCACTGAAGCCGTTTTAGTGTTCTTTAATAAGTATGCACTTACAAACGCGGCAATCTATGTAATTCATCTTCCAAGCAATTCTGATACCGTTGTAACTCGTTCCTTTGCATTCCAGCAAAATCTCAGAATACAGTCGAATTACAAGAGAATATTTTCACTTCTATTAATCCATAGATGCATGGTCTTACAACCATTTTATAGCAACAAGTTTTAAGGTTCTAAACCGCATTGTAAGTGTGCCGTGTCGGTAATACTACGGACTGTGGTTTGTTCTCTGCACGACCTTTCGTGCAAGTCCAATCTAGGAATACCGTTGGAAGTGCATTGATGGTAAGTTTGTCCTAGACGAAACGGCACAGCAGTAAATCACACACAGAGACGCAGCGAGCGAGGCAGTCGCGCGACTTCCGGCTGTCTACATTTCACCCGTTCATAGACTTTGCTTATCTCGATTTAAGGTACTCGAGATCATTCGTATACGCGTATTTCGTAATATGAATCCTCAACCACCTCCCCACTCAATGAGCGCGGGGTACTGCTTAAATCACAGTCTTAATACGAAAGGTCCGTTGGAGTTATGCAGGAGACAAACCGGTGGACACGCTTTGCCGAGAACCGGGTTTAAAATTTCCCACCATACATCCCGTTTTCACTTTTCAATCGTTTTGGTAAATAGCTTAAGGCAAATGCCGCCACTGTTTCCTTTCAAATGACGTGGTCAACTTCATTGGCGTTTATTGCTGCAATAGTGGAAAATACACGTAAGAGTTGCAAGTATCGTTGAATGAAGTTTGTATACCTACTGTCCTTTGGTAATAGTGAATACTCGCCTCCAATCATTCGTTGAATAGGAACCAGATGTTTTTGCTCTCAAAATCTATTTACAGTGTACGGAGTGGCATAGAAAAACTATACCCCCACTCGATTTTCACTATACAATGGCAGAAAATTACCTTAGAATGGAAGCATTTATTCCTTGATTTAGCCGATCAGGAGTCCGCCTTCGTATGTCAGTAATCAGCTTTCAAGCTCGTTTCCCATAGTAACAGCGAGTTTTCCTACTGAGAGGACTGGAACAGGGTTCAAGTAAGATTTGTGATGGCAATTGAGGAGTACTTGAATGAGAAGTAACGGCTCTGTGATCTGGAAAGCTGACAACGGGCGGGTCGGCGCTGCCCTGGGCACTTGTCCATGGCCCTTTGTATTGCATCCAAATTACGCCAGCGGGAGACGATGACAAAGCGATCGGTCTGATCTGATCGGCCCCTTTTTGCCAAAATGCGGAGCACTGCTTTGCCAAATCTGTGAATTAATACGAGTGCGTGGACAGAAAAAGAAATACCATACCTGCCGCGCGGTAGTAGCCGCGTGCTCTAAGGCGTCATGCCACGGACTGGGCGGACGCTCCGGCTAGAGGCTGGAGTCCTCCCTCGGGCAAGTGTGTGTGTGTGTGTGTGTTGTCCTTAGTGTAGGCTACTTTAAGTAGTTTATAAGTCTAGGGACTGATGGCCATAGCAGTTTGGTCCAGTAGGTTTACAAGCATTTGAACAAACAATGCCTGTGCTTTTCTAAACAGAGCTACCAGTGTCTATGAAATATAATATTTACTGTCAGCTTATACTACCAGTTTCGACTGAGGGTAGTGAGGTACGGATTTCATTGGTGAAAAATTGAGTTTATCTCCGTAAGCAACAGGAAGCTGTACAATTGGAATTACTTGGATAGACTGAAAGACTCAGTCATACATATCAATACAGGTCTTAGTTATGGATGTAATGCAAATGAAGGGGAAGTGCTGAGACACTACTTAACCTCGCTGCTTGATACTAGGTCGATCGAGGAAGTTCTTCAGTGAATTTCAAGAGGTAAGGAAACGACAGACACTCACCCCGTTTACATGGGCTCCCAAAACCGGATTTCGTAAACCGATTTCCCAATTCCGCTTTTGGTTGGTCATGTAAACACTCCAAAATCGATTCTGGAAATCCGCTTCTCTAAAGCGGTTTTCCAGTTCCACAATCGATTTTCGTGCCCATGTAAACGCAACCGTTTTTGAAGCGTTCTTGGCTTGTCAGATTGTGTTTTCTTGTTAAGAATTTTCGGCACATATGGAAAGAGTGATATTTTCTAATGTGAAATAAAAGTATAAATATTAGAGTGAACATATATCTGTGTATTTAAATAAAGAAAAATAGCGATTGTGCAGACTAAATAAGGAACTGAATCAGCTGTTTTCCAGCCGCCATTTTAAGTGAGCTACGAAATCCGATTCAGGCTATGCCATGTAAACGCGACAGCGAAAAACGGTTTACGAAAATCGGTTTTCGTCTTCCGGAAGATGTGTTGCATGTAAACGTAGTGACTGTGTTCGAAAGCATGCAGCAGCTGCAGCCTGGATGCGCAGAAGTAAGCACAGGTTCAGAAACTTGAAAGGAAACCTTCGTCCTGCTGATAATTCTGATGATGATATAATTATTCTAAGTCGATTAAAGTCATCTGATAGAGACATATACTAATGATTGAGTTTCGTTTATGAATTTTAATAGAATCATATTGCCGCGAGACACCACGTACCCCGACTGCCGGCGTGGCGCAGGGGATACCGTCACGGACTGCGGTGCCGAAGGTCACCGGTTCATTCCCGCCCACCGGCAAAAATTTATTTATTTGTAATTAACAATTCCAGAATGTTCTACATCTTTCTGATGCTCATTTGCAAATTCTACTTGTTTCTTATGTTAACTGTTCTTCTAATTTCTGGTAAATTCTGTCTGTGTATAAATATCAGAGCACTGTGCCCGAGAGGCAGTGTGTGCTGCTTGTATGTTAAGTTCGTAATAAACGTGCTTTTAGTATAAGTGCTGTGTTCAGTTGCCTTCGAAGTCAAGCCTGCTTCCATTGCAACGCGACATTTTTATCGCACACGTAATTTAGCTCTCCAGTAGTTGCCAGATTGGCACGGATACAAGTAGACAAGTCGGTGAATTAGTATTGGTTTGAGGCAGAGCCAAATGTTGCAAATGTTTGTTAAGCTTAAGGGACTTAACTACGGGGTCATCAGTCCCTAAACTTACAAACTACTTATGAACTACCTACAACTAAGGACGGCACAAATATCCATGCCCTAGGGGGGATTCGAATCCCCGACCGTAGTGGCCGTGCAGACCGTGACTGAAGCGCCTCAGTCCCTTCGGCCACCGCGGCCGGCGAGGCAGAGCCCAAGTGACGAAATACAGTTATGTGACATAATGACACAAACAGGCTGAAATATAAAAGATATGTTAGTAAGGTAACCTTTGGTTGTCCAGAGAAGGGAGTGCAAGGAAATGGGACGGCGTCTGGGATGTACCGGTTTGTGCTGCGGCTGCGGCCTTCACCTGCTGACTCACGCTGCCAGCCGGTCAACTGGCTGGATAGCCATACAGCGCCGCGGCTTCCAAATACGGAGCTCGTCGTCGCAACACTTAAATAGTGCCTACCCGTGTCGCATTGACACGTGGTCAACACAGTTGTCTGTTGTGAAGTCTAAAAAAATCCTCTTCTGTGCCTAAGCGCAACGACTATTTTAGTCTTTCTAAACAAGATCCACATGTGCACCATCAGACTAAAAGTATCCCCACATATATTACTGAGGTGCGACGAGTGTTTCGTCATCCTTAATCATCTAACAGATATAATCTCTCAAAAAGTTAGAGATGATTTTCTGGGACACATGAACCAATAACGACGATTTCACCGAATGCGTCATCCCTACCTGTCCATGCCGCCGCGGGTGAAATGATCGTCAGCAATAGGCAGAATACGCCGTTCCCTGGTCCAGATGGTTGCAGTCGATATCACCGAGCTAAAATGGAAAATATTGCTATAACTTAGAGATTAGTGAAGCGATTTTAATGATTTCTGTTACGAAAGTATCTTTCGGTAAAAACGATCGGTGTAGGTTTATTGAAGGGAGAATGAAAATTAGGGGGCTAAGATACCAATTTTTGCCACAAAAATTAGTTTAGATTTAATCGAAGTATAATCTATTAAAACATAAAAAAGGAAGACTAAATAAAAGTTCGGTGAATGATCCCATAGCAACAAATTGAGGGACATATAAAGCGTCCCTATCGTGCAAAGCACTGCAGTGAAGCGGTGGTACGCGCTGCGACCTGGCTAACAGGCGGGGATGGGGATTACTTTGAATGTCAGTAAAGGCATGTCGTTTGTAACTCTTTTCTTTTTTCCCTATATTTCCTGAGACCATTCACCGAAGTCTTCAGTCGCACCTTGTTGTTTCCTACAGACTTTTACCCTTTCTTGTACCAAACACAATTACTGCAATTGCTTTAGAGCTTACATTTGGCCCTCACTCTCTCCTCTAAATCTCCCCACAACGGTTTGTTAATGTTGACGATTTTGCAGTCCAGGGGAATTTGATAATTTTTGATGCTGTAGAAAGCATGTCTGTTCGGTTTGGTTGTGTGCGTGAGCGCATTATGAGATTGGAATATGGCAGGATTTATTAGCATTATATTAGTCATAGTAAACAATGATTTTCTCGAGGATGGAGAGATATTCATTCGTGGTTATGCGGCCAGTGAGGGCAATGATAAAAATAGGTAAATACTACGTTATATATGCTTAAATTACGACAGAACCTCCCCCAGGCTTCACTGTAGGAAGCGGGAATGCTGTATCGTAAACTTCTTTTGGAGTTTACGAGCCGCGCGAGTATGGCCGCTCTGTCTAAGACACTATGACATTAAACAGATGGACTGCACGGCCGCTCCCGTCGGAGATTCGAATTCTGCCTCAGTCTCTCTCTCTCTCTCTCTCTCTCTCTCTCTCTCTCTCTCTCTCTCTCTCTCTGACACACAGTTTTCTCCCTTAGGTTTACAAACAATTTAACGTTTTTGTGGTTTTCTATATATAAACCAGTTGCTTGCAGTAATCAATGTAAACGATGATTCCTCGGGCAATACCACATACTTCCAGTCACCAAGTGTCCAGGTTTTATTATTGTGACTCCACTTTCTTCACAGATTTGCGTTGGCTTCCGTTATTAAGGATATAGCAACTGAATCCCTTTCACGAATCTTAAGATCCAGCCTTACTTTTGAAATAATATTACTGAAGTTGATGCTGAATTTTGCAGTCGGTTTTGCCGTGGTAGTTTCATGTTTTAATGCACATCGGTCATTGTCAGTTAACATCGGGCTTTGCTATTCCTCTTCGCCAGTGATGTTTTACATTGTTTTTTGTACAGTGTCATTACGGATGATGCCGTCGCCAGTGAAACGTTAAGCAGTCGAACCGCTTTCGTCACAGATGCTCGCACTAACTGCACACCATTGAGCTGACCTCTTTGGAAGCCTGAGAGATCACGCTTTGCACCCACCATTTGTGTTGACCGACGCTGAACAAAACGTGTGATACACTGCAACGTAACGTCCACGATTTCGTCAGTTGCGCACTGCGGTCGCGCCTCAATGTTAACACGTACGCATTGGTGGCAACTTGCAAAGATATAGTGTTCTGCATCGTGTTAATATTATTTTGTCCACCCCCTTTAGTTGCTTCGGTCTGTATTAAAGGACAAATATCTGTCCTGCTTTTGAATAATTAGATCGGCGTTGTGCTGATAGAACAGTCGACGAAATCTTAACTGTGCATGTTGCCTGCAAGTGAGACTTGGATCCTTCGCCTTATGCAATCAGCTAATATACTGTAGGGCCATTCCGTGCCAAGTGGTCTAATATCGAGAAAAGTTCCCACATGACCCTCATGGATTTTGATGAAATTTTGTATGAACAATCACACATGCTCTCAATGAACACTGGTAAAGTTTCAGTTTGAAAAATTCAATACTTCCAGAGATACAGTCACTTGTTTAAGACCATAGCACAGCTTCCAATAGTGCCTCCTTTAATTTTCAGCAACTTTGAGATGATATATCTCTGGGAGTATTTGCATGAAAGAAACAAAACTTGGCCATCTTATACAACTTTTAGAGCTCTTTAAAGTAAAATATTAAGAACAGGATTTCTGAGCAATTTTCATATAGAAAATTTGGGGGAAAGTTGGGCGAAAAAATTGCTGGTTAAAAAAAGTGCGAACTTTAGTTTTTTATATCTCCGGAAGTAATTGTGGGATGTACATGAAACTTTGCACACCAAAACTCACCAACACAAGGTCTTAGAATATAAAGTTTCATTCTCCAATTGCTAAAAATGGGTATTTTTAGTCAAATTTTTCAAAAAAGTGTTTTCTCCAAATTCCTTTAAACTATGCTCATTAGAAAGAGCATATTCTAAACTATCTAGAAAAGTGGATTTGGTTTTGCAATGCAAGCATATAAGGACCTAGAAAGTAGCATCATCCTAGAGGCGCACTGGAAGTTTGAACCCATTTTTCTGGCATTCAAATTATACCTAAAATCTTTTATTATGTCTAATAAATGTTTGTTAATGCCTAGGATAAGTGAAATAAGAAGTCCTGATGAATAGGACGTAGCTCAAGTCCAAATAGAAAAGGAATAACACACACACATACACACACAAACTGAATTTAATTCATAAAATTTATTTCCATAATCATTATCTAATTATTAGTAGCCAGTTTAATGAACAAACACTAGCTTACTGATGGAAAAGAAGTGTATAAATGAGTTGCTATGGTTTAACCACTGCTAGTTTTATTTCACCTGAGAAAACCAGCATCCCCATCGCCATAGGGGCAACAACAGCCACGGGTGGGTTCCTTTACCACAGGATATCCCAAGCGTGATAAGTGTTTCTTTACACAGGTTCCCAAGCCTGATTATAAAATTATTGAAGTGTCCTGGGTAAAATTAGAAGCCACTCATAGGTTGCTTAGTTTCCTCTAACCTATTTCAATTTTTGATAGGGTATGGTGGTACAATTTCAATCATTTCGGACAAATGTAATTGTAACTGCAAACATATTGAGAAAAGAAATAATTTTAACTATGGCACTTGTTCTTGAATGTTTAATGAATATATAACACAAATATTAGACAATTACATATGTTGGTATGAACACAAAAAAAGGTTACAGAATTGAGAAAAATCGATAGAAAATATACCATACTAGGTACAATTATGATCACTTCCTCGTACAATTTTGATCACTGACTTTTCCCACATAAAAAGCACTTTTTCCTTCGGGCACCAGTGCATACTTCGCTGTACCGAACGTTGCACAATAATGAGTTTACAAGCACGTGGAAACTAGAACATTTATAAGAGCACGTTCGACGAAGTAGCTCCAAGTATATCTTTACAGGAAAAATTTATATCTCCTTAACACAGAGTGTTGTATTCTTGGTAAAGACAGGAGGAGCTGTACACTGCTACACTGCAACGCCACACAAAGGCAAGTGCTAGCAACAATACGAGACTGAAAACTTATGTTGATCGGAATTGTACCTATATAGAATTTGTACCACCTTACGCTATGCTACATTAATTTTCTGATGAATATCAAGAGGAATGGTGTATTGTCAGACAGACAAATTTACTGATGGAGCTGGAATGACTGCGCCTTAAATGTTATCTGAAAAACAAAGAGCTTGTTGTCCTAATGGATTTTTTGAAAATTATTCTTTTATTATTCAGGATGTTGTGCAAGGCTTCCACTGGAAAGAAACAATTCATCCATTTGTTATCTACTTTCATCAAAATAAGAAAGTGGAATCTTTTAGTTTCTGAATTATCAGTTTTTGTTTGCGGCACGACACTGGTACAGTTAACGTTTTTATCAAGGAGCTCATCAAATATATAAAAGCACAGTTTGCACAGATATCTCACATTCATAATTTCAGTGATGGCTCCAGTGCTCAATCTTACTCACATAGACCTGTTTCATTTCTGCTCTGAAAAAATTAATGGAATCAAATTTGTTTTCGTCAGTAAAGATGAAATAAAAAATTAAAAAAAGTCACAAGAAGTGAGGTTTAAACTTGGACAAACTGTAGCAGGCACTAGAGAAAATCGTCACTTTTTACCTATTGATGAAACAATAATTCAGGTCAGCAGAGTTTCAAATGATTGATCATCTTTTCTAGCTACAATGGGTCAGAGAACTAAAGAAGGCATATTAATGTCTGCTCTCCAACCAGGACAATATGTTGCATGCATCAAAGAAAATTTTTGGTGAATTGGGAATATGTGTGAGAGACTTCCACTGAGCAAAGGGATGCATTAATAAACTTTATGCACCCTCATGGTCCAGCAGATTCATTTTATTGACCACCAATAAGTGACAAGTGCTGGGTTCCATCACACCACATTATTGCAGTTATTCCAGCTCCGTCAGTAAATTCGTCTGGCCGGCAATACACCATTCCTGTTGACATTCATCAGGCATGGAAAACTGTGTAAAGAAACTCACCCAGAGCTGTTGATGCTCAAGCCCCTATGGTGATGGAGATGCTGGTTTTCTCAGGTGAAATGAATCTAGCAGTGGTTAAACCACAACTCCTTTATATACCTATTTTCCTTCAGTAAGCTGGTGTGTTCATTAAAAATGCTACTAATAATTAGATAATGATTGTGCAAATAAATTTTACAATTTACATTCAATCTAAATTATAATTTGTGTGTGTGTGTGTATGTGTGTGTGTGTGTGTGTGTGTGTGAGAGAGAGAGAGAGAGAGAGAGAGAGAGAGAGAGAGAGAGAGAGAGAGAGAGAGAGAGAGAGAGAGAGAGAGATAGGGGTGGGGGAGGGGGGGACAATTAAAAAATAACATTGTTTCTATTTTTATTCTTTTTCCATTCGGACTTGAGCTACGTCCTATTCATCAGGACTTCTTGTTTTACTTATCCCAGGCATTAACAAACATTTATTAGACATAATAAAAGATTTTAGGTATAATTTGAGTGCCAGAAAAATGGGTTCAAACTTCCAGTGCGCCTCTAGGATGATGCTACTTTTTAGGGCCTTATATGCTTGCATTGCAAAACCAAATCCACTTTTCTAGATAGTTTAGAATATGCTCTTTTTAATTAGCATAGTTTAAAGGAATTTGGAGAAAACACTTTTTTGAAAAATTTGACTAAAAATACCCATTTTTAGCACTTTTTGAAAAATCGTCAACTTTACCTTACATTTGTGAAATAATGAGAAGCAATAGGAGAATGAAACTTTATATTCTAAGACCTTGTGTTGGTGAGTTCTGGTGTGCAAAGTTTCATGTACATCCCACAATTACTTCCGGAGATATAAAAAACTGAAGTTCGCACTTTTTTTAACCAGCAATTTTTTCGCCCAACTTTCCCCCAAATTTTCTATATGAAAATTGCTCAGAAATTCTGTTCTTAATATTTTACTTTAAAGAGCTCTAAAAGTTGTATAAGATGGCCAAGCTTTGTTTCTTTCATGCAAATACTCCCAGAGATATATCATCTCAAAGTTGCTGAAAATTCAAGGATGCACTATTGGAAGCTGTGCTATGGTCTTAAACAAGTGACTGTATCTCCGGAAGTATTGAATTTTTGAGACTGAAACTTTACCAGTGTTCATTGAGAACATGTGTGAATGTTCATGCAAAATTTCATCAAAATCCATGAGGGTCATGTGGGAGCCTCTAGACCACTTGGCATGGAATGACCCTGTAATGAGTTTTTCCCCTTTTCACATTTACCGTGTATTGAGGACGATATAGACGTGAGGTGAGAGGTTTTGTCCTGTGTTAATGCATCATTTCAAACTAACAGAAATAGCTGAGACGACACGGTTAGCACGAGACTGCACAGCCATTTACGCGTCGTTCCATTTGCCATACCCACACGTTGAGTTACGTGAAGTTGGCCCACGCCGGTGAGCAGAGGATACCTCGCAGGCGACGACAAGGCTGTGGCGCGGCGTGGCAGGGCGGAACGTCACAGGTCAGGGGCCGCGACCCAGGCGTGGGAGGGCGCCGTCTCCCCCTGCCACCTGCTCCACTTGACGCTGCCTCTTCTTCACCTCAACGCTCCCCAACACATTCACCTCTGCCGAATACCACCGCAACAACTCAGCTGGCAGCCGCGATGGTTTTGTAAGCTACCGCTTCTAAGGATTCATTCCATCACTGTGTTTCGCATTTGACTTCCCCGCAAGTTTCTTTTAATAGTCACACTAGCTGAAAACCCGGCGTTGCCCGGGTATTTATTCCTGCAATTTTTAGGTATATATTCATTTGTATAATGGCTGTATATCTGTAAAATCTCTTGGGAATACAGTTAGTAATAAAGAACTAATAGATTAAAACTTGGTGCGTGATGGGGCGGTTTTTCATGAACGTTACTGTTTCTGTGCTCATATCTCATCAACTACGTGTCGTACTGTGATACAATTTAGAAGGTAGACTCAACTATATGCGTATATACTGTCTGTCAAATTTCCTGCGGCTAGAATTTGTAGTGTGGAAATTATAAATTGTAACGTCATTCCGAAAGCCGTAGTTTTAGTCCATGGACAGCGGAATGTCACTGTTTATGTGCTGATATGTCATGAACTACGTATCGTTGTGTGATATAATTTATAACGTACATTCAACTATATGTGTGTGTATACTGTCTGTAAAGATTCCCGCGGCTACAATTTCTAATGTACAAATTATAAATGATAACGTCATACCGAGAGCCGTAGTTTTACTCCATAAACTGCGGAAAAGTAGTAAGCGAGAAACTTTTTTCCTTTCATCATTTTACCATGGTTGCCAGCGAGAAAAAGTTTAATAAAGGTTTGAACTTATGTTTAAAGTTTGTTGCAAGTCGCTAAGTACTCTGATTCTCATATAGCGTATTTGTAAAGTCTCGCCGCATTATGTGGCAGTTTCTTGCAAATCCTATTGTTTATGACGTCATATCTTCTGAATCATGTGTCGTATATGATTCTTAACCCTGCAGCAATTGTATGTCACGGTAAGGAATGTGTGTACCAAATTTTGTTGAAATTGGTCCAATGGTTTAGGAGAAATGAGCAGCATTGCAAAATGCAGCAGTTTTTCGCCAAACTCATTATTTATGACGTCATATCTCGTGAACTATATTTCGTGTGTGATTTTTACACTTACGGCGACCGTCTTCATGGATTGAAGCTTACGTGTACAAAATTTCATAAAGATTGGAACAAAACTTTATGCAACACGTACAAACATACGGGCACTCTGCTTTATGTATTAGAAGATTTCACTGTAAATCTATCGATATGTTTACTACCAGGGTGACATGCTACCTTGAACTTATTCGATGGGAACGGAAACCGGTAGAAATAATGTGAACGTACAGATAAATTATAACAATTTCAGGAAATGTAGGTGATTTATTCTATGAGTTCATAAACTGAGTAAGTCAGTTACGCGTTGTTCCCCCAATGACAAGCTGTTATTCCGCTTGTCATTCATTGATAGAGTTGTTGGGTATGCTTATGTGGGATCCATCCACACGAATCACAGACATTGTCGAGGTTGGTTAACCACAGCGGAGGGGTATCCTGGAGAGGGCAGACAGACATGTAGTTACCGAAGAGGGACAGCAGCCTTTTCAGTAGTTGCAGGGAAAAGTGTGGATGATTGACTGAGCTGCACTTGTAGCATCAGCTAACACTGCTTCTCTTGCAGTTACTGTGAACGACTGAAAACAAGGGGAAACTACAGTCATTACTTTCCCCGAGGACTTGCAGAGCTACTGTATGTATATATCACGATGACGTAGTCTTGGGTAAAAATATTCTGGAGGGAATCTAGTCCCGCATTCCGATATCCGGACGGGAACTACACTGGAGAGGCAATTAAATAAAAATAAAGAAAGAAAGAAAGAAAATCAGGCATTCTACGGATCGGAGCGTGGAATGTTCTATCCCGTAATGGGGTAGGTATTATATACCGGTATTATTACAGGGTGTACATAAAACCCGTGAACACTTTCAATTATTTATTGCACAAGAACTGAACACTGTACAGGTGCCATACATATTGCAAGAGAAACTCTGAAAGTTTTATACAAACATTCAATATGTGAACCGTGAGTGACCCGGAAGAAGTCAATACGATAATGTAATTCTAGGCATATCCGTCCCAGCATGGCATCGTCGGCGTTGCCGGGCACAAGCAAACCGTCGTAACGAATAACGAATTTGATGTGCCAGTGGTAAATGACCTTTCTTGTTGGTGGCTTTTTACCGTTCTTGGTTCTAAACATCCGATGAACAGCTGAAGCACACTTGTTTTTGTCGAACTCCAGCACACAGGAAGCTTGCTCCAAAATCAAATGTTTGCAAGGCTTATGGGACTTAACTGCGTGGTCATTAGTCCCTAAACTTACAAACTGCTTACGAAATAACTTATACTAAAGACGGCACAAATATCCATGCCCGAGGGAGGATTCGAACCTCCGACGCGGGAGGCCACGCGATTCGCAACGTGGCGCTCCAGACCGATCGGCTACTCCCGCGCGGCGAAGCTTGCTCCGCACCTGAACTCGCTATGGTTGCAATTAGCGTTGACTATCGGCACATTACCAAACTACGCTGTGGCGGTATACATGAATAAAAAATTTTCAGGGTCTCTCGTCAAAATGACATATGTATGTCTATCATATCTGTTCAATGTTTGTTTTTTGTGCAATAAATAATTTACATTAATTACATATACACCCCCATGTTAAATGAGGAAGTTGATGAAATGGGTATTGTGTGTTGTCGCTATTCCTGCCTGTATTTACGTCCATAATCCGCAAGACATCTTGCAGTGTCTGGTGGAAGGTACTTTGTCTAACAATATCACTTCCTCATTTTCCTATTCCAGCCTCGTATGGTTCTCGGAAAAAAAACTACTGCCGGCATGCTTCCTTATGGCTTCCAGTATATCTAATTTCGTCACCATGCTCTTTGGAAGGATATATGTAGGAGGAAGCAGTATACTGCTATATTTTCAAGGAATGTATGTCTCGGAACTTTGACTGAATCTCGTAAAGCGACGCAGAACTTCTCTGATGGAGCTGTGAACCAAGTACGAACGAATGTGCAAACAATTTATGTCGACTGACATCGTACACCACAAAAATCCCCTAAAAACACAACAAGAACTGCGGGGTCATTAGTCCCTAAACTTAGAAACTACTTATGAACTAACTTATACTAAAGACAACACAAACATCCATTCCCGAGAGAGGATTCGAACCTCCGACGCGTGAGGCCGCGCGATCCGTAACGAGGCGCTCCAGACCGCTCGGCGCCGGCCGCGGTGGTAGAGGGGACTGCGGCGCGTCAGTCACGGTCTGCACGGCCACTACGATCGGGGGTTCGAATCCCCCCTCGGGCATGGATATTTGTACCGTCATTAGTGTTAACTAGTTCATAAGTAATTTGTAAGTTTAGGAACTGATGACCCCGTAGTTAAGTCCCATAAGCTATACAAACATGTGAACATTTGGAATTTAGACCGCTCGGCTACTCCCGCGCGGCAAGCGGTAAGTGTAGAGATAGTGGGAGAAGGTCTGTCAACTTGCGGTCGCAGGTGTGACTGGCCCGATGTCACGGAGCTCATAGTAAGAGAGGGAAAGGACGCGTGGCTGTCACGCAGAGCCCCGGGTGGACGTCCTGCCGCAAGACAAGCGCGTGGGCCCCAGTGACGGCATCGCCTCCTCCTCCTCATTGGCCTCCTCCGCTGACGTCACGCCACTCAGCGGCACGTGCGCCGGCCAGCTGCGAACGCTCGCCCCCGCGACACTCCATCTCACGTGACACTTAAAACTTCCTGCCGGGCCGGCCTACGACAGCTAAACGCATACCTTCTTCCACAGCTTCACATACACGGCGTGCATTCAGTTTGTAGCAGCTCCGATTTCTCTCTCTCTTTCGAACTGTGAAACTTCTCTCGTCTCTGTCTCCCTGCTGCTGTAAAGGTTTTCCAAATGACAACGCCATGATTCTATGGTCACCTCAGTCTTCTGGTCATCTGTCGGCATTCGCGTGACCAACCTGGAGGACACTTTTCTCATTTTCAGGTTGTCATTCACGATTATGTATACATATCTTACGGAAATGCCAAACTTTGGAGGCGATGTGTTCCATAGTCCTTGTCGATTCTTCAGAAAACTTTTGTCCACTCGCTCGATCAGGTCGTCAAGACCGGCTGCTGCGTGGCCGAGATTGTCTTTGTGTGTTGTCACACCTTCTCTGAAATGTAGAACTCAAGAACGCACATTGGAGACGTCAGAGACGACACCACCACCAAATGTTTCAATCAATGGCGATGCATTCCAATCAGTGGCACATCACACAAATTGAGAAAACGAACGATTACACACGGTCCTTGTACTGAGAGCGTCGCCGTTTTAAGTATCAATATCAATCCCAAACCTCTTTGTTGCCGCTGGAGTTCTATGTGCCATACAGTGCTGCCATTTCTATCACGCATTCACAATGACTGCGCGCGTATTTTAAAACAAACTACAGCAGCCAGTGCTAAGGGAAAGAAAAGATGATATAATAACTTGAATGCAACCTGTAAGCAACCTGCCCCTAACACACACTCTTTTTCCCTTCTCATCGTTGGCAGCTGAGCTTTACCTTAAACAGATGTCACTTATTGAAAATAAATAAGTATTAAGACTTATTATTGTTTATTTACTCTGATACAAATAACTGGAAATATGCAGATCCATGAGATACACTCCAACGCAAATAAATAAATAATAATAATAAAAAAAAGGTCCCTACTCACAAATTTCCCATGATCCTAACTCTCATTCATCCTACTACAAACTACTTTCCTAATGGGAAACAGTTCAGATTATGATGTCTTTGGAGGAATTAACTAGTTACCTAGGCAACTAATGTGCACTCAGTAGATATTTTTCAAAGCATAGACGGTTCTATTAAGAACAAGTGAAACCAAACGAGTTCTTACAGAAACGATAAGTAACCTCTAAGTCGTCTGCAATATTATCGGACTTGAACATTTTGTTTACCGGTTTGAAGTTACATGAGGTAAGGCTTCTTGTTCCTATATGACACCACATGATCGATGACGTCACTTCTACATCTACATAGATACTCTGCAAATCACATTTAAGTGCCTTGCATAGGGTTCATTAACCACTTTCATGACTTTTCTCTACCGTTCCATTCTCTAATAGCGCGCGGGAAGAAAGAACACCTATATCTTCTGCTTTCGATTTGATTCATCTTATTTTATTGGATGGTCATGTATCCCTATGTAGGTGCGTACTGGCAAAATGTTTTCACATTCAAAAGTAGAAGTCGGTGAATGAAATTTCGCGAATAGATCTTACCGCAACGAATAACGTCTTTCTTTTAATGATTTCCACCTCAAATCGTGCAACATTTCCTTGACGCTTCCCCCTGTAACGCGCAAAAACAAAACGAGCTGCCCTTCTCTGAACTGGTGAGGGTCCCACCCCGGGCAACAGTACTCCAGCCTTTGTTTCGCCTTCCCCACAAGATTTTCTGTGTGTTCTCTCCAGTTAATTGTAACTCCTCAGTCAAGTTCTTCGGTAGCTCAAATTTTTTACTGAACTCCAGGTTAAAAATATCCACGTCAAAAATGACGCAACACGAAGCTGTAACTTGTCATAAATTGACCTTCATATATATTGTAAAAATGTAAAATTATGAACTAGTAACGCCACAGGTCAATTTCATCATTCAGATGCAAGGCTGGCGAACAGGGGACATATCGATACTAGGGCATGATGCCTTTACGAATTTCATTCCGTGTACTTAGTTGGACACTAGTTCTGCACTAGCGGACAAAGTGCATGAAAAATATATGCAGATGTCCACATTTGACAGAGGACGAGTTGTGGTGCTCACTGAAGCCGGTCTAGAGCTATTCGCTCGACATCTGGCTGAGAGGGATGCTACTCTTGCCACAATTATCGACACGAGTCGATGAAACATAGCCGAAAACAGTGTCGAGAAAGAAGCGGTCGGCATAGAGAGACGATGGAATGTGAGAGCGAACTGTCGTCAGATAGCTAGTTAGAACTCCACATTCATTACTGCCGTTTGACCCTACGTATCGCTGGTGCTTCGAGGAACATCAATAGGCGGCTCATAGAAAGGAGGTTAAGGTCACGAAACTTCTTGAGCCTCTGTACAAGACGCGGGTCTGCAGAATTATCGTGCACGTACGGCCTAGAATCTTTCACTGGAGTAAAAGAAAGAAAGAATGACAACAAGATTAGGGTTTAACGTCCCGTCGACTGATTGGAGAAGAATTGCCTTCACTGATTAAACCCGCTCACTGTCGTCTACTATACGGCCTGGAGTCTTTCTGTGGGGGCGCCATTTCATTTCACAGCGGGACCCCTCTGGTTGCCATTCTCGGCGCGTTTACAGAATAGCAATACGTCGCCGATATTCTACGCTCCAATTTGTTTCGCTTCATGGTAAGCCATCCTTGGATTATATATCATTAATGTAATGCCCGTCCTCACAGGGCAACGAGTTTCTACCACTTGCCTTCGTTCTTGACAAACCCTAAATGAGGAAGTTTTCAACATTATGGGTAGGGTTCTCCAACTCTGTGAGGATATTTACGATCCGTTCGGCAGAATTTGGCTCTATATCCCTCATGTTGTTGTTGTTATTGACTTCAAAGACTGGTTTGAGGCAGCTCTTCACGCTACCCTGTCATGTGCAAGCCTCTTCACCCCCGAATAAGAACGACAACTTACTTCCTTTTGAACCTGCTTACTGTACTCGTCTCTCGGTTTATCCCATACACTTTCCTCTAACGCTGAAGCTGAGGTCGAGCGGTCTAAGACGCCTATTGCGGAGCGCGCGGTTGCTCGCCGTCTGTAGTTCGAGTCGTCCTCGGACATGAGTGTGTGTTGTCCTTAGGTTAGTTTAACTTAGTTTAAGTACTTCGTGAGCCTAGGGACTATTTTTTTCTTTTGCTAAGCTGACTTTTCCTTCATGTCTTAGAATGTGTTCTGACAGCCAATCCCTTCTCTTAGTCAAGGTATGCCAGAAATTTATTTCCACGCAAGTTCTGATCACCACCACGTCCTTTGTTACACGAGTACCCTTCTAATTATCAGCATTCGTCTGTAGTGCACCATATTTCAAATACTTATATCGGTTTTTCCCCCTCAAATCCTTATCGGCACGTTTCACTGTAGACAAATGCTTACAGAAAGGTCTTCCTAACGTTTAAATTAATTTTGGATGTCATTAAATGCCGCTTATTCAGAAATGCTCTTCTTCCATCGCCATTCTGCATTTTATATCTTCTTTACTTCGGCCATCAGAAGTTATTTTGCTACCCAAATAAGAAAACTCATCTACTACTTTTATTGTCTCATTACCTTATCTAATTTCTTTAGCACCGCCTGATATTCTTACACTATATTCCATTACCCTTTGTTTTGCCCTTGTTATGTTTATCTTGTATCCCCCACCCCTTCAAGACACTGCCCATTCCGTTCAGTTGCTCTTCCAGGTCCTCTGTTGTCTATGAAAGAATTACTTTGTTATTTGCAAACAGCAACGTTTTTATTACTTCTCCGTGAACATTAATTCCATCTCCAAAAGCCGGCCGCGGTGGCCGAGGTAACTGAGGCGCTCGAGTCACGGTCAGCACGGCCACTACGGTCGGGGGTTCGAATCCCCCCTCGGGCATGGATATTTGTGTCGTCCTAGTTCGTAAGTAGTTCATAAGTAGTTTGTAAGTTTAGGGACTGATGACCCCGTAGTTAAGTCCCATAAGCTTAACAAACACTTGAACATTTCATTTTTGAACATCTCCAAAATTATCCTTATATTCCTTCACACCTTGCTCATTGTACACGTTGAATAACATTGGGTAAAAAGGCTACTAGTCTGTCTTACTTCCTTCCTAACCACTGCGTCCCTTTCATGTCCTTCGACACAGTCTGGTTGTTGTATTGTTGTAAAAGTTCTATATATATTTTCGGTCTCTACGTTTGACCCCTCCTATCTTCAGAATTTGAAAGAGCGTATTCCGGTCAACATTGCCAAAAGCTTTCAGCAAATCTACAAAACATAACAACGTAGGTTTGCCTTTCCGTGACCTGTCCTTTAAGACAGTGTTTTTCAACTTGTGCATTGCGACTCCAAGAGGGGTGGCAAAGACTTGCTCGGGGGTCGCCGTCACACAAGGATGTACTAGCATCATTGAACAACCAGCCCACTGCACCTCTGACGACAAAGGATTCCGTAATACAAGGATATAGGCCTAATAAAAGAGAAATTCACCATTTCTTAAAAGTACACAATTCCTTGTTTGATATTAATCCTGAATTGAATAGAACGTAGATTTTGTATTGCAGTGTGTTTTCGATGAATAAGCACTAAGTCCGAAAACTGTTTTCAGGAACCATTCGTTAGAAAAATGTACTACAAGATGCAATAATTAATTCTAAGAATTTAAAATATCTGCTTCTTTAAAAATTGTCTATACGGTGGGAGCTTTCTTAATCAGCATAATTTGATTCAGAATCTTGCCTAAGTTCGGAATACTCGTTATGCAAAATATACATTTTTGTCGGAAACCCTCTATAAATAATGTATTCCATTCCGAAAAATGCACATTAAAAACAGCGTCAAACAATTTAGAAGAAATCTGTACCAACAGAAAGAACATTACATTGGTTGCCTTTGAGACAACAAACATAGTTTTATTAGAGTTCGTGTTGAGAGATGTTCGGAGGGGTCGCCAGCATTTTGTTTAATTGGAAGGGGGTCGCCGGAATATTTTAGTCTGAAGGAGGTCGCATATTGGGAAAGGTTAAAAATCACTGTCATCAGCAACGCGAGGCGTTAATGGGCTACTATACGTCTTCAGATGCAGTTCCTCATATTAACATAAAAATCTAATTACATCCTGCACTTCATAACTGGCACGAGTAATAATTTTCGAAGTCGCCGTTAACCGCCATTCACACAAAAACGACAACTGAAAACATCACCATTAAACTGTGACCCCCCAATAAACAGTGAATGTGTCGCACGTAAACAATCAGTAGAGAGCACTGCGCTTGTCTTGCTTTGCTCTGACTACGGTATGTGTCAAATTATTGAAAAAAAATTTTCAAATGTTTGTAAATCTATCGGACCAAACTGCGTGGTCATCAGTCCGTAGCTTACAGACTACTTAAATCTAAGGACAACACACACACCCATGCCCAAGGGGGCACTCGAACCTCCACGGCGAGCACCCGCGCGCTCCGCAGCGAGACGCTTTAGACCGCTCGGCTACTCCACCGCGGCTCAAATTATTGAATTGGCCTGCTTGTGTTACACAGGTTACAGATGAAATCTGTTTAAAAGATGTCGTTATTGTGTGCGGATGAGGTCTGATGACCGTTTCGTTTTAACTGTTATTTTTAGAGGACGTATTTTTAATGACTTTTTTTTTAACGATACCTGTGTACTGAACTTAATTTTCTTTTTCTTCTGTTCCAGGTGAGTATCCGTTGTTGAATGCTTCTCCACAATGCCTGTCTTACTGGTGAGTTGTATTCAGTTTGACTTCTCGTTCTACGGCGATTTCCGAAGCCCTACATCTCGAAACAGTACAGAAAACTGTACCAGAGTTTTGAATATACAAAATCTTTGCAGTAAAATGTGAAATTTAAAAGAGAATTTTTTTACGAGATGCGCAACTTTCTGTTTATATTCACATTTACATTTGGCTCTGAGGATATTCCATTTTGTAAAAGAAAAATGGGGCCGTTGGTAAGTGTATATCTACAGTAAGTAGTCTGTAGATGGAGTGGAGCCTGTAAAATGCCATGGTGAGAGGTAAATAGTTGTATGTTCTGGGTAATTCAGAATCGCTAGCCCCGGTTTCTATGGGTTGTACAAGAGGCTAACATTGTCGTGTGATACCGAATTCGTTAGGAAATTAATCTTTTACTCATATATGGGCTGGAGAAAAAGTAACGACAACTGTTATTTTTCTCGGAGACTACATTATTGACATAGATGCGGTGGAGTGGTCGAGCCTTCCAAAGCGCCTAGCTGCGGAGCGCACCGCTGTTCGCCGTCGGAGATTCGAATCCTCTCTCGGGCATGTGTGTAATTGTTGTCCTTGCATAAGTCCTTGTTGCATAAGTTGGTTTAAGTAGTTCGTAAGCCTAGAGCTGATAACCAGAGTCGTTAAGCACTCATGGCTTTACAAACATTTTTTATAACCGTCCCCGTTATTTATGACCTTTTGCCGAATATCTGGAAGGCGACGTATACTATTTGCGCGTCTATTTTTGATGACGTCGCGTGTTGCTCGCCCTATGGCGTAGTTGAGTGAATTTTAACCTGAGGGTCGAGACCCAACTGGGGGTCGCGGTCGCAGGAGGATGCAGTAGCGGGTTGTTCGATAGCAAATCTAGGTTTGTTGACGTTCGACTACTGTGGCAGAGAGGCACACGGAAGTGGTAGGGTTTCGTAAAAGTCGCTTAACTAACAAGTCATGCCTTTGTTGTGACAAGTTTCGGGTGGCCTCCAATGAGACATCGAAAGAGTGACAAATACAAGATGGACCTATGGTACTTTTAAATTCTGATGTTGGGCCGACCGAAAGGCGTAACAATGAAGCCATTTTTCCATCTCATGGTGCATCGTTAATGAAGCGCCTTAAAAGCGTTTGTGCAGTACTGCTACAGTTATTAACAATGGTCGCAATCTTCTTGTATGACTGTGTCACATGTTCAAATATTGTTATGTCACAAAAACAAATATCACTAACATAATATTATTTTTAGTCGATATATAACAATATCATTTTGTTACTGGATCATAGTATTTTGCTGCTAGTTCAGGGTTTTCAGTATCTCTTTTTTTTTTTTTTCGAAAAAAAAAGAAAGAAAAGAAAAAGAGAAAAAAAATGTTTGAGCACCCTTGAAATATTAAGGAGTGATGCATGATGGTTTCATACTTGCACATTACAACACGTCACCTAAAAGTACGCATTGTGGTTTACTATTCATTACCGCAAAACCATACATCAAATACGTTTAATCATAAAATATATAATATTTTTTTCAGTTTTTATTCGTTTTCATTGCTGCAGTTTTCACCAGATGTGAATGGCTGCGCAGATCTGAGATACATCTAAGAAAGAAAATTTAAAATGAAATACTTTGCCTTTGGAATCACTGGAATTGTTTAATTACGCGCCTGGGGGGGGGGGGGAGCATTTTTACTCGGAAATGGGGTCGCGGGTTGAAAAACACTGCTCTAAGTTGTAATGTGAGTATTGCTTCGCGTGATCCTACATTTCTCCTAAATCCAAACGGATCTTCACCGAGGTCGGATTGTACCAGTTTTTCCATTTGTCTGTAAATAATTCGTGTTAGTATTTTACGACCACAAAGTATTTAACTGATAGTTCTTAATTTTCACACTTGTCTGCACTTCCTTTCCTTGGAATTGGAATTATTGTATTCTGCTTGAAGTCTGAGGATATTTCCTCTGTTTCTTAAATTTTGCACACAATGTGGAACATTTTCTTCATGACTGGCTTTCCCAACGACGTCAGCAGTTCAGAGGGAAAGTCATCTACTCCAGGGGCCTTGTTTCGACTCAAATTATTCAGTACTCTGTCAAATCCTTCTCGCAGTATAACTTCTCATATCTCATCTACTTCCCTTTGTACAATTCTGCCTTCAGGTTCATTTCTTTTGGATTGACGCTCAATATATACCTTCCTCTATTCAGCTACCCGTTCTTTTCTTAGTACCGATGTCCCGTCCGAGTTCTTGACATTTATGCAGCTGTTTTCCTTGTCTGCAAACGATTCTTTTTCCTGTAGGCGGTATCTATCTTTCCAACGGACTTGAATTTGTCCTCTTAGCCACTCCTGCTTAGCCAACCTGCACTTCCTATAAACCTCATTTTTCCTTCGTTTGCACTCTCTTTTGCCTGTTACACTTGCTCATTTATAAATTTTCTATTTCTATCAATTAAGTTCAGTATCACCTGTGTTATCCAAGGATTTCTACTAGGCCTTGTCCTTCTACCTGCGGCCTTCACTACTGTGTCTCACAGCTATCGATTCTTCTTCTACTGTATTACTTTCCCCAGTTTCGATCAATCCTTAACTAATGCCCCTTTTGAAACTTTCAGAAATCTCTCTTATCGTACCTTTATCTGCGATGACCTCCGAAGCTATTCAACTGATCTTAATGAAATTATGCACACTGTGAGTCATTTGGTTCAACTTAAAAAGTATAATACTGTGGGCCCTAATCTTGCGAGATATACGCAATATTTTAGTTTCTGTTTGTAGAATTATTAGTAAAAGCCCATACTGCAGTTTCGACCGTGTAGCCATTATGTAATGGGCATACTTGCGCAGTTCAAATGTTTGTAGAGGTTATGGGACTGAACTACGGGGTCATCAGTCCGTAAACTTACAAAGTACTTATGAACTAGCTAACACTAAGGACGGCACAAATATCCATGCTCGAGGAGGGATTCGAACCTCCGACCGTAGTGGCCGTGCAGACTGTAACTGGCGCGCCACAGTACGCTCGGCCACCGCGGCCGGCACTTGGGCAGCAGCGCATGCGAAAGCCTCAAGTCACCCGACATGACACAGAAGCTAGTTTCAAAGCATTGAGTTATAGATTACGGTTTTTGTGTGTACTGCACTATGAAGTGCAGTTTGAATATGTTGCTCATACTGTTGCCTTTTTCGTGAATACGTAATATCATGTGGAGTAAATGATTCCATTTTTCATATAAAAAATAAGCTGGTATCGTCCATGTGATGTGGAGTCAAGTTCATTTGTTCTTGCATACGAATCTGTGCGAACTGCTCTATTAAAGTGCATTGTAAGTATATTGTTCGTATTCTACTTCATTTTAGTTCGCAACTGCCGGCCGCGCTGGCCGAGGGGACTGAGGCGCGCCAGTCACGGTCTGCACGGCCACTACGGTCGGGGATTCTAATCCACCCTCGGACATGGCTATTTATGCCGTCCTTAGTGTTAGCTAGTTCATAAGTAGTTTGTAAGTTTAGGGACTGATGACCCCGTAGTTAAGTCCCATAAGCTATACAAACATTTGAACATTTGAAGTTGGCAACTTTTTTTCATTCGTTTACGCATTTAAGGGGGGAAATCACATTAGGAGGCTGTTTGAGACTAATTTTGTGGAATTCATTTTGGTTGGGATGAGGTAGTGAGAATTTACTCACATTCTGACATCATTTCATTGGTAATTCTTTCTGTTTGTGAAAATTTATGTGAATAATTTCGGCCACATATATCAACATTACGCTGTGATGCCGTCGAAGGTTGAAAGCATAGGTCTTCAACTGCTTGCAGTTTTTTGGGTTTACATTAATAACGTATTTTCTAAAATTATGAACCTCAATGCAGGTGACAATAATGACAAGGCGTTGGAACAGTTTACTTCGATATTAACGAATGCTTGTCTCTAATTATGCAACGAGCAAGACCCTTAAAATCATGACATCATCTCACAAGTTGGTTCATATAATTCGTACTTGTATAAAGAATCATACTATAAATTGTCATAATGATCGGTTCTATACTTTTCGGGTTAGACTGTACGCAAATGTGTGAAACGTCATTTGCAGTTATACGTGTTTGAACATTAAAAATAATGTACCACGCTTACCGATTAATTTGCGATTCCAGAACCATATAGTAATCCCTTGCCTTCCTCATTGACTTGGTTTTACGCTTGGTGCAATGCTTTCTGAGCTTGCCGTCCTTCCTTTGATGCCATTGGACTACGTCGATTCTGCCACCTCACGCGCTGGTTATCCATTTGTTCCGCATAATTAAAGCCTTACGAGCCTACTACAATTCCTTCCTCGTTCATGATCATCAAAAGGAATGAATTACCTTAATTGAATATGCACGCTGACAAATACGATGCCAATTCAACAATTTTTAGTCCGTAGTGCAAGTGTTTAGGAGCTAAACCCCATTTCGCATTTTGTGTGGAGTCCCCTAAACATCTCTTCAGTAAAGCATCCCTTTATAAATTTTCGTAGATTGGAAAAATTTCCTTCTGTGCGTCGGAGTGCAATGGGGTGGGGTGCGGTTTATACTCCATTCCATGGGCTGTTCGTTTCTGCCACTCACACTAGCCCGTAATATCTAAACGGATGTGAATTTCGCTTTGAAACTTTGACAGCGTATTCTTGGTTAGTTACGCTACCGACCTACGCAATAAAATATGGGATTTTTCGAACCTCCCAATGTGGTCCTGTCCCCCCCCCCCCCCCTTAATGGAGAGCTCCTTATTAACGACCTTAATACTTTATTGCATCTTACCACGGGGTGAGTATATAGTTCTGATATGAATTGTGTCGTTTCTTGTCACTTGATATTTAGGGACACCTTACTAGCCAAGGCATTCTAATTTGCAAATAAAAAAAAAAAAAAAATCAACAGCAGTTACGCAGAAATGTTCACGCGGTATTAACAGGAAGGTTGTACAAACGATACATTTTAGCACAAATCAGTGTATTTATTAGAACCATCCTTCCATGCTATTAAATATTTACACACCGCTGAAAGTATAAGTAAATACTCGTTCCATTACAGTATGTAATAAAGTTGAATAGTAATTCTGCCAACAGCTGCTAACATGGAGTTCTCTGTTAAATGAGAGAATTACGAAAAACGGTTGCGATTGAAAATAAAACAGAATACGAACGGTATATATACACAATGCATTTAAATCAAGCGCTTTCCACACGGATTCTCAGGCAACAACAAATGCGCCGAAAGCAGTTTGTTTTATTTGAATTACAATAAAATATGGAATGTTTTACTCCACGCATTACCAATGCGAGAAAAATCGAGCAAAGCAACGTATCACAATGCAATTCAGAGCACAATACACACACACACACACACACACACACACACACACACACACACACACACACACACAATCGTAAACACGATATTATGAATCCATCTTCTGTTTAGAACGAAACGAAAATAAACATCGAAGACTGTATATTATCCAATAGGAAATCCAGAGGAATTGCTGATAACCTCGCAGCGCCGCAAGTGTGTTGGAGGCGAATCAAAGTCGTGTTGCCAGAAATCCCTATCCGTGTTTCTGTCTGTGGTGATATTTTCGCTCCGTCTTGGTTTTGCGTTTTGTATGGCGAACAGCTTACACTTGACTGGTTGAAGTGGATCGATGCGCTGGCCGCGTGTAGCGGGAGAAGTGCGCCAGGCACGGCGGTGTGTGAGGAACTGCGCGTCGCTTTTGTTTACCTGTGTCGTAAACCGCGGCGCGTCACGCAGCCCTGTGTACTGTATTAGTAATGGCCGGCCTGCACGTGCGCATTATCGATGCTGCATCGATCAAGCGGGCTGGGCCTCAGCGCTTGCGCTCAACGGTACCTCACCGAGTAAGAAAGCCTTCTGTTTCGTATGTAGCGTCTGCTTCCAGAATTAATTCCTGGCACATTTTAATCGCTTGCCCTTTAGGCCGTTACGTATTCTAATTCGTGCCCGTGTCGTTGAGCGGTAGTTGTCTACTAGCTGAGCTCTTCGAGCAGGCTTCATTAAAGCTTCCTCGACACTGGGACGGCTGTAAGCGAGCCTGTGGTGAGTCCGCAAGACGTTCGCTATACTGTTCCGCATCGTCACCTGATAAGGAAAGTGCGAGCATATGGAATATCAGACTAACTGTGGATTGTCTGGCCAACAGCACACAGCATGTGATCCTCAACGGAGAGGAGTCCTCAGATGTGAAAATGATTTCTGACGTGCCACAGGGGGGTGTTGTAGGACAATTGCTTCCCATTATATGTATTAAGGACCGACCGCAGTTTCGGTTATGCCAGAAATCGGCCGAATATTCGGCTTAGCCGAAACTAGCTTTCGTGAGCTTCCAGTTGAAGGCTGGTCGCGTTCTGGGTGAATTCAATGAACAATAAGGCTTTACTTCAACTGACAGCACGCCGTTTAAACTACTAGAAGTTTCTACCGCGCGCAAAAATTGTGGGCATTTTGTTGTTAATCACGATATAACGCAATCGGTTCTTATAGTGCTATTCATCTACTGTGTTTGTAACACTTTAACTTATTCAGTATGACTCGTATAGCAACGGGTTATCATATTGTTATGCAGAAAAATTTGATTAATGTGTTTCCTTGAAAGCGAAGGGCTCAATTACCGATATGGGCTTAGGAAACACTGATAACGTGGTACACAGCTTTTTCCGTTCAGTTTGCATAAAATTACACTGACAACAATTGTACTGTTAGTCGGAACTGTGACGCCATTTTTCGAAATACTTTCTGCAGCACTGGCTGAAGCGTATTTACTAACAGAAACGAAGCCTATTAGTTATCAGCACTATATAATAACAAGTTTTCATCCATTAAATCGAAGTACTGAAATAAACAAATGACAATGTTAATGAAGACATACAAACACCCAACGAAAAATTACGAAGTATAGGGCCCATACGATGTCTTGGCTACGCTGGAGTTAAGTTTGTCGGAGAATGGTCCCAAGCTGAGTCCGCCATACATTGACCATGCTCCAAAAAATGTTCAAATGTAAGTAAATCTATGGGACCTTAACTACTATGCTTATCAATCCCTAGGTTTACAAACTACTTAAACTGACTTATGCCAAGGACAACAAATACACCCCGACGGCGATCAACGGCGTGCTCCGCAGCTTTGCGCCTTGCCGGCCGCGGTGGCCGAGAGGACTGAGGCGCGTCAGTCACGGTCTGCACGGCCACTACGGTCGGGGGTTCTAATCCCCCCTCGGGCATGGATATTTGTGCCGTCCTTAGTATAGGGTAGTTAATAAGTAGTTTCTAAGTTTAGAGACTGATAACTCCGTAGTTAAGTCCCATAAGCTACACAAACATTTGAACATTTGCTAGGCCCCTTGGAACGCTCGACCACTCCACCGCGGCGACCATGCTCCACAATTTTGGTTAAATATCAATGTTATGGTAATGTGTGTATGTTTTATCAGTATTACAGCGTCTTCACCAATAAACGCATCGTAATTGGGGTCCAGGATTTTTATTTTGAGGAGAATACCTATTCCCAACAAATTAGCGTTTTTCAGCTATTCTTCTTTGCACTTTCTTTAGAAATGCAAAGCGGTACTAGAACAGCGAGAGAAAACGACATAGCCTCACTAATAACAAATACGAGATATTCGTATGCGCTGGCTTACAAATCCAACTTAAGGAGTGGTTGGCATAATATTCGCAACTACCGGATGAAAAGTTTACGCCAGTAAATCTGTAAGTCTCCTATGTCATCCTCTACGGCCTCCTGGTTAGGATTACACACACTCAAGAAGACTTAGTACAGGGAGGAGATCTTGCAAAATGTGGGAAAAATAGTGATCTGTGGTATAATGTAAATCTACGGAAATTTTAACTTAGGTAACCCTTAAACGAGTGATTTACTTAATTTCCAAAAGAAATTATTTCTGTGTTCTATAAGCTGTACAAACAAAAGTAAAAATAGTAAAAAAATTCCTATGTTGCTAGTTTTTCTTTTGTTTAAGCACATATGCAACATACGGAAACTGGTTATATAATTTTCATAGTTGGATAGTATAAACAAATTTTTGGGCTTATTATGGTTCTTCATACCTGTCTCAACTGGTTTTATTTTTTTCCTCCTTCCAAAATTGGTCCTTTATATGGAAATCAAAACTTCAAAATCTGCAAGATCTGACGTTTTGTCCAACATAAGCAAAGATGTTAACAGAAGTTCAAACTGCAGCTAACCTCGACAGAACAAACACCACAGACACTTTGTATAAACTCTGCTTCATCTATTAACCACGTATTATCCACAAAATTCCCACTCGATGCGGATAAAACAAGATTACAATCGATGTTGCATATATGCAAGACCATGCATTTAAGGGTTAAGTAAGGAGCCGAATATTAGGTTACGTTTCGGCCGAAATTATGTTTCGGTCGGACTGTTAATATACATAAAATAGCTCGTACAAAACATCGGAAGGTTCATTGAAGCTTCTGCGGATGGTGCTGTAGTTTAACGAGAAGTCGCAACACTGGAAAAGGGTAGCAAAATGCAGGAGGATCTGTAGAGTAGGGACCCTTGGTGTCGCAAATGGCGCGCGAGAGTGGCTGTGCGATCTAAGGCGCCTTGAGGCTGAGTGCGCTTCTACTCCCCGTCGGAATTAAGAATCCTCCCTCGGGCGTGTGTGTGTGTGTGTGTGTGTGTGTGTGTGTGTGTGTGTGTGTGTGTGTGTGTGTCAAGCTAAAGTTAAGGTGGTTTGTTAGTCTAGAACCGATGACCACTGATGTTTGGTCCCATAGCTTTAAAACATTTGATCTTTTGATTTTCTGGAATGGCAATTGAGCCCCAAAATAAATGCAAAGTGCTGCGTACATATAGAAAGAACGATCTGTTATTATATACCTAAAGCTAGTCTGCTTGTCAATGTTTTACTAAGTTCTTTATATTCATGCAGCTGTTTTACTTGTCTCGAAACGTCTCTTGTATTTTCCAACAGGCGGTATATTCGACATATTCAAACATCTTGACTGTTACAGGGCATTGAAACAAATACAATGCCGAAGTTGAAAATCTATGCCGCGGCGGAGCGGCCGAAAGCACTGAGGCGCTAAGCTACGATGCGCGAGGCCGTTCCCCGTCGGGGGTTCGAATCCCCCCTCGGGCATGGATGTTTGTGTCGTCTTTAGTATAAGCTAGTTCATAAGTAGTTGGTAAGTTTAGGGACTGATGACTCCCCAGTTAAATCCCTTAAGCTTAACAAATATTTGAACATTTTGAAAGTCTATGCTGGACCGGGATTCGAACCCGAGTTTCCCGCTTTAGACCATACATACCGGGTAATAGTATGTATCCCTCGGACACGGACAAGCAAGTATCAATTTCTGTGTTGAGGCACAAATATGGCCGATCCCATGAGGGAATATAGTTAAAGCTGCGAGCAAGAGGAAGTCATGGGCTTCGGGCACTACTATGGGGGGGGGGGGGGCAGGACGGGAAGCGTGCCTGGATAGGCTACCATTAAATGTAGCCAGTTTCAGTGCCATCTAAATATTTTAATGCTTCGAATTCGTAAATTTACGGCTGTTGTTGTCTACTCTTTGGGACATGTCTATAATGGAACATCAGTGCCGGTCCAGTGATGACAGTGGCGCAGTTATAGCAGGTGGCAGAGAACATGGGCGCAGGCTATGCGGTGGCACTCCATTTAGCCGTGACCGCGGCGGCAGCGCGCCTGACCAGCGTCACAATGCGACTGCGTGCGCCGCCTCTCATTAACACTCGTGCCATCCACACGTCTCCCCTCATATTACCTTCTACGACTGTTTCCCTACACGACCCGCATTACATTAGAAGGCCGTGGTCATTACCACGCCGATAAGCTCACTTTCTCCCATAGCCCACTGTGGTTTACGTCAAAGCATAAAAAAAACAACAAGTTATACCTTTTATTATAGCAAGTCAGCGCCAGGTACCACAAACAGTATTTATGCCCTTGTATTTATTTATTTCACAACGAGTTTGCCTGTTTCTATATAATGCCATTATCAAGTGCAGCTGTGTGTGTTGTTAATAATGCATCTTATTTACTTGTTTGTCACGATTAAATACATTACATGTATTCATTTTTTACTTACGTCTAGCTGTAGGGGACGTTCGTATGGTATCTGAAGGCCAATTGTCAGTTATCTGTTTTAAGATACTAGTATTATTTATACACTTTTTATTCAAACTGAAATTTTCGTGAAATATTTTTGGCAGCTCGTTTTAACAGTTTTGTCATAGAGGCAATATGTTTACAATTTTTTTATCTTTGGGAAACAGGTATAGTACATATGTAGCATAGATACTATATCGAAAATTTTTTTGTTTATGCCTTATCTGTCATTCATCCGTTTTCGTTTACGAAATTTTGAATGAAATAAACAAACGAATCTAACGCATAAGACCTACTTGGAAAATTTTATTCAAATTTTCGGACACGAAAACACGACCGAACAGTCAAAACGAGCTGCTCAGAAAAGGTCAACTGTCTGTAAAAACTGTGGGACCAAACTGCAGTGGTCATCAATCCCTTGTCTTGCAAACTAAGGTCAGCATACACACACATACACACACACACACACACACACACACAAGCGTTCGCGCGAGGGAGGACCATTTCAGTGCTGTGACTTAAGCTGGAATACCATTACCTTTTGCTACAATAAATGTCTCGGAATAAGTTCTTCGAGCCTCGTTATCCATGATGGCAGTTTTCCTAATACCACGAGGGTAACGGTAAAGCATTGGCATTTCAACGAAGTGTACACATGAAGCAAATAATATCAGAGTTTTGGAGATGTTGGCTTGGCGCGCCACTGTGGTCCAGCCAGCGCAAGCGCAGACTTTAGCCTGCGAGAGCAGCCAGTGTGACGGCGCGGCGGTCCGCAGCTTCCTTCCTGCCGTGACGTCACTGCCGCCGCCATCCAGCTGCAGCCAGGCGCCCAAACACTTGTCACTCCCTTTAAACAGCAGACGGGGTTAAATTACTTGCCGCCCCAAATGTTCAAATGTTTGTAAGGCTTATGGGACTTAACTACGGGGTCATCAGTCCCTAAACTAACAAACTACTTATCAACTACTTACGAACTGTTGTTGTTGTTGTTGTGGTCTTCAGTCCAGAGACTGGTTTGATGCAGCTCTCCACCCTACTCTATCCTGAACAAGCCTAGGACGACACAAATATCCATGCCCGAGGGGGATTCGAACCCCCGACCGTAGTGGCCGCGCAGACTGTGACTGAAGCGCCTCAGTCTCCTCGGTTACCGCGGCCGGCACTTGCCGCCCCCTTCCCGCGACTCATCATCAGCCTTCTCAGATAGCTGTACAGAATGGGTCGACGTGGAGACGTGACACAACGAAGCAAACGAGCTGTCGTGTTTGGACGTATCCACTACAACATCGTTAATGGAGTTTCCCTGCTTGTTGTGTTAACGCATACTGTCCGTAAGGAACGGTGTGCCAGATCGTTACGTCGGAGACCGAGCGAGGTGGCGCAGTGGTAACACACTGGACTCGCATTCGGGAGGATGGTGGTTCAAATCCACCTCCGACCATCCAGATTTAGGTTTTCCGTAATTTCCCTAAATCACTCCAGGCAAATGCCGGGATGGTTCCTTTCAAAAGGGCACGGCCGATTTCCTTCCACATCTTTACCCAAAACTCCAAGCGTTAGCTCCGTCTCTAATGACCAAGCTGTCGACGGGACGTTAAACCCTAAGCTTCCTTCCTTCGTTACGTCGGCCTGCCGCAAGTTTATTTTGTATATCAAGCCCTTAGCGGCGCGCCACTCCCATGCGTTGGCTCATTTACCCTATATTCGTCAAGTTTCCAATGGCTATAGCGCAAGTTTAGCTTGACATACATTAAAAATACAAGTACAGTTTTAAATTAAGAGGTTTCAACTTAAAGTGAAGCAATTGTCATATATACAGGGTGTTACCAAAAGGTACGGCAAAACTTTCAGGAAACATTCCTCAGACACAAAGAAAGAAAATACGTTATGTGGACATGTGTCCGGAAACGATTAATTTCCATGTTAGAGCTCATTTTAGACTTATCTTTAAATGTAAATTGAAATAATTCGTGCAATTGTCAAAATACCCAATTGTTTCGTTAGTATGTACTGTACTTCCTCGGGCCGCGGTGGAGTAGCCGAGCGGTCTAAAGCACCTCGCTGCGGAGCGCGCGGTTGCTCGCCGTGGAGGTTCGAGTCCTCCCTGGGGCATGGGTGTGTGTGTTTGTCCTTAGGTTAGTTTACCTAGGTTTAAGTAGTTTGTAAGCTACGGACTGAAGACCACGCAGTTTGGTCCGATAGATTTACAGACAGTCAGTTACTTCCTCGATTCACCGCCAGTTGGCCCAATTCAATTGGATTTGGAATTGTTGGTGATGTCTTGATTGGGCCTAATGTTCTTCCACCTATGCTCACTGGAGCACGTTATCATGATTTCAAACGGAGTACTCTACCTGTGCTGCTAGAACATATGCCTTTACCAGTACCACACAACATGTGGTTCATGCAGAATCGAGCTCCTGCACATTTCAATCGACGTGTTCCTACGCTTCTCAACAACAGATTCGGTGACCGATGGATTGGTAGAGGCGGGCCAATTCCATGGCCTCCACGCTCTCCTGATCTCAACCCTCTTGGTTTTCATTTATGGGGGCATTTGAAAGCTGTTGTCTACGCAACCCCGGTACCAAATGTAGAGACTCTTCGTGCTGTAGACGGCTGTGATACAATACGCCATTCTCCAGGGCTGCATCAGCGCATCAAGGATTCCATGCGACGGAGGGTGGATGTATGTATCCTCGCTAACGGAGGACATTTTGAACATTTCCTGTAACAAAGTGTTTGAAGTCACGCTGGTACGTCCTGTTGCTGTGTGTTTCCCATTCCATGATTAATATGATTTGAAGAGAAGTAATAAAATGAGCTCTAGCATGGAAATTAAGCGTTTCGGGACACATTCTTTGTGTGTGAGGAATGTTTCCTGAAAATATGGTCGTTCTTTTTTGTAACACCCTGTATATAGAGGTTATATTGCTTTCAAGGAGTGATGAGGATTACACACTGGTTTTAAGAAAGAAATTGTGATTGTGATTTTTTTTTAATTTATTTAGTTTAAATAAGAAATAAATATTGGAAATTGATAACATAGCACGGAAAGACATTATTTGTATTGTTTGCATATCATGCGTACCGACATAACAACTATTACGACGAATTGGTCATATGTCGGGGTGGCAGAAACGAACATTAGCTTGACTACGCCGCGGCGGATTGGCCGAGTGCATTGAGACGCTATGCTGCGATGCGCGAGACCGAGGTTCGAATCCCCCCTCGGGCATGGATGTTTGTGCCGTCTTTAGTATAAGGAAGTTTATTATTGGTTTGTAAGTTTGAGATGACCCCGCAGTTAAGTCTCATAAACTTTACAAACATTTGAACCTTGACTACTCCAATATGTAAAAATAAGTATAGCTAAAGATGTAGTACGAAAACTGGATAGTATCATCCACCGCGTAATGATGTGAAGAGCATAATGCTACAATGAACATATTACCATTGCGGGTTGAAGTAACCTTTCTCGATTCAGGTTTAAAAACCGTCTGTTGAGCGGGGTGTCGGATGGTCGCGACACGGAAATTACGAGATACTGTATATCTCGTCCCCCAAGCGCTTCCAGAAGCCAGAAAACGAGCTACACGTCTCTTTGGTTTGACTAAAAATACATTTTTCACAATCCGTATTTAGATCTCAGTAATTAAAAAGTAGGTAAAATATAGGGAGCATGCTGTGATTGTCTCGATATCGATAGACTAATTTAGATTATCTTTACTAATGTTTGGTCATCTTCAGCTGTTTGCAGTGATATTTTTTCATATGAGCACACCTGTTATTTTTACCGTTGTTGTATGGGCGTGTTGTAAGTTCTGCAGATAGGCCTACGCCCGAATGTCGTGTGCATGTATCGATCCTGGCGAGTCGATATGAAGTCATTAAGCGCACCTTCGGTACGCTGCATTATGTGTCTCTCATTTGCATGCTTCTGCCTCCCTCAGCTTTCCATGTTATCGACGACTGTTGTCAGCCACTAACTCATACGAACCACCTTTTCACCAATGTCCTTACCCATCTTCATAGTGCATCATCCCGCTTCAAGTGAAAGCGGTTTCGTGGAATAGGAATTGCGCTAAAACTCTGTCAACCACACAAACAGTTAATTTTTTGTTGTTTCACAATCCAGATCTGACTGACAGTATTATATTGCTTGCGCTGACATCAGAGATACAGTATAAAATGTTAAAATGTTTGTTAAGCTTAAGGGACTTAACTGTGGGGTCATCTGTCCCTAAACTACTTATAAACTAACTTATACTAAAGACAGCACAAATATCCATGCCCGAGGGGGATTCGAACCCCCGACGGGGAACGACCTCGCGCATCGTAGCATTGAGCCTCAATGCACTCGGCCCTTCCGCCGCGGGAGATACAATATTTTGGTACTGTTTACTATCCTTCTCTGCCTATATTTCCAGTGAGAGAATATTAGATTTCAGCATCACTAGTTTTGACGCACGACGCTTATTATAGATACAATACTATTAGTGTAATAGTAGACCGAGGTGCTAACGTAATATAATTTTGAACCTAATTTTGAATCGGATGTTTTGAAAATGTGGGTGTACGCAATTCGATCGATGTAAACATCGATTTTGCTTTGTTTTATTACAAAGGCTTAGGCTTTTTTTTATCTCCCCTTGTCACGTTGACTTCTCAATTTGTGGCGGTCGTAGCTTTTCAATCCTTACTGTTCATCCAGTGCGATTTTTTGTGGTTTATAGTGACTATATTTCCTCTAATACATAAGTGAGTTTTGATTTACGACAGTTTACAGTTGTATTTAATCAACTATAAACCTTTGTAGCACTTCAAACAGACTTTCTCTGATTACGGTATTGTACAGCCATCAAAATAGACATATATACAGGAGGCAAATTTGAGCCATTATATGGAATGTAAATTTCCGATTTGAGCTACCATACTCCATAGATTACGTGTTTAACACACTCATACCACTCATATTTTATACGGTGTTTCTGACAAAGAATAGTTAAATATTAGTATGCATGGCAAAACTTCATCGCAGTCGCATAGCTGTGATGCAGCCAAGCCAACACAGTGTGTGTGTTTCATGCAGCAGACGTGGTTGGACGGGAGATGTGTAATATGGAGTGAAGCAGGGGGCCAAAATCAGGAAATGTATGGCAGGGTTGCTCATTGCCGCCATTTGCATGTAATTTGTGTATTGGAAGTGCATAACTGTACGGGAAAGAGAGTACAGAAAGGAACAATCGTAGATTATTCACTGGAATATCACGAGAGGAAACACGTGTTATGGGCCATTCTTCTACATATATACTCCGCAATCCACCGTAAAGTGCGTGGCGGAGGGTACACCGTACCACTACTAGGCATTTCCTTTCCTATTCCACTCCCAAATAGAACGAGGGAAGAAAGAATACTTATATGGCTCTGTACAAGCCCTAATTTCTCTTGTCTTTGTGATGATTACGCAAATGTAAGTAGGTGGCAGGAAGATCGTTCTACACTCAGCTTTAAATTCCGGCCCTTTAAATTTCCTCAACAGAATTTCTCGAAAAGAAAGTCGTCTTTCCTCCAGCGATCCCCATTTGAGTTCCCTCAGCATTTCCGTGATACTCACGCATTGGTCGAACCTACCGGTAAGGAACCTAGCTGCTCGCCTCTGAACTGTTTCTATGTCTTTCTTTGGCGCGGTGGAGTAGCCGAGTGGTCTGAAGCGCCTCGCTGCGGAGCGCGCGGTTGCTTGCCGTGGAGGTTCGAGTCATTCCTGGGGCTAGGGTGTGTGTGTTGTCCTTAGGTTAGTTTACCTTGGTTTAAGTAGTTTGTAAGCTACGGACTGATGACCACGCAGTTTGGTCCGATAGATTTACAGACAATTTTTATGTCTTTCTTAAACTGATTTGCAGTGGGTCCCAAACACTTAAGCAATACTCAAGACGTGGTCGTACAGGCGTTTTATACGCGGTCTTCTTTACGGATGAAGTACATCTCCCCAAAATTCTCCCAATAAACCGAAGTCGGCTGTTCGCCTTACTCACATGTGCCCGTACATGTTCGTTCCATTTCATATCGCTCTGCAATATTTCAACGACTCGATTGCATAAAGAAGCTCGCTACTAATGCTTTATTCGAGCATTATGGGATTGTCTTTCCCTACTCCTGCGCATCACCCTACATTTTTATACATTTAGAGGTAGGTGCCATTCTTTACACCAACTAGAAATTTTGTCTTAAGTCCTCGTGTTTGCTATTACAGTCAATTAAAGACGACACCCTCTCATACACCACAGCATCATCAGCAATCAGCTGCAATCACATGGTGTGTGATAGCTAAAGAGTGATTGAAGGAAACGTTCCTAGTATCAACTCTCACATTCATCAACTGTAGTTCAACATCTTTTTTTCAGCCCATAGATAAGTTTCAACCAAACTTCGTATACGTGTTACTACCTGCAAAGAAATACTGAAAGGTTGGTATTTGGTTGACAGTGATATTCCGAGAAGAAAGGAGTAGATGGACACAGGTATGAGCGATTAGGAGAAGACCAGACAAATGGAAGTAGTAGAAACAGGAAGAGGAGAAAAGATGGGTAATAGAGAGACAGAAAGAGATGGATAGAAGGGTGAGGTGAAAAATAAAATAAAATAAAATAAAAAGGCTTAACGTCCTGCGGGCGAGGAGAGCAGAAGATAAGCAGAGAGAATGGTTAGTAAGATGAAGTAATATACTGGAATAAATAAATACCCGGGTAAGAATTAAGTTTTATCAAATGCTTTCTATCATTCCATAATTTATGAAGTCCCAAACGTGTCATGCAAATTATTTATGTTAGGAGCTCAAAAACGACCTGCAATAGCCTGTTGAAGAAATAGAGAATACCAGCTGCTACTCTTCATGTGAACATTTTCTGAATAGCAAGCTCCGTAATATATATATATATATATATATATATATATATATATATATATATATATATATTACAGAGCTTGCTATTAAGAAAAATCACATGTGTGTAAAACTATGGGATCCAATTGCAGTGGCCATCAGTCCATAGACAACTACTTAAACTAAGGACATCTCACCCGCGCACTGACACACACACACACACACACACACACACACACACACACACACACACACACATGGAGAATTCGAACCTCCGAAAGGGAGCAACCGCGCACTCCGCAGCAAGGCACCTTTAGAGCGCACTGACACTCCCGCGCGGCACAGAAAATGTAATATAAATGTTCTGAATAGCAAATCTATTCTTTTCAAATTTTAATTAACGTTGCTTTGGAATGCCCATGGTTTGTAAGTATTTTTGTAATACGTTTGTGAAATGCGTTGCAAATAGCTGTAACAACATGAAAAGTAATCCTGTTTTTCTCGCATCTCAATTTTTATGTCGTATGTGCTGTACAGTGATAGAAATGTGTCGCCACATTTAGTGATGTATTTGGATAATTAATTCAAACTATATTGCGAACAGCATTAGCAGTAACGAAGTAGGTCATTACATCGTCGGGCCTGATCCGGCCGTTTTACAGCGAAAATGGAAAAGCGATTTTTTTTCTTTCATCATTTGGTGGGGGATATAAACAAGAAAAAATGTTGCAAAGGTTTGAAATGACATTTAAAGTTTGTTGCCAGTCGGTATGTGATCTCACTCTCAAACATAGGAGTCCAAAATCTGTGTGTTTTCGTTTGTGATGTCAGGCGTGCTAAGCTATGTGTCGAACCTTTTGTTTTTTTGGTTAAAACGCCTGGGGGATGTACGGAAAGAACCTCCCCAAAGTTTCATCGCATACGGAAGTTTTAGATTAGATTAGATTAATACTTGCTCCATAGATCATATATACGACATTTCATAATGGTGTGGAACGTGTCAGTTTAGTAAATATTGTCTATACTTGACAATCAATGTTTTAAGGATTTATTTTTATTTAATTTTTTTTATTTTTAGTTTTATTTTTTTATTTATTTATATATTTTTTTAAGTTTTATCTAAAAATTCATCTACATTGTAGAAGGAGTTGCCATTCAGAAATTCCTTTTATTTCTTTTTAAATAGTAGTTGGCTATCTGTCAGACTTTTGATGCTACTTGGTAAGTGACCAAAGACTTTTGTGGCAGCATAATTACCCCTTTTGAGCCAAAGTTAGATTTAACCTGGAATAGTGAATATCATCCTTTTTCCTAGTGTTGTAGCTATGCACACTGCTATTACTTTTGAATTGGGTCGGATTGTTAATAACAAATTTCATGAGTGAATATATATATTGTGAAGCTACAGTGAGTATCCATAGATTCCTAAATAAATGTCTGCAGGATGCTCTTGGGTGGGCTCCAGCAATTATTCTGATTACAGGCTTTTGTGCAATGAATACTTTTTTACTCAATGTTGAATTGCCCCAGAATATGATCCCATATGAAAGCAGTGAATGAAAATAGGCATAGTAAGCTAATTTACTGAGATTTATATCACCAAATTTTGCAATGACTCTGATAGTATAAGTAGCTGAACTCAGACGTTTCAGGAGATCTTCAATATGTTTCTTCCAATTCAGTCCCTCGTCAATGCAAACACCTAAAAAATTTGAATATTCTACCTTAGCTACAGATTTATGTTCGAAGTCTAAATTTATTAATGGTGTCATGCCATTTACTGTGTGAAACTTTATATACTGGGTTTTATCAAAGTTTAATGAGAGTCCATTTGTAGAGAACCACTTAATGACTTTATGGGAGATATCATTTACAATTTCATCAGTTAATTCCTGTTTGTCAGGTGTAATAGCTATACTTGTATCATCAGCAAAAAGCACTAGCTTAGAAAGTCTCACAACTTATTGGCTGTACAACGTATATATTTATTTTCAGTTGCAGTGTATTCTTTTTAAACCAACACCTTAGATAATGGAATCATATTAATAATTTTCACAAAGATCTGAAGTCACTTAGTTTGCTCCAGAAAAGTAACAGCTGCGTCAGTACAAACGCAACCTCCTACATGGAGGTCGAGTTATTTTAAGTTTTTTAATTTATTTTAAGCATTGATAATGACCACACAGTGGTCGAAATCCGGATTTGCCAAAAAATAAAGAATTTATATTTATGACGACTGATTGCTGAATAATTACCACAAATCAAATACAGTCGTGGAGCACCCAGTCCAATATGGAATCAAGTCTGATAAAGTAATGTATACTTCATTTGGGAACACACATTTCAATAACGTGCCAGCAGACCAGGAAAGTTTACGTCGTTATAAAGTTAAAGGTTTTTATTGCTGGCCTCTTCCTGTTCCATTGACAAATTTCCTAGTTGAAGCATCAGTTGTTTATATGTTGTCAATTATGTCAAGTAATGTATTGCAAAAAATCTGACTTCTGAACATCGTCAGTGTAGTAATGTGATGAAAGTAAATTAGTGATGTTAAGTGATTATTCTCTTTGACTATGTGAGTTTACATTACCCAAATCGTTCATATGCACCTAAATTTATTGTATGTTTACTTTTTGTGACAGTTTGTTATTATTTTTTTAACGAAAATACGTTTAATGGGATCGTAACAAGTAACGCCTCTATTTTGAATTACTGTAAGGATAATCAACAGTTACAAGTCCCTTATTATTTCCCGTTAGAAATTGGTTTCACTCGGTGAAATGATATGGCACTATTTGCTTGCAGACCCCATCTGTGGTAGTTTTGACGCCTAGCGCAAGTCTTTATTTTACGCCACTTGAACAATTTGCGTGCAGTAGTAACTTTCCTTTCTATAACTATATATTGGAATTTTGCCTGCTGCACAACTGTCTTCTCTCCAGGCTACCAAATATCTTACACGCTATTGCAACAATGGGCTCGTGTTTTGATCTTAAAATCGCGGATCAGATGTGGCTTAACGTTTCATGTTCGTAACTAAAAATAATACGATAATTTGGTATAACTATTAATAGTGTCTAGTTCATATATGAAATTGTCTCACATTCATCTACACAAGAAATTGTTCAAATACACATAATACAGCTGCATACGAATTGGTATAGTGGAGGAACTGAGGAGGAACTGAAAGTGGGTCATGTTGCACGGAATGATGGTGATCGTATGGCTTTTATTGGTTGGGAACTGGGGCTCGGCCGCTTTGTTCCAAGTCTTTGACGCCATTTCAGCCACTCTCCTGTCGATGATAATAAAAATAGCACACAATACGTATTCCACTGCTGACAATCTAACCTGGCCCTTCTTTGTGGTAGGCAGCGATGCTGTTGACAGCTGTGCACGGGATATAATGACATAACAAGAATTTCAGATTAAAGGAGATCATCGAATTTTTTGATAGGTATTCAAATGTTTGTAAACCTAAGGGATCAAACTGCTAAGGCCATCGGTCCCTAGACTTACAAACTACTTAACGTACGCTAAGAACAATATACACACGCACATGCCCGAGGGAGGACTAGAACCTTCGACAGGGAGTGGTCGCGCATTCTGCGGCATAACGCTTTAGACCACGCGCCCATTCCCGCGCGACATTTTACGCTTTGCTTCTGACATGGCACAAATAGTGCTTCTACAGTGATTCTTGAAATCTGATAACTCATTACTGTATCACCTTATGTGTTATCGGTGCACTTGTCTTTGCTTCATGCAGCTATAGACTACTCACGTACTCTGCAACATGTGCTTTTTCGTTTGCCCATCGAGTAGCTCCAGTGCGAGTCGGACTCTACGGAAACAAATGAATTGATACTATCTGAAATGTGCAGTGTACGGCAGAAGTAACTGAGTGATTGTCATACAATCCTTAATAGAGTACTAGCAACCCGCCCCGGAGCAGAGTATTATTATTTGAAGTTTGCGCATCGTTTACTAACTGGACAACAGAAAGCGGTTTGCCAACAGGAGTAGAAGGCGATTCTTCCAGCTGTGGTCGGCGACAGTTAAATGGACTTCCGGAAGTGCCCGATAACGGTTACGTGTGTACACCGCACCACGCAGACACTGCAAGCGAGCTGATATTTTCTTGTGGCCCATTGACAACGGCAAACAGTTCGTCAGTTACCTTGTGAACTGTGATTAGAATAATCAAGTTCCAAGTGGCCACCCGTCAAATAACAGGACAGGTCACGCATTTCCTTGTTTTTTTGCACGAGTATTTTATACATTTAAACGTTCACAAATGCCACTTCATTTCTGCGTATTTTTGAGTTTTTTCAAATTTTTCGATATTTTGGAATACTACATGAGAACGTCGGCCTTCGAACAGCGGCGTTAGCGCAACGAGCTACGGTGGCAGGCTGATCATACTTAGAGGTTCAGTTTTCCCCCCTAATGTTCCACCAAATGCTCATTATTCCGTCACAGTTGATGGTCGTGTTAATGACTTCATTTATAAAAGACGGTAATCGTGTCTTTGTGGTGCACAGTAACAAAGGCGCTTCTGGGGCGGCGTTTATATGCTGTTAATTTACAAGTAAATCGCTTCTGGTGTGGAAATAAAGCGGTCGCAAATAAAGAGGAAGCTGAGGAGCCCCAGCCTAATCCACAGTTAGGGGACACAGTTGCATTTTATTGATACTACAAAAGCAACGGCAGGTTGGAAAGAAGGCGAATCAAAGGTCATGTTTCATTGGCAAAACACTTGGAAGATGCAACAGTGCTACTAAAGAAACTGCCTACGTAACACTTGTGCATAGAGTATTGCCGCGCATTGTGGCATCCCCACCGAGTGGGACCGACTGAGGATATAGAGAAAGATCAGAGAAGAGCAGCTCCTTTTGTAATATCGCGATATAGGGGAGAGAGAGTGTCACGGAAATGATGCACGAGCCGGGGTGGAAATCATCAAGAGAAAGGCGATATTCGTTGCGACGAGATGAATTTGCGAAATTTCTTTGCTGCAGCGGAGTGGCCAAGTGGATTTAGGCGGGTCCCTGTCGGGGTTTCGAATCCCCCCTCGGTCATGGATGTTTGTGCTGTCTTTAGTGTTAGTTTATAAGTAGTCTGTAAGTTTAGGGACTGATGGCCCAGCACTTAAGTCCCATAAGCGTAACAAACATTTGAAACATTTGATCTTTTGAAATTTCTTTCACCAACTTCCTTATCTTATTAGTACCCACTTACATAGGGAGACATGATCATGGTTTTGGCGAAACACGTTGACAATGGCCACAGTGGCCGAAACGTCGGAATTTTACATATTGGAAATTCGGCCAAAACCCCATAAGAATGCTATTGACGATTTTTACTGTAAAATTGTGCAGTAACATCTTTAAATATTTTATATATTTTGGAAACCTTCCTTTTACTCGCAATTTTTGAAGCGATTAAATTTTTATTTATAATAAACCTAATATTATATTTAACCACAAATTCAACGATATGTAATGAAGTTACATCCAGAAGTCGGAGTAGTCATATAAGTGTTCAAATGTTTGTAAACCTATTAGATCAAACGGCTATGGTCATCAGTTCCTAGACTTACAAACTATTTAAAGTAAGTTACCCTAAGGACAACACACACACACACACACACACACACACACACACACACACACCGAGGGACGACTCGAACCTCCGTCAGGAACGGCCACCCAGTCCGTAGCTTGACGCCTTAGACCACGCGACCATTCCGCGCGTCCGCAATAGTAGGATGTATCCTCCTTATATGCCGCTATATGCCCGCTATCTCATCCGCTTGACGTTTATCATACATGTAGATAGTGCTGTTTGTGATGTCATAGTGCAACCATAGGATACGGTCTCCTGAAGGATTTAATTGAAACGATAAGGTCGATTGCGGGAATAACTAACGTGGAGGTAGCAAGAGGTTACGCCTGTTTTGTTTTTTCAAATGTTCAAATGTTTGTAAATCTGTGGGACTTAACTGCTTGGTTATTAGTCCGTAGGCTTACAAACTACTTAAACTAAATTCAACTAAACTAAGCACAACACACACACCCATGCCCAAGGGAGTATTCGTACCCCCACGGCGAACGGCCGCGGGCACCGCAGCACGGCGCCTCTGTGCGCACGGCTATTCCTCCGCGGCTTTGTTTTTTCATGATCTTTGTTTTGTTTCGTTTGTTTGGTTGTTTGAGTGTGGATATTACGTTTGATATCTACTTTCTTATTCCAAATATGCAGGTTGTTTTGCATTATCTTTTATAGTCAGTGCAATAATAAGAGGACGTTGCATTATGCCCTGCAAAGAAGTGCTACATACACATGCATATTGTGCACCATGCATATTGATTATTGCAATATTAATGTGCAGCATGTATCAATTTAAAAAATTGTGAAGTGAGGGGAGGATTTCGAAATATATCAAAATGTCTACAGATGTTATCGCACAGTTGTAAAGTGGAAATTGTTTCCACATTTTTGTTAATTCTCTTGCTGTTTCGGCGGTTTGTGTTCAGACAGATGATAACTGCATTACGTTCGTGAGGATTTGTATCACTTCAGTGGCCGTATGGGCTAGTGTAAAAAAAAAAAAAAAAAAAAAAAAAAAAAAAGTGTCTCATATTCTTTTTCTTAGACTACAACATATTCGTACTGTATCGAAATCGACGAGTGACTTTTGAGTAGCTTTACTTGTAAGTACGTACTACAATCATGTAGAACTTGTGCGAATTTGGGGACTTCTCGGTACATACTTGCATTTTCAGAAGTAATTTCAGTGAGACTGTAGGCGTGTGTGAGGAAATGGAACGGCTGCAGAGAGCCGAACATGGTGAGATGAGGCAGCCAGAGCCAGGCTTCGCTGGCGGCGCAACTCATTTTCCTGGAAGAGCCGCTGGCCCTACCATAGCAGCTGGCGCCGCCGCACGCACCATATCGACCAAGCGTCCCGTGACGTCAGCGGGATAACCCCTACTCGCCACCTCCCACACCTACATGACGAACGCGCACCAACGCACCGAAACGTGCCTAACGCGGCTGAAATACTACCACGGTGTTCGTAGAAGATATCAGATTCTTAGGGTATCGAAACGCATATAAAATTCGAAAATTTTATGACACCCGTCAGACGAGAAATTATATCATTGGAGTTCCTCTCCCAGAACGAGTTACATGAATATCAGAATCACAATTTCTTGGGTCCCGATTCAGTATTAACTGGACGAATCAGCGGGGGACAGACTGTCGCAGGGAGCGACGTGTGCGAAATTATCGCATGGCCATTAAGATTTCAAGGTTTTCGTCGTTTCCCTTAATCGCTACTGAAATAAACGTTTTGAATACACTGCGCCTATATTTCTTTCCTGGCATTTTTTAACAGAACCACTGATCCGCGTATTAGGTAAATTCGACAAACACTTGACATTCAATGCCGTTCAGAATATTAAGAAAAGTACAAGCGGTGCTTTCTGGAATATTTAGAGGTAGTGGATTTCTCGTGTACGAGTGTCCCATAAAAAATGTTCAAATATTTGTATAGCTTATGGGACTTAACTACGGGGTCATCATTACCTAAACTTACAAACTACTTATGAGATAACTAAGACTAAGGACGGCACAAATATCCATGCCCGAGGGGGGATTCGAACCCCCGACTGTAGTGACCGTGCACACCGTGACTGGAGTGCCGCAGTCCCCTCGGCTACCGCGGCCGGCAGTGTCCCATCAATATATTCATGTTTAGTCGTCAGATTCGCTGTCTTCGACATTATTTACGTGATTCCTTTGCTCGCAACTTTCTCGCGTACCACATTCCCATTCACAAATGGGTTCACAAGCGTTATCTAATACGACACTCTGTCTCTGTTCTCGCCAGATATTACGTATTTCGGTCAACACTATGAGCAGCGTGTAATCCTTATTTTCAACTGGAGATTTACCAAGATCCGCTTCGCACATATACTATATTTCACAGCCGTCGTTCTCTTTGCTGTTTTACCTTGTGCGTCTCCAGATAGGATGTTATATATCTAGGGATTCAGCCATATGAAATGATAGGTGTACCCAGAAACACGCTGACAAATTTATTTAACTTTATGCAACCAGGTCGACGCACAAATAAGAAGAAAATGTGAACATTAAAATTCTCCCGGCGGATCGAATATTCATAGAAGTTTCGGGTATGCAGCCGGTCGTCGTCTAAAACATCACACGATATTTCGGCCAGACACCTACTAGCCATCTTCAGGTGAGTCGATGAAGACTGAAGAGTGCGTCCAGCGTTCCACTATATATAGAAAACTTGGCGGTTACAGCGCATGCGTCAAAACATAAACAGACAGGCCACACTGCCCTCGCTGGTGGAGCCGCGGAGTTCAGCTGTCCTCTGCACTGCCACTGCCGCTCACAGCCGACGTCGGCGCTCTCCGTCGTCTTCGATCTGAGCAAATTTTAGTAATGACGGGATTCCATGCTTTGTCAAGATTGTAGCCACTATCCCGATTCAACAAATTTTCCGCGACACGTATTTCCACAGATTCTTTGATAATGGAGTCCCAAAAAGATGTTGCTGTTGTCAAAATTACCGTTTTATCGTACTCCATAGAGTGTCCGGTGGAAATGCAATGTTCAGCAATAGCAGACTTGCTTGGCTGTAAAAGGCGTGTGTTGCGTTTGTGTTCACTGCAACGTTCTTCAACAGTGCGCGTAGTCTGGCCTATATAAGCCATCCCACATTGGCAGGGAACTTTGTAGACACCAGCCTTACGTAACAACAAGTCATCCTTAACCGAACCCAGCAAGTCTGAAATTTTGGATGGTGGGCGGAAAATTACTTTCACTTGAAAATTTTGGAGAATTCTTGCTATTTTAAAAGAAATATTGCCAACAAACGGAAGAAAAGCAAGGGATTTTGCCGGTGTGTGTCCTCCTCGATCTCCACTTTTTTGTTCTTCTTTTTAGGTGAGAGTGCCTTACTTATTTGCTGGTTAGAATATCCGTTGTCTCGAAACACTTGCTGGAGGTGAGCCAGCTCTTGTGGCAGACTATCAGCATCTGAGATTGTATGGGCTCTGTGAACAAGTGTTTTAAGGACACTACTGGTTTGTGACGGATGGTGACAACTTGAAGCCTGTAAATATAAATCAGTATGAGTTGGCTTCCGAAAAACTGAGTGTCCCAAAGAGCCATCATCCTTCCTTTTAACTAAAACATCCAAAAAAAGGTAAGCATCCATTTTGCTCTACTTCCATTGTGAACCGGATGTTATCATGAAGAGAGTTGAGATGGTGTAAAAACTTCTTTAGATTATCTTCCCCATGAGGCCATACAATGAAAGTATCGTCTACATATCTCCAAAATACTGTGGGTTTAAGGGGTGGAGGACTTCGAGGAACGAGCCCTTGACTCAGCACCCCTTAAACCCACAGTATTTTGGAGATATGTAGACGATACTTTCATTGTATGGCCTCATGGGGAAGATAATCTAAAGAAGTTTTTATACCATCTCAACTCTCTTCATGATAACATCCGGTTCACAATGGAAGTAGAGCAAAATGGATGCTTACCTTTTTTTGGATGTTTTAGTTAAAAGGAAGGATGATGGCTCTTTGGGACACTCAGTTTTTCGGAAGCCAACTCATACTGATTTATATTTACAGGCTTCAAGTTGTCACCATCCGTCACAAACCAGTAGTGTCCTTAAAACACTTGTTCACAGAGCCCATACAATCTCAGATGCTGATAGTCTGCCACAAGAGCTGGCTCACCTCCAGCAAGTGTTTCGAGACAACGGATATTTTAACCAGCAAATAAGTAAGGCACTCTCACCTAAAAAGAAGAACAAAAAAGTGGAGAACGAGGAGGACACACACCGGCAAAATCCCTTTGCTTTTCTTCCGTTTGTTGGCAATATTTCTTTTAAAATAGCAAGAATTCTCCAAAATTTTCAAGTGAAAGTAATTTTCCGCCCACCATCCAAAATTTCAGACTTGCTGGGTTCGGTTAAGGATGACTTGTTGTTACGTAAGGCTGGTGTCTACAAAGTTCCCTGCCAATGTGGGATGGCTTATATAGGCCAGACTACGCGCACTGTTGAAGAACGTTGCAGTGAACACAAACGCAACACACGCCTTTTACAGCCAAGCAAGTCTGCTATTGCTGAACATTGCATTTCCACCGGACACTCTATGGAGTACGATAAAACGGTAATTTTGACAACAGCAACATCTTTTTGGGACTCCATTATCAAAGAATCTGTGGAAATACGTGTCGCGGAAAATTTGTTGAATCGGGATAGTGGCTACAATCTTGACAAAGCATGGAATCCCGTCATTACTAAAATTTGCTCAGATCGAAGACGACGGAGAGCGCCGACGTCGGCTGTGAGCGGCAGTGGCAGTGCAGAGGACAGCTGAACTCCGCGGCTCCACCAGCGAGGGCAGTGTGGCCTGTCTGTTTATGTTTTGACGCATGCGCTGTAACCGCCAAGTTTTCTATATATAGTGGAACGCTGGACGCACTCTTCAGTCTTCATCGACTCACCTGAAGATGGCTAGTAGGTGTCTGGCCGAAATATCGTGTGATGTTTTAGACGACGACCGGCTGCATGCCCGAAACTTCTATGAAAAGAAGAAAATGTTTCAATTGTTTATAAATCTCTTGGACCAAACTGCTATAGTCATCAGTTCCTAGAATTACAAATACTTACATCCGACGGGAACGGCTGACCAGTCTATACCATGATCGCGCGACCATTCTGCGCAGTTACAAATAAGACAGACTGCGCATAGTATTCGAACTCAAATAAATACAAGAAAATCAAAGAACAGATGGACTGCGAACATATTTATGTCACCGCTTCTCATCTCCACACTCACTCCATCGTTTAATGTCTGTATCTCACTTCCATCCAATTTTCATACATGTAATGATTAATATCTAACTTGTTTTAAATTACTCCACGCTTTCCTGAGCTTCGATTTCATGTCACTAGTTTTCATCGTCACCCTCAGCCAGAGGGGTTCTATAGGTGTTTTAATGTTACAGTAACTTTTCTAGACAGCAAGTAATTTTGATTTCTCGACTACGGATAATGATTCTTCGATTCGTTTTGACGTTATCCGTTTATCTGCCTTGCTGAGAAGTTTGTACCATTCGTACGAGTTTAAAGCGTGGAACTAACGCGTTGCAAAAACGGCCAACAAAAACAGGTTTTGTGCACGAAAAATAAAATCGGAACGTTGCACTGGTATCAGTAGCAGAGCAATAATTTCTGCCCAGATGACACATTTTGGAAAAAGAATTAATCGCACAATTTGCCTCGACGCCAGCTCCGGTTTTTCGTACAAACTTTCCTTATATAGGGTGATTATTTTCACCATTAGCGATTGATCGAGTAGAGGATACGGAACAGAAAAGGTCTAATGAACTTATGTCTGGAATTTCATTGTTTCTGTGATGTAGGTCATTAATGCAATCATTCTTTGTTACAGAGACTGCGTTATAATACGCTCTGCACCTTGCGGCCACAATTACAATATATGTTGAAAATGGTTTTCACGAACCTCAACGCGTGCATATACGAAGGTGGGAACTTAAATGGCGTCAATTATTTATTCACAATAGGTACAAAATCGTTACATATTTGCATCTGTTACTGTCCTTCTAAGTAGTCAGAAGCGAACTTAACGCCTTGCGAAAGAAGCGGCAACACTATCTGCGTAACCCACCCGTCATTTCGGACGACAATGCGCGGGCGCATATAGCGCAAACTGTGGCTGCTTTGCTCGGTCGATGGGACTGAGAAGTACTTACCATCCACCATACTCCCCCGACTTTAATCCTTGTGACTTACTTGATACCGAAAATGAAGGAACGACATCGTGGCATTCGTCTCAGAACTGTTCTAGAGATTCGACAAGCAGTAGACCGCTCGATTCGCACCATCAACAGAACAGGCTCTGCTAAAGATGTACTACGCCTTCCGCATCGCTGCCAGCGGGTTCTACACAACGCTGGTGACTACTTTCAGGGACAGTAAAAGGTGCAAACATGTAACGCTTTGATATCGGTTGTGGATAAATTGTCGCCACTATTTAAGTTCCAACCATCGTACATGCCACCTTTGACACACGAGCGGTTAACACACAATGGTGACAAAGCTGCTCCAATGCCTCCACATCAGGAATGAGTTCCGCATACACGATACTCTAGAGATGGCTGCACAACCAGAAATGGCATGGGTTGAGATCCGGTTAACGAGCAGGCCATGCAACTGGACCTTATCGTCCGATCCATCGACCAAGAAAGGCACGATTGAGATGCGTCCGGACGTTGTCGGCGAAGTGGGCTGGAACACCATCATGTGGCAGCCACGTAGATTTCGAATCATCAGTGGCACAGAATGAGCATCAGTGCCACCCTCTAGAAGAAAACTATGCGTACTGCGACTGTGGCTGCACGGTACAGCGCGTATGAATTATGGTTGAATAAATGGTCTCTAGCGTGGCAACCATGCATTACCGAACTTAGTTCAGTAGAACATTCTTGTTCTGTCTCCTCTCCTCGATCAATCTCTAGAGTTTGTTCAAGTCATCCTGTACCCTGTATGTAACGCATGTGTTCTAATGGCCATAAAAGTGGCCGCTGGTCCGAGCTATTAAAATAAATAAATGTTACCCAATTCTCGTAGCTCAAACGAGAACCGAATACCAAGATTGGTAAAAATAGCAATTCTGCCTTCAGCTTTTTAAAACATATTTATTACAATGCTACCGCACTGTGTTGATAATCAAGGCTAACAAGGAAACCACATGGGTATCGGATTTTAGAATTTCTTTATATTTGTGGTACATAAAGTTCAGAAAAATTACTACAGGCCAAAGCCATTCGATACAACTCTCAAAAATTCTCGGCAAAATCGACTTCGAAATTTTGCAAAGTACTCGTAAGTACCAATAATTAAAACAGTTGCAGCATCTGTCGGTGTAGCACAGGTGGTAGCGTTCTGGCCTCACAACCATAGAGTCGGTGTTCGAACCCCACTGTGACATAATTTTTTTGTTGGTAATTCAGATATATAAAACATTTTGCGATCTCTAATGCCACGTGTTGTCAGTTATTGTTTATGTGTATGTAGACGAGCTGAAAACCTTGTCGTCACGTAAAACGATGGTAGAGTAGGTTAGCTCCTTGGAAAGCCAATAGTAGCTATGGAGATGACTTTCCAGAACAGTCTCGTAGATCTTCATAAACTGAAAAATCAAATATTACCGTTGTCAACTAATAGTGAAGCCAATACTGTAACATATGTTTCTTGACTGAAACTACCATTACTAACAACCTTCTATAAAATATAGAAAATTATAAATAAACAAAAACAGGGCTCTTTTCGTAAAATATATATATATATATATATATATATATATATATATATATATATATATATATATAATCATTAGATATTAAAATTTTGTACAAGTATTTGAACACAACGAAAAAAATATAAAAAATCTGTCACGTCAAGGTTCCACCCACCTACCCTAGGGTTGTAACGACAGAACGCTACCACCTGAGCAACATCGACAGATGCTGCAAACTGTTTAGTGATTGGCACTTCCTCTTACTTGCAAAGCTTCAAAGTCCATTTTCTCGAGAATTTTTTAGAATTGCGTCGAATAGCTTTGGCGGATTGTAATTTGAGTTCTGAACTTCACGTACCACAAATATCAAAAAATTCAAAAATCCATGGTATCCTTGTAACACTTGTTCTGTTGTGGTTCAGCGTTTTACTGGTATTTGTTTTTGAAGAATATAAAATTTCTATCTAATGAAACGTTTCTGGCACTTTCAAAGAGACGGGCAAATGCTAGAACATAAATGACGCGCGACTTCTGTTCTGAAAATCTTTAATAGATTTAGGCCAGCGAACTTGCCCCTTCCTGCACCTGAACAGCCATTTTTCACACATCACTCCCCTGTGCAAGAATTTTTCCCTGACTCGTACGCAGAATGTGCTCTGCAATGGCGACCATGGAAAGCGTATCCGGTGAATTTCCGCGCTGTAATCAAGGGATATGGCTGTTATTCATTGTATACCGCTCTGAAAGGATATTGTTTCCACGAACAAAGTCCGACTAACACCGAAAAAGTGCATCTGCCATTCTGGAATTTCCTGTTCGTTCTGCTGCAGAGAGAGATATTAAGTACGAACGCTTTTTGTGAGATTACTTCTCAGTAATTCGTGTATTCGATAGTTGTACACCAAGGCTTTGTGTAATTGATTTTTTTTTATTCTTATTGCTTTTTGTGGGCATTGTCCTGTTTTCAAAGTATGAAAGAGGCGTTTATTTAATGAAAAAATTCAACCAGTTGTACTCTTCAAACGCATGGCAGTTTTTTAATCTCACATTTGTGTGTTAACCGAAAAAAATCACCTCGAACCTGCGATTCTGAAGGTATGGATGGAGACGTGTTGAGCTCCCATATTGCTTTTTTTATCTATCAACTTATACTCGTAAATGCAAAGTAAGAGTTAAATGCCTACGTCTATGCTTCTGTTAGTTCTACAATTACATTGGAAGAGAAGTGTTAGTGTACTGAACAGTTGTGTTTATTACTGGGTAGGTCTGTTTAAAACGAGGAAAAATCTGTGCGTACACTGTAGGTTGCTGAGGTTGTGGTCTACGTGATATGAATGATTCGACTTTTTGCGATAACTTACCAAACTGACCGCTCAGACTAGGCCATTGTTGACAACAAAGATCGTGCTCACTTGAATTAAAGCCAACCGGGGAAAGTAATGGCTCAAGAACTTAACGTTTGGCAGCTGGTACAAGAGTAACCAGTCTTTTTCTGTGCTACTGCGGAAAGCCTCGCAACTGTAACCTGCTGGCCGACCTCCTGTGAACTTGCGTCGCTGTCCGTAAAACATCGCCTAATGGTGACGTTCAATATCAAGTAACTCTACCAGAAAACTTCATTACTTATGACCCCAATTGGCAAATCTCTTCGGATTCATGAAAGAAAACATGAATAGATAAGTCTTCAGCTGCGATCTTAATATTGTATGTTTTAGAGTTTCACGCTTAATTTGTCTAGTGAACAAACGAAGAGTCGCTCTCTGACACACCTGTTGTTTCAGTTGACGGGAGCACTCGCGTGATCTGGCGGTAAAAGACATTTTTTAACATTGTATAGTTGCCGTCTTTCAAATAAAGCGAGTGGAAGAATGGTTTTAGCTATTAATTACATGTGGTGGTTCACGCCCTAAATTAACAGAAAATATTTCCTGACAAGAAAAAAGCGACGTCAGCACGACATGAGGTAAGGTAAAGTAAAGCCATCAACAATCCGAAGATTGGTTTGAACACCCAAGCGCTTCACTAGACATGGCCCGGTTTGAAGGTGATATGCCTTCGTAGCCTTCCTCCGATCTTTGGATTGACTTACCCAGCCAGCTATAGGTGGACCTACACCATAACGTGGATTCCGAACCAGGGGACATGAGATAGAACGTACTCAATTTGTAGCGAAATTCTATTGCGATCATTCAGAATAGGAATCCAGAACTTTCAGCAACGAGCATCATGAGAATCTCCGAACTGGCAGTTACCTAATACACACAGCTCGGTATTAGTATCGTGACATTTAGGGAATAGAAAACAAAAATGATGCCCAATTTTATGGAACACAGCTCCTCTCCTGTCCTGGTGATGCCAAGTTGCTGTGCGGTGTGTTTCCATAATGAAGTGAAGGTGCTCTCCCTAATTTCCGAGCTGACTCTCATAGCGTATGAAGGCTGGCGTATATTACATACAATGTAACCAGATCCCTCACAGCAGTGTTAGGCTGAAAGCGCAAGGATTACGAATACTTATTTCAATGTTTTAACAAACTATATTTTACTATAATGAACAGACTCAGGCTTCATGAGAGTATCTAAGTTACTTAAACGCAAGTGTCCCTAACCGAACCCAAGCACAGCATCTCAACCATCACATCTGAAACTGAAGCGCCAGCTAAACTGAGACATGAGGAGGAGTAAAAATAAAAAATACTTGTGTGGGCATATGGCGCTGACTGCAGTTTTTGATTTTCCTCCAGGTTTGAGTCCATCATACCTGTCGTTAGCAGTACCGGCCACAGCTGGTGGAGATGGTAGTTGGGCGCCCTCACCATCGAGACGAGGGGCATCCAGTAGATTTCTACAGCTACATAAATACTCTGCAGATCTCATTAAAATGCATGGCAGCAGTTAATCGAACCGCTTTTATGATATTTCTCTACCGTTCCATTCTCTAATAGCCCGCAGGAAAAAGGAACCCCTCAGTCTCTCCGTTTTCAATCTGGTGTTTTGTATTTTATTATGATGATCATGTCATCCTATGTAGGTGGGTGCTAACAAAATATGTTCGCCTCCAACTTGTGTATCATTTCCTTAACACTCTCTTATATTGCGATGGTATCAAACGGGCTGTCCTTGTTTGAACTTTGTATATATCCTCCGTCAGTCCCACTTGGTGGGGATCGCACAATGTGTAGCAATACTCCAAAGTAGGACGCATAAGTGTAGTGTAGGCAGTTCTTTAGTAGTTGTGACATCTTGTTGTCTCCCAGAAAGGATACCATACTTGCTTCGTCATATGACTTGCGTATTGATATCATTAGCTATCAAGAATTAGAATCCTTTTCTATTGCTTAATTTAAAAATCATTCAACTATTTCTGAGAATACTGAATAAATTATCTTCATTCCTGTCCCTTAGAGGGCTGTTGCTTGTTACCATAAGGCATTAATTTGGAACGTTAAAATTTGTGTGTCAGTAAATGTTCATGTTGACTGATACTACTGCACATCCAGAGCTGTTTGAAACTTCCATCATTAAATGGAATGAACACTAGAAGAGAGTAAAATGATGCTAGATAAGGTGTAACAAGTTTCCGTGAATGCAGTTTTTAAGAAATAGGGTGTCGTTTACTGTTGATATTCACTACAATTGTGAATACGTTTGATAATAGCTATTGTAAATTACTGTTCTGAAATTGACCTTATAAATCGACAGCTATCAATTATTATCAAACGTAAGTCTCCAAATTAGAAATGTAATTTGTCATTGATGTAATATTAACGTAAAATTTGTGTTATATCGGTATATATTTTTACAGTATACGTTCTGACGATGCTCTTGTTCATAGAGTGAAACCGGTAAAATTCAATAAATAATTGTAGCGACTTGTGACTGTTTTATAAAATCAAATTTAAATGCACTAATCCATTCAAATAGAGAGAAAACGTGATAGCAGAGCTAGCGTGTTTCTCAGGCCTCAAAGGCGTGAGAACCGTAACATGAGCGTGAGAACCAGCCAGAACACAGCAAAAGCCTTGGTATCCGGGTTGTGGGTGTGTCCTACCGTGCCATTTCGGGTCGCACAACAGTAGAGCGGGCGGGAACACGCGAGGATTGTGCGTTGCGGTGACCGTGGCTGCAACGACGCGATAAATTTTGTGGAGGAATATCTCCTAATCAGCCATTCGGTTTGTTTTAACGCACGTCTCTGGCAAATTCTCCATCGTCGGGAAGAATCTGATGCATTAATGTGGAGGAACACTTAAGCCATGACCGAGTTCCGTGGTCAAAGCGTCATTCCAGACCGCAGGCGGTACGAACAAGAACCGTAACGATATCACTATCCTTACAATGGTTACTCAGGAAGCTGTTGATGCTTTAGGGGCTCGCGTAAAAAAACAGCACGGAAGGAGAGCTTACGCATAAACAACTGTAGTAGCTGTTAGGATACCTGGGAGTAGGTTTAGTCACTGATTGTAGAGAGTGGCGAATCAACTGCCTTGTGAATATCCTGATCTTTGGAAAGAGTGTTTTTCCTAACTAGTTTGTTAGCTTGGGGAAAATATGGAGATCCGTGGTGCATGATCTAGACTTCCCAATCACAACAGTCCAGGTCTATGCGGCTTTGGTCAAATTGTTGACAATACGATTGGAAGTGACATTCTATTTGGCCCATACACGCTACCGGAATTTTTAGGTAATTTACACGTTTTGACTGTAAGACTCGTACTGTCGCGAACTTCATTGTGTAGTACGTGTTGCCGCCGCAATGGGGAGGACGGCGGTTCAACACGCCTCTGGCCTTACTGATTTCCATGGCTTCCCCAAAGAGCTCCAGGTAATTGCCCGGATGGTTGCTTTCAAAGTGCAAGGCCGATTTCATTTCCCGCCCTCGTCAAAAACATTCCGATCTTGTCCTCGGTCTGTAATGACCACGCTAACGACATGACGTTAAACCTTCATCTCCCTTTCTCCCAGTTTCAGCGCCATGCCAGTCACTCTGTGGGGGCACCTGTTAAGCGCACCGTTGCAGAACTGTCTCTACAAACAAACAGCATATACTGTCTTCTGAGAGTGCGGAACTCTTCTTCTTTTTTTTTTTTTTTTTTTTTTTTTTTCGTCTTGCCGTGGAAGATATGATTGTCTTACTTTCTGAAGTCGCTATGGCTATCAGAATTGTACCAGTCTGCAAACAGCAAGAGTGTCTGGTGTGTCGCAAACAGCTGGACGCGGCAAGTGTGTTAATAGGCGCAGAGCAGCGCTAACTGCAGACAGGCCCTCCGCGGCCACCGCCAGTCTTTAGCGGTTTTGCCTTACTGCGCCGTCCCTTCACCACACCACAATGGCTTTTCTTCTTTTTATGGCCGCTCACCACTGCGAGTCTACAGAACGTCTCGGCAAAGCAAACGTACCTCACTTACTCAGTCTTCCACTGTATATCAGTATCGGTGCTTCTCACCGTTTTCATTGCTTTTACGATGGTCGTTTGTAAAGTAAGAACCGATTTAGCATGGTGTCCGCGCATCCTGTCACGTGGCAACAATTCACGGTCAACCTATGTCAGGGCAGTTTCTCACTACGCCGCCAATAGGTTTCACGTCACTGCCGGTTACTATACTGCTTCGTTAGTCTCCACCTCAAAGAGTAAATGCGCCGATTGGGAAGTATGGTGCAGGTGTAATGAATGATGCCAATGCGCTTAAATTGTGAAGGATGTTTAATGAAGGAAGGACAGTTGTTCACGACGAGGAACGATCTGGACGGCCTACCATCAAGAATGAAGACTTGACACAAGAAGTTGATGAGGCGATTCACCAAAACATGCGCTTCGGTATAGACGAGTTGCATCAGAAATTTCCACAAGGAAAATGATAACATGTTGAAATAAATTGTTATCAATTGGTTTAAGGGTCAGGCGGCAGAGTTCTTTGATGCTGGGATCCAAAAGCTGGTGTCACTACTTTACATGTTCGTGGCGACTATACTGAAAAAAAAGTAATGTTGTACTTTGTGATACAATTCACGACTATAAATAAAGCTTCTTTTGCTCCGTTACAAATCGTTTCTTACTTTAAAATTATCTTAGAACATTTCGTAAACCTGGACTTTATGGTGTTGGGAATGCCGTGTTTAAGTGACTCAGACAAATCCAGACAAAGATTGTTTTCCTTGATTTCCGTAATCATCTAACGTGATTACCGAGATGATATCTCAGAAAGGGTGCTAACTCTTCGTTAAACCCTAATCTTTCTTCCGTCCATCCGAAAGGACGCGAAAAATTAGAATGAAAATTTGATAATCTTATGCACTGAGAATACTTTCAATGGTGCTTTAGTTACTGTATTGGCATACACGACCAACTCGTCACTATATCGCAGAGTATGTAAATCATGATCCTAATTTTTCACACACTTCACTCGTATCATAGCTTTCAGCATCTAGAGTCTTGGGCTCCAAACCGTGCGAGATGGCGCAGTGGTCACACACTGGACTCCCATTCCTCGAAAGTATATGTAGAACGACTATTCAGAAGTAAGTCTGAATCTTAGCTTGCAGGCTGGATTGCAGAATCCGATATACGGCAGCTGTATTAACCCATTAATCATCTAATTTTCTTCCAAATTTCTTTTACCAGCATAATATCGGTATTCACGTATTTCGTACTTGAGAAAGGGCTATCAAAGTCAGCACCACATTTGCCCAAATGCGTATGAAAGCAACCTGTACCTTACTGTGTGGTTCATCAGAGTAACGGTCTAAAAATAATATCAGTTCAGAGTATAGTTAGGAATGTACGTTCCTTTCCGAAGAAGAGTATTGTGTAGCACGACATGTTGGTGCTGCGTTCTCTCGGACACAACTTGAGCCATTGTTGTACACAAGGAGGTTAGAATACAGGGAGACGCCCTTACGCTGAAAACGTGCAGCCTGCCTTCGCCATATTGCTAAGTTTTGGAGATCTGTTCGTATTATAGAGCTAATGTTTTATTTCATTTAAAACCGGAATAAAACGTCCAACGGTATTGCCGTGATGTACAACGTGTTAAATGAGTGGAAATTAGCCATTAAGAATTAAGTTTTCAAATATATTATGATGAGTATTTATTACTATGAGTATTGCCTGTGGTCGAAAATCGACCATTGGTGTTTACAATGGTCACTGGGGGTAAAATTTTACGTATAATGTCGGCGGCCTCGCGTGATTATGTTGGCAACATCAACAACACGATAGAAAATCTTTACCCATTTGTTCGAACCACGTAGAATGACTCGATTAGTGTACCGTACAGACCATGAAGTAAACAAATAGTGCTGTTCCTGCTTTATGGTTGACAGGTTCTTGTATGTACTCTCTTCCGCTCAGTAAAAGTAATTGCCCTCGTAAAGCGTAGATTCCATGAGAAAATATCAGCGTTGTCAAGCGATTGGCTAAAATGAAGACTCACAGGATTCTCACTATACAGCATCTGTTGCCAACATGATCATATTGGGCCGCTGGGTTATTTGCTAAAATTTAACCGGCACTGGTAGGTATGAAACGGTATCTTTTACGTGTTAAGGAAAATGCCTGACACAATAACAACAAATAAAAACGGAAGTATATACTTCTCATGCTATTTTCGAATTATATAACTTTCTTTAGCCTAATATTTGAAATGGAACTACAATTTCGGTGTTCGTTTATTTATACAACGCCAAGAAATAATTTTATTTCGATACTGCAATATTCAGAATTCCATAGCTGACAACATGTCGACTTCGTAGTTCCACCCGTGCACCGCTACATGCCTCTCCCGGCGCATCATCTTTTATATCGGCATTCTCGACTTCGTAGTTCCACGCGAGCACCGCTAGGTGCCTCTCCCGGCGCATCATCCTTTATATCGGCATTCATATGAAAACATCCTTTTCGTTTAACCACTCTTAATCACTGCGAAAGTGAAGCATTTTAACGGCACAAGAAAGTGTGTTTGGAGCACTCCATGTTTCGATATTCACTTATTTTAATACGTTCTTTTAATACTGCAGATGCGCTGTATTACAGCGTCTTTGGTCGAGGCAAATAGCCAATCAGTGATTGATTGTAGGAGAATGTAGAACTTGATCCAAGCTGCAGATAGGAAAACTTCTACTTCCTTTTACCACTTTTAATGCCTAAATGCATACACAATATTTATATTCGTGAAATCTACGACAAACAATCTTTCGAATTATGTAACTTTCATTGGCGTTCTTGTACGAATAAATTAGTAATCTGTACCACAATTTTCATGTTAGCGTATTTATATAATGATTTATTCAAGAACGTATATTGTTTGAAAGTACATACTTTCCAGTGATTGTCAGTTCACTGCAATAACAGTACGAGGGTCTAGTTAACGCATAGTTTTAACGGAGAAATAGAATTCCAAAACTGACGAAGATGATGGACAGGTTTCAACTGACGTACGTGCTCGGCATAGATAATGCCATCTCCCTTTATTCTACGAAATATCGCCGCTCGCGGAGTCTCGTACGCAGGTGGCGGGCGAGTTGTGCGAGGCGCAGCTAACGAGATGACTTCCGCAGCGGGTGACGTCAGTTCCGGCGCGGCGCGGCGACCCGCTTTTGGCGTGGGCGTGTCCGCGCGTGGGCGAGCAACAGGTGCGCGGATCACACGTCCCGGAAGCCGCGCCTCTGCCTGACCGCCCTCACTCCCGTTGCGACTGCGACCAGAGGCTGCAGACGAAGTAGCGGGATTCCGATCCTCCCATTTTCCATAAATCGTTTAAAAGGAATACACTGTTGACTACTCGCGAACCACATTCTTTCCAGCCTTCTGCAGCTGAGGTATTTCGTTTCCTTGAACCTGTGTGTATAGTCACATATCGCCTCTTTAATCTTCGGCATTGGTAGCGAATGAAGGAAGGAAATATGCTTAAGGTTTAACGTCCGCCGATAGCATGGTCAATAGAGACGGAGCTCAGACTCGGATTTATGTGTACGCATGAGGAAGGAAATCGGCCTTGCACTTTCAGAGGAAGTATCCCGTCATTTACCTGGAGTGATTTAGGGAAATCAACGGAAACCTAAATCTGGACGGCCGGAGGTGGATATGAATCACCGTGATTCCGAATGGGAGTCCAGTGTATTACTACTGCGACACCTCGCGTGGTGGTCGCGAGTGGTATCGATATAGGAAGACCGCCTTGTACACTCAGTAGTATTAAATGCCTGGAAGCCACATTCAGTGTATTGCAGAGGCTGATCACCGACACGCATTGAGGGAACAGCGTACAGACAACTGCAGTGTGTGTCGCACGTTGAAAGGATCGACTCCCGTCGCTTGGGACTCGAGGTAGTACATGCATCGTTTAGAAATTTGGCAGAGAAGGTTGAGAACACCAGCTTTGGTTCCGGAATTTTAAAGAAGCTTCGTTCCCATAACGAGCATAGACCACCTGTCCTGAGTACAAGATACGAAGTATGTCAGTCAAAGTTTCGACCTCCTACTCTTGTACCATAGCATCTTAAAGGCGTCAGAAGTTAACTCCGCTCAAGAGTTTCTCCCATGCATATCTGTGTGTGTGAAGTACCTAGTGATTAACCGCCGAAACATTCGGAACAAGGAGCCAGAATTCGAAGCACTTCGTAGTAATGAGTAGAATTCACACAGAGCCAGGTATACATACCTAGAAAATCCCGAAATTGCCACAAATGAAAATTTAGGAGTAACAGTGTATATCGAAATGATAGACTAGTGGGAAAAGACTGTAGTGTATTTTTCGGAATAGATTAGTATCTGCAATCCATCGATATAGAAACTGCAATTTGTATGGGCAGCAGTCTATGCGAAAAGTTGGCATAAATGTGTAACTGAAAACTTAGGTGACGAAATAGATTTAATAGGATACAGGTTTCCCAATATACTGTCACCATTGGAGCATACCAAATAATCGGTTTTGGAGAATTACTGTTTCATAAGTGCTGGACGTGACATCATGTCCTACGAAACAATGCTAACAATTTTTGAAGAAAATTATCCAAAAATATATTTTGGAAATCCACTCCTGACGGAAATGTATTAGGATTGATGATAACAAATAGACCCGACTTTCAGTATGATGACATTGAAAGTGATATCAGTGATCATGGACACTTGGAACAGCAGTGATGACAAATTTCGCATGGCATCATGAAAAGTAGAAGGGTTTATATGTTCATAAAAATCCATGAAAAGGCAATAGTGTAACATCTCAAGAAGGAACTGGACACATTCGACCACTCAGTTGAGAGCAGTAGTGAAGGTGCGACCGTAGTTTCTCACAGTTGGTATGGCGCAAATCTGATTATCTGTCTCCGTAGTTCAGTGGATGGCATCAGATTGCCATGCAAGGTACCAGGGTTCGAATTCCGTCAGAGGACTGCGTGCTGTGTTTGCCATCATCATCATCATCATCATCATCACCACGAAAGTCGCCCACGTGGCATCAAAAGACTCGCATTTAGACGGTCGAAACCCAGATGGGGATGTCCTGGTCAATAAAAGTCCAGTCAAGTTCATGGATCGGCAGGGTATACGCAGAGTACGCAACCATCCCAATAAGATGGGCCTGTCCTCTTAACATCCTATAAGAATTCCTGATTACCATTCTACGCAAAGTTGGTTAACGAAGGACACATGGAGTGATGGCCATCACAGAAGATAATATCATTGAATGTCTCAACCATTCTGTACCAGTTGTTAGGTAATGGTTTTGGGTTATTTAATGCAGTATTTTCTGCTGGAATTTAAAAATAGTTCACCCTCATAGAGTTTTCAGTTCATCCATATTTATTTTTGAAACAGTAACCGTGATATACATGAAATGATCACTTTTACAGATCAACAGCTCCATGCTAAAATGTGCATCCTCCAAGAGTGCTATTGCAGGTGCTGATTGTGGCATTCATTAGATCATACAGATGGTAAATACTGGCTTGGGATACACCTTCTCGACCTGTGCACGTGGTTCTGCAAGAGTTATTGGTTGATGACGCACTTGTTAGTTGTCGTCTCTTTACTTTCCACACGTGTTCAGTTAGAGACAAATCCGGCGAACGTGCTGTCCAGGGAAGTGCGATGCCTCTACAAACACTGAAATTGAATGAGAATTGTAGCGAATTGCAGCCTAAACCACACGGCTTGGGGTGGCGCTCGTGTGTCTTGGATGAATGCACTCTACAAGACAGCACTCTCCAGATCTGAGTCGTACGCGCAAAGGACTATCCCTTGCGTGCAGGCAGAATTTGCTTCCGTTGAAGACCACGGCCCGCCATTCCATTCCGCAGGTGATCCTCTCGCGGCACCAGTCGACCCGTGCACATCGATGCCGTGGCATGAGTGGAAGACAGGCTAGAGGTGTGTGCGACCGTAGTACTAATGCGAGTAACCGGTTGGCAACAGTTCTGGGCGCACAAAGCCTCTTGTCTGTGCTGTGGTAGCTGTACAATCTGCCAATCCTGCCCACGCAATGTGACGATCTTGGTCGACGTCCGTGCTGTGTCAGCACCCCCTACAGAAGAAAGTCTGCGCACGACATCACAACATGGCGGCGGTGAGAGGCTGAGAGTCCTCTGAAAGACTGTAAACATTAGCAGTGCACGCTGTTTATAGTGCATTCTTTCGTTCAGGGGTGTATTTATTACGTAAATCGGTATTGTGTACGGTATGATCGCTACGCTGGACGATTTGTGTGTGAGAACCACGTGTGATCTCTTTTTTACTGACAAAATGCCGTTTCGCTGTTCTGTGCCAAAATGTAGAGCAAATTACGAATGTGGCCCAAAAGTTACCGTCTTCGTCCGGAGAAGAAGAAATGGATATCAAGAATTCCCAGGATAACTTGGCTCCTTCTTCAAGTTAATTAGTAAGTTATCGTTTTAGTTTAACCTTAAGAGTTTTAAGTAATGACTGTTTACCGTTGGATATTGCGATTCATTTTATTTACTTAACCACCCCCATTAGCTTATTCTTCTCCGGACATTTAAATACGTTAACTTTTGGGCCACAATCGTAATTTCCTCTACATTTCGGCACAGAACAGCGAAATGGCATTTTGTCAGTAAAAAAGAGATCACACGTTGTTCTCACACACACAAATCGCATAGCGATCACATCGTACACAGCACCAATTTACGTAATAAATACACTTCTGAACGAAAGAATGCACTATAAACAGCGTGCACTGCTAATGTTTACAATCTTCCAGAGGACTCTCAGCCTCTCACCGCCGCCATGTTGTCGTGCGCATGCTTTCTTCTATAGGGGGTGCTGGCTGTGTGCGTCGTCTACGAGTGAGTGAATGTTCACGTGTCCATTGCAACCAGCATCGTTCTACAACTTACGCAGCACATCCCACCTTCTCAAAGACCTTTCCACCACTTGGAAGGCCCTTTCAAATCCGCAAAGTTTGCTGTAGGAAACACGAGTGGGTCTCCTTGGTTTGGCGCATGTTTGCTTCGCATTAAGCATTATGGCTGTAAACATTCCCTCTTAAAGGTCACACAGATGGCGCTGTGGCAGCTCTATCACTACGGTGGTCGACGTTGAAACCATTATCAGTGCATCTACTATACCCCAGATAGCATCTGCCGTCATCGGATCAAATATCTATATCGTCTTTCCAGGTATACTAATGTTTTACCGGGTAGTATATATGCCTCTCAGAGTTTAATTTGAGGGTTGTGCCATTATTTCAGATTTAGTACCGTATGTTGTTCGATTCGCTGCTCGGTTGCATGTAAGGCGACACACGTTGCCACAGAAGCAGGTGGTGCAAACAGTTTAGGTGCGGCCAGATTTGCTCGCTTGGGTCGTGTGTCGGGCAGCGGCGTCGGGTTGCAGCGGCGCAGGACTCGGGTTTCAGCGCTGCTCGTCTTCGCTAGGCGAACTTGTCTCGCCGTCCCCTCTCACGTACTGGCAGCGACGTCTTTCTGTGCCAGCCTTCGCTGACAAACCGATTTGCTAGTTTAGATTTGTTGGTGGGCTCCTGTGTGAAAGACATAACACGTTTCTTCGTCGTCGCTAGTGCTATAATTTCTAACAAATACACAGACATTGCGATTACATGAATTATTTCCAGAAAATTTTCTTGGAAGGCAACCAAAGTTAAAAGATATTTTGAATATCACTATATACATATTATAAAAATGTATGGATGTTCACATCTCCTCCTACACTACTGGACTGATTTCAACCAAACTTGGTACGCTTGTTCTTACTGTAAGGCAAGAATCGCCGTAGGGATAAGAACCACCTTCGACCCACAGTTAAGGAAATATGATGTCATAACAATGAGAGTCACAAAAAATTTTCCTATCACGCAACGCGTGAATAACAAGACTTCATTCATCAATTTGTTGAGAATGAGACCACTTAGTGACCTGTAACAAACTTTAGAGATAATTTCGAACCTTTAAGAAACTTTTTATCGCTTATATAACCCCAGGTAAACGATGAAAGAAGGTTGTTCAGTACTACTGCCCCAATGTTGATCCAATAAATATTAGTAATGACAATGATAATAATATAATAAGCTGAAACCATATTTTCCCATTTGTGTTTCAAGAAATTCCCATATATCTTCGGGATTAATGAGACGTTCCAATTGTTTCAAATTATCTTTACCGGTGGTAAATGGAAAGAGGCCTTTTTCCAGCAGAAGAAAGCGACACGCTAATGTGAAACCAAAATGACCTCCGGTAGGCCACTGTTCTTGGAGTTCAGAAGACTGAACCTAACGACAGATAACAAGACTTGTCTCTAGGGACTGATGACCTGCTATTTAGTCCCCTAAAAAACTTGCCAGTGAATCGTTTATGACGGAGGATAGGCACTAGAAGTGACTTCAACTCGTAGCATGCATCGTGATTATTTGGCTACGATTGCAATTATCAGTCTTATCGTCGAAGAGCGTCACATTCACGGAGTTGGCCGCATACCAAGATGGCGCAGTGTAAGACACTGGGCTCATTCGGGCATTTTGGAAGAGCAGGACTCAATCAAGTACCATCCACTTAAAATCAGGGTTTTTTTATTGTTTGCTTAAAACCATCACGGTGAGTGCCAGAACAGTTTCTTTAAAAATGGCGCGGTGGATTTCCTTCCCCATGCTAAAACAATCCGGATCTCGTGTTCCATTCCTAATACGTTAGCCACCGGCAGCACGCTCAGCCTACACATTCCTTCCTTCCCACCCTCAGTTTAGTGCCCTGAGATAATTGTAAAGAGATCAAGCTAGTAACAACAATGGAAATTTAATAATTTAGTTAGTTTTTCGTTGGAGTCTCATCTTCACCGCCGATTACATTTGTGACTTTATTTTACGTTCCTGTACAAAGAGACTAACGAGCTGATATTATTCTCCCTCCTCGCACTTCTGCTATATGATTCGCCATGACTGATCGAGAAGGAAGATATCATCTCTTTAGGACATAGTGGGAAGGTAAGGGGATTAAGACTTCCAATTAAACACTACCTCGATTGCCAATATTTTATTTACTTAACGCGTTTCTCATATTTGGGGGTTCAACGGAATTATAGAAGAATAAAATCGACGAAACTTTGAAGGCATAGTCTATTGAAGGCATAGTCTTATTGTACACCTTAAGACATGTCTGTTAGATAGATTTACAATAAAAAACCCCAGTGCCATATTCAAGTAGACACTAAACGATTTAAGAGAACATTCATTGGGTCCAGGAAACTTGTGTGATCGTACGAACAACAAGCAAGAAAAATTAAGCTGCAGTCCTATCCTGCACGACCATGACAAAGAATAAAAACTATTAATCGTACTCTCCATACGGCGCAATTAACAAATTTGCTCTTCGTCAAAGTCAAACGCTCGTCATGATATTTAAACTAGAAATGAAGCAGGTAAAAACGACCGGAACATGAGACGGTAAAAATGTGGCGTGAAGTCAGCGCCACACGCCAGACTCAAGAGAACGATCGTGGAGAAGGCAGTGGTCGATCGACAGCCTACCGCACGCCGGCGCCGCGCCTCTAGGAGGGAGTAACCGGAGACGCGCGCCCTCTACAAGCTGCTATATCTAGTATGCGCATAATAGTTCGCGATCGGGAGCGCTCACGTTAGTTCGCGGCCGTTCTTTAAGTTCGTCCGCTCCCAGTGACGGCTGAGCGGCGTGGTCTGCGCATGCAGGTGGAGGGAGAAGTTCCCCTACCTAGCTGCTTCATGCGCTTGCTGCGTGAGCCTCTAACGATATCACACAGACCAAAAGAAACAGTTTGTGGGTAATTTCTCGCGTTCAAGTTTAGAGTTGTGTCTATATCTTGGCATTATGGAATTTATTAGGCAGATATTGTAGAGTGCAGAATACTTCAAAACAGAAATTTTGTAGCACTGGAGTATGTAATATAGCAGGCAGACGCTCACCTCGAAATGGCTCTCATCAGCAGAAGGCAAACACGTGATTTTTAATTCTGCTGCGCGGCCTCTCGCTACTGCCCGTCGGTCTTCGGAAAAGAATCCAACGAACTAAGAAGCGAGATACGTTTGGCATAATCGTTCGCGACCGGTAACGCATGTTTTAGTTCGCGACCAATTGCACATATTTTAGTTCGTGGCCGGTAGCTCTCCTTTTCAAATCAAATGTTCAAATGGTCAAATGTTTGTAGAGTTTATGGGACTTAACTACGGGGTCATCAGTCCCTAAACTTACAAACTACTTATAAACTAGCTAATCCTAAGGACGGCACAAATATCCGTGCCCGAGGGGAGATTCGAACCCCCGACCGTAGTGGCCGTGCAGACCGTGACTGGAGCGCCCCAGTCCCCTCGGCCACCGCGGTCGGCGCTCTCTTTTTAGTTCGCAGCTCGACCGCGAAGTAGGTCGATCTTTTTAGTTCGTCCGCTCTTTTTGGCTTTTGCTACCGCTACTAAAAGAGCTCTTTCTTTTGTTATGACACTGCTGAATATCTTAGAAAAGAAAATTTGTGGCAGTGAACTATGAAATACAGCTGAGCTGCATCTCATCTCGAAATGACGGTAACTGGCAGAAGGGAATCACGCGATTCTGCGCAATCTCGCATCTTCTCGCTGTTCCCCGTCAGTCTTCGGAAAAGGAGCGAACGAACTAAGAGGCGAGGGAGCTGCGAACTAGTTCGCCTGTGGGAGCGCTCTTCCGAACTAGTTTGTTCGCGAACTACACAAGACTAATATTTAGGCCAACATGGGTCTGGACGCCGGTCAGAGCTCGGCTACGAACCAGGCAGCGCAGCTAGCATCGTACGGAAGGCGCCACGAGAAGAGAGAAGAAACAGACATATGTTCCAAAGTTGAATATTACATTCTTCAGTTAATAAAACTTGTAATACTAATATCTATAGAACTGTTTTAGCTGACTACGATCCTGCACCAGTACCTTTCCTGACAACTTGATCGGGACGAGTACGTAACAAATGGAAGCGAGGATGATACAACAAGAAATATGTAAATTTGTAAAATAGATACGTTTAATTCAACGAGGGCAACAGACCCGGTCACAATGGTGCAGCGATAGGAACAGTTTCAAAAAATTGTCACATATTCCAGTATTATAGTGTAAGCGACGCCAAGAAATAACGTTATTCCGTTATCGAGAAATTATTATTTACACTTCTGACAACTCTGTCTACGCGTAGTTCCACCCATTCTGCCGCTGGGTGGCTGTCGTGCTAGACCTTTACCTTCCTCGGTGCATCGTCGTCATATCAAAACTTCTACTTCCTTTAACCACTTCTAACGGCTGTGTACACTAACGATTTTCGTGTTCTGCACTTCTGTGCCAAAGCCTCTTTCGAATTAAACTTATTTCATTTAATTAATATTAAATATTATCAGTTTTCGTGTTCACGTGTTTATATAATGACTAAGTATTTATCTTATTCTTAATGTCAAAGAAGAACTCGAATATGAAGAAATCTAGACCTGTCAAATGAAAATGTTTTAAATATTTGTATAGCTTATGGGACTTAACTACTGGGTCATCAGTCCCTAAACTTACAAACTACCTACAACTAAGGACGGCACAAATATCCATGCCCGAGGGGGAGATTCGAACCCCCGACCGCAGTGGTTGTGCAGACCGTGACTGGAGCGCCTCAGTCCCCTCGGCCATCGCGGCCGGCCCTGTCAGATGAGATGTATATGGGATAAGTACTGCTTGAGGACTAGCATCAGCCCATTGTTTCAAATGTTACTGTCCACTTAAAACATCTTTTCGTGCGCGACCTGCATTGCCAACACGTAGCAGTAGTGTTCTGTGGAAGACTTCTCAGTCCCAAAATGTGAGCTTCAGTCAGTTGCACAAAAATAGCTGACACAGTGCAGAGGCTAATAATTAGCGGCCCGCGGCTAGCTTCAAAGTGAATGAGGTCGCTATCTGTTGCCGCTTTATCTGACGTCCCGTTATCGCCTGCCGAGGAGTTGGAACAACGGCAGAGTGGGGAGTTAATCGGAAGCTCCGCTGTCTCTGCTTGTAGCAACGGCTGCCAAGTTTGCTTTCCCACGGACCACGCCATCTGTTTCAGGTGAGCGCCGGACACTTGATTTACACCTCTTTGTGTAAAGGATGCTCGACACGTTTTATTGTGTCACGCCCTAACTAGACAGCACACACGATTCTGAGTACACATCTTCGTCTCCATATTCATGCTATAAATAACCCCTGGAGCTGCTTCTGTGTGTTTTTACGTGACTGTTCATCTTGTTGGCATCAAGAGATTCAGTGGAAGGAAGAAAAATAGCAAGCAGTTTCACTGGATGCTTTTTCCCTGTAGCTCACTGTACTTCAAAGAAACGATTTCAATGCTTTAGAAGAATGCCCGTCATTCTAGTATATATTTATTTGGTCGTATGACAGAACAACAACTCGGTATTACAGTCGTAGAGTGCCAGACTACAAATCCAAAGGTTGCGGGTTCGATCCTCACCATGTCCTAGGATTTTTATCTGTAACTTTCCACTTCTTTCCCCTCTCGCAATGTTGCTGATGTGAAAAATATCGATAGCACTGTGTTTCGGTACGTTAACTGTAGGTCCCCTTATAACTGACTGGGTAAGTCAGTTCGAAGGTCGGAGGAAGGCAACAGCATACCACCTGTAAACAGGACCATGCCTAGTAAAGCACTGTGGTGTGCGAACCAATATTCGGATTGTTGACTGCTTTAACTATTTATAGAAAAAGCAGCAGCAACTCAGCGGCGGCCGCCATAGTTGGGCCCTGCGGCTGGCGTGCTTCCGTAGCGTAGCGCAGGACCGCTGCATTGGAACGAGTTTATAATGACTTTACGTCGAAAGTGAAAGTGCTTAATGGTACAGGTACAAGCAGTCAACACGGCGGAATTTGTAATCCGTCTGCTAGAGCTAGTTCGTAGAGCCAGGCTTTCATTTGCTTGCCAGCAGCAAGGAAATCATAATAAATTTTTGTTCGAATAAAGCCGGCCGCGGTGGCCGAGGGGACTGAGGCGCTTCAGTCACGGTCTGCACGGCCACCACGGTCGGGGGTTCGAATCCCCCCCCTCGGGCATGGATATTTGTGCCGTCCTTAGTTGTAGCTAGTTGATAAGTAGTTTGTAAGTTTAGGGACTGATAACCCCGTAGTTAAGTCCCGTAAGCTCTACAAACATTTGAACATTTGTTCGAATAAATATTCAATAGCTTCCTTAAATATTGTCAGACATTTTTAACAAACTTCTGATTAAATGAAAAGTCCCATTGGTCAAGATGTGTTGTTTGTATGCACTGTCAGGTATCTGACAAATAGAAAAAGAAGAAAAAATCTTAGAAGCAGCCACAGATTTTCCTGTGTTCCAGAAGCAACAACGGTACCGATTACGCTATAACAACCGTGGCATCATGCGACTCATACACAGTTGTACTTTCTAATGTAACCATGGTTTTGTAAGAGTGTTATAAAATGAGATGATAGAATTCCACAGTCTTTGGTTTACTGTGTAAAAATTTTAGATTTCAGATTTTGAACAAACAATCATTTACATTTGTAAATGTAATCGTTCGTAACAGTAATTCTCCTAAATTTCTTGACTGAATGCTATGAAACTTTGAGATAAAGTTCTCCTGGATACGCACATATTTTTATATACCTATTTAAAAAAAAAAATGTAGAATTTATTTAAAACTAGCTTAAACCCGCGGCTCCGCTCGCGTTTTGGTTGATTATGATAGATAAGCTATCTTTCAGTAGTGTGCTATGAGACTTTTACTGTTGTAATATGTATAAAGTAACGCAATGTACATTTATCTACGAAGTTTAAATAACAATTAGATTAATATAATTAGTTTCACTCGTTTTGAGGAAATGTCGCTGATAAAGCGGAACTGAATAATATTCCTATCAGATTGCAAAAGTCTATGCACTTACCGTTTATCAGGAAAGTAAGTAGTGTAGATCAAATAAAACGTAAAAATGCACTCGTTTCTAAGAATCCAATCACGAAATTCAACAATAATGATTGTCATAATATCACAGATCGATCACTTGATGTATTGCGCGAAACGTCCAATCGATTTTTTAAAGCGATGTATTAAAAGAATATTCTTTTTTACAGCTTTATTTATTTATTCTTATATTTCCTTATTCGTATACTTATCCTCATACAGAGAAAGAGTTGAAGACATTGCAGCACGCATAGACCAAAGATATGGCCTGTGGCATCATGTTTCGCTGTACGTAACCTCTTTGCTATAGAGTCGCAAACGTCATCGTTGGCCTTCAGTCCGAATTTCTTTCTATAATTTGACTTTCAACCTCCATAACTTCCACCCCAATATAGCTATCGGCATGGAACTGCTATGGTGTACAATGGGAGACTTCGGACAACAATTACACATAGACCATTCCTTTGCGTTCTGTAGTTTTCCCTGCAGAGCGAAATATTAACACACACACACACACACACACACACACACACACACACACACAAACACGTAGAATTTTATATACACCGATAACTTCCCATCCCAACATACTCCACCCTTTTATCATTATCAACACACAAGCAACAATGCAACCATTAAAACAATTTTCAAAGAGTAATTATTGTTCCGCATTTCGCGTTATATTCTTCAAATTACGAAATATCTATCAGATCGCTATAAAACCGCGCCTAAAACCTTCCTCAGGTATAAATTAGTAACAAATATTTAAGTCTCTGCGTCTTGTCGTTCGGACGTGATAAGCGTACACCGAACAGATATCCACATTAATATGTATAGATAAATAGCTATCCGATCGCCATAAAACCGTGCCTAAAGCCTTCACCGGGTAGACATTAGTAACTGTACAAATTTTTAGCTCTTTATGTCTTGTGGTTCAGACGTGATAAACGTACACCGAACAGATATTCACATTTATAGATATAGATTTATGATGGGAAAACGTTATCAAAAATCGAATACGTAAAGAAACAGGTATCTTAAAACAATCCTGTATGGAATGCAACGTTGTGTTAAACTTTGAGCCCAATCGGTGCTGAACCTTTTGACTTTCGGAGGCCTACACAAACCAACTGGGCATTTATATATATTGAGAGATAGTAGAAATTTCTTCGTAGTGGTTGTGATAGGAAATATATATTTGAAAACTTGCATGTAGATTTTGTTCATTGAATGAAGTGAAACTGCACTGAGGATGTTCATTCAATGAACGAAATCGATAAGCAAGTTTTTAAATAACCTTCCAAGCTACAATTTATATTATCGGCTCCACTGATGATAATCCTGAAGTAGTTCGAAAAGTAGTTATGGAAGAATTAAAATAACACCACACACACACACACACACACACACACACGCAGCTGGTTGCACATTTATGCCAAAATAAATCGCCAATAAACAGCGCACTTAGATTTTTTCTGCCTGTCTGATTTCCAGCTGACTGCCCGTTATAGAGCACATGCTTACACAGTGGCTGATTGAAGGCATTAATGAAAGCTCCATATTCGGCGCGCGTTTGGCGGACCTGGTGTCCAGTGCGGACGGCAGCGCGCACGTCCCGGATGCTGGGGTATCGGCGGCGGGATTACTGCGGCCGCGACGAAGCGCTGCCGGCGTCCAATCCCGCGCACAATGCCCATTGTCTGCGTCTTCGCCACTTTCTCCGCTGCATCTTCTCATTGGCCGTCTTTATGGCCGAACGCATTGTCCGCGCACACCGGGCCTACGCATCCGCTGCGTGCAATCAACTGCTAGCTCTGAAAAGCCAATGTGCGGAACGGATATCGAGCGTAAACATACTGCTGGCCGTAATAAGAAATACCGGAGATATTATAAACTTATTTAGGTCGTAACAAGTGGTGCAAGCATCACATGATTGGAGGTACATCATTGTATGGAGTGAAAAAAAAAAAAAAAGTTCAAATGGTTTAAATTCTATGGGACCAAACTACTCTGCTCATCCATCTCTACGCATACAAACTGTTTAAACTAAGTTTTATAACATACATATGCATGTCCGAAGGAGGACTCTAACCTCCGACGCGATCCGTAACGTGACGGTCCGGACCGCACCGCCACTCACGCGCGGTCTGTGTGAAGTGAGGCAGAGACTTTGCTAATTTTATATGTAATTAAAAATCATCATCATCATCATTAGAGACTGATTATGCCTTTCAGCGTTCAGTCTGGAGCATGGTACCTCTTATAAAATTCCTCCGTTATCCCCTATTCAATGCTAACATTGATGCCTCGTCTGATGTTAGGCCTTTTACTTCAAAATCATTCTGCGCCGCATATAACTACTTTCTTCTTGGTCTACCTCGACTCCTCTTACACTCCGCTGCCGAGCTCATGAGTATCTCAGGTAACCTTGCTTCTCCCATGCGTGTAACATGACCCCACCATCTCAGTCTGTTCGCTCTAACTGCTTCATCTATGGTGTACATTCCCAGTTTTTCTTTGTTTTATTATGGACACCCTCCTGCCATTGTTCCCATCTATTAGTACCTGCAATCATTCTTGCCACTTTCATATCTGGAACCTCTACCTTATGAATAAGGTAACCTGTATCCACCCAACTTTCACTCCCATACAACAAAGTTGGTCGAAAGATAGAGTGGTGCACTGCTAACGTAGTCTTGGTACTTACTTCCGTCCTGCAGAAGCGAGTAGATCCTAGCTGAGCACTCACTGCATTAGCTTTGCTGCACCTAGATTCCAGTTATTTCACTATGTTGCCATCCTGTGAGTAAATACATCCCAGGTACTTGAAACTGTCTACCTGTTCTAACTTTGTTGCTCTTATTTGACACTCAATCTGTTTAAATCTCATTCCCACAGACATTACTTTCATTTTGGAGATGGAGATATCTTGCTGGCAACAATCAGAGTAATTAAAAATAATTTTTAAAAATGTGGATTTTTCTCGTGGATTTTTGATAGTTGCATGAAATATCTTGGCTGATTACTATTTGAGGTCTGAATTTCACGCATTATAAATAACAGTAAATTACAGAAGTCCGATATCTATGTGGTCACCTTGTAAGTGTCAGAAGCAGTGTATCTACAACACTAAACGATTTGCGCATAAGTCTTTCTTTACAATTTTGGGTCCAATTAGAGTATTTCATCGTTGTCATAATCGTGTAATTTCGGTACTGTCGTGGATCTTCCATCACAAGATCTGCAATAAGATTCTTGCATCCTCCAAAATTATACGGCCACCTTATCTACTGTCTTATCAAACAGGACGCAGTCATATACGTTTTTTTCTTTGGTACCGAAAGTATTGAAAGTGCAGCTGAAACCCTACGCTGTCCCATCGCAACTTCTTCCTTCATTCTCTGCATTGTGATCTGTCAGCTCCCACAGACTCTTATCACCTTACTACGTGTAAACGCTTCCGATAACTGCTCTCTCAACAGTCTCAGACACTAGCAGAGAGTAGTCTCAAGTGACTCTTTGAGAGGAAAACACTAGTCCGTAGTAACTGACAGGCAGAGGCGGTTCGTTCTACGGCGCAACGGAGCCAAGAACCTCCGCAGAAATATTCGCCTCTGAGAGATCTTTACATGAACCTCCCTGCCGACGTCTGCAGCTAAGTTCGAAACTGGCGGTCAGCTCTACGGAGCCTGCCTCAGCCTTGGCGCAAAATTATGTTCTGCACCTCCGGCGACCGCTTAACACTCACCGAGTTCTGTGGCGAGAGATGGAGAAGGGAGCGGGAGCAGGGGGTCTCGTATCCCGAGCGTTGGAGCTGAGCTCCGTCTTGTATCTGCCAAAGCCCGCCCCCCCCCCCCCCTGCTGCCGCACAACGCTAGCGTATAGTTCCTCTTCCTCCCCGGTTATTCAGCCAACATGACATACAAATTGAAGGATGCGAAACTGATGCAGATCTAAACTCTTCTGTAGCATTATAATGACTCTTATCATTGATCGTTGCTAGCAGTTAAGTTTCTTAAACTTCAGTACTAAGTAGAATTTAATGATAAATCTGAAGCATAGAATTAAAATTTGTGATGCTGCAGGGAATCGAACCCGGACCTCCATGCTTACTAGGTAGACGTCTTACCGTTAGACCACCACACCACTAACGGTTAGTTAGGTCCGGTTTCGATTCCCGGCCGCATCACAAATTTTAATTATATACTTCGGATTTATCACTATTGTCTTTGACATATTCGAGACGAAAATCCGTCTCAGGGATTTTCTATTTGTATTAAGTAGAATTTAGTTAGCAAGGACAGACAAGAGTGTTCTGTTGTTTCTTGCAGCGAAGTAACCAACACTGTGGCCAGCTTTTAGAGCACGACGACGCGAGGATTTGATATGCAGTTGTGAGTTTGAAGACGTGAGTTGTCAGTTTTGTACTGTCTTAATTGTGAAGTTAATATGTATGACAATACTGTGCAGATGCTTAGGGAGATAATTTCTCTTCCCTTTCACTTCAAGAGACGCTTCGTATCAAACTAGGGAGAACGATATCTGATATCAAGATAGTAAAAAACTAATAAAAGTAAAGAAGTTGTAAGAACTTTCAAACCAGACATTTATGGGAGAGTAGATTGGATGTGTGGTTGTGAAATTACAAACAAGTTTTACTGTTTTTCGTGTTCGCCAAAGAAAATTTGTGGGTATGACATAACTTGGACGTGTAAAAAGGCTTTGACGATCTCGGACATTTAACAAAGAAGATAAACATGAGTATCCTGCTTAACATATGGCTGTGAAGCTAGAGTACAACCACTTCGGTAAACACGATATTACACAACTTGACAGTGCTTACAGGCAGTCAGTTGAAAGGCACAATGATAAGATTCGAAAAAACCGTTACGTGCCCTCTAAAATTGTGGATTACATTACATTTTCTGGTGCTTTTGAGCTCGCTGTTGGAAGAGTTTACGTCGACTCAGGAGGATGTAAAAGAAGAAAAAGATTGTTGAATAAATACTGAGACTCCATTAAACGTGGAAACGAGTACAACTTTAAAAAGGCTTTTTCTCAGAACTGTAAATGTTATGGAAAAAAGTATCAGAACAGTTTTTTAGATAGCTCAGACAAAAATGGTAGATTCTGTAACTATTTTGATAATAAAACTAACCATTTCGCGAAAAAATTAAATATTTTTACGAACCTTGACCTTTTTTGGAATTCTCTTATCCATCTTCCTCTGAACCCCGTTGAAAGATGTACACGACCGCCAGTGCTGACAAGTAGCAGCGGGCAGTACGAGGAGAGGACCGCCCGGCAAGCGAAGTTGCAGGGGAGCGATGCACGCCTCTGGTCAAAACAAGTCTGGGTGCAGCTGTTGGGTGCGCGTGCTGGCTACAGACTCTGGGCAGAATGCGTCTTGGCACTTCATTCACCTCGCTTCTCAGTGACTAAAGCGAAATGGAGGGGGAAAAACTTGCAGCTCTGAGAGATAATTTTCTGGTTTAAATATACTTTTACATTAAAAGATAGACGTTTGTATTGTGCTCACAAGGAAAATTACATATTGATCTTTAGTAATGGAAACACACACAAGTAAAACTTGTCCGCACTGCTGCAGAAAACCGCAAGCGTTGGACTACTGTAGAAAACTTATTTCGTAATCTCGATAGGGCCGATCCGAATATCGGTAACTGAGCTGCTCAGGAATTTGTTCTCGGAAAATTGTGATACTTTCGAAGAAGATGTAATTACATATGAATATTTTGCAATCTTACCTACGTAGGAAGTGCAGTCATTGAAGAAAAAAAATCATAAATGCATTCAGTTCAGAGTGATATATATGGTAAGTCACGATTCTTCAGGAATTACGTGTGTACAGATAAATAATAAAGACATGATTTATATATAAAATGTAGTGCAAGTTGTCAGAGCCGCTTTCCAAATACACGCAGATATGTAAAAGAATCAAATTATAACAGATGAAGTAATTTTTGGACCTGTTTGCCGTTGCTTGTTTATAATAACAAGAATATCTTTAGACTCACTGCAACCGTTGTACCATTAAAGAATTGGACGGCACAACAGTAAAACAAATTTAAATATGCACCTAATTAGTTATAGGATATGATTATTTGTGAGTAAAATTTAAGGGGAAGACTCATTTAATGTCTAATACTTTAATATGTAAGATGGTATAATTGGTGTAATACTGAAGTTCGTAATGTGGTGCAATAATAAGACACAAAAGTTGACGTGACGTTAATGTATGGTTGCCAGCGGGGGCTGAGGGCAAGATTTCCAAATAAGAGCGTGAGTGAGAGGCAGGACCAGCATTGGCCGGCAGAGTTAGACAAATGTTCAAATATTGGTGGTTGTGGGACCTAACTGCAGTGGTCATCGGCCCCTAAACGAACTTATTCTAACAACAACAACACACACACACACACACACACACACACACACACAAACGCGCGCGCCCGAGGGAGGACTCGAATCTCCGACATGGAAAGGCCGTGCGCACCATAGCAGGGCGCCTTAGTGCGCACGGCTATTCCGCCGCGGCCAGAGTTAGACGCCAGGCTTCTGGCAGGATGCCTAAATAAGGGCACGAGAAGCCAGGCTTCTCATTACTTCACAACTTAAGAACACACAACCCCACGTACTGGCAGTTGGTGTGTCGGGACTAATCAAATGTTCAAAAGTTTGTTGCGATTATGGGACTTAACAGCGGGATCATCAGTCTCTAAAGTTACAAACTACTTATGAACTATTTTATATTAAAGACAACACAAACATCCATGCCAGAGGGGGATTCGAACCCCTGACGGGAAACGGCCTCACGCAGGGAGTGATCGAAGGCAGTGATGTTACAGGTGACTTTTAAGATGTTAGATAAATCAAGAATACAGAATATTGAATGGGGGATAAGTGTTTCTGTGTAACAGTGCAAGAGTAGAAGTGAGAACTAGTGAAATTAAACAACGGTGCCGGCCGCGGGGCCGAGGGGACTGAGGCGCTCCAGTCACGGTCTGCACGGCCACTACGGTCGGGGGTTCGAATCCCCCCTCGGGCATGGTTATTTGTGCCGTTCTTAGTATTAGCTAGTTCATAAGTAGTTTGTAAGTTTAGGGACTGATGACCCCGCAGTTAAGTCCCATAAGCTTTAAAAACAATTGAACATTTGAAATTGCAGCCACACGTGTTCAGTTGCTCTGTCACAACGCAAGGAGAGCACTATACACGGAATGACCGCGACTGGGGAGGACGTAAACAGAGCGGACCCACGGCGGTTGCGCCAGTGCCAGCAGGCAGCGCGTGTAAACAAGAGGCGCCTTTTTGGGAACGCGCGGCACGGCCTCCGTACCCGCCGCCCGGAATCCAAACGACCCGCAGTGCGCGCTGGGTACGAGTCGCACACCTACCACCCTAACGACGTCAACTGCCTCATCGTCGCTTCGTGTAAGCCGTGACACGGATCCAAAATAACTTCAAAGTCCTCATCCACACTTTGCAAATAACGTTAAGCTACGCGGCTGCCGTCACCTCGACTGAACGCGACTGCGGCAAGTTATTACGAGTTCAGTCACGTGACCGATCCCAGTAGACTGTCATGGATCAGCGTCACCGAGTATTGGGCGACATCGGGTCATTAGAGACGGAGCACGCGCTCGGATAGTTTTCGTAAGATATGGAGAACGATATCGGTTGTGGCCGTTTGAAAGAAACCATCCCGGCATTTGCCTTGAGTGGTTTAAGGAAATCACAGAATACTTGCGTCGGCGGGTTTGAACCACCGTCCTCCAGAATGCGAGTCTAATATGTTACCAGTGAGCCACGTCGGTTAGCGATTCGTCTGGAACGGAATAAGTCGTTCGTTCAATTGTTATAATCTGTGGAGTTTTGCATAAAATCGCCGACAGATTTACACTTCTCAACAAACCGTTGGAAATCCCGTAAAAACATTTTTACCCATTTTTCCTCATTTTTCCTCTACTACAGCCTTGCAATATTGCGAAGATGGTGCCTGAGCAAGATTTCGTGCATGAACTGACCTTTCGATTTTGCCCCGTAAATGTTCGATAAGATAAATGTCGGGCTATCTGTATATCCAACTTATTCGCTAGAATTCTGCAGAATGGTCCTCAAACCAGTCGTGAACAGCTGTGCACTGGTAATTTGGCATATTGTCATTCATAAAAATTTCATTGTTGTTTGCGAAATTAAAGTCTATAGATGCCGGCAAATTTTCTCCAAGTAACAGAACATAGCCATTTCCAGTCAATGATCTGTTCAGATGACGCAAAGGACAGCCCGCATCATTATGCGAATATTGCCTTACTGACAACATGGGTCCGTACCTTTGTGGGGCCTCGACCACACTCTACACCTACCATCAGCTCTTACCACTTGAAATCGCGACTTCTCTAACCGAACCACGGTTTTGCGGTCGATGGGAGCACGAACCGTGGACAAGTCTTGTAGGCGATGTTGACACTGTCGGCAAAGGCACAAGCAAAGTCTGGAGCGGGAGAAGGCAATCCACAGCATGTCGTTTTCGAGTGCCCCATCTCCTTTTCTTTGTTTCATTCCCCGACGGCGAACGGCCGCGTGCACCGCAGCACGACGGCCCAGTGCACACGGCTAATCCGCTCCCCCCCCCCCCGCCCCCCAATATACGACAACGTGGCGCGAGAACCTAGAGAACATCTGCTCAGCAACGTCATATATGAACTGATAATATCAGAAAACACTTTCTATGTCTTCAACAAACACGCGGATGCGATTTCAAAGTGAGACAGGGCTGCATTAGAAATAACTAAGTGACCAAAATACCTATCAAGACACCAACACAAACAAGACCACAATCACCCACACAAGACAACACACTAATTCAGACATCATACCGATCTTGACAATCACCGACCAAGACCGCCAGGTGTGACCATGCAGCCGGAGGATGTACTGGTCGCCGTCACTGGCTGTTGTCCGTCATCCTCTGGATCTCGGGGTACACCTGGCAAAGGCGATTTTGTACCTAGACGTAGTTTTAGAAACTAGATTAGTAGTTTCTTTTTCATAATCAAAACGGGGGAATTAGTGATTGGGCGACTGCAGCGACAGTAATCAGTCTGAACCGCCGAGTGCCAGGGGCACGCTCATCGGGCATAGCTCGGTGAGCTGATAATCATCACCATCAAGATTGTAATCACTGGCACACCTCTAACGCTGCAGTAGTAGTTTTAAGTTGGCAATCTTTTGTAAGTAACTAAAGTCATGACTAGTGGTTCGCAAAAACAAATTCACTTGCATAAAGCTGTGTTTTCAAGTGGCCTATTAAGGCCCTTTATAAATTTTATACATTAAGTTGCATTGTAGAAAGATAAATAAGGTTTTTTTAAGGTACTTGTTCCGGCCGTCTGTTGCCATAGCCCATAATCACCAAATTGCGCCACACGGTCCTAGCGGGTACATTCGTCGTAGTTGTTTCACGCAATGTGGCGTTTCCGTTACCACTCAGAACTCTACATAAACGCCGCTGCTCTCGGTCATTAAGTGCTTGCCGTCGGCCACTAAGGTTATGCCCGAAATTTGGTACTCTTGGCAAATTCTCCACATTGTGAATCTTCCAATATACAATTCCATAACAATTTTCGAAAATGAATGACTTCTAACACCAACTGCAATTCCGCGTTCAAAGTATAATTACCCTTTCGTGGCCGCGGCGGAATGGCCGAGCGCATTGGGGCGCTATGCTGCGATGCGCTAGGCCGTTCCCCGTCGGGGGTTTGAATCCCTCTCGGGCATGGATGTTAGTGCTGTCTTCAGTATAAGGTAGTTCATAAGTAGTTTGTACGTTTAGGGATTAATGTCTCCGCAGTTAAGTCCCATAAGCTTCACAAACAAAGTTGTAATTTATAATATTATATAACCCAGTCGTGCATCCATAATCACGCCGGGAATTAGTTCACACAAATTATCGGACTAAAACTGACAGCTCTGAGAATGCACCGCCATTTCAAACCTTGTGTATCCGATACTACTGTCATCTATATGCGTGCTATCCCAGGACTCTGTGTGTGTGTGTGTGTGTGTGTGTGTGTGTGTGTGCGGGGGGGGGGGATATGCTTGCGCCATAAACTGCATCTCAGAAGTATGAAAGTGTACCTTATTATTTACAAATGTTCTTTATGGAATACTTGACATAGTGTCTGATAAAGACGGAGATAGCACACTCATTGCACACTGAGATCTCGATGACTTAATGATTCGATATTGGTTTGAGAGGTCTGTATATTTCAGTCACTTAACTAGAATTTTTCTCCGGAAGTTAACTTTTTATATTCCTTTGCGCGATTCGTAAAGGTTCTTCTTCATTTTCTATTCACGCAGAGTAATAAGAAGACATACATCATTTTGCAGAGACTTTTGCTTTGATTGTGAAAGTGTCTCAAGGTAATAACACTGGGGTTTTCACACTTGAGGTGGTTTCATGTACCTGTTCATGAGACGGAAACGGCAAACGCTTCTCATATATGGAGTTTCAGTTTCAGGGTGAAGTGGTAAGCGCCAAGGTTGCGTAATGTTGCGCTTTTATTGTTGTCATGAATTATGAGACGAAGTTGAGGAGTGAAGGCGACGAGATGAGGTATGTTCTAACAGTGCGGTGTACTCCCTCAGTATCTCAGCTGGCATGCCCCATTGTTGACCAAGGCAGACCGTGATTTTTGCTTCCTCGGCGTTTATACGAAGCTGCCACCTACCCCGTGCCTGAGCGTGATTGCATTATTTCGATTTATTTATTTAGCGTATGCAAGTACAGATGAACTACAAGTAACGAATATGAATTGCTTAAATATGAAATTTTTTTACAAAAATACATTAAGTACCTATTGTTAAAAATTAAAAGAAGTAAACCACTAGATCTAAAAATTAATGTCTAAATCCTCGATCCATTCAAGGGCTGCCTATATCACGTCAAAGAAATCTTCTAGATTCCCATGATAGACTCTTCTGCTATAAATATTTTTCATTTGTGTGGCCTTCATGTCCGTAGTTGTTGTACAGTTATGGAGGGTATTTTTGTCCATATGTTCAACAGACAAAAGTGCCCTTCATGATCTTCTGGTATCGCTTGTTACAATGTGTTTGATGGTTTGGTGTTTGTTTCCACAGTCATATTGAGAGCATAAGGCCTTTCCCCATCGGTGGAGATTTTCAGTATAGATGGCGTGACCTGTGCTAATCCTATAAACTGTTTCCAGGCAGGTCTCCATTCCACTCTGGCTAGTCTTGTTTCAATTGTTTGGAGGGTCCGATATTACTCAAGCACAATATTATTGCACATTTCTGTCCACTTTCTGTTACGGTTTAACGAGTCTGTCAGCAAGATAGATGGTTGCATAGATTTTAATCGGCTCGTTAGGATTTCGGGCACACCAGAGTGGATTGTAAACTAGGGGATCTTAAGTAAATTTTCGTATTCCTTGAGAAAGGCATATTATGTCTTCGAAAATCTGGTGGCGCAGTGTGAGTCAGAAGTGGTAATGTGTGAGAAGTTGCAGTTTTGATGCAACTTTTTATTATCCTCAATGCTGGATTCTGTCAATTTTTGCGCGTACGAGCTATTAAGCGACACTGGAGCGCAGTATTCGGCAGCAGAATATATCAGACATAAGGAAGAGCATCGCAGTGTCGTAGCTCTTGAGCCCCATGATGATAATGCGTGATCTTAGTTCGCCTTGCTGTCGTGTTTTGTCAGATGTTTCTTGTAGGAGAGGGTTCTATCATTAGGCCGGCCGCGGTGGCCGAGGAGACTAAGGCGCTCCAGTCACGGTCTGCACGGCCACTACGGTCGGGGGTTCGAATCCCCCCTCGGGCATGGATATTTGTGCTGTCCTAGTTCGTAAGTAGTTTGTAAGTTTAGGGACTGATAACCCCGTAGTTAAGTCCCATAGACTATACAAACATTTGAACATTTTTTTTCTATCATTACTCCTACAGAAGACATAACTTCTCATTGGTCATCATGTAGTTAAGGTGAAAGTGGCTTACGTCGGTCGTCGTTGGTGTTAGTCTCCGCTTTTCGAGATATTCATCCTGTGTTCTTAGATCTGCGGAAAGGATTACCTCGCCAGATTCAAGATTTCTCTGTTGAGTGGCCAAAGCAAGATCGTCTACGCAAATAAACTTTCTTTATTCTATTTAAGGGAGGTCACATGTATATAAGTTGAACAGAATTGGTGCCAAAACTAAGACATGAGGAAAACCATTATCAAATTTCTTCTGTTGCTTAGTTGATTTCTTCGGACCACTTGGATGTTTTTTCGGAATACATGCTATTGTGAGCCTGATTTTCGTTTGGAATTGTATTACACTTGCAAATTTAACAGGAGAGATTAAGTCACGCAACTGGATTTTTTTTTTCTTTTTTTTTTTTTTTTTTTTTTTTTTTTTTTTGTAGAATAATTATTTTCACAGCAATGGGGCTTATGATGTTGCAGTTTCCTGCCGCGAAGTAAGTAGACGCTAATATGAATGAAAAGACAACTTCTCTATCGTTCTCACATGTCACATCCTAAAATCGATTGTCTGAATTTAGTTAAATGCTCACTGAGACAAAGAAGACCGCCGACAGGGAGCTCACGGTTCTTTCATAGGTACGTGCGTGGCGAGTACGGAGCCCTAAGCTAGTGCAGTCTTCCTTCCTCGTTTCGTCCTATGACTGTATTTCCTTTTCCTTCCCCCCCCCCCCCCCCCTTTCCTACCCTCATTCTTTCCGCTTCCCACTGGGACACTGATGACGTAGGCAGTTGGGTCCCCCTGTCCCAAACAACCAACCAACAAAGAAGACGATGGACAAAACCGGTCAAGTAGTGAATACCGGATGTTGCCGCTGAGGCAGGTGATGTAAGTAGCAGGCGGTGATTGCCGCTCAGTCAGCTGTGGTGTGGAGCGCGGTTTGTTTACCGGCGCCGCGTGCCGCAGGCTGAGTCAGTCTGCAAAGGTCACCAGGGCCGCCGCGCGACCCCGCACACGCAGCACGCGCTGCCTGCCGGTCGCATCCACTCGCCTCTCCACCTGCTAGAAGGTTGAGAAAGGAGAAATTACTACTGCATGCAGTGACGTTTGCTTCAATTTCTGAATTTTGTAGTAGTCACGAACGAAGGAAAAAGCCACACAGCTAAAACGGTTATTCCAAATGACCAGCGACAGATTCATGTAAAATAAATAATAATTAGGACGCGGGGTAACCCAACACCACCTAGAAGACAAGGCCTTACAACAGGCCGTGCCTACGTCACACACGCTCCGGCCGCCACCTCACTGGCTGTTGGCTGGGGCACGCATACCGCCGCGTGACGGCCGGGGCCTCTAAGTGTGACGTAGGCACAGCCTGTTGTAAGGCCTTGTCTTCTAGGTGGTGTTGGGTAATCTATATCTATAAATGTGAATGTCTGTTCGGTGTGCGTTCATCGCGTCTGAACCACAAGACATAAAGAGCTAAAAATTTGTACAATTACTAATATCTACCCGGGGAAGGCTTTGGGCACGGTTTTATGGCGATCGGATAGCTATGTATCTATATATATTAATGTGAATGTCTGTTCAGTGTATGCTTATCACGTCCAAACGACAAGACGCAGAGACTTAAATATTTGAACAGTTACTAATTTATACCTGAGGAAGATTCTAGGCAAGGTTTTATAGCGATCTGATAGAGATTTACTAATTTGAAGAATATAACGCGAAATGCGCAACAATAATTACTCTTTGAAAATTGTTTTATTGGTTGCATTGTTGCTTGAGGGTTGATAATGATAAAAGGGTCGAGTATATTAGGATGGGAAGTTATCGGTGTATATAAAATTCTACCTGTGTGTGTGTGTGTGTGTGTGTGTGTGTGTGTGTGTGTTAATATTTCGCTCTGCAGCGAAAACTACAGAACGTAAACGAATGGTCTGTGTGTAATTGTTGTCCGAAGTCTCCCGTTGTACACCATAGCAGTTCCATGCCGATAAATATAAGGAGGTGGAAGATATGGTGGTTGAAAGTCGTCAAATTATTTTAAAAAATCGGACTGAAGGCCAGCGAAACGTGATGCCACAGACCATATCTTTGGTCTATGCGTGCTACAATGTCTTCAGCTCTTTCTCTGTAAGGATAAGCATACGAATAAGGAAATATAAGATTAAATAAATAAAGCAGTAAAAAAGAAATTTCTTTTAATTCATCTCTTTAAAAAAAATCGATTTGACGTTTCGCGCATCGCCAGTCTCATAGCACACTACTGATAGCTTATCTATCATAGTCAACCAACACGCGAGCGGAGCCGCGGGTTTAAGCTAGTAAGTAAATAATTAGTGTTCATTTCGAAAGTTTCTTCTATATGTGCTTTTCTTTTTACCATAGACATGAGCATTTAATTTTTATTTTATGCACATATATTTTGAGGGTTACTCAGAAAGTAGGTTACGTTTTGGCATTAAAGAAAACTAAGTACAAGAAAAACATTATATACATCTAAAAGAGCGACTACAATACTACATTTTCACATAGTCACCAAACAAATTGAGGCACTTACCATAGCGGTGGACAAGCCGCCTGAGACTTGAGCCAGTGAGTCACGCCCGCCTGGAGTTCCGCGTCGTCATCAAAGCGCTGCGTTGCAAGCCATTTCTTCGTCTTGGGAAACAGTGGCAGTCACTTGGTGCAAGATCGGACCTGTAGGGCGACAAGATCGTCAGTCACAATGAACGGACGTTCACTCTTCATCATAAACGTTGGGTCGAGCACTTTTAAACCGAATGCACCATTTCCGGATGGAACATCCACTCATTCCGTTCTTTCCGTACACTTCGCACAATTCACGATAAATTGCTTTATGTTTTATGTTTTCTGCCAACAAAAACAGCATCACAAATAGCGCCTCACAAGTGGCGGGATTTTCGATTGCATCGCACATTTTGAATTATAGTATCGAAAAATCTAGACTCAAAGACACGTTCATGTTGTTACGGCTGAATGCTGACCGACCTTCCATAGCACGCACATAATTATCAAAATATACGCGAACGGCGCGCGCTTAGCACCATCAGAAGTAAACTTTCCCTACTTTCTGAATAGACCTAGTCGAATTTTGTAAGTTTCACTGGTTTCCATGTATAATTAATAGTAAAAAATCAATACTTCATTTCTCGTGTTCTTCTCTAACGTGAAATAACTTGCAGAAAACGTTTACTTCAACGTAGCTGTGAGATACGTTTTGTCGTAGGTCCAGTGCACCACTTTTAAAATATGTAGATTAAACTCGTTGTCATGTATACAATATTAATACAGTATTTCAGTCTCGTTTTTGGAGGTGTACTGTTACGTATATTGCATCACAAGAAGTGACATACGAAATAAGTCGTGTTAAGACTTGATAAAAATAGACGTGGGAACCGTGAGTAGGGTGTCGGCATTTTGTCATGCAGAGATAAGTAAGATCCTGTTTCTCACAGATAAGAACAGTGAAACATGCTTGTAGTTACAGTACATCCTTGGCGAAACTTCGCGTCGCCATTGCTTTGTGGATACAACGAGTAGCGTAACACTAAGGAACTGGCTGCTGTATGCAGGCCCAAAGCTCATTTCAATGTTATTACTCGGCACGCTCCAAATTGTCATGTACAACATAAAGCAGTGCAGAGAATACAGGGGGTGGTATATAGACATCACAAAAAGGAAACGCATGTAATGCAATCAAGTGCAGGTCCACCACCCGTCATACATTTCCGAACCGTATAATGAGAGTGGTCGCACACGTTCTTAGACATCAAGGAATCGTCGTCTTAGCATTAAAAGGAAGTGTGTGGGGTAAAATCGTAGAGGGAGACCGAGGGTCAAACACAGTAAGCAGATTTAAAAGGATGTAGGTTGCCGTACGTATTATCAAATGAAGAGGCTTGCATAGGACAGGGTAGCGTGGAGAGCTGCATTAAACCAGTCTTCGGACTGAAGACAATATATATGAGAGTGTCGCGTAAACATCGGCTTATCATAGTCACGTGAAATTTCATTCGTTCCGGATCATTTAGACGAATACCAACCATAGTTTAAGAGGACACGAGGGCATCATTTTTGCGTGCAGTGGGAGAGGAATACTGTCGATCAGAAACGGTTGATTATTAGCTTCGTATGCCGTGAAATAACAGATGCCAATAGCAGAAAAAATGCATTCGTTTTAGTGGTGATTTACTCCTTTATTCATCAATTTTTGTGATACAGCAGGACAAAGTGCAAACCAATATGCTCCACCTAAGTCCGTTAAACATGGTTTGGCATTGCCAGTTGTTTAAACTAGTGCGAGGAACGTAGCATTTATGCACATGCCAAACGACCGGAGGGTTAATAGTTGCTAAGTGAGAATGAGTATTCGCTTAACCCTTTAATGCATAACTTTTTATTTGCAGTTTTAAAAACATACCATGATTAATATATAGTGCGTATATACTGAAAAAATTATTATGCACTTCTAGCAACGGAAAGTTCATAGCTGATCACCTATATAGTGCTTCTATGATGTACCCGATGCAGTGAATGTCACTATTATGCCTCTAATCTTTTCAGAAAGTACCTCACAAAGCAACAGTAGTAAGTGATTGACTACTTTTACATGGCAAAGGAGGAATACTATAGTAAACATTTTAGGAGTAACTCAGCGCAGCTATCTGTCTAACTGATTCAGTAGCCCTCTGCAGTTTATAATTTGTAGGACGAACTACATGCATGTGTAACACTATGCATAGAAGCAGTTACAAATGAATTTGTGGTAAAATGTTGATCAGTTTGAGAAATCATCGAAAAAATAAGGTATGTAGCTAATGAGGTACACTATGCATTAGAGGGTTAAACCATCGGACGTTAGGCGGTTGTAGGCGTTATGTGACGATGGTGAATCCCGATATTGTCTGCAAGGCTGTGGGTGCCTGTCCAAGACGAAGTAGTGATCTGTGTCAGAGACTTGCGTCGAGAGCGATAGTCTTTTTCTTATGGTTTATCCCCTGCAAAGGAAGACTTTATGAAAACATTGCATGTAAAAGAATATATTCTCCATCGAAAATGGAATAATTTTAACACTAAGATGCATGTATAAATGTTAAGCTAATTATATTACAGTTTTGCTTTAAACTGGTATACTTTCTTCCTGCGTGCTAATTTCAATTTTCTTATTTATGTGTGAGAGTTTAATGTCAACAAAAAGGCCCATTCAGCTTTTGAAACAAGTGCGTGAAAGCAGCCACAGTTTCAGTCCAGAACAGCGAAACGCAAGGAAATCAAAGTTTTGTAGCCAGATTTCCAACTTATTTCGGGTGTTCGCCGAAAAACTTTACAGGTATAAGCTTTTGTTGTTGTTGTTGTTGTTGTTGTAGCAGCTAATAAATGAGTACAACAGGAAAAGAGGCGGGTAAGGAAGGATGTTGGGTATACACGTGCCCTCCGCAGCATGCCAGAAGGTGGGATGGAGGCTACAGATGAAAAATATTAATTAATGTAGGTGTAGAGAATAGAAACTATTAAGAGATTACAAAGGACTTACAATAAAAAAGGAGCAAACTGCGTACAGCATCGTTATGGGTTGGAGCCTGGCATCATATCGCTGCATGAACCTTAATGTTTTGCTGCTATAGTGTTGGGGGAGTTGTTGACGTTGGTAACGACGTGCTTCCCCGCCCCACGGACGGCGACGACGTTTGACACACTGCGGTTTCAGATTACAACCAGAGTATTACGTTACCTACGTCGTCGGCATATGATGGTTTAAGATGACACTGAAATGATATTCTGATACTTTCCAAGGACTGGAGCGCAGGAATGGTGTAGGAGCCCACTAACGTTTGCGTTTATTTTATTCATGTTAACATTTTGTAATTCTATGTGTATCAGCTGACAGTATATCTTTTCCTGAATAAACGTAGAGCTGTTTGCAAGAAAAACTCGATAGGTCTCTGATTCGATCCAAATTTAGAATTACGCGGAGAATGAAGAAGCCATACTTGCTGGCAGTTAAACGGATTCCCCCAGGAAAACGCTAATTGTAACTCCCATCTCTGTTCATCAGCTTCAGAAACAAGTAGAAGAGCTCAGAAAGAAAATTAATCGTACAACACAATAAAATGGTAACTCCGATGAATGAATTATTAGGGATGCGAGAATTGACTTTTAATTAAGGTGTACTTGAAGTGCGCTTTTTATATTTAAATAAAACTTAAACAGTGAAGATCAATGAACTTCAGAAATGACAGAGGTAGATGCTGCAGAAATTGCTGTACATGTCTAATTCCATTCTGTGCCAATTCCTGGTGCAACAACCGTTTGTGAACTTTTTGGAAGAGTGCATTAACGGTTCCAAAAATGGTTTTAATTATTTACAACGTGTTTGGTCCTTTAGGGGAATCATCACATTATGTAAAAGACACGCGCTGAGCCATCATCAGTCACTGCTGCCACAAACTAATATGTAAAATTGATTAGGACAGGAGTGTTTAATAATTAATTTTACATTTTAATTCGCGGCAGCTTTGACTGATGATGGCTTCTCCCCTCTCAGACACACTTAAGAAGAGACACCTCAACCCCGTCTCACCCCTCCTCCCAGAAGAATAAATTGTCTGTGCCCCTGTTTACATTTGTAGTTTTGTGCTTCCTGATCTCTAGAGTCTAGATGCACCGGGAAGTCTGTATCTGTACTTTGCTACTTTGCTCGCGTATTCTAAATGCTGGATCGGACGGGCTACCAAAGCGTGATTTGGCTATAATGTTGTGTTATTATACTGCTATTCTTGCTTCTGCAGGACGTTATTTTTCGTTTTATTTGTTAATGACTTTTTGTATGTTACGTTTGAATTTAGGAATTATTTTCAGCTAACTTTTTTTCCCCTACTAATAGCGTATCTGCAAACTACAATTTTATATGCCTCTCTGCATATTGTATGTCATTCATTAAAAAGGTGCAGTTGAATCGCATTATGTAGGGTGTTTCACAAGTCGTGCTATCTAATTCTATACCTATTAGAGAGAACTTAGTAAATCAAGTTTTACATAGGAAGCCACGTCCGGAAAAGACATCCATCGACGCAATAAGCACGTATTCATCTTTGATACGAAAAAAACAAATACCTTTTACTGCAAGCTCTTTGTTTCCGCTTTTTGGGAGGACGATCTGTGGACAAATGAAATAAATAAAATCTAGTAAACATGGGTTCTAAAACGCATACCCGTTCTAAAACGCATTCTGCTCTTCATCTTTGATACGGTGGAATCTTTTCTACTGGTCAAAATGCTCGTAACTCTTACTGTATACATTCAGGAAATGGGTTCATTTGAAAAACTTTATTTCCAAAGTTCTCCCTAACACCTCTCCAGGTTTGCAACATGAATTGTTTGAACATCATGTATAATTTCCAAAAAATTATTTTACAGTTAATGCAATAGTTCTCTCTTACTTTTATTGATTAAAATTACAATAGTAATTTAATTTGTACTCATCGTATGTCTAATCGTCTCATTTTAACCAGTCTCATCAAGTAATCAGCCAGTAATCAAGTATATGTATCTATCTGTGCTATATTATTATTACAGCTAGCAGATAACAAATGACGTTGAAAGTTACCGCTGTGGATAGCTATACCTGCCGAATAATAGATACTCTCTATGAAACTTCTACAAAACTGAACCCGATATTCGAGATCAGGTGTTTTTATTAACTGATCTCTTTCAATACTTCAAAAACGTAAAGAACTGACGTTACATTGACCAGAATAAATGATGGAATAGCTTTCGTAGGACGTAAGAGAATATGTCTCCGAAGTAAGTACCGAAAATTCAGCTTAATAGTGATTCGTTTTATCCGGGAAAGCTAATTAACTTGTATCAGTGACTTAAGTTTTCAAACCAATAAAACACCGTACATAAAATGACTGAGCAGATAGATTTATCATTTCTTTTAGCATTCTGTGTGCAGTATATGGGGTAAGTGGATTTGGAATATCTGCTTCCCACCTATTGTTCACCACACCATTCAAATTTTGTAGTTCAGGTAACAGAAAATCGAAAATCAGTGAACGTTTTCATATTTTCAAAGAACTACAGATATAATTTTGAAAGAATTGAAAAATAAAAATGTACGCCCAACGTGGGGCTCGAACCCACGACCCTGAGATTAAGAGTCTCATGCTCTACCGACTGAGCTAGCCGGGCGACTGAGGGAGTGGAGTTCCGTAACGGTATTTGCCGGGTACGACAGCCGTTAACTTGGAGTTTGATTTATGATATTGTCGTGTCGTGATTCACCACGGGATTAACTTCAGTTGACATAGTGGGCAGGAGTTAGCGGTTATTACGCTGCGGCGTTGACAAGTTTATGTGCGTGTTCACTCTTCGGCGGGGCTCTTTGTGTGCGCTAATCGTGTTTGTCGATGCGTTGTAATCTCCCAAGTGATTGAACAGCTTTACAGCGTGTATCTGGCAGAGTCATTGAAGAAAATAGCAATACACGACGTCCTGTTTTTCGCTTACACGATATAGAACCTTCAAAGGTCGTTTACTCCACTCAGTAATAACGACGATAATTACCTTTTGTCCATACTTTCAATATAAATTTGTTGCAAGGCCAAAGGGGCTTAAGTAAAAAAATGTGAAAAAGGGCATAAGTCGACTAAGCCCTGTAAACCGCATTTAACTGAGTAAGTTACATCTTACATAGCTGTTGTTTCCCTTTCAGACGAATCACTACCTGGGAAGCACGACAAAAAGGTCGTTATTGCCAAGGAGGTTAGAATACACCTCCTTGCTTATTGCTACAGCTAATGCCTGTTGTACTCTACTTTTATATCATTTCCAAGACAGTTTGAAAGTGATGCAGTAGGGAAGCATTCGAAGAATCCTAGTCTTGCTGGAATCATGTGTAATTTTATTCGTTGTTTTTAACATTAGCATTCGTTGTACGCTATAATTGTTTTTGACACAGTATTTTGCCTGTTATTCTCCAGAGGTCATTTGTTTTTCGTTTATAAAGATGGAGAAACAGAAGACTAGAAGGAAATGCTGGAAAGCTGTACATACCCCTTTTTTCAGTATTTCTTTTAATCCTTAAACGTAGTTGTGACCTCTTAAATAGAAATGCTGCTCTGGGATACCACATTTGACATTAGCCATGAAAAGAAATTTTTTTCTACTTTAATCGAAAATGTTTAGTCATAAATCGAATATTTGCTTGCATCAGAGTCTGGAAGATTACTTTGACATAAAAAAACTCAAATCACAAAATAAAAATAAGTTTATGTAACAGTGAAACGGTGAAATGAAACATAAAAAATCAGTGTAGTTTATTGTATAATAAATAACAGGAAACAGTAATAAATAGTTGTAAGATGTACATACCGGGTGTGGAAAACTAGAAGCATATAATGAACTTCACAATCGAGTTTATACGCAATTTTTCACAAATGTTCAGTATTCAAGTAAGTTCTCCATCCCGCACTCTTTAGACGTCACTGAGACAGGTTTGCTGATCTGCACCACTGCAACAGCCGTAATATCGAATGATCTTTTACTTGCCGACACAGTGGCAGAGTGTTCAGTGTCAGCTTTATGAATCCAGATGAGGACTTGGGATTTTTCTGAGATGTATCTTCAGAACTTAATTCTTTTGATAGTCAGTCGTACACGAACGAGAGCTCGAAGCCTTAGTATTGAGAAAAACTATTTAAGCCTAAAAATAAAATATTTAGTTGATAAATCTCCGCAATCCACCCAAAGGTGCGTAGCGTAGGGTACGTAGAAAGCTACAGTGCTGAAAGTAGGTTATCATCTGATGGCTAGGAATGTGGAGCCGCCATCAACAGAATAACCAACTGAGAAAACGGCACGCGTATACAGTTTCACTGCTATCGTACATGGCTCCACAACTCCCTTTGTGGGTTAATGTTTCTATTTAATAACCTTTTTCTCATCTTCATCTTTAAAAATTTCCCCGTATACTGTATAAAGGTGTGTTCATAAATGGCACAAAGGAAAATAACTGTACTGACGATTCCACTTGTTCTAACATTGTTTATCAGCACTGGAACGGAGAATACAGTGCAATTGCCTTATCCAAACGAGGCTGCACTGATCGTCAAAAGCTAAGTAATACCGTGTAAGACCTTCACGAGCTGCATGCAGAGATTCTGCTGGGAGACGTAACTGTGTTCCGCAGCACCCTTGTTTGCTCATCCATCTCGGTTATTCGCCTATACCACTTCGTCATAGAGCAGGCAGACATTTTATGAAAATATTAATAGTAAATTGGCAGGCAATTTGCAGATGATGCAGCTATCTGTAATGTGGTACTATCAGAAAAAATGTGCTCAAATAGCCAATCGCGTCTTTATAAGATTTCAGAGTGAAGCAAGATTTGGCAAAATGTTTTACTTACACAGAAATATAAAAGTGTACTCTTCGGGAAACGCAGAAAATTAGTATCCTGTGACTACGATATCAGATAAAACAGTTGGATTCAGTCGGTTCACACAAATACGAGGATGTAACAATTTATATGGATGTGAAATGGAATCGTCTCTCAGACTCAGGGCACCCTCAAAATTGCCGAGGTGTGGTGGCTTGCGTGCCTCAATGCTACAGACAGCCGTTCCGTAGGTGCAACCGCAACGGAGGGTTATCTTTGGTTCCTAAAGAGGGGCAGCAGTCTGTTTAATTGTTGCAGGGGCAACAGTCTGGATGATTGACTGTGCTGGTCTTTTTAACATCAGCTAAAGTGGCTTTGCCATACAGTTACTGCGAACGGCTGAAAGCAAGGGGAAACTGTAGCCATTACTTTCCCCTGGGATATGGAGCTCTACTATGTGTGTAAGTACGAATATAATACGATGGCTTCTTCTTGGGTAAAATACGGATCTTCAGCCGGGGACTACTCAGGAGGGTGTACCGATTATTAATATTAATTAAACAAGGAGGCCAATGAAACTTCTATAATTCAAAAGGTGCTGTTTCGTAGATATGACAAATCTACATCTACATGGGATACTCTGCAAATCACATTCAAGTGCCTGGCAGAGGGTTCATCGAACCACCGTTATGCTATTTATCTCCCATTCCATTCTCGAATAGCGCGCGTGAAGAAAGAACACCTGAATCTCTCCATTCGAGCTCTGATTTCTCGTATTTTATTCTGATGATCATTTCTACCTATGTAAGTGGGAGTCAACAGTACATTTTCGCATTCCGAGGAGAATGTTGGCGATTGGAGTTTCGTAAGTAGACCGCGCCACAGCGATAAGCGCGATTATTGTAATGATTCCCATCCCAGATCCTGTATCATTTCCGTAACGCTGTCTCCCCTGTATCGTGACAATACGAAACGACCTGCCCTTCTTTAGACTCTTTCGATGTCCTCCGTCAAACCCAGCTGATAAGGATCCCATACTGGGCAGCAATACTCCAATAAGGACGAACAAGCGTAGTGTATGCAGTTTCTTTTGTAGTTCTGTTGCATGTTTTAAGCGTTCTGCCAATACAACGCAGTCGGGGTTCGCCTTTCCCACGACATTATCTACGTGTTCTTTCCAGTTTAAGTCTGAAGTAATTAGTAATTCCTAGGTATTGTGTGGAGTTTACGGCCTTCACTTTTGATTGATTTACCTTGTAAACAAAGTTTAACGGATTCCTTTTCGTACTCATATGGACGACTTCACACTTCATTATTTAGAGTCAGTTGCCAATTTTTACACAATAGTTATATCTATTCAGATCGTTCTGCAGTTGGTTTTGATTTTCAGATGAATTTACTAGACGGTAAATGACGGCGTCATCTGCAAACAACGTAATAGAGCTACTTAGATTTTCCCCTAAATCGTTTATGTAAATGAGGAACAGCAGAGGACCAATAACACTACCCTGTGGAACGCCCGATATCACCTTTATTTTAGTCGATGCCTTACCATCGATTACTACGAACTGTGTCATCTTTGACCGGAAATCACCTATCCAATCGCAAATTTGTGGCGATATACCTTACAACTTGTACAAAAACCAGACAGCGGTTATCAGAGTTGAAGGACATGAAAGGGAAGCGAGTAAGACAGGGTTGTAGCCTTTCTCCAATGTTATTCAATTTGTACATAAAGGAAAGCAAGGAGAAATTTGGAGAAGGAATTAAATTTCAGGTGGAAGAATTAAAAACTGCGTTTTGTCGACGACATAGTAATTATGTCAGATACAGCAAAGGACCTGGAAGAGCAATTGAACGGAATAGGCAGTGTGCTTAAAGGTGCATATAAGATGAACATTAACACGAGCAAAACTAGGGTAATAGAGTGCAGTCTAAGAAAGTCAGGTGATGCTGAAGGAATTAGATTAGGTAACGAAACAATAAACGAGGTAAATGAGTTTTTTTACTTGGGCAGTAAAATAACAAATGATGGTCGCAGTACAGAGGATATAAAATGCAGGATGGCAATGGGTAGAAAGGTATTCTTGAAAAAGAGAAATTTGTTAACATCGAATAATGATTTAAGCCTAAGGAAGTTCTTTCTGAAGGCATTTGTGTGGAGTGTTGCCTTGTATGGGAGTGAAAATGGATGGTAAACAGCGCGGACAGGAAAAGGATAGAGGCTTTTGAAATATGGTGCTACAGAAGAATGCTGAAGATTAGGTGGGTAGATCGCATAACTAATGAAGAGGTACTGAACAGAATTGGTGAGAAAAGGAATTTTTGGCATACCTTGACTAAAAGAAGGGATCGACACATTCTTAGACATGAAGAAATTGTGAATTTAGCGTTGGAGGGAAGTGTGTGGGGTAAAAACCGCAGAGGAAGACCAAGAGATGTATACAGTAAGCAGATTCAAATGGATGTAGGTTGCCGTTCTTATGTGGATTTGAAGAGGCTTGCTCAGGATAGGGTATTATGGAAAGCTGCATCAAATCTGTCTCCAGACTGAAGACCACAACAACAACAACAACAACATATCATAACCACGCAACAATTGATAGTGTTAAAACGAAGTAGACGCTTTCGTATAGATAACTCTGATGTTGCCTTCTCCATCTTGCATTAAAGTCTTTAAGCGTAATAGTAATATAATGATTTTATAACCCTTGCGAATACTGCACACCGTTAGTGGCTAGTGAGAAAAGTGGAAATGTAAATATTTATCAAATCATAATATTTTGTTTTAGATTTAAACAGTATATACAATATTAATTTTTTACAGTAGTTCCCTACAGTGATAGCTGTGTCGACCCTTAGGTTTACTTTACACTTATATTTTTGAATGTCTTTGTCCGTGACTGAAAGTAGGATCAGGCATTATATTTTTGAATGTTTTTGTTCGAGACTGAAAGTTGGATCAGGCATATAGATTCCGACTCGATCAAGTGTTCTTAGGCCAAAACGAACTTCGAACCTTAATTAGAAGATATCGTTGCTGGAACGACAACAAATGTTGGGAAAAATGGAAATCACGTCGAATGTGCTCTCATAACTTTCTTCCGAATAACTGACACAAGTGTTTAAAACCGCGAATGAAACAGTTTGATCCGATGAGCGTTCTTAGGCCAAAAACAACAGCGCACCGTAATCAGAACTGAAGGTATCGTAAAACGAACTGGTTAAAATATTCACGATATGGACAAAAGGATATTGCATTTGAGAATAAATACAGAAAGGCAAGAGGTAAATGAATTCTCATACTTGCTGGCAGATCTGTGGATGAATTCCTTTGGTTTAAAACAAACATGAAGGAAATCGGGTAGAAGGGCCTGGTCGAACTTACTTTAGTTTTTTGTAATACATAAGACAATACGTGAGCCATTAACGTCTGGCAACCGTACTGATCAGGTGCTATGATAGAAATGAGACACTAAAGTAAAAACGTTTCGTGAAATCACATTCTAGGAACGTTCATGGTTTGTTTTCTCCCCTCCTCTCCCTAAGGGACCAAACTGCCGAGGTATCGATATCCACACTTACACATTGACTTACGCTAAGGACAACTCACACACCCATGCTCGAGGCAGGACTTGGCAATCCCTGGCATAACGCCCCAGACCGCGCGGACGTTCATGTTTAAATGGTTCATTGCAGTAATACACGCATACAGGCCAACTACAATGCCACAACTTCTAGGTCGATCATTGTGTCAGCAATGCAAATCAAAACATTGTAGTGACGAAGTCTGTAAATATAGTTGTTTATTGGATCCGTTATTTCACTTAGTTTCTGTAACATTAACTTTCTTAACAACGTTAACAAAAAGAAAATTGAAGTAACTTTTGATTTCTTAATTTTGAATACCTATGATGTTGAAAAGAGGAAATTAACAAAGGTAGTAGGCAGGGAGAGATGGTCGGAGAAAGGAGAAACGAGAGAGATGGAAGACTAAAGTAGGGGAAGGAAGAGATGGGAAGAGGCAGGGGATGGATAGAGTAGGAGGAGGTGGGGAGTAGGTGGAATGATGTACACAACTATTGCTTGCATGCCTCAACCGATATTTGTGTATATGCAGCACAAGAGCCAACAAAAAAATTTAGAAAATCCTCTGCGTTGCCACTAAATAATTTTCTGACAGAAATCTTTTTTCTGACTCTCATTTGATTCCTCATATCCACATAAAAGCAAAGTAGGATATCGATTTATTTGATGTACTTTCTCCGTGTTGCTCTGTTTGCAAGAAATTTTTCATTTACGTTTTCATTCATTTCATATAACACTGAGCATAATGCGAAGCTTGACGTTTTAGTTAGAATAAATAATTAAGGAAACGACATAACACCTAGAGTTTGCTTCAACTCCGGGAAAGAGAATTTACGGCAGACAACACTAGAAGTAGAAAGCGGAATGCGAAGCTCAGTCGGTTAAACCGCAAAAGAGATTGGAGCAATTGAGCGCGCACAAAATTTTCTCGCACCAAGGCCGCGACGTGTAACCAACAAAGGTAACGCCAAACCAAAGTTTCAAAACGTGCTCACTCGTAATAACCGTCTGACGGGCTACCAGAAAACAGGATTAGATGAATGTAATAGGCATTCCGTTCTGCTGCTGCGGTCCACACCAACAGTGCCATGCAGATCGCTTTTTCTTCCCGCCTGGTAAGGTTTCGGATTTAGAAAAAGCGAAAAAAAATCTATTCGAGGGCATTTACCATGGAATATGATTGCAATTGTACGTAAAATACTGTGAGTTGGTAGAAAACACTATAATGCCGCATTTATTACACCTACTTGGATTACAAGTTTAATCTTTATCTCTGCATGAGGCCATTTATAACTGAAAAAAAATTACTGGTTGTACAAAACCCCGTAATTAACGTTTGAACGCAGTATAGAAAGATGAATAATTATGGGCAGCTGATAGTTCGTGATATTTACACGAAATTATTTTGACTATCATTTCCGTGATGGAACTTGCACAAATCGGACTTTGTTGCGATTAAGAAATGATTGCAGGTTCTTCATATACATACCGGTAATTTGAAAAGTAAGTATAGGTAAATATGTATCATTAACCATTTTCGCGCCATGACTATTGTTCACAGTTATTGATCGTTCGTAATGACACACGAACTGCCATTACAGATCACACTCATAAAAATTCTGAGGTTTTTAGAAAAAACATAATAATAAATTGCTGTTTCATGCTTAATCGCATATTTATTCAAATAACGACCAACACTCACATAAATCCATTTCCTGCGTGTAGAAGAAGATTCCTCTCTGATAAAGTTCCCAATTCAAGTGAAGTTGTTAATACCATTAAGAACAATGGCCGACTGAAAACAATTGCATAGCTTTCTCCTTATACAAAGGAATAAATTACGTTCAGCCGGTGTTAAAGAAAGGAGAAGGCGGCCAAAAGGATGATTATCTCTGCCTAAGTGCTAAAGACCACTCGTAATGCTTCATACGTATTCCTCCTTAGGACATCATAATAGGATTCTCTATTGCCGGCCGCGGTGGCCGAGGCGACTGAGGCGCTCCAGTCACGGTCAGCACGGCCACGACGGTCGGGGGTTCGAATCCCTCCTCGGGCATGGATATTTGTGCCGTCCTAGTTCGTAAGTAGTTCATAAGTCGTTTGTAAGTTTAGGGACTGATGACCCCGTAGTTAACTCCCATAAGCTTAACAAACATTTGAACATTTTGATTCTCTATTAGTTGTTTGACTATGAGGTATGGACTCAGTTCTGGATAATCCGACAAGTAACGGAAAAAAGACACTAAGATTTGATGTTTAATTCAACCTAACGGGTTTTTTTAGGCGTGGTCCAGATGACCTGGGACCCAGAATGGTATTTTTACTCTGGAGTGAGTGCTGATATGAAACTTCCTGTCAAAGTATGTCGAATCGGGAATCGATACCAAGACCATGGAGACGGATCATGGGTCGTACTCGGATAGCTTAACTGATAAAACGCTTCTACGCCTACGGTCTTGGGTTCGTGTCCCGATCCGGCACACTGTTCTGATCTGGGAGGAAAGCAGTTCCTTCAATTCCCTGCAAACATTCACGTGATGCTCTCCTGTCCATCTCTTAGCAGTGGTGGGACGAACTATGCAGCAACCGTCATATCCAATTTTTCTGACAAAATCCAGTGACTTGTGCCACATGGGAATCCGTCGATGTTATAGATATCGTGAGCGACCTGCGTAGAATCGTTTACAATCGTCTCCGAATTGAATTGACGTTTTCTGGTAAGGTGGTAAGATGGTCATTCCGAAAGTTCAACATAAAACTGGAGAAAAATTCCTCCTTGTGCAAGACACTTTTTTGTATTTATTCATCCAACAATGTTTCAACTCTTACGTGTTATCTTCAGTGAGTTTTTAGCCTTTAATTTCTGGAAATTATTGTTACAGTTTTTGTGTGGGTTGTATAAACATTTACTGATATTGATTACATTTGTTTATGGAGTTCCAAATGCTCAAATCCCTTATTACATCAAAAGTAACAAACGTTTTCGCATATAAATGAGTTCTTCATTTACAATATGAGTATAGAAAAGATGGACTTCGTCCCCAGTTTATTGTAGCGAGCTTGGAAACATGAAGAACTGAACATCAGATGTTTCCATAGTCTATGGGACTTAACTACTGGGTTATTAGTCCCCAAACTTACAAACTACTTATGAACTACTTACGAACTAGGACGGCACAAATATCCATGCCCGAGGGGGGATTCGAATCCCCGACCTTAGTGGCCGTGAAGACCGTGACGGATCGCCTCAGTCTCCTCGGCCACCGCGGCCGGCAACTGCAATATCCACATGATGATAATCATCATAATCATCATCGTCACCGCCGCCATCATTATCACCGTTAATAGAAGTCCTGTATTTATTAAAAGTTTAATCATCCATCTATTTTGTGTCTGGTCCAAAGCTTCATCACAGAATGCAATAATAATATTTTATCCGTAGCTTACAAACTACTAAAACTAAGGTAAACTAACCTAAGGACAACACACACATACACACACCCATGCCCCAGGGAGGACTCGAACCTCCGACGGCGAGCAACCGCTCGCTCCGCAGCGAGGCGCCTTAGACCGCTCGGCTACTCCACCGCGGCTCGCTCTCATTCATGAAGCATTGTCTGAGGTGAAAGTCACATTTCGCGTAGAGGAAAAAAAACCTAGTTCCAACCGTATGTCCACCCCCGTTATCTTCGTAATATGGTGAATCATCGTAAATGTCTTTGAAGGACTTGTTTGTGAGGCGCAGGTGACCTGAGGAAAAGGCTGGTTTTGTGGTAGTGTCGAGATAGGGCCGTGTCTCAAATCAAATGTTTGTAGAACTTATGGGACTTAACTACGGGGTCATCAGTCCCTAAACTTACAAACTACTTATGAACTAGCTAAGACTAAGGACGGCACAAATACCCATGCCCGAGGGGGGGGGATTCGAACCCCCGACCGTAGTGGCCGTGCAGACCGTGACTGGCGCGCGTCAGTCCCCTCGGCCACCGCGGCCGGCCTCCGGGCCGTGTCTGAGAGACAGAGCTGGCAGCCTCGTTGGCCGTAATTGCCCTTACGTGAGAGCCGCGGAGCCGTCGTGGTGACGTCACACAGGCCGCAAGTAGAAGACGCTCGCTCCCGGTGACCGGCTGTGGACAGCCTGCAGCCTGGTGACGATACCGCCTTACTTTTGCTGACCGTTGCCATTACCTTTGCTGGAAGTGGGGGACGCTCTGTTCACGTTGGATGAGCTGTAACCAGTTCAGGATAATAATAGCTGCTGACCAAACAGTAGGATGACGGAGCGTGACAGTTACGAAGAACTCATTAATTTGTACAAAAGTGAGGAAAGAAACCGATCGTGACCTGGTTAAAGAAATCGTCCCAAAACTTGTTTCCAATTAGAAGCGAAACCGTGGAATGATAGGATCGCGATTTGGATCTCGTCTTTTTCCTAGTGCTACAGCGGTGTTTTGGTGAGGGTGCGCCCTTCGGGAATGGCTGCGCGGCCTGAGGCGCCATGACACGGATTGTGCGACCGTTCTCGCTGTAGATTAGAGGCCTCTCTCGGACATGGGTGTATTCATTGTCCTTATCATAAGTTAGTTTAAGGAGTCTGTAAGTCTTTCAAATGTCTGTAAATCTATCGGACCAAACTGCGTGGTCATCAGTCCGTAGCTTAAACCTAGGTAAACTAACCTAAGGACAAACACACACACCCATGCCCCAGGGAGGACTCGAACCTCCACGGCGAGCAACCGCGCGCTCCGCAGCGAGACGCTTTAGACCGCTCGGCTACTCCACCGCGGCTGTAAGTCTTTGGTCCTTTAGATTTTTAAACATTTGAACATAGGTGTGACATCTGGCTAGTCAGGTCAAATGGTTATAAATTGCTCACTTTTTGGTCAGTTGAAGAAATAACATGTATTTTGATACTGTAATTTGTAAGAATCTTTACTGATAATTGCGGCCCATTGTGAGCCAAGCATGGAACAGATTAATTATTCATTAATAAGTTACATGAAAAAGGCCGCTCTAACCGAGTAACATTCCAGTTTAAAAATATGATGCTTCCCACAAAGGTAGAAGTACATAGTCACATTCAGTTACAATTTCAGTTTACAAACTTTATACACAATTATATTTACGACATACAAAATTGAAATAACGGGAAAAAGTTGGAAGTACATGTGTATAATATGATTTAGAGTATGAGTGCTGTTGTGTGTGTTGCCATTAAGGGTAGCCTAAATGGAGTTACTTGGCAAGGTTTAGCTGTCCATTGAAGCCAGTACATCTGGCGGAGCCAAGGAAATGTGGATTCAGAAAAAAATCACACTGTGGTTGTTGCCCTGCTAACTTTTATACATTTAAATGACTGTCATTTCTCAGCACATATTCGATATAGTATACTTTTGAGGACAAATACAAGCCTTCCAGATAACTGAACTGTGATTTATTAACGCAAAATCTCATCGATAAGTTCGACTTACGTATCTGGATAGTAACCAAATGCTTTACAAGAACTGACATTGTCAGCGGTAGTAGTAAACAGGAAATGCAAAACAAGTTTTTATCAATTATGACAAAATGTTTGTTAAGCTTTGCGGGGTCATCAGTCCCTAAACACTCGGCCACTGCGGCCTGCTTAATAATGACAGAATCAAGCCTTATCATTTTTGTTAAGTTCAGTACTGTTCTTGTTGTTGTTGTGGTCTTCAGTCCGCAGACTGGTTTGATGCAGCTCTCCACGCTAACCTGTCTTGTGCAAGTCTCTTCATCTGAGAAAACTTTCGGCAACCTACATCCTTTTGAATCTGCTTACTGTATTCGCCCCTCGGTCTCCCTCTACGATTTTTACCTCGCACACTTCCTTCTAATGCTAAGTTGACAATTCCTTGATGTCTCAGGATGTGTCCACCAACCTATCCCTTCTCTTAGTCAGAATACGCCAAAAATTCCTTTTCTCCCCAATTCTGTTGAGCATCTCCTCATTAGTTACGTGATCTACCCATCTAATTTTCATCATTCGTCTATAGCACCACATATCAAAAGCTTCCATCATCTTTTTGTCTGAACTCCTTATTGTCCGCGCTTCACTTTCATACAATGCTACACTCCAGACAAATGCCTTCATACTGAAATTGTGTACCACCAGGTCTTAGAAATTTCAAGGGAACGTGTGTCTCGTAAAAGTGAAAATTAGAAGTGGATGAAGGGAAAACGCCGAAACAAATTTAATAACAAGTTTACCTGTATAAAATAGCAGATGACTCTCATGTTCTGCTTGTACATCCATAGGTAATGCAGGTAAGTTTTTTGGGGGAAGCTCAGTGGATACACACTTGTTACCACAAATGTTATTGGCTCCGTGATATGGCGACAATGGCTTCACTTCCGTGGTGTTGAGGGCATATCCCCCTCGGCTGCGATGCTGCGGAGGCGGCTCGTCCACGTGGTAGCAGAGCGCAGCATGGCACTCGGTGGGCCCCTGCCACACTTGGCGAGCCACGAGCACCCTCGTACACTGCCGCTGCGCTGGGGACGCCGCCGCCTCTGCCTGAGCGTGCCTGCACCAGACACAGCACCGTCCCACCGAACAACCACCAATAAAGAAGGCTCAGGACATGCACAAACCAGCACATCTAAGGAAGCAGACTAACCAGAATCTGGGAAACAACACTAAAAGCGATAAAGGTCGACAAAATAATATGAACAACGCACAGTATTTCACATCTTGGTGCAATTTGCCAACACTGTATTAACAGTGAGAAATCAAATTAAATGTTTGTAAACCTACTGGACCAAACTGCTATGGTCATGAGTCCCTAGAATTACAAACTACTTAACTGACGCTAAGGACAAGATAGACATCCATGCCCGAGGGAGAACTCGAACCTCCGGAGGGAGCGGCCACCTAGTCCATAGCATGACGCCCTAGACCTCGCAGCCGTACCGCGTGGCTATCAACAGTGAGACGCACAACTGACCTGCGAAGTCTTCGCCGTTACGTTGCAGCATATTAAACGTTTTGTTCTGCGACGGTCAACACAAATGATCAGTGGAGTGTGGTATCTCTCAGATGTACATAAAGACCAAATCGATGGGGTGCAGTTAGTAGAGCATCTGCGACGAAAACGGCTGCACTGTTTATCGCATCACTAGAGACGGTATCCTCGGTAACGACAGCGTGCACAAAACATTGTAGACTATCATTGGCGGAGTGGAACAGTGGGAGAAACCCGAAGTTAAGTAACAACGACCGAAGAGCATTAAAAAGGATTGTGACCAGACAACATAAAAGTACCACGGCAAAAGCGACCACAAAGCTCATTTGCTGAAAGCAGTACGGTTGGAACCTAACATTCATGAAGGGCTGTAGTTGTTAAACCATAAAAAACGGAAGACAACGCAGTGCTGCGAAAGAAGTGGTCCCAGAATCATAAAACGTGGACACTACCTGTTTCTATCATAACCGTCACTGGTCAGATAACTGCGGATGAACATCTCAACATACTTGACAGCGAACCGCTTACCGTGATTTATTGCTGACAAACACTGCCATATTCTAGAATGATAATGCACCCACACACAGCAAAAACGTTTTGGGCGTGCATTGTTCAGTATCAGAAAATTATCAGACATCTCCTCTGGACAGCAAAATCGCCATATCTCAACAGATTTCAACCTTTATGGAGTTTTTTACAGCTAAGGGCGAGGACGACGGCATTTGAAGACCGCGATCAACCCTTCGGCATTGACCAGTGGCGTCATATCTGAGTCTTACAAGTAAGCTATGCTCGGTCAATGATGCAGATAAGATCCAACATATCATATGTTTTTCAGATGACATGGTGTCCTAAAACAGACCTACAGTGTGGTCGGAAATTCCCATTACAAACATCTAGGACTTGTAGAGGGTAGTGAGTACATAACATGTTTAATAGCAACTCATATCCGGAAACGTATCGTTTCGGTTCCACGACAGTTTCAGTTCAGATGTGTAACTCGTCAACGTCTGCTTAGGGACAGAGAAACGTCTCAGCGTTCCCTGTCCTGATATGCAAATGGGATGGAGTGTACCAGAACATACTTCGGAAGAACAATGAGTGTAACGACGGTGGAGGCCGCCACATAGAGCCACTGTTGTAATGCATCAGTACGTTGCGACGAGTGCCGTAGATGCTGGATTCTTGTTGTTGTCGACTAATGTAAACCATAAGGTGTAAATTGTAATGAAAATGCGTAATTAATAACGGAGCGATTCAGTATTCTTTTCAAATTGATTGCAACAATTGTACTGGGTCATGCCTAATTACATTCCTCAAGCAGAAGTAGATGAGGTAATCATCTGAATTCATACCGTCGTGGAACGGAAACGAAACGTTTCCAGACATGGATTCCTGTTCAAAATGTTATGTACTCACTACCTTCTAGAAGGTTGTAACGGGAATTTCCGACCATCCTTTATAGTTAATTCTTCCAAAGTGATCAGTTCAAATGTTTGTAAACCTATTGGACCAAAATACTATTGTCATCAGTCCCTAGACTTACAAACAACTTAAAGTAACTTACACCAAGGACAACACACTCAGCCATGCTGAGGGAGGACTCTAACCTCCGGCGGGAACGACCGCCCAGTTCGTAGCATGGCGCCATAGACCACGCGGCCATTTCGCACGGCAGTCATAAGACATACTAAAAGTATAATACAGCCTGTGAGTATAATGTGCCACAACTGTTGTGAAACGTGTTTGGACGCACACGAAACCTACTGCTCTAAGAATATCTCACGGTAAGAATTTGTAGCTTTTTATGTGCACCGGTCACTGTTAGTGTCAGGGTATTCTGATGATGACTTTCGTCGAAACGTGCCAAGTTGGATTAGTGAAGACATACTGCATCCAGTTCATGACTTTCAATCCTGCGACCAATAAAGGAAGCGTCAGAAGAGAATTAGTGACTACTATTTGCGCTACGAGTTGTTGATGGTGGGAAATGCATTGTCCGTTGATCACGAGTATCGGATGGACGGTATTATTACCTCAAGTGGTGCGGTACTGTGCACATCCGAATATACCTAGCGTCGATAATATCCCATTTCAAGTTTCAGAAAAGTATTCGACTCTCACAGTTTCCCTTGTTCTTTCTTGACTCCTAAATTTAAACTGTCTGTTTCATTTTCGTTGGCGTGTTGTGTTATTTTGTAGAATTTGTAGCCAAATGGTCCCCGACCTCCTTCCCTTTGCTCCAATTTTTGTAGTTTTGGAATGTCACATTCAGATGTGTAAATCTGAAGGACTTAACTGCTGCGGTCATCAGTCCTCAGGCTTACAAACGACTTTAACTTATGCTAAGGACAACACACACACACACACACACACACACACACACACACACACAAGCGCGCGCGCTCGAGGGAGGACTCGAACCTCCGACGGCGGGATGTCACATCCCAAAGGTATGAGAACACCTCAATATCTTCAGTTATTTTCCAGTGTTGTCTCCATAGCGGGTAAGTAGAAACTGACACAGAATATTGATAGATCTGAGGCATTGAATTAAAATTTGTGGTGCGGCCGGGAATCGAACCCGGACCTCCATGCTTACTACGCAGACGTCTTAACCGTTAGACTACCACACCACTAACGATTAAGGTGCCTTGGAATAGTCTATGTACGATTTCCCGGCCGCACCACAAATTTTAATTCAATGCCTCAGACCTATCAATAATGTCTTTGACATATTTGAGACGTAAACCCGTTTCTGGGATTGTTCATTTCTATTAATTGACACAGAATACGTAAAGACTACAATAAATTATCGCGTCTCTCCCCGTTTCCATAGAGCAGTGTTTTTCAACATTTCCGAATATGCGATCCCTTTGCAAGTAAAAACATTCCGTCGACCACCTTCCAAGAATAAACTTTCTGGAGACCCCACATCCGTCATTATTACGGACCCTAACAAAACTATTTTGTCGTCACAAAGGCAACGATTCAGTGTTCTTTCTGTTGGTACAACTTTTTTGAAATTGTTGGCCGTTGTTTTGCGTATTTTTGGAATGGAAAAAATCATCTCTATTTTTAGTTAAATGCCAACAGAAACATAAGTTTTGCACAACGAGTGTTTTGCATTTCGGTCATGAGTGATCTTATTTATCGTTAACACACTGCCTTTATTATAAAACAATCTACGTTCTGTCCAATTTATAATTAATGTTAAGTCGTTGAGGGAACTGAGGCGCTTCAGTCACGGTCTGCACGGCCACTACGGTCGGGAGTTCGAATCCCCCCTCGGACATGGGTATTTGTGCCGTCCTTAGTTGTAAGTAGTTCATAAGTAGTTTGTAAGATTAGGGACTGATGACCCCGTAGTTAAGTCCCTTAAGCTTAACAAACATTTGAACATTTTTTTTATTTAATTAATGTTAAAGAATAAATTACATAGTTTCAATATAAAATAAATTTCAGTTAGGTCTGTATTTCTGTATTGCGGAAGCCATAGTATTTAGACATCTAGTGTGCTGGTAGTTTGATGGTGGAAGTACTTCCTCTCGTAAACACGACCCCCAGAGCAAGGCTTTGCTACCCCCTGGGGGTCGAGATACACAAGTTAAAAAACACTGCCTTAGAGAACCTGAGACTTCAGTATACAGGTTAAAGTCCACTTGTACTCATACAAGGCAGTGTCACTGGTTTCATACAGGCAATAGATGTTTGTGAGCCAGTGGTTACGTAAGCTGTTAGCGGAATGACGTCTTGGCGAGTAATTAAGAGTGGACTGGCAGGGCGGTGTCCGCTAATGACCGCTGGGCCGCGCTGGCCAATCGACTGTATAGTATGAGCTGGCGTGTTTGGGCAGCTTACAGAGGGGACTGCAGGCGTGTCCGGCCTCTGGACACACACACACACACACACACACACACACACACACACACACACTGGACACACGCCGACACCGCAGATTTCCCTGCGGACGCGCCACTTGTTTCACACTCTGCTGCCCGCTGGGGTCGCATTTCCATGTCCTGCAGCGTCGTCTTAGTATCACGTTGTTATGCACGTAGTTATTGCCTCCAGGTACGGATTGTGTGAATTTATGCGTACGAGTCGTCTGTGACACGAATCGTGTCTCTATTTGGTCCGTAACATCCCTTCCTTTCTCCTATTTTTGCAGTTTTGGGATGTCACATGCCAACGGTATGAGAGCGCCTCAATATCTTTAGTGATTTTCAATAATTATTGATCAACATTAACTGTGATGTATATGAACGAAATTTACAGACTCACGTGGCTGGTACAGGGCGTTGATTAAAATTTAACGACGAAGATAAATATTTTTGTTTCGGACCAGTACTCGAACCGGATTTTCCGCTTCTTGCGAACGGTTGCCTTAACCGTTTAGACCATCCGATCACGTTTCCCGCCCGACTCAAATTCTCGACCTAATGCACGCTGTATGAATTTGTATATTTTTTTCGGACATAATAATAACTCCGAGGGGGAGCCGCCGCGCAATCCGTGGCAAGACGCCTTAGATCAAGCGACCATTCTCTCGCGGCGATTTTATTGTATTTTTTTATTAATTATAGAAGAAGGCCAATGAAACTAGTATCATTCGATAGGTGGTTTGCTACAGCTGTACCCAAAAGAAATATAAAAAATGTACGTAGCTGTTGATAGAGGTAAAGGGAAGTAACAATCTTTATTCTAATTTGCGTTTCCACATAGCTACAGCAACCCAAATCAGGATGCTGATTTAATGCATTTTTTCGATGGTTCTGTGTTCGCAGCAGTACTTGCATTTACTTACCCACTAATTTCATACCAGACTAAGCTACATTCGGGTTTTGCCAGCTCATGTAATTCTATATGGCTTGTTAGGCTGTGTACAATTTCTGTATGGATGCAGAAACGGGAGTCCGCCAACGAGGCGGTAATGCAGCCGGGACTACGAGTAAGGACACTGTAAGGGCAGTGTGCTATAGGTTGCGGAGAGTCCATAAGCAAAAGAAGGAATATAAGGGTTTAATACATCGCCGACACCGAGGACATTACTGACGGCGGTGTCTTTAATTCAGTCACCGCCCCGTAACAGACTCATTAGTCTGAAAAGTTGTCTTTCATGAAGGAGGTCTATTAGGTCATCTCACACTGACAACCCTCACTAGCACACAACTTACGGGCCGGCGGGTGGTTTGGTCTGCAGGTAGTGTTTCTTGCTGTGACTTTTTGTTTTTCTGCTTGGTTTTTACCTACCGCTGCCTTCTCTAGAGCTGAAAATTAATGTTATGAGCAGTCAGAAAGCGACAGAGAACATACTGCTGTTAATCTTCAGTCCGCTAGTCCACATTTCAGCTCGTCTAAATGAAATAGAATGTTCCTAATCTCTGTTACTTTCAGGCGGATTGGGAACTACGACGAAAATGACTTTCTGCAGCTTTTAATGAAAGCTGTATATTCTTGCAAAAAGGTTCAAGCACTCCTTAGTAAATTTTTCCTATCTAATTAGCATTCGAAACACGTCGGGTGCGTCTTCCACACGAACTGCCAGTTAATGAGCTTTACTGTCCCGATTATCAAGCAGCTGAAGTCAGTAGCGCTCGCACGAAAGTAGAGATTATCAACAGTTGCCACGCGGAGGTTCTAGTTCCTTCGGCGGCAGCGCGGAATAAAACATCGAAACGGAGTCACTACTTCTCTCGAATGTCCCGCAGCGTATGAGATCTTGGCTTGAAGTCAACTTACCCTGTTTACACGCATAGCTTCCTTACACTTGGCGCGGAAAGGGCCTCAGGGCTTTCTTTTTCTTTCTGTACATAAGTAAGGGTTGGTAAATTTTCTCCTTATAATTCACGAAGAAACAAATATTAAATACATTTTTCAGATAAGTATCTCAGAAATTATAACTAGTAGCATTTTTAAAGGGAAATCCCGAGTTGATTCAAATGTTTAAATGTTTGTAAAATTATTGGACCTAACAGCAGTGGTCATCGGTGCCTAAACTATAAGTTTAATTAGTTCATAAAACTATCTTATCCTAAGAACACACACACACACACACACACACACACACACACGAGGGAGGACTTGAACCTCCGACTGCGCGCACCGCAGCAAGGCGTCTTAGCGCGCTCGGCTGTTCCGCCGCGACACGAGTGGTTTACGAATGCTTGACTATTCATATTAAAACTCTGTGTAATATTTCCATTAATCATATGTTGCTGAAATTTAGCACTGTGCCATCGCTCTACTTAATAACTAACGTGTTACAGTACTAATCCTGTATCTTAATTCTAAAAATCACTTAAGCTGCAACATTTTTATACTATTTTAAATTTCTGTTTTTGTTGATAATTTGTGAGTCCGATCAAATGTCAAGAAAACACTCCTACGTTTTTACGTTAAACTAGACTCAAATCTAAAACGTCTGTTTTGTTGCATTAACATTGTGGGGACTGAATGTTGTGCACAGTTGTGTTATTCTTCGTAAATACGTCTATTCTGCTGCTTTAACCTTGTGGTGACGGGATATTATGACAAGTTGTGCAATCTGGATTTGAACTGCCGTCCTTCCTAATGTGAGTCCATCGTGTTACCACTGCGCCAGATCACTTGGTAAATAATGTGGTGCAGTGAATAAGACGACTAAACTGTCAAACTTCTAGGGGAAGAAAGAAACTGCTTCTGCACTGTCCGTGGCTCAGGCCTCGATCAATGGGCAGTCATAGGCAGACAGTAAGGAATGTTAGAAGCCTAGTTGTCATCGGGTTAGGCAGAAACGGGGACTTGCTATGGTGTAGTACTTTGGAGAAGGAGGAGGAGTGTCGGGGGAGACATTGGTTACGGCTTCGTTTGAGGAAATCTGTAGGGATATCATAGTGAATCCGCGCAAGATATCTTGAGGGGAGATTTGAGGTGCAATCGCTTCCGAAGACGAATCCATTGTTGTAACCACAGCGTCATTTACGGCCTGTAAATCCGCTTAAATAAAGGACTTTTCAGTCATTTAGTTACTAGAGCGTAAATTAAAAGTGGGACTGATGACCTAGCTGTTTAGTCCCCTCAAAAATAACAACAATAATAATAAATTAAAAGTACCATGTGTTTTCATTTCCACGGGACGCACTCGTCTTTGGAGATGTATCAGACGGTGTAATAGTAATTTACCCAGCGCAGCGGTGCACTCATTTTGAATCGAGACGTCAGTACACGCAGCCAGCTGGTCTCCATCACTTAATGAACACACTGATTTCAAACATAAAAATTATCTGGTTAATTTTATAGACTTTATCGATGAAAAAGACTGAGAAGCAAAGATATGCTAAATGACCAGAGGTAGCTAAAAAAACGAAATAAGCCTCTCTGACCAATGTCAACGTTAAAAAAGTCGATTACTATATGTATGTAAACATCTTTGGCAGAGCTATTGTTAATTACGCAAAATGTAAAAGTTTTATTTAATTTAACGTTTTAGCGTAAAAAGCTGCATAAAACCTGACAGCTAAAAACCGTATCCAACTACTAAATACGTGAATATTTCCATACAGTTCATACAAGTTACGCCAGGTGTCAGCATATAACGTCCAAACATCGTAGACGTAAGTTATAAGGAAAATTTATAACAAAATTTTTTATGTATATTTTCGTATTATTCGATTTGTAATTAATGTAATTCTTATATACGCAGGCGCTTGATAATGACAAATTGTTGAAACTGCTGTAGCGCTATTGAATAAAATACAAGCAGCAATCCGGAACTTTCATCACAATGTCGTCCATCACTTTTAATTTGCTATACAGGGTAGTCGGAAATTCCCGTTACAAACGTCTAGAACTTCTAGAGGGTAGTGAGTACCTAACATTTTGAATAGGAACCCGTGTCCAGAAACGTATCGTTTCTGTTCTACGACACTTTCAATTCAAATTATTATCCCATTCACTCCTATGTGAGTAATGTAATTAGGCGTTGAAGAGACACCAGGTGGGATGGAGAGAGTGTACCAGAACATTTTTCGGAGGTACAATGTGTGTGACGACGTTGGTGGTCACCACATCGGGCCGCTGTTGTGATGCATCAGTACGTTGCGACTGGTGCCGTAGATGCTGGGCTCTTGTTGCCGACTGACGTAAACCATAAGGTGTACATTGTAATGAAAATGCGTAAGTAATAACGGAACGATTCAGTATTCTTTTCAAATTGATTGCAACAATTGTACTTGGTCACGCCTAATTATATTCCTCAACTAGGAAAATGTTTGTATAGTCTATGGGACTTAACTACGGGGTCATCAGTCCCTAAACGTACAAACTACTTATGAACTACTGACGAACTAGGACGGCACAAATATCCATGCCCGAGGGGGGATTCGAACCCCCGACCGTAGTGGCCGTGCAGACCGTGACTGGAGCGCCTCCGTCCCCTCGGCCACCGCGGCCGGCCCTCAAGTAGGAGCTGATGAGATTATCATCTGAATTGAAACTGGCGTAGAACCGAAACGATACGTTTCCGGCCGGGGTTCCGATTCAAAATGTTATGAACGCACTACCTTCTAGGATGTTGTAACGGGAATTTCCGACCACCCTGTTACGTTAGCCATTATGCTAACTTAAAGGTCCTGAGAAGACAGATTGTTGAAAGCAGTTTGTAGATATTGTATTAATGTGAAAATGTTCCCCGTGGCTTCGCAGGCCACTGGTGTGTAGTGGCGGGTTACCAGCGCGGCTCCATTTGCTTGCAGAAGCCATTAGTTAGGAACGAGGTTGCGCACCTGCTGAGGTAACGTGTTGGCAGCTGTAACAGGTGACTTAGTAACGCAGAGTCAGCGGCAGCCATAACGAGGTAGTCGGTGAGGAGTGGCGACTCGCTCCTTAAGAGGCGGCCGCGCACAGAAGCCGGTCAGCACGCGGGTCTGCGCTGACAGCTGGCCGGTCGCTTTGACGTGGTTGCACTGCTGGGAAAGTACCGAGCGCCGAGCGGAACAGGGGACTAGACAAGTTCGACGAGCCGCCAACTGGAAACAGCTCGTGCAACTACTCTTGTTATTGCATGTTGTGCATAAACGTAGATGTTAAAATAAAAGAACACACTCCGAAGTAAAGAGAGCACGTTAGTTGTTTTCATAACAGGGGGGCAACGTTGTAGAATAGCCTGGAGAGCTGCCATTCTGTGCTCCAGAAATACACTGCAGTAAGCTGGTGTTGTTGGGTGCCTTTCCATTACTCAATGAAATCTAAAGCATACATGTTTTAATATTTGCCAATGAACAGCAGTCATGGGAACCTTCTTATTCTTTTTTCTAAAAAAAAATCACATTTTTAGCGTAAATTTGTGAAATTCCTCTATCGAAAGCTAACATTGTGTAAGAAATCACTTGCGCACACTGTCGAGAAAACATAGCGGCAACTTACCTGGACAAAATCACACTGCTATATACAAACACGCTCACTCACCGAAGTCCCTCATGCTCGTCGCTTCGTTTTATGGTTATTGCTCGCCCACATTCCTTGCAGCTTCTGGCCATAATTTGAAATTTTATCGGCTGAACCCTGATCCGGCTAATTATTATTCCTGATCTCCAGTTTATCCCGATCTCTTTTTAGTGCATTACTGCACGGTATTTGCTACTTACGGAGTAAAAACAATCCGTGCGGAATGGCTGCCTTGCCTAAGGCGCCATGCTACACACTGGGCGACCGTTCCCGTTGGAGCCGGCCGCGGTGGCCGAGGGGATTGAGGCGCTCCAGTCACGGTCCGCCCAGCCACTACGGTCGGGGGTTCGAATCCCCCCTCGGGCATGGATATTTGTGTCGTCCTTAGTCTTAGCTAGTTAATACGTAGTTTGTAAGTTTAGGGACTGATGACCCCGTAGTTGAGTCCCATAAGCTATACAAACATTTGTTCCCGTTGGAAGTTCGAGTCCTTCCTCGGGCATGTGTGTGTGTGTGTGTGTGTGTGTCTGTGTGTGTGGTGTGTGTCTGTTGTTGTCGTTAGCGTAAGTTAGTGTAATTTAGTTTAAGTAGGGACTGATGACTATAGCAGTAATAGGTTTACAAACATTTAATTCAAATGTTTGTAAATCTATCGGACTTAACTACTCTGGTTATTAGTCCCTAGGCTTACAAACTACTTCAACTAACTTAACTAAGCTAAGGGCAAACACATACACCCATGCCTGAGGGACGACTCGTCGATGAGCAACCGCGCGCTCTGCAGCAAGGCGCCTTGGAGCGCTGGGCCACTCGACTGCGGCCAAACATTTGAACATTCAGTAAAAGCGCCCACGATGATCTACTACGAAAATCATTGAATGCGATGAAGGCCGTCCAGTTCAGCCTCAGATAACACCTGCAGACGGGTATGGCAAGGTAGCAGTTTAAAAGTGGCATTAACTTGTATAGTACTGTAATTGATTACGACTGTAAAATGATAATATAATAGAGAAAGAAGGGACATCCTCAGTAGACAAGAAGGAACGTACACTGCTTATAATAGCATCGTTGAATGAAAATCCCGCCATTTGCGAATTCAGATCTGTGGTTCGTTTTCTGAATGCTAAGAATGTTAAACCAAGTGACATTCATCGACAGATATGGTAGGTTTACGGAGAAAATGCAATGAGTGCTTCAGTGTTGAGAAGATGGGGTCGACAATTTAAGGAAGTGATTGACGAATAACGAAGTTGACGTCAACTGTAAATGTGACAAAACGAGTCCTTCAGAGCTTTGTGCTGGAACGCGCTAGGGCATCCACCGTTTCAATCCCGCCCTCGCTTCATCCGATCTTTATATCTTTCGACATCCGTAATCGTTCCTTTGTGGGAAGTGCTTCAAGAACGATGAAGAGGTAAATGATCATATTATTACATTGTTGACGAAACAGGCGGCAACATTCTATGTTAAAAAAAAAAAAAAAAAAATGTTTGTAAATCTATCGGACCAAACTGCGTGGTCATCAGTCCGTAGCTTACAAACTACTTAAACCTAGGTAAACTAATCTACGGACAAGCACACACACCCATGCCCCAGGGAGGACTCGAACCTCCACGGCGAGCAACCGCGCGCTCCGCAGCGAGGTGCTTTAGACCGCTCGGCCACTCCACCGCGGCCAACATTCTATGACGAAGGAATACATATACCACGCTATGAGAAATGCCTGGAAAATTATGGGAATAGTGTGTTGTTGATGTTTTCTGAAATAATAATATTAAAAGTTTGTAAATCTGCGGGACTTAACTGCTTGGTTATTAGTCACTAGCTTAAGAACTACTTAAAATAAGTTAAACTAACCTAAATGACAACAGCCGGCCGCGATGGCCGACCGTTCTGCGGCGCGCCAGTCACAGTTTGCACGGACACTACGGTCGGGGGTTCGAATCCCCCCTCGGGCATGGATATTTGTGCCGTCCTTAGTATTAGCTAGTTCATAAGTAGTTTGTAAGTTTAGGGGCTGATGACCCCGTAGTTAAGTCCCATAAGCTCTACAAACATTTGAACATTTGATTTAAAGGACAACACAAACACACATGCCCGAGGAAGGACTCGAACCCTCGACGGCGAACGGCCACGCTCACCGCAGCACGGCGCCTCAGTGCGCACGGCTATTGCGCCGCGGCCTCTGAAATAATTTGCCTTCTTTATCTGGTATCTATTTCTTTTTTATTACGAGACGTAACTCACTTTTAGAACTACCCTCCTATTTGTTGTGTCTATCACCACACATAAATTTATACAATAAGTCGATGGCGGGCAATGATTCTTTCTTCAGCGTGGAGGCACTCCTAGGCCATTTCTCTTACGTTAATAGGTTGCAAAAACCACGAGTTTGAGTAATAATGGTCAAGGAAAAGTTGAAAACTTGTATCTGACGGGAGGCGTGCTTAAGTAGTCGACGCAAGCGTGGTGATCGCTGTCCCCCCAGTGCTCTAGGGGTTAGCGCAACAGCCTGGCAAAAAGGAGAGCCGGCTTCGAATCCCGAAAAGAAGAAAAAAAAAAAAGTTTGTTAAGCTTAAGGGACTTAATTGCGGGGTCATCAGTCCCCAAACTTACAAACTACTTATGAACTACCTTATACTAAATACGGAACAAACATCCATGGCCGATTAGGGATTCGAACGCGATCTAGTTCGCAGATCCCTCGCCTCTTAGTTCGTCCGCTCCTTTTCCAAAGACTGACGGGTAACAGCGAGAGGACGCGAGAGCGCGCAGAATCGCGTGATTACCTATTGCCAGTTGCCGTCATTTAGAGTTGAGATGCAGCTCAACTGTAGTTTTAGTAGCGGTAGCAAAAGCCAAAACGAGCGGAAGAACTAAAAAGAGAGACCTACTTCGCGGCCCAGCTGCGAACTAAAATGAGAGCTACCGGTCGCGAACTGAAATATGCGCGATAAGTCGCGAACTAAAATATGCGTGATAGGTCGCGAACAGAATTAAAAATCACGTGTTTTCCTTCCGCTGATGAGAGCCATTTCGAGGTTAGCGTCTGCCTGCTAGATTACATAGTTCAGTGCTACAAAATTTCTGCTTTGACATGTTCTGCACTGTGCAATATCTGACTTATAAATACCACGATGCCAAGATATAGAGAACTCTAAACTTAAACACGAGAAATTATCCACAAACTGTTTCTTTTGGTTTGCGTGATATCGTTAGGTGGGGGAACTTCTCCCTCCACCTGCATCGCAGACCACGCCGCTCAGCTGTCACAGAGAGCGGACGAACTAAAAAAACTAGTTCGCTGCAGAGCCGCTAACTAAAGTGAGCGCTCCCGATCACGAACTATTATGCGCAAGTCTATAGCATAGCGCCTCAATGCGCTTGGCCACTCCGCCGCGGCTTCTAATCCCGGCTGTTTACATATTTCCAACTTTACCCATACGCAGTTAACGTTCTAAATTTCTTGAATATGCAAATCGTATTTCATTGTAAAACTCTCGTTTATTTTTCCTCACTTAATAAGTCAACATTTATATGAAAATAATGTGAGAGTTACCGCGGTTGAATGGCCGTGTGCCCTAAGGCATCGTGCTGCGCCGTCGGAGGTTCGAATCCTCCCTGGGGTATGGATATGTGAGTGTGTTGTTTTAGGTTATTTTAAGTTACTTTAAGTAGTTTGTAAGTGTAGGGACTGATGACCAAGCAGTCTAGTCCAACAGGATTACAAACATTTTAACATACGAATGAATGATTTGTGTCAGGACCTAGAAAAAAAATATAGCTTGTGTGTTTATAGCATTTAAATCCCCGCATTCTGTTTTCTGGATTAGCTGATCAATCTACGGTTCTTCTGTGCATTCTGTCACAACGATTGAAAGACGTAATGGAGAGATCCACTGAACGGTGAGGAAAGGGCGGCAAGTAATTTGTGTGTGCCAGCCGTGACCTGTTGCGTGTAATGACAGGGGAGATCTAGCGCGGGTGTATGATGGACGGCCGTTTTGTGAGGGGCGGCGAAGCGCGAAGAGCCAATCTGCTGGCCCAGTGAGCCGCGGCTGCCCTCACACCTGCCAGCGTCTCATTAATACCACGCCGGCCGCAGGGGCCGAGCGGTCTGCGGTGTGACAGTCGCGGTCTGCACGGCCGCTGCGGTCGGGGCTTCGAATCCCCCCTCGGGCATGGATGTTTGTGCCATCCTTAGTATAAGCTAGTTCATAAGTAGTTTGTAAGTTTAAGTCTCATAAGCTATACAAACCTTTGAACATTTGATTAATACCATACTGCTCCTGCCGCTCCTGCTGTTTGTTTACGCACAAATGAGGAGCCCTCTGGCAAGTATTTCTTGACAATGCGGGCCGCAGAGCATAACGCATACGATATTAACTGCTACTGAGGACTCAAATAATTTAATGGAGATTTTGAAAATTTCTGCCCAGCTGGGATTGGAAACCGGGTCCTCTTGCTTACTATGCAGTCGCGCTCATCAGTTCTCCACTGTTGACAAAGTGGCCGAGGGGACTGAGGCGCTTCAGTCACGGTCTGCACGGCCGCTACGATCGGGGGCCGAATCAACACCACCTAGAAGACAAGGCCTTACAACAGGCCGTGCCTACGTCACACTTAGAGGCCGCGGCCGCCACCTCACTGGCTGGCCGCTGGGGCACGCTCACCGCCGCGCAGCGGTCGGCCAGTAAGATGGCGGCCGGGGCCTCTAAGTGTGACGTAGGCACGGCCTGTTGTAAGGCCTTGTTTTCTAGGTGGTGTTGGCCGAATCCCCCCTCGGGCATGGATATTTGTGCCGTCTTAGTTCGTAAGTAGTTCATAAGTAGTTTGTAAGTTTAGGGACTGATGACCCCGTAGTTAAGTCCCATAAGCTGTACAAACATTTGAATTTGCTGACAAAGCGATCAGCTCGGCCACTTGGGCGACCCAACGTAAGCACCTGCTACTGACGTAGTGCCCCCACCTAGAGCACCGTATAGTACAAGCAGAACAATGCGCCATTTTGAATCCCACGTTGAAGACGCGCAATTAAAGACTACGGAACGCTTACGCTTTTTAATAATTCTTCAGGCCATTAAATATAATTTCCTAACAAAGAAAAAATTACAGCATAGTAAATTTATTGGCTTACATTTGATTGTAAGAAGCAAGCAACTCGAAGTTAATGATTAGATGGATATTTAGAGATATGAAACATTTACTTACATTCCATATTAAGGCGTGTGTTGCCGTTCTAAATATGGACCAGATACAGTTAAAATTTAAGGGTGAAAACAAACTGTTTCTGTTCTAGTAATTTTTTAAAAAATTTTATTTACTTATTAACGAACTAGTTTTCGGCTTATTAGGCCATCGTCAGGTAAACTGTTGCCAAGCGTCGACAAAGACGCTATTGCTTAGGTTCTCAAAGATGGCAAACAAAGACACAACACACAGAATACTCGGCCTTTGCATATGACATTTGTTGGAATTGCAAACCATTATCTGTCGCCATGTAGAATTATGTTTACGTAATCAGTAGCCTTCTTAACATTTTTACATTGTTATTTGCGAGAGAACAGGGTGAAACACTTTACATACCAAATATTACTAGTTTGTAAATAAACAAAAGCCGCGGTGGAGTAGCCGAGCGGTCTAAAGCGTCACGCTGCGGAGCGCGCGGTTGCTCGCCGTGGAGGTTCGAGTCCTCCCTGGGGCATGGGTGTGTGTCTGTTGTCGTTAGGTTAGTTTACCTAGGTTTAAGTAGTTTGTAAGCCACGGACTGATGACCACGCAGTTTGGTCCGATAGATGTACAAACATTTGAACATTTGAAATAAACAACACATTAGTAGAACAGAAACAATTTGTTTGTTTTCAACCTTAATATAGAAGCGTTCTACCAAGAAGTGACGGAAGAATTCATTGATAACAGTTCAAATTTGTTACAATTGTCTTATTTTCTGCTTTATTAATGGTACATCCACCTACGTTTACGGTAACTAAGAGTTGCATTCGAAAACCGAGCGAGGTGGCGCAGTGGTAACACACTGGACTCGTATTCGAAATGATGGTGGTTCAAATCCACCTCCGGCCATCCAGATTTAGGTTTTCCGTGATTTCCATAAAACACTCCAGGCAAATGCCGGGATGGTTCCTTTGAAAGGGCACGGCCGATTTCCTTGCATATCATTACCGAAACACTCCGAGCCATGCTGTTGACGGGACGTCAAACTCCAAACTACCTTCCTCCTACCATTCGGAAACAGTTACGGAATAATGTTAAATTGCGATACTGTATTTCGCGTGTTCCCCCTTCTAATGTATCGCATGTTTTACACATCTATTTCAGATAAGATTTTACTTCAAAAACTTGTATTGTAAATGTGAACGTCTTGTTTCGTTAGGTACCTAGTAAATAAAGTCTCTCTGGTACCTTGCACTTAGAAAGAAAGTCTATGTTGCATGCTAAGTTTCGAATTTAATGCCTCTCATGTCCGACTTTTTCCTGTTCCCATTCGCTGCGAAATTCAATATTATTTTTTTTTTTTTTTTCAGACATTCTATTCACACCTTGGCTTAGGTCTACATATTCCCGTCTTGAGAGTCACACTCGAAATAATGAGAAATAATATAATTTAAAAACCACTATCTGAGCTTAGTTGGTCTAAATAAAATCAAGAACAGAAGCTTGCTTTATGTCGTGTTAACAATCCAAAGCGAAATTAAAATAAACCATGGCTTACATGTGTAGGCCTATATTTTCATTACTACCTCTTAGTGAGCATAATTATTTCCAATACAAACAAAAAAAGGGCGTTGTCCTTAACGTTACACAGAGATTTATTCGATTTTGGCGTCCATACTTGCCGTCTGGAGTTTACAAGCCACCTTTTACGCCGATCTATGTTTGAAGGAAACCGATAAAACTTATAGCGACCATGTCTGCTGTTATTTGAACACTTTGGAGTTGCACAACCTATCATTTCACAATGTGGAAAAAAAAATCACAAATTTTACGCTGATTCACTTCGAAACACAACACAAGGCATACAACGCTGTCGCCGGATTGGGATTCAAAATGTCGGATTGTTAAAATGTTTGTAGAGCTTATGGGACTGAACTACGGGGTCATCGGTCCCTAAACTTACAAACTACTTATTAACTAGCTAACACTAAGGACGGCACAAATATCCATGCCCGAGGGGGGATTCGAATCCCCATCGTAGCGGCCGGCGGCGGATTGTTCTGCTCGGTATATCTAGTGCATTACCACCCCCTCCCCCCCCCACACACACACATCAATTGCCATTCAGTACTCGCGTCATGTAGCCGATTACCGTGCTAATTAGGGTCTTGTGTACATCCGCACTGAAGAAAGGATCATGTAGAGGACAGATCACCTCAAAATACTAATAACAACAAAGGATCAAAGGCCTTCATCGGCTGATAGTGTGAAGCCTGTATCACACTAGCGACATTCTGCTGAAAATCGACTACTCGAAGTGCGTGTGCCCTTCGCGCCTGCATGTGATTCAGCTGCCAACCACATCGCAAGTACGTCTATGACGTCAATTATCTTTATATTAAGCCGAGTGTGAAGTTCTAAATTTCCGAGTGTGTTGCAGAATGTGCATGCGCAGAAGTAAGGAACTGTTGTGTGTGTCTGCTAATATCGGAAGTTAATCTAGTCTGGTCTAACTCATTCGTATTATGGAAATGCTTTCGCATCTTCTTAACTTCATTTTGTTGCTTGCTTTACGTTTTCATCATATCGAAACGGTTGCGCCCGAGCGTAGTATTTTATATTCTCCTACAAAATAGACGAAAAATATACGAACAGAAAGGTATTTACGTTTACACTATACATAAATACGAATTTAAATAAATAAACGTGTTTTAAAGAAACTTATTTCAACAGCGACAGTCACAATTATTCGAAGACGAAATTATTTTCGACGTTACCTGACCCTTAAAAAGAAAACGTGAAAATAAAGTTAACAGGCGGTTTTATTGCGTTTTCGATATTGTTCAATGTGTTTGAAATTTTTTTCAGCTAATAAATGTATAAGTTCGAAATTATTGCACAACACTTCTCTTATATTTTTACTTTGATAATAGTGTACAAAATTTACCACATCAACTATGTTCAAAAATGTTCAAATGTTTGTAGAACTTATGGGACTTAACTACGGGGTCATCAGTCCCTAAGCTTACAAACTACTTATGCACTAGCTAAGACTAAGGACGGCACAAATATCCATGCCCGAGGGGGGATTCGAACCCCTGACCGTAGTGGCCGTGCTGACCGTGACTGGAGCGCCTCAGTCACCTCGGCCACCGCGGCCGGCTCATTTTGTTCCTCAGGCCGCCTTCTATACCCCATAAAATTTTTGTTACTATTATTGTGTAATTCCAAAAGACAAAGACGTATGGACCACACACTCATCTCAGTCTTCGACGCCCATTTACTGCCGGAAATATGCGGAGGACGAAATTTTGAAAGAGACTTATTTTTATTACTGGATTTGAGGAAACGTGCTGCAAAGCCGGAATGCGCCCATTTTGCTTCATCCTGTATATGCGGTGTCTGTTGATTCGGACAACACTTATATAACTAACATAATCTCGCAATGATTGGCCCCTGAGTTTGAGCCCAATTTCCGGGTACATTGGTTACATAGTATGGAAGACGTCGATGTGTTTTACCTTCCAGGAAACATGGAATAGTCGTTTGTTCGAGGCGGTGCCTTAGCCGTGCGCACTGGGGTGCTATGGTGCGGTGCGCGTAGCCATTCGCCGTCGGGGGTTCGAGTCCCCCCTTGGGCATGGGTGTTTGTGTTGTCCTTAGGTTAGTTTACCTTAGTTTAAGTAGTTTGTAAGCTATGGACTAGTAACGCAGCAGTTGAGTCCGATATATTTACAAACATTTTTAGTATTTTGTTCGTTTTCTGTAATGAAAACGCCGTTTTCTTCCTCTTTCTTTTTTGTTTTCAAATCATCTTCAGTGCGTTAGTTTATCGTTTTTTAGGGTTTGGGTTTTGCCGTTCTTCCCTTATGATCGACAGTCTACATATCACACTTATTCATCTTATGTCTTTTTTTTTTTTTTTACGTTGTGGTTGTTTCTCTTATGTCTCACAGTGTCACAGCTGTGACAAAGGCGAAACGCGCCTGAGCAGAATAAACAAATAAGTAAATTACAGTAAGAAAATTGCGTTTTCATTTCAAAAAACGACTAATTAGGTGCTTATGCTGCATATGGCCGTACAAATAAACTTGTCTTAACTTTTATTTGGTGTATGAACATAAAGGCATTGTTGTAGGAAGGTAATTGGAAGTTGTTTTGCCGGTCGCGGTGGCCGAGGGGACTGAGGCGCTCCAGTCACGGTCTGCACGGCCACTACGATCGGGGGTTCGAATCCCCCCTCGGGCATGGATATTTGTGCCGTCCTTAGTGTTAGCTAGTGCATAAGTAGTTTGTAAGTTTAGGGACTGATGACCTCGTACTTAAGTCCCATAAGCTATCCAAACATTTGACCTTTTTTGGAAGTGGTTGAAGATGAAACAGGAGACACGACACTGCGACAAGAATTTGACAGAGCACTGAAAAACGTGAAGTCGAAACAAGGCTTGTGGAGTAGATAATGTTCCCTATGAACTGCTGATATCCTTGTAAGAGCCAACCATGACGAAACTGTTCTACCTGGTGTGTAAGATGTATGAGACAAGTGAGGTCTAAGGCGTCATGCTACGGACTGGCTGCCGCCTAATTTACATTTCGCGTAAAGATCACAAAGACAAGATAAGAGAAATTATGGCTCGTGCAGACTCATATAGACATTCATTTTTCCCTCGTTCTGTTTGGGAGTGGAATAGAAAAGAGAGTGCCTAGTGGTAGTACAGTGTTCCCTCCGCCACGCACCTTACGGTGGATTGCGGAGTGTGTATGTATTTACGCCAAAAATTTGTCCCCGATGAATTTTACATTTCGAAAATAGAGTACCTTATCCTTTAAGAATAACCAATGTATAACAATCGGGTAGTGTTTAATGTACATCAATAAAAACAAGAGCCTAGAGGAAACTGGCGTTTAGTAGGAATTCTAAGGGAATAGGCATGCCTCGCCGGAAATACTGGCGGCGCATGAAGAGCCTTCTGCTGTGGCGCGTGTCCAGTTCACTGGAGCCTAACTGGGTCGTGTCGACTTGGCGCCGTCCCGTAATCGATCATCGCATCACGCGCCCAGCCGGAAATAATCGCCGTTATAGCGTTTGGGCTCTCCCTTCTGTGACGTGGTTAAAGCCTGTTCTGCCACAGCGTCATCACCCATCGCTGTTGATGTTTTGATGTTCCAGCGAGGTTCCGGTACACAGAACTAGCTGTTTGTGTTACCCTATATCAAAACTGAGAAGACATGTGATAATACTGTTGTACTAACAGTGTAAGGTACAACTAAATACACTTTGTCTAATGACCACGATGTCGACGGGACGTTAAAACCCTAATCTTCATTCCTTCCTACGACTGAATACATCTACTATTGTTTGTACGCCACTTGCTCATTTGATATCTTTGAAATGTGTTGAAAATAGGGTGTGCCAACATTTCAAAATGTTCAAATGTTTGTAAATCTGTCGGAGTAAACTGCATGATTAAAAGTCCGTAGCTTACAAACTACTTAAACTAAAGTAACTAACTTAAGGACGACACAAAACACCCATGCCCGAGGGGGGACTCGAACCCCCGACGGCGAACGGACGCGCGCACCACAGCACGGCCCCCCAGTGCGCACGACTAATCCGCCGCGGCAAACATTACAAGAGCTAAGATCAGTGAAATATATAAATACAGCTATGTGGTGCCTCCAATTTTTTTCAAGACTAAATTTAAACAACTAGGCCCGCCATCTGATTATTATTTTCTGGCCGCAGTGCTCCAGTCACTCAGTATACTTACAGGTGACATCTTTCACGTCGAACACTCCGAAGCGCACGAAACAACTTAGTATAACGCTAGATTATCAAGAACAGTGGTCTGCGTCATTCCGTACAAAACGTCGCGTTCTGCCACAAGTGACATTTTAAAAGCGATTGGATTGCTACTTGCTCCATAGATCACGAATACTAGATTTTGTAATGATGTGGAACATGACAGTTTAGTAAAATATAACACGACATGACATACAGTTTTATTTATTTATTTTTGTAGAATTACTAATTTATATGTAAAAATTCATCTACTTAGTGGAAGGAGTTGTCATTCAGAAATTCTTTCAATTTGTTTTTAATTGCTGGTTGGCTATCTATCAGCCATTTGGTGTTATTTGGAGCCGCGGTGGAGTAGCCGAGCGGTCTTTTGCGTCTCGCTGCGGAGCGCGCGGTTGCTCGCCGTGGAGATTCGAGTCCTCCCTGGGGCATGGGTGTGTGTGTTGTCCTTAGGTTAGTTTACCTTAGTTTAAGTAGTTTTTTTAAGCTACGGACTGTTGACCACGCAGTTTGGTCCGATAGAATTACAAACATTTGAACATTTTGATAATTGACCCCTTCTGTGCCAAAGTTAGATATAACCTTGAATAGTATAGATCATCCTTTCTCCTAGAATTGTAGTTATCTTGGGTGGGTTCCACAAATTATTCTAATTATAAGCTTTTGTACAATGAATACTTTTTTGCTCACTGTTGAATTACCCCAAAATATAATGCCATGTGAAAGCAGTGAATGACGATAGGCAAAGTAATCTAATTTACTGAGATGTTTGTCACCAAAATTTGCAATAACCCTGATAGCATAATTTGCTGAACTCAAAGTTTCAGTAGATCATCAATACGCACACCTAAAAACTTTGAATATTCTGCCTTGGCAACCGACTTTCGTTCACAGACTATGTTCTTAATGGTATGATGTCATAGATATGGAACTGTATATACTGTGTTTTATCAACATTTAATAAAAGTCCATTTGCAGAGAACCACTTAATAATTTTCTGAAAGGCGTCATTTACAATTTCATCAAAATGTTCAAATGTTTATAAATCTATCGAACCAAACTACGTAGTCATCAGTCCGTAGCTTACAAACTATTTAAACTAAGGTAAACTAACCTAAGGACAACACACACACACACACACACACACACACACACACACACACGCCCCAGGGACGCCAATACGGTCGGGGGTTCGAATCCCCCCTAGGGCATGGATATTTGTGCCGTCCTAGTTTGTAAGTAGTTCATAAGTAGTTTGTAAGTTTAGGGACTGATGACCCCGTAGTTAAGTCCCATACGCTTTACAAACATTTGAACATTTGCCCCAGGGACGACGCGAACCTCCGACGGCGAGCAACCGCGCGCTCCGTAGCGAAGTGCTTTAGACCGCTCGGCTACTCCACTGCGACTGAATCACTTTTTTCAACTCTCTGCACTCTTCCAGTTAAGCATGAATGAAAGATTTATGCATTGCCCCACTAACAACACGATACTTGAGTTTATCTAGAAGAATTCCATATTTTACAAAATCAAAAGCCTTTGAGAGATCACAAAAAATCCCAACGGGTGATGTCTGGATATCAACATCAGCGAAGGAAAATTATACTAATTCAATGACGTTAGTGTATTATTGTATTTTTAATCAATAATGCCAAAAACCCTCTGCTTGAAGTAATCACAACAGAACAAAATATATTCTACACATCTGACAGTGCTTATATTAGACTTCAAAGTGAAGATGGGGATTTCTATCAAGTTGTTAAAACAAAGTTGACGAGATGATTGATGCTTATTTTGTAATCAAAATTCATTCTGTGATTTACAGTCAATTTTCTGCGCCAAAGTATAAGGCCATGTTGCAATATGCCTGGCGAAAGGAGGATGATGACAGTGAGATACCCACACCATCATTTGAAAAATGTAATTTCTATTCACAGAATACATGGCATCAACTGCGCATGGTGAAAGCTGAATATGTGTACTCAGCCGGGATTCGAACCCGGGTCTCCCGCTACTTAGGCAGTTGCGCTGACCCCTTACTCACCGAACCTGCAAGGACTACCTAAGCACGCCTCCCGTCAGACACAAATTTCCAGCTCTACCCTGCCCACAGTACTCAACTTCGTAGTCAGTATGTACTAATTACCGTAAGAGTAAGGGTTGACGGGATGCGTTCTTAGGTAGTACCTGCAGGTGCAGTGATCACTGTGTCCCCAGTGGTGTAGGGGTCAGCGTAACTGCGGGAGACCCAGGTTCGAATCCCGGTTGGGTACACATTATTAGATTTACCCATGCGCAGTTGATATATATCCTGTGAATATGAAAGAATAACAACTGCAGGATCAGAAGTATAGACGTATAAATGGATTCTTCCGTCACTTCTTGGTAGAACAATTCCATATTCAGTGTTGAAAACAATCTGTTTTTGTTGTACTAATTTATGTTTATTTACGAACTAGTTTTCGGCTTATTAGGTCATCTTCAGGAAAACACTTACCGAGTGAGTTGGCGCATTGGTAAGACACTGGACTCGTATTCGGAAGGACGGTGGTTCAAATACACCTCCGGCCATCCATATTTAGGTTTTCCGTGATTTTCCTGTATTACTCCAGGCAAATGCCGGGATGGTTCCTTACAAAGGGCACGGCCAATTTCCTTCCCTCATCCTTACCCAAACATCCTAGCGTGAGCTAATGACCAAGCTGTCGACGGGACGTTAAACCCTAAGATTCCTTCCTTCAGGTATACATTTGACAGGCGACGACCGAAAACTAGTTCGTAAATAAACATAAATTAGTAGAACAAATCAGATTGTTAGTTTTCAACCCTAAATATTGAGTATAGCTTTTTGATATTGAACTGATTGAATGCAAAAGTGATTTAGACGTAAAAACATAGTTTTAGTGAGGTGTGCACACCGTTGTCCATCAGCTTTGTTTTAACCATTTACAGATATTTTGGGGAATAATATAAGCAGTGTCAGGAGTGTATGATGTGTGTGTTTGGCGCTGTTGTTATTACTTGAAACAGAGGGGTTTCGTCATTTGCGCTAGAATGCCACGTTTTGTATTGAAAATACACAGACTGCTCTTGTTATTCTAAGCTTGAACATACAACTCTTGTTTTTGGAAGCTTTGCTCGAGGCCACAGGCGTGCCCTATTGCATGGTATCCATGAACACCACCGCGTAGCGACATTTCACTACGTTGCCCAAACAGCATCACGAGGAGATGCGATCGTGTGTAGATAGGTTCTCTCGCGTTTTTACAGCTGTCTGCGATTAGTTCGTAAATTATAATACATGAAATTTCTAAAAAGAAATGTACAGCAAAATTAATTTTTCGAAGATAATAAATAGGAGATACAGAAAGATAAGTGTTGTCCGTTCACATCTCGGATCTCGCGAGCCGATTCTTATGTCGCATATATCTTGTAATATTTACGTTTTCAAAGCCTTTTTAAACTGCGTGTTTGTTAGATAGGATGCGTTTGTTTTTATTGCTCCACATTAAATTATATTAATTATAGGTTTAAGTTGCCGCCTGGTCGAATAACCGGCCACGAACAAATCTACTTAATGTATTAAATATGTGTGTTACTATTTTACCATTCAGTATAGATTTAGTTGGGGGGATTTTTGTCTCACCTGATGTTAGGTATTGTGATTAAAAATCATGGACATACGGAAATTTGTACCGTGACTCGAACCCATATCTCCTGCTTACTAGGCAGTAGTGGTCCCCCCCACCTCACACACACACACACACACACACACACACACACACACACACACACACACACACACAAACAACGAGCTTCGAACACCTGCACGGACTACTCAAGCTCGTACCACGTCCGACCCAAATTCCCATATGTCCTCCTATTTTGACCATTGTAATCCATGGTTCGTAATGGACCCTGTATACATGCCAGGATTGCGGTCCTCGTCTGTATTCGCACTGGAGGAAGCATCAATCCTTGGCATGGTGGATCGCAATATTAAGAATCCGAAAGAAAGACGCCGCAGTTTTAATTACCATTCAGTGGCGCGTATGTTTCATGTTCATGTCATCCGCGGTGGACGATAAATGCTGTACCAGGATATCTCTTATGTCGTAATACCGAAAAAGGTTTACCGATGCACCACTTTATTGACGAACTTTTGTCGATTTGGTTTCAAATCAAATGTTTGCAAATCTATAGGACTTAAGTACTGCGGTTATCAGTCCGTAGGCTTACAAACTACTTAAACTAATCTAAAAACAGCGCGCACATACACAAACACTAACACACGAGGGAGGACTCGAACCTCCGACGGGGAGCAAACGCGCGCTCCGCAGCAAGTCCATAGAGCGCTGGGCCATTCCACCACGGCTCGGTTTGGTTTGGCTCCTCTGTAGGCGCGGTATGGCAATCTAGTACGGTGATTTCATTGTATCCCAGTCAAGGAATGTGTATTTGAAAGCCGGCTGCGGTGGCCGGGGAGACTGAGGCGCTACAGTCACGGTCTGCACGGCCACTACGGTCGGGGGTTCGAATCCCCCCTCGGGCATGGATATTTGTGTCGTTCTTAGTATTAGTTAGTTCATAAGTAGTTCGTAAGTTTAGGCACTGATGACCCCGTAGTTAAGTCCCATAAGCTATACAAACATTTGAACTTTTTTAAATTTGAAAATAGACAAAATTGCTTACATATATTTTTTCGGGGCTACGTTACGAATCGGGCAGGCGCTCGCGTAGGAGATTCGAACTGCCGCGGTGCAGTAAAGCATCTCGCTGCGGAGCGCGCGGTTGTTCGCCGTGGAGGTTCGAGTCCCTGGGGCATAGGTGTTTGTGTTTGTCCGTAGGTTAGTTTACCTAGGTTTAAGTAGTTTGTAAGCTACGGACTGATGACCACGCAGTTTACTCCGATAAATTTACAGACATTTGAACACTTTGAGATTCGAGCCCTCCCTCGGGCATGGGTGTGTGTGTGCTGCCCTTAGTGTAAGTTAAAGTAGTTTGTAAAGTTAGGGACCAATAACAATAATTTATTGTGGCTCATGGGCCTTATGCAAGTCTTTTATTTGGGCAACACTTCGGCGACTTGCGTGTCCCTAGCCTACCCCAGTTATCCAACTGGGGAAAGTGGGCCTAAAGCTTAACGTGGAATCCGAACCACGTATCGTTTCCGGCGACTCCTCACTTCGTTGACAGGTGAAGGATAGGTTAAAACACAGACTGAAAAAATCCGAGGTCCTACCGATTACGAACCCGCGACCCTTCGGTTTCCAGTCGAGCGCTTTACCCCAAAACCACCGGGCCCGAGATACTAGGGACCAATGACGAGAGAAGTTTGGTCCCGTAGAATTAAAAAAAATACTTGGAGTACCTGTCGTGTTTAATTGGACTCATCATGCCTAGTGAATTTTCCTGTGACAGCCAGACACGCCCTTGAGATGGAGCAAGGCAGTTTTTGTTCCTGCTGCTCGTCGGCAGTGGCCAGTGCTGGCCGGCTAATCTGGCGCCGCGCCGGTGCAGTTTCCATGCAGCGCGCTCTGCCGGAAGAGCGGCCGCTTCCTGCTCCCCGTCCACGCCGCTTCTCCCCCGCGATGCAAATTGCCCGCTGCGGTCACTGACACCTCCATTACCAGACCGCCGCCCCGTCACGAGCTGCAACCACCGCCTGCTGCGCAACCTAATTAAACAACCCCCCAAATAATTGTGCCACTGTATCGTGGAGAGAAAGGAAAGAATTTAACGTTACCTGCCGTTTTAATTTACGTAAAAGTTGCATTGCTTCAAATCTGATTCTGCGTATTTAAAACTGGCTTAAACCCGTGGCTCCGCTTGCATGTTGGTTGATTATGATAGCTTATCTATCTTTCAGTAGTGTGCTATGAGACTGGATTTGAAGGATGAAATGAAATACAATACCTTCTTTAGAAACAAACATTTTTAATCAACATTCAAATAAAAAAATAAAATTATGTGAAGTGCTTAATGATTTACGTTTATCAAGAAAGTACCTAGTGTAGAACAAATCAAACGTAAAAATGCACTCGTTTCGAAGAATCCAATCACGAAATTCAACAATAATGATTGTAATAATATCACAGATCGATCACTTGATGTATACGCGAAAGGTCAAATTGGTTTTTTAAAGAGATGTATTAAAAGAAATTTCCTTTTTACTGCTTTATTTATTTATTCTTATATTTCCTTATTCGTATGCTTATCCTTACAGAAAGAGATCTCAAGACATTGTCGCACGCATAGACCAAAGATATGGTCTGTGGCATCACGTTTCGCTGTATGTAACCTTCTTGCTATAGAGTCGCAAACGACATCGCTGGCCTTCAGCCCGAATTTTTTATAATCTGACGACTTTCAACCTCCATATCTTCCACCCCCTTATAGCTATTGGCATGGAACTGCTATGGTGTACAACGGGAGACTTCGGACAACAATTACACACACACACACACACACACACACACACACACCATTCGTTTGCGTTCTGTAGTTTTCGCTGCAGAGCGAAATTTTAACACACACACACACACACACACACACACACACACACACACGTAGAATTTTGTATACACTGATAACTTTCCATCCCAAATATACTCCACCCTTTTATCATCATCAACCCTCAAGCAACAATGCAACCAATAATCATTTTCAAAGAGTAAATATAATTTTCAAAGAGTAATTATTGTTCCACATTTCGCGTTATATTCTTCAAATTACTAAATATCTATTAGATCGCTATAAAACCTTGCCTAAAACCTTCCTCGGGTATAAATTAGTAACTGTACAAATATTTAAGTCTCTGCGTCTTGTCGTCCGGACGTGATAAGCGTACACCGAGCAGACATTCACATTAATATATATAGATAAATAGCTATCCGATCACCATAAAACCGTGCCTAAAGCTTTCCCCTGGTAGACATTAGTTAACTGTACGAATTTTTATCTCTTTATGTCTTGGGAGTCATACGTGATAAACGTACACCTGACAGACATTCACATTTATAAATATAGATGATACCTGAATACTTACCCAATCAGTTTTAAAGAGCATAAGAAAATGTGTGGTTCCGCGTTGCAAAGTGAGAAAAAATCATTAAACTGTTGATAGCCTGCGTTAATCTATGCCTGAAACTTCAAAAGATAAGAAAGCTACTTGCCTTTCGTCAACTAACACACTCTGTGAATATGTGGCCGGGATGGAACAAAAATGAATTAAAATCGAAATCAAAGTTCATAAAGTTCATTTTACCCATTACTGACACGCTCTCACAGTTAAATCAAATCCCTTCAAATAATAACACTGTTAATATAACGAAAAATATTATTTCTGGCAAGATGTCGGCCGCCAATGCCTTGCATTAAGAGACATGAAAATAATAGAAAAATTACACTGAAAGGTATCAAATAAAAAAAATATTTAAATGCTCTACAAACAAGTACCATACACAAAAGTAAAGTTTTGAAGCAAATACAGTCGCTTTAATTATACTAAAGATTACACAGAATTGGTTGTGGTTCCAAAGATTATCAGTACAATTATTGTACTTCTTTCCCCTTCTTACCATAATTATTTTAAAGCCATAGCTTTTCATCGAAACAAGTTCAGTAAGTAATTATAAAATAACCTCTCCTTCGAGATCGTTTGACAAACACGTCTGAACTGACTGCGGGTAAGAAGTGATAGTGTATTACTTTTGCGTTATGTTACAGTACACCAGCATGACCCTTCCATTTCAAGGAAATCACACGATGCATGCAATACAAAATACTGAACTTAACATACAAATATTATTTCATACTTTGTTTCATACATGATTTGGATTATGTATATACACTTTGCCATCCAGGGGCCGTTACATCACCCTCATGACTTACATACCTTATGCCTCGTTTTCCAGTGTTACATACAGAAGTAAAAATAATTACCTGCTCGTCACTAGATAATATATGGTTGGTTTCTGAAATGTTTTACACAAACACCAAAAATACTTTAAAGAGGTTATTATTGAAGAAATATCGACTTACACAGATATAGACAGTAAAAACGAAGCAAACCAGTAATGATCCAGAAATCATCAAAATTCACAATGTATGACAATAACACATGTCTGCAAAACAAGAAAAGATGTTGTTTGCTTTGCTATTATCTTAAGAGGTACGTTGATACAAATATTACCTGCGGCATTTCGCCTGTCATCCGTTCCTTTTATCCGAAAAATTAATATACACATTTATGAAATTTGGAAATTGTGTAAGGTCAAAAAAGGAACACCACACCACCTGCCCCGAACGTTTCGTCAAGGTGCTGACGAACGTCGCGACAAAAATGTGCTAGCGCATCATCATACAGCAGCATCGTCCGGTAGATGCTGCAATATGTCTTGAAGGAACACTGACGCGTCTGTAGAATACAAAAATGTTCAAATGTTTGTAATTCTATGGGACCAAACTGCGTTAGTCATCAGTCGCTAATCTTACAAACTACTTAAACTAAGTTAAACTAACCTAAGGCCAACATACACATCTATGCCCGAGGGAGGATTAAACCTCCGACGCGGATACCGCGCGATCCGTAATGTGGCGCTCCAGACCTTTCGGCTACTTCCATGCGGCGGTAGAATACACGAGGCCATCAGATGACCACAGATAACAACAGCCCACGCATTTCAAATTTATGGGGTTGTGTGGCACGATTATTTTTCTCACTCAAATGTGTCTGTTGCGACGGTTGAGCAGACTTTCGTTTGTGAAATGCACTTTTGTATGAAAAAATGATCCGAGGAAATTCTGGAACGCCGACACATAGCTGTAGGAACCGTGTGCTGTGACATAAGATCAGCTGGACCCCTGTCTGCACCCTTTGGAGGTAGTACGAATGAGGTTGCAGTTCACGGAAGAACTCGTCAGGTCCTGCTCAGGGATACATTCAGCTGCCATGTTGCGGATACCCATCGACGAGTTGTGATCGCCACGACCTCAACCGGCCGTGTTATGCTTGAAGACTGACATGCTGGACAGGCACAATGCGGATGTCGTTGTGCCAGACAAGCAAAAGTACCACACGAAACCATTATTCCGTCTTTTGGTCTTCGTTATCTCAGAGCGACGGAATTCTGAACATGGGTATATCGCTCGTTACTGCTGCGCTGATTCTACATCTACATAGATTCTCTGCAAATCACATGTAAGTGCCTGGCAGAGGGTTCATTAACCACTTTCATAACTTTTCTTTGCCGTTCCATTCTCTAATAGCGCGCGGGAAGAAAGAACACCGAAATCGTTCCGTTTTAGATCTTATTTCTTTGGGATGCTCATGTCTCCCTAAATAGGTGGGTGCTAGCAAAATATTTTCACATTCAGAAGTAAAAGTCGGTGATTCAAACTTCGCAAGCAGATCACGCCGCAATGAATAACGTCTTTCTTTTAATGATTTTCACCCCAATTCGTACAACATTTCCGGGATGCTTTCCCCCCCGTAACGTGATAAAACAAAACGAGATGCCCTTCTCTGAACCTTCTCAATATCTTCCGTCAGTCCCACCTGGTGAGGGTCCCACAAGGGGCAACAGTACTCCAGGAGAGGACGCACAAGTGTGATGTAGGCAGTCTGGTGGAGCTGGTGCATCTTTGAAGCGTTCTGCCGATGAAACATAACCTTTGGTTCGCCTTCCCCACAATATTTTCTATGTGTTCTCTCCAGTCAAAGTTGTTCGTAATTGTAACTCCTAGGTATTTGGTAGAATTTATGACCTTAAGGTTTGACTGATTTATCGCGTAATTGAAGTTCAGCGGATTTCTTTTAGTGGTCATGTGTATTACTTCACACTTTTCTTTATTTAGTGTCAATTGCCAATTTTAGCACAATGTAGAAATTTTGTCTAAATCGGTTTACAGTTGCTTTTGATCCTCTTTTGTCTAAATCGGTTTACAGTTGCTTTTGAACCGCTTTTGACTTCACAAAGCGATAAACGACTGCATCATCCGCGAACAGTCTAAGGGAGCTATTCAGATTATCTCCTAAATCGTTTATAAACCCAAGGACGAGTAGGGGACCTATAACGCACCATCCGCGAATAGTCTAGGGGAGCTATTCAGATTGTTTCCTAAGTCGTTTGTATACACAAGGAAGAATAAGGCTCCAGTCACGGTCTGCACGGCCGCTACGGTCGGGGGTTCGAATCCCTCCTCGGGTATGGATATTTGTGCCATCCTAGTTTGTAAGTAGTTCATAAGTAGTTTGTAAGTTTAGAGACTGATGACCCCGTAGTTAAGTCCCATAGACTATACAAACATTTGAACATTTGAAGAATAAGGGTCCTATAACGCTTCCCTGTGCAACGCCAGATATCACATCTATTTTACTCGATGACTTACCGTCAAGTACAACGAACTGTGTCCTCTACGAAACCTCTGCTGTGCGATAGGAATTCTCAATCACCTTGCATAAGAATACGAATATTACATTGCAAAAGTCGGCATCTGGTGTTCTCATGACTAAATACACAATGTGAAAGTGATAAATGGCGCATGTAAGATTTTGTAACGCGGCGCAGTTCAGTACAGAGTATACGAGACCAGTCTTTCTCTCAGCCTTCAGTACGAGTAAAGTTTGAGAAGTAAAAGTACGCGCTGCGCCCCTACCCCCTGTCGCGCGCCACTTGCGGAGGGGGCGTTGGCCCGGTGGTCACGCAGCCGCAGACGCCCGACACGCTACCCTGCCGCGGCGCACGCTTCCGCCGCCCTGGTCGTTGCTCTCAGCGCCAACAGCTGACTCGTCTTACACGTGGGTCCTACCCACATCGCGCCCTTGTTTTGGCTGTCCACACGTCCATTGAGCGAGGAAGGGAAGAAGATTGCGGTCTGACGTCCAGTCGACAACGTGGTTGTTAGAGACGGAGCACAAGCTTGGATTGTTCCCAGGGAGGGGGAAGGAAATGACTAGTGCTCCTTTAAAGGAACCGTCGTGGCATTTCAGTGGAGAAATTTAGGGATATCGCGGAAAACTTAAATCTAGATGTCCTGAGGCGCGTTTTAACCCTTTCACGAGGTCAGCTTGGCTGTGTCGCCAGTCTTTCCGTTTCATTGGGTGTATGATGAGTTAAAAAAAGACACACACTTGTGTAATGTTAATTATCCAGTTGTAGTCTTACAGTATAGATCGCACTTGCAAGATAAAAAATATCGACCTTACGACAAAAGCTATTTAATGTGTTAAAATAGTGGCTTCAAGTGTGTTGGGCACATTATCGAATTTAAAGATCGTCTTGGTACAGGTGTGCTACCATTATTATTATTATTATTATTATTATTATTATTATTATTATTAGAAGTATAATGGATTTAAAAAGAATATAGGAGCAGGTACTAGATAATTTTGATTCATTTCTTTTTCATCGTTACCAGCTTCGGAACCGACTTATCTTCGGATGGCCGCTTTGAATAAATGTTAGGCCCAAGCTGTACCGTTGACAGCAACGTCAAGCAGTATAGGGAGGAACATGAATTTCACTAATTTAACGCGATTTCCCGACACGTTGTGCTTTGAACGAGCATTTGCGTATTTTGATTGTTCTTCTTTCGCTGTCCAAGCAAGTTCCGGAAAGCTAGCTTTTACGGAATTCAAATTTATCCAAGCGGGACGCCATAGCCACGTTGGAGTGGCCGATCGCTGTAAGGCTGGCCGTCGGAGGTCAGAGTCCTCCCTAAGGCATATATGTGTGGGTGTGTGTGTGTGTGTGTGTGTGTGTGTGTGTGTGTGTGTGTGTGTCGAAAATGTTCAAACGTTTGTAAAAGTAATGGGACCTATCGTCAGTGGTTATTGGTCCCTAAACTTACACACTACTTACACTAACTTATCCTAAGAACAGCACACATCCATGCCCGAGGGTGGACTCGAACCTCCGACGACGAACGGCCGCGTTCACCGCAGCAGACCGCCTTAGTGCGTGTGTGTGTGTGTGTGTGTGTGTGTGTGTGTGTGTGTGTTGTCTTTAGGTTAGTTTAAGCTAAAGTAGTTTGTAAGTTTAGGGACTGATGACCATATCAATTTGGTCTAATAGGCTAACAAACATTTGAACACACATTTTTGGAAAGCCATTAGTTGAAAACAACAACGTACAATGCCGACATAGTCAAATTAGGCCACTGTTCTAATTGAATATTATTTGTCACATATTGTTTATTGTACCTTATTTGTCATTAAATATGGTTATCATTGATTTTGACGTGTACATTTATTTTCTGTTAGTTGTATAACCTACCCCTGTAACCATAGATGAAGAAATGAAGTGCGTGCTCAGATAAAATCTGTATGCACTATACTGTGGCATTTGAGGAACGGGATTTCGGCCGCTGCTACATGCTACCTGTGCTGTGCTTTCAGGAACTGCCCCGCCGGCCTGACGGCGCCCATCGCTCGCCAGGTTCTGGACGAGGTCAAAGCCGCCAGCAAGAAGGACCCCGAGTCATGCGGCTTCGTCTACAGCAAGCATGGTGAGTGCACCTGGCTGTCATGACTCATGACTCATCATCTTATCAAGTCGGCAAGTTGTTATATTTACATTGTTCACCAGATTGATTCCAGTAGAAACTTGACAAACGTTTATGAAGGTACATTTGATTTCAGCTGGTATATATACAACAAGATTAATTCCCGCAATTCAAAACATCCCGAAACACATTTTTTGAAAATCTAACCGTGGTTCAAAATTCAAATTTTCGCATTTCTACCATCCAAATAGTCTTAGTAGCACCCTTAAAAGATTTTCCCTCATTATACCCGCTTAATGCATGATGTGTTGTTGTTATGGTCTTCAGTCCGGAGACTGGTTTGATGCAGCTCTCCACCCTACTCTATCCTGAGCAAGCCTTTTCATCTCCTCATAAGAACGGCAACCCACATCCACTTGAATCTGCTTACTATACGCGTCTCTTGGTCTCCCTCTGCGATTTTTACCCCACACACTTCCCTCCAATGCTAAATTTACGATTCCTCGATGTCTAAGAATGTGTCCTACCAAGCGATCCCTTCTTTTAGTCAGGGTATGCCAAAAATTCCTTTTCTCTCCAATTCTGTTCAGTACCTCTTCATTAGTTATGCAATCTACCCATCTAATCTTCAGCATTCTTCTGTAGCACCACATTTCAAAAGCCTCTATTCTCTTCCTGTCCGCACTGCTTATCGTCCATGTTTCACTCCCGTACAAGGCAACACTCCACACAAATGCCTTCAGAAAAGACTTCTTTACCCTTAAATTAATATTCGATGTTAGCAAATTTCTCTTTTTCAAAAATGCTTTTCTTCCCATTGCCATTCTGCATTTTATATCCGTTGTACTGCGACCATCGCATGTTATTTTACTACCCAAGTAACAAAACTCATCTACCACCTTCATTGTTTCGTTATCTAATCTAATTCCTTCAGCATCACCCGATTTTCTAAGACCGCATTCCATTATTTTTGTTTTGCTCTTGTTAATGTTCATTTTATACGCTCTCTTCAACACACTGTCCATTCCATTCAACTGCTCTTCCAGGTCCTTTGCTGTCTCTGACAGAATTACAATGTCATCAGCAAAACGCAATGTTTTTATTTCTTCACCCTGAACTTTAATTCCCTCTCCAAATTTCTCCTTGCTTTCCTTTATAGCTTGCTCAATGTACAAATGGAATAGCATCGGAGAAACGCTACAACCCTGTCTTACTCCCTTCCTAACTGATGCTTCCCTTTCATGCCCTTCGAGTCTAATAACTGCGGTCTGGTTTTTGTACTAGTTATAAATAACTCTCCTTTCCATATATTTTACCCCTGCTGACTTTAGAATTTGAAAGAGTGTATTCCAGTCAACATTGTCAAATGCTTTCTCCAAATCTACAAAAGCTAAAAATGTAGGTTTGGCTTTCCTTAATCTATCTTCTAAAAAAAGACGTAAAGTGAGTATTGCCTCCCGGGTTCCAACATTCCTCCTGAATCCAAACTGATCTTCCCCGAGGTCAGCTTCTACCAGCTTTTCCATTCTCCTGTAGATAATTCGTGTTAAAATTTTGCAACCATGACTTATCAAACTGATGGTTCTGTAATTTTCACACCTGTCTGCGCCTGATTTCTTTGGAATGGGGATTATTACATTTTTCTTAAAGTCTGAGGGCATTTCGCCTGTCTCATACATCCTACACACCAGTTCAAATAGTCTTGTCATGGCTGGCTCTCCCAGAGACTTTAGTAGCTCTGAGGGTATGTCATCTACTCCTGGGGCCTTGTTCCGACCTAGGTCTTTCAAGGCTCTGTCAAATTCCTCTCTCAGTATAGTATCTCCTATTTCATCTTGATCCACTTCCTCTTCCCTTCCTACAACATCGTCTCTAAGTTCATTTCCTTTGTAGAGCTGCTGTATGTACTCTTTCCACCTTTCAGCTTTCCCATCTTTGCTGAGAACTGGTTTCCCATCTGAGTTCTTGATATTCATAGAGCTGCTTTTCCTGTCCCCAAGTGTCTCTTTTATTTTCCTGTAGGCGGTATCTACTTTGCCCCTTCTTATACATTCTTCTACAGATTTGCATTTGGCTTCTAGCCACTCCTGCTTAACCATTTTGCACTTCCTGTCAATCTCATTTTTTAGTCGTCTGTACTCCATTTTGCCTGTTTCATTTACTGCATTTTTATATTTTCTCCTTTCATCAATTAAATTTTGTATTTCCTGTGATATCCAAGGATTTTTTGTAGGTCTTGCCTTTCTACCTATTTTTTCCTCTGCTGCCTTCACTATTTCATCTCTCAATGCTTCCCATTCCTCTTCTACTGTTTTATTTCCCCTTGTTTCTGTCAATTGTTGCCTAAATCTCCCTCTGAAATTCTCCAGAACTTCACTTTCCTTCAATTTATCTAAGTCCCATCTCCTTATTTTCCTACCTTTCTGCAGTTTTTTCAGCTTGAGCCTACAGTTCATAACTAGCAAGTTATGGTCAGAGTCTATATCTGCCCCTGGGTATGTCTTGCAGTTTATAACCTGGTTCCGGAATCTATGTCTTACCATTATAAAATCTATCTGATACCTTCCGGTGTCTCCTGGTCTCTTCCACGTATACAACCTTCTTTTGTGATTCTTAAACCACGTGTTTGTTACGATCAAATCATGTTCCGTGCAAAATTCTACCAGGCGACTTCCTCTTTCATTCCTCCTGCCCAGTCCATATTCACCTACTATTTTTCCTTCTCTTCCTTTTCCTACTACCGAATTCCAGTCTCCCATCACAATTAAATTTTCCTCTCCCTTAACTGTCTGAATAATTTCGTTTAGCTCCTCATATATTACTTCGATCTCCTCATCATCGGCAGAGCTAGTTGGCATATAAACCTGTACTACTGTTGTCGGTGTTGGCTTCGTATCTATCTTGACTATGATAATGCGATCACTGTGCTGCTCATAGTAGTTTACCCGCATTCCTATTTTCTTATTCATTATCAGTCCTACTCCTGTGATACCCCCAACTGATTTTGTACTTATAATCCTGTACTCTCCTGACCAGAAATCCTGTTCATCCTGCCACCGAACTTCACTAATCCCCACTATATCTAACTTCAACCTATTCATTTCCCTTTTTAAATTTTCTAATTTACCTACCCTATTAAGCGATCTAACATTCCACGCTCCGACCCGTAGAATGCTAGTATTGTCTTTCCTGATGATGACATCCTCCTGAGTAGTCCCCGCCCGGAGATCCGAATGGGGGACTATTTTACCTCCGGAATATTTTACCCGAGAGGATGCCATCATCATATTTCCATACAGTAGCGCTGCATGTCCTCGGGAAAAGTAACGGCTGTAGTTTCCCCTTGCTTTCAGCCGTTCGCAGTAGCTGTGCGGCAAAGCCACATTAGCTGATGTTACAAGGCCAGCTCAGTCAATCATCCAGACTGTTGCCCCTGTAACTACTGAAAAGGCTGCTGCCCCTCTTCAGGAACCACACGTTTGTCTGGCCTCTCCACAGCTACCCCTCCGCTGTGGTTTCACCTACGGTACGGCTATCTGCATCGTTGAGGCACGCAAGCCACCCCACCTTGGCAATGTCTGTGGTTCATGAGGGTGGTAATGCATGAATGTCCAAAAATATCGAAATACATGTTTTTAAAAATCCAATCCAAAATCTAAATCTTAAGTTTTGTATTTCCTGCTTCAAAATTGCCTTAATAGCTACGTATTTTCGTAAAACCATTAGCCCATATTTCACCCCCTTAGGGATGGGAATATCGTAAAATCGCTGATGCCTATAGTATAAAATGAAGTGTCTACAAATTTAAAAGTTTCTATCGTCTGTAGATTCACTTTTCAGCACCGTTTTCTGTCTTTTAGAAACGGATCGAGAACGCGAAATTTCTTTCTTACACTTTGGCATCACACTTGGTAGTTTTTCATTTCAAACAGCAATATGCACTTTATTTTCTTTATTCGTACGCTTGTTGCATAAAACAACTGAAGGATGTGCATCACATTTCGCTACATATAACCTCTTTGCAATTATAGTGTCAAAAGTCATCGCTGGTGTTCAGTCCGAATTTTATATTAGCCGACGACTTTCAACCACTATATCTTCCACCATCCTATAGCTGTCGACACGGAACTGCTACGGTGTACAATGGGAGACTTTGTACTACAACAACACAGAGAGATCGTTCGTCTCCATTGTGTAGTTTTTGCCGAAGAGCAAAATATTGACACCCAGACGTAGAGTCAGAAAAGCCACCCCCTCCGGCACTACTTCAGACATTAGTCAAGTCCAAGTCTTGTGTTGCGACCCTTAGCGTGCTCGCAAGCACTGTACAGAGTGTTAAGCATGTGTACCACTTTCTTCGGCACTTTAGTGTAATTTGTGGATAAGGCAAATGTCAGAGTGAGATTCACCGGAAGAGTTCTTACAAAGTTTAGTTTATCAACAAAGGAAGTAGCTTCCAAAACACTTATTCGACCAATACTTGAATACTGCTAGTCGTTGTGGGATGAGTACCAGATGCGATTCATAAAGGAGGTAGTTAAGCTGCAAAGGGTTACAGCTTCATTTAGCAATCACGAAAACGCACGGAGATGATCGCCCAAACCCAATAGCTCTAGTTCTGCATCGCTATATGGTCTACTGTTAAAGCACATTTCTAGAAAAAATGAACCAATGTATTCTTCCTCCTGTAGATATCTCGCGAAAAAACCATGGTGATAAAATTAGAGATGAGAGTCCATACTGAGGCTTACCGACAATGTTTTTTTACCGCTGAACATAACCGACTGTAACAGGAAGAGGAGCAAGTGACATGCATCGTAATGTGGTTTACGGAGTGTAGATGTAGTAGATGTACGAGTAGGTGAATCAGACGAAGTTTCTTCTAAGGCTCGGAATTCAGACAGGCGCAATTGATAGAGCGGCCTGGCGGACGGCGCCTGGGCAGATACGAAGTACGGATGCACCTGCGTGGCTCGCACAGCTTGGCAGGAATGTTGTGACGGTTGTCAGACTGGACGGCGCGGCGCGTCGCGCTGTATAAATAGCGGGCGCCGCGCGGCCGATGAACGAACGCCTATGTTTAGCCGCGACCGCTGCCACTGCCAGGGCTACCGTCTAGCGCCGCGGTCGCGTCTGCCGGCACCTACGTCCGTCTCGTGGAACCACAACCCGCTGTAGTCTGCGGGCCCAGTTGTGGGTTTCCTACCAAACAGCTTCCAGTCACAACAAAAACTTCAGTTTCAAAACGTTCAAATGTTTACAGTTATTGATATGGTGTCTGTTCTTTCGGTCATGTCTCAAAAGAACAGACATCAATAACTGTATACATGCCCCAACAGGCAACCGACAATTTTTAAGTTGTGTCTCTGTTCTTGTTGGCGTGCAATATGATAAATAAGCCAATACATTCCAGTAAATATGGATCCGCGAACAATGCGTTTGAAAAAAAAAATTGTAAATGCGTACGAGTCACGGCTTCATTATGAAACGTCGACCTAATTATGATAAATGTATCTCTGATTAAGAGTTCTCGAATAAGTGCCCATGTTTTTATACCGAATAATTTCTGTCTATTGCTACTACTTGCCGGTCGCGGTGGCCGAGGGGACTGAGGCGCTTCAATCACGGTCTGCGCGGCCACTACGGTCGGGGGTTCGAATCCCCCTTCGGGCATGGATATTTGTGCCGTCCGCAGTTGTAGATAGTTCATAAGTAGTTTGTTAGTTTAGGGACTGATGACCCCGTAGTTAAGTCCCTTAAGCTTAACAAACATTTGAACATTTTGTTACTACTTACAAGATGAGTCTGAAAAGTTCGGTGAATGGTCCCATATTTTACAAATTGGGCTAGCAAGAATGAGGTGCCCGCGCAGACACATTGAGGGACATGTCAACAAGCGCCCCCTGTCGTGCAAAGCCTAGCTAACAAGGCTAGTGTCATTGCACCATGGAGCTTAAAATAGAGCAACGCGTTAACATTAAGTTCTGTTTCAAATTAGGTAAAAAGGCGACGGAGATCCATGGGATGTTAGTACAAGTGTATTTTGTTGAAGCTGTGAGTAAAAATCATGTGTCTGAGTGCTTTAAGGCTTCAGAGACGGAAAGGAAGGCGTCTAGGATGAGCCACGTTCGGGTCGACTGTCCACAATCACAGGCCCAGAGAACATGGGACGGGTGCGACGAATGCTTGCGGATGATCGGCGGCTGTCTTTGAGAATGATAGCTGTAAAGGCTTACGCTTCGCAACGGTTGCGGAGATACAACGCGTAACCTCAGTGCTGCGAACGATTCCACAAGAAAAGTTTGCTGACTGTACAATCGATGTCAGAAACGTATTCTAGCCCATGGCGATTACTTTGAAGGCCAGTATAGGTATTTTGTTTATAACTCTTATTTCCCGAGACCATTAACCGAACTTTTCAGACGCACCTTGTATTAAGGCTCACCTCGTATAATACGAATCACCAAATTCCCCTAACTAGTCAAATTTATGTGTGTAAATCATTACCTTTCATAATAAAATTAATTCGAAAGCGGTTTCAACAATAAGTGGGAAATATTGCAAGTCTTTCTATCTCTTGAACCGAGTAAGATACAGTGAATAACTTTAAGATTCGGGCACTAAGATATTTTTAGTTTGCTGCGTTATAACTGTATTCTGAACAAACAAAAATATGATACAACCAAATATTATATGGAGGTACATGTCTTATAAATAACAATATGAAGGTTGTTTACATAACGTAAAAAAGTTGTTAAAGAATGCGATTAAAATGACCACTCTTCGATGGTCACGTTACTTTAATATCCGGACAGATGGCAGTGTCGCGCTTGTCACCGTTCACGCCGACGTGAATAGGCCTGCTTCTAGTCAGATGGCAGGTGTGTGTTTACAAGCGCGGTCCACTGTCCAGACGGTACGATGCCACGCAAAGCTAATACCAGCTTTGAGATACGACATCTTGTGATTTATCACAATGCGAAAGGAAAATTTTATCTACAAATTGCTGCCATGCTCAACATGAGTAAGAGTACTTGTGGCAGATATTGTCAGACGTTTCAGAAACGAGGACCGTATGGACTCCATACCCAAATGGGCCAGCCACAGAAGTTGGATGCTCGTGACAAGAGGAAGTTAATACGAAAAAAAAAAAAGTATCCTACACTCAGTGCGCTGGCCGCGGTGGCCGAGGGGACTGAGGCGCTCCAGTCACGGTCTGCACGGCCACTGCGGTCGGGGGTTCGAATCCCCCCTCGGGCATGGATATTTGTGACGTCCTTAGTATTAAGTAGTTCATAGGTAGTTTGTAAGTTTAGGGACTGATGGCCCCGTAGTCGAGTCCCATAAGCTATACAAACATTTGAATTTTGAATCCTACACTCAGTGCACCGTAGCACGTGAGCTTCTAAACGAGACTGGCAAGAAGGTACATCCTCAATCGATTCGCAGAGCATTGAAAGATAGTGGATACAATGGAAGAGTGGCTAGGAAGAAACCGTATGTGATTCAACAGAATCGACAGAAAAGATTGGACTTTGCTAGGGAGTTCATTACAAAGGATGCAATTTGGTGGAATGACGTCATTTTTTCCGACGAAAGTAAATTTAACGTTTGTGGGTCGGATGGACTAAGCATGGTGTGGCGGAAGAACAGTGAGGAATTTACGGTCACTTTACACAACTGTAAAGCATGGAGGTGGCAGCGTCCTTATCTGAGGCTGTATATCGACATTTGGACCGGGAGAATTGGTGTTCATCGACAATACTATGGACAGATATCGCTATTTGAACATATTAAAGATCAATTTACGAAAAAGTGCTGAAACCATGGAGATATCAAACACCTTCAAATTTTACCAGGACAATGACCCGAAACATAAGGCTCGCATTGTGCAGGGATATTTGTTGTGTAACTGCCCCAAAGTCCTACAACCACCATCTCAGTCACCAGATCTCAATGTGTGTGTGTGTGTGGGAGGCGGGGGGGGGGGGAACTGAAGCGACGTATTGGAAATACACCAATATCTTCCAAAGAAAGTCTGAAGCGTCGACTCATGAAGAATGGGACGGTCTACGTGCGAACTATTTAAAAAATATCATTAGCAGTATGCCGCAGAGTTTGAAAGAAGTGATAAAACAAAATGGCTACCCAACAAGATATTGAAACATTAATTTTACATAAAATTTTGTCTTGAAATACTTAGTTCTGGAAAGTGTCCGAATATTAAAGTAATGTGAGTATAGGACCGAGTTATATTTAAATTGTATTATTAAGGAAGTTATGTAAGTTATCTTAATAAAATTTATATTATTATTTACAAGACACATCACGTAATGTAATAATTGGGAAATATGACAGTGTCCGAATATTAAAGTTATTCACTGTATGAGCTTTATCGTAAGGGGGCCATCTTCGATTTACGAAGAGCGCCAATTAAAAGATACGTTAGGTATTTCGTATGTAAACAGCAGAAACCTAGAGCCGCCGTTCTCGAGCGTACCTTAGCGATTACGAAACAAGGCTTGCTAAGAATTCCTAAGGCTGTGAGCTTGTCTGTGGCCCAACATACGTAAACAAGGAATGAATCAGAGAGAATGAGTGCTCGGTGCATTCCGCACTTACGAAGCAGCACGTGGATGGCAGGTCAAGCGCGTGGCTTGACTGCTGGGGCGGTGGGGCTTCTGTGTGGGCTGCTGCAGCTGCGGCGACAGCGCTGGCCTAGGGTTTCACAAGGCCTCAGCAAGAACAACACACGCAACAGGATTCCCTCAGCGTTTGGGAGGGATCAGCCCTGGGTAACGCGGAGAAGAGCTCAAGTTCGATTTAAAGTTACTATCGACGGAACTACTCAGTCATCAGTGCTAGGCTTGGAAATTGAAGTGTGGAGAAGGGGAAAAAATTAAGTGTTGCAGATGACATAGAAGTCTATCAGGAGACGCCATAGAACTTTCAAGATCACTTGAACCGGTTGACAGCACCTGAGAAAGAGGTTATCGGATTAACACCTACAGAAGAAAAACAAGGACCAATTAATCCAGTGATACTGAAGGAATCAGGTTAGAAAAAGTTCTTTTATTTGAGCAACAAAATCTGTGGAGGTTGTGTGGTGACATAAAAGAAGTTTTCTTTAATTTTATTTGTCATTTCCTTTTAATGAAATCTTTGTCTCGTGATTATGCGAAACGTCTTTCCTTTCTTTGTGAGTTTGAAACTCTGTTATTTGACGAGTAATAAAATCTCATAATTATTCGTATTCGAAGTTTTCTTTTTTTGTTAATGAATACCACAAACCTAAGTTAAATCTGGCATTAAAATGATCCTCGTTCAAAGAAGGAAACAGTTGTAGCCGAAGTAAAACATTTATTTCAGGACATTTAGAATGTATTCTGATACCACTGAAGTATTCCGTTAACAACATATAATGTTGTTGCGTCGTGGTCTTCAGTCCGCCTACTAGTTTGATGCTGTTCTCCACGCTACCCTGTCCTGTGCAAGCCTCTTCATCTGAGAATACGTACATCCTTTTGAATCTGCTTACTGTATTCGTCCCTCGGTCTCCCAATACGATTTTAATGACGACTCATATTTCAACTAACTAAGTTAATACACTTGTTCCTGGATGGGGAGGCGCCCTATGTGCTGACCAACAAGGACATGGTTTTCAGGCGGTTTTCCGGAACCCACGATGTGAATACCGGGCTGGTAGTCAAGTACCGCCTCAGAACAGGATTTGCAAACATTTAGAAATCGTATACATTGTAAGCACACAGTTGAAACACAATGAGGTAGTGACACGAAGGGCAGCTTGTCACCAATTAAACCAACCATGCCACAACCATAGTAACCACACCGACCCGAACGAGTACGGAGTAGTCCAATACGAATTTTTACAAAAGTGTATTTGCAGACATGAAAAATCAATTAGCCATTGCTAACAAAGTTTCTTTTTTGCATGAATACCACAGTTACACGTCCGTCCGCTCGATACAATTCCAAACGAGACTCGACAGACCAGGCAACATGTTTCCGGTCATCAACAGTCCAAACAGTCGATTTTGAACTTGATCTCCCAACGTACTAATGTACACGTCTTGCGAATATGATCTTTCTAAATCTAGTCTTTTCATTTTTTTTTTCTTTTGCTTGAACGTCAGTGAAGATTCGGAACCTCACGACGTGCAAGAGCTACAATAGCCTGTCGTAAAATGAAAAGTGAAGTAAAAAGCATGAAAACGTAGAATAAACAAAAAATATTAATAAACTATGATCGGTGTAAATTCGTATTGTTCACTCACAAGTTTAGTATTGTGGCGCGGCTCTTACTCCCATAAATCTCTCATTTATTCGAAAGGCCCTCATCCAAGTGCCAACCACGTCTGTGGCCGTCACCAGTGTATTACGTGGCTTTAGACAGTTACGTACTAAAATGGAAATAAATGCTTGTTGGATTTGTAATTTAAAAAAATAAATGTTCAAATGTTTGTTAAGCTTATGGGACTGAACTACGGGGTCATCAGTCCCTAAACTTACAAACTACTTATGAACTAGCTAAGACTAAAGACGGCACAAATATCCATGCCCGAGGGGGGATTCGAACCCCCGACCGTAGTGGCCGTGCTGACCGTGACTGGAGCGCCTCAGTCACCTCGGCCACCGCGTAATTTAAAATAGCTGGTGGCAGCGCATTTTTCATTTGCTCTAATTTTTAAGTGTGTGTGTGTTCTTTTGCTCCCAGGACTGGGCAGTTTGGTGCTGCCCTAGTCTCGTGGCCTCTAGGTTGTCCCGGGCTCCCCCACTGGCGAGGCTCCAGGTGGACGCGGGAATACCGCCGCTAATGGCAACTTCCATTAGACTGCACGTGTTGTCTAACAATTTGCTATCACTATGTTGCGTTGGCTGTGTACCGGCCAGAGTCCTCTTACGTCTTACTGGGAAAGACTGCACGTTGCCACCAGCTGGTTTCGGCATACTAATATACAAAAGACTCGAAAGTTGTTGTCCGCTTTAACACAATACATGGAGACACTGCATCCATTATTTTCTTGGTGATTCTATTTTCTGGTTGGCTATTGCATGGTGTTTACGTCCCGATGAAAATATTTAATGAGAGCCCAGATTTAGAGTCCAAGAGTGATAACTGTACTTATGGGCTTCCGAGATAGCTGTCAGTTAAGCCGTCATTATTGTCATTTCCTTTGCCAGTAAGCTATAACTTTCACACAAGGAAATAAGCGCGCGCGCGCGCGCACACACACACACACACACACACACACACACACACACACACACACAAAATACATTCGCCAGAAAAACCGAAAACATAATTATAAAAATCAGACCAGTTAGAGTACCACACACGGATTTTTAACAGACGGCAAACTTGGATACTGTGCTTAAAATGGTACGTTCATGTCTCAAGGCCTTTGATTATTTAGAGTAGGAACTCGTTTTCAAAAATGTTCAAATGTTTGTAAATCATGCCCCAGGCAGGACTCGAACCTCCACGGCGAGCAACCGCACGCTCCGCAGCGAGACGCTTTAGACCGCTCGGCTACTCCACCGCGGCGAACTCATTTTCCTATAGTTCATTCCGCATTAAATGATGGACCCTGATTGCCTTTATATCAGTCGTGTGGTATGGGGTCAGTTTTCTCGACACGCATATCTCGACACATCGGTCTAAAGCTACTCTCTCCTCTTCCTCCTCCAATGAGGCCTCTTCCTTCCTTGAACCACTAGGGAGTGTGGATTCTTAAGGTGTTTGTTTGTGTTATCTTGTATGCCATCTCGTCTTTAAAAAAAATGACTAAACTTAATTTCGAAACAGCCCTTGTAGTTCCTATAAATTTTTCAATCTCTAGACTTTTCTTTTTTCGGAGATAAAATATCGAGCTCAAAGGTGACACCTAATCAAATTCTGACCAGGTGGAACGTTAAAACAACAAGGTCCACAACGCAACAGTTTTGCTCTCACGTGGGCTCGAATCGCTTATCATGACAGTCTTCTAAACTTTGGCAATGATATGAAAGCTCGTGTGAAATAATATATCAGTTAAAATTTTCTGGCTGATTAAAACTTTGTGTCGGACCGGGATTCGAACCCAGGACCTTTGGCTTTCGGGGGCTAGCGCTCTACCGACTGAGCTACCTGTGTACGGCCCAGCCTCACAGCTCTAGATCCTCCAGTATCTCCTCTACTACCTTCCAAATTTCACGGAAGTTCTCCTGAGCTCATGGGTTCGAATCGCGGTCCGGTGCACAGTTTTAATCTGCTAAAAAGTTTCATATCAGCGCACACTCCTCTATAGAGCGAAAATTCCATACATTATTATGGACTAAATTAAAATAGAAGTAGACACAAAGGAATCAAAGATATTAGATGCCTGTGGATACTGAGTTACTAGAAGTGATTTGTATATGTACTTTGAGGTATAACACTACAATTCCTCCGCCGACCCGCCGTTGTGTTTCTCACAAAACGTATTATCGTCTCTTCGGGGATTATGTGCCATTTCTCTGGTTTCATGCGGTCCTTTAATATTTCATCTCAAATGCCGCTATGTTAATGTCAGAGTATCATCCGAAGTCTTTGATTGCATGTTGGAAGTATTACAATCCTTGTCTTTCCGTAGTTTTTACTTTCTATAGCTCCCTCTTGTACTAGTGTCGAAACTTCCCCCTCGTGTCTTAACACGAGTCCTATCCCCTTATCCCTTCTTCTTGTCAGTATTTTCCACGCCATTTGTGCGCAGAGCCTCATTTCTTGTATAATCAGTCCTAATTATCAACATTTTCTGTAGTACCACATCTCAAAGGCCATCAAATTTTCCTGATATTACTCGCGAGAGAAGCTGTTTATGTGCCTCCTCTGCTAGCAACGCTCAATGATTTAAAGTCTTATCATAGTTACGGTAAACTAAGCACCATATTCTTTGTTTGTGAGAAGAATTCAGAAATATTTGCCTACTGTCCTTGTAACTACTGTGAACACTTTCGATGTCTATTCACTTTCATATTATTACAACCAAATATTAATTTCATGATTGACAAATAACGCTTTTAGTAATAAAATATACAAGTTGAAAAGTTATGCTGTTTGGTTAAATTTTCAAATTCCGGTAGTAACGCTTTGCGATGATCGAGTCGAGTCCTGACTACATACCTATTTCACTGCTACACTGCGACTACAGCAGTTTTAAAACAGTACTTGTCTTCTTGTCTATGCAATAAGTTCATTCGTTCTGTAATCTTTATCATAGTTGAACTGAAATATCGTCTCTGAGAAGGTTAAATGTTTGAAGTCGACAGAATCCTTTGTACGAGCTGCTCGAAACAGTAAGTGTTCAGTGCAGATCCAGCATAGTCTTGATCCTGTTCAAGGACAATCTCAAACAATATTCATCGTAATATGATAATAAGTTAATAATCATTGTCAAGCATTCAGTTTGCATGTAAATCCCGTTATGCCTTTGGAACGGTTTTCATCGAAACCTTATAATGAGTGCTGCAAGTCCTGTTTGTATCATATCAACAATTTCACCCGAAAAATGACAAACCAAAGATAAAATAATGCCTGCATTTAAACGCTAGCACCTGAATTGATAGTCATTTAGTATTTTATCAAGTTTACTTCCACAGCGAAATCGTAATGCTCCGGTAGTTTTTAGTATGTTAGAAGACTAGCTTTTACTCGCCGCTTCCCTCGCCTTGATGTTCTTGCATACTTGTCAGAGACGATAGGAAGAACAGTAATTCAGCAACTTTGTTCTTAACTTATGACCAGGATCACAAGGATAAAAGAAAAGTTTCAAAATTTCCTGTTTAAATATAAAACGTGCGTAGAATGACGGTAATTACTGCTTCTCTATCGAGATGAAACTAAAGATATTGGCCGCGGTGGAGTAGCCGAGCGGTCTAAAGCGTCTCGCTGCGGAGGTTCGAGTCCTCCCTGGGGCATGGGTGTGTGTGTGTGTGTGTGTGTTTGTCCGTAGGTTAGTTTACCTAGGTTTAAGTAGTTTGTAAGCTACGGACTGATGACCACGCAGTTTGGTCCGATAGATTTACAAACATGTGTGTGTGAAAGATATTGTTAAATACGAAAAGAAACTCTTTATTTGTTACATCCTGACTAAACTGCTGACTAAAGAAGTTGTATTTTATAGAACGTGTAAATTATGGAGGATTCAAATGTCATCGAAATGGGATCAGCTATTTTAAGACATTGACTTCTCGTGTAATTATTGTATTCATATTATGTTGTGTACCATTACGTGCAACATATCAACCAATGAAAGTATTTTAATAAATGTGATAAATTTCAGAAGTCTACAAATAAACAGGTTTTGCAAGGAGTCTTCAAGCATCTCGGAAGCTTTAAGAGAAACGTTGATGCCCAGTCGTACCATATTTAGAGTTATATACCTAAATCAACAAATACCTCGAATTACACACTTTCTAAAGTAGTCTGTTCTTCATCAGCATTCAAGCTATTTTCATATCCAATTTCATGAAAATCAGTTAATCGGTTTAGTCATGAAAGTGTAACCGATAAATCTTCTTTCGCATTTATAATATTAGCATATGGGTGAACAGCAATCAGTCGCAAATATTTATTTATTGTGGCAAATCTAGTTTTAAGTCACTGTGTCACCTTTATCAATGCTTAAAATTTAAATTTAAACATACAAAAATTTGTAATCTTCATGTTTAAGATTTAATATGTTTTAATCCACATTGTAAGGATTGAATAGGTCAGAAAGTGACTTAATCTACATGAATGCAGTGGAAATCACGTTTACGTGCATGGCAGAGGGTTAATCGAATCGCATTTATGTTATTTCTCGACTGTTACATTCTCTAATAGCGTGTCTTGGGAAGGAACACCTAAATCTTTCCGTTTTCGATCCCATTTCTCTTATTTTATTCTGATGATCATGTCTCTCTGTGTGGGTGGTTACTAGCAAAATATGTTCGCATTCGAAAGAGAAAGTTGGTGAAAGAAATTTCACAAATAACGCTCTTGTTTTAATGATTTCCACCCCAACTCGTGCATAATTTTCGTGACACCCTCTCCCCTATATCGCAATAATACTAAACGAGCTGTCCTCGGAATTTTCTTTATATCCTCCGTCAGTCGCAATTGGAGATCCCACAATGCGCAGCAATACTTCCAAATAGGACGCATAAATGTAGTGAAGGCAGTTTTTTTTAGTATAACTGTTTCTTCTTGTTGTAAGTGTTCTGCCAATGAAACGTAGCCTCTCGTTCGTCTTCCCTATAATATTTTGTATGTGCTCTTTCCTATTAGAGTTGTTGGTAATTGTTAGTCGCAGCGGAGTGACCGAGCGCATTGAGGCGCTATACTCTAATACGTGAAGCCGTTCCCCGTCGGGGGTTCGAATCCCCCCTCGGGTATGGATGATTTGTGCTGTCTTCAGTGTAAGTTTATAAGTAGTTTGTAAGTTTAGGGTCTGATGACCCCGCAGTTAAGTCCCACAAGCTTAACAAACATTTGAACATTTCGTAATTGTTACTCCTTGGTATTTGGTAGAATTTACGGCCTTTAGATTTGACTGTAGATCTGCCACAATAAAAAAAATAAAATGAAATAAAATTTGCGACTGATTGCTCTTTATTTTCTACTTACTCATGTGGGTTGTTTTTGTAGTGGACATCTGTTGTAAAGCTAAAACTTCAGTTGATTTGAGCAGGTAATAGCGGTGAATGTAGGCAGTGCAGCATCTTGTGAGGACCAGTATAATGTAGTAGTACTGAACAGAAAATATTTGTTAAGCTTATGGTACTTAATTGCGTGGTCATCAGACCCTAAACTTACAAACTACTTACAAACGAAGTTGTATTGAAGACAACACAAACATCCGTACCAGTGGGAGGATTCGAAACCCCGACGGAGAACGCCTTCGCGCTCGGCCACTCCGCCGCGGCTAGCAGTACTGAAAAAGAGATCATTGACTTGCATTCTGCATCGACCAGCTGAATGAACAGCGCGGACCTTACAGTGACAGGAGTTGCGTATGGAGGTCAGTGTGATGCGGAATGAGGAGGAACGAGCTGTACGAGGCGGCTGGACCTCCTGTGAAGGCGGGGCCAGGGGGCGCCCCCTATACTGCAGGTGCGGCGCTTCAAAGCGGCGGGCGCAGCAACTGGCCATGCCTTGACACCTCTCGTTTCATGTGTGGAATGACGCAAATCACTGCAGCACGATTAAAATTAATTGCTAGCTGACGTTTGTCACGTGTGTTGCCACGCAAGCAGCCTGTTACCGCTAGGCTATAGGTGACACGCGAACAGGGCAGGTCACTTCACGAACGCAGTTAATATATTTTATAACGCGGAGCAAAGTTGAAAGAGGTCGCCACGAGTTAATGACGGCTATGCTAAAATTTATGTTGACAGTTTTAAATGATTAATCACTGACCTACAGCAGAAGATGCTTTGTGTAATACCAGGTTGTAAGGTAACCACACATGATGAAATATGTATGTATCCGACAAAACGGCGCTCAACCGTCTTCATCAGAACTGATATCATGATTGCTTCGTTCACGACCATTAAAGCCTAACTCTAACACGGAAACCACATGGATGTCAGCGTTTAGAATAGTTTTATATTTATGATACATGAAGGTCAACACTCAAATAACAATCAGCTAAAGCAATTCGACGCAACTTTCGAAAAATCTCGAGAAAATAGACTTCATTGTTTTGCACGTAAGCGTAAATACCAATCATTAAATGAATTGCAGCATCTGTACGTGTAGCTCAGGAGGTGGCGTTCTTGCCTCATAACCGTAGGGTCAGTGGTTCGAACCCTGTCGTCACAGTTTTTTTTGTTAAATATTTAATCAGATTTAATATCAAATAGTAATTTTTACGAAAAGTGCACGTATTTTGTTTATTTGTGATTTTACAGAATGTTGTAAATAATGATGGAGTCAATAAAAAAAATAAGTTTTTTTTTACAGTATTGGCTTCACTACTAGTTGACGACGATAGTCTTTGATTGTTCAGTTTGTGAAGAGCTACGACACTGCTTTGGAAAGTCATCTCCATAACTGCTAATGGCTTTCCAAGCAGCTAAGTGACAAGGTTTTCAGCTCGCCTACATACAAATAAACAAAAACTGAATTAGAAAAAAATAAGTAAATAAAAAACAAAAATAAAAAATAAACTGTCACAGTGGAATTCGAACCATCGATTCTACCATTGTGAGGCCAGGACACTGCCACCTAAGGCTACTTCGACAGATGCTACAACAGTTTTAATTATTGATACTTACGTTTACTTTGCAAAATTTCAAAAGTCAATTTTCCCGAGAATTTTTTAGAGTTGCATCGAATGGCTTTGGCAGATTGTTATTTACGTTCTGAACTTCACGTACCATAAATATAAAGAAACTCTAAAATCCGATACCCATGTGGTAAGAGCAGACAGACAGAAAAATTCAGTAAACAGTAATTTCTTGCATTGTTTACGAGCAAACATCCTCTCACTTCCTAATGGTTAACAAAATGTTCGAATGTTTGTTAAACGTATGGGACGGGGTCATCAGTCCCTAAACTTACAAACTACTTGAAAAACAACCTTATACTAAAGACAACACAAACATCCATGCCCGAGGGAGGATTCGAACCCCGTACGGGGAACGGCCTCGCGCATCGGAGCATAGCACCCGCTCGGGCACTCCGCCGCGGCTATGGTTAACACGATCTGCCGTGCTACGTACCTATTAGCAGTGATGCTTGGCACTTTACAGATTATTAAAAACACAAGCAGATTCCAATCGGAAAAGAGGATCATACGATGAAAAACAAGAGCTAATAAAAAAACGTTTAAAAGGTCTAACAGATATTGATCGAAAAAAAAATCCATTAAATTAATTTAATAAAAATAAAAGTAATTTTGATTTACAAATTAAAACAATCGCGCCGGCCGCGGTGGCCGAGGGGACTGAGGCGCTCCAGTCACGGTCTGCACGGCCATTTACGGTCGGGGGTTCGAATCCCTCCTCGGGCATGGATATTTGTGCCGTCCTAGTTCTTAAGTAGTTCATAAGTCGTTTGTAAGTTTAGGGACTGATGGCCCCGTAGTTAAGTCCCATAGACTTTACAAACATTTCAACATTTTGAAAACAATCGCATACGATGGAATTCAAACCCACGATTTTTCGTACTGGAAGGTAATGGCTTACCACTGCGCTTTACAACTACTGTATATTATCGTAATGTTTTAAGTAACCTTCACTCTCAATAACAACACTGAATTGTAGCTTTCGGAGATCGCAGTTTCACGTAAATCATACGAGTGTCATATTGTGCAAACTGATATCTGTAATGTGATACTTGTATTTGTGACGTAAAATCGCGGCTTTTACGAAAGGAGCCATTAGCATGAGCGTTTTGGCCATGTCTTTTTTTTTTTTTTTTTTTTTTTTTTTTGGGGGGGGGTGGGGGATGATTTTGAAGATAAGTGAGTGTGGTCGGTAGAACACTCAGAAATTTTATTTTTGATTTCCAATCCACAACCTAATAAAATCCGAAGGAAGGAAGATCAGTGTGGCGACATCGTGACAGGAAGAAGTTGAAACAACGTACTGAGATTACACAAAGATTTATATTTTACATAAGTTAATTCATAATTGCCTCTTCGGTTCGGTTGGAAAGGAGATAAGTTCTTTACACACTGCAAAGTCTGCTGTTACCCATAGCTAATATTGACATAGATGCTGGTAACCGATAGTCACAAATGCTCGTATGTTTGTATATCTATGGAACTTAACTGCTCTGGTCATCAGTCCCTAGGCTTACAAACTACTTAAACTAGCTTACGCTATGGACAAGAAATACACCCATACCCGACGGAGGATTCGAACCTCCGACGGCGAGCAGCGGCGCGCTCTTAGAACGATCGGTCACTCCACCGCGACATGATAGTTCCTGCTCACAACACATGTTAGCAACTTATATTAGAATTCACGACTGTTGAAGTGGAAAAAAGATATTTGTCTTCGATATCTCCATAGTCAGAAAGTGCAGATGTTACTATGCAAATGCAATGTAGGTGCTGCGAAGATCGACAGTGGTTGAACTTGCTATGGTGACTGCAGTTTTCTGTGAACACACAACTCCATGGTACCACGGCTTGGTTGATGACACGGATGTTATTTTTGCATGATTTTTCTTTTAGTAGTCTGCGTAGCTTGTCATTCTTCGTCTCACTCATTTCGAATTCTCTTTCCGTAATCTGGTAAAAGATCCTCCACTGGAACGTATGTATTTTCCATCGTACCTTAGGAGACCACTTTCTTAGTATGTCAGTGATATCGGTTCTCAGGACGTTGTTGCCCGCTTTAACACAATACAGGGAGACACTGCATCCATTCTTTTCCTGGTGCTTTAAGGCTTCCATTTTCTACTTGTCTATTGCATGGTTTTTATAACCCGACGAAAATATTTAAGGAGAGCCAAGGTTTAGAGTCCGAGAATCATAACAGTACTTACGAGCTTCCAAGTTAGATGTCAGTTAAGCCGTCATTATTCTCATTCCTTTGCCAGTAAGCTATAACTTGCACACAGGAAAATCAAAAATCAGCACATACTATCATCTTTAGACACACACACACACACACACACACACACACACACACACAATACATTCGCCAGTAATTATAAAAATACAGACCAGTTAGAGTAATAAACACAGATTGTTCGCAGACGGCCCCTTTTCCACGAAAGGAAACAAATACAGAAGTCGGACGCATCTGATAATGAGTCAGGAACAGAAAATGAAAAGTAAACAACCAGGCCATTATTAAATATACAGACGCACGAACAGTGGTAGCAGACTATTCATTTACACACGAAAACGAACGAAAGACAAACGCATCACGCAACATCGACACAGAACTCACGAAATGGCGAATTGCTGGTGGTTTGCAATGTAGAATGATATTTAGTGCCAGTGTTAGTTCACAAGACAAAGGTGAAGAACTAGGAGAAGGACTTGGAAAAGTGAGTAAACCATGATAGTTAATAATAAATTAACAAAAGTGTAAAACAATCATGTTGTTAACAGCTACTACTGAAGTGGCTTTTAAATAAAGCGAAACGTGTTTGGTCTTAATTAGTCTCTTATATTTTCCAAAAGACGGTTAATTATCTTATATAACCTAGTTATTTAATACTCATGATCAGTCATTTAAATCGTGGAACTGTTTTCAGAATCCAAGTATAGTTTTTTAGGGGTGCGTCATACTATTTGACACTTTTTACCTCGAAAAACATACCGGTTTTAAAGGTGGTAGACATGTAGCCACTGTATGAAAATTGAAGTCCTTCCAATAAAGACTGGCGAGTCTTTATCAAGCAGCGCCAGTTTCAACTGGAACAATGTCAGAATCTTGCTAACGTCCCTGCATTGCGGGTCATTTCTCTCTGTGGTACGCCGCCCGCGGTGGCCGAGGTGACTGAGGCGCTCCAGTCACGGTCAGCACGGCCACTACGGTCGGGGGTTCGAATCCCCCCTCGGGCATGGATATTTGTGCCGTCCTAGTTCGTAAGTAGTTCATAAGTAGTTTGTAAGTTTAGGGACTGATGACCCCGTAGTTAAGTCCCATAAGCTTAACAAACATTTGAACATTTCTCTGTGGTACGCTCTAGGACAAGTTCGGCTTTACAATTGTGCGTGTGTCCCGGCACGTAGAGAACCTCTTAAAGAAAAACCGACTCGGCGAAAAGGCCGGTCATCCTTTTCAGTGCTTAATTTCCAAAATTTTAGGTGCCGGAACAACTCCCCTCCGGCCACAGAAAAAAGACTGGTGATAAAACTGATAATGAGAAATTATTTTATAGGAAATACTGATCTGAAAGTGATCTTTTTAAACCACAATACCTTATAATAAGAAACACGAAACCACATGGTTCAGCATAAACAGCAGCTGCTGGCGCCGTACCAGTGCCTCTTAGCTTAGTTCTGCTTCATACGTATTGCCACAAGTCGATAGTCTGCGTGACTATGACGTAGTGTTTTCAGCTGCTGCCAGCCGCAACGTTCGAACATTTGCTTTGTAGCTCCTTTGTGAACGTGTGTTCAGTATTAATCAACAAGGTATTTAGTGGTTTATGACGAGGAAGGTATTCCTGCTCCATCTGGGTCTCGTACAATTCCAATTTCCCCAGTCTTCACTAAACGTCAACCCCGTGTGCGTTTTGTATAGTAGCAGCTGATCGTAGCGTCGCTCCTACAAGACTCTCATGAAATATAGCTTAGAACCATCTCGATTAAACCAGTTTTCAAATAAAAAATTTCTTTAAAATCGGAACTTTCGGTTGGTGCAGACAGGCAGACAGACTTACGGCTCAAACATATAACACACCTCTGTTGGGAGTTAAATTTTGCCCCTTTCGGGGGCTCCCCTCTTCTGTATAGGTAATACAAGTTGAGCGTCAACCATGTCCTCACAAGAGTGCGAGGCAGACAGATTGAAAGGTGAAGAGAGCCACCGGTAACTTTTAGTCATGCGTGCTCCATACGCGCAGTTGATCAGTAGCTATGACAAATTACGTCACGGAATAAAAATATTTCGTGTAAGCAAATTATGCAGACGTTCATATTCATACACGCCTTACGGTATCTGTTTCTCATTGACACACACTACATGAGACGTCGCCCTACTACTACATCGCTGAGGCTTGTTATATTATTTACCGGTCGCGGTGGCCGAGGAGACTGAGGCGCTCCAGTCACGGTCTGCACGGCCACTACGGTCGGGGGTGCGAATCCCCCTTCGGTCATGGATATTTGTGCCGTCCTAGTTCGTAAGTAGTTCATAAGTAGTTTGTAAGTTTAGGGACTGATGACCCCGTAAAGTCCCATAAACTTAACAAACATTTGAACTTTTGAATTATATTGTTTGCCAGTACCGCGTGTGTTGAAACAATTTATTCTATTTTATGACTACTAGGTGCCATCCTCACATTCTCTCACTTCAGAAAACTGGGTGTCATCGTCTTCGTTGAATCCAATGGTAAAGAGTCACATCAGATCGCCTCATTAGATTTGTGTAAGTTATATCGCTGAGATTGTTGGCGTTCGTAAACAAAAGGCGATATATACCGATCACAACTTTGGAACGAAGCTGAGCTTATGTTGGGTATACCGTACGTAAGCGCGCGTTCACGCACGCGCGCGAGCACACACACACACACTCACACACACACACACACTCACTCACTCACTCACTCACTCACTACCTCGCCCCAAGCCCCGGCCCATCGTTTCAAGTTCAAATGTTTGTAATTATATGGGACTAAACTACGTTGGCCACTAGTCCCTAGTATTACAAACAACTTCAACTAAGTTAAACTAAACTAAGGACAACACCCACATCCATGCCCGAGGGAGGATTCGAACCTCCGACGCGGGAGGCCGCGCGATCCGTATCGTGGCGCTCCAGACCGCTCGGCTACTTCCGAGCGGTACCGTATCATCTTGGCGACCCATTGTCACGTGCACTTGTGGTGGCACAGTGGCAAAGTATAGTTACTTCGTGATTTAGTACTCGCGTACTAAGTCAATTCTCTGGTGCGAAATAAAATTAAGTAAAACCTGTGGGAGGTGCCGGAATGCGTTTCGGCCGAAATTAAGCGGCGAGCATTTAGTGTTGTAATGGAAAGATGTAGAGACGTGAGAGCGTCGCGTGAGCAGTGGGGGCTCCCGCGGCGTCTGACGTCACGGCCCAGTTAGCGGCCTGTGCCGCCGTGGGCGGTCCGCAGCAGCGCGCGGAGAGACCGCTTTCTTCTTCCCGTCTCCTCCCGTCCCAGCTGCATGTCGCCAATTACATGCCAAATGTCTCCTCTCATTCCAACTCTTTAAGTCATCAGTTACACGCATTTCTTCACACGAAACCTATATCTAATCAATTTGTACACAAATATTGACACTGGGAAGATTTTTTCGGAGCTCGCGAGTTGTACTAAAATAAATTTGATATATGCGGGATGTAGCCATAGTACTAAGAAAAACTTGCCTGGTGAGCCCGAGCCATAAACGAAGTAAAACATTAAAAATTACACTGAGCTGTGCCCGTATTTATTGATAAAGCCAAAACAAATGTCCTCCAGACGTGGATACCTTTCACAAGTAACGGACACTGAAGACTACAACTGCTAAGGATAAAGAAAGGAAGCTGAGACTTTAACGTCCTATCTACAGCATGCTCACAAGAGACGAGGCTCACACTCAATTTGTTTGCCTAAGGATGGGAAGGACCTCAACCGAGCCCTTTCAAAGGAACTATCCTGGTAGTTGCCTGGAGAAATCGCAGAAAACCGTAATCTGGATGGCAGCATGTGGGTTTGGACCACCGTCCTCCAGAATGCGACTCCAGTGAGTTAAATACTGTGCCACCTCCTTCGGTTGGTAAGAATACAATAGAACAAATGTGTTCGCAGTTGCGAGTATGATCAGCGTCAGCTGTACGATTTAATAATGACATATGAAAATTTGTGGCGGACCAGGACTCGAACCCTGATTTCTCGCCTTTCGCGAGCGATTGTGTTAACCAAGACGCTATCCCGCTATAGAGGTTTGGGCAGATCCGGGAGGCGTGCGCGGATAAAAATGTTCATATGTTTGTAAATCTATCGGACAAACAGCGAGGTCGTCACCAAACTGCGTTGACGGCGAGCAACCGCGCGCTCCGCAGCGAGGCGGATAACGAATCGCTTCTCGGCCTTTTGGCTAAGATCAAAGTGTTGACCAGCCGCGGTGGCCGGGGGGACTGCGGCGCGTCAGTCACGGTCTGCACGGCCACTACGGTCGGGGGTTCGAATGCCCCCTAGGGCATGGATATTTGTGCCGTCCTTAGTATTAGCTAGTTCATTAGTAGTTTGTAAGTTTAGGGACTGATGACCCCATAGTTAAGTCCCATAAGCTATACAAACATTTGAACATTTGCGGATAACGCGACCGCTCGCGTAACGCGGGAATTCGAGGTTCGACTCCCGATCAGCTGATACTGATTCATATTCGCAAATGCGGATATATTTCTTGCATTAAAAGTTTTGTTTTTCCATTTCTCATCAATTTATATGCTGTCGTAGTGATCCAAGGCAGTTGTCTTAAATTCTGCGCATCACGCTACAGATGTTCCACCATCAGTGAGTCTTTTTATTTCTCGTTTTCACATGGCGTGATAGTTCAGTTTTCCTACATTTTCTGTGTAGTTCCTCGTTGACAGTTTATCATCTGCAAACGTTGTGGTGTCATTATTGCCACTATTTCAATCCTCGCTTCTCTGTTTGACTTGCAATCTTGTTTTCACAAGTTATAAACAGTGACGTGAAGATTGAAATACTGCAGTTTCCCAGTGCTGTAGGTAGGTAGTTTGGCACCCAGTGCAGGGGTTTGTCGTCGCCCTCCCCTCCCAAATATCAAATACTGAACAACCAATACCACAAGAACATCAAATAGTTTTTTCTTGGAATTGGTTAAGTAAGGATAGTACAACTACATCTACATGGGATATTCTGCAAATCACATTTAAGTGCCTGGAAGTAAATTATTAAATATTTTGAAGAAACTTGTATGAATGGAAAAATAGTAAACACATTTTAATCAATAATACATTTATCCTGATGTTTAATAAAGCAATACAAGTAACTAATGAACATTTTATGCTTAGGTAAATTTAATTTGGGACGTATAATCTGTTCTTTATAACTTGTACTGACTCAGGTTTTGCAATTACTAAGCAAAATCGTTGCCGCTAACCATAGCAGTTTTGATTGGCGAAACTGGCATTTAACCCATAATGGATTTAAGATAATCCTTAATTAGTTTCGCCGCGACTCAGATTCTGTCCTCAGATGAACGATCCTTCTGAAAATCGCTGTAGTTGCAGACACGCAATCCAGTGCTCACTATGAAGCACGGAAGCTTTTCCAATGCTTTAACCCTCGAAATATGAACACGTTTTCGCTTATGCTTTTTTGTGTTTATCGAGAACATTCCTAAGAGAAATCAAGGAGCGGCCGAGCGCATTGAGGCGCTATGCTACGATGCGCGAGGCCGTTCCCCGTCGAGGGTTGGAATCCCCTCTCGGGCATGGATGTTTGTGCCGTCTTCAGTATAAGCTAGCTAGCTGACATATTTTCCGTGAATATGCACTCTGTATCGATTTGTTGTAGAAACCTGTAGATGCGCTCAAACATTAAAATCATATCAGTTCATGGTGCAAAGTCAGCGTCTGGTCTGTAGCCTTCTCTCCGTGTATAATTTCATTGTTTCCATAATTATACTTTTTTCCACAGAAATGCTCATCGCGTTACATCTGACATTCGCTATTCGAAGTGCGCCCTTCGCAATTTGAAATGCGTCGTCAACAAGATAACTTTTGTTATATTTCGAAATTGTATTTAGAATTCGTATCTTATTAATAATCGTCCTGGAGCTGACTCCAATAATCTGTACTGTACGTAGTTTTGAAAATGTTCAAGTGTTTGTAGAGATTATAGGACTTAACTACGGGGTCATCAGTCCCTAAACTTACAAACTAATTATGAACTACCTTATACTAAAGAAGGCACAAACATCCATGTTCGGGGGAGGATTCGAACCCCCGACGGGGAACGGCCTCGCGCAATCTAGCATAGCGCCTCAATGCGCTCGGCCGCTCCTCCGCGGCGTAGTTTTGATTGAAGTTGATTTCTCTTAGGAATGTTCTCAATAAACACAAAAAAGCATAACCGTAAACGTGTTCATATTTCGAGGGTTAAAGCATTGGAAAAGCTTCCGTGCTTCATAGTGAGGCCTGGATTGCGTGTCTGCAACTATAGCGATTTTCAGAAGGATCGTTCATCTGAGGACAGAATCTGAGTAGAATCATCTGAACTTTCTATTCTTTCAAAAAAGTCGCATATAACTGAATTGCTACAAAAAGGTGTAATCTTTACAGATCGAAATGGTCGAGCAATGTACAAACTAGACCTTAGGTACCCATCGCAAATTCTTTTTTTGACTACTGATAACTCCGGTCATTGTAGTAGAAACATTGCCGTATTCTTGGCATCGCCGTATGTTTATACCGAGGCGATAAAGTATTAAGAAACATTTTTGCAGTAGTGTCACGGAACCTATCCCAGTTTGTCACCTACAAGGAGCTGGTGCGTGGTGCGGACCGCACCTCGTTTCATTATGCTACGTCACTGCTCTTTTCCTCACCATGCGCCAATGAAGACACCATCACATTTGCAGATGATAAACTGTCAACTAGTATCTACACAGAAAATGTAGGAAAAACTAAATTACTACAGCAAGTAAAAGCGAAGCAAGTTTAGGTATAAGAAGAAAAACAGTCTTTTCCTCAAGGCAGATCCTTATAGAGAAGAAAAAAAAGCGAAATAAGTGAATATTGTCCATAGTTGGTGAGGAAAACTAACAGTGGGATTGGTGCGGCACTCGGCACTTTAGCACGGGAAGGTATTGTTGGAGCGGGCTGGAGGTGAGGTGAGACGGCAGGTAACGGGTCCTGTTAGTCCCGGAAGCCGCCGCCGGCAAGCCACGTCCCTGCGCCCTGGAAGAGTCGTCTTCCGCAGGAAGCTCCACGCCTCCCTGGCTTCTCACTAGCAGACTGCTGCCTGCCTTCACACAGTGGCTGGCCCTATTCAGAATGTCTTGCCCCACCTTCATTACTTAGAAAGTTCTTACTTGACCGGAAACCAGTGTGTCAGTAGGCCTACACCTTTGAGCGCAGAAAATGGAGCTATTGCTGTTTACAATTTTTCTTAGTGATCTAATTGTAACGCTCATGATGGCTGGTTAAGTCGTTGCTGCTGTGTGTTGTAAGGACGTAATATCGGAAGACTGTTGTCACAAGGAGCAAGTTACGTAGATTAGTCTGAACATCAATAAATGTAACTAGGCGAATAGATCGAAAACTATTCTAAATTTTCCGAGTAAGCTTCTCCGCGATGCTCAAAGCATTTCTTGTAAAGTTGACCTCTGAAGTTCGTTGACTGACAAACAATACCCACTAAAAAAGTATCTTCCCTTAATCCAAATTGAAAAGAGCCCCAGATCGATAAATAGTACCTCCAGAAATAGTCTACCCTTTCGTGCGAGATCGAACGAGGTGACGCAGTGGTTCAGATACGGGACTCGAAATCGCGAGAACGCCGGTTCAAGTGCGCCTCCGGCTTCTCACATGTAGGTTTTCCTTGATTTGGTTAAATCACTTCAGGTAAATGTCAGATGTTGGTTTGAAAGGTCGCCGCTGATTTCTTTCCCCATCTTGTCAAGACAAACCGAGATTGTGCTCCATCTCTAGTGATCGTATTGTCGACACAAACGTTAAACCCTAATCATCGTTCCTTTCGCGTATGAAGCATTACTTGCTCTAAATCTGAGCCCGGCATCGGTCTTTACTAGTCTTAAACCTCTCAAGAAGGGCTCTGCAGTGTGGCGGGAGGTATGTATCCTAGAAGCTGTCGCGAATTCCATGCTCAGAGGACGTTCGGCGCTGCTAGGACGCTTACGAACACGCGAGGCAAGATCTTAGAACAGGAAGTACTCCCTTTGACAATACGATGGCTCCGCTGTGTAGTAGCACGTGGTCGGCCTCGTCCGTAACGTCGATGAATGTTATAGGTACGGTGTATGTTCTTTCGGACATGACCGAAACAACAGGAACCTAACTATTTCTATATTATACATGCCCCCAACAAGGATATGACAATTTCTGTTCCGATGCTCAGATAGGTCCTATCCCTTGTAGCAATGCAGATAAAGCTACGACCAACATGAAATAATAGACAAAATCAAATGTTCTAATGTTTGTCCAGCTTAAGAGATTCAACTACGGGGTCACCAGTCTCTAAACTTACAAACTACTTATGAACGATCTTATACTAAAGACGGTACAAACATCCATACCCGAGGGGGTATTCGAACCCCCGACCGTAGCGGCCGTGCATAATGTGACCGGCGCGCCGCAGACCGCTCGGCCACTGCGTAATAGATAAAGAGAATCACAAATAAAGTGGCCGCGGCGGATTAGCCGTGCGCTCTGGGACGCCGTGCTGCGCTGCGCGCGGCTGCTCTCCGTCGGGGTATCGAGTGCCCACTCGGGCATGGGTGTTTGTGTTGTTCTGATGTTAGTTTACCTTAGTTTAAGTAGTTCGTAAGCTACGGACTAATGGCCAAGCAGTTCAGTCCGATAGATTTACAATCGTTTGAACATTTGAACAAATAAAGTATACTGTAAATTGAGAATTTGGGCAGGACGGGAAGCGTGTCTGGATAGCCTAATTGGTTAAGGCGACCGAGGCCACATAGAGGGAAATCTGGGTTCGAGGCCTGTCCTGGCACAAATTTTCATCTTTGTCACTGAGCTTAACCCAATGCCTTAAAACTGATGAGATGTTTAAATATTTGTGTTTCACGCCGATGAATGTCTCTGCCTTTGTGGCTACTTAGCGCAATCGTGAAACAGCGCCACCGGCGACGTTCAGATGCTGTTCTGCTTCTTGCTGTGGTCTGCGTCTAATCTGACAATGATGAGCCTCACGCGATGTAATCTAAATGTCAAGACACAAATAAATTTACGACCTAAGCTTCCAGTGGGAATCGAATCAAATCAATGGAAGAAGTTGAAAAAGTGTGCCTAACCTGTGTCTCCCTGCTTACTAAGCAGTCGCAGTGACCACTGCGCCACTGCATCGCAGAGGGCTGCCCTACAAGCCTCCCATCAGACGCGATTATCAACACTGCTGGCGTAGCCTCCCCGCCAATTATCGCTCATTACTCGCAGCATTTCGCCGACCCCCGTTAGACTTTGCACCTGGTGTGCAGCTGCACTGAAGAAAGGATCATTGCTGCCGTAGCCTTGTATATATGTCATGTAAATGTTTTCCTAGCTTTTCTTGAGACTCCAACATCGTGTGCCAAATAGAGCCAATACACTTTCAGAGTTACGAAGGCATCCAATTCAAACGAACTGCTGAACTGCTGCAGGCACACTAAGCAGGTCTCATGTGTCCAGCCATGAAAAGTCATTTGTTTCCGCGTTTGTCTACCACAATTTACACTTCACCTATTGTATGGATCTTACAGATCACTTAAGGACGTGATTGTATTGATTACTGCCACTTATGAAGCGCAATCTATTAGAATACAGAGACGTGCTAGATATTTTCATCTTAAAAGTAAGGATTCTTTACATTGCTTTTAATTAAAATAACATCTTCTTCTAATAATAATTTTTCTCCATTCGTCGCGTTTTCATAACTATACTGGTCAAAACAATTAGGGGTAAGTTGAGATATCTACGTTCTCAAGTATTATCTTCGGCAGAATGAACTAAAATGGTTTGACGTCGTTGTCTATTCTACAGCCGGCCGCGGTGGCCGAGGGGACTAAGGCGTTCCAGTCACGGTCTGCACGGCCACTACGGTCGGGGGTTCGAATCCCCCCTCGGGCATGGATATTTGTGCCGTCCTAGTTCGTAAGTAGTTCATAAGTAGTTTGTAAGTTTAGGGACTGATGACCCGTAGTTAAGTCCCATAGACTATACAAACATTTGAACATTTGATTTTTTTGTCTATTCTACGGAATGGAGACAACATTACGGCAACCGAGATACTGGTAAGAACACGAAGTTGCTGCAGTGTGGATTGGTGTTGACTCGCTACCAAACGAATTACGCAAATGTTGGGTTCTCGCTGTTTAGTGAGCACGTAGTACAATCCAACAACGTGATTTACCCGAAGCTACCGCATGGAGAGCTATAGGAAGGTTGGAAGCGGGACAGACACGCAGGGAGATGGTTGCAGTTATCGGAGTGCCTCAAAGTGTAATTTTCAGGACCTTGGCGCGATTTCAGACAACAGGAACTGTTAAAAATAAGGCAATGCCAAGGTCGTCCAGGGGTAACAACAGGCAGGACGCGTAATATTAACGCGGACAGTCGCCTTCAGGAATGCGGCCTATACGCACAGAGGCCTACGGTGTGTGTCCCATTAAAACCACGTCACCGTTTAGCCATCAGAAACTGGGCGGAGGAACATCAGGATTGGAGTCGTAACAAATGGTGCTGGGTTCTACTCACAGATGAGTCAGGATTTTGTGCTCAACCGGACAATCGTTGTTCCCTCATCTGAAGAGAAAGGGGAACTTTTTGTACAGGAAACATCACCATATCACGGTAGTGGGCGAGTGGTATGGGTAGGAGTCATTATTGGTGGACGTACGGACCTCTTTGTCGTTCAGAATGCGCTTACAGTGCACAGAGGTATAGGACGAGATTATTCGACCTTTTGTTGTGCCCGGTGCCATAGGAGATGGTTCCCATCTGGTGGACAGTAACGCTAGTCCCCCACAGAGCTTTTCTGGTGGACAGCATGCTTGAAGCTGAGGGAATTGAAAGAATGGAGCGGTCAGCTCGTTCACCGGACTTAAAATGTTCAAATGTTTGTTAAGCTTATGGGTCTTAACTACGGCGTCATCAGTCCCTAAACTTACAAACTACTTATGAACTACTTACGAACTAGGACGGCACAAATATCCATGCCCGAGGGGGGATTCGAACCCCCGACCGTAGTGGCCGTGCTGACCGTGACTGGAGCGCCTCAGTCACCTCGGCCACCGCGGCCGGCCCGGACTTATACCCGATTGAGTTTGTCTGGGATGTACTTGGCAGACGCATTGCAGCCAGACCAACACCTCACACAAGGGTTGCTGAGCTTGATATTGCACTCAAGGAGCAATGACCAAATATCCCTAAAGAGCTGATTTATAACCTCGTACTCTACATGTGAAACAAGTGTGCAATTGTACTGGCCGTCCGAGGTGATAACACACCATATTAGAAGGTAATGAGAAAGACTTCTTCACTATTATGGTAGCCCCGTGGATCTGTCGCTGTAAGTAAACGCCATGCAAACCTCAGGTAAAGAGTTGAGAGAGTAAAATACTTTACGGTATCACACACAAATTACAATTGTAACCAATATCTGAATAAAATAAGTTAGCATATGTATATTGTGTATGACATCTGCCCTGATAAAAAAATCAAATGTTTGTTGAGCTTACGGGACTTAACTACGGGGTCATCAGTCCCTAAACTTACAAACTATTTATGAATTAGCTACAACTGCGGACGGCACAAATATCCATGCCCGAGGGGGGATTCGAACCCCTGACCGTAGTGGCCGTGCAGACCGTGAATGAAGCGCCTCAGTCTCCTCGGCCACCGCAGCCGGCTGCCCTGATCCTCTAATCGTTTTAAGTAGTGTGTTAATAGATAATGTTTGTATTATTTCTAGGTCTGCGGACAGGAAGAATCAACTAATACTCTGTGTGGTAGAAATTTCTAAAAATTGCATGAAACGAATTAATTCTATCAATTTCATAAAAGCGACACTTGAGCCTTTATAATTTTAATGTAGCGTTCTGTTGACCTACCAAACACGTAACTAACTAAAATAAACAACTGGGTCGTGTCTTCCGTGTAAGACTTCATGCGAATATGTTAAGAGATTTCACATATTTACAAACTACAGAATATTGGAGCACGCGGATGAGACTAGTTCCCATACGAATTATGTCCCAGCGATTCTTCGAGTGTGGTAGCGCCTTCGTGTTTTCGTGGGCTGTGTGAACATAATTTGCTCTTATCTGCAGTAGCTCTTATCACCTGTAGACATTGCTTATTATATGATCCTTGGTGACGTGAACGCTTCTTTTGGAAACAGAAAAGGCTGTTTACAATCTTGGCAGTGGAAAATGGTTATTCTCCAGCATTCTGCACTGTCTGATAATGCTACAGAAAGAAGATGATATGCAGGCCGCTTATATATTTTGTAGTTCAAGAGTGGGCTGCCGAAACTTGCGCATCTCTGAGATTTAAGTAAAAATAAATAAATAAATAAAAACAATGATATCACCATATTTGTAAGGTACTCGTTTCTTGTTTTTGATGAGTAGGACTGCAAGGGATACCATCAGGCAAGTGCTTCGGTGTTATAAGCTGTAATTGTCTTTGCTGTTGTTGCTGCAACGGGATCAGTTTCTACTACGGTTGTAAATGTATGACGCACCCGATACGTCCAATCCTCGCGAGGTAGATCCAGCTCTTACAGTTCTTTGTCGTTCATCCAGTCTCGGGTTTTTCGAAGTTCCCTGAATCTCGATATAGTCCCTCTGAAAAGATACGGCCAATTTTCAAATGTTTGTAAATCTATGGGACTTAACTACTCTGGTCATTAATCCCTTGGCTTACAAACTACTTAAGCTAACTATGCTAAGGACAACAAATACACCCATGCCCGAGGGAGGACTCGAACCTCCGACGGTAAGCAACGGCGCGCTCCACAGCTAGGCGCCTTCACGCGCTCGGCCACTCAACCGCGGCGGGCAATTTTCTTACCCATCCTTGCCATATTCGATATTCTATTGATCTCGCTAATGCCTTAGTCATGAAAGGGATTTGGCTTATGTTTTCATACCAACGGCCGTGCCATAGTATATATACGGATCTCCGCTAGATCATTGAAGTTTAAACACAGTGCCGGCCGCGGTGGCCGAGGGGACTGAGGCGCTCCAGTCACGGTCTGCACGGCCACTACGGTTGGGGGTTCGAATCCCCCCTCGGGCATGGATATTTGTGCCGTCCTTAGTGTTAGCTAGTTCGTAAGTAGTTTGTAAGTTTTGGGACTGATGACCCTGTAGTTAAGTCCCATAAGCTATACAAACATTTGAACATTTTAAACACAGTGGGGTCTACTGTCTCTTGGATGAGTCACCGTTCGATTCTGTCGAACGCTGTTGACAGTCAAGGTGCACACAGCCCTTGTGAACCAGTTGAGCAACTAATTAAATGTTTTGTAAAGTCTATGGGACGTAACTACGGGGTCATCAGTCCCTAAACTTACAAACTACTTATGAACTACTTACAACTAAGGACGGCACAAATATCCATGCCCGAGGGGGATTCGAACCCCCGACCGTAGTTGCCGTGCGGATCGTGACTGGAGCGCCTCAATCCCCTCGGCCACCGCGGCCGGCGAGCAACTAATTCAGCGAGAAGTAGCGTCTCCGGTAAGAAAAACACAACGGCCGGGTGTGGGTCCTCCTCCAGACCGCATCTGTTGAGGTCTTCGGGTGGAGGATGACACGGTGGTCGGTCGGTACCACTGTTGGGACTTCCGAGGCCTAGAGGACGGAGTTTAAATTAGTATTCCCTTTTTCATTGTGACTATGAGTCAAGTGGTGTGTTCGATAGAGGGCAAATAAACTATCAGTGTATTGTTCATAAATAAGCGAAATGATAATACCGGAATATATTTGCAGATGAAACAACCTTGAGTATCCGTCACGCAGATAGCACTTCTGTCTGCGTAGCGATATGTCTTAATTGGTCTTTGTCCTACCTAACACGACAAAAACAATTGATTTAGCGAAATTGTGATATTTCTATCGGTTATTGCACTTCTGAGTCCACTGAAAAAAAATCGTGAATGTTGTTTCTTACTTCTTTTTAACCATATTCTCGTAGTTTACTTTGTTAAGCTCGTTAGGAATGACGAAATGTTGAGATTATGTGAAGTGCGAGACGTAACTGCTAGCAAATTTGACACATCCCCCCCCTCCAAATCACTTTTATGTGAATTTTAGTACCTTCCAATTCCGAAAAAAAAGTGGCGTAGGAACTAAACTCTCATTGTAGGCACCTAGTGACCTGGAAAATAATCAATTCACAGTTCACCTCCATTGTTGTTGAGTACTATCTGACAGCACTGATTACTATCCTCGGGATTTAATACATAATGCTTATTGCACGCCCGGTCATTAACGTAGCTGAAGGAGTGAATCACTTATTCCCGCCTTCAGTCGTGTCATGAGTTCTCATCCGCTACACTACTAGTGTTAAGAGTTTTTCTGTGCAGTTTGAACCTGTACTTATTTAACCTTCTAAAAGTGCAACACGAAAGATAGACTAACAAACGATCCTCATGCACAAAAGAACTGTGATGTGGCCGCCGTCCTGAGAAAAGAAGTCAGCATAGCGTCCTCATGGGTGGGTTAACTCATACCTGAAGTGCAACTCTTCATTAATAAAGCTATTCAGGATTTCGGTATCATCGATAAGGTGCAAGCAAAAACGGCGGGAAATTAAACCCCAAGAGGAAGATAGCGAAACCGAGTGCAGCTTGACGACATACAGTAAAGTGGGTAAACGCTGAGAGTGACTGAAACAAATTTCTTTCCAAACGAGATACAGTGTATTCCGTAAACATGCCCCTGCAGTATAAAGATAAATGGCAACAAATAAATCAAAAGAAATGCAATTACTCTGCAGCGACAACAGGTCTCTTACCAAAATACTGAAAAACACATGCTGTGGAATGGCCGAGCGCTCTAAGTCACCTTGCTGCGAAGCACGCGGTTGCTCCCCGTCGGAGGTTCGAGTCCTCCCTCGGGCATAGTGTGTGTGTTGTCCTTAGGTTAGGTTTAGTTTATGCAGTTAGTGAGCCTGATATTCACGGTATGTAAATCCGATAGATTTACAAACATTTGAATTTGAAGTGAAAAACATCCGAAATATGTCGCAGGAATACGAGTTGGATCAGTACTACAAATTGATCGGAATTCCGGCGTCCTTTTGCGGATTATTTTGATGCAGTGGTGAGATACTGGACTCTTATTCGGAAGAACTGGGGGCAAACTCCGTCCAGACAGCCGGATTTTGATTTCTGTTGTTTCCATGTATTTGTTAAGATGAATACCCGGATGTTCCCTATCGAAGGGCTCGGCAAAGTACCTTCCTAAATGCGAGCTTGCCCGCCGTCTCATTGTCGAGGGGCCATTACGGCTAAGCTTCTTACCTTCCTTCGACGCTCTTTTAGGACTAAATTGACATTTGGTGAATAAGAATTTCACCTGATTCACCTCAGACGCGAAAAAAGTGCCTTCTGTGACTTGTCAGAGACATCAAATAGTGCAAATGTTGTGGACAAGTAAAAACTGCATAGGACATATAAAATCGCATTCACACTATCCATGGGTATATATGCCGCAATGTCGCAGCCGATGTCGACGAATGACGAACTGGGAGTTGTTGCTTTACTGCGTTCTGGATATCAGCCGATGATTTTAGTAGTGCGTTACTGTCTTAGTGTTGCTATTTTGCTCTTGTATTTATCAGTGGACTAAATGTCGTGTAAAAGGATTTCAAGAATTAGAAACAGCGATAGGGTCAAAGATACTGTCTTCTTGGATTTTGTTTGCGCGTGTTTGCTTGTGAACGGGACTTAACTACGGGGTCATCAGTCCTTAAACTTACAAACTACTTACGAACTAGCTAACACTAAGGACGGCACATATATCCATGCCCGCGGGGGATTCTAACCCCCGACCGTAGGCCGTGCAGTCCGTGACTGGAGCGCCTCAGTCCCCTCGGTCACCGCGGCCGGCTTTAAATATGTAATGTAAATATTCATGTTAATGAGAAGTAATTTTCAGTGGTGGAATTACCAACGCTTCTATACTAACACAGATAGCTGAACACAATAAACTCACAACCAAAGTCTACGATTGATTATAGTTAAAAGAGGAAAGTAATTTCAGAAGAGCGACAATTTGATCATCAGTAATTAATCGAATACCTTCTTGGTTTGTCGGCTATCAACAGCATTGATAGTTTTTATGAAGTTCCTGGCGCTTTGGTGTCCAAAAATCTTATTTTACTTGCGACCAATTTCGGTTCTAAACCATCGTCTTGGCTGCTATACATTATGCAAGATGTTACGAACGAAATGTCGCACTGAAATTAATTTAACTCATAATTGCGATCTTTCGATTTTCAGTTGCTTGAGTGTCTCGTAAGGTCTCTGACTTACAGTGATGTTAGTTTTTAATCGTGTTATGTATGGCTTGAGTTATGTCGTCTTATAATTTTGATGTTGCTTAAAATCTTTTACACAGATGATAAGTTTGATATAAAATGGTCTTAATTTTTTGTGTTTGTGTTACCGTTATATATGTAAATCTGCATGTCAGTTTTCATTGTCATATATCGTTTATAACTTCTTGTATGATGTATAGCTGCTAAGACGAAGATTTATAACCGAAACTGATCGCAAGTGAAACTAGTATATTTACAAAAATAACAGCGAGTTGGCAGTGTCTGTCTGTCTGTCTGTAACGTGTTCTCCCTTTTTAGGTCGCGCCGTTCAACCGATCGGCACTAAATTTTACAGACGTAATTGTCGGCCGGCAGTGACCCAAACCTTTATTTTTCAAATATTGCGGACAAAAAATAGGTTAATAACACCAATAATAGGCCGTTTATAATGAAAGTTTGGCAGCATGAAATTTCATTGCAAATAACGCCTTAACCGTTCATCTGAAACGAAAATTGAATAAACGTATTTGTAGAGAAGAAAATTCTCATCACCTTTGCTCTGTCGTATTATTTCCATAACTCGCACCGTTTCAGAGATATTCGCAAAAATAACGGCGATTTGACTCTGCCACTTGATTTTAAGTAAACCAATACAGGCGAAGAAAATAAAAAAGAACTACCAAGGCTATACAGGTGATAATATTTTAACAAAAACAGTTAATGAAAATGTGGGAGATATATTCAATAAATAGGAAAAAGGTAAAGCAGTCAACAATCCGAAGATTGGTTTGAACACCACAGTGCTTTACTAGGCATGGTCCTGTTTGGAACTGACTTACGCAGCCAGTTATAGGGGGACCTACAGTTTAACATGGGTTCCGAACCACGGTGCTACTCGGTATTTTTCACATGAGCAATGCTGCCAGAGGTGAAAGAAGTGGAAAGTGACAGATAAAAATCCTAGGACCTGGCGGGGATCGAACCTGGGACCTTTGGATTTGTAGTCTAGCACTCTACCACTGTGCAACCGAGGCGCATTAATAAATAGTATAAAGAGAGAAAAGTTAAAAAATCCTATATATGTTTGTCAAAACTAAACTCAAAAGTCAAATAATTTTGGCTGCTTGTTAAAATACAGAGAGAAAATTACGTGTTGAGTACATAGATATTATCATAGCAGGAGAGTCGTAAGGGTATCGCCCATATTTTTTATTATTTTTATATTTTTGTCCGGAATGTTTGCATAAAATCAAAACTAAAGGCAAAGCTAAAGTAAGTGGTAAAACACGACAGTGCGATGTTTACTTTGGAGTTGGTTTAGGAGCCCTCTAGAACGTATTTGAATTGATTTCTTCCGTAGTTGAATTACAATATTGTAAGAAGCAATTGTACTGAAAGTATTCTTCAGTGGCGGAATTTCTTGTAGCATTTTACAGAGACTGTTGTCTCAGTTAACTTGTTTGTATTCGGGAGGACGGCGGTTAAACCAAGTCCCGGCTTGACCACATGTCTCTACACCGGTCAAGACGAATACCGGAATGGTTTCTGTCAAAAAACATGAACGCTCCCTTCTTCTTCCTTTTTTTTAAAGAAAAGAAAGCTGCTTCACTTATTTTTGCCTTTCTCTTTACGTCCCTTTCTTTTTCCTTTCTCTTTTTAAAAAGTTTTAGATATGAACGTAAATCGGTTAAGCAAAATTGTTATAAAATTTTCACTTACAATGTTCGTTGTACAGTTAGATTAGTTGTACTAGTTGTCCTTCTTAGCGAGTAGTTAGCGGGGCTGACAGTTATGCTGAGGACCCGAGTTCGAGTCTCTGTACTGTCAAAGAGTTTTCCTTGTTGGGGGGGAGGGGTCTGAAATGGAATGCATTCATGCTATTGAGGGCAACTGCGGAGTTACTTGACCGAGGAGTAGCTGTCTAGAAACACCACAACGACCGATTAGCGGCATGGTGGCTGCATGCGCCCGCAGACCGCATCCATTTGCCGTAGGATAAGGCGGCGGTCGGGCGGGACCGATTGGCCTATCAGCCGCCAGCACGCGGATTTCGCTTTTGACTAGTATTAAGTGTCCTGTCGCTCCCAGCTACCAAGTATTTCTTGAATGAGCCGAAAGACTAAGAGGTTGTCATTAAAACTTTGCTGCGTGAAGATGTTTTACATCCAGGGTTGGCAGAACACCTCAAAATGAAAAGTGCATCAACACGTCAGTGCGCAGTGGTGTCAAGTGCCACAGCCGTGCACACAAGTCAGTGGACAAACATACCGGACCTTTTGATCATAGATTGCGTCGTAGCAGAGTGTACGGCAGCCAGTCGCTCCCTAGTGCCTTCAGCTTGGTGTTGAGACACTAGCTTTCCTTCCGCAGCCTGTTATCCGAGCTGTTTCCGCCACACCTGACAACAAAAACATCGTCCCCTGATACGGAGCGTGCTTCCTACGGACACGACACGAGACGCTCGTGCGCGACCTACTTCTAGTATTTGACCTCGACTCAATGTTTGACATGATTGGCGCAGAATCGCTCTTCACCGTGTACAGGGTGTTCAGAAAGTAACCTGGACGCACGGGATAACGAGTGAGTTAAAGCAGCTTGCGCTGTTGTGGTTGGCGCTGCTGACTCTCCTTCGCGGTCCTCGGGGTTGGGTTCGCGGCAGGGTTCGATATTTTCTCCTCTCGGAACTGAGCGTTGTTGTACTAATTCTAGTGATTGTTTAACGTCATGATTTTAGTATTCACGTGGATGATATGACATTTTTATTGTTAACGTGGAATTCCACGTTTCGTACTACTCAGTTATCGTATCTGAATAATTTGCAAACCGGTTTGATCTTCTGATGACTTCACTAGACGGTAAGCGTCACCATCATCTGCAAACAATCTTAAGAGGGCTGCTCAGGGTGTTTGCTAAATCCTTTATATAGATTAACACCACCAAAGGTCGTATCACAATTCCTCGAGGAAGTATAGAAATGAGCGCTCGGAATATCAGTTGTTGGGATCTCTCCGAAGAATCGTTTGATGCAGCTCTCGGCTACGATTATGCCTTCACTATCCTGTTCATAGTTGCTTACCCACAGTCCTTGTTTCCTTATTCATTATTAGACATACTCCTGCATTACCTCCAACTGATTTTGTATTTAGAACTCAGTACTCATCTGACAAGTAGTATTTTCACCCTTCCATTCATCTCCACTAAATGTTCAAATGTTTGTATAGTCTATGGGACTTAACTACGGGGTCATTAGTCCCTAAACTTACAAACTACTTATGAACTACTTACGAACTAGGACGCCACAAATATCCATGCCCGAGGGGGAATTCTAACCCCCGACCGTAGTGGCCGTGCAGACCGTGACTGGAGCGCCTTAGTTCCCGCGGCCTCATCTTCACTAATCGACACCATACTAACTTCAAAATATCCATTTCTGTTTTTAAAGTTCTTAACTTATCTATCCGATTAAATGATGTAATATTCAAAGCGCCGTGCGGGAGTAGCCGCGTGGTCTAACGTATCAAGGTACTGTCTGGACGGCCGCTTCCGCCGGAGATTCGAGCCCTCCCTCGGGCATGGGTGTGTGCGCTGTCCTTGGTGTAAATTACTTGAATTAGTTTGTATGTCTATGGAGTGATTTTCGTCCAATAAGTTTACAAACATTTGAATTTTCAAAGCTCCAACACGTAGAATGTCTGTTTAATTTATATGATGACTGAGCAGTACACGCCCAGAGATACGACTGGGAAACTATTTGCCGGACGCGCTGGTCGAGCGTACTGCGGCGCGTCAGTCACAGTCTGCACGGTCACTACGGTCGGGGGTTCGAATCCCCCATCGTGCATGGATATTTGTGCTGTCCTAAGTAGTAGCTAGTTCATAAGTAGTTTGTAAGTTTACGGACTGATGACTCCGTAGTTAGGTCCCATAACCTCTACAAACATTTGAACATTTTGAATTTGGGGAACTACTTCACCTTCGGAATATTTTACCCGGAGGACGCCATAATCAAGTATCCATACAGTAGAGCTGCTCGGGAAAAGCAGCGACTGTAGTTTTCCTTGCTTTCATCCGTTCGCAGTACCTATAACAAAACCGATAGCAGGATTACTTTGGATTCGTTATGAAATCCTCATAAACACACATTTTTGATTGAAGAAATATTATGTAAAATCAGAAGATAACAGACACATAACTGGCAGGTGCCTTTTAAATGGGTTAAAGCACATCGAGGGATATGGGGAAACGCTGAAATCTCGCTAAAAAAGCGACTCGATCACTAAAATCAATAGGCTACAGAGTCGGGCGCGGTGGTGTTGGGGTAAAGCGCTGGACTGGAAACCGAAGGGCCGCGGGCTCGAAACCCGGTCGGATCGCGGGTTTTTCAGTTTGCTCTGTAACCCATCTTCCATCTCTCAACAATATGAGTCGCCAGAAACGACACGTGGTTCGGATTCCACGTTAAGCTGTAGGTTCCTTTTTCCCGGTTGGATAACCGGTGTATGCCGAAGTGGCGTCCAATTGAAAGACTTGCACCAGGCCAATGAGCCACAAGAAATTAAATTAAATAGGCTACAGAAAGATACCGACAAGAGCGGCGTAGAAGAAATTTCGAGAGGAATTTAGGTACAAACGGGAGATTGTATGGGGGGAAAAAGGGGGGAGGAGCACTAAACCTTATTCTTCTACGATCCGACTACTTTTAATGATTAAACACCCAATATCACCGAATTTTACAGCAATGTTAACAGGACATGGGAAACTCAAAGCCTGTTATCAACGATTCAAAATAAGTGAAGATGGAACGTGCACATGTAACAGAGATATGCAAACTGCTGACCACCTGTTTTTCGAGTGCTACAACTTGCTGAATGAGTGGTGCCATCTCAAAAAAAAATTTAAAGTAATAAATAAATAAAATGGTATGTCAGTAAATTTGATTTGGTATATAAATTCACTACATACTTCTACAACTTCTGTAATTCTGTCGTGTGGTTTCTTTATGTAAAGTGATAAATCATGTATAGCTAAAATGTCTTCTTATGTCAATCCTTTAATCTTACGTTCTGTGTTTGTTTGTCAAACCAGATGTAACCGCCTGAATTTATCCTTGTAATAGGGCATGTCAAATAAATAATTTAATAATAAATACCACGTCAACTGATGTTACAATGCAAAATCAGTCAGTCATGAAGACTTTTGCCCTTGCAGCTACTGAAAAGGATGGCGTCTTTACAGGTACCCGTCCGCAGTGGTTGCACCTACTCAGTGGTTCGGTATATCGAGAATTCGCAACACTGGAAAATGTTAGCGAAATGCAGGAGTATCTACAGCGTATCGACGCATAGTGCAGTCAACGGCAAGGCTTTCAACCTAAACAAATGTGGAGGCCTACGTTTACATAAAAATGAAAGATCCCTTATAATCTAATTACGCAGTAGCAGGACAAACACTGAAAACAGTTATTTACATAAACTATCTGGGAGTAGACATAGGGGAATTTGAAATGGAGGGACCATATAAAATTAACATGGGTAAGACAGATGCTAGACTGAGATTCATTGGAAGAATCGTATGGAAGTGGTCCGTCAACGAATGAAGTAGGTTACGAAACACAGGTTTGGCCAACGCTGGAGTGTTGTTCATCACTGTGAGATCCGTATCAGGTAGGACTGATGGAAGATATAGAGCCGCGGTGGAGTGGTCGAGCGTTCGAAGACGTCTTGATGCGGAGCGCGCGGTTGGTCATCGTTTGAAGTTCGAGTCCTCTCTCGGCCATGGGTATGTGTGTTTGTCCTTAGTTTAATTAGTTTGTAAGTCTAAGGACTGATAACCAGAGGAGTCAAGTCCCTAAGATTTACGAACATTTGAAGATAGAAGATTCAGCGGGCTTCGTTGCGGGCTTATTTAGTAAGAGTGAAGGCGTCACAGAGATCAAGGTGATGCACATGAGTAGGAAAAACAATCCCATAATGTTCGAATACAGCATTAGTAGTGAGCTTCTTGATGCAGTAACGTTGTTCAAATATCTAGGTGTAACATTGGAGAGCAATATGAAATGGACCGAAAATGTAAAGACAGGTTGTGAGTAAGGCGGGCAGCCGACTTCGGTTTATTGGGAGAATTTTCGGGAGATGTACTTCATCTGTAAAGGAGACCGCATATAAAACGCTTGAACGACCTCGTCTTGAGTACTGCTCAAGTGTTTGGGACCCTCAGCGGCGCGCCAGTCACAGTCTCCACGGCCGCTACGGTCGGGGGTTCGAATCCCCCTTCGGGCATGGATGTTTGTGTCATCTTTAGTATAAGGTAATTCATAAGTAGTTTGTAAGTTTAGGACTGATGACCCCGTAGTTAAGCCCCTTAAGCTTAACAAACATTTGAACATTTTTTTACCCGCAGCAGATCAGTTTAAAGGAAAACATTGAAGCAGTTCAGAGGCGAACAGCTAGGTTCGTTATTGGTACATTCGTCCAATGCGCGAGTGTCACGGAAATGTTCCGGGAACTCAAATGGGGATCGCTGAAGCGATGACGACGTTATTTCCTCAATTTCTGTTGAGGAAATGTAGGGGGTCGGAATTTGAAGCTGAGTGTAGAACGATCTTCCTGCCACCTACTTACTATCACAAAAAAAAAAAAAAAAGGATAAGCGAAATTAGGGGTTGTACGGAGGCATATAGGCCTTCTATTTGGGTGTGGAATAGGAAAGGAAATTCCTAGTAGTGGTACAGTGTACCCTCCGCCACTCAGTTTTCGGTGGATTGCGGAGTGTGTAGATGTAGATCGAGAAACTCCAGTGGCAGACGCTTCAAGAGGACATCCTGTCGGTACAGAACAGACTCCTGCCGAAGTTAAGAGAGGATACGTTTCTTGAGGAGACAAGCAATATATTGATTCCTCGGACGTATATCTCGCGTAAAGACCACAAGAACAGCCTCGCGGGAGTGGCCGGTGGTCTGCATTATGCGACGGACTCGACGGTCGCTCCCAACGAAGGTTAGAGTCCTCCCTCGGTGATGGGTGTGTATATGTTGTCCGTATTGTAAGTTAGTTGAAGTAATTTGTAATTCTAGGGACTGATGATCAAAGAGGTTTGGGCCAAACAGGTTTACGAACATTTGAATCTCAAGAATAATGGAGTCCACAGGGAGGCACATTGGCAATCTGTTTTTCCGCGAACCAAAAAAATTCAAATGTTTGTAGAGCTTATGGGACTTGACTACGGGGGCATCAGTCCCTAAACTTACAAACCACTTATGAACTAGCTAATACTAAGGACGGCACAAATATCCATGCCCGAGGGGGGATTCGAACCTCCGACCGTAGTGGCCGTGCAGACCGTGACTGAAGCGCCTCAGTCCCCTCGGCCACTTTCCGCGAACCAAACGGGACTGGAATAGGACGAGGAAGTAACAGTGGTTCACGAAGTAGCCTCTGCCACGCACTGTGAAGTACCTTGCTGAGTTTGGATGTAGCACGCGAGCCAGCCCACCTCGGCAATATTTGTGCTTTGTGGGGCTGGGAACAGCAATTAGTGAAGCAAAATTAAATTCAGCAATAACAGAATTTAATTGCTGTTGCCGCGCAACGCGTGAAAAAGGCGTGACGTGGTGAGCCTGCGGTTACGCCGTTACCGTGGAAACGGCCGGGCCCGCTGGCCGCCTGGGGTCAATGCGTGTCGCGAGTGATGCATTAATGGGCTGTCGGCAGGTGCACTGCACTTGCCCCGCAATTAAACTGTTGAGGCGGCGGTTTGCTGCGCAGGAAGCTGTTAAGCCTAACTGCCCCCTGCTCTGCATCGCCGCTTTGCGTCAGTTACTGCGGTAAGCGTACCACATTGGCCAACTTCTAAGAATGCTTAAAGTCGACGTCGCTGGGTCTCAAACTATGCGCATCGAAAGTGCGCCTCAAAATCGATGACGAGCTGCTCGGAAAGGCCGCTTGGTCAAAGGATTCATACTACGGATTTGACAGCCGTTCCCACTGGAGTTTCGAGTGTTTGTATGTATGTGTGTGTGTGTGTGTGTGTGTGTGTGTGTGTGTGTGTCTGTACCACAGAAGTGGGAACGTTTACGAACCTATAGTTATTTAGAAATGAAGTTTAAATTTTACTTACGGCAACGGCCGAATAGTGGTGTATGCTTATTTTGGAAATGAAATGTTCGTTTTACGAGAATAAAGGATTTACTGACCAGTCAAGGGCACACACAAGAACTTGTCAACTATAGAGCAGGAACACTATTAACTATTTATTTCAGTGTCAACACGACAGGTTACCCCGTCATTCTATGGATTGGATATTCAATGAGCATTCAGCGATTGTTGGCGAACAACATTATACTACAAAATAAATAACGCATGCTGTTCCTCTCATGTGACTGACAGGTTCGGTGCTTTGGAAAAATGCTTGCAACCGATATATATATATATATATATATATATATATATATATATATATGTCGAAGGAGTTAGAGACATCGATTGTGTATTCAACGAAAATACCGGCATGACAAAAGATGGATGAATCTTTACACCGCTATCAATAGCAACGATGTATACAGTTCCTAGTAAATTAAACGCTCGCGACTCAACCTCTCTACGATTGTGATAAAACGTGACATGGAGATAGTTTCAGCTCTGAGGAAGGGCATAGGCTACTTAAGAAAGTGTGTTATTCGAGATATTTATTGATTTTTAAGTATATAACTCGAAGTAATGAGTAGTTATTATTTTCAGGAAACGGTATTTGTGCAGATTGTTCTATTGTATGATACATTCTACATACTACAATTTGAAGTAATGAGTAATGTTTTTGTATTATCTTCAAAATGTTTCAGTCACAGACCTATCGCTTGTACCCGCTGAGTGTCACGGTTCTCAGAAGCTCCACATTTTATATTGATAACACGACTAAGGCTGCAACTGATTCTGGACAGGTGCCTACGTTCGAAACCCACTTCAGACTATATATTCTCCGCTTGCGTTTGGATGTGTGTGCTGTAGTCATCGTTATTGTTGTCTAAGTGGTGTCAAATTTGATTTGCGCCAACTGGCCGAACATCACGAATGGGATGCCCTGGTTATTACAGCTAAAGCACATTTAATTTAATTTTGCTGATATTCGAGCGCAGCCTTAGATAACAGCTAGTCATCGATATAACTCGGTAATTTGGAAGAATCCGTGTACATCAAAGAAAACGGCATTGTGATCGATATATATATCGAACGTTCGACTCTCGCTTCGCTACCAGTGACGGAAAACAGACATGGCGGAACAGCTGATTTATATAGCTAATTGCGATATTATTTTTTGAATTTTTGGCTTATCTGAAAACTGGGATATCACCCGCAGATTGCCTTGTTGTCGTATACGTGCTTATTTGTAGGTGGCGTGAGTAATTATGTTGTGGCTGAGTTGTAGACGATGATATGCCGTGGATGGTGCATTCTGTTGAAATATGTAATTTACGAGGATAGCTACAGATTATTTATTATCTACAATACGTAGGTATTTAGATACTATTCCGTATAAGTGTTTTCCAAGTTTGTTATTACATCTTGGTTTAAAGCTGACGAGTGGTATCCCTGTCTTCAGTTATGCCGATATTTCTGTAATTTCCAAGAATACTTGCAATCGAAGAAACTCGGCCTGAAAGGATATATCTCTAACGTACAACTGTAAATCGATTGAGTGTTTCTTAACCGGAGATTTGGGCGCTACGCTCTCTCACGTATTAAAAAAAATTCTCGTTTAACCTATACCTAACATTCACTTTAAAAGAAAGTGATTTGTAGCGTAGCCTTAAGAAGGTTAGGTATAGGTCAAACAAGAAGTTTTTTTAGTATGTGAGGGCGCGTAGTGACAGGGCGTAGTTTATACTTGCAGTTCGATATATTATACCGTTCTTGGGAACTACCATTATTTCTTTCAGTATTTCAAATGACAACCATATATTGAGTCGGAAAACTACAAGAAAATGTCACAAATTCAACGCACTCAAAAATAGAATTTAAATTAACTGCTTCGCGTTTGTCATATCGAATGTGGAGCAAGAATCGAACGTTGGATATATATCGATCGCAATGCCGTTTCGTTCGATGTACACGGATTCTTCCAAATTACCCCCAGCTTTTCCTGGTAAGGAAGTATTTCATAATTTCCACTAATATCATTGTTTGTTCGGCTACGTTGCCGTTGATGACTGTGTCGTTGTGAAAGATGCCGCTGTGACGTGATGCGCCACAGAGGCCAGAACATCGATTAAGTTAACTCTGGGGTTTTGTGCTAGTACTACACGCAAGATAAAGTCGTCACGCTCCAGTTGGGCCGCGGTGCTTGGCCGTCGAGTGTGGGAGAGGATTTACGAGGAACACCAGCAGACAACGGCGTTACGTGCGGCAACTAGCAGCGCCCCGCGCTGAGACCAACACTAAAAATATGGCGCGCGCCTCCGTCCGTGCACCACGCAACAGCGTGTGTCGCCGGTGGATTTCGGACGTGACGGAGTCTGCGGGCTGGGCGAAACCCCAGCGACGCCCATCTGTAGCATTACAGGATAAACTACATTCTTCTCCCGGATCGATTTGAGATTGTCAAAGCATTAAATTGCGTAGCAGCGGCATGTCGCAGCAGTGGCTACTGCCAGGATCTGTCTTTGTTGAAGATTCGACCAGCAGTTGGCAGTTGCACAGTGGACGCTCACAGAAAACAACTAATTGTCATTGAGTCTTTGACCATTGTAATTACTCTGTGTAATATAGCTTTTGTCTTCATACTTGATTGAATCCTTGCCGCGAGCAGTTTTATGTTCGAATAGTTTGTTACTAATTCCTAGATTGTATTTACGACAAATAAAAAAGATAGTATTCGTGCTAGAAACATTGTGCAACAAGACACATCTCAATGCCAGATTACCTTCCATGTACTAATTTATACCAGAGTGATATAAATTTCAATATACCGGGCGTGTGTTATCAGCTCACTTTGCAGGAAATTTATGTATTTGTGTATTGACGTCAATAATCCTGAATACGCGACTCTCCTCTCTAAGTAAAACTACTCTGTCCCTCTCCCCCAAGGGAACCTGAACACAACTACTTGAGTCATCTGAAAGGCAAATAATTCAACTTTCATTTGTTGATACGACTTTTTTGAAACAAAGAATGTGCAGTATTATACGTTATAAAACGATTTGTGTCGTAATTTTCAGAAAGGAACATTATTTATTTATTTTTATGATTGCAACAGAAAAATGTATTTTGCATAATGAGAGTTTCGCGTTTCCAGTAAGACTTAAGTTAATTATGCTTGTTAAGTAAGGTTCGTCTGCATAGACAGTTTGTTAAGAAGTAAATTGCTTTTCAAATATTTTAGATTTATATATCGCATCCTGTTAATTTAACTGCAGATTAGTTCCTGAAAATAGTTTTCAGCCGCTCCATTTATTCATTTTTTAAAACAGCGAACTTATTATGAATCAGTCTACGTTCTATTCCATTCAAAATTTACTTAGGACTGTGTTTTTTTATTATTTTATTTGACTTTTTTGGGGGGGGGGGGGCGGAACTGCTGGTATTCAGACACCACTGGTCTGGTTATTTTATGTTGCGTCTATTTCCTTCTGTGAAGGCGACCGAGCAAGACTTCATGACTCTTCCCGGGGTCACGACCCACACGTTCAGCTTCACGGCTCTATTGGAAAGTGTCGCTCTTTTTTTCCTGTGATAAGGTCATGTCTTTACCATTAGGGAAATTACTGTATGAGCATCAGTGAATGCTTAACGACCAATTTGTCCTCTATTATGGTGTGGATAATGGTATACTAAAGGATCATTGTATTGAAGTTCATCGAGCGTGTTGGATGCCAGAGACAGAGATAGTCCATTTACGTAATCCACAAAAGCAGGGCCTACGACTCTTCATTTTAAAGTCGATTCTTGATACACTCAATCGTCTTACACTGACCTCACCTACCACGCTTACGAAAAGTTTCACAGCAGTTGCCAGTAACCGATGACATGCTTAACTATCACATATCCTACATATGTGAGTACATATAAATACAGTAAAATTTCATGAACTCCGACCATACATTTGCAGGTTTCTGTATTTTCTCTGAATAGACTAAGGAAATGCCTTAAGTTTTTCTTAGGTAAGCAGAAATCTTTTTTCTGTCACACTTTGCGAGCAAGTGTTTCGTTTTTAATGACATTTTCTTCGATGGAAGCTAAACGCCGGTTTTTTCTTCTAATTCAGCAAATACCAGTATTTGGGACAATTGTGCATTATGTAACGATGAAAATTATACGTCGTTGATGAACTAACTCTTGTGTGTCAATTTCGTTATAATTCATCACCGACATTGAATTCTGGAGTGTGGTTCTCCTGTATTGCAAAAACACGAATATATCTTCTGCCAATCGTTTCTAGGGCTCTAAAAGTTTCAATTTTGAATTTCAGAGAAATTACAATCGCTGTAAGTGATACTGCAGATAGCCATGAAGATCACTTCATTTGTCGACAACACTTGTTTGGTTTGCGTGCAGTGCTCAGTTTGTACGAATATTGTGCAGCACGCTCTGCCTGTGGCGTTGTATTATGTTCTGTGGGTATTTCTTTACGTTTCTTCACATCGTCTCTCTGTGGACACAATGCCTGTTTCCATTAGCAGCCGTGCGAGATAGCATCCTAAACGGTTCCAGTTGCTGTAAACACCTGTTGAGGTCACACCACAAAGTCACGTCAGTGCTTTCAAACTCATTAATGTATAATAGAAATATCACCGATCTTTTGACTTTGTGAAATTATACGCTGGAATAATTCAATCGATTTACTCATGGCGGAAGTCCAACGGCTTCATTATCTTGCTGGAAAGTCGTGTAGCAAAAGTTTAAACCTACTTGCAAGACGTAGAGGCCTTGAACTAACTCAAAGAATTTCTATTAAATAGGCTCGTTCGTTGCAGTCTTTTTACCTAAATCTTCGTTACATCTGTTTATGTATGCTGCTGCTTTGTTATAGGAAAGATTTGTTTTTAGATAAAAACCTAATCGTATTTTGATATTGCAGTAACACGATTTCCTTCTGTACTTGCTGTGAATATTTTCATTGGTTTGTTTTACGATATCTTCGGTTCTGATTAAGTTAAGCAGTTCTATTTGACCTAAGAATGCTCAGCGGTTCAAGATCTTTCATTTGCGTTTTTAAACAGTTGCTTTAATTGATTCTGAAGAAAGCTGTGGGTGTACATATTTACAGTTATAATTAAGGTAAGCAATTAATTTTAGTCTTAGAACACTCAGCAGATGAAAATCTATCATTGGAGCGTTTAAACACATCATTTGATTCGGAAGAAAGTTATGAGTGCACATTCAGCTTGACTTTCGTTTTCTCCAACATTTTTTGTCATTTCGGCAACCATGTGCCAGCTGCGGCGCGCGAGTCACGGTCTGCACGGCCACTACGGGGGGGGGGGGGGTTTCGAATCCCCCGTCGGGCATGGATATTTGTGCTGTCCTTAGTATTAGCTAGTTCATAAGTAACTTCGTGGCAGATTATTTGCCTTTCGCGGGCAAGCGCACTACCGACTGCGCTATCCCGACACGACTCACGATGCCGTCTCACAACTTTAATTCCGCCAGTACCTCGCCTCCTACTTTCCAAACTTCACAAGTGCGCTTGCCCGCGAAAGGCAAAGAGGTCCCAGGTTCGAGTCCCGGTTCCGGCACACAATTTTAATCTGCCAGGAAGTTTCATATCAGCGCACACTTCACTGCAGAGTGAAAGTTTTATTCTGTAGTTCATAAGTAGTTGTAAGTTTAGTGACTGATGACTCCGCAGTTAAGTCCCATAAGCTTTAAAAACATTTGAACATTTTTTGGCAACCATGTGTAGGGAATATCTCTTTTTCGAAGCAACAATAAACCCAAATACCTGATGGTTCCTATGTTATTACTGTATGGAGCGTCAATTGCGTTGCTGCTTTTACCATATGAAATAACGTATTCAATCATGTTTATATCTTTTATGGAGTTTCTGTCGCAGCAAATTAAGATGTATCTAGACACATGAATAGTGAAGATTTTTACCCCACTTGGGGGCAAGATGTTTGGGAAAGGAAGAGTGACTGCGATGCGTGGCAGCCTTTTGGAGAAGCGCGAGAAATGAAAGTACAAGTGGTCGATGCATCTATAGTGCGTTTGCGTTCCTTTATGCCCACGTCCTATGATGACGCTTAGGGGGTCATTCTTGAAGGCGATCGCGTCGTTAACTACCTCAGAACTATAAAGAAATGAGTTGTTGTACACCCTAATTGAGTTGTCAACTATGTTTTTAATTTCCCGAAAAGTGCACAATAATTAGGCGATGAATTTTATTAGTACCTGCCAGGTTAGCTGTTTGGTTTAAAGGGCCATTTTCTGGAACGGGGGTTGGGTGTGTTCACCGAACTCTCTGCCACGCGCTTCATTGTAGATGTATGAAGATATAAACAGGGCGGTTTGCACATCCCAAAGGCGAATATCGGACTGGTACCCAAGTTCCTCACCTAACTTACACGATTCACAAACATAAAAAGAAATCTTTCGCATACTTTCACATTTATGTCCTGCTGTGTGTAGACAGTTGAAGGAATACATATCTCCTCCCCGGACGGGGGCGGGCGGGTAATGGGCAGGCGACAGGAAGGTCATCCGGCCACCCCTTAAATTAACCATCCCACATCAATAGTGGACTATGCGACCCCGCGCTAAGCGGGAAATGTGTTAGCAAAAACAGAAGAAGACTGTAATTTTCTTAGTCCTCGGAGGCTGTCCAGGTGCGGAGAAGGAAAAAGAAAGTGATAGGATTTTTGAAGAGAGAATCTGAACCGACGGGGCCGGACGGATGACCTGAAGGCGCGAGCCTGGTGGCGCGGCGGCTTGGCTGCGCCCGGTGGCGTTTCCGGCGCATCAGTCAGGTGTGCGTGCCTTATTCTCGGCGCGCCGCGAGAGTAAACGCGCGCTCTAACCTCGAAATAGGCGGCGCGCTCGTAAAGACGCGGCGTCGTCGCACGTGCTGCGTTTCCGGTTCGCCGCACTTCCACCTGCCACTGCGCACTGCCTCACCTCGCGTCGTAGCGGAGGCATAATGGAATGCGCTGGACCCAGGAGGCACGAAAAAGTGAAAGGACTGCCACCAGTGAAGTGACAAAAGTCACGAACTACCTATTTGCACAGATCCTGATGGCGGTAGGATCGCGTACACACCGCACTGCATGAAAGACGACGTCACTTTTGATCCGATGATGGCAGATGCCACCTGAGGGATAGCAGAGGTACTGTTTATGGTTTCAACGTCGTCCACCTGCAGACAGCGTAGTGACGTAGCTCCAGAGCAACATCTGTATGTACCCTTTAGTAGGGAATGTTTGAAATGTGATGTAAAAGTGCTCTCAGCCTGTATCTCTTTGACCTTGTACTACTCAAAGATGTGAAAAAAGAGGCCGATCATGTAATCTGTGAACCCACCCAGGAGGCACTTCAAGACAAGCTTGAACAGCGGAGAAAAGCTAGAGGAATGAGAATTATCAGGGTGAAAACAGAGTATTATGTGTACAAAGGATGCTAAAAATCTATATATTAACCTGCAAGTAGAACAACTTACCCTCCTCAAGAAATTTAAATACCTGGGCTCTTATATGCAAAGTGATGGAGGACTGGAGGCCGAAATACACCATAGGAAAAAATGATAGTGGGTGGATGAACTGGAGGAAACTGAGCGTAGTACTGAGTGATAAGAAAGTTATCTGTGGAATGAAAGGAAAGTTTTACAAGTCGGTGGTGAGGCCTGCGATGCTGTATAGAGCAGAAACTTGGCCAATTACAAAAGACTAAGAGAAAAAGATGAAAGTGGCAGAAATGAGAATGTTAAGGGGGATGTGTGGGGTGACACGAAAGGATAGGCGAAGGAATGAGTACATCAGGTGAACAGTGAAAGTGGGGCCCATAGGGAAGAAGATCCAAGAAAGTAGGCTAAGATGGTATGGACATATGCAGAGAAGAGGGGAGGACTATGTTGGGAGAAGAGTTGAAGATCTGGAAATCGAAGGATCAAGGAGAAGAGGAAGAAACAACTGAGATGGAAACACAAGGTAGCAGGGGACCTACTGTAGAAACCATGTCTCAAAGAAGTAGCGCTAGACATACATTCACGGAAGAGAAGGATCTAGCAAAGCAACGTCGATCCCACATGACGTGGGAACAGGCTGAGGTGTTGGATAAAAGTGCCAAACGCCATGCCACAGAGACGCTCTCGTGCTTCCTACAGCAACTGAATGAGTTTCAAAAAGGTAAAATTATAGCCTTCCGAATGGCGGGACGGTTGTTTCGCAGAATTGCCACTCTGTGAGCATGCTGCGTCAGTTGTGCAGTGATGTTGTTTGTAATGGTCTCGTAAACATTTTCACACCCGTACACGAGGTTCTGGACGTCCACGCAGCATAGACGTCCCCCGGGATAGTCGTGTTGTAAAGGCAGCAGCGGCAGACTGTACAGCTATCACAGATCAGGTAAGAGATTTTGTGAACCAGTAGTGTCAACACGAACTGTTGCCAACTGGCTACTAGTATGGGGACAATGGGTACAGACACCTCCAGTCAGTCTTCCATTGCCGACACAACGTCGACGTGCACCGTTTGACTGCTGCCGTCAGATCACTTAGAGGATGGAATGGAGGTTCACGGTTTTGCGCGTACAGTGGCGAGTGCTGTCTCGTAGAGGGCATTCGTACGAGACACGCTGGTCTCACTTCAGCTCTTATGGCCTGGGGTATGATAAGCTACGACTTCTGTTAACCTTTGGTGTTTGTGAAGGGAGCAACTCTCGGTACATGTAGAATGTTGTATGACCCGTTCTTTTGCCAGTCTTGCAGGAAAGTGGTGTGTTGTTACAACAGAATAGTCCTTGCTTAGACACTGCGCGTGAGACTGAACGTGCTCTGCTGGTCGTGCAGAAACACCCTTGCCAACACGATCTCCAGACTTGTCTACAGTCATGTGTCAACTGATACGTCAACAGGTTGAGCAGGCACGGAGTAAACTATCCCAAAACAGTATTCGCCGTCTGTATGATGGAGAGGATGCCAGAACGGCATATGCATTGCTGCCCTTGCGGGCTTCATCACATGCTAGTATGGGTGTTCCAGCATGGATCAACAACTGGTACCCGACTACCACTTGAGCCACTGATCTGAAAATGTAATAATTTCATGCACTGTTTCGACAATAAATCTTGAGTAAATTGGAAACTCTGAGGGTGTCGGCCTACTATTTTTATATCCAGTAATGTATAAAGGGGTGGCGCATTGGCTGAGCTGAAATTTGTACTCTGGTGATTCATGTGAAAAGGTTTCCAACGTGACCATATCCACACAACGAGAATTAACGGAGGTATAAATCTGAATAAGAGCCATTGAATTAAAATTTGTACCACGGCCGGGATTCGGACCCCTTCTTACTAGGCAGGCGCTATACCACTAAACCACCGTGACTTAATTGATACGGCGACTGCACGGATTGTCTTAAGGCACGTCTCGCTCCACAACACAAAGTAATTTTGTCTCATGTTGCCACAAATAATTACGTATCCATGTTTACAAGGCTCTTCAATTGCGGAATAGCAGCCCAGCAATGAACATTAATGGGAACGATTCTGCCTTGTATCTCAGACACACATGATAAAAATATCAAACAATAAATAATATTTTCTCTCGATATGTATCAAAGATATAAATCTGAATGAGCGGATTTGAATTAAAATTTGCGCCACGGCCGGTAGTCGAACCCGGTACCTCCTGCTTACTAGGCAGGCGCTATACCACTAACCCACCAAGACTGAGTGGTGTCACCGCACGGATTGTCTGATGGCACGACTCCCTGTATAAATCTGATTCAGATTTATATCTTTGATATATATTGATACAAAATATGTCTGTGGACTTTGATTTATTGTTTGAGAATTAACAGACGATGGACGCGAAATGTTATTTTGAACTAGATGCATGGTACATTCCATGTCTGGATTGCAACAGCATTACTTTTTACCGACGAATCTCTGTTCTGTCTGCATAATCGCGATGGTCGAATTATAGTCCGGAAACAACGTGTTGAGAGATTGCTGAACTGTTGCTGTATGCATCCGCTATTATCGTTTCTGGTGGTATTGGATTTCACTCCCACGTTCAGCGTTGCATCGTAGTAATTGCCCTCCCATCCGTTCGGAGCTAGCCGACGGCCCCGTTGCAGCAGAATAATACGCGACCACACTTGACACGCAACGTTCAAGACGGCTTCGTTGGCCAACGAATTGCACTGCCTTGGGCCCCCTCTTCTGATGATTTCTCTCGACTGTCGGAAATGTCTGTTCGTTGATAGCAGTAAGACTAGCGCAGGATACAGCACCTTCTGCGGTGCCAGGTCAACCTTGGTATTTTGTGGATGCAGTATGGCCTGCTGTACCTCAACCACACATCCAGAGCCTCTTTCATTCAGTGGCGAGGCGTATAGCAAAGTTTATAGCCAGCAGTGACGGTCATACTCAGTACCGATTTCATCACATTTCTCCACTTCACATGGGATAGTATTTTCAATCAAGTGATTTCTGTACAACTTGTCATCTCCCATATGCATTTGGCTGCGATATCTCCGAACCTTATTGGTGTTCCATTTTGGGTGACCAGCTGTGTAGATGCCCATCGAAGCCCCAGTGTCTTCACATATCCTAGAACTTCGTTTGCGGCTACTTCGATTCGTCTAAATGTATGTTTACGTAAATGTCAATATTCATATTCCTTTAGTACATCCCCGTGACTAGGAAGATGTACATTTATGTCCAAATCATGCTACTTCGTACTCAAGTAGTAGTAGTTCATTTCCTAAGAATAAAACAAAATAAATTAAGGCGTAAAAGTGTTGGGAAAACTTGAAAAAATAGAAAAAAGTAATGTATAAATGCTCATATGGTGTGTTTGTCTTTAAGGTGCAACAGGATCACTTATCAAATTACACCACCAGATCCAGCAAGAATGACGCATTTATTGATGGCAAACTGTTGTAAGACTACTGTTCAAACTGAATATAAAGATTTTTTATAATAATAATTTCGTGTGGCTCATTGGCCTGGTGCAAGTCTTTCAATTGGACGCCACTTCACCGTCTTGCGTGCCCCTAGCCTACCCCAGTTATCCAACCGGGGAAAGGGGACCTACAGTTTATAACGTGGAATTCGAATCACGTGTCGTTTCTGGTGACTCCTCACACCGTTGAGAGGTGAAGGATGGGTTTAGACGCAGACTGAAAAATTCCGACGTCCGACCGGGCTTTGAACCCGCGACCCTTCGGTTTCCAGTCGAGCGCCTTTATCCCAAGACCACCGGGCCCGGCTGATCTTTGATGATGTCCAACAACAAACTTCGCTCTCGCTTGTTTTACTCTCCTTATTGTTATTGTATTCAAAATTGAATTATTTTACAAAATAGAATGTTCACAATTTTGTTGCCTTTTTTTAAAAATGTTCTGCAATCAATATGTGTTTCCGCAGAGGATGAGTGTGTGACCGTTATTAGAAATGCCCATGTTCCAATTCTCGGTTCGCATTAAGTGATTTTCGTCCATTACCGTTTTTTACACCTTCGGCAAAGATGTGTATAATTGAAAGAGGCCAATTAGCACATTTGTTCTGGGTTTACACTGTACTGGTTGTCCTCCTTAAACTGGAGCGACATAGTCCATTCAAAAGTCGGACGTGGCAAAGCTCATATATCCATGTCTGTTGAAGCACTGTTGTAGTTAAACCAACTTTGCCAGCCATGTCTGTTGAAGCACTATATTAGTTAAATCAACTTTGCCAGTTGATGGCTAACTTTCCCCTTTTTTCTTACTAAAGCGCTGGCTGTTGTGTTGGTATCGCAACTCTTCCTGTTACCGGAAATTACCTGGAGATGAGCTATTGATTGCCTGCAGCGAACACGTGTGCTAATTTGTGACTGGTTGATTGAACTGCCGGCACCCAGGTGAAGTCTCAGCAAAAGGCCATAGGGAAAAATTAAGACAAACAAGTTTTTGAACTTCATTCTTTGTTAATTTGTTACTACCCTTTCCCACCTACGACACTCACCAGTGATATGTTTAGATATAACTGGAGAAAGCAGTAACAGGTCTACGGTAATGAAATGATCATATGGCACTTTTGGCCATGAGATCCCGTGTGGAATTGTTCGGCCGCCCAGGGCAAGCCCTTTTAATTGACGCCACTTCGGCGACTTGCATGTCGATGGTGATGAAAATGATGGTAACACACAACACCCAATCCCCTTCCGGGAATCGTCACGGGCCCCCTACGCGGTAGCCAGCGACGCTGCCGCCTGAGCTACAGTAATTTCCTTGTTCATTGTTTCTGTCACCCCGTTTACATGGGTTTCTAAAACCGGCTTTCGTAAACCGATTTCCCATATTAGCTTTTGGTTGGCCATGTAAATACTCCAAAATAGATTCTGGAAATCCACTTCTTTATAGCACTTTCCGAGTTCCACAATCGATTTTCGTGCTCATGTAAACGCAACGATTTTTTAAAGCGTTCTTCGATTGTCAGATTGTGTTTTATTGTTAAGAATTTTCGGCACATATGGGCAGAGTGACGTTTTCTGCCGCGAAATAAAAGTATAAATATTAGAGTGCGCATGAATCTGTGATTTAAGTAAAGAAATATAGCGATTTTGTTGTCTAAATCAGGAACTGAATCAGCTGTTTTTCAGCCGACATATTAAGTGGGCTAGGAAATCCGATTCAGGCTATAATACGTAAACACGCCAGCGAGAAACGGTTTACGAAATTCGGTTTTCGTCTTCCGGAAATTGTGTTGCATGTCAACGTAGTGTGTGTCAGTGATTTTTTTGTAAGTCGCGAATGAATACGCTAGAATGTAATACAGTTGCTCGGTAGCTTGCTAGTTTTCAGTTTTGTAGACCACTTGTCATTTTATGTCTAAATAGCTATCCTAGTTGTCTTGTTCGCGTGTGGAAGAAAGGAAGCGTAGGGTTTAACGTCCCGTGGACAGCGTGGTCGTTAGAGACGGAGCTCACACTCGGAGTGTTTGGGTAAGGATTGGGACGGAAAACGGCCGTGCCCTTTCAAAGGAAGCATATGCGTGGAGTGACTTATGGAAATCACGGAAAACTTAAATTTGGATGAACCAACATCCTTCCAATGCGAGTCCAGTGCGTTACCACTGTGTTCGGGTGTGGAGTGCTGATACCGTCGCCCGCAGATTGAACTTCCAAAAACAGCGTGAACGAAACACGATGCGATGTGTCCTAGCGCTAGTAAAACGGAAATTCAGAATCAACAATTAACTTGACCACCGTATAAAAATATTTAAATAAGGAAAGAAGCTAAATTTTGTGACGCTGTTGATTAATTTATCCGTAACTATGATCTCGACTACCTCTTTCATTACACTATCCCAGAATATTTATTTATTACACTGTTAATATGTCTATCAATCTTCGTCCTAACTTGATGTTGCTGCGTCCAAAACTCTGCTACCTTGCTCGGAAAACAACAGCAAGGGCTGCGTGCAGTGTGGACGCGCACAATTCTATTGATTTAAATGTTCCAATGTTTGTAAGTGTAAGGGACAAAACTGCCGAGATCATTTTCTCAGACTGAGAAACTACAAACTACTTTAACTTATGCTAAGAACAGCATACACACCCATGTCCGAGGGAGGACTAGAGACTCCTTCTGGGAGCGGTCGGGCAATCCTTAGTAGGCGCAGGTCCAAAGCGAGAAACGACACCTGACGAAGGAACTAGTGAGGTTGTACGGATATTATGAAACAGAAAATGACAACTGCCTTGCACACGTTTAAATGTAAAGACCGTCAGTTTCGCTAAGAATTTTGCAAGAGGCTATCCTCACCAATGTGATCGTCTTGTATAGAGCATCATCGTTTTACTTTCATGGAGTAACTATACAACGTATGAAAAACGAAAGGGGCCCCAGATTACAGAGTTGCAGAAAGGACGGTACGTGGTGATTGACGGAGTCATCGAGTTTAACCCCCGGCGGCTTGTTATACGGCTTACAGTCCTCTAAAAGGAATTCGTTAAACTTGGTTTACACGATAAATCAGTCAAATCTATAGGCCGTCAATTCAGCTAAATACCTAAGAATTTCAATTATGAAAAACTTTAATTAGAACGAACACACAGAATAAATCATGGGTAATGCGAACCAAAGACTACGTTTCAGTGGCAGAACACTTAGAAGATGCAGCAGTTCTGCTGAAGAAACTGTGTACACACTCGTCCGTCCTATTTTGGATTACTGCTACGCATTGTGGGATCCTCACCAAGTGGGGCTGACGGACAACTTAGAGAAAGTTCAGAGAATGGCAGCTCATTTTGAATTACCGCGAAACATGGGGGATGATTCACGAGTTGAGGTGGAAATCATTTAAAACCAGGCGGTACTCGTTGCGACGAGATCTAGTTACGAAATTTCCTTCAACTTTCTCTTTCGGATGCAAACATATTTTGTTAACACCTACCTAGCATGATCATCGTAATAAAATAAGAGAAATGAGATTGAAAACAGAAAGCCGGGCGGAAGTGGCTGTGCGCTCTAAAGCGACTTGCTGCGGAGTGCGCGTCTGCTCCCCGTGGGAGCTTCGAGTCCTCCCCGTGCATGGGTGTGTGTGTGTTGTCCTTACCATAAGTTAGTTTAATTAGTTTGTACCTCTAGGGACTGATGATCACTGCAGCTGGGCCCATAGCTTACGAACGCTTGAACATGTCCGAAAAGAAAAGATTTAGGTGTTCCTTTTCCTGCGCGCGTTAGTGACTGGAATGGACGATAAAAATCATAAAAGCTTTGCTAGCCATCTGAATATGATTCGAGGAGTAAATATATAGATGTAGAACTTACACTTTTCTGCAGTGCCATTTCTCTGTTGTCACTACCATTGGCTGGCGACTGGGCGAGTGGCCCCTATCAATAGCCTCAAGAAATGTTCAAATGTTTGTAAACCTAAGGGACTTAACTGCTACGATTATCAGTCCCTAGGCTTACGAACTACTTAAACTAACCTAAGGAGAAAACTCACACACACACACACACACACACACACCTATCCCCGAGGGACGACTCGAACCTCCGTCGGCGAGCAACCGCGCGCTCTGCAGCAAGGCGCCTTAGAGCGCTCGGCCACTCCAATGTGACTCAATAGCATTGACGTTGCTGACACGTCAGTCACAAGGTTAAGGCTCCTATAAACCCGAACTGAACAGTCCGCCATTTTTCCCCAAGCTGTAGGAGTTGCCACGTTCCGGACGAGCTCACGCGTTACCTAGCGTTTCATTCAACTCGCTCAGACTCGCAAACTACTCACTGTATGAAGGTGGAAATTTCATCAATGTCTTCGTTAAGAAGTAGACTTCATTTTCATATTAGTCTTATTTATGGCAATAATTTATATACAGCATATATTGATAGTTTACGAACATGCACTTTCTGATACTTACGGAATTTTCGACATGCGAAGAACTTTTTTTCTGTTGAAGTTAGGTGAACACACTAAGCGAATGAAAGGTTCAAAATACATCAAATTTCATCATCTCCAAACAGCAACTCTGTGAGAAATGTATAAGTTAAGATAATGTCAGTTAAATTTGACGCACTGGGATCCGTCAGCCAGTCTAGTAGTAACACGTCTTCCATATTAGAGCTCCTAATAATTAGGCACATGTTGTTACTGCATAACACCCATACTTGAAGATACTGGTACTGACTTCTTTTAACCCATTAAATTTAATAGTTGCTTACTACAAAAGTGCTCTATGTAATATGCAATTTCAATTTTTCATTTATATGAAAAAGAGATTCTAAATATCTCAATACAGAGTGCTTTATTATGTGAGGAAATGAGAACAAGTCAGTTCGTTAGCTAGTGAAGAGATCCTTGCTATCTGTCATTTTCAAGTATTCTCACATAAAATTCTTAGTAGATCTAGTAACTTCCATTTCGTTACTGCTAGGCTTTAAACTGAAGGAAATGTAACTCCTATTACGTTTGGAAACTGAGTAGTAGCTCTGAAACACAATGGACAAGAAGCAAAGAAATAAAAATTTGTGAGTGACGAAGAAATATCTGCAAATCGAATAATAAATCGCTAACTTTACCCTTTTTTTCATTCTACAGCTATGTATTTCCTTGAATAACGCGACAGTTAATGGAAGTTTTGTGTAATAACCATGTGGCAAAACACGCCCCTCACTGCATGTTATCATTTGTCAAAATATCATTTTGATACCTCTAACCGTGTATGAGATACGATAGGCAATGATTCATTCTGGCCTTATAGCCATCGGAAATGAGTGCGCTAAATTAAAAAAAGCTTAGCAGTGTGAGTGAAAGGTAAAGATCTCCTCCTAAGTCGAAAATAAAATTCAATCCGTTAGGAAAGTTTCATCCGCAGCAACATATAGTGCAACAAGCACCAAACGGAATATCATAGCAGCCTCTATTTTTTACTGGAAACTTTTCCTAATGTAGCGCAGTCTCTTATTTCGAAGCCAATATCCCATTAACTATTACTATTAACGAAATGACGAGCATTTCGTCACAATTCTGAGATATAAAGATTAAAGTAGCGGAAAAATTAAATATTTCTACCAATTAGTTTTGGCGAAATCATTTGTGAAAGATGGCAGGGCATGCGCCTCTACGCTGTTAGTGCAGCGTGATTCCAACCATGTTGGGGAAAACATGGCAGACGATTCAGCCTGGGTATTTAGGAGCTCTACAAAGGTAATGTTAACTGTAGTACAGGTGGAGTCAGTATGTCGAAGATTGCCGGGGTGCCAGGGGAACAGAGCGGGCCACATTGGAAGGAGACGTCGGTGTACACCACTCGCGGTAAGAGAGAGAGTGCACAAATACTGTCTCCACTGATGGGGATCAACGAACTTTGGGAAGATCATCGCAAAAAGCTAACTGACAAAAGTGACAGGCAAGACTACGAAACCCAGCCACAGTCGAGTTGGGCTGGATACACTAAAGCTCCGACGGTGGGCAGCTATCTTTAAACTTATTTTTCGCCACAAGATGTCATTAACAGTACTAAAAAGAAGTTGATGGCATAGCCCGGTGAATTTTTCGTCGTCTTATTTCGAATACGTGCTACCATAAGAAATATGTAAATGACTGGATTGACTTATATGCTGCTATGTGGCACAATTCTATGATATTACGTTCTTATTGATATGTGATACATATTGGTATTGGTATGTTAAAAATAATTTATGGAAATATTGTAGGAGGTGACGTACATCGTAACGTGCGTGCGATTGTTCGCTAGGAAGTACTCAGTCCTCCGGAATAATCCATATTCCTAGCTCTGAAGACCTATTTAGAACGACGTTCCGGGTAGTATCTACTAAAATATTCAGCGTGATCCTATATTCCGTCAGAACAGCTACATTTGCTGTGCAACTATTGTGAACTGTATCAATATCTGTGCGGCAACCTAGAAGCGTAGCTTCGCCTTATGTACTGGTATCGACAACCAACTGTATTGCATCAGTGAGTAGGGGGACTTGAGTGAACACAGAGCTGCCGTAGCGACTGTAATATCGTATTTCCGAAATCCACCAAAATTAAACGAAAAGTATATTTATTCAAAAAAGCAAATAAAATTCCATTAACGCTTTCCTTTGTGAGAACTCCAATTTTTAGAAACTAACATTATGAGTGTAGATCAGATATGGCTTACATAATAATATGGACAACTATTGACAGATATGTATCAAACATATTGACAAACGAGGGGTCTGTCCCTTCGTGGTACACAAAACAGGTTGATCACTCTTGCAAAAGCATGTCAAATTAAAAGAAAACAAGATCTCCAAGACTGGCAATCTTTTACAGAAACTCGAAATATAGCTCGAACTGCAATGGGAAAACTTTATAATAGTTTCCACAACGAGACTAACACACATTATTTTGGCAGAGAATCCTAAGAAGTTCTGACCCTATATGAAGTATACTAACGGCAAAATACAATCAATACGTTCACTTCGCGATAGCAATGGCGATACTACTGATAACAGTTCTGCTGAACACAGCTTTCCGAAATTCCTTCACCAAAGAAGACGAAGCAAATAGTCCAGAATTCGAATCAGAACAGCTGCAAGCATGCGTAATTTAGAAGTAGATATCCCTGGAGTATTGTTGTTGTTGTGGTCTTCAGTCCGCAGACTGGTTTGATGCAGCTCTCCACGCTACCCTGTCCTGTGCAAGTCTCTTCATCTGAGACTATGTTCGGCAAACTACATCCTTTTGAATCTGCTTACTGTATTCGTCCCTGGTCTCCCTATACGTTTTTTACCCCACACAATTCCTTCTAATGCTAAGTTGACAATTCCTTGATGTCTCAGAATGTGTCCTACCAACCTATCCCTTCTCTTAGTCAGGATATGCCAGAAACTCCTTTTCTCCCCAATTCGGTTAAGCACCTGCTCATTAGTTACATGTCTACCAATCTAATTTTCATCATTCGTCTGTAGCACCATATTTCAGAAGCTTCTATCATCTTTTTCTCTGAACTCTTTATCATCCTCGTTTCACTGCCATACAATGCTACACTCCAGATAAATGCTTTCAGAAAGGACTTCCTAACATTTAAATTAATATTGGATGTTAACAAGTTTCGCTTCTTTAGAAAGGCTTTTCTCCCCATAGCCATTCTGTATTTTATATCTTCTTTATTTCGGCCATCAGAAGTTATTTTGCTACCCAAATAACAAAATTCATCTACTACTTTTATTGTCTCATAACCTAATCTAATTCCTTCAGAATCACCTGATTTTCTGACATTATATTCCATTACCTTCGTTTTATTCTTGTTAATGTTCATCTTATATGTTCCTCTCAAGACATTGTCCATCCCATTCAGTTGCTCTTCCAGATCTTTTGCGGTCTCTGACAGAATTACTATGTCATCGGCAAACCGCAATGTTTTTATTTCTTCTCCCTGCACTTTAATGCCCTCTCCAAATTTCTCCTTCCATTCCTTCACTGCCTGTTCAATGTACAGATTGAACAACCTCTGCGTCCCTTCCTTGCCCTTCGACTCTAATAACTGCCATCTGGTTTTTGTATAGGTTGAATATAACTCTTCGCTCCCTATATTTTACCCCTGCTACCGTCAGAGTTTGAATGAGTGTATTCCAGTCGACATTGTCAAAAGCTTTCTCCTATCTACAAACGCCAAAAACGTAGTTTTGCCCTTCCTTAGCCTATCTTCTAAGATAAGTCGTAATGTGAGTATTGCCTCCCGTGTTCCTACATTTTTCCTAAATCCAAACTGATCTTCCCCGAGGTCAGATTCCACAAGTTTTTTCATTCGTCTGTAAATAATTCGTGTTAGTATTTTGCACCCATGACGTATTAAACTGATAGTTCTGTAATTTTCACACTTGTCTGCACTTGCTTTCTTTGGAATTGGAATTACGATATTCTTCTTGAAGTCGGAGGGTATTTCCCCTGTCTCATACATCTTGCATACAAGTTTGAACATTTTTTTCATGACTGGCTCTCCTAACGAAATCAGCAGTTCAGACGGAATATTATCTACTCCAGGGGCCTTGTTTAGACTCAAATCCTTCAGCGCTCTCTCAAATTCTTCTCGCAGTATCATATCTCCTATCTCATCTTCCTCCACTTCGTCTTCCCTTTCTAGAATATTGCCTTCAATTTTATTTCCTTTGTATAGGCCCTCTATATATTCCTTCCTGGAGTATTAAAGCACGTTAAATCACTTAACAGAAGCAAGTCTGCCGGTCCTGATTATATACCAATTAGGTTCCTTTCAGAGTATGCTGATGCCATAGCTCCATACCTAGTTATTATAAACAACTGCTCGCTCAGTGAAAGATCGTACCCAAAGACTGGAAAGTTGCACAGGTGATTCTAATATTTAAGAAAGGCAATAGGAGTGGTCCCCAAAATTACAGACCTATATCATACTTTAGATATCGATTTGCAACAGTATTTTATAACATATACTTTCCTCAATCATTATGAAGTACTTTGAAGAGAACGACCTATTGATCCATAGTCAACAAGGGTCCAGGAAGTGTCGTTGTGAAACACAGCTATGCTCTATACTCATATGATGTGACGAGTGCTATCGACAAGGGATGTCAAATAGACTCCATATTTCTAGATTTTCGGAAGGATTTTGACACTGTACCTCACAAGCGTCTTCTATTCAAATTACGTGCTTATGGAATATCGTCACAGTTGTGTGATTGGATTAGTGATTTCCTATCAGAAAGGACACATTCGTAGAACAGAAGTGATATCTGGCGTTCCCCAGGGAAGTGTTGTATGGCCCCTACTGTCCCTTATTTTTATAAACGATATCGGAGACAATCTGAGTCGCTGTCTTAGACTGTTCGCGGATGATGCTGTCATTTATCGGTTAGTAAACTCATCAGAAGATCAGAAGGAACTTATTTAGATGTCTACATGGTGCAAAAATTGGCAATTGACCCTTAATAATGATAAGTGTGCGGACATCCATATGACCAGTAAAAGGAATCCGCATTTACACGATGTATCAGTCAAATGTACAGGCCGTAAATCCAACTAAATACCCACGAATTACTATAATGAAGATTTTGAATTGCAAAGAACACAAACAAAAAAAATTATAAGGAAGGCGAACCAAAGGCTACGTTTCATTGTCAGAACGCTTAGGAGATTCAACATTTCTACTAAAAAACTGCCTTCACTACAGTTGGAATATTTCTGCTCATTGGGGGGTCCACACAAGGTGGGACTGGAGGACGATTGAGAGAAAGCTCAGAGAAGGCAGCTCGTTTTGTATTATCGAGATATAGGGGAGAGAGTGTTGTGACCTCGTCGCCTTTTGTTTAGTACTCGTCCCGGTCTAGTTGTCAATAAAGGTACTGGTGCAGAATCCTTTGACATCTGAAACATTGATATAGTTAGTATTACAAGATATTTATTGACTAACATTTACAATACTTAACTTTAGAACTTCAGAACTGTTTCTTCTCTCTTCTTGCTTCTCGCGTCGTCGTCCGTATGATGCTAGCTGCGCTGTGACCTGGTTATTGCCAAGTTCATAGCCGCGTTCTGACCTAGTAATGCCCTAGTTCTGTCGTCGTAGCTGCCTAGTAACTACTTGAGTTCTGAATAGTAACTGACGAGTTCTCACTAGTAACTGACGTATTCGTCAGACGTATGTCGGCCTAGACACAGCCGCTTGTAGAGGGCGCGCATCTTCGGTCACACCCTCCAGGATGCGCGGCGCCTGCTTGCTATTGGCTTTCGGTCGATCGTTGCCTTCTCCGCGATCGTTCTCTTACGTCTGGTGTGTGGCGCTGACTTTACGCCGCAACAGAGAGTGTCACGGAAATGGAGATGAAAATCGTTAAAAGAAAGGCGTTATTCGTTGCGGCAAGAACTAGTTTACAAAATTCCTTTCACGAACTTTTTCTTCCAAATGTGAACATTTTTTGTTCGCTCCCACGTACATAGTGAGGCATGATCACCGTAATAAAATAAGATCAATCAGATGGAAAACTGAAAGATTCAGGTGTTCCTTACTTATTAACTACTTACGAACTAGGACGGCACAAATATCCATGCCCGAGAAGGGATTAGAACCCCCGACCGTAGTGGCCGTGCAGACCGTGACTGGAGCGCCTCAGTCCCCTTCCTTTTTTTCTCTATGATAAGTAAACAGACAGTCATTCCACTTATAACAGGTGATATGTAATCTGTATATATTTCAAAAAGTGAAGTGATGTGATATGCTGGGATGAAAAGGAATAAACGAAACAAAAACACACGAAAAGTGATGTTCTCAGCCGACAAACACACGCCAGGAACAAACGAACTCCAGCCAACAAGACGGAGAAACAGTAATAACATGTAAAGAAGAGACATCAACACCACCACAGAAGATGCTTTTTAAAATAAAAAAGCGAAACGCGTCTGGTGTAAAAAAAATCTCTTTATTGCAGTCAGCATAAGACAGATTACCTCTTATAATCAATTTTAACAGCTGCTGCGGAATATGGCCACATAACCAAACATTGTATTGATGTAGATGTGGATGTAGAATGTATTTCAAATGGTACCGATATTATCCTCTTCTATCATCACCACAGGTATCACCTTATCGTGGACACACAGTACTATTGTCTGCCGACATTAGAAGGAACTAATAATTTAAAAGGGATAAAAGTTTGAAATTTTATATCTTTTGCGGACTATATTTTAACTTTTGCGGATCGCTTGTGGAGCACGCACCACAGGTAGGGAACCACTAATCTAAGTCAACGATTTTGTGCAGTTGTGGCTGTGGAACTACGCTCCCGCGCTGTTATTAGCAAGTCCTTCCTGAGCTCGCTCCCCTTCCGATAATCGGACTGTGCGTCTACGCGAGGCGCCTTGTGCGTACGTCTTGCCGGCTGACAGGTCGCAGCGGCGGTGATCGATAGCGCGCCTGGGTCACCGCGGCTCTGCGTGCGTCGCCGTAACGCGATACAAGCGGCGCTGGAAAGCCGCCGTTCTGCAGTCCGGCAGAGACCCTCATTTTGTCCCCATCCTGTGTCTTGTCAGACTATACGCTCTGTCCGTTCTTGTTATCAACACACGTCTCGCGCCCTCCACTTTGTCTCTTTCTATAGCAAAATAATTTCCTTTATTCAGAACCTTCGAATATATATTTTTAACGTACTCATTTACGTAAAGTAACATATTGTACAGCGTAAGGTTGTAATATAGCGCTTTCTTTCTTCCGATCAGGTGTTGGAGTAGTAGTTACTGTTCGTAGCCGCTATTAAAGTTCACTAACGTTACAATATTACACGAAAAAATAATTTGGTGGATGTGACGTATTTAGGTAACTTTATAAATAGAAGACTAAAAAAAGGAGGCGGAACCTGACTTTAAAGTTTAGCGGCAGTAGTAATTTGGAAAGAAAGCAACACCTGATCACAGTATTACACAAAGAAACTAGCAGATTCCGCTATGACTTTTCTTACCATGATGATTATGTTAAGTTGACTGGATGTAGCAGATGAAGCTGTAAAAACTCTTGCTGCATTGCGTAAAATGATGCTTGGTTGGCTTGGAGCAGATTGTACTAACTCAATGACCGTGGAGAAAAATATTAAATTTCTTTTGTGACGAAAGAATGTTTAGATCGAGCGGATTTCGATTAATTCCGAAGATTTCCTTGCAGGCATTATTATCAAGTCGCGTATATAAAAGTTACATATAATGGCATCTCGAAGTTTCTAACAAATTATAGATACAAGTCCAACAATGGCTCCGAGCATCATATTACATAATTAAGATTACTGCTGGAAAAATAGAATCACTTCGTGAATTATTAAAGGTGGGTTATTTGAAATAATTAAAAGATTTATACTTAACTAAATATATTTTCACCATACTTCATAAGAAAAACGATCTCGCACACACAATTAATAGTGGAGACGTCCCTGACGTTCGACTGTTCCCAATGAAGTAGGAAACATGAAAGACGAAGTTCACAACTGCGTTCTGGGCAGCTCGTAAAATAGATGAACATCAAAAATATATGGAGAGCGTAATTAGCTGCCAGAGAAAGCTGTGGTCAGCAATAAGCATCGTAAATAAATTATTTATCGAATGAAAATTTTTAATGTAATACTACAAGGTGATAAAAAACTTTCTGTTGTGCAGGTGTTATGTAGTAAGGCGACTTAGGTATACTTTAACAGAAAGGTCCACAACTTTAGTAACACGTGTGAAATTTATTACAAATCAATGTATACCGAAATTTAGCGTTGTATATTTACAATAATGATGATAAAGTTCAAACATCGCCCGTTAAACTTCAAGGTTCCATTGGCGTCTGCGAGAATTTCTTAGTCAGTCACCGGACCCGGCTTGTTATTAAAGTTACCAGAAGATCGAAAGCAACAGCAAAATGATTATATAAGATATCTCCATGGTGTAAACATTGGCAATAGACACTAAATAATGGTAAGTGTGATGTCTTCTATATGACTACTATAGGCAGTTAATTCAGTTAACTACCCAGCAATAATAATTACGAATAACTTAAATTGGAAAGAACACACAGAAAATATTGTAGGGAAAGCGGACCAAACACTACGTTTCATTGGCAGAACACTTAGAAGATGCAACAGTTCTACTAAAGAAACTGCCTACACCACACTTGTGCGCCCAATTTTGGAGTACTGTTGCGCATTGTGGGATTCTCACCAAGTGCGATTGACAGTCGATTTAGAGAAAGTTCAGAGAAGAAGTGTCAAATGTTTGTTAAGCTTAAGGGACTTAACTGCGGGGTCATCAGTCCCTAAACTTACAAACTACTTATGAACTAGCTAATACTAAAGACGACACAAATATCTATGCCCCAGTGGGTATTCGAACCCCGAACGCATTGGCCGTGCAGACCGTGACTGGCAGGCAGCAGACCGCCCGGCCACTGCAGCCGGCGTTCAGAGAAGAGCTGCTCGTTTTGTATTACAGCGAAATAGAGGAGAGAGATTCACGGAAAAGATGCGCGAGTTGGGGTGGAATTCATTAAAAGAAAGGCGTTATTTGTTGCGGTGAGATCTCTTTGCGAAATTTCTGTCACGAGCTTTCTCTTCTGTATGCGAACATGTATTGTTAGCATCCACCTACGTAGAGAGACATGATCATCAAAATAAAATAACAGAAATCAGATCCAAAACAGAAAGGTTTAGGCTTTCCTTTTTCCCGCGAGGATTTCCTTTTCCCCGCGAGCTATTAGCGAATGGAGCTATTAATCTTAATTTGTTTTTACGTCATAAGGAACACTTAGGTCGTATCAAATAATTTCGCAAACAAAAGTTTCAGACTCAAAACAAATGTGCACCCAGTTCTATAACATTTGCCACACTTTTCCGTAGTTACGCTGTATCACCCCAGGTGAATGCAGATAAGGTACGTTTCAAAAGGTACGGCAATTTCCTTCCCCATCTGCGATCAAAACTTTGCGAGCTTGTGTTCCGTCTCTAATGACCGTGATGACGGTACGTTTAACCCTAATCTTCCTTTTTTCCCCTTTCACTTAGTCGCCTATGACTGAACCACCAGACACACATCGCTGTTCGGCGGGCTGCTGCCCTTCCCACGCGCCAGCAACACGACCGCAAGACAAACGTTCAACATTAAGTCATGGTTCAAAAACAAAAGTCTCCAATCAAAACAGGAATACGCCAGAGGCAGAAGAGCCAGAAAGCTGTGTCTGTGATCAAAGCTTTGGCAAGTAAACGAAAAATAAAGGAAACGGAGGACGCTGTTTCTGACATTTATGTAGACAGTGACGACAGCGTGGTAGACGTTAATCGCTTTGGAGAAGAGAGTATATCTTGAAGACTACATTAGTTGCATCCAAGACTGAGAAGGATTGCCTCTCTGTGGCTGTGTAGAATGCAGGACGATCAGACATCAGTAGTTCACAAAGGAGTTTAACACAAGGAAACGTTTTCAGTAGAAGGTAGCTTATGTTGAGATGCCAACGATACTTTCAGTTACTGCCGGATTTATAAAACAAATGAAGATGTTTATACAATAGCTTCTAAAAATCTGTAAAATTCAGAATAATAAAAGATCATGAGTAAGGTAATTCAGGTCTCAAATTTATCGATGATTTATTACTAACAACACTGTGTAACGAGTAATTGCGATTATTTGTGACGGTATTCCTTTCGTTTTACTCTAGTGTAACATCACCAATGCTAGAGTTCTATTTGATAATGCGTTTTAATACTGGCGTAGTCGAAAATTTTGCAAGCTTTCTGATACCGCTGCGGCCTTATAGATGAATTCAATTGAAAATGAAAGGAAATGCGCAGTTATGATTGTGAAGTAGTGAGTTTTGTTTTAGGCAGACCCTGACGGCTTTCAGACATTACCAACGATAGACCGCCAGAAGTATATGGCCGGCGACGTTTTACTTTTTTGGTAAAATCTCCGCAGGCTATCGGTTGCGATATAAATGCAATTGAATGGCGGATTGCGTTATTAATTACAGAATACAAGTTGTTGTTGAAATATATCTTTTCCTTGCAATCGGCCATCGTCATAACCGTCAGAATTGTAGTTGCCAATATCAGCATTTTCCACTGCTTGTGGTTGGTCTCCATAGATGAGTCCAGATCGTCTGTGCGCAGGCTGTTACAGTGTTCAAAAATTTGTAAACGGTTGCCATAACCGATGTTCCTAAAGCACTAGAAGCTGGTGCACCTACGCAAACGATACAGCTGCATTAAGACTGTATCGAACAATACTGAGGTGTAACTATTGAAGTTTAGAAGTGATAAACAATAAATTTGTTGAATAACTTACCTACAGTCTTTGGCGTCTATTCGCTTTGGAAAAACGGTTTCCAACATGATTTACGTGTTCTTCACATCACTAACGAAACATTCACTTTTTTACCCCTTTTCCGTTGCACTCCACAACATGTAGTGTCCTGCATTGTCGAACACCACCTTGTAAGAAAGACGTTAAGAGAGTATATTCGCTGATAATGGGGAACACACAGTAATGTGCTCCTCTGTTATATTCAGAAAAGTCAGGATTAGTCTGGAATTTGGTTCTGTAGAATCCTAAATATTTCAAGTGTGTTATCTCTCGATGCGTCTGTCACATTAACCTGGCAAAAGACAATAAGAAGATATTTTATCATAAAAAATCTGATTTTGGATTTATCTTATTGTTTGAATGAACTTTTTAAATAGGATGTCCTGAGTATTCGGTGCCTTGTGTAAGATCCGCTACACTCGACCCTAGTTTGTAGCGCGGTAAGATATATTTACTAAATTTTAGTCACCAAACATTCTTCTCTGAATGTCAAATAATTTGTTGCCCCCCCTCCTTCATAGGGAGAAATGGTCATAATAAGAGGAATCAGATGTTTGAACTGAAAAATTTCGTTGTTCGTTTTCCCTTCGCGCTATTCTACAGTGCAACGATAGAGAAACAGAGTGAAGATGTTTCCAGAATGAAACTTCACTCTGCAGCGGAGTGTGCGCTGATATGAAACTTCCTGGCAGATTAAAATTGTGTGCCGGAACCGGGACTCGAACCTGGGACCTTTGCCTTTCGCGGGCAAGCGCACTACCGACTGTGCTATCTCGACACGACTCACGACGCCGCCTCACAACTTAACTTCCGCCAGTACCTCGCCTCCTACTTTCCAAACTTCACAGAAGCTCTCCTGCAAACACGCTTCTGTGCTAGTCTTGAGTGTTTGCAAGAGAGCTTCTGTGAAGTTTGGAAAGTAGGAGGCGAGGTACTGGCGGAAGTTAAGTTGTGAAGCGGCATCGTGAGTCGTGTCGGGATAGCACAGTCGGTAGTGCGCTTGCCCGCGAAAGGCAAAGGTCCCAGGTTCGAGTCCCGGTTCCGGCACACAATTTTAATCTGTCAGGAAGTTTCAGAGTGAAGATGGTTCGATGGTTCCTGTGCCGCCGCAGTGGTGCTGCGGAACGTGTGGTAGGTCCCCCTCTGAGGTTCGAATCCTGCCTCTGCCTTGGGTTTGTGTGTTGTCCGTAGGTTAGTTTAAGTAGTTAGTACGCCTCGCGATTGGTAACCACAGTAGTTAAGTTCCATAGATTTACAAACCTTTGGTCCCTCCGTCAAGCACTTAAATGTGACATGTCCGAAAGAACAGACACCAGTTTTGATCCTGCACTTATTATCTATTCTTGTTCATGGGATGTATGACATTAACTGGAATAGGTAAAGTTGAAAATTTTTACCCAGCTGGGACTCGAATCCGGGTCTCCAGCTGTCTATGCAGTAGCGCTGACCTCCTCACCAATGGAGACACAGCGGTCACCACACATGCACGGAATTACTCCAGTACGCCTCCCGTCACATACAAATTCTCAACTTCACCCTGCCCACTAGAACTCAAAATCGTAGTTTTTGTTAACTGATTCCCGTAAGAGTAAGGGCCTAGGAGTGCCTTCGCACAGAAGAAAGGTTCATTGCCCGAAAGAGCAGACATCACATATATAACTTGTACAATATGCCGGCCGCGGTGGCCGAGGGGACTGAGGCGCTCCAGTCACGGTCTGCACGGCCACTACGGTCGGGGGTTCGAATCCCCCTTCGGGCATGGATATTTGTGCCGTCCTTAGTGTTAGTTCATAAGTAGTTTGTAAGTTTAGGGACTGATGACCCCGTAATGAAGTCCCATAAGTTATACAAACATTTGAACATTTTTTGAACAAATTCAAATTCAGTTCCTAAACTTACAAACTCCTTATCAACTACCTTATTCTAAGGACGGCACAAATATCCATGCCCGAGGGGTGATTCGACCCCCGGCCATAGTGGCCGTGCAGACCGTGACTGAAGCGCCTCAGTCCCCTCGGCCAACGGGGCCGGCATTATTTGAACAATATGCCGATGACGGGCAATGGCGGTTTCTTCTGTGCGGAGGCACTCCTAGGCCCCTACACTTACGGGAATCAGTTTACAAAAGCTACGAGTTTGAGTTCTAGTGGACAGGTTAAAGTTGAGAATTTGTATCTGCAAGAGGCGTACTTGAGTAATTTCGTGCTTGTGTGGTACTTTCTGTATACCGAGAGTTGTGGAGGTCAGCCCTACTGTCATAGATTCTATGAATATGAATACTTAAGTGTGAATTGCGTAGAAGTAATGTGTCGGGTGATCAAAAAGTCAGTATAAATTTGAAAACTTAATTAATCACGGAATAATGTAGATAGAGAGGTAAAAATTGTCACACATGCTCGTAATGACATGGGGTTTTATTAGAAAAAAATCCAAAAAATGTTCGACAGATTGCGCTGGACAGCGAAACGTCAGTGACTGCTACCGTGACGGGTGAGAGGTACGCCGATATGTTACAGAATAGCCTGACTGATAAACACGTGCTGGAACGTACGATTTTTATGCAGGATGGCGCTCCACCCCATATTGCTAGATGCGTGAAAGATCTTTTGAGCCCGTCGTTTGGTGATGATCGTGTGCGCAGCCGCCACTTTCGTCATGCTTGGTCTCCCAGGTCCCCAGACCTCGTGCGATTATTGGCTTTGAGGTTACCTGAAGTTGCACGTGTATCGTGATCGACCGACATCTATAGGGTTGCTGAAAGACAACATCTGACGCCAATGCCACATCATAACTCCGGACATGCTTTACAGTGCTGTTCACAACATTATTCAAATGTTAAAATGTTTGTAGAGTCTATGGGACTTAACTACGGGGTCATCAGTCCCTAAACTTACAAACAACTTATGAACTACTTACGAACTAGGACGGCACAAATATCCATGCCCGAGGGGGGATTCGAACCCCCGACCGTAGTCAAGATTATTCCTCGACTACAGTTATTGTTGAGGAATGATGGGGAACATATTGAGCATTTCCTGTAAAGGAGGAGGAGGAATCTTAGGGTTTAACGTCCCGTCGACTGCTTGATCATTAGAGACGGACCTCACGCTCGGATTTTTGGGGAAGGATGGGAGAAGGAAATAGGCCGTGCCCTATGAAAGGAACCATCCCGGCATTTGCCTGGAGTGATTTAGGGAAGTCACGGGAAACCTAAATCTGGATGGCCGAAGATGGATTTGAACCACCATCCTTCCGAATACGAGTCCAGTGCGTTACCACTGCGCCCCCTCGCTCGGTTTTCCTGTAAAGAACATCATCTTTGTTTTTTCTAGGTCCCAGCCTCGTCGCCGCTTTTGTGTCTCGTTTCCGTCTTAGGTGTCGGTGGCCGAGAAGAAAGACCGACACAGGAATAAAGAATGCACGCTTGTGCAGGTAGAAGGTGACCAGCCAGTGGGACAGCAGAAACTAGAAACACTAGAGTGAATTAGAACGAGATATATATTTCTTAGAGACTTAGTAATACTTTTAAGTAGCTCAGTACTGCAGACTCCTGATATATAGTTGAGCTAGAGGCCTGCCTAGTGTCTATCCGATAGCCAAGTCTTCACTGGTGCCTATCTGATTCCGAAGTGTTAACTGGTTCCTATCTCGGTCCGAAGTGAACGATGCAGTCCAGTGGTGACCACGAGCGGAGTTGCAGCAGAGGGCGCTCGTGGCTGTCGTCGTAAGAACGCCGCGCCGTGCGTGCATGGCGGCGCGCGGCGAAAGTAGGTGGCGCGCACTTTATACTTGTGCGACACCACAGTTTTGTCTTAATTTGTTATGCTAATTATTGCTATTCTCATCAGATGAAGCGGCATCTGTCGTGCCTTTTATTTTATTTTATTTTATTTTATTTTATTTTATTTTATTTTTATTATTATTTTTTTTTTCCAAATAAAACCCCATGACACTCCAAGCATGTGTGTCAGTTTTTACCTCTCTATCTACGTTATTCCGTGATTTATGAAGTTTTCAAATTTATACTGACTTCTTGATCAGCCGGTAGATGTAGAATGCTGGTTGAGCGAAGTATTGAGCGAATGAATAGCGCGTTTGTCCGCCTTGCATTGCGGCGTGGAGAGTTAATGCGGTTTGACAGGTGTTGGCAGGCACTTGGCGCCATTAGCTAGCCGGCAGCCGCCAGCGGGCCATTTATTCATTAGCGCCGCGCTCGATAGCTCAGCCGGGCCCGCTAATCGCCGCGCCGCCGCCGCCAGGCACGTTACCGCGCTGCCGAGCCAGCGTATTAGCGGCAATTGTGCTGCCTGCTGGCGTATGCAGCTGATTAGAGTTATAGTGCAGACGCACAAAGTACGTAGTCCACTCGAAATGCAACACCCCGAAGAAAACGTCCAAACCAGGTGAGATTTGCACGGGTTTCCGCGGAAGAAACATGCGCGTAATTAGCATCTCAGCGCAGAGGTACAGCACGGGGGCAAGTAGCGCCACCTGCAAGCGCTGTTCGGAGGCGGAACAAACGGCCGTGTGGTCCTACTGGAATTGTTCTTTGTTTTGTATAACAAGCTTAACTTTTTTTTTATTTTTGTTTGTATAGTCTATGGGACTTAACTACGGGGTCATCAGTCCCTAAACTTACAAACTACTTATGAACTAACTAAGACTAAGGACGGCACAAATATCCATGCCCGAGGGGGGATTCGAACCCCCGACCGTAGTGGCCGTGCAGACCGTGACTGGAGCGCCTCAGTACCCTCGGCCACCGCGGCCGGCAATGAAGGACCACTACATGATGTGATAAGAGCGTATTGTGCGCACGGCAGTGATGGATAGCTCTGCCGCATCACGAAGCATATAAACACATCACAACTTCCGTCTGTCGCGCAACCAGCAGAGTCGACGCGCACCATTGGTCGTCATTTGCGGCAGAGTGAGTCGACTGTACAGAAGGCGTCCATTGCTGAGTTTGTCACTGACAAGGAGGGAGACCTTCGCGTCCCACGTCACCGGCGTGCGCACAGTCGTGGGAAACAGTCACTTGTGAGCGGAGGTATAACGTAACGGTGTCACCCATGTGTTCGAAACAGGAACGACAGAGTTAGTATTACGGTTTGTTTTTGGAGCATCACCTGTGACGCACTTTGTGGAAAAAGCGGCAACACTTTCTGCGCAACCCGCCCATCATTTTGCACGACAATGCGCGGACGCATACAGCGCAAGCTGTGGCTGTGGCTGTTCTGTTCGGCCGATGGGACTGGGAAGTACTGTACCATCCACTATACTCTCCGGAATCAAGTCTTTGTGGGTTTCATTTGATTCCGAAGATGAAGTATGCACTTCATGGCATTCGCTTGAGAACTGTTCCAGAGATTCTATAGGCAGTAGACCGCTCCATTCGCGTCATCCACAGAACAGGTTCTGTTAACGGTATACTACGCCTCCCAAATCGCCGGCAACGGGCTCTACACAACGCTGGTGACTACTCTGCAGTACAGTAATAGGTGCAAACATGTAACGCTTTTGTTTCGCTTGTGAATTATTAGTCGCCACTATTTATGTTCCAACACTCGTATATGACGATACGACTTCACAAATAATGGCATGCTTTAAATGCAACCTTTTGATTTCTACCTGGGTGTTCTATTGTTTAAAAAGAGGCGGTTTTTTGGTGAGTAGTCTTAAATGCAGACTATGTCAAAAATAACAGATATAATCAGCTAAAAAGTGCTTCCTACCTTATGGACTGCCGATCGGACACAAAAGTTGTTAAAAATCAATTACGTATAATTTATTTTTGCTGAAGTATCACTGAAGTGTCAGTCTATAGACCGCAGCTTCCAAACTCGAGTCCTGCTAGGGGTTTATGCACGACAATCCCTTTGGGTCTCAAGACTGGTACAGTGATGGCGGAGCAATCAGCGGAATTGCTCCCAAACCTATCTGAATTATTCAGATCTAGCCAGTGCGATGTCTTCATAATACATCCTACTTAGTGCAAATACCAACTAGAGAAAATACGGGAACATAAGAATTTAATGTACAGTGGTCATCGAAATTAGTTGAGACGGAGTATGACATCTGGTAGAGAAGTTCGGATGAAGAAGTAGGTCATGGGTTCTTGAAAGAAATCATCCCAGAATCGCTAAGCGACGTGAGACACTTCCGAAAAGATGAATTAGAGCGACTAGACTCAGATTTAAGTCCAGCATTCTCAGAGAAAGTTAGAAACATCCGTCGCAGCTTGTCCGAAGATGGCGAGCTTAGGCCCTACTGTTTTGCAGTGCTACAAACCGTCCTGCAACACAAAACGTCCAAACAAATTTAAAAATGATCTTTTTTGACAATGTTGTGCAAAATAAATACTTGGACAATCAAAGTTGAGGAATTCGATTCCGATACGAATTGGATAGTGAAAGACCTTCACGATTCTCGTCTTTAGACTTCAGTGTAACTATGGTGTTGAAGTTTGCAACTAGATTTTAAGTTTTGAACTAAATGAAGTCGCACCGAAGTCTAAAGGCCTCAAAACTGGAGAAAAGGCGAACATTATCTGCGAACTCACCTTCTGTAGCTATGCAGTTGAGGCACAACTTATCAAGCCCTAGTCTCTTCTTGGGAGGGGGAAAAAACTAGCATACAGCAATGACACTAATTTTATAGTGTAATTGGTTCATGCAATTTTCATCTCAACTGTTCCTACCGTCTTGATTTGTATAGTTGTTGTAGAAATTTGCTATATATTCAAATTATTTCACCAAATCACGACCTTCGAAGACCACTTGTCACTATTATGAAATTTCTGTTCTATGTAATTACCGCATCGACCCGTAACTTCACTTTCTTAGTCACTTTTCAATTTTCCTATCCAGCTCTACATGTAAATTGGAACATTCAAAAATACGAACGGGTCACTAATTCGCTCACTGCCTCGCCCCAGTGACAGTTGATGTCATATCTATTTGTATTTTAAAAACGGGTATGCATCTCAAGTTTTCCAGCGGTGTCGCTTTCATTCTATTTTAAAACAAATCTCTTAGCACTGGACACAGATCATTGTTAAACGTAAATGTCTTACACAGCTAGCCAAGGACGGTATGTTTTGCCTGCCGCGGTGGCCGAACGGATTGCGGCGCGCCAGTCTCGGTCTGCACGGCCAATACGGTTGGGGATTCGAATCCTCCCTCGGGCATGGATATTTGTGCCTTACTTAGTATTAGCTAGTTCGTAAGTAGTTTGTAAGTTTAGGGACTGATGAACCCGTAGTTAAGTCCCATAAGCTCTACAAACATTTGAACATTTTTGAACGGTATCTTTTCTAATGACAGCCATATCGAATAGTTGCCGTAGGTCATCAGCGGAGTTTATACTTTCGGAGCGATCCATCACATAACGGGGACTGTTGCTGTACAGAAGAGCCACTTCCCCGTAAGTTGGAAATTGTATCCGCAGCTTGGGGTGTCACTTAATGGGCCGTTATGGATTTGACTAGAAAATGATCACGTTCGCGACTCCATGAAAAATTGAAAAGATAACAGTCGAAGGTTAAACCTCGCATCGAATCAAAATTCCAACGGAACAATAAATGCAATATAAGGAAATAATTATCATTTCTAACAACAGTGAATAAAATAGTGGCAGTTTGCAACTATGATTTTATAATTTCGTAATACACGATCAATTTAAAGGCATCGCCTTACGTCTTTAGATATACCTTAAAGCACGTCTATACGATGTTAAGTCTTAATTTCCTACATTATAGCAGGCTCCTTGCCCACAGTACAAATGAAAGATTTTTGTGGACGGAGAAGGCGCAAATATTTAATTCGGCTTACAGCCTCCTGGGATCAGGGAAATGGTAGCTAACATCGATTACATGTGCACTCAGGTACATCTGAAGTTGAGACTTGACGTCTCGAACTCGATCAAGTAATAATGAAAGTTACAAATCAGTCGTTGCGACCTGAGGTGATTTTATTGTTAGAAGGAAATATTTTCTTTCACGAACAGTCAGTTGTAGAGTATGGATGTAGATGTAAACTCTACCTCCATAATACATAATGCTCTGTCTATATGCGCCTAAAGATGCATAAAAAGGGCCTAACATCTGTCTGTCTCAGTACAGTACAGTACGGACTAAAAGGACCTTTACCGCATTACGTAATCATGATGCCGAGTAAAGCTGTGGACCATCTGTTGCGCATGCCACAGATAACTGGAGTGTGCTGCACTAGTGGAGCTTGTATGGAATGGAAGATTGAAAGCAGGCCAGACACAGAGATACAGTCAAATTTCGAATCACAACACAGCGTAGTTTTAATCTCTTCGGTTAACACTAAAGTGGTGCAAGACTTCACGAAGACAGGTTCTCGAGAGGTCTAGAGACTTTGCCGTTTAACGAAAGCATCGGACGCATGCGCGTTGATACGCAGATAAGCCTCTAATGGCCACGCTGTCAATGGGGCGTTAAACCTTAATCGTTCTTCCTCCTTCTATTACCAGGTATTAAAGAGCTCGCAACTCATTTCTCGAAGTTTCTCTCACGAGATATGAATTCCTAGTAGGTCAGTACAGTTTTCTCTAGAAACTTCGGCCGTGCCACTAGAGATACCATATTTCCATGGAATTTAACCATACAGCACACTGAGACGTGTGGATATTGCCAAGGGGATTCTTCCACATTTGAAAGAGGATGTGAATTTTCGTGACGACATTACATCTACCGACGTTTCAATTTTTAATGCGTGTGTAAATTCTAACAACAAGGCTATTGCATCTACGACTCAACTAATTCGTATTTTGTGCGAGAAAATAATGAGTGAAACCTAATCTGTGTGATATTGTCTCATGAACAAAGTTGCCATACGTCCCGATTGATCGGGAATGTCCTGATTTTTTTTACTCTTCGTCCCGTTGTGCCAAAAATGCCAGATCGGAAATTAATAGAATAATATTTATATTCTACTGGTAGAATCTAATTTTTCAGGGTGTTAGAAAATGCCGAAGAAATGTCTCGACATGATCATCAGAGACGGAACACGAGTTGAAATTGGTGACGAATGAGAAAGGAAATTTACCATATCGATTCCTCTGAAACCTTCCTGGCATTCTCAAAAAGCGAATTAGTGAAACCTTAAATGTGGATAGTCATTCTGGATCTGAACCATTTTCCCACTTCTCTTGGTTTCTAGAAACTAGTTTCAAAAAATGTTCAAATGTTTGTATAGCTTATGGGACTTAAATACGGGGTCATCAGTCCCTAAACTTACAAACTACTTATGAACTAGCTAATACTAAAGACAGCACAAATATCCATGCCCGAGGGGGTATTCGAACCCCCGACCTTAGTGGCCGTGCAGACCGTAACTGGAGCGCCTCAGTCCTCTCGGCCACTGCGGCCGGCAAAACTAGTTTCAAATGTTTCAGAAAGGTGATGTACATTATGATCATTGTTTCAAAACCGATGTATTATATCTTGTACTTCTCATGTTCTAATACCAGGGCCATAGAGATGTTTCTGTTCGTCCTTAGGTTAGTTTACTTTAAGTAGTTCTAGCAGAAGTACGAAGACCGACACCTCATAACTGAAGAAAGTTCTATATATACATAATTACTCTGCAAATCTGCAAGTGGGAAAAAGGAGCACCTCAATCTCTCTGTTTTCGATTTGATTTATTGTAACTTTCATACCTCCCTATTAAGCGGGCATTGACAAAATACGTTCACATTCGGAGGAGAAACTTGTTAAAGTAATTTCGCCGATAGATCTAGACGCAGAGACTTGCTTTTGTTAAGCGATTTAAGGTGCTTTAATACTCCAGGAAAATCTACTTCTACATTACGCATGCTTGCAGCTGTTCTGATTCGAATCCTGGACTATTTTCTTCGTCTTCTTTGGTGAAGGAATTTCGGAAAGTTGTGTTCAGCAGAACTGTATTTAGTAGCGTCACCATTGCTATCACTTAGTGAAAGTATTGAATGTACTTTGCCGCTAGTATACTTTACATACGATCATATTTTCTTCGGATTTTCAACCAAATTACGTAACAGGGTTCCGTTGTGGAAACTGTTATAAGCTTCTAGCATTGACGTTCGAGCTACATTTCGAGTTTCTGTAAAAGATTGCCCGTTTTGGTGATTTTGTAGCTGTTTATACTTGGCATGCTTTTTTCATTGCTTTTGCAAGAGTGATCTAACCTGTTTTGCGTACCATGGGGGATCAGCCCCCTCTTTTGTTAACTTATTTAGTATAAATCTCTCAATAGCTGTCGATATTATTTCTTTGAATGTAAGCCACGTCATATCTAGATTCAGAGGGATTGGTATTGACTTGTATTTACTCTACAAAGGAATTATAAAAGCAGCTGGGTTCACATCGTATAGTGACCAGGTAATATAATGAAACAGGAACGTGACTTACCGGAAGCTATAGCGTGGAGAGCCATAGGTTGGAAGCGGCACAAATGTTCAAATGTTTGTTAAGCTTATGGGACTTAACTGCGGAGTCATCAGTCCATAAACTTACAAACTACTTACGAACTAACGTATAGTAAAGACAGCACAAACATCCATGCCCGAGGGAGGATTTGAACCCTCTACGGAGAACAGCCTCGGGCATCGGAGCATAGCGCCTCAATTGCGCCCGGCCACTCCGCCGCGGCGAGACAGACACATATAGAGGTGCCTGCGGCTATTGGAGTGTCGCAAAGTGTAATTTCTAGAACCTGGACGAAATTTCAGACACCCGGAACCGTTAAAAGAACACAAGGTCAAAGTCGTCTACGGGTAACATCAGGAAGAAATGACCGTTATCTCCGGTTTAACAGCACGTCGTTGAATGCAACTCTGCTGCAACACACCCTGCAGGCAGCAACATGACGCATAAATCAAGATACACTTTTCGAATTCGCCTTCCCATTAAAACCATGACTCCGTTTAGTAAGCAAAAACTGGACGGTGGGACATCAGGATTGGAATCGTACCGAATGGTGTCGGTTCTGTTCACAGACGTCAAGATTTTGTGTGCAGGTGGTCAATCGTCGTTCCCTCATCTGGAGAGAACGTGGAACACTGAACAGTCCTGCTTATATGCAGGAAACATCACCATATCATGGTGGTAGCCGACGAACGGACCTCTATATCGTTCAGAATGGCGTTTTGACTCCTTAGCGTTATAGAGAAGAGATACTTCGAACTTTTGCTGTGCCGTACGCTGGTGCCGTAGAAGATGAGTTCCTTCTGGTGGACGATAAGGCTCTTCCACACAGAACTGCAGTGGTCGAGAACATACTCGCAGCTGAGGGAATTGAAAGAATGGAGTGGCTAACTTGTTCACCGGGCTTAATTCCGATTGAGCATATCTGGGATACACTTGACAGACGCATTGAAGCCAGACCAGCACCTCCCACAACATTTGCAGGGCTGGACATTGCACGCATGGACGAATGGCCAAGTATCACTCAAGAGCTGATTGAGAACCTCATACTGTCAATGCCAGGCAGGTATGCAACTGTTCAAAATCAAATGTTTGTAGAGCGTATGGGACTTAACTACGGGGTCATCAGTCCCTAAACTTACAAACTACTTATGAACTAACTAATACTAAGGACGGCACAAATATCCATGCCGGAGGGGGGTTCGAACCCCCCGACCGTAGTGGCCGTGCAGACTGCGACTGGCGCGCCGCAGAGCGCTCGGCCACCGCGGCCGGCTGTGCAACTGTACTAGGTGATCAAACTCCATATTATGAGGCAAAGAAAATCACTTTGTCACTATTATGGTAGCCCCATGGTGCCCCACTCTAAGTAAACGCCAGTAAACCTCAAGAAAAGAAACGGCAGAATATCGTATTGTATCAAAAACAGATTACAATTATAAGCAATATCTGAATACAATACGTTACTATATGTGTATTGTGTATGATATCTCATCTGAACTAATTGTTTTGAGCAGTGCACATAAGTACATATATCGATATGCACGGCCACGGCAACAATGATAGTTGGCACTAAATAGCCAGCGCGTACAGTGTGTAAGACTGTATTCACCGAGAGAGGACAGTTTGCATCAGCAGAGTGTGCGTTGATTCAGGACCGAGTGCTACGCTTCGCAGAACACTCTTCTCACCTTGATGCAGAGCTTCTACGTATTGAGATTGGAAGTTATCGCGGACCTCTAAGGAATTTGGAAGTATTCACTGGTATGCCATGATTTTATCACTCTGAAATGATAGTAGTTTTGCAACTAAAGTTGAGTATTAATTTGTTTGTAATGAATTTCATATACGTTATTTATGTTTTGGAATCTTTATGTAAAAGTGCAACTACGTGGTTTACCAGTATCACCCGCACAAAGAATGGTTCCCGAAAAGTGTTGTTTCAGTAGCGAGCTGATTGAGATGTAAATGGCGTGCTTACAGCGTAATGTGAGTTGCAAATGTGCGCTGTGCGGCGTTAATACGGTGGGGATGTCAGGCCCCCCACAGGGGTGGCCAGCGATCGATGGCGCCGCAGCCGGCTGGCACTGCCCACCCCCTGTCTGCCCCTCACAGCACTCTGCCGTGACGTACTGCCGCAGACACAGCCGCGGCCGCAGCTTTCTGTCAAGCCGCCCAGCCTTGAATAAACGGCACGCGCCACTAAATCTAACATATACTCACCAAAACAAGTTTAAAATGCAACACATTCCTCCTACTCTCACGGTGACATGATTCGAAAATCTTGGTCCTTTGAACTGTCATAAAATGTAAACAAACTATAGGTTCACCTGTCGAAAGCACATCCAGTTCATTAAATCTTGGCGGGACAGTAAGGGCTAGCGCGCACGGGAGATTTTTGTCACCGTGACAAACTGGAGAGTCGCTGAATATGTTTGCAGATACAACCATCATTTCTCAATATGAAATGATTAAATTTTCGTGACTCTAAGGGACTTAACTGCTGAGGTTATGAGTCCCTGGAGTACAAACTACTTAAAATAACTTACGCTAAGGACAACACAGACTCTCATTCCAGAGGGAGGACTCGAACTTCCAACGGCGAGCACCAGCACGTTCCGCAGCAAGGAGCCTTAGAGCGTTCGACCATTCCCCCGCGGCTTCTCGAAATGGATTTGGAAGAAACGATCGTTATTCGCGAACTCATGAGTTTTAAAATACTGTAAAAAGAAATACTCTGTACACCCTCTTCTAGCAAAACTTTGCACTTATTAGCCTGTCACTGCAATGATTCATAGTCTTTGACAACATATAACCTTTTTATTTTCAACCTTTTCAAATGAGTGTTGAAAGTTACCGGAAGGAAGGAATCTTAGGGTTTAACGTCCCGTCGACAGCATGATCATTAGAGACGGAGCTTACGCTCGGATTTTTGAGTAAGGATGGGGAAGGAAATCGGCGGTGCCCTTTGGAAGAAACCATCCCGGAATTTGCCAGGACTGATTTAGGGAAATCACGGAAAACCTAAATTTGGGTGGCCGGGGGTGGATTTGAACCACCATCCTTCCGAATACGATTCCAGTGATTTACCACTGCGCCACCTCGCTCGGTGAAAGTAATCGATACCAGTTGCATATTGTCAATGAATTGCTTGCAATGAGATACTCATTTGCGCCTAAAGTAAAGCAGTCAACAATCCGAAGATTGTTTTGAACATCACAGTGCTTTACTAGGCACGGTCCTGTTTGGAGGTGGTATGCCGTTGCCTTCCTCCGACCTTCGAACTGACTTACCCAGCCAGTTATAGGAGGACCTACAGTTTAACGTGGTTTCCGAACCACGGTACGATGAGCAATACTGCCAGAGGTGAAAGAAGTGGAAAGTGACAGATAAAAATCGTAGGACCCGGTGGGGAACGAACCCGCGACCTTTGGATTTGTAGTCTGGCACTCTACCACTGTGCAACCGAGACGCACCATTTGCGCCTTCTCTACTGGGTCATCCAATAAAACTAAGTACACGTGGACGGAAAACTGTACAGGATCGTATAGGAAAGAATACAACTCATAAAAATGTTGTGATATCACGGGATGGAGAAAAGGAACTGCATACAATTTAATTTTTTTTATGATGCTGCTGTTGTGCTGATGTTGCTATATTGTTGAAAAGTAGGAAATCGCTTGTGTTTGAGTTCGGCGTACCCGTTCCCCAAATTAGTCCTTTGCGCTGTTTGTTGGTGATTTTCCCATCGGCAAACACCTCGCGGCGGGTATTCACGAAGCCATACCGCAAGACGTGCAACCGATCAGGGACTGTTAAGGGGAGTGTCAATTTGTGTCCTGTTTTCTCAGGAACTATCAAACGTAGTGAAACAGAACTTCGCTGAGATACAGTCATATATCATACATTCACTGCCTGCTATTAAGTTTCTAATTTTGTTAGGAATCAAGATATGGATTTTTAATTATCTTATTCAAATATATATATTTATGATCAGACTATAGCTACTACCTGTAGCATTGCAAATCCATAAACTACAGCTGTCAATAATATGTAAAAATGTTAATGCTTTAGCTTAAGTATTTTCTGAAATAGTGGATAACATATGTAAAAAGATAGTCGTTTTCATAAATCGTATTTGAAAGTTAAAGTAAGTAAAACTCACTTCTGAATGAACCGACTGCTTAAAACTCTCACACTTTATAAATGATCTTGAGCATCATCCACATGCAGTCTCTTTCCCCACCTAAGAGATCTTGCTGCTTCTGTTGTGTTTTTTACCATATTTTCTGCTTTGGAGATTCGTTGTCTATCCAGTTGCTTTACAAATTTTTTCAGTATTATGGCCAGAATTAATTCCAAACTGCTTCAGAAGCATTATTCTGCCTGCATTTCCATCATTGAAGGTGAAGATTCCAATCTTCATTGTTTTAAAGCCCACCAATTGGTTTTTGGGCATTCTGGTCCATGTGACTTTCTTGAAAGACACATTTACATTTTGTTCTTCCTTTGAGGCATTGTACCACAAAGAGAAAGTACACAGCAGTAATCAATACAGCCATCATGTGCAGCGGGATGTCTGCCTTCTGGAGCAGTTCCCCATATGTCTTGTCGTTCAATTGTTTGTTAAACTTAAGGGACTTAACTGCGGGGTCATCAGTCCCTAAACTTACAAACTACTTTTGAACTACCTTATGCCAAATACGACACAAACACCCATGCCGGGGGGGGGGGATTCGAACCCTCGACCGTTGCGGCCGTGCAGACTGTGACTGGCGCGCCGCAGACCGCTCGGCCACTGCGGCCGGCTATCTTGTCGTAACTGACCAATTTCTCGTGGAACCTGTATGAATAACTTGTGCAGTAAATTATTTGAAAATAAAATGAAAATATTTGGTTATCAAAATTCAACGAAACTTATAAAAAATGAAAGAGAAAACTCCAAACAAGACTTTCCCATAAAAATTGCCCCTTATGATGGTGGCGTTCTCCGGTCTCTGTCAGACCTGTGGCTGGGTGTGGCTGCCCCGACCCACCGCAATCGATTGGCCGCAGCCTTTAACTGTGACGCCAGCTGGTGTGAGATAGTACGCCGCCCCAGACGCCCAAGGCGCGCCGCTCACATCCTCCACATGCCCAAGGCGCGCCGCTCACATCCTCCACTCACGTAACAAACTAGATCAACGGCCGTCCTATTTATTTATTCCAATCGTCCCTCCCCGTCTCTTTCATTCCCTGCCCGCCTCAAGTTAGATGTCTCTACCAACTTCCGTGGTCATCAGTCCAAGTTAATTGACCGCGCTGTCTGAGGCGCCATGCCACGGGTTGCTCGGCCACGCTCCGACGGAGGTTCGAGTTCTCCTTCAGTTAAAGGTGTATAAGTTAGTTGAGGCAGTTTCCAAATCGTGTGAGTGATGACCTCAGCAGTTTGGTCCCCTTATGTTTGCAAACATTTGAACGATTCTGAAGTTTATTTATTTTTCGTGTACAGGACATGAAATAATTGCAGGAACTAATATATAGTTACATTTAAATAAATTTGTAAGATTAAACATGTACAATAAGATAAATAAGCAAACAAACAGCAAGTTGAATATATGTTTTGACGAGCACATTATTTTGCGGTTTTCACAGCAGTTTTGTTGGCTGCAGCCAGGTCAACCAGTATTGCATGTTAATGAAATAAATCGCAATTTGCGATCACTTATGCCATCACTGTACTAGGTTTAGATGGAATACCAAAGTGCGGCGAATTTAAATTTGTGCCCCGCCGGAATTCGAACCAGGGATCTCCTGCTTACTAGGCAGACGCCTTGACCACTCCGCCACCGAGGACACAGTGACCAGCCACACTGCAGAGGACTCTTCCCTGTACGTCACCCGCCACACCCAAATCTCCATTCGCCACGCTGTCTCTTTGCTATTACCAAAGCCTATTTGTTCTGTAATGTTCGCAGCCAAAATACTGTATTCCCGCATCACGGAGAACAGACCATGAAGTTTCGAGACACAATTAATTGTCGTCAGGAGCCCAGCCTTGGCTTGTATACAATGTTATATTTTTGAAGACGTTACAACGTTCATTCTAATGAAATAAATCGCAATTTGCGATCACTTATGGCATCACTGTACTAGGTTTAGATGGAATACCAAGGTGCGGCGAATGAAAAGTACAATGATGCCATAAGCGATCGCAAATAACGATTTATTTCATTAAAATGAACGCTGTAACGTCGTCAAAAACCAAAAAGTTTATAATATTATTGCATGTAGTCGGTAGGTTCCTGCAGACTAGCAGACGCCAATAAAATAAGAGAAATCAGATCGAAAATGGAACGATTTAGGTGTTCCTTCTTCCCGCGCGCTATTGGAGAATGGAACGGTAGAGAAAAGTGGTTAATGAACCCTCTCCCAGGCACTTGAATATGATTTGCAGAGTATCGATGTAGATGTCGGTGCTGTACGTCGTCACACTCACAAGTTTTTTCCTCGTTGTTGAAGCCCCAACTCCTCAGGTTTACTTTGCATTTTGACGCTCCAACTCGCTGTCTGTTCAATGTCTTCCAGGTAACGTGTGGCAGGCGCGACTCTTCTGCTGGTTCTTCCTTGACCTTTATTTGATTTTCATCAGAGAGAAAGAGTCTCGTCGATGTTCTTCTCGTCGAGTTCTGTGAGTTGAAGGAATTGCTGAGATTTTTTGCAGGAAACTTTTTCTTGCCCTTAATCTGATGAGGTTCGTGTCCGAATAAAGGATGTCTGGGATCGGTTTTTTTCGTTTCTTCTTCTCCTTTTCTACTGCAACTTGCCTTCGAATGCGTGGTGGAGCTATCTCCTTAATTTGGTACAGTTGGTCGACAGCAGTAGGTTGTAAGCAGCCCACCACAATAAGACCTGTCTCGTTCAGGATTGTGTCTACGTGTTTAGCACGTGCAGAGTTTTGACAGACGGGTGCAGCGTATTTTGCGGCGGAGAATTATAGTGCAGAGGCAGATGTTCTCAGCAATTTTGGATGGGCACCCCAGGTGCTTCCTGTAACTTTGCAGATGATGTTTTTCCGCGCTGACAACTTGAGCCTCGTTTCTATGTAGTGGTCATTTAATGTAATCGATCGGTCTATTTTTACTTGCTGTGTAGTAATTGATTACCTCTCCGGGTGATATTCAGCTTCCTTTTGCCCTTCCTATTTCTAAGAGAAAATGCATAGGCTTGGATGTCTCCAGGATTTGACCTCAATTGATTTTCATCGTTATGCTCGCACATTTTATTGCAATGTACCCTCTGACGTGCAGCATACGGTGGCTTGCGGAGGATAAAATCCTCCGTGAAAACAAACGTGCATGCACTGATCAGCCACTACATTACGACCACCTACCTACTGTCGATGTGAACCAGTCTACGCGATAGCAGCCTCACCTGACGAGGAATCATTGCTAGTCAGACACACGCACGGTGCATGTACCAGGGGTGTTCAAATGAAAAGATACGAAACCTCTTCCCCAGAGAAGCGATATAGGTCCCCTACTCTTCCTTGTGTTTATAAACGATTTAGGAGACAATCTCAATAGCTCCCTTAGACTGTTCGCGGATGATGATGCTGTTGTTTATCGGTTAGTGCAGTCAACAGAGGATCAAAAGCAACTGCAAAGCGATTTCGACAAAATTTCTAAATGGTACGAAATTGGCAATTGGCACTAAATAAAGAAAAGTGTGAAGTAATACACATGACCACTAAAAGAAATCCGCTGAACTTCAATTACGCGATAAATCAGTCAAACCTTAAGGTCGTAAATTCTACTAAATACCTAGAAGTTACAATTACGAACATCTTTGACTGGAGAGAACACATAGAAAATATTGTGTGGAAGGCGAACCAAAGGTTACGTTTCATCGGCAGAATGCTTCAAAGATGCACCAGCTCCACCAAAGAGACTGCCTGCATCACACTTGTGCGTCCTCTCCTGGAGTACTGTTGCCCCTTGTGGGACCCTCACCAGGTGGGACTGACGGAAGATATTGAGAAGGTTCAGAGAAGGGCAGCTCGTTTTGTTTTATCACGTTACGGGGGGGGGGGAAGCATCACGGAAATGTTGCACGAATTGGGGTGGAAATCATTAAAAGAAAGACGTTATTCATTGCGGCGTGATCTGTTTGCGAAGTTTCAATCACCGACTTTTAGTTCTGAATGTGAAAATATTTTGCTAGCACCCACCTACTTAGGGAGACATGACCATCCCAATAAAATAAGAGAAATCAGATCGAAGACGGAACTATTTAGGTGTTCTTTTTTCCCGCGCGCTCTTAGAGAATGAAACGGTGGAGAAAAGTTATGAAAGTGGTTATGAACCCTCTGCCAGGCACTTGCACGTGTAGATGTAGATGAACAACCAAACCGGTTGAATGTTGAATATTGCGCTTTGGATTAACGTAGCGTCACATCTAGGAACGCAAAGCATGCGTCGTCACCTCCCCCTAAAAATTAAAGGCTCTCAGCAGGCAAGGTGATGCTCGCCGTATGTTTCGACGTCTGAGGACCGAACTCATCGAATTCCTCGAGTACGGAAAAATCATAAACAGAAGCGTGTACATTGAGAATCTCTGTAGCCTACGCAAATCCATCACGAACAAACGGCCTGGGCTGCTCACGGAGGGAGTGATTCTGCTCCGTGATAAAGAGCGTCCACACGTCTCCAGGGTAACGCAAAGTCTACTGGCGAAGATTAAGTGGGAGCAGCTTGAGCATTCGACCTGCAAGCTGGACATATCGCCCTGTGACTTCCATTTGTTTCGTCAGCGAAGCGCTACAACTCGGGCGAAGAAGTGAAAGACACAGTATTGGGATGGGTCTTCTCACAGCCACTGGAATTCTGGGAACAGGGAATTCTTCGGCTTTTTAAACAGTGGGATAGCTGTGCTCATCGCTCTGGTGCTTACTTTTGAATAAAGATTTCAGTCATACCTTTAGTGTCGTTTGTCGTTTCGTACCTTTTCAATTGAACACCCATTGTAGTATCAGTGACCGTGCTGTCCGTATGCACAAGGGCCAGGCGCGCAATCTGTCTGAGTTTGACCGAGCGCAGATTGTGATGGCCCGGAGGCTCGGCACGAGAATTTCTGAAACTGATTGTCGGTGTCGAGGACTTCTGCGGTGGGCGACTTCAACAATTGGCGAAGCAAAGGTGAAACCGCGTCCAAATGTCGAGGAGTTGAGCGGCCACACCTCATTACTGATGCCGCTTTCGTTGTAGTCTGGGCAGACTGTTAAAACAGGGCATGCGTCGGATTGTGGTGGAACTAATGCAGACTGTAATGCTGGGCAGAGAACAAGTGTGCCTGAACACACAGTGCAACAAACACTCCTAATGATGGGCCCCTGCAGCCGACGACTCGTGCTTGTGCCAATGTTAACACCACGGCATGGACAATTACAACGGATCTGGGCACGTGACCTTCGTTACTGGACTTAAGTGCAGTGGCAAAGCGTTGTATGCTCTGGTGAATGGCGATACCTTCTTCATCATGCGAATCCGTCGCCGTCAAGTGGAACAGCTCCTTGACACCTGTACAACGAGTCGGAGACGAGCTGACGGCGGCAGAATATATGCGGGCGTCCACGGGTCCAGTGAGCTCGAGCAAGGCACCATGTTGCCCCAGAAGTATGGTACACAGGTTGCACACCGTCATTCAATTGTGTTTCTCATGGGCACTGGCATTTTTCAGCACGATAATGCACCACCTCTCACTTGGAAGAGTGTGTTGCCACCCCCCTCTCCAGCTTGCAAAATCTGAACGCGATCGAACACATCTGGGATGTGAATGAAAGCGGCATCAGAGTTCATTGCCCCTCGTCGGAATTTACGGGAGGTTTTTTTCCCCTCTTTCTTTCAAAATGTTCAAATGTTTGTGTAGCTTATGGGACATAACTACGTGGTCATCAGTCCCTAAACTTACAAACTACTTGCGAACTACTTAACACTAAGGACGGCTCAAATATCCATGCCCGAGGGGGGATTCGAACCCCCGACCGTAGTGGCCATGTGACTGGCGCGCCGCAGTCCCCTCGGCCACCACGGCCGGCCCCTCTTTCTTTGTTCTGTGGGTTGTTGTGCTCCTTGCTGTCGCTGATCGTGTTTGTTCGCTGTTGCTTGATGTGTATTCGGCTCAGCTTTTTTTATTTAAAGACATCGTTCAGTCCTCTGACCGGGCGCGCTGAGCCACGGAAGTAGGAGACTAGTGTGTGCAGATGTGGTTACAGCTCCCTGTAGCGACCTTCGAATGCCTCTTTGGTGCTAAAGGTGCATATTGCGGGTATTAGGTAGGTGGTTATAATGTTTCGACCTATCAGTACCCTGCACCAAGTAGCGTACGAAATGAGTGTGAGAACTTTCATCAGGATCGTAAGAAATTGTTCGCACGTATGTATTACAAGCAAACGACACGATTCTTTGTATATAGTAGTATATAGTGGTATCGTGCATTGGGGCAGGGTATCATTTCCTAACTGAAGACCGTAATGGAATAGCAACATACTTAGTAACAATTTTTAGGGAGCTTACTCCATGATGTTGTGCAAAACAACAAATTTATCTTTGAAAGTAACGACGCTGTTAATGCAAACCCGAAATCCGAAAGTCACGTGAAGAATGAAAACTACCATCACGTCCATTTTGGCTAAAGATAGTTCGAATAAGCACTTGGCGCGATAAAATGGCGAAAAGCTCCGTATTGTTGTGAACAGTTTCTTTCAGCCTACAATGAAACCGTGTAAGTATCTGGTTCACAGATTTTCCGCATTTTTATTAGATATTAGTATTGAATTTTGTCCAAAAAGATCATACTGATAATTTCAATCAAAGTCCGTTTATTTAATGGGAGCACTTTCATTGATGAAGGCTCGAATGAAAAGCACCGTATTAGAATGCTTTTATGTCACGCATCATTTACCATAGCGATGTTGGTACAAAATCATTTTATTCAAACGAAGTCTTTTTATCGTTTGAAACTCTTCCCATGTGTGCCGTACACGTACAGATAAGTACGTCAGTAATACTGCAATCAGTTAATTGCTGATCGTCCTTTTACAACGCTAAGTCTGTAGCAAGAAGACAGGTAATGTTCCGCGAGTGGAGTTAGAAAGGCTCTGATAGCTGTGGTACACCTGATACAAAACTAGGAATTGTCATGCCTATTAGTAGGGTGTTTAGTGACCCGTAACGGCCACATATACTCAGCAGTGACGTGGCATGGCTCTCTACCAGATGCTATAAAAGCTCTATTGGCAGACGATCCCATTCCTCCGAAAGGGCAACCCGCAGGTCTTGGAGGATCATTGGAAGAGGCTGCTGTGGTGCAATTCGCCTGCCTAATGCATTCCAGCCATGTTCTGGAGGATTCATATCCGCAGACTTCGCTGGCGGTGCATACTTGACTACTGGTTAACTTAAAATGAATTGGTAATACAACACATGTTATCTATTAATTCTGTATTACTATATAATAGGTACCTAGGGCTAAGTTAACATATGGTTGTAACTTCCTGGCAGATTTAAATTGTGTGCCGGAACCGGGACCCGAACCTGGGACCTTTGCCTTTCGCGGGCTAGCGCACTACCGACTGTGCTATCCCGACACGACTCACGATGCCGCCTCACAACTTTACTTCCGCCAGTACCTCGCCTCCTACTTTCCAAACTTCACAGAAGCTCTCCTGCAAACACGCAAGACTAGCACTCCTGGAAGAAAGGATATATCCTTTCTTCCAGGAGTGCTAGTGCACTAGGGCTAGCGCACTACCGACTGAGCTATCCCGACACGACTCACGATGCCGCCTCACAACTTTACTTCCGCCAGTACCTCGCCTCCTACTTTCCAAACTTCACAGAAGCTCTCCTGCAAACACGTAAGACTAGCACTCCTGGAAGAAAGGAGCAAAGGTCCCAGGTTCGAGTCCCGGTTCCGGCACACAATTTTAATCTGCCAGGAAGTTTCATATCAGCGCACACTCCGCTGCAAAGTGAAGTTTCATTCTGGAAACATCCCTTAGGCTGTGGCTAAGCCATGTCTCCACCATATCCTTTCTTCCAGGAGTGCTAGTCTTGCGTGTTTGCAGGAGAGCTTCTGTGAAGTTTGGAAAGTAGGAGACGAGGTACTGGCGGAAGTAAAGTTGTGAGGCGGCATCGTGAGTCGTGTCGGGATAGCACAGTCGGTAGTGCGCTAGCCCGCGAAAGGCAAAGGTCCCAGGTTCGGGTCCCGGTTCCGGCACACAATTTTAATCTGCCAGGAAGTTTCATATCAGCGCACACTCAGCTGCAGAGTGAAGTTTCATTCTGGAAACATATGGTTGTTGTTTGTACAATTATGGGACCTAAAAGCAGTGCTCATCGATCCCGAAAACTTAAAACTACTTAAACTAACTTACCCTACGAACAACATAAAACACACACACACACACACACACACACACACACACATGCCCGAGGGAGGACTCGAACCTCCGACGTGGAACTGTCATGCGCATTCTAGCTAGGTGCCTTAGCGTTCACGGCTAATCCGCGGCGGCTAAGATATGGTTATTGTTCAGGAATGTCTGTTATGTAACCTACCTTGAAATATCTTCTGATAGTTGAACAATACTACTTTCTATATATCCGTCTAAATACTGGATTGTAATGAAAGGCCATAGATAAAGGTGCCTATACATTTCATATAGACCGCGAGCAATATTTCTATATCTAGATTGAGTATTATATATATTTCTTTTTAGTTCGAAATGGCTTTCTCGAGCTTGACTTTTATTTTCTTTGACGTTCTTCAAATCCTAAGACTGTATTACAAAACGATCAAAATACGCAAATGTGATGTCTTTTTCAAGCGTGACGTTGCAACGATTTGTTTGACATTCATCATGTCTACATCTTATGTTACTCAAAGGTCAAATAATGTAATCTAGAAAATCGATTCTTTCTGATGTCATAGGACTTTGAAGTAATTGTTGTACGATAAACTGACTTTGTAGGTCGGTAGATTCTGGCAGATATTTCCACGTTAAATATTAACGACTTGTCTTATAGCATCAGAACAGTAATGTATTTGGTACCATGTACAGCAGATGCTTCTGTATATCGGTATTTGTCACCATCTAGTATCTGCTTAACTATCTACTTCAGCATTCTGCCCATTCTTTTAATAAGAGTAGGTCAGCATACACCATTGCGGCAGTGTGTAATGTGCTTGCTCATAAACGAAGTAACTTATGTTAAGGAGGACACACACACACACACACACACACACACACACACACACAAAGCGCGCCCGAGGGACGACTTGAACCTCCGACGGGAGTTGCCGCGCAGTCCGGACATGGCGCCTCAAACCACGCGGCCATTTCCGCTCAGCAAATCTGAACCTTTTTTATGGTTTATCATATGGTTAGAGGCTTGAAAACAAATGTAACTTGCATTGCTTACTTTTAATGAGTAGATTTTGGGGTTTTACGAGTAGCTAGGAAGACAGCTCAGTAATGAACCGAAACAGTTATCACTAATTTTAAAGAAATCGAGATATTGATATGGGGGTTTATATTCAAATATTTTAGTTCATTTTCATTACTGCACGTCTATCACATACGTTTTGTTGAGGCCTTATTGTGTATTTTCGTACATAATTACGGCAGCGTGTGTGTCTTTTTATTGCTGCCAGTTCCTGTGAATTAATGAACAGCACGTGTAAACACTTTTGTTGGCTCTTTGATTAACACAATTCTAAGCAAAAGTGTTCGATACTTTGATGCCATTGGCACGATCATTTCGCTTGTCAAACGAATAATCTAAACTCTCTGAGAACTTGGTCCACAGTGGTGCCTTTGTCGGGGATGCAGGCAGAACGCCTGTGCGAGGTCCCCTTTTAGCGTTAAGTGGATTGGCTGTAAATAATTGCGCGGCAAACAGTTGGAGCTGTGGTGTTTGCCGGCGCGGCGGCGTGTTTGCGCTCCATTCCCTTGTCCTGCAATCAGGGCTACGCCTCCGCACAGCCGACGCTGCGCCGCGCCTGCGTGTGCGGGCCGCACGGCCAACACAGCGGCTGCGCGGGTTATCTCGCTCCAGGGGAGCGGACTGGAGCGTGTGTTGTCTGCCAATCTGGCGTGTTTACTGCTGGTATCAGCTGCGCAGAACGTCAAATTACGCGCGGGTGACGAAAGTCATGGTTAGCGATGTGCACAGATACAGCCGCTAATTTCGCACAGACAAGGTATAGAAGGGCGGGTTTGCCGCAGCCCTCATTTGAACTACGGTAAATGAAATGAGCGTATGGCTTTCTTGGCCGGGAGATCCCTTGCGGGATTGTTCGGCCGCCTTTGTGTAAGTCTTTTTATTTGACGCCGCGGGGCGACTTACGTGTCAGTGATGATGATTAGGACAACACACAGTCCCCTACCGGGAATCGAACCCGGGCCTCCTGCCTGGTAGTCAGCGACGCTACCGCTGAGCTACGGAGGCGGACTGAACTACGGTGATCACGTGAAGAGGTTGCCGATGATATGGTCTCACGGCAGGAGTTACCAGACTTTGAACGTGGCATGGTTGGTGGAGCTAGACACATGCTACATGAGATTTCGAAAATCATTAGGGAATTCTATATTACGCGATTCACAGTTATTGTGCGCCGAGAATATCATTTTAAGGACATTACTTCTCACCACGGACAACTTCGTAGTCAACCATTTGCAGTAAACCCTCGCACCTCACATAGGGGTCTTAGGAACATATGTATTTTTTTATGTGTGTTAATATTGTATGTTTGCTAAATTTTATTGAAACGTTGTGTATGTTATGTTGGTAGTAGTGCCTACATTTATGCGATGTTGCTGCAAAACTGAGCATTGTTGCGTTAGTGACAAGTTATATATAACAGCTATCTGTGATGAACATGGATCACCAAGTTGTACAGAGTCTGCTCACTGACAAATAGCGATTGATATTAGTTATAGTTTTTCATTTCTTTATAATAATTAGTTTCATCTTTGCTGTGCGTTTATGCACAAATATACTGTAATATTGACTTAATTTTGTAAACAATCCATGGCGAAACGTCCTGTAAACATCAAATAATCCTACTTACTATAATAATTAATATTACGTTATACATGTCAGCTGAGAGTCTAGTATACGTATATACGAGAAAATAACTATAAAAACTTTGGGTATTTTGTGAATATCCTGTTTTAGCCGCTCTTTTAATAAAGTAAAATACCATTACAGAAAACTGTAAAGCTTTTTACAACCTCCCATTTATAAATAAGAAAGTCCAATGTATATATTTATGACCTTACAACACTTGATGGATTATAACGATATATTGGGATATAGAGAACCTCTCTGTGAGGTGTAGAGTCGTTCAAACCAAGTGTGAGGTGCTTAGGATGGAAACCAGCGACGTCTTAGTAGAGATGTCAGTGCTAACAGACAAGCAACGCTGCACGAAACAACCACCAGCCTCGGCGGAATAGCCGATGACCACAGCAGTTAGGTCCCGCAACATTTGAACATTTGAATATCCACAGAAATCAATGTGGGACGTACGACGAACATCCGAAAGAACAGACACCACACCAATCTGTAGTAAGTTTTTACACGCGAAGACTGAGTTTGGTTCATTTATTTCACCGCAGATGAGGTCATACTTTCGATCTCGCACGGGAATCCTTAATGGTGAGCATGAGAGGGCATGGGCGATGGGGGCTCTACAGCCGTAGCGTGCGACTTGTGGCTGTTTGATATGGACGGAGGCTGCACGGGTAGACGAGTAGCGACCGCTGGCCCGAAGCGGGAGACCCGGGTTCGATTTTCACTTGTATAATTTCAGTACCCCAATGCAGCTAAGTCAGTCCCTTCCTTCCTAATCCTTCTTAGTTTCCTCCTTAATAAATAATTTACGAACGCATCCGTTAGGACACAGCGGCGCAGGGGCAGCAGAAGACCGACTCGAGTGCCTTTCCTAACAGTACAATATTGACAGCAGCACATTTCGTGGGCTCGTGATCATATCCACCGGGAGAGCCGACTTGGTCATACGAGTCTGGGTTTTAGATGATAAGAGCTGACTGTAGATTTCCAGTGTAATCATGGACCCAAGTTGTCAACACGGTACTGTGGAACCTGTTGGTGGGTCTATAACTGTGTGAACTGTTTTTACATCGAAAGGACAGGTTTCCGTGGTCCACCTGAACTGATCATTGACTGGAAACGGTTATGCATTGAGCAAAATCACGAATCGAGTGCTTGTTTAGCTGCTTTGTGTCTAGGGACAAAGTGATACAAGCAGCTCTCGTTGATGATTATCAGGCGGCTAAAGACGTTGTGAGAGTTGGTGTGACACAGCTGAAACGCTCCCGCTACTGACTTGAATTGGCCGGGTTTTGAATTAGTGTGAGCAGTCTCGGAACCCAGCCGCCGGCGACGTGCGTCATCTTCAAAATTTCGTGCAAGAAGCTGAAACCTGATCCGCTACTGTTTGCATCTTGTCCACATCCCATTTATTTATAGTTCCTTGGACACAATGGCAGCGTATGGTGGTGGTCTATTGACGGACGATTTCACCGATTTAGATCAGTGAAATGCGGAGAATTGGGTGTTGTGCTATGGGAGGTGTTTTTCATAGTTAGGATATGGACCTCTTAGTGTGCTTAAGGCACCGCCAAATTCAAGAGGATGTCGACACGTTTTCCAGCACTGTGTACTGCTTATAGTAGAGGAACAGCTCGGAGACTGTGATGAGTGACTGACTGCACGCTGTTATTAAGATGCACGCGTGAGACGATAGTGGACGGTAACGTGCTTAAAGTGAACTGCTTTGCCTCGAGTCCCAACCTGAACCCAATGCAACACTTTGGAAATAAGTTAGAACGAAACATAGCCTCGGCTTTTGAGGAAGAATAGGTTGCCACTCCTGGAGAGACATTCCGACCCGTCATTGTCCCCAGCAGAGTTCAAGCCATCGTAGAGGCATTTACAATGCCAATAATTGATTAGGTTTCTGGGTACTTTAGATCAGCTAGTACTGGTCCGCATATCTTGGTCGCTATTTCTATTGTACACTGACTTAGCAAACTTCATGAGATAGGCACCTAATATAGTGTGAGGCCGCGTCTGGCTCTGCGAAACGACGTAAGAAGATAGTATAAAAGTCCTTGCTACTCCTCTGGACACAGCCGAAACCACATCTTATGTGGAACGGCATCCAATTCTGTTCTGTTCGTGGAAACAGGGTCCATTGCACGGAGCCTGCGTTACACGACATCCCAGATATGATGGATGGATGTTCAAATACGGGTCTCCGGGCGGCGTGAGAGTGACGTGGCGGCGCGTTATCATCTTGAAACACCGCTGAGTGTTGGTTGTTGTTGTTGGTGTTTAAAGGGGACTCAACTGCTGGGTTATCAGTCCCCTGCTGAGTGTTGGAAGCCAAAAATAGATGTAGATAGCCCACGAGCAGCTCAAATATATCGTGGACTAATCCATTCCAGAATAACCAGGGGTCCATTCTATTCCATGTTAACGCACACCGTACCATAACCTCCGCCTGGTAGCTCACCTTCTTGGCAGGTCGGATCGGTTGATTTACCTGGTCAGCGACACACGAGGTGCCTCGCATCGGCACTGTGATTCGTCCGATCAAATCAACTTCCGCCATTACTCCAGCATCCGTCCCTGGAGATTGGTAACAGATGCAAACGTATATGCCATATTACTTTTTGTGGCGCCGTATCCCATACCCCTTTGATCCTTTCAACATACTGTACACTGGAAGATGTGTCTTGTGTTGAACTGAGTCGAGATTTCTTGTACTGTTTCTGCTCTGTCACTAGTGAGGCGATTCTATCTAACAGAACGCTGACTGTTGTTCTCAACGGAGATAAGTCTTCAGACGTTAAAGTGATGTACCCAGGGGAGTATTATAGGACCTTTGCTTTTCATAGTATATATAAATGACCTCGAAGATAACATCGGAAGATCAGTGAGGCTTATTTGCGGATATTGCAGTAATTTATCCAGAACTCACAACACTTGGAAAGGGTAGCGAAATGCAAGACGATCTGCAGTGTAGCGATGCTTGGTGCAGGGAATGACAATTCAGTTTCAACATAAACAAGTGTAAAGTATTACATTTACGTAGAAAGAAACATCCTTTACTAGGTAACTACGAAATATCAGGAAAATAGTGGTGCCAGTTACTTCCATAAAATACATGGGAGTAGACATAAGGGCCGATTTGAAATGCAACGACCATATAAAATCCGTCGTGGGCAAGGCAGATGCCATTCTGAGATTCATTAAAAGATTCCTCAATAAGGGTAGTCCGTTAATAAGTGCTTGAGTATTGCTCATCAGCGTGGGATCTGTACCAGGTAGGGTTAATAGAAGACGTAGAGAAGATCTAGCGAGGAGCAGCACGCTTCGATTTATGTTCCAAAACACAACCACGTCTCGGAAGATCTCATATACATCAACATGGCACAGGCGGGAGCATGGTGAGCAAACTACACACCTGCGCCATCTGTGCACCATTATTTCATGATATATCCTTGCGACGTAGGGTATTGACAGTAGAGTCTGAGCTCCTGCTGATGTCATTGTAACTGGGGTATTACGAGGGTGGTTTGGAAAGTTCTCGGAATTACCACGAGAGGTCAGCGCTAGCGCAGCTAGTTGTTCACGTGATATCCATCAGACTGTTTCCTGTAAATACGTGCCGCGTCAGGGCTTTTGCAAGAGAGCTGTGGCGGTGACGTGGCTCTGTTGTTGGTCCCGCGTAGTGATTTGTGAAGATGGAAAAATTCAAGTGTCGCGCAATGATTAATTACAGAAAGACAAGAAAGCAAAATACATTAATGCCGATTTCCAGAATACACGGGGGAACTGCTCGTTCATATTTAACTATTGCCAAGTGGACAAATCAATTTAAATTTGGTACGGAGAGCTTAGATTATCCGCGGTCCGTCAAGTCTGATGTCGAAGAAGACGATGGGCATCACCTTGCCTGCTGAGGACACAGCCTTCAATTTTTTTGCGGCATATTCAAATTTCAACCGGTTTGGCTGTTTCGTACTTTTTCATTTGGACGCCCCTCGTAGACATTTCCGGCTAAGTCTCGGGACGAGACGTACGTAATGACGCAGAGTGGATACTACAGCTGCATCGTTTTGACTGCACCTGACGAGTGAGGTGCTACTTATTTCCTAGACGTTGGCAACGTGTCTGTAGAAAGCCGTTGGAATGGTGAAATACTAGTTCCGCCTGACGTATATGCAGTCCTGCTCATCTGCAGCATGTATTGAGTAGCCTATGTCTCAGGGGTCGCGGCTCGGTGTCAAGACAGTGTGTTATTCATTGTAGCGTACTGTGGTATAATTCCAAGTACTTTAGGTGGTATATATGCGTACTGTTCGCAAAATATGTCGCGATTAGAGTTGGTAATAAAGATTTAACAAATCGAGCGTTATGCGCGATGCGGCGGTTTTTCACTAATCAAATTGTTTATAATCTCATATCTCATGAACTGTGTGTCGAACTATAACTTCGAATATATATGCAACTGTAATTCTATAGATTGTCTATAAAATGACTCCCAAATTCAATCAGTAGTGTAGAAGTAATAAATTGTAACCTCTTGACGAATGCCGAAATCTTAGAGCATAAACAGCTAAAAATTCGTAAACGGTGACCCTCTCTCCTTTCACCATTTTGGTAGGGTTGTCTGCGAGGAGTAGTTTTGTGTAGGTTTGAAATCGTGTGTGAAGTTTGGTGCAGCTCGCTAACTGGTCTCGTTTTCAACTAGTGGATGAATAAAGTCTCTTTAAATTCATGCCTTGTATCATGCGCGGTTTCTTGTAACTCTCGTTGTTTATGACGTCTCCAGGTATTATTTGAATTATGTGTCGTAGATGGTTCTTACCCCCCACAGTGGTAGATGTCTGCTAGTAAAGAATACGTGTACCAGTTTTGGTTGAAATCGGTCCCGTGATTTAGGAGGAAATGTGGAACACAATAGATATGTTATATGTGCAGATAATTATAAATTTACATCTGTAGCCTATATTTACCAGTGTTTTTTTATGTGCAGTGGTGTTTGACATTGGAATTTGGGAAAAAAAAATCATAGTCATGTATACCTATTCCAACCGAATAAAACGAACTGTTTCCACTTGTGACCATTTTCCCCTCACTCATCATCATTTTAAGATCAGTTGTGCACTTTTACCTATTATTTTCTGGACATGTTTTGTCACTCAACAAACGACTTGCAGGAAACCTCTTTCCATGCTTGTGTTTAAAATGTTTTTAAAGCTTATGGGACTTAACTGCGGGGTCATCAGTCCGTAAACTTACAAACTACTTATAAACCTTATACTAAAGACAACACAAACATTCCATGCCCGGGGGAGGATTCCAAACCCCGACGGGGAACGGCCTCGCGCATCGGAGCATAGCGCCTCAATGCGCTCTGCCGCGGCGCTTGTGTTTCCTGTATCGATTTTGTCCTGCGAACTGCGATTAATATTCTCGTGGACTTGCCGGCCGCGCTCGCTTTCGTATCGACGCTTCTAAGTGAATCGAAGTTTTCCATAAATACCTCCAACTATTCTGTCGCGCTTCCCTATAATTACGGAATCATTTCCCCCTCGAACCTTTTTCGACCCACTGTGTGCTGACCTAGTTTCCTTTTCCAATATTTTCTGGGAGCTGAGTCACGGTTGTCAATATTGAACCTGTAATCATCAGTAATGTGATAGGACAATCTCTGTTATTTTCCAAGCATAGGCAAAACAACGACCCATCTAATGAGTAAGATGAGCTGATGCTACTCTCTTTGTAAGCGTCTGTTTTATTGTTTATGTCCAGTGGCGATCAAGGAAGGGGGGGGGTGCTGTAAGGCTGCAGCCTCCCCAGAGCATGGGAAAAACCGCATTTTTGAAGTTTTATTTAGACATCAATTAGAGGTACGATGCTACTACATTTGTATGAGCTCAGAAACTGCGTCAACCAGGAGTAGTTTCACTTCGCTAAGTTCTAATATGTTATTCCTTGCTGTGACATAATTCTTAATCTGTGTCCAGACAAGTTCAACACAGTTGAGTTCATGGTGGTATTTTCAGTAGGCCCTCTCTTCAACATATCATTTGCAAACTTTTTTCGTCGGAAGCCAGTATATTGTATTACGATTGCTAAGTTCACTCATTGCGGCAAAGTTGATGCAAATGATCGTAACGGAGGACAAACGATGACTTTTCGGCACCTCTGTACTGTTATTGTCGGCAGCTAGGCATTAAAAGGGTGGCAGGTGAGGGTTTTACGCAAAAGGAGAGCCTCGTTTTGAATTGCTGCTCCGAGCCTCGGTCGCTATCGAAGAGAGAAAATATCACTTTGGTCACTACTGTAGCCCCGCCCGCTGCAGCGATATAGCAAAACGTCTGCGACTCTTTTATAGCCCTCGCATTCGGTCACCCTTTTGGAAAGTAATTACAGTAGAGTCTCTGTAGTCCGACACATATGGGATCGGGGTGTATCGGATTATAGAAATGGTCGAATTACTGGATTTTCTAAGAAAAATGCTGTTTTGAAATATTAAAATAATTGACTCAAAAAAATATAATTAAAATACTATGTAAAACATAAACCACATGTAAATAATACGTTGTGTAGGTCTACGTATTTATGGCAACAAACGTATTAATTGAAGAAAAAAATAAGTTTTAATGTAGTAATCTTTGTTTCGTTCCTCATCCTCAATCGGCGTTTTCTATTGTCAGTCCAGAATCTTTCATCACACAGATTTAAACTTTCTCTTGCAGCCTCGTCGAAATTAAAACATCAACTGCTTCTATGTCGTTTCCCCTCAGCTCAGGTCACATGTGTTTAATGCACTCACAGCATCGCTATGTTTGCACAGTGTGTACTGGTAAAGTTTACTACGTTCCTGAAGAAACCCTGTGTACAACGCGGCTTCAGTTAACGGCTGCTAGCCGGTTTTTGTCACTTTCCTGTCACTGGTTTTGCTGTTCGTATTGTGCACCTCAGTAGGCTATTGTCATGATTTTTAACCCTTGAAATACTGTCGATATTTTTCGCTATCAGAACTACTCTCGTGAGACCCCAAAAATTATTAGTATTTCCACTTACTTGGATTCAATTTTTATGGTAATTTATTTCTATATGTTTGCAATTGCTTCAATCTAAATATGTGGTATTAGAAAACCAGACACTCATATTGTCTACAGTTTTTCATTTCTCGAAGCATAGGTAATTTAAAGTAACAAATTTTTCCTTTTTCGTAGTAACTCTTCTTTATAGCTACATCTGACTTGTTCATCAAGGTCGAAATTAATCTCGGAAAGGGTAAATTTTTAATTCATAGTGAAGAAATTAACAGCTTGAACAGTAATATTAGATTTTCTCGTTCTATAACTACTGGCCAGGTTCTGCTGCGACCATTTGAATCTGTTTTTTTCTACAGTAGTAACTACTAGAATCAGTTTCCAACGTTTTCTCCTCTGAGACGTCCAAATCAGAAATTATTGTATCTGTATTGTAGTACTGTGTTCACTCCCACAATCACTTGCATCCGAATTATGTCCCTGGCAACGTTCTTCTGTTGCCGATTCATTTTCTATATTATCTACATAATCCATGATATTTTCTGCCGTCTTAACACGTCCGTCGATGCGAATAGTTAATGTCACAATTTACACTACTAAGTTACCTTGAAGACAATTAACTTATAAGAGAAGACATAAAATATTTGGTGCAAGAGTGACGCTACTGGCAGATTAAAATTATGTGCCGGAACCGGGACTCGAACCTGGGAGCTTTGCCGTTCACGGGCAAGCGCTCTACCGACTGAGCTATCCCGACACGACTGATGATGCCGCCTCATATCAGCGCACACTCCTCTGCAGAGTGAAAGTTTCATTCTGGAAACATCCCATAGGCTGTGGCTAAGCCATGTCTCCACCATATCCTTTCTTCCAGGAGTGCTAGTCTTATATGTTTCGCAGGAGAGCTTCTGTGAAGTTTGGAAAGTAGGAAGCGAGGTATTGGCGGAAGTAAAGTGTGAGGCGGTTTCGTGAGTCGTGTCGGGATAGCTCAGTCGGTAGAGCGCTAGCCCGCGAAAGGGAAAGGTCCCAGGTTCGAGTACCGATTCCAGCACACAATTTTAATCTGCCAGGAAGTTTCATATCAGTGCACACTCCGCTGCAGAATGAAAGTTTCATTCTGGAAATAAGATAATGTTTATTCTGGGGTAAAAAATGACCACACGATAGTAAGTGAGGGTTAATGTCATTACTGGCTCACGTCCAACGCCAAAAAATGATGTTAAACCGTTAATTTTTCGATACCGGTAGTTATTTTTCACTACCTCCTATTAGAGACATATTGGTGAATAGATACGAAACACTAACAGTGTCTCGGTCAAAATAAGGGGGTAGTAATTCGACTGCACAATGTATGCAGTAATCAAGAATTGATTTCGTACCACGTATTATTTACTGAAGTTTGATTCCATTATCTGGATGGGTGTGCTCAACCAACACCACCTAGAGACAATGCCTTACAACCTTACAATCGATTTGCCTAAATAAAGCAAACGATTTTACGGCTAATGCTGCTCCTTTCATTATTGATAAAAGTGATTTTGTGGCCGTTGAGCCAACACCACGTAGACACAAGGCCTCACAACAGGCCGTGCCTACGTCACACTTAGAGGCCGCGCCGCCACCTCACTGGCTGTTGGCTGGAGCACGCCCACCGCCGCACAGCGGCCGGCCAGTCAGATGGCGGCCGGGGCCTCTAAGTGTGACGTAGGCACGGCCTGTTGTGAGGCCTTGTGTCTACGTGGTGTTGGCTCAACGGCCACAAAATCACTTTTATCAATAATGAAAGGAGCAGCATTAGCCGTAAAATCGTTTGCTTTATTTAGGCAAATCGATTTCGGTTTTCCAAGAAACCATCTTCAGTGCTGTCCGCAAGTTCAAAACAGCATATTAGTAAAATGTATAGTGTCATTTACGTCTAACAAATCCATTGACATAGTTAGGTACATGTGATACTATCTGGTGTCATACAAAGTCCTATGACTGAAGATGGTTTCTTGGAAAACCGAAATAAAGCAAAAGATTTTACGGCTAATGATGCTCCTTTTATTATTGATAAAAAATTTACTGAAGTGTTCACTTGAAGTGGCCTCACTCGTCGAGGTCGCGTGATACTTGGCCAAGTACGGAATTATAGCGACTGTAGTGTACTCGTAGAAGCTGTGAAGTGGTCGTCTGGTGAAGTGTGTCTGGCTGGTGTGGTTGCAGCGTTCGACCCGCTGCGGCTGATGCACGCGGTGGTGCGCGTGGTGAACGAGGTGTGCGGCCGCTACCGCGACAACGGCCGCGTGCTGCAGCTGCCGCGGCCGCGCGCCGGGCCGCCCATCTCCACCTGCGCCATCCGCAACTCGCGCCGCCTCATGGAGGACCGGCACGTCATCCTGCACGACCTGCACGCCGTCTTCGGCATCCCGGTATGCATTTTACATTTATAAATAACCCAAGTACTTCCTTACCATCTTTAGTATTAGACTCTAACTGTAACCTACCTACGTAATTATACAAAAGATAACCCACGAAACAAAAGTCCTATGATATTCTATACTTTAGGGAACTGATCTTTATAAGGTGATACACGATACAGCAGAGTCAATATTTTTTTGTTTTTTTTTTTTTTGTTTTTGTTTTTTTTTTTGTTTAGATTAGATTAATACTTGTTCAACAGAACATATATACATTTCGTAATGATGTGGAACGTTTCAGTTTACTAAATGTTGTCTATACGTGACAATCAATATGTTAAAGATTTTTTATTTACATTATATTTTATTTTTTTTTATTTTTTTTAAAGTTTTATCTAAAAATTCATCTATATTGTAGAAGAAATTGCCATTCAGAAAATCCTTTAATTTCTTTTTAAATACTAGTTGGCTGCCTGTCAGACTTTTGATGCTTAAAAAGCATTTCCTTTCTGTGCTAAAGTTAGATTTAACCTTGAATAGTGAATATCAACCTTTCTCCTAGTGTTATAACTGTGCACACTGCTATTACTTTTGGCCGCTGTGGAGTAGCCGAGCGGTCTAAAGCGTCTCGCTGCGGAGCGTGCGGTTGCTCGCCGTGGACGTTCGAGTCCTCTCTGGGGCATGGGTGTGTGTGTTGACCTTCGGTTAGTTTACCTAGGTTTAAGTAGTTCGTAAGCTACGGACTGATGACCACGCAGTTTGGCCCGATAAAGTTACAGACATTTGAACATTTTTTTATTACTTTTGTATTGGGTCGGATTGTTAATAACAAAATTTCATGACTGAAATATATATATATATATCAAGCTACAGTGAAGATCCCTAGATCCCTAAATAAATGTCTGCAGGATGATCTTGGGTGGGCTCCAGCAATTGTTCTGATTACACGCTTTTGTGCAATGAATACTTTTTTACTCAATGTTGATGTTTCAAATCTTTGTACAGCTTATGGGACTTAACTACGGGGCCATCAGTTCCTAAACTTACAAACTACTTAAGAAATAGCTAATACTAAGGACGGCACAAACATCCATGTCCGAGGGGGGATCCGAACCCCCGACCATATTGACCGTGCAGACTGTGACTGGAGCGCCGCAAAACGCTCGGCCACCGCGACCGGCCTCAATACTGAATTGTCCCAGAATATGATCCCATATGTAAGTAAAGCCTTGTAGAATTTATTACAGTGACCTTAACATTACAAATTACATATCAAATCAACGAGCATCTCAGACAGTTTGTCTTGTGAATTTCAAAGTGAGCATCCATCGTCACACGGCACACCTCCAGCCAATAGCTGATTTCGTTCCAAACATTGCTCAGTGTGTCTGCAGTAATTGATGCAACTGCAACTTACTTCAATCCTACGAGAATCAAGTTCGTGCAAAACAAAAAACTAGTAACCTGTTTGGGGAAAACCATTTTTATTTTTCGATATAGTCTCATTTCAGACTTTATACACTTCCTCGAACACTTTTCTAATTGGTTGATCCCTTCCGAATAATAGGAATTGTACAAGTTTGAAAAATAGCTATTAGTTTCTGCAATCACCTCTTCATCTCCATTAAATCTTCGTCCCGTCAGCCATTTCTTCAAATTGGGGAACAAATAGTAGTCCAAAAAAGCCAAGTCTGGAGAATAGGGGGGATGTGAAATGAGTTGCAATCCTATTTCCAATAATTTTGCGACCACAACTGCTGAGGTGTGTGCTGGTGCATTGTCGTGATGGAAAAGGGACTTTTTTGCGGGCCAGCTCGGTTTTCAAATGGTCCAATAACGATGAATAATGTATATCTGTTATAGTTTTACCCTGTTTTAGAAAGTCGATGAGTATTATCCCTTGGGAGTCCCAAAAGACCATCGCCATAACCTTTGCGGCCCAAGGACCGGTAATCGCCTTTTTTGGTGCAGATTCTCCCATGGTAATCCATTGTTTAAGTTGTTCTTTTGTCTCAGGAGTATAGTAATGTATTCATGTTTCATACACAGTGACGAAACGACGCTTAAAGTCCTGTGGATTCTTCCTGAACAGCTGCAAACCTTTCTTGCAACACTTCACACGATTCCGTTTTTGGTCAAGAATGAGCAATTGTGGCAGTTATCTTGCAGACAGCTTTCTCATGTCCAAATGTTTATGCAAAATATTATGTACCCGTTCATTCGAGATGCCCACAGCACTAGCAATCTCACGCACCTTAACCCTTCTCTCATCCATTACCATATTATGGATTTTAGCAATGTTTTTTGGAGTCATAACCTCCACAGGGCGTCCAGGGCTTTCAGCGTCACTTGTGCCCATATGGCCTCTCAGGAAATTTTGAAACCACTTATAAACTTTTCTAATAGAAGTTGCAGAGTCACCATAATGTGTATCAAGCTTCTCTTTAGTCTCCCGAGGCATTTTGCCTTTCATAAAATAATGTTTAATCAGCAGAGCAAATTATTTTTCCTCCATTCTTTAACAATCACTCGACTTCCTTGATTTACACGAATGCCAAACACAAAGAAATAGACCAATATGGCTGAAACTTGGTGTACGTTCTTTTCAAAGATGCTACTAACTAAACATTACCTCAATATGTGCCGGTGGTGCCATCTCTTGGACGTTGCACAGACTTTTCAAACGCCTCTTGTATGTCTTAGGTCATTAAAGGGCACTTGGTAGCAGAGGCACATCACCCGATCCCTTACAAACCCCACAGGTAAAAAATCACGAGGAGTCAGATCTGGTGAAAGTGGATGCTGTGAGAAACGAGCTTTGTATCCAGCCCCTTGCAGTCAGTACATCAGTTGGGAACAACATTGTTTAACTAATTATGTTCCAAGGGATGCCAATGAGGGGGCGCACCATCTTGCTGCCAAATAAAGTTCTTTGGCTCAGCTTCCTGTGATTGAGGGAGGAGCCATTGTTGTAGGATATCAAGGTACAAAACAAAATCAAATGTTTGTAAATCTGTGGGACTTTACTACTGTGGTTATCAGTCCCCTAAACTTACAAACTAATTAAACTAACCTAAGAACACACACACACACACACACACACACACACACACACACACACACACGCGCACACACGCCCAAAGAAGGACTCAAACCTCCAACAGTGAGCAACCGCACACTCTGCAGCATGACTCCTTAGAGTGCTTGACCATTCCACAGCAGCCAAGAAACACCAGTTTCTGGATAAAAGAAAATGACCTTATACTTTCTGCTGAGATATGACAAAAAATAAAAATATAAAAAAAGGGGACTCTCATTGCACCTCTACCATTTCGTGATGATTTGCTGACCTCCAGATACCAACATTATGAGTGTTCACAAGTCCACATAAGTGAAATGTCGAATCATCACTGAAGTCAACCCTAACCGGAAAATTATCATTGGTACATAGCAACATATTCAAAGTTGGCACATGCACCACATTCTGTACGAACCTTGCAGAAATGACCTTGCAGTCTGGGGTGCCATGTTACAGATAGTGCGGCCGTTCATGTCAGAGTTTTGTGCACTCCCGTGGCATGGGTAGGTGTGTTGTCCTTAGCATAAGATAGATTAATTAGTTTTAAGTCTAGGGCCCAATGACCTGAAGAGTGTGGTCCATTAGGTTTACAAACATTTTAACATTTGAGTCTGTATTATTTCAGAGCTTGTATCCATCACAAATGACAGGAATGTACTCATAAGTATTTCCATAAAATTCTCCTCATAGACTTCGCTGGAATTACTAATTCAAGACTAGCCCTCTGAACTAATTTCTTAGGGCTACATATGAAAGCATCTTTCACTTTTGCAACATGTTTTTCAATTGTGCTTCGTCATCCGCTACTCTTCTCTTACAACTGATGATGCCATCTATGGATGTTATCAGTTGGAGGAATACAATGGGACTTATAAGGAACACACATTGCACTCTAATTACAGATTCAGTCTTTGCAAAATGTAACACACAAAAAGCTTTTTGCTCTGGCATTGCCATCTCGGATACTAGCATTTCTACCACAAGATGAAGGAACCACAACATGCGTAAGCACACAGACACTTGTAGGGCAAACTGGGTGAGTTGCTCATACATTTGATGTATAATTTGTGATGGTAAGATCACTGCACTAAATTCTTCAAAGCTTTAAAACCCCAATATTCATTTTGGTACGCTCTGTAAATCTGCCAATATTGACAAACAAAACTCAACAAATCACGAGTATTCAAATAAGACTTTGCTTCAGGTAAGCTTAATGTGTTGCAACGTCATTCAATAAAGAGTTCCATGACCCCCACCCATGGTGCACTCAAGATAATTTAAGCTCTTCTGCAGTGACAATCCTGCTCAACTCCCATACATTTCATGGTCGGTAAGGACGTGCTCACACAGCTCTTATTTATTCCAGGCACACTAAATTGGATTCATATCAGGGGAATACGCAAGCCAATCCAATTGTGCAATATCAACACAATTTATGAAACTTTTGACAATGACTAAACAATAGAATTAAGAGTTGTCCGTAAACTGGAGTTCTTACCCCAAATGCCAATTAAACAGTTCAGTGATGGGTTGGAGGATATTATCCTGGTATTGTGACCCCTGACTTTGTCCTTGATGGACAACAATAACGTCCATAAACCCAAAGTGATACCCAACCAGAACATCATTGACCCACTACCTTGCTGTACTCAATTGACAGTATGCTTATGGTGTGCATCTTTAGCTGCTTCCCTACAAGTATCTTCCGATGGACATGTGGTATCAGAAAATAGAAGGTTGTGCCAATTTTCCATAACCCATTTTAATGATTTTGGACCCATCTGAATCATGCATCATGGAGTCTCCATTTAATTGCTGGGCCTCACCATGACCATATAGTTTTCTACAGTCTGCCTTCCTCATCGTTTATCATGGTGACAGTCTGCTCAGGTTTCCTTCGTGTGAGAATTTTGTAGACACCAGCCATCAGCTGAAGTTGTTGCTCTAGGGCGACCTACAGCATTGGGCCTTATTTTTGTTTGATACAAATGTTGTTGATACTAATGTGGTTGTAGTTTGATGCAGCTCTCCACACAACCCTGTCCTCTGCTAGCCTCTTCATCTGAGAATAAGATTGGCAACCTACATCCTTTTGAATCTGCTCACAGTATTCATCCCTCACTATCCCTCTATGGTTTTACCCTACACATTTCCTTATAATGCTAATTTGAAGATTCCTTGATACCTCAGTACATGTCCCACTAACCTATGCCTTGTTTTAGTCAGGAGATGCCAAAAACTCCGTGTCTTCCCAAATCTGTTCAGTACCTCTTCATTAATCACATAATCTACCAACCTAATCTTCATCATTCGTCTGTAGCACCCTATTTCAAAAGCTCCTATCATCTTTTTGTCTGAACTCCTCATCGTCCCATTTCACTCCCAAAAAGAAATCCATTTTTTGTCTACTGTGGAGCATGCAAGCACTGATGTTCTGTCCCAGTTTCTGATGGGACCCTAAATTTGATCAAGATGAATTCCTCTGTTTTAACTTTGATATTGAGGTGCCATGTACGGAGTCCCAGATCTCAGCAGCTGTTGCTCTGATCTGATTTTGTGTCAAGTTGTTTACCATGTTCAACATGACTGACTGCACACACCTTCCTGCAAGGCTTCTGATCCTCCACCAGTGAGACATTTACCCTTGAGTTCATACAGATTTATTGCAGTGGGCAATTACTGTTTGGCTAAGGTGCTCCCTAGGTTGACAGCAGTGCACCCTGCTGCATCTGCCTGTGCTGCCTCACCAATATTCGTCGGTGCCAATCTGTCTGCAGTTCACTCTTGCTTGGCCTCATGGTATAGGTATGGGAGTTAGACTACTGACCTGAGCGGATTCTGGCAAAGGTCTACAGCTGTCGTCGTGCTGCTGCATCTTTATGGGGTGTGCCATGATGAGTAATGGCACTTACTACAATCAGCTGTGTCCTCTGCCACAGTTGCGGGTGGTGGTGCAGCCACCTCCGCTTTCTCCCTCAGTGCCGGTCAACAGCACTGTGGAGCCACTCTGCTGCAGGAGTAGGCCTGTCCTTCTGTCGCATGTCGCCGCCTCCTGCTTTGTCATTGGTGCAGTTCTCCGGCCTGTCGGTGGGCGTCACTGTCACCGACATCCCGCCCACTGATTAGACTAATGCCTTTTGTCTTCCCAGCATTGGTGTGCCGACAACCCTAACCGAGTATCCGCTTTCTACACAGTCGACACAGTTTTATGACACTGTAGAACCCAATGTGATTTCGAGATGCGACCGTCATCCCTGTCTCCAGTCATCTCCAGGGGAGTAGCCAGTGTGTGTGTGTCCACGGTGCACCACTTGTGGTTGTTTTAGTGTAACAAGTTACATTACATGCCTGATATCGTTACAAGATAATCAAATAGTCTAAATTTGGGGGATTTAATGTCTTGAGGTCAGGTATTGTATGCGAAATCCTGTTTATGGAAGTGTATGAAATCCATAAACAGACACTTTCTAAGCATGTGCAGCATGGAGAAAGTGATTGACATTGCCCCAGAAGAAGTAGTGCAAAGTGTATAATCTTTGAATACATTGTTTTAGTAACAGCAGTCTTTTATCTTGTTAACCTTTTCATTCCCACATTATGAATTCAGCTTTGTAAAAATTAAAATTCAGTATTTTCTGAATTAATACAGTGCACTAAGTCTGAAAACTTGTACTTTAAAATTTTTTTACTAAACAATTATTTTTTTATGTCATGTATGTCATGCACAACACACACATTTGTATCGACGTATATTATTACCTGGGACATTATTTTACTGATAGTTAATTCTGTCAAATAGATAATGCCACCATAATCTTCACCACAGCACCAAAGACAAGACAATTCACTGCTGACATAAAATAACATGCATCACAGTCACACTCACACTCGCAGCCACATACAGAAGGTAATGTAAGACAGCCTCCAATTTGGAGAGATTAATACCTCTGAAGTGGCTACACATATTAGCAAATGGCAAAATGTCGTACTAGAAGAATGTTGTTCATCAACAACATTGTGACTTTAAGGTTACGTATATATAACATGGTAGAAACCAGCTTTTCATACATTGTTGTCAAGGAACAGCATTGGGAATGAAAGGGTTAAAAAGTTATAATTGGAGCTCTTACTTAACTGTGAAACATAAATGTACTCAGGAGGGGCTATTGAAGCCAACCTTGTGTTATAGTACTTCAAACCTACCTTTGTGAATATGTCATTTATTAGAAGAATATCTTTGCAGCAACTTCAAGGCTTTCCAGAGCAAGCAGTTACTCCATTTACACAAACAAAGTCCAATGCTGTACTTCAAAGGTATTTGCTGGTTTCTCGGGATCCAACTAATGTGGCCCAGACTTCTGAAGGACCATGATCTATACCAGAAGCTTTAAGTGTAAAATAATCTACTGCGCTGAAGAATTTATGCGGTGGTATAACCCAGCTGCATGATCACCACACTATACTCTCCTATGCTGGAATGGCACCTTCTTCCAACATTACCTTCATCATATGGCGCCTGTCACAGAGGCCGTGAACAGTTCAACCATTGCCTTGATTTCAGCATTGTCAGGGTGCCCTTTCCCAAGAAAAAAGAGGTGCTGTAATTCTGTACATAGGACTAGAAACACACTGTGACAATAGGCTGCTGGCTCACTACACTTAATAGTCTGCCAAAAACTACTGGTGCAGGCTGGCACCAACAAGGCACCTACTGAATCCCAAATATTGTGCATCACCTGCCACAATGTCTACCAGAGATTACCCACCTGTTACCGCTGCAGTGCAGCCTCCAACTGCTTTCAGTTCTGTATTGTATTATGTAATGTTTTCACATGATGTATTATCTCTATGTATATCTATTGTACAATCTATGTGAGTGACTAATAAATGTTGGTTCTTAGTGTCCCTGCTGTTGTTTCCATCTTACATTACACCTTACTTATTATGTGTGACGGGACTTGAGTAGACTCTTATTTTAATATCCTATACATTCATCTGTGACAGGATCCCAGTCCAGCCAGCTACTATGCTGTATTTGATGGACATGCGGGAACCGATGCTGCTATTTATGGAGTGAGCCATCTGCATCAGTTCTTAGCAGAAAGTCCAGCTTATCCAAAGGACCCTGTGCAAGCATTAAAAGATGCATTTCGGCGCACAGATCAACTTTTTATAGAAAAGTCACATATTGAGGTAAGAAAGTGCAAATGAGCAGAATAGCTTTTGTCTTCCTTTCTGTATATCTTTGTTGTCATTCTGAATTTTTTCTACTCATTACTTTTCTGTATTATGCAAAGAAAGTTTATTTTTAGATTGCATGAGAATATTGTCATGTACAGAGGTAAACTGTATTATATTTAAAGCTGTAAAACTTGGTTTGCTTTGGGTTGATATCCAAGCAAGAATTCCAATGCTGAACTGTAGTTCACTGAAATGAAACTAAACATGAATAGAGAAAGAGTTTCAATAGTGACAGAGATGGCAAGGTAAACATAAACTGCTCAGATCATTTGTCATTCTATAGAAATGGCTTTGATGGAACGCGAGACAACTGGAGAAGTGAAACTAATAAGATGTTAAAATGCACGGTGACTTACGTTAATAGTGTATGTTACACATAAAGTCGTCTGATACAGTGTTATGATCCAGGAAGAGTTGGCAGGAGTTCTGGAAGTTTTGCATCACATTAAAAGTGATGTGAAGCCTTGATGCAAAGGGCAGGGAGAATGAATTCCTACTTTGTTATTTTCAGTGTCACATGAGCATACAAATTCAGTGCTCAGTCCAAGAACAAGTATTTTCTGTAGAGAAATACCATAGTGTGAGGCAAGATGGTAGAAATATGCATATAAAATCCTTGAACCAACAACAGCTAATAGTTTAGTTCCCATCTCATATTTGTATCCTATGTTAACCAGAAGAAGTGATGACAAAGGTGGGGTCTCAGAATAGAGATTTCCTAAATACCTTATGCAACTTTTTGATATCTGTAATGGTGTGTGTTGTGCAGAAAGTGCATAATTTCTAGTGGTTAATTTGAATAAGTATACTGTACATACTTTTTTTCCACCAATGACAACATATTAAATTTGTGGATGTTTATAAATTACTGATTCCCGTGCCATTACAACATTCAAAAGAACAGATATGACAATTAGCAACCAATCAGTTTGTAATGGATAGACAAGGGTTATATAAGGAGTATCAGAAATTATCTGACTACACAAAATCTTTTGTGGTCCATCTTAATTGCTACAATCTGGAAGAAAGAAATATATAAGTACTTATTCATTCTTCCAGATTGTAGTGAGTATGGATTATGAATGTATTTGACTGTAGCTTTGAGTTACTTATTTTTGTATCCAGGATAAAAATAAATATATCAATGGGGCTGTGAATACATTTGGACAAAATCATGACTGTTGTAAGTATTTATAAAGTTGAAGAGACCCAGTTTTTGTTTACAGCTATGTTGTCATAAATTATGGGTGCGACTGACACTGTCGCGCCTTTTCTGACATTTTCCAGTACTTCTTTTCAAATAGCTGCGATTATGTTGACAGAACCATGATTCTGAACATGACATAGTGATTTAGGCATACTTTTTTAGTTATTTGAAGGCTACATGGAAAGAATAAGCTCATCAACAATTCCCAATTTTTTTTGTGCAGAAGCATTTCACACATTTGTGTAGAATTTGTGTTTTACCAAATATCTATAAGTCTTCATACAACACATTTAAGCAATTTCTTTACAAACCTGTAGCATAAAACTTAACAGTACTGATAATGACAACTTTCAACTTTTACCAATATAATGAGGATCACTTGTAACTCACTGCAAAGGCTATCATCAAGCTGCGCGCGTGCACACACACACACACACACACACACACACACACACACACACACACACACACACACCACAACTTGGATTTTGGATACAGCCTTCGGCAGAAGAAGGGGATAGACTCCATTCATGCAATTGCACACAAACAACTCACTGAGACACATCCATTATCTCTGGTTGCTGCATAACTTGGAATGCAGAAGCCATGGTGATTGTTGTGTGTTGGTGAGTTGTGCCTGTGAGATTGTAGGAATGAGAGTGTCTGTTATTTTTCTGACAAGGCTGTAGCCAAAAGCTAAGTTGCTCTATTGCTTAATTCCGGCCTGAACTTTCCATTGTTTAATAAAAACTTTATATTGATTACTGTCCAATTTTGCACTAAACACATTGTGTTGTACAACATTATTTTTCTTAATTCTTTAATTTTAACTTTCAATTACAGTTAGTGTGGTACTTATACACAAGCTTGTCAGGCAGAACATTTGGTTCATTTCTTCATGTGTAAGGTTTGAAAAATACTCTTTGCTTTCCTCTTCACTTAACTTAATTAATGGTTAACAGTTGTAGGTGACTGTACTTCTCTGCAACTATGAGCAGACACCTTAGAAAGAAATTCAATTATTAGTTTGTTATCACATACCTACTGTAAATTAGCTTGGGGAAAATTTGGTTTTATTTTAATCTAGGAAAGATTTTGTGAAAAGGTAAATAAGAAATAAAATTATTAGATTCTCCACAGAGATGATACTCTCATATGCAAATTGAGGACTAAGCCATGTCTCCACCACATCCGTTTTTCCAGGAGTGCTAGTCTTGCAAGTTTCGCAGGAGAGCTTCTGTGAAGTTTGGAAAGTAGGAGGCGAGGTACTGGCGGAATTGAAGTTGTTGGGTGGTATCGTGAGTCGTGTCGGGATAGCTCAGTCGGTAGAGCGCTTGCCCCCGAAAGGCAACGGTCCCAGGTTCGAGTTCCAGTTCCGGCACACAATTTTAATCTGCTAGGAAGTTTGAATGCTGATTGTTAGTAGGCAGAATGAAGTGAAGCTGTTTTTCTCTTGGACATAACTTCAATGGGTCCCTTGTTAACCTGTGTGGTTTTTTTCCTTATGTGTAATTTGCTCTGCAAGGAACTCCTTTTTCCACAGTAAGAATAGTCCATATTCAGTTACACACAGTCGGGAAAACACGGTTCTCACCGCGGCAATTAAGGAAAGAACATTAATGAGGCCCTTCTTTCCATATAACCTTCATAAAGCAAAGTAAATAATTTGTGGTCATTGGTGAGCACTGATATAATTTGGTTTGTTTATGTGTTTAAATGAATAGCAGTATACAGTACTTTGTATGTGATAATTAATACATTTAGAAAGGAAGAAAACCACACATACTCATCATACATGTTGTTGATAGGTCTTGTAAGGTACATGTTCAGCTTAATTCAGTAATATTATTCCACACCAAAAAATTACAGGATCTGTTTCACCATAATGCTGTAACAAAATAATATTTGTGAAGTCATTTAAAGTCCAGGTGGATATGTGTGTGTATGTGTGGTTTTTTTTTTTTTTTTAAAGATGGGGTGCAGTTGAGCAGGCATGCATATATTCTGATGTATTTTTGAATCATGACAGAATTTGGTCAGTTGCTTATTAAACTGAATTACTGTTCTTTCAGAATCTACGCAGTGGAACAACAGTGGTATGTGCTTTGATTCGGCCTGAAGAAAAGAAACTTTATGTAGCATGGCTGGGTGATTCTCAGGCACTTTTGGTTCGTCGAGAGAGGATGGTACTTCTGGTGAATCCTCATAAACCAGACAGAGCGGTGTGTATGAAACTTCTTGTCAGTTAAGATGCTAAGACTTAGATGCTCTACTGATGTTGGTAGATGTAAAATTTGTAGTCCCCTCTAAAAAAAAATGTATTAGGAAACTAGTTGAACTTTGTACAACATTCTGTACACTACACCTGTCATACAAAATACGAATTACCTCTTATGAAATTTTGATAGTGACTTTTGTTTCTTCGTGGTAAACTGAGAAAAAAGTACTTCTTTATATAGTGTTAAAGCTGTTGTGCAACTGAACTGTAGCAGCATGATACGACTGAATTAGGTCAGCCATTCAGGGTGCTTGTGTCCTCATAAACAATTGAGTTATGAATGTTTTCCTGCAATGATAAGTGTGAATAGTGTCCATAACTGATCACCAATATTTACAACCGTATAACAAAATAGGCTGTCATTAAGTGAATGTGGTTAGGAGCAATAAAAACTACTTTTTTTGAAATGTGACTTATTCATGAATTATTTATTATATTAAAATCATTTGATTTTCATACAGGAGACTTGTCAAGTAAGCATATTAAGACTAATATGTTGTGCACATTTGTATATACATATCTCAGGTGCAGTTACCAAATACTCATTATGGTCATTAGTTAAGACTGTGAAAATGTCTTTAAAAAATTCATTCATAGAGTAGTAACACTTTCCACCATAAGAGTGAAGAACCATCGTTTCAGTGTACAAACCTGCATGTTAAATGTATTACTACCCTCTGTTTTATTGTAAATTTATAATTCCGTGTAATCTGGTGTCTGTGCTAATTGCACTTAACTTCATCTTCAATGATAAAAATAGTATTGGCGTGAGAGCCTCAACATAGATACTCCTGAAGCCACTATATAGTGAAATCTGTTCCTGAATTACAGATAATCAAATATACCACAGCCAGTCTCACATCTTATTTTCCTTCATGAGTATGCTGATACACTAGCTCTGGTAGCCCTTAGTCGTAGGTAAATTTTCTAAAGGTAAAATTTTACTACTCATATCCTCTAATCAAATTTATGGTCAATGGGAAACCACTCCATGAAAAATTTGTTCTCAGTCAGACAACTACTAAGTGACACTCAAATGTAATGAAATTGGAAAATAATAGTAGTGGTAGTAGTAGTAGTAGTTGTTGTTGTTATTTTGAGGGGACTAAACAGCTAGGTCATCAGTTCCTGGAAAATAATATATGTCAGTTTATTTCCTTCAGAAATATTGCCTATTTCTTTTGTTAATCCAAGACAAATTCATGGGATCATGTTGATGGTACCTCAACATTTACATTCTTCAATTTTTACTGAAACTTATTGTAGTCACTTGTCCAGAGAGTGATTTGATGCAGCTCTCCATCCTAATTTATCCTGAGCAAGCCTCTTCATCTCAATGGCAACCCACATCCATTTGAATATGTTTACTGTATTCATCTCTTGGTCATCTTCTGTGATTTTTACCTGACACACAATGCTCCAATGCTAAATTTATGATTCTTTGATGTCTAAGAACGTGTTCTACCAACTGATCCCTTCTTTTAATCAAGATAAGCTGGAACTGTCTTTTCTCTCCAATTCTGTTCAGTACCTCCTCATTAGTTAGGCAATATGCCCACCTAATATTCATCATTCTTCTGTACCATCACTTTTCAAAATCCTCTATCCTCTTCATATCTGAACTAATTATCCTCCATGTTTCACACCCATAGAAGGCTACACTCCACACAAATGACTTCAGAAAAGACTTCCTTACACTGAAATTAATATTCAATGTTAATAAATTACTCCCTTATTACCACTGCATCCATTTTTTGTAGAAGTTGTTAATTACCTTCTGTTTATCCCTGCTGACTTCAGATTTTGGAAGAGTGTATTCCAATCAAGATAGTCAAAAGCTTCCTCCAAATCTACAAAAGCTAGAAATGTAAGTTTGCCTTTCCTTAATCTATCTTCTAACAAGGAGACCACATAGGTATCGGATTTTAGAATTTCTTTATATTTATGTGACGTGAAATTCAGAATTTAAACAACAATCAGCCAAAGCCATTCAATGCAACTTTCAGAAATTCTCGAGAAAATTGACTTTGTAGTTTTGCAAAAGTACACATAAGTACCAATAATTAAAACAGTTGCAGCATCTATCAATGTAGCTCAGGTGGTAGCATTATGCCCTCAAAATCATAGAGTCGGTGGTTCGAATTCCACAGTGCCAGATAATTTTTTTCAGTTTCAAATTCAGTTATATAAAACATTTTGGGATCTCTAATTCCACGTGTTGCGCTACTTTTTGTTTATGTATATGTAGATGAACTGAAAACATTGTCGTCACGTAAAACGATGATTCAGTAGGTCAGCTGCTTGCAAAGCCATTAGTAGCTATGGAGTTGACTTTACAAAAACAGTTTCATAGCTCTTTACAAACTGAACAATCAAAGCCTACCGTCATCAACTAATATTGAAGCCAATATTGTAAAAAATGTAACATATGTTTTTTTTATTGAAACCATTATTATTTGACAATCTTCTACAAAATATGGAAAATTACGAATAATAAAAAATAATGAACTTTTCGTGACAATTACCTTTGTATATTAAAATTGTGTAAGTATTTGAACACAACAAAAGAAAAAGTCTGTCATGACAGGATCTGAACCACCAACCCTAGGGTTGTAAGGTCAGAACGCTACCACTTTCAAAACTTCAAAGTTGATTTTCTCGATAATTTTTGAGAGTTGCATTGAATGGCTTTGGCTGATTGTTATTTGAGTTCTGAACTTCACCTACCATAAATATAAAGGCATGCTAAAATCCAATACCCATGTGGTCTCCTTGTAAGATAAATCGGGAGTATTGCCTCGCGTGTTCTTTCATTTCTCCTGAATACAAACTTCCCAAAGGTCAGCTTCTACCAGATCGTCTGTAAATTATAGTGTTAAAATTTTGCAACCATGACTGATGGTTCTTTAATTTTTACACCTGTCTGCGCCTGCTTTCTTTTGAATGGGGATTATTACATTCTTCTCAAAGTCTTAGGGTATTCCAGCTGTCTCATACATCTTACTAGGTTGAATAGTTTTGTCATGGCTGGCTCTCCCAGTGTCTTTAGTAGCTCTGAGGTAATGGAATCTACTCCAGGGACCTTGTTTCAACTTAGATCTTTCAGTGCTTTGTCAAATTCATCCCTCAGTACAGTATCTTCTATTTCATCTTCATACTACAATATTGTCTGTAAGTTCATTTCCTTTGTAGAGCCCATCTATATATTCTTTCCATCTTTCAGCTTTCCCCTCTTTTGCTGAGAACTGGTTTTCCATCTGAGTTCTTGATATCCATACAGCTGCTTTTCTTGTTTCCAAATGTATCTTTTATATTTCTGTAGGTGGTATCTATTTTTTTTTCTTTTTTTCTACAGACTTGCATATGCCTCTAGCCACTCCTGCTTAGGCATTTTTCACTTTCTATCAATCTCATTTCTTATTAGTCTGTACTTCATTTACCTGCTTCATTTACTGAATTTTTGTATCCCCTCCTTTCATCAATTTAATTTAGTACTTTTTGTGGTATCCAAGGATATTTTGTAGTTTTGCCTTTCTACCTATTTGTCCTTTGCTGCCTTGACTATTTCATCTCTCAGAGCTACCCACTCTCTCTCTTTTTCTGCTGTATAATTTTCTTCCGTTTCTGCCAATTGTTGCCTAAAGTTCCCTCTGACCTTCTCAAGAACTTCAGGTAACTTCACTTTATCCAGGTCCACATCTACAAACATACTTTGCAATCCACCATAAGGTGCGTGCCAGAGGGTACACTGCACCACTACTAGGCATTTCCTTTCCTATTCCACTCCCAAATAGAATGAGAAAAAAAAGAGTGCCTATATGCCTCCATACGAGCCCTAATTTCTCTTAACTTGCCTTTGTGATCATTAAGTGAAATGCAAGTAGGCAGCAGGAAGATTGTTCTACACTCAGCTTCAAATTCTGGTCCTCTAAATTTGTTCAACAGAATTTCTCGAAAAGAACATCGTCTTTCCTCCAGCGATTCCCATTTGTGTTCCCGGAGCATTTCAGTGACAGTCACACATTGGTTGAACGTACCAGTAATGAATCTATCTGCTTGCCTCTGAACTACTTCTATGTCTTCCTTTAAACAGATCTGCTGCGTGTCCCAAACACTTGAGCAATACTCAAGACATGGTCGTACAAGCATTTTATACATGGTCTCCTTTACAGATGAAGTACGTCTTTCCAAAATTCTCCCAATAAACTGAATGTAGTTGGCTGTCTGCCTTACTAAGAACTGTCCTTACATGTTCGTTCCATTTCTTATTGCTCTGCAATGTTATGCCTGGATATTTGAATGATGTGAATTTATCAAGAAGCGTACTACTAATGCTGTAATCGAACATTATGGGATTATTTTTCCTACTCATGCGCATCACCTTACATTTTTCTATATTGGGAGCTAGCTGCCATTCTTCGCACCAACTAGATATTTTGTCTAAGTCATCCTGTATGCTATTATAGTTAATTAGACACACTTCCATACACCACAGCATCGTCAGCAAACAGCCGTAAATTACAAGTTACTCTGTCCATCAGATCATTTATATAGATACAAAACAATAGCGGTCCTATCACACTCCCCTGGGGCACACCTAACGATACACTCATCTGCTAATCACTCGCCATTGACAACAACCTACTGCATTCTATTACTTAGGAAGTCTTCCAGCCAGTCAGAAATCTGTGAACCTATTCCATATGCTCGTACCTTCTGCAGTGTGGCACCGCATCAAATGCCGTTTTGAAATTGAGAAAAACACAATCTGAACTGTTACCCTTCATCCATGGCTCACAAGATCTCATGTGAGAAAAGGGCAAGCTGAGTTTCACATGAACAATGTTTCCTAAACCCGTGCTGATTCATAGAAAGAAGTTTTTCATAGAAATAAGCTTTTCTGTCTCAAGGAAATTTACTATATTCTAACTGAGAATTTGCTCCAAAATTCTGCAGGAAACTGATGTCAACGATATTGGTCTGTAATTATGTGGGTCACATCTCTTTCGTTTCTTATAAATGGGAGTCACCTGCACTTTTTTGCAATCACTAGTAACTTTACATTGAATTAAAGATTTACAATAAATGCAAGCTAAGTAAAGGGCCAATGGCTCAGAATAGTCTTTGTAAAACCAAACTGGTATTCCATCCGGTCCAGGAGACGTTTTTGTATTTAGCTCTCTCAGCTGCTTCTCTACACCAGAACTACCTATTACTATGTCCTTCATTTCGGAGTTAGTATGTTGATCAAATGATTTTACATTTGTGTGGTCCTCCTGTGTGATAGATTTCTTAAAGGTTAAAGGTTAAAAGGACATGCAGCTCTACTGTATGAACATATGATGATGGCATCCTCTTGGGTAAAATATTCCGGAGGTAAAATAGTCCCCCATTCGGATCTCCGGGCGGGGACTACTCAGGAGGATGTGATCATCAGGAAAGACAACGCTGGCGTTCTACGGGTCGGAGCGTGGAATGTTAGATCCCTTAATCGAGTAGGAAAATTAGAAAATTTAAAAAGGGAAATGGATAGGTTGAAGTTAGATATAGTGGGGATTAGTGAAGTTCGGTGGCAGGATGAACAGGATTTCTGGTCAGGTGAGTATAGGATTATAAATACAAAATCAATTGGAGGTATCACAGGAGTAGGATTGATAATGAATAAGAAAACAGGAATGCGGGTAAACTACTATGAGCAGCACAGTGATCGCATTATCATTGTCAAGATAGATACGAAGCCAACACCGACAACAGTAGTACAGGTTTATATGCCAACTAGCTCTGCCGATGATGAGGAAATCGAAGAAATATATGAGGAGCTTAAGGGAATTATTCAGACAATTAAGGGAGAGGAAAACTTAATTGTTATGGGTGACTGGAATTCGGTAGTAGGACAAGGAAGGGAAGGTAAGATAGTAGGTGAATATGGTCTGGGCAAAAGGAATGAAAGAGGAAGCCGCCTGGTAGAATTTTGCACAGAACATAATTTAATTATTACAAACACCTGGTTTAAGAATCACAAAAGAAGGTTGTACACGTGGAAGAGACCAGGAGACACCGGGAGATACCAGATAGATTTTATAATGGTAAGACATAGATTTCGGAACCAGGTTTTACAGTGTAAGACATACCCAGGGGCAGATATATACTCTGACCATAACTTGTTGGTTATGAACTGTAGGCTGAAACTGAAGAAACTACAAAAAGGTAGGAAAATAAGGAGATGGGACTTGGATAAATTGAAGGAACCTGAAGTTCTTAAAAATTTCAGAGGGAGCTTTAGGCAACAATTGACAGAAACAGGGGAAAATAAAACAGTAGAGGAGGAATGGGTACAATTGAGAGATGAAATAGTGAAGGCAGCAGAGGACAAAATAGGTAGGAAGGCAAGACCTGCAAAAAATCCTTGGATATCACAGGAGATATTAAATTTAATCGATGAAAGGAGAAAATATAAAAATGCAGTAAATGAAACAGGCAAAATGGAGTACAGACGACTAAGAAATGAGATTGGCAGGAAGTGCAAAATTGCTAAGCAGGAGTGGTTAGAAGGCAAATGCAAGGATATAGAAGAATGTATAAATAGGGGAAAAATAGATACAGCCTACAGGAAAATAAAAGAAACATTTGGAGATAAGAAAAACAGCTCTATGAATATCAAGGACACTGATGGAAAACCAGTTCTCAGCAAAGAAGGGAAAGCTGAAAGGTGGAAAGAGTATATAGAGGGGCTCTATGAAGGAAATGAACTTCGAGACAATATTGTAGGAAGGGAAGAGGATGTAGATGAAGATGAAATAGGAGACACTGTACTGAGAGAAGAATTTGACAGAGCCCTGAAAGACCTAAGTCGAAACAAGGCCCCTGGAGTAGATGATATTCCCTCAGAGCTACTGAAGTCTCTGGGAGAACCAGCCATGTCAAAATTGTTTCACCTGGTGTGTAAGATGTATGAGACAGGTGAAGTACCCTCAGACTTTAAGAAAAATGTTATAATCCCCATTCCAAAGAAAGCAGGTGCAAACAGGTGTGAAAACTACAGAACCATCAGTTTAATAAGTCATGGTTGCAAAATATTAACACGAATTATGTACAGAAGGATGGAAAAGCTGGTAGAAGCCGACCTCGGGGAAGATCAGTTTGGGTTCAGGAGAAATGTAGGAACACGGGAGGCAATACTCACTTTACGGCTTATCCTAGAAGATAGAATAAGAAAAGGCAAACCTACATTTCTAGCTTTTGTAGATTTGGAGAAGGCTTTTGACAATGTTGATTGGAATAAACTCTTTCAAGTTCTGAAGCAAGCAGGAGTAAAATATAGGGAGCGTAAGGTTATTTACAACTTGTACAAAAACCAGACAGCGGTTGTCAGAGTTGAAGGGCATGAAAGGGATGCAGTGGTTGGAAAGGGAGTAAGACAGGGTTGTAGTCTTTCTCCATTATTATTCAATTTGTACATTGAGCAAGCTATAAAGGAAAGCAAGGAGAAATTTGGAGAAGGAATTAAAGTTCAGGGTGAAGAATTAAAAACTTTGCGTTTTGCCGACGACATAGTAACTCTGTCAGATACAGTAAAGGACCTGGAAGAGCAATTGAATGGAATGGACAGTGTGTTGAAAGGTGCATATAAGATGAAGATTAACAAGAGTATAACTAGGGTAATGGAGTGCAGTGTAAGAAAATCAGGTGATGCTGAAGGAATTAGATTGGATAACGAAGCAATAAAGGATGTAGATGAATTTTGTTACTTGGGCAGTAAAATAACAAATGATGGTCGCAGTACAGAGGATGTAAAATGCAGAATGGCAGCGTTTTTGAAAAAGAGTAATTTGTTAACATCGAATATTGATTTAAGCCTAAAAAAGTCCTTTCTGAAGGCATTTGTATGGAGTGTGGCCTTGTATGGGAGTGAGACATGGACGATAAACAGTGCGGACAGGAAGAGGATCGAGGCTTTTGAAATATGGTGCTACAGAAGAATGCTGAAGATTAGGTGGGTGGATCGTGTAACTAATGAGGAGGTAATGAACAGAATTGGGGAGAAAAGAAATTTCTGGCATACCTTGACTAAAAGAAGGGATCGATTGGTAGGACACATTCTTAGACATCAAGGAATTGTGAATTTAGCATTGGAGGGAAGTGTGTGGGGTAAAAACCGCAGAGGAAGACCAAAAGATGGATACATTAAGCAGATTCAGACAGATGTAGGTTGCCGTTTTTATGTGGAGATGAAGAGGCTTGCTCAGGATAGGTTATCGTGGAGAGCTGCATCAAACCAGTCTCCGGACTGAAGACCACAACAACAACAAATTTAGAACTTCAACTTTCCGTTTGCTTGCTTCTATTATTATCACGGTATGATCAACGAGTGACTGGATAGTGGCCTCTGACCCTCTTATTGATTTTACATAGTGTAGAGGCTGCGCCAAGTACATATACACCACTGCTCGCCAGCTACCTGCATAGCGGTGCTGCCCAGCAGCTGGTTACACGGTAGTGCCAACTAGGCAGCCAGAGGGCGAGGCGGACCCGGGCAGGGCTGCGGTCAGTCTAAATCCAACTCCGGGACAAGCATCTGACTTGTGTTCGATTATGTGTACTTGTGAAGTTTAATAAAGGTTTGACAAGGTTACAACACTATTGGTGACGTAGGAGGGATATACGAGAAGTTCTACGAAAATGATAAACGACATGACTACGACGGAACAAATATTAGCTGCTCCGGTAGAGCAACGGAAACTGCTTATAAACATTGTAATTGAGCTGCCGAAGGCCCTCACCGTGGCACTGCAGGCATTTCTCACTATGCCACATCACAACAACACACCAGTGCTGAACATACCAATGTTCACACCATATGGAGAATCTGCAGAAGATTGGATAGATTATGAAAAGCGCTTACACCAACATTTCATCGCCTTCAACATTGATCATCCACAGCTCTCTAAGTCTCTCTTCTTGTCTCGTATACCTCCTAAACTGTATCAGTTGCTGGACCAACTTGCCCGTCTCAAGAAATTGTCTTCTTTAACATTCGATGAGGTGTGTTCTCTCCTTACGAGTTATTACCATTGACGATATTTTTGTTCATTCTTCATTATTAGAGGGGCACTCTGTCAGCAGAATAGTAAATGGCCTATCAGACCACGATGCCCAACTTTTAATTCTAAAAAGTATTTGTTCTCAAACAAATGTTAAACATAAATATCAACTACTCAGAAAAGTTAATCCAGTTACAATTGACACCGTTTTAAGCTTAATTAAGGAACAAGAATGGCAGGATGTTTTTAGTGCTGATAATGCAGATGATAAATATAATACTTTCCTTAACACATTTCTTACGCTGTTTGAAAGTTGCTTTCCGCTAGAACGCTCAAAACAGGGTACTTCCAGTAACAGACAGCCAGGGTGGCTGACAAAGGGGATAAGAGTATCATGTAGAATTAAGTGGGAGTTGTATCAAAATGTTAGAAGCAGTCAGAATGAAGATGCAGTAGCTCATTAGAAACAGTACTGTAAGGTTCTGAAAAATGTCATTAAGAATGCAAAAAGTATGTGGTACGCAAAAAGAATAGCAAACTCTAGGGATAAAATTAAAACTATCTGGTCAGTCGTGAAGGAAGTGTCTGGTCAGCAGCAGCAGGTAGAAGATATAACGTCAGTGCGTAGTAGGAATGTTTCTGTTACTGACAAGTTATATGTGCAAAATTCAATAATCGCTTTCTGAATATAGTAGGGGAACTAAGCAAAACTCTAGTTTCTACAGGTAATCATATAACGTTTTTAGAAAATTCCTTTCCGAGAATGTCACCTGAAATGGTCCTTCATGATACTTCCAAAGGTGAGATTGAGTCAATAATTAAATCACTAAAGACTAAGGACTCTTGTGGATATGATGGGGTATCTAGCAGAATTCTAAAGTACTGTTCTCCATATGTTAGCCCAGTACTAAGCCATATTTGTAATTTTTCCTTTCAGAATGGTCAGTTTCCTAACAGGCTAAAGTACTCAGTAGTGAAACAGCTTTATAAAAAAGAAGAAAGGGATAATGTAGACAACTATAGACCTATTTCTATGCCATCAGTTTCTTCTAAAGTTATTGAAAAGGCTGTATGTTCAAGATTAATTGATCATTTCAGTTCACATAATTTATTGTCAAACGTACAGTTTGGTTTTAGAAGTGGTTTAACGACTGAAAACGCTATATTTTTGTTTCTTTGTGAGGCACTTGATGGGTTAAATAAGAGGCTACGGACATTAGGCATCTTCTTTGATTTAACAAAAGTGTTTGATTGTGTTGATCACAAAATATTGTTGCAGAATTTGGAACATTATGGAATACGGGGAGTAGCCCACAACTGGTTCACCTCTTACTTTAATAATAGACAACAGAAAGTAATTCTCCGCAGTGTAGAAAATGACTATGACGTGCAATCCCAATGGGGCACAATTAAGACCACAAGGGTCTGTTTTGGGACCATTGCTGTTTCTTATTTATGTAAATGATATGCCTTCGAGTGTAAAAGGTGACTGTAAAATATTTTTGTTTGCTGATGATACCAGCTTGGTAGTGAAGGATATTGCTTGTAATATTGACACAGTATCAAATAATGCAGTTCAAGAGATAAGTTCATGGCTAGTGGAAAACAAGTTGATGTTAAATCACAGTATAAGTCAGTTTTTACAATTTCTAACACATAATTTGACAAAACCTGACTTTCTGATTACACATAATGGGCATGTGATAAGTGAGACTGAACAGTTCAAATTTCTAGGTGTTCATATAGACAATAAGCTGTCATGGAAAGCCCATGTTCAGGATCTTGTTCCACAACTAAATTCTGCTATATTTACCATTAGAACAATATCTGTGCCAAGTGATTTTTCAACACGAAAAGTAGTCTATTACGCTTACTTTCGCTCACTTATGACGTACGGCATTGTTTTTTTTTGGGGTAACTCGCCTGATGCAAAAAGGATATTTCTGGCTCAAAAACGGGCGGTTCGAGCAATATGTGGTGTAAGTTCGCAAACGTCATGTTGGCCCCTTTTCAGTAGTCTGGGAATTTTGACTCTGGTGTCACAATACGTTTTTTCTTTAATGTCGTTTGTTGTTAATAATATCAGCTTATTTCTACAAGTTAATAGCTTTCACTCGGTGCATACTATACAGAAGTCTAATCTACATTTGCATCACACCACCTTAACACTTGTGCAGAAAGAGGTACAGTATTCTGCGGCAACCATTTTAAATAAGCTGCCACAAGAACTAAAGAATCTTAGCACTAATCCACACGCTTTCAAATCTAAATTGAAGAGGTACCTCGTGGCTCACTCCTTTTATTCTGTCGAGGAACTCCTAGAAAAGTTAAACAATTAAGCTAATTTATTTTTTCTTTATTGATTCTTTTCACTTTGTCTTCAGATTGTCGTATGCAAAGGACTACTTAAAATTTTTCTATTTCCATTCTTGTGTAACAATTAATGTATTGACTTGTTCCATGACCATGGAGTCTCACTCCTCAGTTCGGTCCCATGAAACAGAAAAAAACAATAAATAAATAAATAAATAAAATAAAACCACAAGCAAACACATGTAGTGGCTTCATGCATAGCCTTCTACCAATGTAAAAAGAAACCTGACCAGACGTATAGGGCATGGGCAGCCGAACTAAAAGATTAAACTGCAAATTCCAATTTGTTACGGAAAAACACAATGAATCTTATGCCCACTACAAGGTACGGGATGCCATTTTACGCTCTGCACCTGATCGGGAACTCAGACAGCATGCATTCGAATTAGTCAACCCTACTCAGAAGAAGTGCTTAATATTGCGTCCACTTTTGAGCTATCTCACTCTGCTGGAGCACAAATTGATTAATGGGGTGATGTTTGCAAGTTGCATTCGGATAAGGCCATCTATGACGTCATCATGCAGGACGAGGTAGATGACGTTGCTATTGTTCAATCCACGATCCGCAACACACCAGGTAAACAACAAACAGGATTTAAGAAAAAGCTCACTACTTCAGTAATACGGTGTTCCCCCATGCTTCCATTGCTTCACACAACACACACGAGAAGACTGCCCCCAGTTTTAGGCCACATGTCTCAACTGCAACAAGAAAGGTCATGTGTCTGCTGTCTGTTGTTCTAGAAATGTGCAACTAGTTCAAGTCAAGGAATATGACGATACATCAGTCTACTTTGTGAACTCCACTTTTTCTTCCTCCAACGAGTTGTTTATTGATGTCAAACTTTTAGGACGAGAGGTTCAAATGCAGGTCGATACAGGTTCTGCAGCTACCTTGATCACTGATCAAACTTACGCCACACTCGGTTCTCGCCCCTGGTCCCCTGTATCGTGAACCTGAGAACTTACAACCACCAGCAAGTATCATTGTTACGTGAACTTGAAAGTCGACAAGACTTATAAATCAGTATCTCGCACATTTAAGGTGTTTGTGGTAGATCGCTCTGGGTCTGAAAATCTCTTTGCTTATGACGTTTTCAAGCATTTAGGATTTTCTGTGGATGACACAGTGAACATCGTATCCAAGGAAATTCCATATTCTCAATTAGAGGAATCATCTCGTGAATACTCCAGTCTTTTTTCTCCTGTGTTCGGGCACGCGTCAAATTTCTAGGCACATATGACTTTGAAACCGGCGGCCTGTCCCAAATCTTCCACGCGTACCTAGTACCAGTATCTATGTGCGATGACATCAAATGGGAGATAGACTGGCCTGCTGCGGCGGGTGTGTTATTGCCGGTCAACGCGAGTGAATTGGCCACGCCTGTCCTAGTCATCCATAAACCGAACAGCAACTTACGCCTGCGCTGTAAACACACAATGCTTAATAGACACACATTCCATGCCCCGCCCTGAAGAACTATTTTTTAAACTCGCGGGCGGGCAATATTTTTCCAAAATTGGTCTCTCGAAGGCCTACCATCAACTACCACTTGACACTTCTTCTCATGCATTTTTGGTGGTCAATACTTCGTTTGGCCTGTATCAATATCAGTGCCTCCGATTCGGATTGCCAGTGCTCTGGCCATTTTCCAACATTTTCTTGAACAATTGTTGGCTCATGTCCCAGGCTGTATTAACTACCAAGTTGACATAGTTGTGACGAACACCAACACAGCCAAACACCTTCGTAATTTGAAAACACTTTTTTCAGCGCTACAGGAGGCTAGCATAAAATGTAACTTATAGAAATTGCAGTTTCTTCAGCCATCAGTTGTCTATCTAGGGTTTCAGTTATCCAAGGAGGGAATACAGCCACTCAAGGATGATGTCACTGCCATAGGGGCCTTGCCACACCCTACAAATGTAAAGGACTTTACAAGCTTTTTGGGGGGCACTGGCGTACTACCACAAATTTCTTTCGTCAGTCGCAGAAGTCTCACACCCACTACACCGACTTCTCAACAAAAATGATCCTTTTCAATGGTCAGACAATTGTGAATGGGTGTTCACACACCTCAAAACCTTGCTTCGCATAGCCCCATGTTTTGCCACGTACACCCCAGGTCAAATGTTAGTCCTTGCAACAGATGCATCACAGCACGGCATAGGTGCGGTCTTGGCGCATTGGTATGTGATGGCTCTGAACAGCCTATCGCATATGCCTCCAAAACATTGAACGAGGCTCAGCAGAAATACAAATCGAAAAGGAAGCCCTTGCAATCGTATATGCTCTGCAGAAGTTCAGTGTTTTCTTGTACGGAAGCAAGTTCCATCTCATTACTGACCATAAACTTTTGGTATCTTTATTCAATCCCAATTCGTCACTCCCTAACAAGGCAGCACATCGCCTTCAACATTGGGCTTTTTGTCTCTCACAGTTACACTATGAAATTCATTTCAGACCAACGTCCCAACTTGCAAATGCTGATGTCCTGTCGAGACTCCAGCATGGACCCGATCTGATTTTTGATAGAGATGAACTATTATGCTTCCATCTTGACAATGAAGAAAACAGAGCCGTTGAAGGTTTCCCCATTACCAGTGAGCGCATTGCCGCTGCTACAGAAGTCGATCCAGTTCTTCGCAAGGTTCTCCAACACATTGCTGTAGGTTAGCCTGAACATCCTCCTGGCAACTATTTCCACTTACACTACAGACTCGCAGCTAGTAACGGCATTGTTCTGCTCACTATGGACTACACCACCTCTCGGGTCATCACACCAGCTGGTCTCCGCCGTGCTGCGACTACTTCACTAAGGACACTGGGGCGTCACAAGAACAAAAAACCTTGCCTGTCGACACGTCTACTGGCTGGGCATTGACTTGGCAACTGTCACATGGTTACCTCCGGCACTGCATGTGCCCAGCAGGTGCAGGCACCAAAATTGTCCACCAGCACCTGGCCGAAACCGACTCTTCCTTGGAAACAGATACACATTAATTACGCTGGGAGGTTTCTTGGCACCTTCTGGCTTCTAGTAATCAACACTTACTCACACTTTCCTTTTGTAATCGGTATCTCATCACCGTCATCTGAATCCACTATACAAGCGCTAAATAAAATATTCACCCTTGATGGGCTGCCAAACACCATTGTCTCTGACAATGGCCCACAGTTCACATCCTTTGAATTCTCCCAATTCTGTTTACAACATGGCAAAAAGCACGTCATGTCACCGATGGAGGAAAAGTAATTGTTTGCTGGGATCATATCCTTGTGGAAGATGCCAGTGCAAAACTTTCCCAATCCGCCCACCCAGTACTTCTTATTCCAGTTCTGTCACAGGCTTATCCTAAATGAGCGAGGTGGCCCAGTGGTAACACACTGGACTCGCATTCAGGACAGTGTTTCAAATCCACCTCCGGCCAACCAGTTTTGTTTTCCGTGATTTCCCTAAATCACTTCAGGCAAATCCTGGGATGGTTCCTTTGAAAGGGCATGGCCTGTTTCCTTCCACATCCTTACCCAAGCAATTCGAGCATAAACTCCGCCTCTAATAATGACCACACTTTCGATGGGGTATTAAATACCAATCTTCCTTCCTTCCTTCCTTCCATTGCGTATCCTACACCATCAGAGGTCAGGCCACCTGTAAGAGTAGTCTTATGATTCACCAACTTGGCTGCAATTTTACATTGGTCCGTGTGGCACAGCATGTGGCAGAATGCAACACTCTTGATTTCAATAGCTGTTTTACTACCCAAGTCATCCCCTCCACCATCAGCTCTTCTAAACTCCGCAGATAGGAGTTGTCCCTGGCCTCAATCTAAGATAACTTGCCATTCTTATACCTAACATCCCCCCCCCCCCCCCCCCCCGCCTTTCCCCACTCATTATCCTGTATCCCTCCAATTCATGTCTTCCTTCCTAATGTGTATCAGTGTATCATCTTTTACAAAAAAAAAAAAAAAAAAAAAAACCTTTAATTACATTTTTTTATTTTCTTTTATTTTATTATTTTTCCATTTCTCTTCTTCTACCCCTTCCCTTGACTGCATTCAATACTGTATCTTACATTTTCGCCTATCAGAGCCTTTACAATCCATCATACAATACGGAACTTTCCATCCCCACCCTTACCTGACACCTATTCCCCTCCACTTCCTAACTCACTGCCAACATGCTAGTAGTACTGGAGTGGCCATAGATGGTAGTTGTGTGTGTATAGTTGTCTGAGTTATTGTGTGAACGTATTTGTTACTTTTTCTGTCTTAAAATTTAAGTTGTGTGAATGTGATTGTCTATTTTTCATGCCTCTCAGTGGCTCAGCGAACATCTTTACTCGAGTTGTTATCAATCCTTGATTATGACATTCCAGTCAGATACTCCATTATTAAATTTTATGGAACAGAGTTTGAACTAACTGTCCAGTGAAGCAACTTCTCAAACTTGTGGTGTTTGATGATGGCAAGGCACAATTTTTCTCTGTTTATATAGATGCCATGATGCCGGCTGTGTATCACAACAGATTGCTTTAATTTGGTTGCTTAAATCCTACTTCTTCTATACTTAATAAACAGATTGATTTAAGATAATGGAGTTTCAGAGATCCCCAACAGTTTATTCTTTCTTCAGTAAGTTATTTTTATTCCCCATTTTTAACACCTGTAATTATTGGGAGCAGATTCTGTTTCAAAATTAATTCTTGGCAGGTATTAAGATGTAATTTGTGTCATATTTCTGTGCATCATATTTCTTCAAATTTTGTTGTTTGAAAAGAAGTACAGTGTATTACCAGATTTATAATGTTGACCATAATTGAATCACTGAACTTGAACAAGCTTAAATTCTTTGACATGTTGGAACCGTTATTTTTGCTGCTGCTATGACTATTACCTTGCTAAATGATGACAATCAACACCACTACTGCTGATTACAATCAAAAGCTACTTATGCTTTAATGATCCGGTCAATCCCAGGAGAACAAATTTGTTTAAATATGGTATCACGAGACGCCCTTCTGTAAAGTTTACTTCACCTACTGATAAAGATAACAGTACTGTCTATTGGTTAATTTACTGTGTCTCCCAGCAGCTCCTTTTATTTTGATTTCTACCACTGGCAACTCTGTGAAATCAGCAGTCCATCTTACAATGTTCCTGAACTTTTCTGAAATGCCACTGATTCCACTACCTGTGTCAATAAGCACTGCCCCTTCCTACTTCTCAGTTTTTATCCTCACTTATGGACAGCCTGTTATATGAACTTCTTCCACCTCATTTTCATCTAACAAATATTCTAGCTTTTGGTCAAGCTTGTGGCCAGAAGATCATGGGATTCTAACCACCTGTCGCTGCTGGAGGCCCGAAAATATTTTATTCAATCATATCACTGAGAGACCATCCACTCATACAAATCTTCTTTAATCTCATCAAATCCCATACCTCTGATCACTTTCTTAGTCTGTACATTACTTGGAGCCACACAGGGTCCTTTCCCACTACTATTGCTATAACCAACAAGTTGCCTATCTTCCTCCACATTTTGGCTTATCTGGATACATACTTATTCTGACCAAACTTTTCACACCAGTTTTTTTTTTCTTTTTTATCCTAAACCTTATTTTCACTTCTTTTATTACAGACATTTTAACTGTTCCACACTGCATGAAACAGTTCCCTTTCTGTCTTCCCTGTTACCTTTTCCAAGACTGTCTGATGTACTGCCAAGTTTCACTGGTAAAACCTGATTCTCAAGCTTCTCCTTAACACACCCCTCAACTCTATCACAACAAGGTTCTTCAACCATAATAATCATTTCCTTGACTTTGACACAAATCGTATCATACAACTCTTCTTCAAAATCTGTATCACTATAGTCATCAGAACTACCAACACTGACATCTTCAACTAACTCATCCATGTCATCAAAGCCTAACTCTATCACCTCTACATCTTGATTATCAGATCCACCAGCTATCTGAACAGTATCTACACCGTATCCTACTTCTTGTACTTCATTATCCAACTTCATCAGAAGTGTTATCTGTCTTAACATTATCATTGCTCATAGACTTACATCAATTATACAGTGTGCAAATGGTTTCCTTGTCTAAGGTTACTTCCTCCAAATGTTTATTATCCTTTTCAGTTTCTGAACCTTGATACATAGCTTCCCAAAATGATTTGTCAAACCGAAAACTTGTTTAACCAGCGTTTTTCCTTGTAATTCTGCCTAGGTTGCTCAAATCTGTCTCTAAATCCACAATCTAGTCTGGTTTTGGTTAGCCTGGCTTTGGTTCCAATTCCTCAACCCAAACTGACAGGATGTGTACTGTCACCAAATGACTGAGCTGAGGAGCACTGCCACTTTTGGTTTCTCCAACATTGGATAAACAAAAATATGACTTCCATTCCTTTTTCATCAGAATTTAACTTGTTTCTTCACTTCCCTGGGTTCACTAGTGTGTGTTCTCTAATAAATTAATATTTTATAAGCCTCTAGACAAGGCTCAAACTACTTCCTTGCAGCTCAGGAGTCCTATTGAGAGAGAAAGACAATTGTGTTGGAAATGAAATTTCAAAACCCATTTAAACTTCCAGAAATACAGTATACTGTGGTCCTCAGGCTAACTAACACAACAAAATGTCTGAACACTTGGCCATCTCAATACATACGTTTGATCACTTGAACATCTCATTGCATTCTGAACTTACAATTTCCAATGTCTTGTTTGTCACAGCTTAGCAGTGAGATTGTATAACTTCCATGGCATGGAATGTCACAGTAGACTAGTAGCACTCTTTGACAAACAGGTCAATGGCCACTGCTGCAGCAAATATTTCAGTCTTTGGGCTGCCTCACCCTCTGTTCCTGTATATCTCTGCACACGAGTGCAAAGCACACAATACAATTTTTCTTCACTTAATCTACATTTATAGTGAATCCATACTTATTATGGCAAAATGGAGTTGCAGTGTAAAGCTAATTTAGCTGTTACACTACAGATCCCCAACCCTGAACCATGAGATGTCAGATCAAACTTCCTTCCTGCATTCTACAAATACACATTTAAATTATTACATGTAAAGTAATACATGCATTTTTAACTTTCAAAGAATACTATTTAGAATAGTGTCTCATACATATATCATTATAACTAATGTTCAGTACACACCATACTCTTTAACTCTTGTTCAATAGAATGCCTAACTCATTTTCATTACTTGTGTTTAGTATGGTCTGATTCATTTTCACTACACCTATTCAGTACAGTCTGCTCAACACATACGGTACCTTCATGTGGGGAGGGCTGTTCCATTTGACATACATATTAATGTATACCCAAATTTAATAATGGCCATTCCCAAAGTTTTCGTATAGGTCTACAATGACATCTAAGTCAAGTCTTACCTCAACGTATATTCTGTTCCTTACTTGTATTTTTAGGTGGGTAGATCGCATAACTAATGAAGAGGTACTGAACAGAATTGGTGAGAAAAGGAATTTTTGGCATACCCTGACTAAAAGAAGGGATCGCTTGGTAGGACACATTCTTAGACATCGAGAAATCGTAAATTTAGCGTTGGAGGGAAGTGTGTGGGGTAAAAATCGCAGAGGGAGACCAAGAGACGCGTATAGTAAACAGATTCAAGTGGATGTGGGTTGTCATTCTTATGAGGAGATGAAAAGGCTTGCTCAGGATAGGGTATTGTGGAGAGCTGCATCAAACCAGTCTCTGCACTGAAGACCATAATGACCATAACAACAACAAACTTGTATTTACGGTCCAAAACATTACCATAGAACTAATCTGTGTAATGCTTACTTCTTCCTGTCAAGTTCATCTGAATTTTGTATATTGTTTCCCCCCTGGCCTATGCAGAAGAGGAAACCTTGCTCAGGAAGTCCTACCTTGCTTGACCCTCCCAATGGCTCAAAGCCTTTCTCATAGGTCTCTGTTGTCCTACACCAATCCACATATACAACAATTCACATGTGGTATGAGATTACAGTACTCTCAAGCATCTTCCTGTTAACTCTCAGGCTCTGTATTCCATGACTAGAAAAATGTAACTTCCCCTTCTACTCTATTTCTGATACAGTTTCTATATTCAGATCATATTTTCTCTTTTATTTACAGTTTCCAAAACAAGCAAGCACACACAAATTGTGCAATGGGATTGTAGTCTTGTCCCTTAGTCATTCTCCCTCTTATTTGAAAAAGAAAGTCGTGCAAGTATAATAAAACTCAATAATAAGTGTAATGTCTGTATGTCTATGTCATTGTGTCAAGGAACAGACCTTGGCACACCTAATCAAATGAGGTTTGTATCTCCCAGCATCATGATAAATCACCATGGCGACGTAAATGAGAAGGGTGTAACATATAAACATGTGTGAAGGTGGAAAGAGGGAAAGATAGATTGGTACTCAAATGAGAAGAATGAGAGAAAAGTGAAGAAAATGGAAATATCGGGAGCAAAGGAGGAAAGATGACAGACCCCAAAGACTAGAAAACCATCCTACCCCCCTTCCCCAGGAATCCTTATCCCTTCGGTACTCATCTGCAACACCGGAGGGTCCATGATGTCTCATCACAAGATGTTCGTGGACCCACTACAGAACGGACATTACAGTAAAAGTCACTCCCGATAATTTGCTATTGAAGTGAATTATAAGAGAAAGTTAATAATACATCAGTCAATCGTCATAGTCCATCTTATGTCTGCATTCAGTTATCCTCGCTTAAAAAATTGTATGGCACAAACCAACCTCAATAATTCGTATCCTTGCAGAAAATGTATAACTGTCCCTAGAAAATCCCATATAAAAATCATGGTTATTACTTACATATTATAAAAGGTATAAAATGAAGTCTCTGTTACTGTCGACATTTTCATTCAGGAATCAGGGATGCATTTCTTACTGTCTGATGTATCAATTAATGGTATGTTTACATTTATTATACTATGTAAAATATCTCTGAGATATTACTGTACTCATTTAGTGTCCATCTTTGTCTTGTTTGTGTTATTGTTTGTAGATAACTTCAGTTCAGGTATGATAGGATATTAAAAGATATAAAGGATAGTCAAAGAATGAAGATATGTCTCACATAAAAAATAAATTTCGGAAGAAATAAGACAAGCTGGAGCTCAATGCTCGCTACTACACTTACATGTAAGAATAGATGTGTCTCCTGGAGGCTTCTCTTCCTTTTCATGTTCCAGTTTGATAATGTTGACGTCTGTGAAATTCACACATATATATACTCCTTTTTGATTTTGTTTTTTAATGTCTCTATTACTGTTTGAATGATTTTAGTTACTTTCCCCCCGATTTTTATTTAAGGTATCAATACCTTCTGCACATAACAACAGATCCTTAATGGTAGTCCAAGAGGTGTACCGAATTTCTTGTTGTACATAATTTGCCAACCTACAGGTTAATGGTTTTGCCAAGTAATTTTTGTCTAAGGGTACTTCAAGAAATTTAGAACATGTCAGATGCCATTTTAACACTTCCCCACAAATTGTTGCAATATTTGGGGTCAAGTAGTTTCATAGCAAGATTCGCTTGTCCACTGGCACACCAATATTTGCTCCTAAATTGATACAATATCTTCAGCATGAGCATTTGTCCAATCTGCTACCTCGCCTAGTAAATAACTAATTGCAGATTCAATCTTTCTAGCATCATCCCATTTTGTTGGTAGTGACCAAGAAAATACTTGCAAGAAATGCATGGGATCGATGTCCCCACCACATTTAATCTTGGGGAACTACTTAGAAACATTTATACCCATACCAATAGACAGATTTTCCCAAGAAGTATGTTTTGGTAATGAGATAATGTTAGATGAAGATTTTTTTGTCCGTTCTTTTTTAGTATTTTGTATTTTAGTGCACAACTTATGTAACTGTTGTTGAATATTTGCAATATCAATGTTAAGATTTGCCAAAACTACCTTACTGTCTACATTTTCTTTTACATATTTACCCACTAGCCCCTCGAGGCAATGTTCAAGAGCACTAATAGTTTCATCATTAACTGCTAAATGTGGTAATCATTGCAAAGCCTCTAGTCGCTGTTGAGTATCGAAATTTTTTGACTTAGTGTGCTTACTTCCTGAGTGGTGTAATTACACAAAGTTTTTGCATTACTTGTAACTTCAAGAAATTGTTCTTTTACCTCTTTGAGTACTAGATTACATTCAGCAAAGTAATCTCGTTTGACTGTATCTGGGAAATTATTTGAAATTTTTCTAATTCTGTTACACATTGGTTAATCTTTTTGACTTCCTCCTGACACGATTGTATGTGCTGAGTAACACTAGCATTGATTCCACTTACTAGATCATCATCCCTGTAATTGTTCTTGCATTTGCTCTGTAACTAACTGCACTATATCAATTGCAATAATGTTAGTAATTTCTGATTTGAGGTTAACAAATTCTGATTTGTGTGATTGTAATGGTGTATCTAACAATTTTATGTCTGACTTTAGTTCAGAATTTTGTTTGTTTATCTGAGATTATATGTCTGACTTTATTCAGCGTTTTGTTTGCTTTTTGTTGTTGTTGTTGTTGTTGTTGTTGTTGTTGTGGCCTTCAGTCCGGAGACTGGTTTGATGCAGCTCTTCACTGTACTCTATCCTGAGCAAGCCTCTCCATCTCCTCATAACAACGGCAACCCACATCCACTTGAATCTGTTTCTCTGTTCTTTGAGGTTCATAATAATAATGGACATATAGGCATTAATTTCAATTTTGATGATCAAACTGTCAATCTGTATTACTTTTTTATTATGATAACACTCACTGTTCACTTCTGTAACCAAGGCAATCCAGAGATAGCTTCTGATATAAACAAACTGTCAATCCCTCAATTGTGATAGTTATATCTTTGGTTAACGTAATGTAACCACTACAAATACTGACATTTTTCACTGTTAATACTTGTGACAGCTTAACGTCACACCTGTAAATATAGTCTTACTCACACACAAAACAATTAAATACTCACGTAATATTGAAGATTGAGACATTTATACTAGTGGAATAAATCATTTTTTTAAATCATTACTCCCATTCATTTCACTGGTATCTATTTTCCATTTCTTTTTATCTAAACATACTTCACAAGAAACCCACATCAATATAACACACACCAGTCTCTTCCAACAGATTTATTATTTGTAGTGTAATTTACAATTGTAATTAACATATAGTTTTCAACACACTAACAACATCAATATATTATTTTTTATTTAGAGTCCGCTGGCTCAACGATGTATTCCTCTGGCAAGGCATGGCTGTCGGCTGGAAGTGTGTAGTGGCCAGATTCCTTCACTGCCACAGCTTGCTGCTGCCAGTTGTTGTTGTTGACTCAGCATTCTCGATCACATGAAACAAAGAAACAAATGAACAAACCACACAGTACATCATGTATGATAATTATAATTATTAAAAAAATTAATGTCTCAACAAGTAGTATGAACAACAACAACCATAGATTGAATGGTGCTAGAGGAGATTAGTGCTACATACCTCAATGTCTGGTATTTGTTTAAGAATATCAGCACAAGCTTTCCACCCTGCTCTATCCTGAGCAAGCCTCTTCATCTCCTCATAAGAATGGTTACCCACATCTATTTGAACCTTTCTACTATATTCATCTCCTGTCTCCCTCTCCAATTTTTACCCCACACACTTCCCTCCAATGCTAAATTCACGATTCCTTGATGTCTAAGAATTTGTCCTACCAATTGATCCCTTCTTTTAGTCAAGGTATGCCAGAAGTTCCTTTTCTCCCCAATTCTGTTCAGTACCTCCTCATTATTTACATGATCAACCCACCTAATCTTCAGAATGTAGCACCACATTTCAAAAGCCTCTATCCTCTTCCTGTCTGTACTGTTTATTGTCCAAGTTTCACTCCTATACAAGGCAACACTCCACACAAATGCCTTCAGAAAGGACTTCTTACACTTAAATTAATATTTGATATTAGCAAATTTATCTTTGCTTTTCTACCCATTGCCATTCTGCATTTTATATCCTCTGTACTGTGACCATTGCATGTTATTTTACTGCCCTAGTAACAAAACTCATCTACCACCTTTATTGTTTCGTTACCTAATCTAATATCTTCAGCTTCGCCTGATTTTCTTAAACTGCACTCTATTACCCTTGTTAATGTTCATTTTATACGCATCTTTCAACACGCTATCCATTTTGTTCAACTGCTTCTCCAGGTACTTTGCTGTCTCTGACAGAATTACAATGTCATCGGCAAAATACAATGTTTTTATTTATTCCCCCCGAATTTTTAATTTCTTCTTACTTTCCTTTATAGTTTGCTTGATGTACAAATTGAATAACATTGGAGAAAGGCTACAACCCTGTCTTACCCCCTTCCCAACCTTTAAATCCCTTTCATGCCCTTCAACTCTGACAACTGCTGTCTGGTTTTTGTACAAGTTGTAAATAACTATATGTTACTCCTGCTTAATTTAAGGTCTAAAATAGTGTATTCTAATCAACATTGTCTAAAGCTTTCTCTGAATCTACAAAAGTTAGAAATGTAGGTTTGCCTTTCCTTAATCCATGTTCTAAGATAAGCTGTAAAGTGAGTATTGCCTTCTGTGTTCCTATATTTCTCCTGAATCCAAACAGACCTTTCCTGATGTTAGCTTCAACCAGCTTTTCCATACTTCTGTAAATAATTTGTGTTAAAATTTTGCAACCATGACTTATTAAACTGATGGTTCTGTAATTTTCACACCTGTCTGTGGCTGCTTTCTTTAAAATGAGGATTATTACAGTTTTCTTAATGTCTGAGGATATTTCTTTCACTTGTTTCACTCATCTTACATACCAGGTGAAATAGTTTTGTCATGGCTGGTTCTCCCAGAGATTTCAGTAGCTATAAGGGAATGTCATCTACTTCAGGAGCCTTGTTTCGACTTAGGTCTTTCAGTATAGTATCTTGTGTTTCATCTTCATCTACTTCTTCTTTTGTTCCTACAATATTGCTTCTAAGTTCTTTTTCTTTATAGAGCCCCTTTATATATTCTTTCCACCTTTCGGCTTTCCCTTCTTTGCTGAGAACTGGTTTTCCATCTGAGTTCTTGATGTTTATAGAGCCTTTTTTCCTTCTCTCAAATGTCTCTTTTTATTTTCTTGTATGCAGTTTCTATTTTGCCCCTATTTATACATTCTTCTACAAACTTACATTTGCCTTCTAGCCACTCCTGCTTAGCCATTTTGCACTTCCTGTCAATCTCATTTCTTAGTCGTCTGTACTTCATTTTGTCTGTTAAATTTACTGCTTTTTTAAATTTTCTCCTTTCATCGATTAAGTTTACTATTTCTTGTGATATCTAAGGATTTTTTATAGGTGTTGCCTTCCTACCTATTTTGTCCTCTGCTGCCTTCACTATTCTGTGTCTCAAAGCTACCCATTCCTCTTCTACTGTTTTATTTCTCCCCTTTCCATCATTTGTTGCCTAAAGCTCCCTTTGAAATTCTGTAGAACTTCAGGTTCCTTCAATTTATCCAGGTCCCATCTCCTTATTTGCCTTCCCTTCTGCAGTTTTTTTTTTTTTTATTCAGACTACAATTCATGACCAACAAGATATAGTCAGAGTCTATATCTGCCCCTGGGCATGTCTTATAGTTTCCCCACTATGTCTAACTTCAAACTATTCATTTCTCTTTTTAAATCTTCTAATCTCCCTAACCAATTAAAGGATGTAACATTCCACACTCGGATCTGAAGAATTTCTATGTTGTCTTTACTGATGGTTACATACTTCTGAGTAGTCCCGTCCAGAGATCTGAATGGGGTACTACTTTACCTCCGGAATATTTTACCCCAGAGGATGTGGTCATCATATATTCACATAGTAGAGCTGCATGTCCTTGGGGAAAAGTAATGGCTGTAGTTTCCCCTTGCTTTCAGCCATCCACAGTAACTGTGTGACAAAGACACATTAGCTGATATTACAAGGCCAGCTCATTCATTTATCCAGGCTGTTGACCATGGACTACTGAAAAGGCTGCTGCCCCTCTTCAGAAACCACATATTTGTCTGGCCTCTCCACAGATACGCCTCTGCTGTGGTTGCACCTACGGTACGGCTATCTGTGTCGTTGAGGCACACAAGCCACCAAACCTTGGCAATGTTTGTGGCTCATGGGGGTGGTTTATTTGCTGATCTGTTCTAAAAGGCCGTGAATGGTCAATTCTCTTTTTCTAGTCATACTTCTGGTCTGCACTGGCATTAACAACACAAAATAAATGGAATGTCTTATCTACATGGTTTAACACTGGATTAACTTTACACTTTCATATAAAAAAGTTCACTGATCAACCAGCATCACAATATGAATAGCATAGACTCGGAGCAGCTGATGCTGTGACAGAAACCTGTTTCTTCTCTTTCCTGGTTCACTATTTGTGTTCTCTAATAAATTAATATTATACAAGCCTTTAGATAAGGCTCGAACTTCATCCTTGTAGTTGAGGAGTCGTATTGAGAGAGAAAGACAATTATATTGGAAATGAAACTTCAAACACCATTTAAATTTCCATAAATACAATATATTGTGGCCCTCAGGCTAAATAATACAACAAAACATCTGATCACTTGCACATCTCATTGTAGTCTCAACTTAAAATTTCTAATGTCTCGTTTGTTACAACTTAACAATGAGATTGTATAATTTCTGTGACATGGAACATCACAGTAGACTAGTAGCACTCTGACAAACAGGTGGATGGCCACTGCTATAGCAAGTAGTTCAGTGTGTGGGCAGCCGCACCCTCTGCTCCTACACACCTGAGCACATGAGTTTAAGGCACACAATACATGTCCTTTTCTCCACTGAACCTGCATTTATCTCTCATGGTGAATTGGAATTGCCAATTTAGCTGTTACTCTACAGCTCCTACTGGGGTGACCGTCAGTTTCTGTGTTCATTTCATCTGTTTGTTGGTCTCTTGTTGCCTTGTCTCTGTCATTCTCCATTAATCATTCCTATTTTCAGGCTCTCGTTACAATATCTTTTCCAGTTGTCCCAACCTTGGTCGCTCCAGTCTGCATCACCCTGATAATCACACCAGTAGTTCCCATTGTTTCTTCCTACCTTATTCTGATTCCACCCCTATGAGGTGGTTTTCCTTTCTTTCATTCCTGTCAAAAGGTCAGTCAGATCTGTCCACATACTTTTAAAGTTGATCTGTGGAAACATCTGAATCATTCAATGCACTCTGTGCTGTAATCTACTCTTCAGAGCAATAATCTGAATAAGTTGATCTAATAGTTTGTCTAAATCACTGATTTTTCAACCTTGTAGGATATGCAACTCCCTTCAAACCAAAAATACACTGGCAACCCCCCTCCCCCCTTTCACACCAAATCATGAAGTCAAACAAAAGTGCGTTTGCTATCTCAAAGGCACGGAATGTAAGTTCTTTCTGTTGATACAGCTTTCTTGAAAATTGTTGGTCATTGTTTTTGATGTGTATTTTTCAGAATGGAAGACATTATTCTGTTTTTACATGGTTTCCGACAGAAATATATATTCTTCGAATAATGAGTGTTTCACACTTTAGGCAAGATTCAGAACCGTATTATGCTGATTAACAAAGATCCCACCTTGTAGGTAATTTTTGAAGAATTAGATTTTTTACTTTCTTATAATTAATGATTGCATCTTGTTCATTTACATATTCAGCTTTGTCCTTATTCATCATTAACACACTGTAATATAAAATATATACATTCTCTTCAATTAAGAATTAAATGTTAATCAAGGGTTTGCACAATTTTAACAAAAAGTAAATTTCACTTTTATTAGGCCTATATTTTTGTATTATAGAACCCTTTGTATTTAGGGGTGTACTGGATTGATAATTTTATGGTGCAAGTACTTCTTCATGTGATAGTGACTCCCCGAGCTAGGCTTTGGGATCCCACTGGGGATTGTGACCAACAGTTTGAAAAACACTGGTCTAAATTAATCAATTTTTGTAACTGAGATTCACGAAAATCCTTCATAGGGCAGCTTACAGCTTACAGCTTACAGCTCAAAATACTGAGATAGCTTCAGGTCAACTTCTAATATTCGATCCTGTAATGTTATAAATGGATTCTTCCATCACTACTTGTTAGAGAAGTTCTGTATTTCAGGTTGAAAACAAACAATCTTTTCTTTGTTCCACTAATTTTTGTTTATTTACGAACTAGTTTTTATTAGACCATCAGCAGGTAAACATTTGACAGACATCGACAAGAAACGATAGTGCTTATTTTGCAAACATGTTAAATAAAGATGCAACATACAAAACTCTTGTTCTTTGCTTCTGACATTAAGGTAGTAAAGGGAACTGTTATTGCTACATAAGTAGCAGTGTGGTTTGTGGAAGATGGGTGGTTGATGACATTATGTGAATGGCAATAATGTGGATTTGTTCAGCTGTAATTGGTCATTTAGAACTAAATTGGGATTTTTGGCTAAATATTTATTTCCATTAATGCTTTCTGCTGCAGTTTTGTAACCAGGCACACCTGATTATTGCATTATTATTCATCATTTCACCATAGCTTTTCTTGTTAGCGTTTGTCACAAACCAGAACTTCTGATTGATCCTTGAACTACTGCTACCCAAGTGTTGTGCTGCTGTGACAGTTCTGATGAAACTACATGGTAGTCATACATACATTTCATTAAAGGTCAGGTGTGGCAATTCTGTATGAGGGGAAAATTTGCATAGCAGCTGTTATGTAGTAGCCAAAATATAATGTATAGGCGGTTATCTGAAAAGTAATGAAATACTGTCACAGATTCTTCCCATTCCCATTCCACTATTGTCTCATCACAATCTGGAAAATATGGTGGATTTGTGGTTGACTGAGAAGTACACAGTGCCAATACCAGTGCTGTGATAGAACTTGTATTAACACACATGGAAAATTTACCTTAGATGTAGATCCATTTTCTGGAATGAACACTAAAATGTCCATGTTCACCATCAATTATTTTGTAACTCACAATATAAAGTACTGGATGACACCTATTCCAAAACATATATTTGACATTTCACAGTACTACAAATAAGTAACATTAGTCAGTTCTTGAATAGTAGAAAACAGCTTGAGATAACACTGACAGCATTGCATGGCTAATGCATATGGTATGTATGCTCGAATGTGCAGAGCGTGTGACGGTGCCACTTGCACTACTGGTTTTTGCTATTTGCTATTTTCCTATGTTAAAAATATGGTTTGAATTGTTATTCTGAACGAATACGACATCTGAATAGCATTTTTTATCCTTATTCACACAAAAGATTTGTCATTTTTCTAAAATTAAAGCTTAAAAATCACTACATTTTTAGTAAAGTGATTGAAAATGTTCTATTATTATCTGAAGATCTGATGACATGACACATGATATTAGGAAGTTGAAGCGTTATGTGTGTTACAGCAGTGTTAGTGAAAGTTACTAAATTTTTCCTTACCTTTTCTGCGTGTAATTTATGGAGGGAAAGCATTTACAACTTGTATGTAAGAATGGAAAAGAATTTTGTGAAGTCTGTTAGTGAAAACATTCCAGAAGTTGATGTGTTTATGGTATCTTCCTTTTTTTATAATAACCCAGATTTCTATGTGCCAGAAATAAGAAAGGCAAAAACTGCATTTCAAGTAAAATATTCCTACATTTAAACCATACAGATGCTTGTTTGTAACAATAGACTGACTCTGAAGATATAAAATACCATAAATATTTGTAAATAAGAATAGAATCATAGATTCCGTCTTCATTTTTCTACAAAATACAATTTCGTTTTAATTTTACAGTGTTGTTAGTAGTCACTGTACAAATGACATGGTAAGTGTACAGCTATATAGTTACAGTTCCAATTCATATTAATTCATGTGTATACCTAAATTAATCTTGTGCACTGGTCACTTTCCACGTACCAGTATTTATTTTTCTCTCGCTGATTTGTTACAAATAAACTTGACAGGTTAAATCGGAACTTGGGGTGCTAATGAAGGGTGAAAATAAGATGTCAGATATTTTGGCATAGGTTCCAACGTTAAATACTTTCAAACAAAAATAATGGTTGAAGTTGTGAAGACAGGTTATATGCTCAGGCGTTACTTCACATAGATGTTTGGTAGTGTAACTGTTAGCAACCTAGATAAGAAATTTTTCGTTCATTGTTCCAATCCAATTCTCTCCTATTTTTCCCCTCTTTTTGTTTTGGAACAATATGATATTGTGAAATAGAAAAGAATTATTGACAAAATTAATAATCATGTCAGGTTTTATTAAAAATTGTTGCATTCTCCAGATTCACTAGAAGGCATTTTTAAAACTCAAATTATTGAGTTATCAATCATATGTTGACATACTGAATCACTGATGTTGTGGGATTATTTAAGAGGACTAAATAGTAGCGTTATCAATCAGTCCCTTCTGGTGTAAATGTTAACCCTGTATTTGGCAATGTTGCTGTGAAGCAACATCAAAATTGTGCGTGGTTTTCTGAAATATGTTTCAAGTTTCATCCTTGGATGGGCAATGGCACTTGTTGTTGTTGTTTGTTCCAACTGGAATTATTTTCCTTGAAGTCTGAAGGTATTTTGCTTGTCTTGTATGTCTTACACACCACGTGTAATAGTAATGTCATGGCTGGCTCTCCCAGAGACTGCAGCAACTCTGAGGTAATGTTTTCCACCTGAGTTCTTAATTTTCATACGGCTGCTTGTCTTGTCTTCAAATGTGTCTTTCATTTTTTTATGGGTGGTATCTATCTTTCTGCTAGTTATACATTCTTCTCAGGCTTGTATTTGCCTTCTAACCACTCCCACTTGACCATTTTGCACACCCTGTCAATCTCATTCTTCAGTTGTCTGTACTCCATTTACCTATTCCATTTACTGCATTTTTATATTTTCTTCTTCCATCAATTTATTGTATATGGACATATTTATTATTGTGTATTACTAGCTTATTTACTGTTCAAGGGCTTCCTTTTCACGAACACAAAGCCAATTTGGTGGTATCAGACCTCATATATTGTAATAATATTTATTACTTAGAAAATATCCCTAAAGAACATTCATAACAGTGATATATGTTTTGGACACTCACATTTCTGAAAATGGTCTACAAATATTGCACAGTACCCCATTGTACAAATGTTATAGTGATGTGTTAAGGTTACAATAAATTTTTTTATGTAAGAGTATGATATGTGAATCATAATATGTAGTGTAAGTAAACACAGCATTTATTCTATTAGTTCAGTATTAGGTATCATTCTCTGCAGCTGCAAGTGTGTAAAGTATTACTATGAACAGATTAGTGAACTGATGTTTACTTTTGAGAAACAGATATCGCAGTATGACACCCTAACAATTTGTATTTAAAGTCATTTTCTAATGTAGTTGGTGATAGCACAAATTTCATGTTGGTAGCCAGTTTTAACCCATTATTTGGCACACAGAGAAATTGGGAAAAGAAAAAGTATTATGTTACTTAAATGTGTAGGGTCATGTGAACAGATTTATATGATTTTCTTCAAAGTATATTTTCTTGTTTGTAAGTAACATTGGCCAAAAACTTTGCATGGTGGTAGAGTCGAAATACTACAGTGTTGTTCTTATGACTGTAGAAATGATTGTATTTTGGACTACTTCATGTGAAACGTTTGAAAAAAGTCATTTTTGGTGCAAAGTTCAGAACAGTCCCATGATTTCCACATTTTACAGTCAAGTAACCCTGAAGACAAAACTTGCCAATTCCAGTTGGCACATAATCTGTCAATTGACAACATATTGCCATATCTGTCATATCATACATCACAGATTGGTACAGGAGATGATGTTTCATTCTTCTTTCAGACTTATTGCCCATTTTGTAGTGGTCTACCAGGCCTCCTCTTCCCAATAAATATAAATCCATTTCAGTCTCCCATATAAGAACTCGTCAACAATTTTCCATAATAATTGAACTTCAAGGCTTCCTCTTTCCCTTTTATAAGCAGTTTTCCATGTAATACGAAAACTATCATCACAAAATTGAAACAAACATGTACCTCGGTAACATATGCTTGGAGTGTGTGCTAAAGATTCAGTTTATTGCTAAACTTTTCGCAAAAGACAATGAAACATCACTTTATTGGAGAGCTTAAATGTTAAGTTTCAAGCAGAGTGTCCATATGTTTGTGTGTTTGTGCATACGTGTTGCATACAAATCTACAGTTTTGTTCCAGTCTTTATGAAATTTTTCACACGTAAGGCTTAATCCATTAGGGCGGTTGCTGTAAGTGTAAGAATTACGTACAACACATGGTTCATGAGATATGATGTCATAAACAAAGAGATGTGCAGAAAACTGCTGTATTAAGTGACAATGCTGCTCATTTTCTCCTAAACCACCGGACCAATTTCAGCCAAATTTGGTACACATATTCCTTACGTGATATAAGAATTGCTGTGGGAGTACGAACCGCATATGACACATGGTTCAGGAGATATAATGTCAAAATAGCTTACAAACTATTTAAACTAACCTAAGGAACACACACACACACACACACACACACACACACACACACACACATGCCCGAGGGAGGACTCGAACCTCTACGGCAAACAGCCACGTGCACCACACCTCGGCACCTCAGTGTGCACGGCTATTCTGCTGCAGCTGACATATTAGGAAGAATGGTTTCAAGTCATTCAGTGATTTCACTTCTTGGTAAGAAGAAATTGAAACCAATGATAAAGTTTCATTCATAAAATTTAGTGGTGTTGAAACTTGCACTAACGGAATGAAAATTTACAGATACAGGTGTCAGCAGTCTGGCTCTATACATCAAAGGCCACTGGCAAATGGCACTTGAAGACACAGGGAAGCTGCAAGATAAATGGATTTTGCCCAGCTGCAATCAAAATGAAAGAATCACTTATGGAACATGTTGTGCTTCCTTTCAGTCTACACATGTGGATCATAAGTGTGATTTGGGTCATTTGCAGGTCCAACCACAAGAAAGAGATGAAATTGTGACTAAAATTGCTAGCAAAGTACCACTTTATGCAGTCTTAGATGACATTCGAACTTCCATTACAAACGAGCTAGACAAAGTGCATCTGTTAACTAACAAATACCTGCATGATATTGAAAGAAGTTTTAATTTAAATTGAGGTGGTGTTGCTAAACATCGGGACAATGGAACACGTGTGTCTGCGTGGGTTAAGGAAATGGAAGAAAGTGGAAATTGTGTTCTGTTGTACAAGCCACTGGGAAAGACTTCCCTCGACTTAAAGAAAATGATTTTGTGTTAATGAACGATGCTCAGAGTAGCATGCTACAGAAGTACGATGGCGACTGCATCTGTATGGACGGTACACGTGGTCTCAGTAGTTATGGTAATGAACTTATGACTACACTAATCATAGATGAACCGAGACAACGTTTCCTGTGTATATTTTTAGTATCAAACAGCACTGACCAAACAGTGTTGTCTGTTTTTCTTCAGAAAGTGCGTCAGAAAACAAATACAGTTACTCCTAATATATTCATGTGAGATGGTTTTTGTGAACAGAAGTGAAATGTACTCTCAGCAAATTCATTGTCGGCTTTCACACATCGGAAGTAAATTCCGCTTTGCTTGCTGTGTATTGCCACAATAAGATATGTTTAAATACACATTTTTCTCAAATAAGTTTTCGAAATGTAAAATGAATATTTCAGTATTTAGACTCTAAACATCATATCATTTAGTGCGCTTACTAAAAGTTTCAGTACATAACAGTGCCACACACGAATTAAGACTAGTGCATCAGGGCCACCTGTGTTGATCTTCACTCTCCAATTGTCTTTTTGAGAGATTGAGCGCAGTGCCTGCGCGCATCCCCAACAGTTGGTGCATGCGCAATGCAGGAGTGTCTCAAGACACCAGTGCAAGAAACTGCCACATAATGCAACAAAACTTTATAAATCACTATATGAGAATGACAGTACTTAGTGACTTGCAACAAACTTTAAACATAATTTCAAACCTTTATTAAACTTTTTCTCGCTGACAACCTCATCAAAATAATGCAAGAAAAAAGTTTCTCGATTACTACTTTTCCGCTGTACATGGACTTAAACTAAGGCATTCAGTGTCGTTACAGTTTATAATATCTTCCACACAAATTGTAGCCACAGGAAATTTTACAGACAGTATACACACATACACCTGAATGTAACTTCGAAATTGTATCACAGTATGACACGTAGTTTATGAGATTTGAGCACATAAACAGTAACATTTATGGAAAAATTACTTCTTTACTACTATTTGTATTCGCAACAGATTTTACAGGCATACAGCACTTATACAAATGAGTAAATACCTGAAAAGTTATACAATTGTACAACATAACTCAATAAATACGAGATCGTACGTATTTTATATATAATTTGTATTTTGATTACTATCTTTCTTTGTTTGGATACTGCACTTATAATTTTGTACATTATGCAATACAGCCTTATTTCTTATTTATTCTCTGATAAATATAGCATGTTTTTAGAAAAAAAAGCAGATGGACAGAGAGAGAAGGAAGAGAAGTACTAACTCATGGCAGGAATAAATAAATAAATAAATAAATACTCAGGCAAATACGGGTTTTCATCTAGTAAATATATAAAATAAAAGGATAACATGTGAAGCCAACGAAAACTAAAATTAAGTATTATCATTAGTTCCATCAGTAGTATTGAGGTATTTAGTTTTTGTTTAAATTAAGCCCGTGGGTTATTTAGTAATCTATAAATGCTCACATGTAACTTTAATAAAGTTGTACAGCTTGTTAACTTACTCATTCCACATGCTTTTAATAAAAATCATCAGTAAGTAACTTGTGTTAACCCTAAAAAAAGATCTAGCTGAACTTCTTATTTTGTGTGTTAGAGATAAGGATAATAATTGCTTTAAATGTTTGAAAAAGAACAGAAAATTGATTTGATAGAGTGCAGCTGGAATTAAAATTGAAACTGGCAGATTTTATAAGACAAGAAAGGAAACAATGTTGCCTAATAACCTATTGTAATATCATAAATTTTATGAAATGTGAGGAATTTCTGTGTATTGCGAAATACCCTCTCTAAGTCTCTATACTTTTATTGTACATGTCAGCTGTCTACTTCTAAATTTATACTCTGTGAACCACTGTGAAGTGCATGACAGATGATACCATCACAATGTGATACGTCACATTGTTCTTGATCTGTTCATGTAAGGAGCTTGGGAAATATGGTTGTTGAAATTCCTTTGTATGTGATATAGTTAATCTACTCTTGACATCATGATCCCTATGTGAGGAGGCTGTTATATAGTCCTAGAGTCAATAATTTCCTATGATATGCAAAGAGTCTGCCAGGTCAGTAGTCCTTTCAAGATTTTTGTATCTCTTTCCCACAAGTCAGACACACATGTGACCACGAGTTCTGCCCTCCTCTTTATATGTTCAGTATACCACATTAGTCCTATGTGGTGCAGGTTGTGTCATATTATTAAAATTCAATTACTAAAGAGACCAAAGCCTATCTGGTGGTGGAAGCCTATGAAATTAAAATAGATTTACGTTTGGGGTTCACAAAATGTTCAAATGTTTGTTAAGCTTAAGGGACTTAACTGTGGAGGCACAGTTCCTAAACTTACAAACTACTTCTGAACTATATTATACTAAAGATGGCACAAACATCCATGCCTGAGGGGGGAAGATTCGAACCCCCGACGGGGAACGACCCCGCGCATCGTAGCATAGCACTTCAATGTGCTTGGCCACTCCACCGCAGCTGGGGTTCACACTTATACATCTCCTAGTCAGATATTTACACATTTCACTGTATTAAGTAGTGTGTTCCATGTAATTCGTGTGATAAAAATTTGGTTGCTACATTTAATTTTAGTTTGAGTGCACTAGAACATGAAAAATAAAACAAAAATAATTAGTTATAATTGGAAGCTAACTAAAAAGAAGAAACTGATATATATGAAGATGTGAAGGAGGCAAATATGTTCAGAATGGAAATAAGAAAACAGACAGAAGATTTACACAGCTCAATAGAATGGGCTGTATACTTATGAGTGTAGTAAATATAAAATAACAGAAATATAGATGAATTTTGGTGCATTTTTTTAGCTCTTATTATTCATAATGCCTCTGCGAAGACAATTTCGTGTCTTGATCTGAATCGGTAGCGCTATTTATTTCATCTAATGGATAAAACACAAATAATGAAGGAGGTTAGTCTATATTCTTACATTGGAATTACAAACTTTTATCATTGTTATTCTTGCAATCTCATTAATTTCCATCACCAGTTTGCTATCTTCTTTGAAAATGTGTTTCACTGGACTTTGTTAAAAGTGCTTGCTTGAATGTGTTCTTCATTTTTTACAGGATGAACGAGAACGTATTGAGAAGATGGGTGGTTGTGTGATGTACTTTGGAACATGGAGGGTGAATGGTCAGCTTGCAGTCTCCAGAGCTATTGGTGAGAGAAAACATTACATAATATATTATTATACAGTTTGCTTTCATTATATTTTTGTATGAAAATGCTCTGTTTGCAGCTTTATAACAAAGAGAGTTTTCTCTGTTATTACTCTAGCCTCCGAACATTTTCTGATTTCGAATTTGAAAAATGAAATTACTAGCAGAAAAGGAACTGTTTCGATTGTTTCTGATTTGGAAAAAGTACAGTAAATTATCTCATTGGTATAAAAAAACAAAATTTGAACAGGCTTCAGAAAGCCCAACAGTGCCAGCTGATCACTGTTAGAGCCTTAGCTGAATAGCAACTTTGGATGTGGATATGTGCATGGAGCAGTGTTGGGTGTGTACACCGTTTTCCCTGGAGTTACTATTACTCAGTCAAGTAGAGACTCAGTTGGTATCACAAGGTTCACTGCACCCTGGTAAGTGAGCAACATGGCGACCCAGATGGTCAACCATCAGTCACCTGCAAGTGCTAAGCATTGATGATCTGATGGGAAATATAACACAGCTGTTGATATTTTCAGGATACAACATCTAACTTACTCAAAATACATTTTTACAAATTGTGATAAGAATATTATAGACGAAAAATTCCTAGCAGGAAAAATTGTATATAAAAAATAGACGAAGATTACTCACCAGGCGAAGGAGCACAGGTGATGATAGTAGCACAAATAACACACACACACACACACACACACACACACACACACACACACACACACACAAACGCTAGCTTTCGCAGCCTAGCTGCTTCGTCAGGCAGAAGGAAACCTCATCATTTCCTTTTCCCTCTCCTTTCCTTCTGCCTGACGAAGCAGCTAGGCTGCGGAAGCTAGCATTTGTACGTGTGTGTGTGTTATTTGTGCTACTATCACCACCTGTGCTCCTTCACCTGGTGAGTAATCTTCGTCTATTTTTTATATATAATTTTTACAAATTGTATTAGTTTTGGGTGTTGATACGATCAATTTTTTGTGGATACACCCTACATGAAGATGCCTGTGCTAGAAAAACAATTATTTAAAATTCAATAGTCTTTGTTCCAAAACTTATGGTAACGGGAATTGAAACAACTACATAACTCTGTCCAAAGTGAAGGAAGTGGTAAGTGCAAAGCAGCTGTAGATCACCTGCTAAACATGACATGTGGCTGCAGTGCTGTTCCCTGCAGCAGAAACCTCTGCTCCTCTGATGAGGACAGAGTTCTAGGTTATGCCCTACTGACTTGACTTGGCTGCTAGACCGTATTGCAGTGTTCCTGGTGGATGTGCACATATACAGGGTGTTCCAGGAGGAATCTATATTAAGAATAAAACTGTAAATGCAGGTCTGTCATTATACACTTCAATCTTGAAAACTGCTAGACAGATTTCTTGCAGTTTTCACAGGAAACTTGATCAACATATAGGCCCGATTTTTTTCAAAATCTGATCATTGAAAAAAGGTACTGTAATTTTAAGTGTTTTAAATAATTGGTTTGTCTGTCTGTTCATAAATTAGTCACCACTTATCTCCAAAAATACTCCAAGAATTTGAGTGGGGTTTTCACAGATAACTTGAGTGTATATTGCGGCAACATATAGACTTCATTTCATAAAAATTGGATCATAGGAAAAAAAAATGTGTTCTAAAGTTTTTATAAATGACCTTCATGTCTATTTGTTTCTTTGAACATGTGTATCTCCAATACTACCAGCCAAATTTTGACCGGATTTTCATAGAAAACGTAAGTTTATCGAGAGGTTAGATAAAGGCTTCACTTCATCAAAATATTACCAAAGAAAGTAAAGGAATCATAATTTAAACATTTGTCTGGGAGAAATCATGTATGCTAACTGTACAGGCTAACCTCCAAAATTTCATGGGCTTTCTCGTGTAAATGGAGGGCATATTGGAGTAACATATAAGCTTCATTTTATCAAAATCTGATCTGGGTAAGAAAGATTTTAGGCTTGTGCTACACTTATAAGTATGGTGTAGTACAGGGAAATCCCAATAGAGGCATTGTTAACTTTGTAGTGCGTCAAATAACTAACAGATGGCACTGCTGCAGTTTTATTTTATTTTATATTAATTTTTCATGCTTATAAATATGGTATAGTACAGTAAAGGACTAATAGAGGTACTGTTAGTTTTTTGGTGCAGGAAAGGAACATAGATTGCCCTGTTGTGTTCATTGCCTCAGAAACATAAGTACTTTGGTAAACATACTTCAAAGACAGAATTATGTGCTACAATCTTATCTCTATGAGTACAAATCAACATTGAATAGCGAATTGCGGATTTCGCTTTGTGTATTAGAAACATAATTACATTTCATTGTTGCTTTAGACAGGATTCATTTGTACTTAAAAAATAACAACATTCCTTCACTTTTATCAATTGGTTTCATTTACATAAGAACTTTTTTCATAGAAAATCAAATTTATGTAGTTTGCTCTTGCTTTGCTTAGACCTGGAAGAAAGCAAAATTAATAGCGCAGCGGTGTGAAATTTAACAACACATCGCAATGTGGGTGGTTGTAGTCCTCATTGCCATTTGTTGTGACCTCGTCACCTTTTGTTGAGTACTCATCCCGGTCTAGTTGGCAGGAAAGGTAACGGTGCAGGAATTGGTCAGCTAAAACATTTGTATAGAGATTAGTATTACAAGTTTTATTGACTAAAAATTACAATGATACTCGACTTTAGAACATGTTTCTGTTTCTTCTCCCTTCTTGCTTCTCGCGTCGTCGTCCGTATGATGCTATTTGCGCTGATACCTAGTGACTGCTTGGTTCGTTGCCGAGTTCTGACCTAGTAACTGGCTGAGTTCTGACTAGTAACTGACGGGCTGTCCAGACGTATGTCGGCCAAGATATAGCCCCAGGTAGAGGCCGCGCATCTTCGGTTAATCCCTCCAGAATGCGCGGAGCCTGCTTGTGATTGGCTTTCGGTCAGTCACTGCCTTCTCCATGATCGTTCCCTTATGTATGGCGTGTGGTGCTGACTTTACGCCACAACACCCTCTAATGCTAAGTTGATGATCCGTTGCTGTCACAGAAAGTGTCCCATCAATCTATCCCTTCTCTTAGACAGAATATGCCAGAAAATCCTTTTTCTCCCCAGTTCTGTTGAACACCTCTAATCTTCATCATTCATCTGTAGCACCATATTTCAGAAGCTTCTATCATGTTTTTGTCTGAACTCGTTTTTGTCCATGATTCACTCCCATACAATGATACACCCCAGACAAATGTTTTCAAAAAGTACTTCATAACATTTAAATTATTATTGGATGTTAACAAATTTTGCTTCTTCAGAAATGCTTTTTTACTCATAGCCACTTTGCAATATATATCTTCTTTACTTTGCCTATCAGAAGGTATTTTGCTACCCAAATAATAAAACTCATCAGATACTTTTCTTGACTCATTAACTAATCTAATTCTTCAGCATCATCTGATTTTCTGACACTACATTCCATTACCCTTGTTTTACACTTTTAAATGTTCATCTCATACCCTCCTTTCAAGACACTGTCCATTCCTTTCAATTGCTCTTCCAGTTCCTTTGTTGTCTCTGATAGAATTACTATGTCATTGGCAAACCGCAAAGTTTTTATTTCTTCTCCCTGAACTTTAATCCTCTCTTCAAATTTTTCGTTGCATTCCTTCACAGATTGAACAACATTGGGAGAGGCTACAACCCTGTCGTATTCCCTTCCCAACCCATACAAATATCTCTCTTTGCTTCCTGTATTTTATCCATGTGCCTTTAGAATTTGAAAGGGTGTACTCCAGTCAACTTTGTCAAAAGCTTTTTCCAGATCTCCAAATGCTAAAACGAAGGTTTGCCTTTCCTTAACCTATCTTCTAAGATAAGTTGTAATGTGTGTATTGCCTCCCATGTTCTTACATTTTTCCTAAATCTAAACTGATCTTCCCCAAGCTCAGATTCCACTTGTCTTTCCATTTGTCTGTAAATAATTCTTGTTAGTATTTTGCAGCCCTGAATGATAAAACTGATAGTTCTTTATTTTTCGCATATGTCTGCACTTGCTTTCATTGGAATTGGACTTATTATTTTCTTGAATTTGGAGGATCACTGGTGGATTTACTATTGGGCTGAATAGGCTGGAGGCTAGAACAGCAAATTTTAGAAGCGGAAAATTTGGTGCCAAAATTCTTAAACTGTAAGTAATTGTAACAAAAGAAATTTACCAAATGTACATTATTGTCATTACAGTCGACATGGTCGATTGGAGAGTGTCCGCAACTGCACTATGTTATTTTAAATGTGTTTATTTCTGTCAACAGTTGCAATAAAATTGTTTAATAACATGTTTCGATCACTTGGATCATCTTCAGATCTTAATAGTTGCGTCCGCAACTCGTCTGGCTGAGTACTAATTTAGTACCAATTAGTACTCAGCCAGACAAGTTGTGGACACAACTATAAGATCTGAAGATGATCCAAGTGATCGAAACATGTTATTAAACAATTTTATTGCAACTGTTGATGGAAATAAACACATTTAAAATTAAAAAGTACATTATTGTGTATGAAGTATTCAGGTGTACCTTACCCCCACATTATTAGTAACATATGACTGTGCTTTTATTAGCTCAGAAATATACACATAAACTATTTTTTGTGGAATCATAACCAAATGGATTGTAAAAATAATCTAGGAAGTGACACTCGATCCCCTAGATCACTGTCATACTAATTACAGAGAAAAGGTGGTATATAATTAGGACAATAGTGTACAAAGCAAAAGCTACAATTTCATTAACAGAAAATTATAATCAATGTGATTGTGTAATAGGGTACTGAATTGTAGAAGTCGGTAGAGCAGCAAAATTTGAATAGCCTGGTGGAGGCAGATGTAAAAAAAACTGCCACTGTGGAGTGTATTTCCTTTGCCTCAAACATCTTGCATACCCGGTGGAACAAGTTTTTCATGACTGACTCTCACAACAATATCAACAGTTCAGATGGAATATAATATATAATTAAAATATGACAGTTTAGATCGCAAGTTGCAGAGCTTTTTATTGGCAACCGGTTTCAGTCCTACAGGACTATCATTAGGCCTTTGACACATTGTTGGTGGACGGTGGCAGTGGCTGGAGCAGTTGACACCTGCAACTTCCCATCTAGACTGTCATATTTTAATTATTTATTATTTTAAGATCACTGTTCCGTTAATGATTTAAAAATTACGGAATATAATATACTCCAGAGCCTTGTTTCGACTCATCTTTCAGTGCTTTGTCAAATTCTTCTCACAATATTGTATCTACTGTCTCATCTTCCTCTACTTCCTCTTTCATTTCTAGAATACTGCCTTCAAATTCATTTTCTTTGTGTAGGTCCTCTATATTCCTTCCACCTTTTCCTTCTTTGCTTAGTAGGAGTTTCCCACCTGAGCTGTTGATATTAATGCAGGAGCTTTCCTTGTCTCCATACATCTCTCTTATTTTCCTGTAGGTGATATCTACCGTTCCCCTAGTTGTACATTCTTCTACCATCTTCCATTTGTCCACTTAACTGCCCCTGCTTAGTCAGTCTGCACTTCCTGTCAACCTCATTTCTCAGCCATCTGTTCTCCCTTTTGCCTGCTTCAATTGCTGCATTTTTATATGTTTTTCTTTCATCAGTTACGTTCAGTATCTCCTGTTTTTTCCAGGGATTTTATTAGGCCTTGTCCTTCTGTCTCTCTCTCTCAGAGCTACCCATTCTACTTCTACTGTATTACTTTCCCCGTTTCGTTCAATTCTTGCTTAATGCTTTCTCTGAAACTCTCAACCACCTCTGGTTCCTTCAGTTAGTCCAGGTTCCATCTCCTTAATTTTCTACCTTTTTGCAGTCTCTTAAATTTTAAACTACAGTTCATAACCAATAAGTTATGGTCAGAGTCTATATCTTCCCCTGGATGTGTCTTACAGTTTAAAACAGGTTTCTGAACACATGTCTTACCATTATCAAGTCTGTCTGGTACCTTCCAGTGTCTCCTGGTCTCTTCCACATACACAACCTTTTCTCATGATGATTAAACCCAGTGTTTTTGATGATTAAATTTTGCTCTGCACAAAATTCTACCTGGCGATTGTGTCTTTTATTCCTTTTTCCCCAGTCCATATTTACTTACGATATTTCTTTCTCTTCTCTTTTCTACTACAGAGTTGCAGTCCTCCACCACAGTCAAGTTTTCCTCTCTTTTAACTGCGTAAATAACTTTTATCTCCTGATACATTTCTTTGATATCCTCATCATCATCAGTGCTAGTTGGCATATTAACTTGTACAACTGTTAATGTGATTGGAAAACATTGTTTTCTTTTGGAAGGCAGCAAACTGGTATAATGTTTTAATATGAAAATATCAGTCTAGTTCATAAAAAGTTCATACGCTTTACTTTATAATAAGGTGACCGATTTTTGTCTTATACTAAGATCATGCTCAAACCCGTTCATATCAAGTTGTTGCGAGACAAATCAATCTGAGTGCTACGATAATGTGTTCGCTATTCTGTTCATAGGAAATTACCCGCATTTCTATTTTCTTATTCATTATCAGACCTACTCCTGCGTTACTACCAACATATTTTGTATTTATAACCCTGACCAGAAATCATATTCATACTGCCACCAAACTTCACTAATCCCCCCCCCCTCCCCAATATCTAACTTTGCCCTATCAGTTTCTCTTTTCAAATTTTCTAATGTACCTACTCAATTAACGATAGAAGATTCTCCGGTCCATAGAATGCCTGTTTTGTTTTTCTTGATGATGACATCCTCCTGAGTGGTCCCCATCCGGAGATCCGAACTGGGCACTGTTTTACCCAAGAAGACACCTTCATCATATATTCATACTCTAGAGCTGTGTGCCTTCATAACAACTATGATTTCCTTGTTTTCAGCCATTTGTAGTAGCTTCATGTCAAAGCCACATTACCTGATGTTACAACAGCTCAGTCAATCATTCAGACTGTTGCCCATGCAACTTCTGAAAGGCTGCTGCCCCTATTCAGGAATCACAAATTTGTTTGTCCTCTCTACAGATACTCACCTACAGTACGGCATTCTGTATTGTTGAGGCACACAAGCCACCCCACCTCAGCATTGTATGTAGTTCCTGATGGTAGGGTCATAAAGACAAGTGTCAATTAAAATTGTATCTTTCAATAAATTACATTTATAGAATTAAAAACATACTACTACACACATCCAATTTCATGTACTCCATTGCATATTCTAATTACAAGAGACTAAGTTTAAGATGTGTCTCCATTCTGTGAGAGTTGGACCTAGTCACATGGCAGCTCCCACACTTTCTAACAGGTCGTTGCATTTACCCCTGGTCTTTGGTTCATCAGTTCAGCGCTTGTTCAGAAGCAAGATAAATGAATTCCTGAGTATGGAAGGTAAAATCTCAACTCTAAACATTCATGGCTTCTTGAGATTCACATTAAGACTGACAATCATTGTGTACACTGGTGGACAACTAAGCACCAGTTTGGAAAGAAAAAATAAATAAATAAATATATTGTAAATTGTGAAGTTTTACTAATGGAGATGGAGTTACCTATTGCCTTTCCTCTCAGACAGGAAGTTACACTCACCTGCTGATCTGCTGTCCTTGGACTGTTAAGGTGTCGGACTTCTTCTCTTGGCATGTGTTTCGTCGCCTTATTTAAGATTCATTAATTGAAAAAAGGACAATAGGAAAGTTACAGAACAAATAGGCAGAATTGTGGTGAAATCTGTATTCATAAAGATATGACGAATTTGAGGTAGCCCTGTTGCATGTTTAATATTATTTAACAAATAAGACCATTTTGCCACAAAACCACCTTGCTGTAGGTCAAGGAATTACTAACAATAGTCAAGAAATTTGCAGTCCGTAGAGAGAGCAGAGAGTGGTTGAATCAGAGACAATGTTGCTCTGCCATGAAGTTGTAATACTAAAAATAGAGCAAGGGCCAAACGGCCAAGCTTACCTCACTATAAATTGAATGGTAAGTGTACCGGATGCTTCCACTCGCCCATCATTGTAACAGATGCGGATGGTCCTCAAAGCCACACTTTCCTAATAAGGCGGTAACTTCCGTCCTAGGCTGTCTGTGAGGTGGATACTTCGATGCTCTGCAACTGAATGGCGGTGCTTATGGCACCGCAGGGTGCTTCCGCTGTTCAAAAGTAGTCCCTGTTGCCAACCTTACAAGTAGGGGAGAGAAACCGTTGGGAAACTTAGCACTTGCGGGCCCCACTGTGTCTTGGTCACTCAGGATGGGACACCTGTTTGGAGTGAAGGACAAGGCTGGTATGCCTCCACCACAGCGTCACTTCTGGTTGCTTTTAAATTTAACGGCTACGGGAAATTCTCAATTTTGTGGAATTTCTACATTAACCAAACGGGTAATATAGAAATTACTCTGTCCCATTCAATTGTCCTCTAAGTAAGCAATAATTCTGTGATGCTCCTTGGTTGGTGAAAATTAATAAACCATCCTAAATTAATTGATTTAATTTTGCTACTTTGTAATTAAGGACCCTTCCAGTCTGTTATTGGTATCTGGGAGTTCGTAATTTTACTGGCAACTCGAATCCGTGGTTGGAATAAAATTTTTAATATTATTTTGCTCTGATTTCTTTCTTGCGGCTGTGCATTGTATGCACTCTTGGATTAGTTGGTTTTCAGAAAGTTCTTCATATAGGGCAGCCACACCTGTGCAGATCCATTATGCAAAGTGAATTAACTGTGTAATAGTTGCTGATTTCAGTAAATGTGCAGCATATTCAATTTACATAATTACTTAGATTTGATTCAAGTCTTTCATACCAGTCTTCTTGCTGCAGTCTTCAATATATAGAAGGTACTTGAGTATTTTTGTGCATTAGACCATATCCGCATCATACTTAACAAGTAATAACTCAGCTGCAATCATTGCACAGTGTTTTACATTGGATTGACAACAACCAGCTGTCCATCAGGATGAATGGCCACTGTCAAACTGTAGCAAAAAAGCAAGATGGACCACCGTGACTACCCAGGCTGTATGGATCCTCCCCTCCACCACCATCTCTTCTGAATTGTGTAGATTGGAGTTGTCCCTTCAACACATTCTGTGGTCCCACAACGACCCTAACCTCAGCCTAAGATAACTTTCCATCCCTACACGGTATGCCTAACATACTCTCTCCCTTCATTATCCTGTATCTCCCCAGTTCTTGTCTTCCTTCCAAATGTCACCCCTTACAATGTCCCTTAGTTAATTATTTTTATATTTTTTACATTATTATTTTAATCATTTCAATTCCTCCTCCCTCCGCACACATCCCTACACCTCCCTTTTATCCTTTCTTGCCACTTCCCTTCATTACATTCAGTGCTGCATCTCAAATTCCCAACTATCATAGCCTTTACAATTCATCATTAAATCCAAAACTTTCCATCCACACCCTTAACTGGCATTCTTCCCCGTCCACTCCCCTCCTCACTACCTGTCAAGATGTTTCCAGTGCTGGTGATGTGTTTGTATAGTTGTCTGAGTGATTGTGTGAATGTGTGTGTTTCTTTTTCTTATGAAGGCCATGGCTGAAAATTTAGTTGTGCAAATGTGATTGTCTATTTTACATGCCTGTCAGTGGCTCAGCTGATGTCTTTACAGTGGGTTGTTATATCTCTTCCTTTATTGACATACCTATCAGATTTTCCATTGTTAAGTTTTAACAAGTAATAATTCATGTCCATCAATTTTCTTGCTTTCTTAGTGCCCTGACTGATGTATTTGTTAAGCTACACCATTGTACACTACCTGAAATTTTCATACAAATTAAACTGCTACTTGATAACTACTAGTTAACACCACAATGTAATGCAACAATTTAAAGCACCCATAAATTAACATCACAGGGCAGAATCAAACAATGGAAGTTCCAGGAAGGATTCAACAATATTTTCATGAAGGAAAGGTTGCCTACTCACCACAGAGATGTCCGATGAGTCGGGGAAAGGCACAAATAACAGAAAACAGCTTGATAGCTTTTGGCCGTTAAGGCCTTTGTCACTCAGAGAAAGAGTGAGAGACACTCACTGTACACACACTCACACAAACATGACTGCCGACACTGGCTGCTGTGGCTGCAACAAACCAGCTGTCCATCAGGATGAATGGCTACTGTCAAACCGTGGCAAAAAGCAAACTGGACCACATTGTGGCATAGCATGTGGCTGAACACAACAGTCCCAATTTCAATGACTGCTTTGGTACCCAGGCCGTCTGGATCCTCACCTCCACCACAGCGGCCGGAGATGGCGGTCATGTTTGTATGAGTGTGTGTATGTGTGTGTGTCTCTCTCTCTCTTTCTCCGACCGACGATGGCCTTACTGGCCAAAAGCTATCAAGTTGTTTTTAATTGGAGAGCAGCTAACATTTCTATCTGAGAAAACGAGGGTAGCACCAAACACAGTTATTGGCCCTGGGTGGTTTTAGTGGTATCAGTAACTTCATTCAGGGGCGTAGAGGAGCAGATTGACTATGGGATGCAGAATTGGAATTCCACAGTCTGTTTCCAAAAGTAACAGATGTCAGAGTGAATGCCTGATTAAGTGATTTGGGAAAAGGAAAATAAGGATGGTTACAGCATAAATAATGTACTGTCAGCAACATGATCATTGAATATGGTAAGTGATGTGTAAGCTCAGTGCTGCAGTGTTAGGTTTCTCTGTGTGCACTCCACAATTTTTTGATTGGTAAGTGAGGGGCCAGGACAAATGGAAAAAGCAAGATCCACATTACACATGGACTGGTGTGGCCAGAGGAGTGGTATGGGTGGCCCTAATGCCTCTTTGATCTAAGAATCTATCTTGCTGTAGTAGCTTTCTCTTCTGAAAACTAGTTGGGGAAAAAAAACAAAAAAAAAATCCACTGGCGTGTTTTATGTCACACATTAGGATTTCGTGTATTTTTTTTAATTATTATTATTTTTTGCAAACATTTCCGACAAACATAAAAACAATTATGGACAATAAGATTGACTCTGCTATTGTGATAGTATCAATGCACACAACATGTAATATTCTCTCTGAGCGTATTTTCACAAAAAGCCAAAATTATTTGATATTTGAATTTAGCTTTGACAAACATACACTTTTTTTAAAAACTTTTACCTCCTTAAACTATTTTTCTAATATCTCTTCCATATTTTCATTATCTTTTGCTGTTAAAATATTATTACCTGTCCCTTTGTGGTAGTTTGTTTCCTTTTTCAAGTTTATTTTGTTTGACTGTGTTGGTTTACTTAAAATCAACTGACAGAGTGAAATTGCTGTTATTTTTGTAAATACCTCTGATATGGTGTTGGTTCTGGAAATAAAATTATAAAACAAAGTTGTTGAAAATTTTCTCCTCTACAAATACATTTATTCCATTTTCCTCTCAGATGAACGGTTTGCATTTAAATTTCCTGCTGACAAAAGGCCATCACAAATGGCCTATTTTTAGTGTTACTGACATACTTTTTGCCCAAAACATTTGAAAAAGGGAGGTTCTGGTCAATGGCAGCCAACAATTACGTCTGTAAAATTTAGTGCCAATCGGTTGAATGGTGCGACCTAAAACGTGGGAACACGTTTCAGATAGACAGTGTCAAATCACCTTTATTTTTGAAAATATTTCTGAAATGATAAGAGATATTGGAGGCAGGGGTGGGAGGAGGACATAAGAGAGCGAAGTTTTAGAGAATTTTTTCCTCTAAAATTCATTTATTCAATTTTTGCGTCAGATGAGCGGTTAAGCCGTTATTTTCATTTAAATTTCGAGCTGTCAAAAGGTCGATTGCAAAGGCCCACTTTTAGTGTTACTACCGTAACCTAAAGTGGGCCAGTACTGACATGACATATTTCTTGCAGAATCCCGATTTAGTTTTACACAGAGTAGTCTAAGATATTAGCTCTTAACTTACCTTGCATTCATCTCAAATCTTTGCCCCAGTGAGACTGGAAACAAGCACAGGTGAATCCTGTTTTACAAGCTAGGCAAAAGAATGAACCTGCAGAATTACAGTTCAGTATCATTAAGGTCAGTTTGTTGAGAATCCTCGAATATACTCTTAGTTTGAATATCGTAAATTTCCTTGAGGTGGAAAGCTTCTGTGCATGCATCGGCATGACATTAGAAATCGTCACTCATACAAAATTCCACTTGCCCTTTTCTCACATATATCTTGCAATTCACAGATGAAGGACAACAAGCATAACACTTGTTCTTTCCTCCTGGAAGGTATTTGACACGGTGCTGCACTTCAGATTGCTAATGAAAGTATCGCATGTGGAATGGGTTCTCAGATATTTGTTTGTCTCAAAGACAATTGAAGCCAGTATGTTATGCTAAACAGTGAGTGTTCATCTGAGACAAGGGTATTATCAGGAGAGCCACATGAAAGTGCAGTAGGACTGGGCGGGTATTAACATGGCAGCTGTTTGCTGCTGATGTGGTGAACGATAGATTACAACAAGACTTAGACGAAATGGTGTAGTGAATAGCAGCTAGCTCTAAATGTAAAGTGATGCAGATGAGTAGGAAGAACAATCCCTTTTTGTTAAAACAGTTTTAGTAGTGTGCAGCTTGAGACAGTTATTTGACTAAATATCTAGGCATAACATTGCAGAGTGATATGAAATGGAATGATAATGTAAGGTGAGTTGTCAGAAAGTGGATGCTCGACTTAAGTTTATTTGGAGAATTTTATTTAGGAAGACGTGTTTCATATGTAAAGAAGATCACCTATGGGACACTTTTGTGATTCATTCTAGACTACTGCTCAAGTGCTTGGCACCCCAAACAGATTATTTTATAGGAAGATATGATAGCATTTCAGAGGTGGGCTGCTAGATTTGTACTGGTAGAGACTGAGATGCTTCGAAAACTTAAATGTGAATCCCTGGAGGGAAGACAATGTTCTTTCTGAGAATTTAGAGGGCCAGCCTTTGAAGCTTACTGCCAAATGATGTTACTGTCTCACCTTGCATTGCACTTGAGGATAATGAGGATAAGACAACCTAAGGTGTCTACTGAGACATACAAGCAATCATTCCTCCCCCTCCAATCTATTTGGGAGAGGTACAGGAAAGGAAATGACTAATGTTGGTAAGAGAGACCCTCTGCCATGCATCATACCTTAATTTGTAAAATAAGTATGTAGATGAAGGTATGGAATGGAAGAACCACTAGAAGCTGATCTTTAGGAACATCAGTTGGAAGATACCGAGCAGTCCGGATACTAAAATATACATTGTAGAAGCTTGTCAAAGACTAACATACATTTATAGCTTTTGGAAAAAACTTTTTGACACTGTTGATTCATATACACTCTTTGTAACGCAGCTATAGGAATTGGAGGGCATGAAAGGGGAGTGATGGTTGGGAATGGAGTAAGACATGGTTATATCCGTTCCCAATGTTATTCAACCTACACATTGAGCAAGTTGTGAAGTAAGGTAGGAAAAACTGGAATTGGAATTAAAGTTTAGCATGAAGAAATAAAAACCGTTCGGTTTGCTGATGAAATTGTTATTCCGTCGAAGACAGCAAAGGACCTGGAAGAGCAGTTGAATGGAATGGGCTTTGTCTCGAAAGGAGGGTATAAGATGAACTGTAATTAATTAACAAGAGCGAATGTAGTCGAATTAAAAGACACAATGTTTAGGGAATTAGATTAGAAACGAAACAATATTTATTATTAAAGGTGGTAGATGATGTTTGTTATTTGGGCGGTGAAATAAATTATGAAGTAACAAGGATATAGAGTATAGTATGGCAATGGCAACAAAAGCGCTTCTGAAGTAAAGAAATTTGCTAACGTGAAATATAACTTCGAGTGTTTGAAAGTCTTTAGTAACGACATTTAGCTGTAATGACCCATGTATGGAAGAAAATCATGAACGACCAACAGCTCAGACAAGAAGAGAAGAATATGTTTTGAAATGTGGTGCTACAAAAGATTGCGTAAGATTAGATGAGTAGATTGCATAAGTAATGAGGCTGTACAATACTGAGTAAAACTGAGAAGAAACACCAAGGAGTGATCTGTTCAGTATTGAAACGAAGTGGGAGGGGAGGAGGATAAAAATTGCGGAGGAAGCTCGGAATATGAATTCAGCAAGCAGATTCAAATGGATGCTGGTTGCCGTTATTTGGAAATGAAAAGGCTCGCACGGGATAGAGAACTGAAAACAACAAAAACACTTCTGTGGACCTTTGGCTCTTGGGTATCGCGGTAGGTGTTAACATGTGACCATGTTAGCACTGTGTGTGAAACGCTACGCGATCTTCATGTTTTAGAAGAAGTTGCTAGCATATGAACGCAGTTCAGTCCTTCCAACAAGGGCTAGGGCAGAATTTGCAACGCGGCCGTGGCAGGGAGTATGTCCCGAGGTTTCACACCTCTCCCCTTCAGAATAGACAGATGATAGGATCACGGAAGTTACTAGCCGGCAAACGGTGGGAATGTGAGATAATTGCGGTCTCTTCTTCTTTCACACAGATAAGCCAGCTGCGCGGAGGTCAGAAGGAAAGAGAACGGTCGGTGACTGTGTGACACAGAAAATTCTTGTTGGGAAGATATTAACGTAGAACGGCCGTCCGCAGTCTGATGACGAGCTCATGCTTCCTGTTGTGCTAATGTGTTTCGTGGGGAAATGCACTTCTCAGGCTGCAAGCGACAGCTTCTGAAGTAGTCTCTGCAGCCTTTCTAAAAGGTATGCTAATGTTGGTAGGCACGGGGTTGGTAATTGTACTCCGTTAAAAGTGGTCTTGGGAGGGAGGGTATTCTGCTTGCCATTTATCTCAAAAGGCACTGCCAGTTGGTGGTATACTACACAGCTCACAACAATTTGGGGATCACGTGAGATACTATACACAGTATACATTTGGTATTTTATTCGGATTTTGGTTATAATTGTAATTTGAGTGTGATACAGCGCGATATTCTGTTATCTCAACTTCTTGAGTTTTACATGGCGTTTATTTAGAACAAGGCACCATGGGTGTATCATAATAGTGAAAAAGTGATCCTCGTTGTCCTCTAATATTGTGAGTGATCACCTCGGACGATCAGGACAGTTGAAAACTTGAGTAGCAAGGACAGTATGAGGTTATCAATAATCTTTTGAGGGATATTTGATCATTCTTCCATGTGTGCAATATCTAGCTCTGCAACTGTTGTGGGAGATGCAGTTCTGGCTGCAGTGCGTCTGTCAAGTGCATTTTAGACATGTTCAGTGTGGTTTAAGTCAGGTGAAAAAGATGACCGCGCCATTCGTTCAGTCCCCACAGCTTCAAGCATGTTGTCCACCAGTGGAGCTATGTGGGAACGAGCGTTATCGTCCACGGGAAGGAACCCTCTCTTTCTTATTCCATGGAGCAGTCCAAACCCCATACAGAACGACATAGAGGTCGGTACGTCCGCCAATACTGATTTCTGACCGGCCGCGGTGGCCGAGCTGTCTGCGGCGCGCCAGTCACGGTCTGCACGGCCACTCACGGTCTGCACGGCCACTACGGTCGGGGGTTCGAATCTCCCCTCGGGCATGGATATTTGTGCCGTCCTTAATATCAGCTAGTTCATAAGTAGTTTGTAAGTTAAGTCCCATAAGCTCTATAAACATTTGAACTGATTTCTGCCCATACCCCTCGTCCGCATGAGGAGGGTTGTTCGAGTGCCTCGTTCTCTCCAATGAGAGAACGACGATTGTCCAGCTGAACACAAAATCTTGACTCATCTGTGAACAGAACCCGACGCCAATTCTGTTGTTCCTCCACCCAGTTGCTGCTGGCTAAACAGTGTCGTGATTTTAATGGGGCGTACGCCATAGGCAGCCGTGCGTAGAAGCCACATTTCCGAAGGCGATTTCGGACTGTTTGTGCTGATGTTACCCATGGAAGATCTTGGCCTTGCTTTCTTTTAACGGTTCCAGTTGTCTGAAATTGCTTCCAGGTTCTAGAAGTTACCCTCTGTGTCCGTCCCGCTTGCAACATGCCTATGGCTCTCCATGCCATAGGTTCGGGTAAGTCACGCTGTTGTTGCATTGCAGTACCTGCTACTACACTATCTGAACCCAACTGCTTGTTTAATTAGTCTGGTAAATACAAGTCGACACCAACCCGCTCTGCAGCAGCTTTCTGTTATTACCACTATCTCGGTTGCCGTAATGATGTCATTTTCACTCCTTAGAACCGACAAAAAAGGCGTCAAACCATTTTAGTTCAATCGGCCGGAGACAGTACTTCAGAACCTAGATATCTCAAGTGATCCGCTAATTGGCATGACCAGTATAGTTTATGTATATATAAACAAACGCAGCCTGGATGTATCTGCACGCACTATCGAGACACGTTTAAAGAGCGCGCGCGAGTACAGCCTTGTGGAACATCATGTGACGTCGCTGGGTACTGGGTAGCTAGAGTGGGGACTTGCTTGCTCGGTCATGAGCTGGTATTTCCAGCGGTCTATAAAGATATATTCTGTCTATAAACTGATGACCGAGCAGGCGGGTCCCCACTCAGTCGCTGGTATAGCAGCTTGCTGTAGATGCGCGTTAAGTTGCCTTGTGGTGTCGGCGACTATCACATCTAAATTCGGATATGTCCCAAAGAACAGACACAACGAACACTTGTAGCTAATATGAATTACAATCAAAGATGTCAGAGTCGTTTTAGCTGCATTTTGTAGACGTTGAATGAAATCCAGTGCAGAGTTTGAGAAATTGTGCCGATGCGGGGATAAAAACCGGGTCTTCTACTTAGTAGGCAAATGCTCTATCCACTAAGCCACTTGGACACGGTGGTTATCGCATCAGAAGGAACTACCCCGCACGATCTCGACCAGACACAAATTCTCGACTTACATTCTATACTAGCCGCGGTGGAGTGGCCGATCATTCAAAGACGTGTTGCTGCGGAAGGTGTCGCTGCTTGCCGTCGGAGGTTCGTATCCTCCCTCAGGCATGGGTGTATTTGTTGTCCTTAGCATAAGTTAAAGTAGTTCGTAATCCTGGGGACTGATAACCAGAGTAGTTAAGTCCCATAGATTTACAAACATTTGAACATCCTATACTATTTCTGTAGTATCGTTTGCCGATTATTCTCGTTTTAGTTGGGACCATGTGTATGTAATTCGTCTGGTTGAGTAAACACAAGTCACCACCAACCGCGATTAAGCGAGTATAATGGGCAAAGTACATTCCGAAAGTAGTGTAGTATGTAAGTCGAGTAGGGTAGACTGGGTACGGTTGTGACAATTTTCATTTGATTCCCTATATTGTTGTTACTATGCGAGTTAGATGGAGTAAAAATGTTTTTTTACAGTAGTGTTCATTTGTCTAAATGAAAATATTAAAATTTTGTCGCTAGTTACAATGGTTATCTCATAGGAGCAAATTAAAAAAAGTCACAACCGACCACACCCCAGGGGCAGTTGTGACAATGCCTGGGGTCGGTAGTGACACGTTAAATATTGCATCAAAATAATATAAAATCAGTTTGATTGCAACTAATATCTAACATAATCTTCTTTTGTAAAAATTTAACTTTTATGCAACAAAATAAATATAATCTTGGAACACTTTAATAGCTTGTAATTAATAAGGAACTCGAGCAGGCCGCGGTAGAGTAACCGAGCGGTCTAAAGCGTTTCGCTGCGGAGCGCGCGGTTGCTCGCCGTGGAGGTTCGAGTCCTCCCTGGGGCATGGGTGTGTGTGTTTGTCCTTAGATTAGTTTACCTAGGTTTAAGTAGTTTGTAAGCTACGGACTGATGACCACGCAGTTTGGTCCGATAGATTTACAAACATTTGAACATTTTGAACTCGAACATCTATAGCTGTTATTATAACAGTCATCATATTACAATCAGCAAAAGAATTTAACTAAAATATCAAACTATACAATATAACAAGTGTGTTAAAATACAAAACAAATAGGCATTATAAAAACCAGTGAAACAAAAATCTTAAAATGTCTTATTCAAGGAAAATCTAAGCATTTGTATAAATATGATCGCAAGAAAACAAAGACTAGTAGAAATATAAGATTAATTCTTAGTTCTAAAAGTGCAAAAGTACGACACTGAGATCTAGTCTGACTCATCACAATTATGACCAATGTGATACCTACTGCCACCTGCGCACTCCAAGTGGGACCAGAGTTCACATTTTCCTTGACATTTTATCCATTTTTCGCCAGGCCTGCTTTCTGAATACGGGCCTAAGCAAACCAGACAGAAATAATCTTCGTCATCCGATGACGCTGGTGGTATCTTCATTTTGTTTGCTTTGTTTTTTCCTTTATTTATTCCTCTTGATTCAGTAAGATGTTTCTTTACCTGCTGAGCCTTCAATCGTTTTTCTTTTTCGTCATATTCTTGCCTGACTGCCTGTTTTTCAGGCGTGTCTGTATAAATGGTTGACTTTTTAGTTCTGGAACCTCTTGTGTTTCTTTGCGGTGCCTTAGGAAAAGGCCGAACAATTTCAGGCGAGAAAACAGGTGGAGTGGCTGAGAATGACGCAGTTAGCTCAATAGGCCTACTACTTGAACTTGGGATTGAAGATTCGCATAATAAAGAAGCTGAAAGTGGCTCCAATTCATCGTTGCGTTCAGGATTGTTCTCTCCAGAGTCAGGTCTTTCTGTTTCAGACGATGGTGAAAAGCCAAATTCTTGTGTTAAAAACTGTGGCATTTCATCCAGCATTGTTTATCCCAGTCTCAAGGTTCGGTGTGTGCATTTCAAGAGATGGCGTTGCACAAGTGTTCTTTTCTGTGTCACGGTTTTCTCTGTCCGTAACAAAGGAAGGTGCAAAGTCAGTTTCTTGAAATACATTACGCCTATAGGGGTGAATACCAGTTTTGCAAAAACCAGCCTGAATGTTTGATTGTGTGAAAGCCAGAGGCATAACAGTTTTGATAATACCTGGTATATCGTCGATTGTCATTGTTTTTCCAGGGTGACTCCGCATCCAGCCACCACAAGCAGTATTTATAGCTTTCTTGAAGGGTCCGAACACAGATCTATCCAAAGGTTGAAGTTTGTGCGAACAGTGTGGAGGAAATGAAAGCAACGTGATTCCATTTTCTTTACAAATGTTTATCCAGCAATAGCAACACTTTATGCGTTTGAGAAGCATTAGAGAATTTCTTAAAATGTTGGAGAAATTCCAAGAACGATTCATTTTGCATCCATCCTGAAGGATTTGCAGTCCCAATTGATCCTACAGGCCCATCCCGTTAGGGATCGTGATAACGAACCCGTGGAAATATAAATAGAGGAGGCATAGTATTCCCCAAGGCATTTACTGCAAAAGCAACTGTGACTAATGTGCCTCGCTCAGCTGAAGTAAGAGCTCCCACTTGGCATGTCCCACGTCTTGCTACTACCTTGTAAGGTTTTTGGACAGTAGTGATGCCTGTTTCGTCAACACTGTATATATACTGTGGTTCATATTTCTGTCTGTCCATAACAGTTTGCAAATTGTCATAAAAAGCTTTAACATCTGTTTTATTAAAGCTCGTTGCTCGTAAAAGGCTAGTTGCTTGAGCTACGCGAACAGAGTGAAGGATTTCTATTCATGAATGAACGAAACCATTCCTCGCTAGCCATCTCATTCTCGAGCCAAGTAGCAGGTCGCTTCAGATTGTATTTAGTATTAAGTTCGAAAGCTAGCTTCCGCACCTCTTTCGGAGAAAGGCCAAAATATATTTCTGCTCATCGTGTTATATAAAGTGCCAACTGCTGTTCCTGCTCCTCAGAGAGCACTTTATTATGTGCGACATATCCCATGCTGACGCTGTCTTCATTCTGGCCTGCAGTGACTCCATCGCGTTTACGAATGTATCGTAGCAAAGACATGCGATTAACTTCGTGCATTTCTGCGGCTCTGCGTATAGAACTCCCGTTTTTCACTTCTTTATAAGTGTCTTCATATTTTGTAATGCCTCACTGCCCTCTGTCAGTCTTCCTCAACCTCTTCTTGGGCATCAAGAAAAAAAATTAATATCTTCGTGTCACAACGGTACCCAGAAAATATGTCACAACTGTACGCTTAAAACATGTCACAACCGTACCCAGAAAATATGTCACAGCCGTACCCAACGCACGCCTCCACAAGAAAAACATCGCAATGGCAATACAAAATTTTCTAGGTCCAAAGTAATCACTGATATTAAACTACTAATGTTTAACGATTAATGAGAAGAAACTTTCATTACTTTATCAGCACACATATAGCAACAATCATTCAAAGAAATGGAATCAGGAAACTAACTTTTGACTGTTGAAAAGTAATGTAGACAGCTGCTAGCGTTATTGTCGCACGACGGCTGACGCTATACTTTGACACAAGTCCAGACAGGCACGCCGCTTTTGTGACCATTCTCCACGTAATTCTTTTTTGTTTGGCTAATATGGCGACTGTCACAACCGTACCCAGTCTACCCTATTTGTGTCTGAGAGCGTGCCGCGGTAGTTCCTTCTGATGAGATACCCACCGATCTAAGTGGCTTAGTGGACAGCGCATCTGCCTAGGAGGGTTTGGATGGGTTGGTTGTTTGGTTGGGATAGGGGGACTAAACTGCTAGCGTTATCAGTCTCTGGTGGAGAGGGGAAGGAGTGAGGATGGGAAAGGAGGGGAGGGGGAAAGGAAATGCAGTCCGGAAAGTAAAGAAGGAATACTGCATTTGCTCGGGGCCCCGTGCTCTCCACGCACGAACTCATGAAAGAACCGTGAGCCCCCTGGAGGGGTCTGCCTAGGAAGTAGAACACACTTTTTCTATCCTCGTCTGGGCACAATTTCTCAACCGCTTCATTAGATTTCATTCAATTTCCACAAAAACAGCTAAAATGTCTCTGATGTCTGTAACTAATATATCGTACACCAACCGCCTTACACTTTGCGAATGGTACCTCCGCGATTATATCAGCAATACGACGTTTACGAGGACATCTGGATTTACCTGTGGTCGCTTCTGTAAATTCTGCCGTTGATGTTTTAGTCTTTATATGTGTACTGTGTGTAACTTAATCAGTTCAAATGTATGTTAAGCTTATGGGACTTAACAATGGGATCATCAGTCCCTAAACTTACAAACTACTTATGAACTAACGAACTAGGACGGCACAAATATCCATGCCCGAGGGGGGATTCGAACCCCCAGCCATAGTGGCCGTGCAGACCGAGACTGAAGCGCCTCAGTCCCCTCGGCCACCGCGGCCGGCTCTTAATCAGTAGTGAGCGTTGACATTTGTAGAAGTATACGATAATAGAAGCAAAATCGTGAGTATATATACAAGCTTTTTGGGAGCAATTTTCGAATGTGTAACTTCGAATTGTTATTTACGTCACTGTAATACACAGTTCCAGTTGGTATGAACGTATTTGAAACGAAAACTTTTCGACTACATCCTCTCTTAACTGGGTTATAATTTCCTTCGTGGCCCATGGTTGGGGAATGTAGTACTTACATTGTGGGACGCTGACACACATGCTGCTGTTATAAGACACCAACGTCACACTATGATGCAAGATGAGTAGGCCTATTCATTAGCCTCCTAGACCACCTGAAATCAGTTATCTTGATTGTTCTCTCAACAGTAAGTTGTAAAGGCGTTCAATTGATAAAGTCGAGCAACTGGTACAGCAGATTGCACTGTTTCGTCAAAAAAAAAAAAAAAAAAAAAAAAAAAAAAAAAAAAAAAAAAGAGAGAGAGAGAAAATGGAAATGAGCGTATGGCTTTCTTGGCCGGGAGAACCCTTGCGGGTTTGTTCGGCCGCCTTAGTGTAAGTCTTTTTATTTGACGCTACGGAGGCGGACACTGTTTTGTCAATACTGAAGGGATGATCCAGGGTGTTTCAAAGAATTACTAACTCAGTGCAGAGATGAGTGCAGTTATGCATCCATATGCGAGGAGCAGACGTGGAACACACATGACCTAAATCTTAAGATGGAACTAGCTCGAGCAGTTCTGAGTTTCTTAAGAAGGAAGGGCTTGGGTGAAATTTGAACACATTTAATGAAGACTTGATCAAAAAGTGTTCGCCTCATATTTGTACTAACTTGGACAGTATTTGAAGATTAAGTCAGTGGCTGCTCGTAACCACTCATTAGCAATGAGCTCTGAAACATTTCTGCTTCTCTTATAACACACTTCCACATGCATAATATTTTGCTTTTAAATTTGATCCAACATGTATAACTGGCAGTTTTTCTTTTCTTTTAGTATTGTTAGCAATTTTGCATCTGCGTTGGTTATTCCAAAATGGAAACAGTTAAATAAACTAAGCTCTTAAGCGTGGCTGAGTTGACAGCGTGTCCGACGCCGATACGAAGGATTAAGATGAAATCGCTACGTATTAATGGTGGGGACAAGTGGAGTGAAATATATTCAGTTGCGGAAACTTCGGGGAACGCAGTGCATTGTATCTCGTGAGGCAAACTGAAGAACGAGCATGTGACAGGTGTGTCGCATGACCCTTTTGTGCGATGAAACGTGCTGAAACTTTTGTGGAGCCTCTTAAGGCAATCACGGAAGGGTTTTTTTGCGTTCACATTCGTTGGCTTCACTAACTTACAAACAAATCGTCACACTCCATCCTAACCTACCATTGGGCTAAGCTAAAGAGCAGTCTGTCTCCGCAATCAGATTGTTTTGCTTTCGTTTTGTCCGGTTTTGCGAACTCGCAACCAAGCCGTTACATTCGAGCCTAACCAAGACACCGTCTGAAGATAGACCAGCCTGGAAGTAGTAAAGGCGAAATAAATGATCGTGAAACAGTGACTGGTCACTGTTTTATACATTTATATATACTAGAACAAATTTCTAGTAATACGTGTCATAACCACAGCGTGCTACACTAATTGACAGGAGAAAAAAGTCTTAGGTGTCTGTGCGTTAGCTGCGAAAAGTCGCTTCGCCCAACAAGGACTGCAGTCTCCGCTGAAATGGCTCTCAGCAGAAGCGTCACTCGGCACAAGTGTTTTGAGTCCCTCGAGGAGCAGCTTGAGGAGTAGCGGCTACAAGGGCGGGCAAGCCGACAGCGGCGTGCTGACCCCTTGTCCCTTTATACAGGAGGGGCTAGTAAAACTCATTGCAATAAAAATGCCTGATAAAACTGAGCACAGAGAGACAGCTCTTAGTGTGTAACCCAAAGAAATTTTAAGCAAAGGTAAGTAACGACACTTTCACTTACTTTTGCATCGCTTCTTCATAGAACATCATAATATTGAATTAAAAGCAGAGTTTTGTGTATGTTCTACAACTTTTCGTCTTAATAAGTCATCCTCAGATTAAACTTGCAGAATACAAAAATAAATGTGTTTTAATTCAGTGTGATGACGGAAGACAAGGTGAAAGTATCCTCGTTTGCCTTTAAGTTTGTTTGAGTTACATATTAACAGCTTGTCTGTACACAATAACAATTGGATGCATGCTTTATGACATTTTATTGCAATTTGTCTATGCTACTGTCACCGCCAAAGATATTTACTATTCGTCCTGAAACACCCTTTGTACCGCAAACGCATGACGCGGAGCTGGTGTGAAATAGTGGTTGGATACGTAAAGAAGCTTAGTGGTAACGTTTCTGCAATACTGCTGACGTTGCATTCTTTTCGCACCAGTATCTGAGCCTACACTAGCGATAACGGCTATGAACGAGGGATATGTTTTTAAATGGAGAATCTTGTGCTGGCGCTGGATCTTTTTAACGAATATTAGGGGGAAGTAGAAACCATCTTTCTTCCCCGCCGTCTACAAATCGCGTGATTAGCTTAAATCGAATAGCGCGTTATTTTCCGCCACGTTGATCCTAAACGTAGCTCGTGTGTCATATGAACTATTGTATATTTTCGCGTGTTTCGCTTTGAATAGTTCCACACTGTTGCGCTTGCTACTGTACAGAGGAAAAACTTAAAGTTTCCTTCTGAATTTAGAATTGCAGCAAGAAGAAGACAGTGATATCTTGAAATATAATGATGAGAAGTAAACAAAAATATTGTCAAACTATGCTTATAATTTTTGTTGCTTAAAATTCGAGACCCTCAGTATGAAGCTGTGCTACAACTCAGCAATGTGTCAGGCACATGAGATATATTCTTCAATAAATCCCGATGCCCAGTACTTTACTTAATTTCATTCAGTACAGTAAATGTGGCGGATGAGAAAAGAAATTAATTCCTTTGTCGAGAGAAATTATCCTACCAAATGATGCACAAAAATCTAATTTCACCGAATAGTTCTCTTAAAGTAGTATGATAAGTATTTTGCCAGAATGGAAAAAAGTTAGGGATTGATGACCAAAGTAGGTAAGTCCCTTAGTTTACAATAATTTGAAACATTGAAAGTACTCCTATCACCGCACAACGAATGACGAATATGCCCTGGCCAAATAAAATAGATGTAAAAGAGTAGATCCAGTTTCTCGGCCACTGAAGTTTTAAAATGCTTGCTTTTACAGATAACTCACCAGCCTTTCGAGAGCTCACTCACTGCGCTGGGGAATCATGGTTAATTCGTATGGAAGCGTGAATATATGATCTTAATGTTTTCGAAGATAACAGACAAGTAGAGAAGCTAATGTTCCTGTTTTATTCTGGCCCAAACATGTTCACCTCTTGGTGTGATAGGTAGCATATTTCATTCTACTTCCCAACGTTCATCATATTATAGTTGAGTAGCTCTAGTAGGCGACAGGGGTTGTGAATTAGTTAATTTTCAAAATGTATCCACAAAAATTAAATAAATGACATTTTTACGATTATTATACTCTACTTAAAAGCTTTCTACAATTAACGTATGCCGGCCGCGGTGGCCGAGGGGACTGAGGCGCTCCAGTCACGGTCTGCACGGCCACTGCGGTCGGGGGCTCGAATCCCCCCTCGGGCATGGATATTTGTGCCGTCCTTAGTATTAGTTAGTTCATAAGTAGTTTGTAAGTAAAAAATTAACGTATAAACAAAGTAATGATGGTCAACTGGCAAAATACGAGGGTAAGTCAATTATTATCTGCACTTTAGTTATATTTTTGTTTATGTTGGTAGTACTGTCGTTTTACGTCCATTGAGCGACCACGTGAAATTATTCTCTTAGACAGACGATTAACTATTGATGAAGTGGCTCATCGTCTTCAAATTAGTCACGGTTTTGCCTACGAAATTATTCATAGCAGACTTGGGTTTCGTAAAGTTTGTGCAAGGTGGGTCCCAAAACAAGTCACACAGTTGCATAAGCAAACGCGCCTCGGCATCAACGCAAAAGAACATTGGGATCGCTATGGTAACGAAGGGGACAACTTCTTAGACAGAATCATTACTGGTGACGAAACATGGATCCATCATTACGAGCCTGAGAGTAAACGGCAGAGTATGGAATGGAAACATCCAAATTCGTCGTGCAAGAAAAAGTTCAAGACCCAACCGTCCGCAGGAAAACTGATGCTTACGGTTTTTTGGGATGCACGAGGTCCTGTACTGGAACATTATGGTGAAAGGGGCACAACAATAAACAGTGTACGTTACAGTGAGATGTGTACTGACAGGCTAAAGCCTGCAATTCTAAGCAAACGCCGAGGATTGCTGTCAGAAGGTGTTGTGTTGTTGCACTACAATGCCCGTTCGCATACTGCTGTTCACACTGCTGAAACTCAAATTAGGAGTTCAAATGTTTGTAGATCTATCGGACCAAACTGCGTGGTCCTCAGTCCGTAGCTTACAATCTACTTAAACCTAGGTAAACTAACCTACGGACAAGCACACACACCCATGCCCCAGGGAAGATTCGAGCCTCCACGGCGAGCAACCGCGCGCTCCGCAGCGAGGCGCTTTAGACCGCTCGGCTACTCCACCGCGGCAAATTCGAAGTACTGGATCATCCTCTATATAGTCCCGATCTTGCCCCTTCTGACTATCAAACAGGCATTAAGGGGCCGTCGATTTGACTCGGACGAAGCACTGTAGGAAGCGGTGCATTCCTGGCTCGCAGCTCAACCGAAAACCTTTTATGAGGGCATAAGGAAGCTTGTAGAGCGATGGACGAAGTGCATTGAAAAGCAAGGAGACTATGTCGAAAAATGATGTTGTTGCAAGTTTCGTATTTTATTACAATAAAATTTTATAACTACTTTACGGATAATAATTGATTTACCCTCGTAATAGCAAATTGCTGCTCGGATTTGGCCCTGCTGTGTGGGGCACCGTATTACGGATTTTGCAGCCGCTCCCGGAGATTCGAGTCCTCCATCGGGCGCCCCCCCCCCCCCTCTCTCTCTCTCTCTCTCTCTCTCTCTCTCTCTCTCTCTCTCTCTGTGTGTGTGTGTGTGTGTGTGTGTGTGTGTGTGTGTGTGTGTGTTTTGTCCTTAGGATAAGTTAAGTAATTTGTAAGTCTAGAGACCGATGACCTTAGCAGTTTGGTTCGTTAGGACTAAAAACATTTGATTAATATTATGAAGTCCACCATTGCCTCGACGCCCAACGCGTTTCGGCACGTGTTAATTTTTTCATATCTCGACAGCAGATAACGATTATTGGATTAAAGAATCTTTTTGACTTTGTCCATATCTTTGTCATCGTGCGAAGTGTGAGTCGCCGCGTTGGAGTGGCCGAGCGCATTGAGCCGCTACGCTCCGATGCGCGAGGCCGTTGCTTGTCGGAGGTTCGAATTCTCCCTCGGGCATGGATGTTTGTGTTGTCTTTCGTATAAGTTAGTTTATAAGTAGTTTGTAAGTTTAGAGGCTGGTAACCCCGCAGTTAAGTCCCATAAGCTTAACAAAAATTTTAAAGTGTGAACCAATTCATGCGATTTTAAAGGTTAGAATTGTCGCGCTCGAAAACCTCGCCAAAAAATAAAAACGATTTTTAAGATTACCTTAAAAATTACTTCTATTAAGGTAATCTTAAAAATCGGGTTTATGTTTCTCACATCTTTACCGAGTATGTTCCAATTGTAATTCGTTGTTACCCGAACATTTGTAGGGCGACAAGGAAATCCAACAAAAAAAAACATTCAAAAAAATAGAAACACTGCAATAACAACTTACGATGTCACACCACGGAGAGCGCATTGTAAGCTTTGTTTACCATTTATTCTGTCTTCTTAACACAAAATAAGCCCATGTACCATTATAACTGTTTGTAATTCCGCCTTGTAATTTTGTGTAAATTCTGTCACGCAGATAATCCGAAGATGCCGTGCTAAAGGGCGAAACGCGTCATTAACTAATAAAAAAAATTGCAATCAAGGCGGTTTGAAGGAATATTTAGTAAGACAGGTGTTCTAATGGCTATAGTAATTGGCGCTGGTCTGTGTTAAACCAAAAACATTCGTTACTGGTCATTAAAGATAGTTATTGCCAAATCCACATCGACAGAAATGGGCAAAATTACACTACTGTCTTTCGGATGTGAAACGCAATTTGTCGAGAATGAAGTGAGATATCAGCCTCCTGTTACTTTAAAATAAAATTTCTATATCTTATCAGGGTAGCTCGGTAGCACAGTGGTAGAGTGCCGGGCTATGAGTCAAAAGGTCGCAGATTCGATCCCTCTAAGATCTTTGATTTTTATGTCACTTTTCACTTCTTTATCGTCTGACACTGTTGCTGATGTGAAAAATGTCGAGTAGCACCCGTTGTGGTTCAAAATCTACATTAAACTTTAAGTCCCTCTGTAACTGGTTGGGTAAGTCAGTTCGAAGGTCGGAGGATGGCAACGACATATCACCGTTCCGGTAGAACAACGACGCATCTGCAAAATTCAATAAGTCGACGTTATTGCATCAGTCTTCTCAGAAATAGGTAGCGCATACAGTGGAACATCGTGAGAACTATAGTTGTGCATAGAGCTTCTTGCGGGACTATGTATAACTACAGTTCTCACAATATTTCTCTGTTATGCGCTGTTTCTGATAAGACTGATGCAATAACGTTGTCTTATTGAATTTTGCAGTTCCGTTACTGTTCTTCCGGAACGGCGATCATCACCTTCAAATAGTACAATGCCTAGTAAAGCGCTATGGCGTTCAAACAAATCTTCGGATTGTTGACTGCTTTACCTTATATCTCATCAACATCTAATGACGTAAATATAACAAAACACCCAAACTCTATGCATGAGACAATTATATATTTTTGACGACGTTACAATGGTCTATGAATGAAATAAATCGCAATTTGCGTTCAGTTATGGCTTCACTGTACTAGGTTTAGGTGGAATACCAAAGTGCGGCGAATGAAAATTTGTGCCGGTCCGGGATTCGTGGATGTGGCAATAAGAAAGAGACAGCGTGGCGTATGGAGATTTGGGTGTGGCGGGAGACGTGCAGGGAAGAGCCCTCTGCAGTCGCGCTGGCCACTGTGTCCTCGGTGGCGGAGTGGTCAGCGCGTCTGCCTAGTAAGCAGGAGATCCTGGGTTCGAATCCCGGCCAGACACAAATTTTCATTCGCCGTACTTTGGTATTCCATCTAAACCTAGTACAGTGAAGCCATAACTGAACGCAAATTGCGATTTATTTCATTCTATGCATGAGGTTTTGTATTTCCGACAATTCATTAAAGCTTAGAGCACTGGCTTACTTAATGTGATGCAGAACAATAACAATGCCTAATAACGAAACGATGTAGTGGACAATATACGTATGTCCGGCTGCCAAGCTGGTCATAGTTGGCCGACGCAATGGTGCACGTGCACGTCGTTGGCTCAGAGACTGGGGAAGATACCGGCGACAGCACAGCAGGCGGCGGCAGAACTTTTGCTGTAACGACGGTGGATGTCGGGACGACGACGTGTGCGGTGAGATGAAAGCGGTGGGGCGCGGTCAGTATTCCGCAACACCCGCTGAGAGCGATCCTCTGGATGGCGACCAGTTTTTACGTGCACGCTGGTGCTCCCTGTCTGCAGCGCCGCCGCTGTTCACCTGCAACTCATTACCGAGCCCCCACTAGGCGCAGCTGCTGCCCGCCTTACGTCCATTGTGGCCGAATATTGTCTACAGGAAGCAACTGACCACTCTTCTGTCTATACGAGTATGTCGTGTTGACTTGTGCACAATACCGGGTGGGAGAGCGACTTAAACTATTAAGTGTCTGTATATCCATCTCAGATGGATGACGGGACGACGGCGATGTATTAATTTGGCAAATGAAAAACATTTCGCCGTTATTCTTTAATTTTTTAATCAATTACATGTTTCGAGACGCCATTAAGCTCATCTTCAAACCCTGCATCAGACAACAACAATATATATGTATGGAAAAAAAAATTATGGAAAAAATTACAAACATGATACCAGTTAATTATAATAAAATAACTTTCAAATATTAATATTGCTCAATATGGCATATTTCTTAAAAGGCTTACAGTGAATATGAAAGTAACTATCTCTTCCGTATAGGGACGGTTGTAAAATAACTGACAGTTGTAGAATAATGTAATATATACGTAAAATTGTCATGGTTAAGGTTAATACAGAATGATTATAAGCGTATCTTGCTTTTATTATTGTCAAAGTATAGTTAAGCATTACACCATACAGAATTTCCACTGAAATGTAGTCATCTGTAATAATCATACAGGTACTAGGAATTCTATTAAGCATCGATTAGGAAGCCGAATGTATAATAAAACTGTCAAACGTTCAACAAAACAAAACAAAAAATTGTCTTCGTGAAAATATAAGGAGGGATAGGAGTTGTTGGGGGTGGGAAAGGGGGAGGGGGGAGGGAGAGAAGAAAATAGATTCAATTTTTTCCATATTTTTTTCAATACATTTATATTGTTGTTGACTATTGTTGTTGTCTGATGCAGGGTCTGAAGATGAGGTTATTGGAATCTCGAAACATGTAATTGATTAAAAATTTTTAAAGAATAACGGCGGAAGGTTTTTCATTTCCCCAATTGAAACTATTAATGTGGAAACAACTCAAGATATGAATGTTTATCAGTGAGGAATGGAGAAATACATATTATGAATTACTGGGAGAGAAAGGATAAGAAGCAAATGGCTCGTGCAATGGACTGAAGCCGAAAACGTAGTTATAATTGAGCGAAAATGAATCGAAGATGTTCTGTACTTGTAGCTAAACGGAATAATTGCTCCAGACGAAGGAAAAATAATCAGAGGAAGTAATTCGTGTATTCGCACATTTTCGTACTATCGCAGGAAAGAATGCCATGAAAAACTTATTGAAAATCGCTTCTGAAACGTTGAAAGACCACTTAAAAATGATTTCTTTAGTTGAAAATAGTTCACATCAGCAAGGAATTAAGTATTTACTTAGGTAACTGATGTATTCGTGTAGGAGAAAGAAATTAAAAACTAATTTATATAAATATTATTTATTGTCTATTAGTGATAACAAAGATGCACTCCGTAAATCGTTTTCAAAGCGTAGGCGGTCGCATACAGAATAGACGAAACCGAACGAGTTGTCATAGAAACGCCTGATCAACAACTATATTCGGTCACATGATCGCTGACGTAACTTTCATCACATTTTTTGGTAGCTTAAATTTTTTTCTGACCGTAGAGCATAGACATCTCCATGTCAATAAAATAAAGCAACTAGAAAATTGCGGCGTCTCATGAAAATGTTTTTCAACACAAATATTTCTTAAAAGAAGTCCAATATTTTTTTTTTTTCTCTAGGACTAATAGTTTCCGCGTTTCAGGGAACTGAAAAATAGCAGAATATTAAAAATCAGTTTTATTGAAACCTATTAAATTCATTTTTATTTCTGAATGAAGTGAGTTAAGAAGAAATATTAAATGGTTTGTACGATACCTTAAGTTAACTTAGTCCACTTGTTGGAGACTCGCACCTCTCCTCCGAGATCCTCGACGTTTCTGTCTCAAGGCTGGATTTAACCTTGTATAAAAGCAAATCCGAGTAGTAATGGTTGTTTATTGTACGCTGCTTTTCGAGATAACAGCAAAAAGCTGGACCTCCAGCGTCCAGACTTTTCTCGCCTTCAGTAAGTAAAAACCGAATAACAGAACGTTGTTGCCGCGGTGGAGTATCCGAGCGGTCTAAAGCGCCTCGCTGCGGAGGGCGCGGTTGCTCGCAGTGGAGGTTCGAGTCCTCCCTGGGGCATGGGCGTGTGTGTGTGTGTGTGTGTGTGTGTGTGTGTGTGTGTGTGTGTGTGTGTGTGTGTGTGTTTGTCCTTAGGTTAGTTTACCTAGGTTTAAGTAGTTTGTAAGCTACGGACTGATGACCATGCAGTTTGGTCCGATAGAATTACAAACATTTGAACATTTTTGAACTATTATTTTCGTTTCAAAATTGTCATCGTGTATCTTTCCGCAGTAAACTGTCAGTGCGGATAAACCCGTCAGGTTTAGTATAAACTGTACTGTGCTGCAGTTCTAGAGGCTTCCGCTTGACACTGCGTCCGTATATTGCTGTGAGATACATTCTTGACTGTGACGTGACGTTAAACCCGATGCTATGTGGACGCACTGGTTTGATTGCAGCCGCCACGCAGACGTGATAGCCGCGACAGCTGGAACGTCACGCACTCTGTCACTGTCTGCCGTCATCTGCAAGCGTTCATTCGCTGCTCATCACGTCCCCGCGTTCTCAGGAACGCTCTTTATAAACTCTACGTGTCGCTCCCTTACTGGAGCAGAGGCAGCCACTGACCGAAGACGGTTGCAAGTATCCACCCTTCTAATTTGTATCGTCCTCTTAATTGTTATACAAATGAGAACGGCTGCAAAACGTTTTCGTCACTGTCTCGACCAACAGTACCACATTGGCGGAACTTCCATCTTCTGTGAGACTGCCTGTATATCAGAAACGATTACAGAGGCACGGATCTGTATACGCCCAGTTTCCATCAAAGTATTTATAATTTGGACTATTTGACGGCTTTAATGTGTTCGTTGTAAGGACGCTTTGTCGCTGTGCAGCTAAGTCAAAGTCCAGCCCGGTAATCACCTACTGGGATCCGGGAAACCGCCTAAAACCACACCAAGGCTGGCTGGCACAACGATCTTGGTCATTAATCCGCTCGGCGGATTCGAACTGAGGTCGGCTTACCTCCACGTCTCGTAAAGCGGCGCTTTAAACCACGTGGCTAACCGGACGATTTTTTTTATTTCTATTTATTTATTTATTTTTCGAGAAACACTATTACGCAAATTTAGACGTCCTGAATTTGTTGCTGACTACAGAACGATTCTACTACCGCCAACTTATATTTCGCTTAAGGACCAGAAAGGGGCCGCGGCGGAGCGGCGAGCGCATTGAGGCTCTATGCTACGATGCGCGAGGCCATTCTGCGTTGGAGGTTCGAATCCCACCTCGGGCATGAATGTTTGTGCGTCTTTAGTATAAGGTAGTTCATAAATAGTTTGTAAGTTTAGGGGCTGATGACCCCGCATTTAAGTCCCTTAACCCTTTCGGACCCTCTGGCTACAAATATGTACATAACTTCTACGGTGTCTAACATGGTTCGGAAGCGTTTTTTCTCAATGGAAAGAACATGTATACGACACCTGAGTGTTCAATCATTTCATCATGCACAATTACTGCCACCTGCGGAAGGTCGCTATAAAAATATTAAGCGGGTGTTGCCCTGCGCAGCAGTTTGCAAACCTCAAAGAACATGGAAATAGTGGATAGCTTGTTTCCACTGTATAACTGAAAGTAGTAGTTGTTGTTTTGCGATGTAGTTATTGAACGATCAGTTTATTTAGTACAACAGTTGGTACTACAAAATTAATTAATTTAGTCCTTAAAAAGGCCTTGTTTTTCAGTATACGCAGTGTTGTAGAATGAAAATGAGTGCATATAATTGCATAAATCTTGCTTCTAAAATCATTGAAAATTTAACCAAAGAGTATTACAGCATTAAAAATAATTTCCTTGACAGAGAAAAAGATCAGGTCTGAAAGGCTTAAGCTCTACAAACATTTGAACATTTGAACCAGAAAGGTAAGGCAAGGGAAATTTAGATTCGAATAGAGGCATACAAGCATTCATTGTTCCTTCGTTCTATTTGGGAGTAGAACATTTGGGAAATGACTAGTAGTGCTACGAGGTACCCTCCGCCACACACCTTACGGTGGATTGCAAAATATGTATGTAGATGAAGTCGTTGTTTTAATTTCGCTGATCTGTCAAGAAACGATGTATTCAACGAGACAAATCCTCGCGATTCTGTTCAGTAGACCTCCTTCTTCTTCCTGCATCGTATCCAGAAGTAGTTATTCTTTGAGCTTTGTGGTTGTCGGAGAAGAGTTTTGGAACGGAACAAACACAGAATTTATCATTGTAAAATGTGAACTTTCACGGCCGGAAGTGTCAATATTGTTAAAATTTTTCGGGCTATTATCCGTGTTCTTGTGGATTTGATTTTAAAACCCAACGTTTCGTCCCCATCTGGGAAGGACATTCTCAAGGGGAATCGTGGCTCTTTTTAACGTCCGATACACACCCTGGCTCGTTACCAACTGAAGCCGAATTCAGTTCAAGGTATGACGTCGGATGTTTTGGATAGGCGCGCGCAATTCACCGTTGCCGTTGTCCGTTGATATCGTCCCATATGTTGAAGACTGTTTTCCAGCGGTTTGCGAGCATCCTTTGTGGATTTCAGGTGATCCTGTATCTTTGAGTAGTTTTGTATATTATAGCGACACTCCGTTTCGTCAAAATTTTACCGATGCGGCCTGTGACGTCCTTAATAAAAGGAAGGAAGATTTAGATTTCACTGAAACATTTTATCGTTCTGAATTCTACGCGGCGGTATCCTTAATTCTGTGGACGAATAGCCATTTTTGAGTAAAGCATCAGTGAGAATTTCTCGTGACATAATATTTTAGTCACGACCTCCTGCTAAACACATCAAGAAATTTATGAAACGGACGCCGACGAGTGAGGTGTAAGAAACTGGTTTTTATCATTTTTCATTGCTTTCGTGTGAAAATTACTAAGAAATTCCACATCTATTCAATGCGACAACCTATTGCTCCGATTAGTGCAGAGACTATCAAATTAATTGCTTTAAGAAATTTCGTACTTTATGAACAGAGGGCTACTTTTCCCGATAGTCCCCGTAGTTTCTATTGCCCGATCCAATCGTAAAGTATCTCTGTTGTTGGAGAAGCAAGATGTGTTATCAGAAGGTATAACTCGTGTACGTTTGTTCCAGTCTGCTTACGCGCTATCTCAGTATGTACACACGGCGTTTAGTTAGTTTGGCCGCGGCCTGGTTGGAGCGGCGTGTGCAGGTGTAGGCGGCAGATGCAGTTGCAGATACAGGTGCCATTGTTCCCGCCTTTGTATTCAGATGCGGCCGCGGGACCGCGCCGGTCCACTTCCTACACCTGCGAAAGGAAGCCTGCAGCCTGCAACCTGCCCGTGCACCAGACTCGCGCTGCTTCTGCGCCACATACAGCTGCGGCAAAATACCCGTACTGTGATAATGCATGCGCTTGTTAGTAGGAAAAGGCAGCACCCGGAGAGTGTGTGGAAATAATATTTGTTTCTCTAAAGGATGACGAACTCTGCCAGTATTACTTTATTTATATTATACGCCGTTGATAATAGTCTTTAAGTCACTTATTACCAATTTCGGACGGAGTGCTACTATATTGCAAAGCTCAGTGTCACAGTGGAACGCTTAATATACCGAGAAGTATAGTATACTTATTTAACAATACGATACGTATACTTTAACGTCGACATTTCAGGGGAAAATAAATGGACTGCTGCCCATCCAAAATAAAATGCAGCACTAAGAAGGACCGGGGATATATCAGCGTCAGATCGGGGACAACGCAATCCGATGTTCGACGAAGTAGTCTTGAACATAGCGTGCTGCTTTACCCTGTTGCAGTGTGACTGTCAGCAAGCTCCGAAGGCATCGACGACAGAAGGCTCCAACACTTCGAAGAGTGGTTAGTGTAGCGTGACCAGACTTCCAAAATACGGAACACAAATTAGAAGTTGAAATGAAGCAACATTTTGTGAACGTTTCGTAATAGATATGATTTCAAATATTTGGTCCATACTACAGCTGCGTAGTCCCCATAACTTTTAGTTAAGACTCGCACCTAATAGCATAAAGTTAGGTTGCGTTACAAATGACGTAAATATTTTATTGTTGTCACATAAAAATACTATATTCCAATTTTATACTACGACATCTGTCAGTATGCGTGACAGCTATTATTATGTTCAGAGGTTACTTATTCTCACTCACTCAACTATATTTCTCAGAAGAAAGCATGTCATTCAGGAGTATGATAATTTGGTACACAGTTTTGTGAAAATTACCTTATGAAATATAAAAATGAGTACCAGTTATAATTATGTCCTTGACACTTTCATTACTAAACCTCTCGTTTTCATCAATCCATAAAGTAATAGCGTCAGATAAGACATTGTGCAAACGTAATTAGGGGCTGCAAATTTGTTTTACGACATGAAGTAAGTTGAAAGATATTTTTCACGAAGACAGTATTTCTAAATTCGTGCTTCACCGCTTCACACATATTTTAACGTTATTCACTTGATCCACTGCATTGACTTGAGGGAAGACCATCAACTAAAATCTGTAAAATACGTTTCCAATTAAAAAAAATAATAATAATAAAATAACGGCGAGGTGGCACAGTCGTAACACACTGGACTCGCATTCGGGAGGACGGTGGTTCAAATCCACCTCCGGCCACCAATATTTAGGATTTTCGTGATTTCTCTAAACCACTTCAGGCAAATGCCAGGATGGCACGGCCGATGTCCTTCCCCATCCTTACCGAAATAATCCGAGAGTGAGCTCTGTCTCTAATGATCACGCTGTCTACGGGACGTTAAACACCAATCTTTCTTTCCTCCTTCTAATAAAGTAATATTACAGTGCCTAAATTAAAAAGCAAGTTTGCCGGCCGCGGTGGCCGAGGGGACTGAGGCGCTCCAGTCACGGTCTGCACGGCCACTACGGTCGGGGCTCGAATCCCCCCTCGGGCATGGATATTTGTGCCGTCCTAGTTCATTAGTAGTTTGTAAGTTTAGGGACTGATTACCCCGTAGTTAAGTCCCATAAGCTTAACAAACATTTGAACATTTGAAAGAGCAAGTTTTTTCCTTTTCTGGTATAGCCTTCCTTAGTATAGAGTCCATTCTTGAGATTCCTTCTTTCACATCTTCTTGTATTTCAGCAAATGAAAATTCTGACATTCCAGAATACTGAAAAAACTTCCTTGTCTCACAAGGAGACCACATGTGTATCGGATTTTAGAAATTTTTTTTATATTTGTGGTACGTGATAACAATCAGCGAGAAGCCATTCGACACAACTCTCAAATTCTCGAGAAAATCGACTTTGAAGTTTTTGCTACTATTTGTAAGTATTGATTATTAAAACAATTGCAACATCTGTCGTGTAGCTCAAGTGGGAGCGTTCTGGCTTGACAGCCATAGGGTCGATGGTTCGAATCCCACCGTGACAGGATTTTTTCCCTTGTGTTCGAATACTTACACAATTCTAACATCTACTGGTAGTTTTACGTAAAATGCACGTATTTCTGTTTATTCGTGATTTTCTGTATTTTTCAGAGGGCTGTTAATAATGATTGTTTCAATAAAAAAAATATAAGGAGTAACATTTTTTTTTTGTACCATTGGCTTCACTGTTAGCTGACGACGGTTGTCTTTGATTGATCAGTTTGTGAAAAGCTATGACGCTGTTTCTGGAAACTCATATGCATAGATACTAATGGCTTTCCAAGCAGCTAACCTACTGTCATAGTTTTAGGTGACGGTAACGTGTTCACCTCCTCTACAGGTACTCCAAAAAGTATTCGTCTAATAGATGATTGTATGTTTAAGGGTGTATAAAGAGTGGAAAACTGACAGATTGAAATAAAGCAGGGACAAGGACGTCTTTATTGATCAGTGAAAATGAGAATGCAATAAAGAAACACAGATTGCTATTTAAATAAACATGGTTAAGCATTCGGAAGTACATATGGGCAATGTAAGACACAAAATAAGTATTCGTCTACAGAACGGAAAATCACACTTTGAACATAGAATGTTACTGTTAGTACTTAGTAGGGCCTCCTTTCCTCTTTATAATCACTTGCATTCTTCTTGGCATGGATTTCACAGAGATTCTGGTGTTTGCACTGTAATTTTTCGCCATACCTCTTGTAGAACGTTCTGTAGGTCATTTCTACTGGAGATCTGACGACACCAGATGTTTTTGTCGATTAAATGCCACAAGTTCTCTATGGGATTAATGTCGAGGGATTGCGTGGTGTCTGCATCCAGTGGGTCGTGTTATACAACAGCCACAGCTTTGTGTCTAGAGCAGTTTGGTTTGGATCATTATCTTGTGTAAAAATATAATCCCCATTAAGACCCATATGGTTCACACTACTGGATAGATGTGTTTTTAGGATATTTATGTAGATCTTGTGGTCCATAATGCCACCAATAAAACAAAAGTCCCCCACACCATTTGCACTCATGCATCCCCACACAAGTACTGAACCTCCTCCATGTTTAACAGAGGCTGTTATATTTCTCTCTTCAAGTTCACAATTCTTTTTTTTTCAAAATGTTCAAATGTTTGTATAGTCTATGGGACTTAACTACGGGGTTATCAGTCCCTAAACTTACAAACTACTTATGAACTAACTAAGTACGGCACAAATATCCATGCCCGAGGGGGGATTCGAACCCCTGACCGTGGTGGCCGTGCAGACCGTGACTGAAGCGCCTCAGTCCCCTCGACCACCGTGGCCGGCTCTTTTTTTTTTTTTCTCCACACTGTTACTCGCCTATTACACTTAAACAGCTCAGATCGACTCTCGTACGTAAATACAACCTTCTTCCAGAATTTAAACCAATCTGATTTATGTTCTTTTGCAAATGCAAGTCGCTTTCTTCTGTTGATTTTACTGATGTATGGTTTTCTACGGGCTGTTCGGCCTCCATACCCAGCTTCATGAAGAGTATTTCTTACAGTCTGTGCTGAAGCAGACCCTGTACGCACATGAAAAGCAGCAGCAGCAAGTTGTGGAGCGCTCAGTTTCGGATTTTTTTATGACTTCTAGAAGAAGCTGTCGTTTCTCCATCTTGGACAGAACTGCAGGACGACCGCTTCGTGATTTGTTTTCGTACTTTTCGCTCTGATTAAACCTGTACTGGTAGGTCTACCGACTGTTTCTTCGATTTCTTGAAAACATTTTCCTTGTCGAAACAACCTGACGCAGATTTCTCTCTCTTCCTTTGTAGTTTCGCAACGTTTTCTACCCATATTACGTAAATATCACTCAACGGCTTTCAGACCGGAGAGACAGCTATTCACTGTGCCGCATGGAACACAACTGCATAAAAAACGCGAGAGAAGCGTGTATCAGAGCGGCCCAATACCACAGATATTTCTTACTAGACGAATACTTGTTTGACGTCCATTGAGGCGTGTATGTGGTAACAAATTCAGCTACATATGAACCATAAATAGCGTTTTATTTCCAAGTCGAGAAATCAACCAATTTAAGGAAATAATTATTATTCATTTCGCAGCTATGTTTGTATGACTGCGCGCATTATAGTCTATGCGCCACGGTCGGACGAATACTTCGTGGAGTGACTGTACATAAACAAAAACACGACACGACGTGGAATTAGATATCCCAAAATGTTTTATATAACTGAATTTGAAATTCCGTGAAGTTACTCCTCCCACTCGAGTTCGATTAGTTGGTTGGATTTTTTTATTTAAATAATTATTGACAACCATTTATAGAATATAGAAAATAACGAATAAACAAAAATACACGCATTGTTCATAAAAATTACCATTAGCTATTAAAATGGTGTAACTATTCCAAAAGAACAGAAAAATTACTTGTGACAGTGGGATTCGAACCAGCGACTCTACGCTTGCGAAGCCAGAACGCTACCACCTGAGCTACACGGAGCGATGCTACAACTAATTTAATTATCGGTAATTGCATGCACCTACAAAACTTCAAAGTCGATTTTCTGCAGAATTTTTGAGAGTTGCGTCGAATAGCTTTGTTTAATTGTTATTTAAGTTCTGAACTTCACGTACCATAAATATAAAAAAAATGTAAAATCTGATACCTATGTGGTCTCCTTGTCAGATTGTCAAAAGAGAATGTAAAACAATCTTTTCCCCAGCCGATCTGGTAGTAGTGGACATACATGTAAAGAATGTTTTGTGTATATTCTCTTCCCCCTGCTTGGAAGCACTAAACAAACCTTCTTAGTCGAATCCAATCCAGTACCTAATCAGTTGGCAATTCCTGTTGTATGAGACACCAGTGATCCAATAGTGGTCACAGTAATCAGAGGTGAAGGTCAGTGGCGACCGCCCTCAGCGCTTTGTGTGAGCATAAGGAGGCCGCTAGACGCAGGTGCTGGGTGTGTCTCAGTGGAGCGTGTTATCGAGTGCGGGCGTGGCGCGTGGCGAGCGCACGGCGCGATTAGGCACGACACACACCTGCCAGCCACTGCTGCATTGTTTACATCTGACGCTGCGCCCTGCACCGCAATGCCGACACCCTGCTATCCACAGCCTGATGACGCTGCCGGTACCAGCCTAGATACGAGCAGTCTCTACACAGGCTGTTTTAGGGGCAATAGTTAATATTTTAACAGGTGGCAATATACATGACTACCAATAGAAAGACCACGTAACATGTGGACAATTTTTTTGAGCACAGAGAAACAGCTGAGTTCAGTGCATTTTCGTTTCGTGTGTTGGTAATAATTAGTATTGAGAGTCAACAGTAGAGTGTTACAAAGTCGTGCTTTAGATTACACTAGCTTAAACACGCGGCTCCGCTCGCGTGTTGGTTCATTGTGATCGATAATGCGCGAAACGTCAAATCGATTTTTGTAAAACAGATGTATTAAAAGAAATTTCTTTTTAACTGCTTTATTTATTTATTCTTATATTTCCTTATTCTTATATTTCCTTATTCGTATGCTTATCCTTACCGAGAAAGAGCTGAAGACATTGTAGCACGCATAGACCAAAGATATGATCTGTGGCATCACGTTTCGCTGTATGTAGCCTCCTTGCTATAGAGTCGCAAACGTCATCGCTGGCGTTCAGTCAGAATTTTTTTTTTTATTAATTTGACGGCCTTCAACCACCATATCTTCCACCCCCTCATAGCTATCGCCATGGAACTGCTATGGTGTACAACGGGAGCTTCGGACAACAATTACACACAGACCATTCGTTTGCGTTCTGTAGTTATCGCTGCAGAGCGAAATATTAATATACACACACGTAGAATTTTATAGTATCTATCAGAATTGTATTAATATCTATCAGATCGCTATAAAACCTTCCTCAGGTATAAATTAGTAACTGTACAGGACTTGATAAGCGTACACCGAACAGACATTCACATTAATAGAGAGAGAGAGAGAGAGAGAGAGAGAGAGATAAAAACCATGCCTAAAGCCTTCCCCGGGTAGCTCTTTATGTCTTGTGTTTCAGACGTGATAAACGTACGCCGAACAGACATTCAAATTTATAGATAGAGATTGAAGTGTTCACTGTGACATATGGGCAAACTGTGCTGAACAGCAAGCGTGTAAAGCACGCCACGCATGTTTACACATATTATACTGAAGTAGATGCTTTTAATTAAAATGTATGCCGCGGGCTTACTAGGCAGACGCCATAACCATTAGGCCACCGAGACTTAAAGGATAGCCGGCCGCGGTGGCCGAGGGGACTGAGGCGCTCCAGTCACGGTCTGCACGACCACTACGGTTGGGGGTTCGAATCCCCCCTCGGGCATGGATATTTGTGACGTCCTTAGTCTTACTAGTTCACAAGTAGTTTGTAAGCTTAGGGACTGATGACCCCGTAGTTAAGTCCCATAAGTTAAAAAAAAAAAAAAAAAAAACACTTAAAGGATACAGCTACCGTACTTCATAAATTTCAACTGTATCTCATGTTTACAAATTTTGAATATGTCGACATGGTTTTGTTATGGAAACGCTACTGTTGCTTGTGGAGAATGTGGCCTACTATTTCCTAACCGCAGACTACCAGATTCAAGAGTGTTTACTGGTGTGGTCAATCCACTGCGTGACACTTATACAGTGCCCAGCCGTCATATTGCATCTGAACTTGTAAATGAACAGACTGATGTAATAGAAGACATTATTCAGTCGGTAAAACGCAGTCCTTCAACAAGCACACGCAGAATTTCTGCACGTATCGGTGTTGCATATACAAGAGTACGGCGAACAATATGTCTGCACGGGTCCCATCCGTGTCGACACTTTCCAGCAGGACATGATAGAAGATTGGAAATTTGTCATTGGATACTTGAAAATTGCCAAGTAATCCCACTTATATCCTTCACTGACTGAGTCACTTGCTCTCGTCACAATATCAATAATTCTTGTAATTCACACAGTAGTTTAAAGAAAACCCTCAAGCCATTGTAGTGACATATTTTCAAGAATGGTTTGATAGACAATGAGTCTTATAGCACCCCATTTTTTTGCAATTTATTGAAAATAAGAATCGAACACTATTGGAAGGAAGGAAGCGAAGAGTTTAACGTCCCGTCGACATCGAACTGTTCAAATGTTTGTTAAGCTTATAGGATCTTACTGCGGGTCATCAGTCCCTAAACTTAACAGACTACTTATAAACTACCTTATACTAAAGACAACACGAACATCCGTGTCCGAGGGAGTATTCGAACCCCCACGGGGAACGGCCTCGCGCATCGCAGCATAGCGGCTCAATGCGCTCGGCCACTTCGCCGCGGCCCGTCGACTTCATGGTCATTGGAGCCGGAGCTCACGCTCACAGAGTTTTGGGTGAGGATGGGGCAGGAAATCGATCTTGCCCTTTGAAATAACAACCCCGGCATTTGCCTGGGGGGATTTAAGGAAATCAATGAATACCCAAATCTGGAAGACGTTGGTGGATTTGAACCAACGTCCCCCCGAATGCTAGTCCAGTGTGTTACCACTGCACCACCTCGCTTGGTGAGTTCTATTGCGAGAGATTCCTTTGCTACAAGAGTGCGTATATTCTTCCAGCACGACGTAAATCCTCCACTTTCTACTCGTGAGATGGCCCATCAATCAACTAAATATCGCTCGGAAAATGAATCGGTAGATATGGGGAACCTTTGTCACCAAGATGCCCGGATATTACCCCCTTTCGATTTTTACTTGTGGAGAGCAGATTTGAACGTTAGGATAATGAATAGTGCAGCGCTCATAATATAACGCTAAAAACGATATCAGAATAACTATGCGCAACTCGCCGAAGTGGCGCCCAATTGAAAGACTCGCACCAGGCCAATGAGCCACACGAAATTATTATTATTGCTTTACGTTTGTTTGGGTTGAATACTAACAGCTGTAATCAATAAAAATTGGACACGTGTTATATGGAATTTTTGATTGCAAGAAAAGGTCTGCTGTGAATCTGGTCAGAATGTCCCTTTGAACCTGCAATTCGGGCGGACGATACCGGTACGTAGGAGCCTGGATGGCACGTAGGCGAGTGCTGTGCGGGAGGCAAGGCGCCTCCTGACCCGACAGTCAGACCATTGCATTCGCTGGCATCCGTCGCGTCTTGAACAACGATACGCAGGTAGCTTTAAAGAAGTCACTGTTAATCGGCAACTATATGGGCGATATACAAAGGGAAATCAAATCCCTCATACTGAAGAACTAACACACAAAAGTCTGAAATTAAGAAATGTTCTAATGTTTATAAAGCTATTGGACCAAGTTGCTATGGTTAACAGTCTCTCGACTTACAAACTACTTAAACTAACTTACATACAGAGGACACACACACCCATGCTGGAGGGAGGACTCGAACCTTCGGCGGAAGCGACCATCCAATCTGCAGCACGATGCCTTAGACCGTGCTGCTACTCCCGCGCGGCCTGAAATTAACAACCAGTAGGAACAGGGTGGAGAAGTTCGCGTAACATACGAACAAGAAGACGGCAGCTAACTAGTGCCACTACGTCGTCTCTCAGGAGAAAAACAAATTTGTAAATTTTAATTGTAACCAGCTAAAGCCGGCCTCGCTACGCTATACTCGGCCTGAAGTGAAAATGGGAAAGTGATGAATCTTTTAAACATATAAACATCGAGAAAATACATCAAATCAGTATCTTGCTGTGGCTATCTGGAAGGGAAGGGAAGGAAAGAAAAGTTGAAAAAGGCTTTCTCAAAGAAAATGTTTATTGTAAATCCAGTGAACTGATTAAATTTTTTGTTTGTTCGTTTTCTACACAAACTTATACGTCAGATGGCCCACCGACTACATCTACATAGTCAGTCAGCAATTTACTTTTTCGTATCTAGCAAAGAGCTCAACAAACAGCTATCAAACTATCTATCGTTGCATTCTCTAATAGTGCACGGGAGAAAGGTTCACCTATATCTATGCCTGAAGCGTTGCTCTCGAAAGATGGATGGTTTTCTCCGTTATAGCCATGTATTTCGCATCCCTTTTCAGTATCTCCTCCTCCGTCTCTACCCTCTACTTCGTCCTCCCTCCTCTCCAACTCCTCCTTATACATCTTTTCGTCCATTTTCTGTTTAAGTCGTCGTAACTACTCAAAATGAAGCAATTAAAAATTAAGACTTACCCTTCAAATTCGGTGGCATCGGAATAAATGACCACAAAGTAAATTTAAAAATGACTCCGATAAAACACGCGTTATTTAAAGACTTCAACACTTAGGTGTTTTGATTTCCACTGAGCATGTGTTACTGAAAATGAACCATTTACACAAGTGAGTCCCTAGAATGTATTTTCACGAAAAATTGTTAGTTTCATCTGACATTTTTTCCGTAGCATCTGATCGGTATGCATGGCAGAAGTTGCCACTGCAATTTTCGATGCTCACTTTTTAGGATAGATGAAAATTTTAATGCGTGAACGAATTTATAGATATGAAAACATGCTATTACTGCTCTTAACGAATACATACATACACGATTTTGGTTTTGTGCACTGCTATGTCAAAATTTTTTCGAATTAAATGAAATTCGTTGGCTTCCTTACATAATTAAAACAAAATCGGTACTTCAGTTTTCGTGTACAAATATTAATATAATGATTTCATGAGGGTGATGAGTATTTTAATACACTTCAGCGGTTAGCTTTCTCGTCCACTCACTCAAACTGAAAAAGAAAAAAATCGCACTGACGTGTTTTACGACCCACTTTAGATTTGTAGTTTTATAAGTTTTTGCAAACATTTTGGACCAAAATAATAAAAAATTAATTAATAAGAGTGTCTGAAACCCTTTTAGGAAAAAAAAATGGGTAGTGGCGGGTTCCGAACCATTGCCCCCTATGCTATGGGTAACAGTTAGGAGATGTGTTCTTTAATCTGGTACTATTGATGGCCGTTGTTAACTGATGCTAATATGGCATTTGTTCACACTAGATTGTCATTTATCGTACGAAAAACTATGTGTTTTTGTTAATTCTTCAGTGCGCCATTGCATGAAAGACAACGTGTAAGTTACAATAAGAAAATCATCAAATACGCAACGCAAGTTGGCGTATGCCACAGAGAGTTCTGGGCGAGGAAAGTCACGTGACATCTGCGAACGGCCGGTTTTCGTTAATTCAATGGAGGGCGTCAAAACTCCGTTATATTTGCATATATCTCTCAAACGATACACGATAGGAAAAAAAATAAGGGAACAAAGTTGTAGAGAATTTTCTCCTCTACAAATTCGTTTATTCAATTTTCGCGTCAGATGAAAGGTTTATTTGCAATCAAAATTACATTCCAATTGGCTTTTTCGGTATTACTAACGTATTTCTTGTCCTAAATATTTCAAAAAGCGAAGTTCTGGTCTCTGGTAGCCAACAATTATGTCTGTAAAATTTGGTGCCGATCGATTTAACGGTTCGACCTAAAAAGTGGGAACACGTTACAGCAAGACAGACATCGTCAAATCGCCGTTATTTTTGCAAATATCTCTGCAATGATGGAATATATGAAAAAAAAAAAAAACGTAATAGAGCGAAGTTGTAGAGAATTTTCCCCTCTACCAATTAGGCTACTCAATTTTCGTGTCAGATGAACGGTTCGTTTGCAATTACAATTATATTACAAATGGCTTTTTTTGTATTACTACCGTATTTTTTGTCCGAAAAAATTGAAAAAGGGATGTTCTGGTCTCTGGCGGCCTACAATTATGTCTGTAAAATTTTGGTGCTGATCGGTCGAACGGTTCGTCTTAAAAACAGGGAACACGTTACGGACGGACACAGACAGACATCCCAAAATCGCCGTTATTTTTGTAAATATCTCTGAAACGATACGAGATGTGAAGAAAACATAGGAGAGCAACATTGTAGATAATTTTCTCCTCTACTAATTCGGCTATTCAATTTTCGTGTCAGATGAATGGTCAAGCCGTTATTTTCATTTAAATTTCGAGGTGTCAAAAGACGATCGCAAAGGCCCACTTTTAGTGTTACTACCGTAACCTAAAGTGAGCCAAAAAATCAATTATATGTGGTCAGTTTCGTGCAGACTTGAGGCAGGATTGGTTTTCGCCTCGGTAAGCAAGTGAACATTGTGACGAATGATATGCAATGGCTGTTGAAACGGTTCACAAGTGGAATGCATTTGGAGCGCGGCGCATCTGCACGGCGGGCCAGAGGTGCAGTATGAATCACGCGCAGCCCGCTATCCCAGCTATTTTGATTACCCTTTGTAGGATTCCAGGACAATGCAGTCGCGCCCGGTGTTTTTATAGAGTGCGATCCGTGAATTTACTAGGCGCGCCCGTTAGTGCCAAGGCATACGTCAGCGGAACAGAGCCCGCCTGTTGCCCGCCCGGATTCCCTGGCGCCAGTTCAGGCACCCAGTTGTACGGCGCATTAACCTGCCGCTGCTGAATGGAATATCACGCACTGCAGCTGACTCACCTTCAGAACAGTCCACAACTTCCATCTCTGTTTTGAAAGTCTAGTTTCCTGGTACAAACTTTACACCTGTTTATCCCGTGCAAGTTCGGAATCTTCCAGAGATTGAATGTTTTTGCCAAATCGGGACACGAGCTCGTACGCTGTGCACCATACGAATCACCCGAAAGCTTCAGTCTGCTACTATATTTCAACTACTACAATGTAATATGTGGAAATCTGTGCCGCTTCCAGAAGTAAGTTATGAGGAAATATTAACAATGGAAAAACGATTGGAATGTCAATAATGGGGGATAGATAACAGCTCGGCGTAAAGAGGCTCGCTGAGCTGCTGACAGGCACGAAAAACAATTACATTCATACAACATAAATTTTCGACCATGGCCTTCATCAGAAAAAGAAATAGATACATTCACACAATCACCCAGACAACTATACACACACAACCACGATGACCGGCCACTCCAGCGTCAATGCGGAAATAATCATTCAGTAAACATTATTGACAATAAGTCCAATAGCTGCTCTGTAAATATTAGTTTTGTTGCGACATGCCTGTTTCGATTTTTATTGCTATTTTGAAGTGATCTGCAAAGGCTGTTTCGCAGGTGACTCGAAAATGGCAATAAAAGCCGAAAGAATCCTTACTAACACTGCAGCTAGTGAACCTAATAATGTCATTCCCTGCCGTGTATTATTGTGCTAACCCAAAAGAAAGAAATCAATCATTAAATGGTGTTATGGTTGACTGCATTGTTCTCTTGTTATTTCTCTAAAGTACGCAGATTGGCGCGTATGTAGAAACGGTGTTCTTGTGAAGCACATGATGTAATGAGTACTATCTAAAATGGATATTAAATTGATTCCAGTTTCCGAGAAAGATTTTGACACCGGTCCTCGCAAATGGCTTCTTAAAGAACAAAAGAAGTGAGAGTTACCGAAGGAAATGTTGTAAGCGCTCTGCTGTTCCTAAAAATGTTCAAATGTTTGTAGAACTTACGGGACTTAACTACGGGGTCATCAGTCCCAATGCTGTTCCTACGAGACAATCTGAGCAGACATCTTAAGATTGTTTGCGGATTTTCATTTGCTTTACTGTCTAATATGTCACGAGAGAATTAAAATCAGTTGCTAAATGAATTAGGCAAATGTTGTAAAACTCCCGATGCGACAAAGTTTCTGTCTAAAGAAATATTTCAAACGTCTGAGTAGCTTTTTTTAAAGCATGCAACCTAGAAAAGGTTTAGAAGTGGTCTCAAATTGTGTTTAAAGCTTGTTGGAAGTCTGTAAGAACCGTCATTATCAAACACCGAATGCATATAGGGGAATTTGCACTCGAGTTTAGGTAAAAGATTGTGTTTCAGTCTTCGCAATGTTTGTAACGTCATATGTCCCGTATCATGCTATTATTTTGCAGGTATATGTGGCTACTGTTTTCAAACTGTGAAGCGAATACCGGGGTGGCGAAAGGGAGGAGGGGAAATGGAAGAAAAAAAAATTGTGCCGAGAGAAGATGTTCAAATGTTTGTATATCTATCGGACTCAACCGCTTGGTCATTAGTCCGTAGCTTACAAACCTGAGGACAACACAAAACCCATGCCCGAGTGGGGACTCGAACGACCGAGCGCAGCTGAGAGAAGGGAAGATGGAGATGAATAGAGAGACGAGATGGGAGAGCAACAGATTGATGGGGAGAAGAGGGGAGGGAAGATGGACTATAAGAATGTAGAATAAATAAACACCCGGGCAACGCTAGTTAATACGATAAATGTAAATGTTCGTTTTTGCAAAACCATTAATCTCCGAAAGTTCTTTAGCGATTGCTTTGAAATTTTGACACAGTGTTTCATTCTAATACAAGAAGGATTTTATGTACCTATATCTTTGATAACTTTTAAGTTTATAAGAACGTTTCTTCATTATAAAACTTATATAAAAGCATAAAAATATAAATTAAAAATTAAGTATATTTCCCTATGCAAGTTGTGTCAAAATTTCAAAGCATTCCATCAAGAAATTTCGATGTGTAATATTTTAAATAATAATAAACAAGGCTTATGTTAGACAAAGGTGTAAGACGAGATAGAGGGGGAGTAGGAGGAGGAGATTGACAGAGAGAGGGGGGAGGAGAAGATGGACAGGAAGAGGCAGGAGGCGGAGATGCATATAAAGAAGGGAAAGGAGGAGCAGATCGATTTAAAAAGGGGGAAGTAACAAAGCAGACTAGGGTTTAACGTCCCGTCCATACCGTGGTCATTACAGACGAGGTTCACGATCAAATTGGTTGCATAAGATTGGGGAAGGAAATCGCCCGAGCACCTTCAAAGGAACCATCTCGGCATTTACTTAAGAGTTATTTCGAGAAATCGTGGGAAAGCTAAATCTGGATGGCTGTAGATGGATTTGAACCACCGTCCTCCCGAAAGCGAGTCTAGTGTCTTCTCACTGGGGAAGAGTAGGTGAGTTGGGTGGAAGTGGAGATGCCTAGTAAGAGGAGGAGGAGGAGATGGGCATTGAGAGGTGGGAAGAAGGGTGCAGGAGATCGATAGTCGAGTGGCTCTAGGCGCCTTGTCAGGCTCTGCCAGGCTGCTCCCGCCGGAGGTTACAGTTCTTCCACGGGCGTGTGTGTGTGTGTGTGTGTGTGTGTGTGTGTGTGTGTGTGTGTGTGTGTGTGTGTGTGTGTGCGCGTGTCTTGTCCTAAAGTTAGTTTAAGTAGTTTGTAAGCCTAGGGACTGATGACCACAGTAGTTTGGTCCCATAGATGATCAATTGGAGATCAACTGAAGGAGTGACAGAGTATATGGACAGGGGGAGGAGGATAGAGATAAAATCCACTTCCCGTTCACAAGTCATTATGACTTTACACTATAGTTCGAAATTTGAGTTCTGGAGGCACTAGCCAGTCTAACGACATTGGTCGCCACAAACCCTTTTATCTGAATATGAAAAAATACCCCTCCCTCCTCTCTTTAAGGAGCTAGTTTCACAAAGAAACTAATCGAACACTATCTTTACACATAACACCATACCTATTTGTTTAACAGAATACTAAGCTTCAACATAAGCACAGGAAAAATAAACCCTAACAATGCCATAGTCTACCGGTCTAACACTTCGTTTATATCTAGCATTGTGTTTCTGCAGCGACCAATAGCAGCTCTTCAGCCAAACTAAGGCCTAGAAGGTCCATCACAGATATAATCACCAAATCCTGCAGTGTATGCATCGGCCAAGTCTTCGTCTACGTAGTTTTTGTTATGACAAATGAAGTGTGTCTCACATGAGGCTGTACTCAGTTGTAGAACAGCAGAAAATGAGAGAACCGAAGCAGGTTAAGGAATTTTGTAGAAAACAATTTCACTGTAGAACTTATGAACTTCCTATTGAAAGTGAGTGGAGGGAAGAACAACAGTTTTAATCTGCCCAGTCAGCTCTCAGAACACCGACTTCCTGATCAAAAGTGTTCTTATAGGATTAAATAAAATTCTTACTTTACAACTGAAGATGAAATATGAGCATGAAATAGTCGAACACTGGAACTATAATAACTTTGAAGCTCCCACCAAAAATAAAAATACGAATCTTTTGAGTCTACCCCGAACTCCAATTCAGACAACTGCTTAATTTAGAGAACATTGTCGATGGAGGAGAACAGCGATCTATTTGGTACAAAAATTAACAGTTTTTATTGTTCAAACAGTTACCAGCTGGCAGGAGGACAGCCCAGCCTAGCCGTGTCAAGCACTGGCCACATGGGCTACATTTTATTACTAAGACGACCTACATCAGGTCGAAACCGGTCTATAAAAACTGTTAATTTTTGTGATCAAGACTGTTTATGTATTATTAATCAGACAACTGCGCATCCGCAAATCTAACAGTTTATAAGCGACGGAAAAGAGAGCATCCGGTTAGTCACCAAGTCTGGTTGCTTGCTGTCGTCGCTTATGCATCAAATAGCGCGCCCCATTTTGCTCTCTGACGATGTCTAATGACCTCTGAGATTGCTGATACGGAATTATGAAAAACGTATGTGTTTGGGAGGGGGGGGGGGGGGTCCGGGTAATGTACATGCGCCTAATTTGCCATCTGCGAATTTTCGATTGCCAGTGGCCTGCTGGCGACCGTAAATTTAGCACCCTGCTTTACACAGAAATGTGTGCTTTTTCTTCTCTTTCTTTTCGATTTGATCTCCAAATGTTGAAATGTTTGTAAAATCTATTGGACCAAACTGCTATGGTCATCAGTCCCTAGACTTACAAACTACTTAAACTAACTTACACTAAGGACTCGCGCGCCCCCGACTGAGGACTCGAACGTCCGAAGGGAACGGCCGCCCTGTCCGTAGCACTAGGCCTTAGCCCACGCGGCCATTCCGCGCCGCATTTGATCTGAAATAGCCGCAGCTACGCGTGGCTGGTTCAGGTAGTAATGATGGGTGTGTTCTGGTAGGTAGCCCCTGGCTCAGTTAGAGAGGTGCCCGCTTTGATGGGCTGTGGATAGCTGCAGGCTGCAGGCTGTGGTGCGTGAGCGCGCGGCTAAAGGCCACTCAGTGCTAATCGGCGGCGGCGCGTGAAATGGCCTGTCCTCGCGGCCACTCCCGCTGATTGACGGCCAGCTCCCGCCACAGCCGGGCTCACCACCCGCCTGCACACTTCGTTACTCGCCCACACTCGCTTCCGATGCGTGCAGTCTCATTTTGCCACATCGTATCGTGCCTTCCGTACTTTCTCCCTAACACATGGCCTATTTTTTCAGCTCCTACAGTGCGTAATAGAAACATAACTGAATCACATTGAAGTCCACCACTATTGCAGTAATTTGCTTAAAAAGTTAAATGTTTGCATAGCTTATGTGACTTAACTACGGGGTCATCAGTCCCTAAACTTACAAACTACTTATGAAGTAGCTAACACTAAGGACGGCACAAATATCCATGCCCGAGGGGGGATTCGAACCCCCGACCGTAGTGTCCGGTGGCCGTGCAGACCGTGACTGAAGCGCCGCAGTCCCCTCGGCCACAGCGGCCGGAAAAAAAAAGTTCTCGGTTTCCTTGCTGCATCAAGTATGGATAAGAGAAGCAACAAAATGAAATGTTTGTAAATCTATCGGACCAAACTGCGTGATCATCAGTCCGTAGCTTACAAACTACTTAAACCAAGGTAAACTAACCTAAGGACAAACACAGACACACCTATGCCCCAGGGAGGATTCGAACCTCCACGGCGAGCAACCGTGCGCTACGCAGCGAGACGCTTTAGACCGCTCGGCTATTCCACCGAGAAGCACTCCAAAAGAAGCAACATATCGCGCGGCTTTAATTCTGTGGAGCCGAAACCAATAATATCAGTATTGAGTCCTAGAAATCGGCAAGGAATCAGACCAGTCCTTTGTACTTCTAAGAAAATTAAAGGTATGATTCCACCTGTCTAAGACAACCTCGGTCTGCGATTACCGGAAATTTACAGCACTGCCTGCGTGGAACATTTTTTTTTTCTTTTTGCATAAAACAATTCTGGGTATTAGGCCGCGTCATTTTTAAACACTTAGCAAATGAATTGCCGACGTTTCGACCACTGTGCAATGGTCCTCTTCAGGTTAACTGTTGGATGCTGCTGAATGTACACCCTTATACAGGGTGTCCCAGCTATCTTGTCCACCCAACCCCCCTTACGGACGTCCTCCCATCCCTCTCCCTTCCCGCTCGTTTCCCATCCACCTCCCTTCCTCTCCCCTGCGGAGCTTTCAGTGCAACGATTTTAACTGGAGCTACGTCCGTCTGTTTGAGCAGTGCGTCCACTTAGTGTCTTTTAATCAGTTGCGACCACCGCCAACCAAACGAGAGTCGCCAGTGTGTTTTAATCACTGTCTCTGCCTGTTATTGTCCAATGTATTGTGTTTCATCAGTGTGCTTTTAGCCATCGTGGCATTTTTTTCATTACAGCTTATTGTAAAAAATTTTCACCTTTGTTTTTTAAAATTAGCTTGTTTTAAGTCCATAACAATTTTAATCTACTTCATGTCCATTTTCCTTTCTTTCGGCTGAAGAGCGGCGTATGAAGTGGCTGACAGCCTGTAGAATGTATTCTTTGGCTTAAAAATGACAATAAGAAAAAATATAGAAGATCGTAGGCTTCCACTTTGAATAAAACAATTCTGGGTATTAGGCCGCGTCATTTTTAAACACTTAGCGCACGTCCTGAGACTGGCGAGAACCACATGCTGCTCAGGACGTGCGCCAGCCGCGCGTTTCGCGTACTCCAGCGTCAACTTCGCGTCGCAATATCTCGGGATGTAATTGGAGTATTGCGATGCAATTAACGCCATTGTTTATGTGATTTGTCATGCTATGGATTGCTGAAGAAAAAATATAGGGTGTCCATAAAAAAAGAAACCATAAGTTTGTGTTAAAAAACACATCTGCTTGCGTTTTAGAATGTTTCCAAATATGTACATTCGTGGGCCCCAGCCGTACATTGATACCGGTGAAAGTCGTTTTCCAATAGCAGTTATTGTTCCAGAGATATTTTGGGTGGACAAGATAGCTGGGACACCCTGTATACTGTGAGTTTTTCGGTTATCTAATACCGACGTCATACATCTAAGATGCTGATTGGCTGGCAGTAGCGTATCACTAGGCTCTTACGTTTGCTACCCTGTAAGTGATTGGTATGTCTGATTGGAAGGCAAAGGCCAATGAGGAAAACTAGCATCCAGGGGATGGAGTTTGCTGCTGCGAACGTTCGGTCCGCGCGTCAGTTCTACTGTGGCCGCTGTTTATCTGCAGAGCCCGTGTTTAAGTAGTAGGTTTAAGTAGTTTGCAAGCTACGGACTGATGACCATGTAGTTTGGTCCGATAGATTGACAAACATTTGAACATTTTTGAACTGTTGGATTGTATCAGCATCTCATTAGCTTGCACAAGAACGTTCAGTTTACGGTGGAGGTGGAAACTAACAGACCTATTCATGAATGGGGAGGATGGCTACAAGTTACCTTCAACGTAGCTGCCGGCAATCCCTGCCCAGCGGACCCAGTGCGTGCGCCAGCCAGCGACTCCACTTGACGCGGGCTCTGCAGATAAACAGCGGCCACAGTAGAACTGACGCGCGGACCGAACGTTCGCAGCAGCAAACTCCATCCCCTGGATGCTAGTTTTCCTCATTGGTTTTTGCCTTCCAATCAGACATACCAATCACTTACAGGGTAGCAAACGTAAGAGCCTAGTGATACGCTACTGCCAGCCAATCAGCATCTTAGATGTATGACGTCGGTATTAGATAACCGAAAAACTCACAGTATACAGGGTGTCCCAGCTATCTTGTCCACCCAAAATATCTCTGGAACAATAACTGCTATTGGAAAACGACTTTCACCGGTATCAATGTACGGCTGGGGCCCATGAATGTACATATTTGGAAACATTCTAAAACGCAAGCAGATGTGTTTTTTAACACAAACTTATGGTTTCTTTTTTTATGGACACCCTATATTTTTTCTTCAGCAATCCATAGCATGACAAATCACATAAACAATGGCGTTAATTGCATCGCAATACTCCAATTACATCCCGAGATATTGCGACGCGAAGTTGACGCTGGAGTACGCGAAACGCGCGGCTGGCGCACGTCCTGAGCAGCATGTAGTTCTCGCCAGTCTCAGGACGTGCGCTAAGTGTTTAAAAATGACGCGGCCTAATACCCAGAATTGTTTTATTCAAAGTGGAAGCCTACGATCTTCTATATTTTTTCTTATTGTCATTTTTAAGCCAAAGAATACATTCTACAGGCTGTCAGCCACTTCATACGCCGCTCTTCAGCCGAAAGAAAGGAAAATGGACATGAAGTAGATTAAAATTGTTATGGACTTAAAACAAGCTAATTTTAAAAAACAAAGGTGAAAATTTTTTACAATAAGCTGTAATGAAAAAAATGCCACGATGGCTAAAAGCACACTGATGAAACACAATACATTGGACAATAACAGGCAGAGACAGTGATTAAAACACACTGGCGACTCTCGTTTGGTTGGCGGTGGTCGCAACTGATTAAAAGACACTAAGTGGACGCACTGCTCAAACAGACGGACGTAGCTCCAGTTAAAATCGTTGCACTGAAAGCTCCGCAGGGGAGAGGAAGGGAGGTGGATGGGAAACGAGCGGGAAGGGAGAGGGATGGGAGGACGTCCGTAAGGACTCTGGGGTGAGGGAGGTAGGGGTGAGCCAATCGGGGAAAGGGAAGAGGAGGGGTGGGGAGGAGGGGGCGTTGGATCTATGGGGAGGGGGGGTGGGGAGGATTAGGGCTGATAGGACGGGTAGATTTCGGCATGGAGGGCGTCATCTGGAAGGGGGAGGTGGCGGAAGTGACCCTGAGAGAGGATGTGGAGAGTGCGGAGGTGGAGGAGCGATACATTGTTGTAGGCGTGGCAGAGGCGCAGGGTTGGTGAGGATGGGGTAGGCCAGTGGGTTGCGGGAATCTATGTTGCGGGTGGTGTAAAGGATCTGAATGTGCTTTAAAAACTGCAGGTGAGGAAATGGGATTAGGTCGTAATGGATCTGTGTGGGGAAAGGGAGGAGGATACAGTAAGCGAGGTGGAGGGCGTGGCGTTCTAGGACTTGGAGGGTTTTGTAATAGGCGGGGGAGCGGAATCCAGGCGGGATGGAAGCTGCATGGGCCGGAACGCATAATGGAACGGTAGATGCAGAGGAAAGTGAAGGGGTGGAGTCACCATGGCCGCGGCGGAATAGCCGTGTGTATCGAGGCGCCGTGCTGCAGTGCGTGCGGCCGTTCCCCGTCAGAGGTTCGAGTTCCTCTTGAGCATGGGTGTATGTGTTGTCCTTAGGATAGTTTAACCTAGTTTAAGTAGTTTGTAAGCTAGGGAATAATATTAAAGCAGTCAAGTCTCATAGATTTACAAACATCTGAACATACCACGTCCAGCCGGAAAGGAGTTCCAGCGGGTTAAGGCGGGACAGGACTGTTTGGCGGAGGTGGGGAGTCCAGGAGAGAACTCGATTGAAGGTGAGGCCGAGGTATTCGTGGGTGGGAGTGCGCCGAGCATCCGTGTCACCTGAAATATAGGCATTGTGGTTGACCACAGAGTACTGAACAAACATAATCTTTTGTTTCAGGAAACGAGAATACAGGTTCACTCTCTGTCATCAGTGAGGCGGTTGAACTCCGCATAGCCGGCCGCGGTGGCCGAGGGGATTGCGGCGCTTCAGTCACGGTCTGCACGGCCACTACGGTCGGGGTTTCGAATCCCCCCTCGGGCATGGATATTTGTGCCGTCCTAGTTCGTAAGTAGTTCATAAGTAGTTTGTAAGTTTAGGGACTGATGGCCCCGTAGTCGAGTCCCATAAGCTTTACAAACATTTGAACATATTTTTTGAACTCCGCATACGCCTCAGCTGCTGACGAGCCTGCTTCTGGTTCAGTTACAATGTCGTCTCCCGGTCATCAGTTGTTTCCATTACACTTTGCACGATTTCAGCGTCACTGAGAATTCGGAATCCAGGGTCCGAAGAATCACAAGCAAGCCTATATCTTGTACACTGCAATAGGGACGCCCAGGAAATTTCAAAAGTATTTTTAATGCGCCTCAAGAGATACTGCGTCTTCTGCTGCTTCTCTTTCTTCTTCCTTTCCTCGCTTCTTCTTTTTATCTTCGCTTTTTTGTGCCGCCTCCTTTGTTGAAACGCCTTTCAATTTATTCCAAGCTTTTCTTAATGCGATTATCTTTACTAAATTCCGCTGCCATTTAAGAGCAGTCTGTTAAATTCATTTTTTGTCGATGAGCCAGAATTCCTTCTTCGTTTGCACACCTGTCTTCTGTAATGTCGGTTCATTATTTCGACGGCTGATTGGTCCATTGGCTGCAAAAAACTCGTCACGTTTGGAGACAGGAAAGTTGTATTGAAATGTCCATCTTCTCTATCAAGAAGGCTTTCTGTGGGTTGTGTGGCTGCATTGGCCATAATTGTGAACTTTCTGCTTACTTTTCCAATGGTCTTTTGGTGTATGTTTACTTCAGGTATAAAAATTGAATCGTACCAATTTAATAAAAAAGCAGTACTCATCAACACCTTTGGTTGATTTTTGTAAAATATGGGAAGGTTTTTCACATTTTTTAAATCCCGTGAGCTTTTCTATTTAATTAGAACTATACGCCATGGTAACACGCTGTTTACTAATCTTATGACCAGGAGCACTAACTAGTTTCCCCTCTAAAGTCGTTTCAGACGGAGCCTTCCAAATTACGCCTGTTTCATCTGCTTTGTTTAAAACTTCAGGGCCATAAGATTTTACTTCAATTTTAAACTTTTCAATAAAATTCTCTGCTGCATTTGGGTCTGCTGATAATTGTTCGCCACTCAGATCCAGCTCGCAAGTATCATTCCCTGCCTTAAAATTCCGTAGTTGCCTTTAGTTGCTTTAAATGAAGGATAACTGCCGATTTTCTCGCCTAAAACTTTTGTTTTCTCGCAAACAACAGGCCCTGAAAGAGGGATTCCCAATAATCTTTGTTGCAGAAACACTTGAAAAACAGCCATTTCAAGCTCTGTTTTCTGCTGTTTTCATTGTTTTCTCGATGAACTCCCAACTTCATTCCCGAGGACAGTAACCAAGTTGAGAATCGATGACTTGTTTTTGTAATACCTGAAAAAGTCGATGTTCCCACACCAAACATCTCGATCAACTGCTTACCACTCACGGTTTTGTCTAATTGTTCAAAGATTTTTATCTGCCAACTGTAAGACAATGCGTTTCCTTTTAGACGACATAGTGTATACCGTACAGTAAAATGAAACAAACGTACAAAAGACAGTGATGATTTCGTGTGGCATTATTGGCGTTACACCGCAGCTGGGGTTGTTTGGCCTGTGACTTGCGAGTCGATGATAATGAAATCATGATGACGACAGCCCTCGAAAATATCCCACCGGACCGGGAATCGAACTCTGGCCCTCTGCGTGGCAGTGTACCTCGCTGTCCACTGACTACGGAGGCGGGCTACAAAATACAGTAGAACAAAACACACGAAAGACAGAACATATAACGAGAAAATCACTGAAAGTACCGTCAGTGGCGGACTGAGGCTTTCGGAGGCGCGGGTCGGCGGCAAAACAAAATGAGCCCCCCCCTCTTCCATTTGGGAATACGTGTATTACTATAAAACAGTAATTTTGAGATTTCGAGCTCCCCCCCCCCAGGAAGAGAGGCTCGGGACATCGGGAAAAAAAAATAGCTTTCGAGATTTGTCCGCCGGCCGCGGTGGCCGAGGGGACTGAGGCGCTTCAGTCACGGTCTGCACGGCCACTACGGTTGGGGGTTCGAATCCCCCCTCGGGCATGGATATTTGTGCCGTCCTAGTTCGTAAGTAGTTCATAAGTAGTTTGTAAGTTTAGGGACTGATGACCCCGTAGTTAGGTCCCATAATCTTTACAAACATTTGAACATTTGAAGATTTGTCCACAGAACGAGAGTCCTAGGCCGCAATAAATAAATAAATACATAAAAATAAATTAAAAAATGCTATCGCGGTATTTGGAGCCCCCCCCCCCCCCAAGACGAGAGGCCCGGGGAGGTCCGCGCCCCCACCCCGCCACTGAGTACGCAGATTGACGTAGGTCGCGGCGCGTTCAAAATGCGTATTGCGCGCCCACCAATGCAAATACTGTAGTCGTTGTTCGATGCAATTGTAAAGAAGCGCTGAGCTATCTTTATCTGTAACAGCTACCAAATACTAAAAAAACTCAAAGCGATTCGGATAATTCGCAATCCGATGCGCGATGCCGTTCACCGTCGGGGTTTCGAATTTTATCTCGGGCGTGGATGTTTGTGTTGTCTTTAGTATGAGGTAGTTCATAAGTAGTTTGTAAGTGTAGGAACTGATGACCCGCAGTTAAAGTCCCATAAGCTTAACAAGTATTTGAACATTTGAATTAGAGCCGGCCGCGGTGGCCGAGGGGACTGAGGCGCTCCAGTCACGGTCTGCACGGCCACTACGGTCGGGGGTTCGAATTCCCCCTCGGGCATGGATATTTGTGCCGTCCTTAGTTGTAAGTAGTTCATAAGTAGTTTGTAAGTTTAGGGGCTGATGACCCCGTAGTTAAGTTCCATAGACTCTACAAACATACATACATTTGAATTAAAGTTCTACTGTATCTCCTTCCTGCCGGCCGAGGAGACTAAGGCGTTCCAGTCACGGTCTGCACGGCCACTACGGTCGGGGGTTCGAATCCCCCCTCGGGCATGGATATTTGTGCCGTCCTAGTTCGTAAGTAGTTCATAAGTAGTTTGTAAGTTTAGGGACTGATGACCCCGTAGTTAAGTCCCATAAGCTATACAAACATTTGAACATTAATTAATTTTGAATCTCCTTCCTGGTGTTATGGTTTAGTGAGCGGACGTCTTACTCACTCTTTGCGGGTTGACTGATATCTATTGATAATCTAAGGAACTGTGTTGTCGATGAAAAATGTGCATTCATCGTACTTTGCTACCTAGGTGATGCAACAATTTTGTTGTTGTATGTAAATCGTATTGTGGACTCCATTGCGGGTATATAAGCTGCTACATTTCCTGCCGAAATACAAACACAAGCAGACTTCTCACGAGAGAATGAAGAAGGCGTATGACGCAGCATGTTCGTCGAAAATCACGGTGTCGTGGTAATTATTCAACACATAACGTTGCTCTATCTGGGAGATCAATTCAAGAACCTTTCTCCCAGCCCTGATATCTTTCCATCCGACTATCACGAATAACAGGAATATCTGTATGTAAAAAATACGATGTATATTATTCAATTATAACTGAATTGGAGTGAGTCAGACGCGAAGTGGAACGTTTATGGAAATAGCTGAGATCGAATAACGTATTTAGAATGAGCAATGTCTTGCTTCCTTGTTTCCAATGAATTAGCCAAAATTTCACTCGAGACTTGATTTCGAAGTAGTTTACTGCGATCCTAATATGACACTGCATTTTCTAATTGGTGTGGCTCTCTCATTCCGAGAGCACATATGAATGCGTTTACGGTTTGTAGGAAGGAGACGAGATTATGCAGAGCGTTCTACATATGCTCGTTAAGATAAGATTCGATTATTGCGTCGCCTATTCTTTTCTCAGACGCTTTCTTATGCGGGTCACCTAATATGACAGTCGAGAATCTCGTTTTTCCATCTCTATGTGTCTTAATGGGCGCACTTAAAAATAAGTCAGTACGCCCTTCGAGACAATTACCGGGCGGGACAATCACATCGGGCTCTCTAAGTGCTGCGTGGGTATCATCAAGCGTGGGATGTTACTCGTCTGATTTAAGTTCAGAGACCGATTTCAGCTGTACCGACTTCTATGTGGGCGTTCTATGACGCCTTTCTTCATACAAGGAACACTCCCTGAAGTAAATTTAAACACTCTTTGAAAAGGATTTCCTGCCACTATAATATACAAATAACTTCAGCATACATATAAATTAGTGTTGTTAATTATTTAGTAGAAGATGACCCGTGCCAATACTTCGCACCGTTAGTGGTCAGTGACGTAAAGAGAACATAAGGAAATGTAAATATTCATCAAATCTTATTATTTTATTATGGATATTAACAATACATACAATATTATATGCGCGTGTGTTTTTTAAGTAATATGATAAAATGTATTTACAATCAATAGTTCATCCGTGCTGCTCCACACCATTACGTGTTAGATATTGACAATATGAAGATGATAGTGTGGTACTTTCAGTGTACTTCCTTCCAAAACAATATCTCCCCTGCGTTGAGCACACTACACTTCACAGTGTAGGAAAATGATGAAAATACGAAAGTCAAGTTGAGTATGCTCTATTTTTTTTTTTTTTTTTCAGAATCAACTCATTTGAGTGTTAAAAAGCTGAATTCAAAGCTCTTGATCCGCGGAGTGTTCTTAGGCCAAAAAGAACTGTGTGTCTCAGTGAGAACCGAAGATACTGTAAAACAATGGTGAGACACTGAAAAGCATTGCGAAGGCGGAAGTTCAAAATACTAATCTGGCAAAGCAGATTTTAGTTTACCATTGTTTCCATAAATTACTCAAGGCACCAGGGTGGTTGTTCTTGTACCAGAATAGCGTCATGTTTTATTTCACGGTCCTAGATAAAACTGGTATCATAATCTGGTATTATGATACGGAGAAATGTGCAGACGAAGTTCGGGTTTTAACACTGTTTTGAGTTATGAACGATTTGTGTGGATCACAAAAGTCGAATAAATTACGTGTTTAAACTTTCTAGTAAAGTATCGTTAAAATGTCAGGGACCCTACATGAAACTTACAAAGGGAGGAGGCCACGACAGATCACGGATTTTGTTCAAAATTTGTCCCTTTTAGCGACCATTAGGACAACATAAGGTATAGGACAAGGCGCAATACTTAAACGATTTCGAGAAAATCGCAGTAGTAGCGTCACACCTCGAACACGCAACCGTGTGTTGCAGCTATAAGTAAGCCATAAGCTAGAGAATGCCGTGGTTTAGTGGTTAGCGTTCTGGATTTTCAATCGGTGGATCGCCAGTTCAATTGTAGGTCATACCCACTAAACTACATGCCTGTTTCATTGACGTCATTTTGCAGTAGGGTTTTAGATCATATCCTGTATTCAAATATTATGAATTATCTCGAGCAGAATGATCTATTGACCCAAGTTCAACATGGATTTAGAAAATACCTTTAATGCGAAACACAACTAGGTCTTTACTCACACGAAGTCATGAGTGCTATCGACAAGGGTTCGCAAATCGATTCCGTATTTCTTGATTTCCAGAAAGATTTTGTCACCGTACCTCACAAACGGCTTTTAATCAAATTGCGTGGTTATGGTATATCGCCCCAAATTTGCGACTAGATAGGTGATTTCCTGTCAGAGAGGACACAGTTTGTGGTAATCGATGGTAAGGCATCGACTAAAACAGAGGTGATATCGGCGTTCCACAGGTTAGTGTTATTGGTCCTCTGCTGTTCCTTATTTACATAAACGATTTGGGAGAAAATTTAAGAAGCTCTCTTAAGTTGTTTGCAGATTTAAATGTTTGTTAAGCGGGGTCATCAGTCCCTAATCTTACAAACTACTTATGAACTACCTTATGCTAAAGACGACACAAATATCCATGCCCGAGGGGGGATTCGAACCCCCGACCGTGGCGGCCGTGCAGACTGTGACTGGCGCGCCGCAGTCCCCTCGGCCACCGCGACCAGCGTGTTTGCAGATGACGCCGTCATTTACCGTCTAGTAAAATCATCTGAAGATCAAAACCAACTGCAAAACGATCTGAATATCACTATGGTGTAAAAATTGTCAATTGACTCTAAATAATGAGACGTGTGATCGTTCACATGAGTACGAAAAGAAATCCGTTAAACTTTGTTTACAAGATAAATCAATCAAAAGTGAAGACCATAAACTCCACTAAATATCTAAGAATTACTATTACATCAGACTTAAACTGGAAACAACACGTAGATAATGTCGTGGGAAAGGCAAACCAGAGATTGCGTTTTATTGGCAGAACCCTTAAAAGATGCAACAGAACTACTAAAGAGTCTGCATACACTACGCTTGTCCGTCCTCATTTGGAGGATTGCTGCCCAGTGTGGGATTCTTATCAGGTGGGTTTGACGGAGGACATCGAAAGAGTCCAACGAAGGGCAGTTCGGTTTGTATTGTCACGATGCAGGGGAGACAGCGTCACGGAAATGATACAGGATCTGGGATAGGAATCATTACAACAACGGCGGTGATCGCTGCGGCGTGGTCTGCTTACGAAACTACAAACGCCAACATTCTCCTCCGAGTGCGAAAATATATTGTTGACTCCCACTTACATAGGTAGAAATGATCATCAGAATAAAATACGAAAAATCAGAGCTCGAACGGAGAGATTGAGGTGTTCTTTCTTCCCGCGCGCTATTCGAGAATGGATTGGGAGATAAATAACATAAAGGTGGTTCGATGAACCCTCTGCCAGGCACTTAAATGTGATTTGCAGAGTATCCCATGTAGATGTATACCGGGCGTCAAGGCTGACCGCGCTCGGTCAAAAGGGTCATACCGTCGTTTGTTTTTATTTATTTTTTCTTCAACACTGGTCATATTGTAGAAAGGATGTACCATGTGGAAAAAAAATAATAATAATAAACTGGAGTCACCTCCATTTTTCAGCATAATGCAAATCCTGTGGTTGTGAAAACGTAGTAAGTACACAGTTCTTTCTTGCTAGACTAGCAGTGTCTCACTGCCATGCAGGTTTACTGCCGAATCAGCCTGTCCATCCCCTTGTTATTGCCAAGTGAAAACTGTGTCTGCAGGTCGAAGCCTCAGTTTCTTGTTTGTAAATCTATCGGACTCAACTGCTCAGTTATTAGTCCGTAGCTTACAAACTACTTAAACCTAGGTAAACTAACCTAAGGACAACACACACACCCATGCCCCAGGGAGGACTCGAACCTCCACGGCGAGCAACCGCGCGCTCCGCAGCGAGACGCTTTAGACCGCTCGGCTACTCCACCGCGGCATCTGAACTCGTGGCCTTCCCTTGTTAAACACCGCACGTCTGGATATAGGATGTACAACTTGAGAAAACAAACCAGTAGGCCGACGAACATCAAAAACATCACAGGACCTGTAAGCAATCAGAAATCCGAAACTGCTGCTGCTGCTGCCGTCACCAATAATGTTGTTGTCGTCATTAACGATACCGACGATGATAGCGATAATGATGACAACGACGATGACGGTGTCGATCAAAACCGAATAATGTTTAGCCAGAGCCTGCGGTTACGTTTCATAAATCCGACCAAGTACCTTGTCTATAATAGCCAAATCATGGATATGAATGCTAACGTTTTCGACGTGACCGGCGCTGCTACATTAAATAGAAATGTTCAAATGTTTGTAAAATTATCGGACCAAACTGCGTGGTCATCAGTCGGTAGCTTACAAACTACTTAAACTAAGATAAACTAACCTAAGGACAAAAACAGACACCCATGCCCGAGGCAGATTAAATAGCGGCTGCAATTGCCGATAGCAGCAGTGTATTTTTCGCAGCGTGGTGTGGTGCCCTATGCACGTATCAGATGCCATCGACTCCAGATGGAATTCGTGGAACTAGGACGAAGTGCGAGGAATGGAGCGAGGAGCGGCCAAGAAAATGCAGCGTACGTGAGTCACGCTGGCCTGGTATGGCAGATGGTATCTGCGGCGCCAGCTTCCTCGCAGTTTGGAGGTCGGGGAGCGGCCAGGCCAGGCCGTAAACACACGGGCCGCCCGCTGACTCACCCTGGCTGCGTGGGCGAGCGGCCGTCTCCTGAGGCGACGCCCGAGGCGACCAAGCCGCTCCCAGCCGCCAGACACTCAGGCGGTGGCTCCCCCCTCCCCCTCTCTCTGTATCTACTGTCTACATATATAGTCCGCAAGCTACTATACCGTGCGTGGCGGGGGTTCCCCTTATCACTACTAGTCATCTCACGGCCGTACTGGATATGCATATGTCCATGGTGAACATATCGAACAGCATTCACTGCTCTGTGGGAGTAGCGTGTTCACTGCGGAATTGGTTGCCATCTATCGGGCACTTAAACATCTCCCAGCAAGTCCTGGGGAGTCTCTGGTCATCTGTTCTGACTCCCTGAGTGGCTTGCAAGCCCTCGCCAAATGTTTCCCGAAACACAGGAGTCTGTTTCCAGGCTTGTTCGGTCTGGTCGCTCTGTGGTCCTTGTTTAGACCACAGGCCACATCGGGATTCTTGGAAACGAACGTGTGGATCTGCTGGCTAAGCAGGCTACTTGCTCCAGTCCGTTGGCTATTGGTCTTCCGGAGAGCGATCTCCGACTGGAGTTCCATCGGAAGATCCGTGGCCTGTGGGATTCCGAGTGGGCTAACTCTGCTCAACCCAACAAGCTTCGTGCAGTTAAGCTACCTACGGTCGCATGGAAGTCCTTACTGCGGTCGTCTGGTAGGGAATCGGTTGTTCTCTGTCGCCTGCGAATCGGCCACACATGGCTGACGCATGGCCACCTTCTTCGGCGGGAGGACGCACCACAGTGTGACTGTGGCGCCCCCTTGACAGTGGTCCACATTCTGGTAGAGTGTCCACTTTTAGTTGCCTTGCGACAATCTTTTAATCTGCCACATGCGCTTTCTTTTATGCTAAGAGACGATACCGCTGTGGTTGAACGTGTTTTAGATTTTATTCGCGCAGCTGGTTTTTATCATGTCATTTAATGCTGGTGTTTTTTCTTCTCCGTTTTTACTTGTATCCTTTGCTCATATTTACCAGTCATTTTTACTCTCTTTGACTTGTTAACGCATTTCCTTAGGAACGCTTAACACAATATTTTATCTCTCAGACCGGAACAAGGGGCTGATAATCGTTGCTGTTTAGTCCCTTCAAAAATCCAACAACAACCACCTCCCTGTTGCACTCCCAAATACCGCAAGAGAAAACGACTGCTTATATGCCGCCGTTATCTTTGTGGTCCATACGCGAAATGTAATTTGGCGGCAGTACAATCGTTTTCCAAGCAGCTTCAAATATCGTCCTTTATAAGTTTGCGCAAGTCTCCCTCGAAAAGAACGTCGTCTTCGTTCAAGAATTACCATTTGATTTCCTGAAACATCTCCTTATCAGTCGTGGATTGATCGAACTTACAAGAGATGTAGCTCATTTCTCAATTGCTTTTATGTCTTCCTATAAACCAATCTGGTGAGGATCCCAAACACTTGACTAACGTTCGACAAGTCGTCGCTGAAGCGTTCTACAATCGCAGACAGTAAAGTTTGGTGAATAGTCCAGTATTTATTATTTACTAGATTACCCGGTGAACTTCGTATCCCTTACCTCTTAATATGAACCATATTAATTTAAATCATAAGTATTTTAGACCCAGTAGTTTTATAAAGGAATCATCAGATAGTCTAAGTGTCGGCTCGATAGTGGATGGAAAGAGTGGACAGATGACGCACACATGTCCAGGATAATGTTTGTCACCTTCGTGTAAGTTCAGGGAAGGTTTAAACGGTGATAAAATATGGAAACATGCGAGGAAAATTTAGATTTAAAACATGTAAAATAATAACTTGATTTTTCTGTTATCTAGCCGGCCCGCCAATGCTTTGCAATTGCTAATATGTATGTACTCTTGCTTTGAACGTTAAATGTGCAAATTTTGTCCCAATCGTGCGAATAATATTGATATCCCAATTTTCCGGGAAACTTTTCCACATTTTTATTTGATAAGAACGTTTCTCTTCTTTGAACACCAACTATGGAAAATCTTATCAGAATCAGACGAATGATATTGATATCCCATTCAAAAACGCTCTTTCAGTTTCGCTCCAATTTTCAAAATTTTCGGATAACTGCCCCAAATTTTTTTAGTTTATAAGAACATTCATCTTTCTTTGAACGTCAAATGAACAAAATTTTATTTCAATCGGATGAATGGATCCCAACTTATAGTGTTGAGTACATTTAGAAACACAACGAAGAAGGAACTTGATTCGAATTTTGCGGTCTCCTTTTTAACTGTTCCTATTTTTTTACTACAAACGTTTCCAATACCATAATGAACAAAACAAAAAAAGAAATTATACCTCTCCGTCGTGCGAATAGTCATCCAAAAATCTATTTCATACATACCTGATCCTGTCAAGCCGTACTCAAGTGAAGCTCTTACAACCATGTGGCAATTGATTTTTATTCATGGAAAAAATCGCTTTCAGCTTTTCCTAAATTTTCCGGGTGACTTTTCAAATTTTTTATTTGATGCGAACTTTGTGCAAAATTTTATCGCAATTGGTCGAACGGCATTGATAGCGCACTGGAAAAATCGGTTTCAGTTTTTCCCGATTTTCCCTTTTTCCGGACAACTTTTCCATATTTTATCATCGTTTAAACCTTTCCTGGACTTTCACGAATATTTCAATACTAAAATTAGCCAAATCGGTTCAGCCGTTCTCGAGATTTAGCGAGACTAACGAACAGCAATATATATATATCGTTTGGTTTTACGAGTATACAACAATATATACATTCAGAAGATGGAAGGAAACCCCACTTCTTCATGTTATAAGCACACCTACCTTCACCAGTCCTGATGTTGTTCAGCCTCGACCAGGTTTGACATGGTAGATGGAATCCCTCAACCTTCTTTGATGCATCTTGCACGAGGTGGGCGCTGTGCGGTGGATGTTCGTGCCAGCGTTCTTGCTACTTGGAGCTCACATCGAAGGAACTAGTGCTTTCTGTGTCACACCAGGGAGGTTTTCTGTGATTTGAGACGACATGCTGGGGGATCCTGTAGAGCATCATACAACGGAGTGTTCTTGTCAGCCTCCCGAAGATTGTGATCACTGCAATCGGGCGATCCCTGGGCAACGTCAGTACCGGCTAAGGTGCTGGTACACAGCAACAAGTATGCAACAAAACCTACATATGAATAGTCCCGTAACATTAACGTAGATAAACTACGAACTTTGGTAACTTTACTGTCCTTCCAAATAGTCTCATCCCGTAACTATGCACCGCTGAGCTCTGCTATACATGTCCTGAAAACTTGGCACGAACCCTTCCTTTGGGATGGTGTTCAAAAGCATCCTTATATTTCCTTGAATGTCATTAATATCGTCAATTCTCTTTACTCTCAAAGCGAGTTTGAGTCGAAAGAATAGGAACAAGTCTGGAGGATTAAGATCTGGCGAGTATGGTCGATGTTCAAGTTACACCACCCCGTTTTTTGCCAGGAACTCCTCGACGATATTGGCTGTGTGTGGGCGAGTGTTGTCGTGCAACTTGAACATCCACCATACTCGCAGGATCTCAATCCTCCAGACTTCTTGCTATTCCCTCGACTCAAACTCGCTTTGAAAGGAAAGAGATTTGACGATATTCCTCACATCCAACGAAACGTGACGAGGCTTTGGAACACTATCCCAGAGGAAGATTTTGTGCAAAATTTTCAGTACATGTATCACGGAGCTCAGCGGTGCACAGTTATGATAGGTGACTATTTCGAAGGACAGTAACGTAACTGTAGTTCATAGTTCATCAGCGTTAATGTTACATGACTATTCATCGAACTTTTTGTTGTCTGGGATTGTAGATGTGATCTCCTTTATAGATGCTTCACATCTAGCATACGCGTTCCTCACGAATCTACTTAAATCTTCTTTTCGTTTCGTAGCGGTTTGAACAATATCAAGGCATGCGTGAGCCCACTGCCAAACTTACGTACACAAAAGCAGGCGGCTGTCTTCGCTGAGTTACGCTCCACATTACTTTAAGAGTCATATCCTTATACTACCAAAAAATGTTGAAATGTTTCTACATCTGTGGGACTTAACTACTCTGGTCATCAGTCCCTACGCTTACAAACTACTTAAACTAATTTATGCCAAGGACAACAAATACATCCATTCCCCAGGGATGACTCGAACCTCCGACGGCGAGCAGCGCACTCCGCAGCTAGGCGCCTTAGAACGCTCGGCCACTCCACCGCAGTTGTTATACCACCCCCACAATACAATAACTTACCATGATACAACAGCTCGCTGTAGAGTGAAGTTGCGTAGTGCACTAACCTTGCTGTAGGAAAGAGCCGGGTTCATATCTCGTCGGGGCTCACAGACATTTTTTTCTTGTTTACCTGTTCTGTTGCGACTGTTACCGGTCTGGTTTCTGTGGCAATAACTCTGACGGTATCATTCCGCGCCGTTGGCTAATCCGAGTACTTGATCTCGTCGTCGAGGAGTTGAACCATGGTATATTTTGATATTCGTCGGCAACTTCGTCCCCTTCATTTCCAAGACCAACGTTTGTTCTGTCACTGATAACTTGAGATAGACCGCACGTTAAACTCTACTGTTTTCTTGTACACAACCGGAAATAAAAATTTGTGCACCCTCCTAGTGTTTTCCACTTCATCCAAGATTTATTGTTGAAACAGTAAATGTGGAGTACACGAAATGGTTACATTTACAGGTTGACAGTTCAAGTAGTACAAAGGTATCACGTGTCGGTGTATACCGAACGCCCATATTAGTACGTGTGTAGCCTCCGCGAGTGGCAATATAGATGCTTATCCTGCCAAAGAATATAATTACAGTCAGTGCTACTCCATTTTCTCTTCCTCGAAGTTAAAATCCTGGTCCGTGTACTATGGTATACTAAGATCATGCTATTAAATACGATTTCACCAATGGTCTAAGATGTGTGGGAAACCATTCCGTAATTTGTTGATTTTTGTGTATGGTTATTTTCTGCAATTGCCAAATACCGATTATTTGTTACTAAACACACTGATACTCTCCCTTTATTGGAAGTAAACGCAGAAAATATCTTTAAGTAAATGCAAATCAGTCAACAAAGCCACGTCATAGATTCTTATTAATCAGAAAATGTTCAACTGTTTGTAGAGCTTATGGGACTTAACTACGGGGTCATCAGTACCTAAACCTACAAACTACTTATGAACTACCTTATAGTAAAGGAGGCACAGAAATCCATGTCCGAGGGGGGGTTTCGACCCCCGACCGCAGCGGCCGTGCAGACCGTGACTGGCACGCCGCAGACCGCTCGGCCACTGCGGCGTGCACTAATTAATCGCAAAGGACATTAATGTCATTAGAGCACAAACTCGGATTTGATAAGAAACACGGAATGCCCCTTTTAAATAACCGACGTATAATCTAATCATGGTGGCAGCGCAGTGATTTCAAAAATATTGCCTCAGAATACTTGTGTAGTCCTTTTATCACGATGCCACATCGCTCGAATGTAAGATACCCATGCACAGAAGAAAAAAAAAAAAAAAAATAAAAAAAAAAAAAAATCACAAGACTAGGAAGTTCATGTGCACAGCGCACGTTCATTAGCATGTTCTGAAGAAATGATTGGCATTGCAGTCGGCTCCGTTCAGTGCGTGTCCTGTTGTCTTATAGGTACAGAGTCCACCGCGGGCCCTGATAACGCATCCCCTCAGTAATGGCATCGACGCCTAAAAGGCGCGAATGGCGTCCTGTGCCATAGCCATCCGTGCTTCATTCACGTGGTTCCAAAGGTCATTTCTTGTGGATGACAATGGGTCACAGTGCTGCACCCATTGTGTCACCATATCCCACACATCTTCGATTGGCGACAAGTCTGGTGATATGGCACGCCAGGGCAAAAGGCTGACATCCTGTGATAAGAACAAAGCACGTGTTCCTGCAGGAACGTGTGCTCGTGCATTGTCTTGCCGAAATATGACATCTGTTTGTGTCGCGCAGAAGGGTATGGCTACGGATTGCAGAATGTTATTCACGTAGGTCAAACAGGTCTCAAATCCCGGACACGTACAAACTATGATTTGTGGTTTATCCAATAGCACCACATACCATAAGCCCTTGAGTTGGCGCTGTGTCTTTTACGAATGCAGTCATTGCGACGGACTGTCACTCCTGACAACGTACGATGTGTTCCATTGTTGCGCCAGTCCTGCAAAGTTATCCGGATGAGGTTACTCTCTTCTTCGGGGGGGGGGGGGGGGATGTCCTGGGTGGTGCGATCTGGCCCATCTGTGAGCAGCGGCGTATCAACTGGGGGGGGGGGGTAGGATATGCAGTTCCCCCTCCCCTCACTTCATCTTCGTGAAGCTTATGGGACTTAACTGTGAGGTCAACAGTCCCTAAACTTAAAAACTACTTATGAAATACCTTATACTAAAGACAACACTACATCCATGCCCGAGGGGGGATTCGAACCCCCTGCGGGTAACGGCCTGTCGCAGCATAACGCCTCATTGCGCTCGGCCGCGGCGCCCCTCACTTCAAACTTTGGAGGAGCAAGAGATGGTTTCTGCCCCTTCATATTCGCTTGGTATTATTTGATCTTTAGGCAGAACCAGTGAATAAACTATGCTGACGTCAGTAATTATGGGACAGTGTTTTTATGGCAGCTATTTTTGCCTTTAACTGAAGCATCTTGCAACACCTACTACATTCTGTTCTCTCCTTTCGTCCCATTTTTCAACCTGTAACTGCTAATAGGAAACAACATCTGATGCATATTTAACAAATTCTGCATAGCAGTAACGTGCTTTTATGTCAAAGAAATGATTTAAAAGTCGCTATTATATGTATGTGATTCAGCACTAAAATATTTGACGAGTCATCCAGTTTTAATTTTTATTTTATTTTAGAAAACGGAAATGGGGACGTTTCGCTGGCGGGAACACCTCGTCTAAATGAAAGTTCCATGACCTCTTTATTGCCTCCCCTCCTCTCCCCCTGTAAAGACGTAGTTCGTACATGACTGTCTGCAACGCATCCTGAACGTCACACTGACTCATGACCTTCGGTTTATAACGGCAACGAGAGCCACAGGCACATTTTACAGGTAGGTGGTGTTGCGCCGCGATATCATTGTTGACCTGGAACCCTCCCGACATGACTCAAATGCTAATGATAGTTTCTGCACAACATATCTATCTACTTGTGCTGAGAATGTGAACTGTTTCAAGCCTTTCCAGGTGTTCTTTTTTCCTTTTTTCTGAACATGAATGTGGTTCAGAAAACTTTAACGTTACTACTGATCTAATTTTATAGGATCAAAGATACATTTGAATGTCACAAGGTAAATATTACCAGAGAATGGAATTCTTGTAGGCGGAGTCTTGGAGCGAACACGGGGAGTATAAAATAGTATTTTGTATACCCTGAATGTCATTCTTGTATGGAAAATCCCCTAGAGTTTCAGTTACCCAATGCAGAACATATTTTATATATGCATGTAGGTAAACACATTTTATTTGTTTATTGCTTCTGTGATTATTGAATGTAAAATTGAGCGTGTAGTTTCGTATTATTGATGACAGAGAGTGCTTTGAAGGTTAGTAAAACACAGTGCCGACATATACTTCTGGCAAATAACGTCAATGTCACAACCTAGAAACATTACTCTCACTACACAACTGAATATCAAAACGAGCGACAATCGAGCTGTCTCAGAAAACAGGAAAGTTGAAGGTTCAACAGCATGTTTCGTTGGACGTTTTATAAAGCACTGCAAACAAGCAGATTCTTTTTGGTTCAAATTTTTGCTCACGAAGAATGTTCACTGTCAGTACTGGCATATCCCCTCACTCCATGCGGCATTATGCAGTGGGCTATATGACGTAATGCAAGGCATCAACGCATTGTCTCGTGATAAGGAACTTTGGACCCCTGCATCTCCGGCACCGGCACGTTACTGTAGGCGGTCCTAACGACCTCGTCTACGGAAGCTGGTTACAGTGTTCTTAGAGGTACAGTAAACATTGACGGAATCAAATCCCCTGTCAGGAAAAGTACACATGTTCCTGTAAGCTTGAGCCTCACCGACGTGACTGCCAGTTGATAGAACGCCATTGTGGCTGGAGCGTCCGCTGTATAGACAGTAGTGAAACGGTGGTCTTCATTTGCATCACAACTGCGCTAGTTAATAGCTAACGGTAGAGCGTGTGGGGCGCAGATATGTATCTCATCTCTTTCATCGGCTTAACTATCCCATTGCAAAACCTATTCTTCCTAGTCTTAGAACTGTGTCCCGTAAGATGCAGAAAGCGTGAAGTTATGTGCTCCCATGTTAATCCCGTACCACTGGATGCTGAAGCCACTTAGCGTTTATTCCTCTTCCGTTTGCCCCTAAAATGTGTCCTGATTAGCATTGGAGACGCTGTCACTGAACCGAACAATCACAGGTTTCGAAAAGATTCTTCCGTGGTTTGTTTGCAGTGCTTTATAAACCGCCAGTGAAACACACTATTCAGCCTTTAGCTTTCCTGTTTTCTGATGGAGTTCCATTGTCGTTCGTTTTGATATTCAGTCGTATAGAACGAGTATTGTTTCTAGGTTGTGACAGTTTATGTCATCCCTTGTTTAGAATGGGCAGATATGTGACCTTATTGCGTAGCTACTTCCTACGTACTTAGTCATTAGGAAACGTACTTGGCACCACGTACTATCTTTACAATAGCGTGTGAGTACGAGGGTTCCACCTGATAAGGTAGTATATTGACTCTACTCCAATGAGCACGACAAAGATTGGCGTCTGATCTGTTGCCTTTTCTCTTGCTCAACAGATATTTGCTTTAAAATTCAAATCAAATGTAATGACATCTGTGTTAGAAACATAGGCACGTTACTAATATCATTTTTAAGAATTGCGGCGTCTGTTCTTTTGAGTACTTAGGCCACGTGATGGAAGGTGATGTCATGGACACATCCAAACACTGTAGTTCCTTTCTGGTCATTTTATAACGTGTGCACGTCGAGGCACGTTCCTGCGCTGGTTCCTTACAATCGAATGGGACAAACAACTATTTCACGTCAGTGACGGAAGTCATATGACCGCCTGTTCCAGTTCTACGTCATCTGCAGCGCTTCAAAGCGACCATCATGCTCTTTTAAGTCTGGCAGTAATATTTTACCCGGTAACGTTATATCTGCCTGCTTTTCTGACAAATTCAGATGAGCCAAAACAGTTATAACCCCTGCCCATCATGGGACACTGAGGGCAGATGACAGGGTTGGGAAAGAAGGTGCTTCGAAAAGAATGAGCTGATTTTAAGATTTATTGCCAAAAACATTGCACAGAAAGGGATAATTGCAAAAAACAAAAATTGTGACTGTGAAACTTTTGCGTTTATCTGTTGCACTTATTTGACAAACTGTAATGTTTTCATCGTTTCTTTGGAAGTGATCACATTCATGCGAACACGTAAATCGAGCAAGCAGGCATATCTCACTCACTGACCAGGCGTACAAGGTGAGGCGATACGCGATTACCATCATATGACACACACACTTTCATTAATAACGTTTATGATATACCAGTCGTGTTTTCCGCTGGAGGATTCGGTTGAATTGTCAATTAAGGAGGCACTTGATTTCGACGGCTAATAGAGCAGGTCTCTGGCACGGACATTACACCGTAACAGACACAGAATACAGTGAACAGGGCCGACTGGTGGTGGTGGGGGGGGGGGGGGGGGGGGGTTGAACCGTTCCATCACCCAGGGCGGTACATTTTTGGTGGCGGTACAGTTTTCAATTTCCATGTTGTTCCAAAGGTAAGCTCAAGCCGCGCAGAATGTCCGCGTGGTTTAAGGCGTCGTGCTACAGACAGAAAAATTGAGTATGTCGAAAAAATTCCCGTGGGGGGAGAGGCGGCTCTTGTAATTTCGGCATTGAACGGCAAAATCACTGGAGCCGGCTCTGTTGAACCGAGATGTCAGTGGCTAGACGGATAGTTGATAATTTGTGAACAAAAAAAAAAAAAAAAAAAAAAAAAAAAAAAGTATGAAGAATCAAACAAGGATCTCTCACGTCGCAGGCCACCGCGATTGCTACTTGACCGCGACGACAAGGCTCTTGAGACTTCCCTTATGTTGCACATCTCATGCTTGGACCGTTCACTATTTTTATTTTGTTTATTTTTCCACAGCGATGACGATGATGATAATCGTGTGGCATTTGTGACCGTTACACTCCAGCCGCGATTCTGTTCGGCCTGCCTGGTGCAAGGCTCGTTAGGTGACGCCAATGGGCGTCTTGCGAGTCTACATCTACATGAGTACCCTGAAGTCTCATTGAAGTATATGGCAAGGGTTCATCGAACCACTTTCATGATATTTCTCTACAGTTCCATTCTCTAATAGTTCGCAGAAAAAAGGAACACCAAAATCTTTCTGTTTTCGATCTGATTTCTCTTATTTTATTATGGTGATCATGTCTCCCTATGTAGGTGGGAGCTAACAATATATGTTCGCATTCTGAAGAGAAAGTTGGTGACAAATTTCGCAAATGGATCTCGCCGCAACAAATAACGTCTTTCTTTTAGTGATTTCCACCCCAACTCTTGCATTATTTCCGTCACACTCCCCCCCCCCCCCCTATATCGCGATAATACAAAACGAACTGTCCTCTGAATTTCCTCTAAATGATCCGTCAGTCCCACCTGGTGTGGATCTACATCTACATAGATACTCTACAAATCACATTTAAGTGCCTGGCAGAGGGTTCATTAACCACTTTCATAACTTTTCTCTACCGTTCCATTCCCTAATAGCGCGCGGGAAGAAAGAACACCTAAATCGTTCCGTTTTCGATCTGATTTCTTTATTTTATTGGGATGGTCATGTCTCCCTATTTTCACATTAAGAAGTAAAAGTCGGTGATTGAAACTTCGGAAACAGATCACGCCGCAATGAATAACGTCTTTCTTTTAATGATTTCCACCTCAATTCGTGCAACATTTCCGTAACGCTTCCCCCCTCCCCCGCCGTAACGTAATAAAACAAAACTAGCTGCCCTTCTCTGAACCTTCTCAATGTCTTCCATCAGTCCCACCTGGTGTGGGTCCCACAAGGGGCAATAGTACTCCAGGAGAGGACGCGCAAGTGTGATGTAGGCAGTCTCTTTGGTGGAGCTGGTGCATCTTCGAAGTGTTCTGCCAATGAAACGTAACCTTTGGTTCGCCTTCCCCACAATATTTTCTGTGTGTTCTCTCCAGTCAATGCGCAGCAATACTCTAAAATAGGACGCACAGGTGTAGTGTAGGCAGTTTCTTTAGCAGAACTGGTGCATCTTCTAAAGGTTCTGCCAATGAAATGTTGATGATGGTGTGGGCAGCACAAAACCCAGTCCGACGGGACTGGGAATCGAACCCAGGACCCCACCCCGCTGTCCACTGGTCTCCACAGTTCCACGCATCATCTTCCTGTTTCCTTGCTCGGTCTGTGTTAAGATGTTGGCGGGCCACGGTACCCTTGAATCTTGTGGGGAGCTTCCCCGGGCAGCGGCGCTCCCTGTGGCGAGCAAGTCGGCCAGTGGCCCGCGTTACTGTTCAGTTTCCGGGCTGCGCGGCGGCGCGCGACGGCCCGTGAACGGCTGCGCGCCGGCCACCGGTGAACGACCCCCGTAATGGCCGCGCCACACATTTCTCATCCCGCTCCACGATCTACTAACACCTACCTGGAGCTGCTCGAAAGCGCTTCAGATGCACGTTCTCCCTGCTGCACTGGGTTTGAACTGGCCTAAAGCTGGTCCAGTGGCGACCAGGACCGACTAGGACCGTGTAATAACCTTGTTCCAAAGAGATAAAGACTTTATGACGAGTTTTATGGTTTATGTATTACATCACCTGTTTTTATTTCGTTGGCACTGTAAGCTCGCCTGCCTTACCCTGTGGGCCACACCACCAGGCTGCTACGTCTGGGCCACACCATAGGCCTCAGAGGCCCACAAGATATATAATAATTGAAAACTCTTTAAGAAATTCAATGTCATGATAACGATGAGGGTATAATACATTAAATAACCTCGAATAACATAAAAGAAATATACATTTCTTCAAGAAACCACAAAACAAAATAACCAAACTCTCATAAATTAAATAATAGTAGTCTAAACTTCATATAACGCAAAATATCCATCATATTCGAAAACCACGTTCAATTAATAAGGTTTAAAACTAAAATTGGTATCATAAAATTCAGCGGAAGATTCTCATTTTTTACTGTTACAATTTGGACAAATTTTTTGTGGTGCTTACAGAAATCACACTGCATTTTTGGTTTCCTTTGTTTTTAGTAGTCACAAAACTTACAGTAAGTTCTTTTGGGAATAGCTCCTTACTCAATTTCTTCATGAGCTGCTTCTGCAGGTGATGTTTAGGCATCTATAAATACTGTCCTGCAGAGACAACTAACTAGAGGAGGCTTACATGTGAGGCACGTCCCATCCAGCTGTGTTGGAGCGGGATTAGACAGGTGTGAGTGAGCATCTGGGCCTCCGAGGCCTATCGTGTGGCCGGCAGGGTTAATTCTCTGAAACGTTCATTATTTTATCATGGTTCTTATGCGTTAAAGTCTTTTTTTATCAACTTAAATAAACTATTTATTGCATCGGTAAAGTACATGACAGTTGTGAAGCAGCGGTGGAGTGGCCGAGCGCATTGAGGTGCTATGCTCCGATGCGCGAGGCCGTTCCCCAACGTGGGTTCGAATCCTACCTCGGGCATGGATGTTTCTGTGGTCTTTAGTGTAAGTTAAACTAAATAGTTTGTAAGTTTAGTGACTGATGACCCCGCAGTTAAGTCCCATAAGCTTAACAAACATTTGAACATTTGACAGTTGTGAATCCAAGACGTGACTAGGTCTAGACTGAATAACAGCATCGTGACAAGATCTAGACTAAAACGAGACAACTTCTAGACTAAAATATAAATCTGACGTCCGCACATTTTATACATCGCAGTATGTGCTCAAACAATCTAGAACAAATGTGTTGCAATATAGTTTCTTACTAACATTAACTGTTAAGCATGAATGAATCCACCAAAAACAAGAAATACATGAAATTATTTAGTATAAAACAAAAATTACTAGTGCAGTGTCTGATTTAGTTGTATAATTTAGACTGGACATTTTATGGCAATAACCAAACTTTTGAGGTAAACACACCATGACAAATGGTGAAGTAGATTACAAAAGACATTAGGGAATGTTAATGATAAAATCTGTTAACAAAAATGGATTATTGCACAATATTGTTACAAGGTTTTTTACGAACAGAAACAATTTAACAAAAAAATCTAGAAAAATGTTGTTACGGTAAAATATTATCGTATAGTAAACATAAGCATTGTGTAAATCTCTATATACAGTATTTAAAAGCGAAAAGGCACTCACTCACTCACTGACTAAACACCAAATCTCGGAAACTACTTTACCCGTGAAGCTGAAATTTGGCAGGAATGTACTTTATAGGTAGAAAAAATCAGCTAAGAAAGGATTTTGCGATAGGGCCGGTATTTCACGAGACAGACGTCATAAACAATGAAAACGTCACAGTCTTGCGACACGTGATAGTGTGAGTTTATCAGTCCACTATTTGAAAAGGAGAGCACTTAGTGACTTGCAACAAACTTTAACACACACACAAACACACACACACACACACACCACTGGACGTACGACCCACAGTTCATGAGATATGGAGTTATAAACAACTAGTTGAGAAACCCAGCGTTACTTGGGTTAGAATATGTGGCATGAGAGACAGTTTGAGTATTATTCTAAATATGAGATGAATACAGACTGTTTAATTGTGAAGCAGTTATCGTGCTTAAGGTATTCTGGCCGCGTTGTGTATTAATGGGTGAGTGTGGTGGGCGAAACCCCACGAAATATGGAGTAATAAATAATCTTATGTGGCTAAATAATACACGAACTCCGTGTATGTGAAAATATATGGGGCCAATGCAAGTTTAGTAATACTGTTTTAACATAATAGTATTTAAATGAAGCTGGAAGAGATTGGACGTTACTATATTTATCAAGGCATTTATTTTTCATTTCATATACATCAGTATAACATAATTTTTGTCTTCACAATACTTGCTTATAGACTATATTTGTAGTTTTCTTGTTGGGAGTGTAAAGGAACAAATGTGTAGGAGATCCAACTCGTGAGCACGCGACGTACAATTGTCCGTGAGAAAAGCACGATTCCGTTAAATTAACGCCGCAGTATTATTTGAATGTTTGCCCCTGAGCTTTGTTGGTGTATGCTAATTTAACTGGAAACTGCAACCCAGATGATGATAAGGGTATTCGTGGTATAAAGACCGCCTGTCCCTTTTGTTTGACGGTCATTCATTATATTCGCAATACTAAATCACCCACACCAACTAATAGAAGTATGCCTGTGACTGTAGTGTAGCGCTCTATTATTCATTTGTTGGCCTTTCTGCATTTTCATCTTTGTCGCTATTGATCGTTGGGAAAGTGTGATTGAGGAAAACGCGCCGAGAAGTTAAAAACTTATATATTTGATATGATGCGTCGTTATTCTCAATTTCGTTACACATTGCAACAGCAGCGCCGAAAGCGCTGATATTGCAGAAGTGCAGTTTTCACAAATATCTTCTTGAATAGGAATATGGAATGAATTGTAAGACTGTGTGAATCATGAGACCCTATACAAAAGAGTTTCGCGTGTAAGTGCTGGTCATAATGAGATGTGACAACAACAGATGCATCTGATTCGGTAAAATTTTACTTTCTATCCTGGCGGCCTCGTGTTTTTATGTTGGCAACATCAATAACACGATATAAAATCATTGCAAAGATGACCGAACCACATAGAGTGTAGATAAATACTGCTGTTCCTGCTGTATGCTTGATTTCACGACAAAATATTTGCGTTGGCTTATGACGGTGTCACATGATTCTCTTTATTCAACATCTGTTTGGCAACAATATGTTCCACGAGTATTTTTATCTTTGAGTCTATCTGGGTTTTCATCTTTGTTTTGTGTCTCTGTTCATAGTCGGTAATGTGTGGTTGACGGAAACATGTGATCTATTTAAAAAATTGCGTATTTGATATTCCTCGTCGTTATTAAAGTCTGAAAGGACCGCATTGTCTGACAATTGAAAGAATAAACAGATTATGACTCGTACCGTAAAGTTCGTAAGTCACAGAGCATATAGCTTTTCCTAAGAGTATTTATTGCATATTTTGCGAATTTTTGCTTGTCACTCTCACCCACTGCCACGCACCGCGATCAAACTCCCTTACTAACATCATTAGACTAAGGGCTATCTATCCCCACAACCACGAGTGGGCGGCAGTATGTGGTCATGGAGAAAAGTCTGTCAGCACGTACACACACAAGCCTTTTATATATAGATATAGATTAGGTTCATGAAAAACCGCCTCATCACGCATGACGCTTTGATTTCTTACATCTTTCCAAATTCTATTAGCGACGTATTTTGCAGACATATTACATATACACCACTGGACGTACCTTCGAAATAATAGCGTATTACGACATTAGTTCAGGTGCTATGACATCAAAGACAATGAAATGCATGAAAATTCACCCTAATAAGCACGAGGTTGTAATTTACTACGTTTTTACTGCCAACTACATTTACAACATATTTCGCAAACAGTTTCCAAATATTTCACTCTACGTACCTGGTACATATTGTTTTTGTAGGACACACAATTCAGGAGATATTACATCATAAACATGGCATCCGTAAATAGGCACTGCATTATGTTAGACATTTTGGTAAGTCTTTGTTACTCTGTTCGCAGCACATTCTGCAAACAATATCAAAATTTACCATTGAAAGGAGCTACAATATTATCTCACTGAACGACACTTTGATCGGCAGATACGACGTCATTACCACTGAGCTGTTTGAAAACGAAACTACAAGTCGAATTTCTTCGTAGATTCAAGTAAAACGTGTGTACAAATACCGCAGGTGTCATTATGATGGCGATGATAAAAAAATGTAACATGTTTTTTTTTTTTTTTTTTTTTTTTTTTTTTTTTTTTTTTTTTTTTTTTTTTTTTTTTTTTTTTTTTATTAAAAAGGAGATGGACAGAGATAGACAAGGGTAGGAGAAGCAGTAATTCAAGGCAGGAATAAATAAAAAAATACCCGGGAAACGCCGGGTTTTCAGTTAGTATATACACAAAGACTTGTAGAGGGGAGTGAATGCGGTATATTTCGACAAGGAACCCACGACCGGAAACATCATCCAGTGATGATGTGAGCATTCCTTTACCTTCGAGAAACTGAGGGGAAAAAACTCCTCTTTTACTGCAAGCTCTTTGCTTTCCAAACTTTTGGGAGGAGATAGTACTGATCAAAACGAGAAATGTAGTCATCTAATTATCAGCAACCTTAAAGCTATGAACGAGTTTTCATCTTCCATATTGTGAACATGTCTGTACTACTGCTCAAGTGCTCATAGCTGTTAAGTTATACATTTTGGGCTCGATGTTTGCTAGCTATTATTTCTTTTATTATTTTGGTCCTTATTACCTTCTGCCAAAATACCTAAGGTAAAGAGCTTGTCAATTTGGGAGTGGAATAGGAAAGGAAATGCCTAGTAGTGGTACAGTGTACCCTCCGCCACGCACCTTACGGTGAATTGCGGAGTATGTATGTAGATGTAGATGTGGATGTAGCAGGAGAAATTTTTTTCACAGTGTCAAACATAACGAAATGCTCCTAGCGTCACTGCATGGCATTTCCGGTCATGGGTTTCTTATCAAAATAACTACATTAGAAAAATGCCACTCTCGCGACACGGTCTCCACCTGTTGCACACGACCTATTTAACGGCTTCCAGGACGAAGTAAAATGTGATTTTTAATAACTGCCGGAATTATCAGCCAATTTTAGAAATCCAGAATACTGTCGTAGTCTACCCATTAAGATGTATCATTCTACGTAAAGCTCAGCACTAAAAACAAGTATTACAATGAGATTCTTCATGTTTGTCTTGTCAAGTGGTGACACTCAAATATTCCAATTAATTGATTAATTAAACCAACACTCGAAACTGTTAATAATAACACTGGCATGAAGTAAAACTTCAAGATTAGGAGTGACGTTTCAATTTATTACTTCTTATATACTGCAAAAGTTGACCACATACATCACTGAATTTATTGCTCAATTACATCGTTGTACGACTCACAGTGCACGATATACGACGTCATAAATATTGAACTGCGTAGAAAAACTAGCTTTGCCTAAAATGGAACGCAAATTATATTCATCCAGCTCGTAACTTCGTTGGCAGTCTGCAGTGCGGTACAGTGTCAAACGCCTCTCAAAAATCAAGTAATATGCAGTCGACTGGTGGCCTTCATCTGTGGCTCGCAAGGTGTCATGATAGAAATGGGCAAGCTAAATTTCGCACGATCATTGCTTCCAATGGTGCATGAACAGAAGCGTACTATATTATAACTGAGAATCTGTTAAAGACTTTTACAGCAAATTGAAGTTAATGATATAGATTTGTAATTTCGTGAGTCCGTTCTATTTCCTTTCTTATACATAAGAGTTACTTGTGCCTTTTTCCAGTCCCTTGGTACTTTTGCTCTGGATCATAGATTCGCGATAAATGCAAACTAAGCAAGGGGACAGTGCCGCTGAGTGCTCTTTGTAAAACCGAATTGGTATCCTAACTCCACCTAGTGACTTGTTTGTTTTCAAATCTCTTAGCTGCTTCTCAACATAGGCTATGCCTATTACTATATGCCCAATTTGGGAGTTAGTGCGATCATCAAATTAAGGCATTTTGTTCATGGTCCTCCTGCGTGAATGATTTTTTTGAATGTTAAATTTAAAACTTCGGCCTTCATTTTGTTGTCACCACCCCAAAATGATCAATGAGTGACTGGATAGAGAAATTTGATCAGCTTACAGATTTTACGGAGGACCAGAATTTTTTCGGGTTCTCGGTAAGATCTTTTGATAAGGTATGGCGGTGGTAGTAATTATATGCTTCGCGCATTTCTCTTTTTTAAAGACGCGCGAATCTCTACTATTGTCTGATTTGATTTTCTTGACCTTTTTTGAACCGAGAGTGCAACTGCCTTTGCTTTCTAAACATTTTGCGAATATTATTATTAAACTAAGGTGAGTCTTTCCCATCCTGAATCCACTTTGTCCGCACAGATTTCTCCATCGCTTTGTTTACCATGTATTTAAATTCGTCCTCGTCCACCGTACCGGAACTAAACGACGTCCACGCATTCCTTAAGTGGAACGCTAGCAATTGCTCATCTGCTCTTTCTATCACAAACACTCTGCTAGCCTTCTATGACGTCATCATGATTACTAAGCCCTGTCTCTACAGTGACATCATTGACAAGGTCTAGCCTATTATAATGGCTAAAATATTTCCATTGCGTGTGAGCTGGCGATTTAGCTGCTCAAAGGAGTTTTCGATAAAACGCTCTCAATCAGAGGTGCCTCCCCCCCCCTTGGCCAATGACTCCCTCCCCCCCCCCCCCAAACTACGATTAACCCCCCACACCGGAGATATTATGTCCTGGATTCGGAAGATAAATTTATTTTGTATATAAGCATTGGTTTATTGTTTTTTATTCCACGTTTTGTAAGTTGTTTTATAAAGCCCTTCCCTCCTTGCTGGTCAAAAGTACTAATTTTTCACTTTTTAACCTCCCCCTCCCCCAGAAATGTCAATGACGCAGTTTTCGTCATGACCCCCCCCCCTTCGCTTTCCTGTGGGCATCTCTGTTCTCAACATTAGTTCATACAAGACTGCTTGTCTGTACCTTCTGGAGTGCGATTGATCAGAGAACTCAGTGACCACCAACTATCTTTGAAACATAATTTCAAATCATTTCTTAACTTCTTCTTAATTACATGAAATATTTAACGCATTAGCTCTTTAGCAAGAACGTTATTTGCGAAATCTGTTTTTTTATTAGTGATGTGCTCACTCCTCTCTACAAGTCCTCGAAATTTGCAACGGGAATTTCTGAACATCGTGTATATGAATTCTCGGTTATCAAAAGCAAAAGAATCTTACTATCCTTTGTAAGAATTACTTTCAGAATTAAATAAAATTTCCCTCTTCCACACAATGATCGGATCAAAAGCTCTGTTAAATACGAGTCACGTACTATACTCGTTGCTATATATGACTTGCCCTATTACTATGATTTACCCCATTACTATGATTCACTTCAGATGAGACGAGACCTACTGGAAGCGAAATGAATTTTATACTGTTGCACATATATTGCTGAAGTTAAGCTGCATACGAAATTCACAACAGCCTTTCGCACGAAACGATCACCTCAGAAGTTTGGATGTAGAAATGTGAAACTTTAACATTCAGTTGTAGAGCAAGAGAAGTAGGCACAAAAGTGAAATATTTGCTAAGTGTATTGCTAAAAATTATAATTATAGTACCGTATGAAAAGCCTGGTGGCAGTAAAATGATGAACTTTTGATAGACATGTAGGTGGCAATGTACTTCTCAGTAGTATACTGAAGTATAGTCCTTATCACGCAAACTGTTATTACTTCAACTGTGACTTTTGAAATACGAATAGCTTTTCCAGTCAGTGACACTCGTGTTCCTTATTAACAGTAACACCAGGCATACGTTTGTACACGAGACATAATGCAACCAACCCTACGAACTTAATGAGATATAATTATTTTATTTTTCCTGAAATTAGATATTCTCCGGCAATTCTCATGTTCGGCAATTACAGAATTCTATTTGATGAACATTCACAGCAGATATACTTATCAGCCAGAACAGTATGACCACCTATCTACTACCGATATAAACCCCACAGGTGATAACACCGCCATATGACTAGAAATGACTGCTAATCGGACACATTCATGGTGAATGCAGCATCAGTGACCACCCTCACCGTTTCTAGAATGGCGGAGGCCCGCGAGGTATCTGTGTTTGGCCGAGGGCGGAGTGCGATGGATCGGAGGCTCGACACAAGCGTTTAGAAAACCACGACTTGCCGGTGTTCGAGGAGTGCTGTAGTAAATGTCTTCATGAAGTGCCGAAACCAAGGTGAAACCACGTGTTGTCGGGTTGGGTGGGCACCCTTCATAGCTGATGTCGGACGTCTAGCGCGTTGTGCATGAAGGGCGACAGACTGCATATTTCTCGATTTCCGAAATGCGTTCGACACGCTGCCGCACCGCAGACTGATTCCTAACGAAGGTACGAGCTTATGGAATAGGTACCCATATATTTGAGTGGCTCTAAGACTATCTACGTAATAGAACCCAGTAAGTTGTCCTCGATGGCGAGTGTCCATCTGAGCTAGAGTATCGTCAGGGGTGTCCCAGGGAAATGTGATGGGACCGCTATTATTTTCTATTTATATAAATTATGTGACGGACAGAGTGAGTTGAAATCTGAGGCTGTTTGCTGATGATGCTGTAGTGTACACGAGGATATCGACATTGAAGGGCTGTAGTAGGATGCAGGATGACGTGGACCAAATTTCAAGGTGGTGTGAGTAATGGCAACTAACGATAAATGTGGAACAATGTAACGTGAGGCAGATGAGTAGCAGAAACAATCCTGTAATGTTGAATACAGCATTAGTAGAGTGCTGCTAGACAGAGTCCCGTCAGTTAAAGATCTAGGCGTAACGCTTCACAGCGATATGGAAGAGAATGAGCATATAAGGACAATCATGGGAAGGCAGAGGTTTATGGGGATAATGTTGAGAAGTTGTGATTCGTCTGTAAAGGAGACCGCATCTAAAATGCTTATGCGACCCGTCTTGAGTATTGCTCAAGTGTTTGGGATCCCAGCAGATCGGTTTAAAGGAAAATATAGAGGCAGTTCAGAGGCGGGCAGCTAGGTTTGTAACTGGTAGGCTCGATCAATGCGCGAGTGTTACTCAGATGCTTCGGGAACTCAATCGAATTGAATCGCGGGTGTGATTGAACTTGGCGTCAGAGCTCATCGCACCTCTCCCCGGAAGTTACGGAAATTAGTGACTTATCTGTACAGGTGTGGCACCTACTCCCTCAAGCAACCAATCAAAGCTTCAGTTCTTCCGTGTTGAGAAGCGTCGCTGCTGTTTTCCGTGCCAAAGTTCGACATGCCGACTATAGCGGATGTTGTCAGAAGGGTCTGGCTGATCTGTGTAAATACCACCAATAAGCAGAGATATTTGTTACCAAAACCAATTAAATAATGTTGTCAAATCTCTCATATTTCTGTAATCAAAATACGCAAGAAAAGCAGCAAGTTAGCGAGGATATTGGGTTGGAATAATTCAGTCGGCCGCGGTGGCCGAGGGGACTGAGGCGCTCCAGTCACGGTCTGCACAGCCACTACGGTCGGGGGTTCGAATCCCTCCTCGGGCATGGATATTTGTGCCGTCCTTAGTATAAATCAAATCTTCATCTAACATTCTGTATCACTGGTGCTCCTACAACTGCCGCTCTGAAAACTATTATTTACATAATGAAACACTGAACTAGTTGTGTGTTTCTTCACTCTTAGAATAATTCCTCTTGAGGGGTTCTCATTGGTAAGAACAAATATTTACAAAAGTATTTTGTTCTGCCTGTCAAGCACTGCAGGTGGTGATTTTGTGCCTCCCATATTATGCAGAAGACCTTACGAAGGTAAACCGTTGGTATTAATGTTTATGTGCTTGATTTTCTGCATAATGCACGAGTCAGAGAAGCTTATGACGTCGTTATTCTCGCGGAGTGCATCATGACGAGTTTCTCACGGCGGTGCAGAACTACGCAATACGAAACTGCGCCGTTAGCGGTAGATTCCTCCCATGGAGGCGCAGAGGAAGTACAGTGCCGGCCCGTGGGACACGGCCACGTCCGAGGCGAGCTGTCTGCCTCTCCAGCCTGCTCCTTCCCACACTCTTATGGGCTGCACGCGGAAATCACTACACATACAGTCGACTGTTCGCCTGTACTCACATTCTACATCTACATACATACTCCACAATCCACCGTAAGGTGCGTGGCGGAGGGTACACTGTACCACTACTAGGCACTTCCTTTCCTAGTCCACTCCCAAATAGAACGAGGGAAAAAAAGAATTTGTATATGCCTCCGTACGAGCCCTAATTTCTCTTATCTTGTCTTTGTGATCACTACGCGAAATGTAAGTAGGTGCCAGCAAGATCGTGCTACACTCAGCTTCAAATTCCGGCCCTCTAAATTCCCTCAACAGAATTTCTCGAAAAGAACATCGTCTTTCCTCCAACGATCTCCAATTGAGTTGCCGGAGCATTTCCGTGACACTCGCGCATTGGTCGAACCTACCAGTAACAAACCTAGCTGCTCGCCTCTGAACTGCTTCTATGTCTTCCTTTAAACTGATCTGCTGCCGGTCCCAAACACTTGAACAATACTCAAGACGTGGTCGTACAAGCGTTTTATACGCGGTCTCCTTTACAGGTGAAGTACGTATTCCCAAAATCCTCCCAATAAACCAAAGTCGGCTGTCCGCCTTACTCACAACAGTCCTTACATGTTCGTCCCATTTCATATCGCTCTGCAATGTTACGCCTAGATATTTGAACGACGCGACAACATCAAGAAGCTCACTACTAATGCTGTATTTGAACATTATGGGATTGTTCTTCCTACTCATGCGCATCACCTTACATTTTTCTACAATGAGAGCTAGCTGTCATTCTTCGCACCAACTAGAAATTTATTGTAAGTCATCTCGTATGCTATTACAGTCAGTTGAAGACGATACCCTCCCATACACCACAGTATCATCAGCAAACAGCCGCAAATTACAAGTTACTCTGTCCATCAGATCATTTATATAGATAGAAAAATAATAGCGGTCCTATCATAGTCCCCTGGGGCACGCCTGACACATCCCAGATGTGGATTTAAAACAGTGCCATACGCCACATGTAAAGTTTGTGGTACTGGGATATACGAAGGTTGGAACTTAAAAGTAGTGGCAATACTTCGGTGGAGACACTGTGCAATGCAATCTACTATTGTCGCTGATAGCACACGTTGTTGACGTACCTACCTTACCTCGGAGCAAACGGACTCGCCCGCCCCACTTCACCGGTGTGCGCGCAGTCGAGGGAAACAGTCACTTGTGAGCGAGCAGTCTAACGTAACGGTGTCACTATGTTTTAGAAACAGGAAAAACGTAGTTGAATCAAGATTCAGTGTGCCAGAGGTCGCACGACATTGTCATCAAGGTCATCAAGAGGCGTGCGGAGAATCTGCATTGTCTTACAGAACAGTGGCACGTTGGGTAAGAGCTTTCAACGAAGGTCGATCAACTGTAGCAGGTCGTCCTAACGTCTCCGAAGAAGAAGTGCATACTGTTGCCGCGTTACTGGACAGTGATCGACGCCTCTTTCAGCGCAACCCACCCATCATTTTGCACAATGCGTGGGCGCATACAGCGCAATGTGTGGCTGCTCTGTTCGGTACCATCCACCATACTCTCTGGACTTAAGTCCTTATGACTTTGATTTCATTCCGAAGATGAAGAATTCCCTTCTTGCCATTCGCTTCAGAACTCTTCCATAGATTCGACAGGTAGTAGACCGCTCCATTCGCACCATCAACAGAATAGGCTCTGCTGACAGTATACTGCGCCTTCCACATCGCTGGCAACGGGTTCTACACAATGCCGATGACTACATTGGAGGACAGTACCAGTTGCAAACATGTAACGATTTTGTTTCGTTTGTGAATACATAGTTACCCCTATTTTAAGTTCCAACTGTCGTGCATAACTTGTCCTCCGTCCCATCAATCACATCGCAGCCGTATAGACTGTTTCAAGACGACACTAAATATTTTAAGAGATTATAATATACACTAGTTGCAATACAAAATGCAAAATCAGGTGTGTCCATTTTTCATTCAAATGTTTGTAGCCGCTCGGCCATTCCATCGCAGCCATTTTTATTCAGTACAGAGATACAACTGTTAGTATGTAACCGAAAGAAACGTAGAGCAAAAGCAAATGAGGACGTTCAAAGTTCATTTTCAAAAATTCCACTATCAATTTTCATGCACTTTTGACTTCTCTTGGTAACACCACGTGTAACTCTTCTGGGTGTCGTCTTTGCGTTCTGCGCTATTCATAATCCGAACGATGAAATCGGCTCTTGTGTTTAATTACTTTTTCTGTGTAGACTTCTCCTTTCAACCATCCCGCCATTGTATCCATCATTGTATGCCGTACAATGGAGAGCACGATATGGCATCAAGAAAGCACCATCGGACAAGGTGTTCGAAGTGACTTCCAGAAGTCTCTAAGCATGCTTTTACATGACGCAAAATTACTCTGTGCAATGCTGCTGTGTTCTTGTGACATTGATGATAATTGTTTCGTTCTTTGTTTGTATTTACATCGAAGAAACATTGACAGTGATTTGCTTTTTGTTCACTAAATACAGTGGGGAAAATAGATCTTCTTGGAAGATCTTAAGTGGTGCAAAGTGAGTATTATAATCGTAATGACTGGCCATGGCGTCCTTATCGAAATGTAATTACTTGTCGTTGCCAAAAGGATAGAGAGTCATTAATTTTCGACAATCTTGATAGAAGACAGTACAATATCCCACTTCTTCATTATCCTCTTTGCTATAACGTTTCGTATTTTTCCTAAATTTTAAATTAAATTTTTTCCGTTCTCTGTGAAACTGTGCCATTCCAGATCGATAGTAGACTCTTTTAAAAGGCGCGGGGAAGGGTGATTTTTTCCTATTCTGTGACAGGTTGTATTTATTGTGTACCAGACATTCGCGAGTTATAAATGAGATGACATTGTGTTTAGTATCGGAGAAAAAAAAGCCGGCCGCGGTGGCCGAGGGGACTGAGGCGGTCCAGTCACGGTCTGCACAGCCACTACGGTCGCGGGTTCGAATCCCCCTCGGGCATGGATATTTGTCGTCCTTAGTCTTAGCTAGTTCATAAGTAGTTTGTAAGCTTAGGGACTGATGACCCCGTAGTTAAGTCCCATAAGTTCTACAAACATTTGAACTTTTTTTTTTTTTTTTTTTTTTTTTTTTTGGAGAAAAGAAATACCTGTCGTTATATTATCACTACTAACGTACGTGTTGTTGCTATCTGTTGTGTTCTTTAGTCCAAGCACTGGTTTGATGCAGCTCTCCACGCCATCCTATACTACGAAATCCTCTTAATGTATGCATGAGAACAGCAACCTGCATCCTTTTGAACCTGTATACTGTATACACCCCGCGGTGGAGTGGCCGAGCGTTCCAAGGTGCCTAGCTGCGGTGCGCACCGCTGCTTGCCGTCGGAGGTTCGAGTCCATCCTCGGACATGGGTGTGTTTGTTGTCCTTAGCATTAGTAAGTTTACGTAGTTTGTAAGCCTAGGGACTGATAACCAGCGTAGTTAAGTCCCATGGATTTGCAAACTATTTATGAGAAAACACATACGCCCGATGGAAAACTCGAAACTCCGCCGGCATCGACCGCCCATTCCGTAGTATGATGGCTTAGACCACGCACCCACTCCCGTGCACGAGGAGCACGGCAGTTTGATAAGTTTGGTAAATATATAGTAAAAAATTGTTTTAAAGTCAAAAACTTACTTTATTTCTCGACATAGTCTCTGTTCAAGGCTATACACTTGGTGCAACGGCGAACACTTCCTCATTCGATGAAAATTTCTTCCCATCAAGCGAAATTTTCAAGTTTGAAAATAAGAAGAAGTCACTCTGAGCACTGGTGAATAGTGTGGGTGAGGAACCAATTCTAATCCCAAGTCGTACACTTAGACTTTGTGATAGCTGCTGTATGGGCTGGAGCATTGTCCTGATGAAACAGCACTTTCTTCCGTGCCAATCATGGACTTTTTTCAATTTGTTTCTGATTCAAACGATTCAGCAGAGAAGCATGATAGGGCCCAGTTATGGAGCTGCCTTTTTCCAAATAATCTATCAGGATTATACCCTGGGAATCCAAAATGACAGTGGCCATCACATCTCCAGCTGACAAAACATTCTTCTCCTTCTTTGGTGCGCTCTCTTCGTCCATTTTTTTGGGACTGTTGTTTGGTCTCTGGAATGTAATAGTGGATATAAGTTTCATCCACAGTTATGAAACTGCGCAAAAATTCCTGTAGATTGCACCTGAACAGTGTGAGATTCTGAACAGAAATGTTCTTTCATTTCCGGTTTTGATCCAAAGTGAATAGGTGCGTCACCCATCGCGCACAGTTGTTCTTCATGGCCAATTTTTCGTGGAGGATGTAGTGCACTCGTTCATTTGAGATGCCTACAATGTTAGCTACCTTGCGAACTTTTAATCTTCGATCTTCCATTACCATATCATGCTCCTTATCGATGGTTTCCTGTGTGGTGACTACAACGGGCCAATCAGAGCATGCTCCTTCTTCCGTGCTTCTCCGTCCATGTTTAACTCATTGATCCAAAAGTAAATGGTCTAGAATGATGGTGCAGAACCCATATGGACCTCATCCTACTCTAATTTGATCTATGCAGCTGTCCAACCCTTCAAATGAAAATGTTTAATGACCGCACGAAATTCATTTTCCTCTTTCTTAAGGAACTAATGACGCAGTTACTACTTCAGCCACAGTCTAACATATACAGTCCCGACACGCACTGCTGTAAAAGTTGTTACCAACTGACATTTGCTGCGACACTAGCGCTCCTAGCGGTGGGAAAGCCGCCGAAGTAGTGATGTTTGTTTATAATCGCATTTGTACGTAATTAACGAAATACTTACTATAATTTTTGCGTTACAAGCATTATTAAAATATCGAGAGAAAAACATAATACGGAAATTAATATAAAAACATCATAATTTAAATGATTCAATGGTATAAAGAACAACTCTGTCGCCGGCCGTGGTGGCCGAGGGGACTGAGACGCTCCAGTCACGTTCTGCACGGCCACTACGGTCAAGGGTTCGAATCCCCCCTCGGGCATGGATATTTGTGCCGTCCTTAGTCTTAGCTAGTTCATAAGTAGTTTGTAAGCTTAGGGACTAATGATCCCATAGTTAAGTACCATAAGTTCTACAAACATTTGAACAACTCTGTCATGAACAAATACTTACGAATATGTGTATATTTGCAGCTTTTTCCGCTGAAAGTAAGTTGCATATAAAGATAATGGTATAATAAATTTCTATTGTGGTCTGTTCTTACTATGACAGCCAGTTTTTGACGTGTATCAATTCGGTATGGAGTCTAATGATTCTCACATTTTTACACGTCACTCGTCTTATACGTGCATATTCTTTTAAGTGTAATTACTTTAGCCTAAAAACACAATGTTTTGATGATTCTTGCCGTTTGTGGTTCATATGTAGCAACAATTGTGGAATTGGGTTCTTCTTCTTTGTTGGAAAATAGTTTGGATGCTTTTACTGTTATATTGCCACGTCTGTGACGTTCTCCCTTCAGCTACAGCTGTGATGGTTGATTTGGTACGTTAAATACCGTATTTATTGCATTCTATATGCGTTTTCTATGTTCCACCCTCCCCGATTTTACTGGAATTGTAACGAAGAATACTTAACGTTTCTGCGTAGAAATTGACGTCTCTCTGTTAAAGGGCATGTCTCCTGGTGTTTCCTAGGCATCTTATTTTTAATAGAAAATGAAATTATTCATTTAAAGCCTTTATGTTACAGGATTAAATTAACTGACCTGTAATGTACCGTATGGTACCTTGACAGGGATCTTACGAAACCTAAGAAAGACATATGGGGAGCTATTTTAAAATTATTACCAATTTATGAGACACTACATACGTTCCCTAATGTAGAAAGCATACTGAAGTCAATCTAAATGATACTATTCGCTCTTATCAACTGTCGTATTCAGAAACGTGGCTTGCCGGCCGCTTGGAGCGCTGCTTTCGCAACGTATAACAAAAATCTTTGGGCCGTGGCGTAACTATGGGGGGGGGATGAGGGGGATATAACCCCTCCCCCCCAGAACCCGAAAAAGAGAGAGAGAGGGGGGGGGGGGAAGAATTCGTATAACAGCAATCTGGTAAAGGTAAAGATATGAAATTTGGGGTGTTTTACCATAAGCTATCACTGGAAGGGAGGGAATTAGTTTCTTCAACGGGAGTGGTAGATGGTAGTCTGGAAACTGACTGAAATTTTGCTCGTCAAGCAGATCTATTCCCCCCCCCCCCCCCCAAAGCCAAGTCCTAGTTACGCCACTGTCTGTGGGAGTGTCGTGACTGTATATGTTAGACTGTGACTTCAGCTGGCAGTCAACAATCAAGTAATAACAGCTACCGTTCTAAACTTGCTGTAACATTCGTGGAAATATCAGGCTTACTAACAACAGTGTAGGTTCCGAAAATTTTCCCTTTCATACAAATTTACCAGACTTATCAAACTACCCTCGTATAGGGCTACAATGCTTGCCACAAGGAAAGACTTCCTTGCACTTAATGTTCAATTTTAACAATTTTCCCTTTCTCAGAAATGCATTTCTTCATATTGCCACTGTGTATTTTATACCCTCAGTACTCCAGATGTAGGTGCTATTGTTGCCTTATCTGCAGGAGCGGCAGACGTGCTGTGATAAAGTGGGTGAGAACTCGGCACTCGGCACCCGGGGCGCGGCGCGGCTTGCTTTGTTCCGCGGTGCCCGCAAATAGAAGCTGGCGGAGCAGCGGCCGGTCACGAAGGCCCGGCCCGGCCCGCATTCCTGGTGTCCCATCCGTCACTTATTACGGCGCGGGCGCCACCAGGCACGGCGCAGGAATGCCTGCAGTGAGCGCCCGCCTTAAAACTTGCCCAATTCCCTCTGCGAGCCCAGCAGCAGCATGCTGCAGGTGCAAGGTGGTGCCGTCACTTCCACTGCTACCTCCCTCAGCAACTTTCGCTATAGCACAAAGTTCATAGTAGCGATTTTGCGGAGACTACTATTCACCGAATCATTCCTTTTTTTTTCACATTCCAAGTTGAATTGCTGGAACATTCGATGATATGATAGTAGGACTTGTAATAAATGTGTTTGAAATGGCCAAACGTAGAATCGCGATTTGGGGAATCTTGGTACTCGCTTCCTATTGCAGATGGGATAACAGAGTAATTTTTTGTTTTGTTTTTGTTTAGCTCAAAAAATGTTCAAATGTCTGTTAAGCTTACGGGACTAAACTGCGGGGTCATCAGTCTCTAAACTACTTATGGACTAACTTATACTAAAGACAGTACAAACATCCATGCCTAAGGGGGGATTCGAACCCCCGACGGGGAACGGTCTCGCGCATCGGAGCATAGCGCCTCGATGCGCTTGGACGCTCCGCCGCGGCAGTTTAGCTCGAACCAGCGTCCATCTGTGAGGTCAATCAAAATGTTCAAATGCTTGTATAGCTTATGTGACTTAACTACGGGGTCATCAGTCCCTTAACTTACAAACTACCTATGAACTACCTAACACTAAGGACGGCCCAAGGGGGGATTCGAAGCCCCAACCGTAATGGCCGTGCAGACCGTGACTGGCGCGCCGCAGTCCCCTCGGCCACCGCGCCCTGCTGTCGTCATTAGAACATGTGTAACATTGTAGCTATTTAAGAGTATAGAAGCGAAGTTCGATCAACTAATAAGTGCCATTTACAAGGGATCTGTCTCAGATTCCGTATTTCTAGATATCTGGAAGTATTTTGGCACTCTATCTCACAATCGTCATCTAATCAAATTGACTGTTTATGGACTATCGCCATTTTTGTGCGACTGGATTCGTTATTTTCTGTCAGAAAGCACACATTACGTCGAAATTGACGGATAGTAATCGAGCAAAACATTCTGGCGTTCACCAGGCTCCTACTGTTCCTTATTTAGCAGGCAATATAAGCAGCTTTCTTAGACTGTTCGCGGATAATGCTGTCATTTATCAGTCAGTAAAAGTCACAAGAAGATCAAAAGCAACTGCAAAAAGATTTAGATAAGATATCTGCATGGTGAAAAGTTACAATTGACCCTAAACAATGAAAAGTATGAAGTCGCCCACATGAGCACTAAAAGAAATCCGTTAACCTTCATTTACACGATAAAGTAGTCAAATCTAAACGTCGTAAATAGGAATAACAACTACGAGGAAATTCAGTTGTAAAGAAGACGCGAAAGATATTGCAGGGAAGTCCAACCAAAGGCTACGTTTCATTAGTAGAACCCTTTGACGATGCAACAGTTCTACTAAAGAATGTGCCTACACTACACTTGGGCGTCCTATTTTTGAGTATTGGTGCGCATTGTGGAATCCGCTCCAAGTGGGACGGACTGAGCATATAGAGAAAGTTCAGACAAGGTCAGCTGGTTTTGTATTATCGAGGTATAGGGGAGAGAGTATCACGGAAATAATGCACCAGTTGGGGTGCATATCATTAAAAGAAGAGCTTTATTCGTTGCGCCGAAATTTATTTGCTAAGTTTCTTTCAAGAACTCTCTAATCCGAATGCAATACCAAGCTTCAGTTCCTTGTCGAGTCATCCATATATAGGTCCCGTGGCTTCCGTACATTGGATGATTCGTTTGAAATATACACTGTCTATTTCCTTCCCTACCCTTCCTCAATACCAGTTGGTAATGGATCAGTTCCGACTATGTAACTTCATCAGTAATCACCAATAACTATAGTTTGATACGTGCATTGAAAATACATCATTTTTATAGCATTCGTAAAAATACACATCACAGGCGATTGTGGTACGTTGAGTTGCATTTGTATTGCTACGTTGACAGAAGCACGAGAAGTTAAACTGCATATGACGACGCTGGAGGACACTGCGTCATATGGGCAGCAAGAAATTGGTCAATGAAGATAGTTACAGAGAACTACTATTTCTAGTCACGAACTAGGATGATGTATTTGAGTTCTGCGAACAAGTAACATGCCGTTCCTAAAACCAATGAAACTCGTAACTTGTGTATTTCTCCGTGATATTAAACTAACACCTGGGTTTACAAAAGAGGCATCATGCTTTTTAACCAATTTGAGGTTTCACGCATCATTCATTAATATAATTTAGGTATTGTATATGTATTTTAATTTTGTTCCATATATTCATTATTTCGGGGAGGGGGGAGAGGGGAAGGCAAGCTCCCTGCCGCCACAAGGTCCCTATACGTTTCATCTATTGTTAACTCTTCTGTTACAATTTTATGTACAGACTTGTTTCATTACCATGACTAATTGTTCCTCAGCTGGGTCATGCATGGATGATTAAAAATAATTAAGACTCTTGGCAGACGTCCTCCAGCAGGGTTATTGATCATAGATAAGAACGTTGCTTGTATCTCAAATCGTTTGTGAAACTGCGGTGTGAGGATTGAATCCAACACCAAATTCCGATGTCAATGTTGCAGGGACACACTGGCCGCCTCTGCGAATAACGTACTGCGTGTATTCTGATGGTTCGCAGGCGCGGACTTGGGACTCTTGTTGTTTCCTAGAGGTGAAGAGCCGGTGTGAACAGCTGGTTGTGTGTTGCAGGGGACTCGGAGTACAAGCCGTACGTGTGCGCGGAGCCGGACGTGACGGAGATCAGCCTGGACGGCAGCGAGGACTTCCTGGTGCTGGCCTGCGACGGGCTGTGGGACTTCGTCACCGAGCAGCAGGTCGCCTCCGCCGTCTACCTGCACCTGCTCGAGCACCCAGGTAGGCACTTCCACCATGGAATCACTGCCATTTATGTTCTTCTCATGGTCGGCTTTCTCTAACTTCTGATGTATCTTTTCACACAATTACTGAACAGCAGCAATTTCTTAAAATATATGGTGACCAATTCAAACCTTCCTGATTTCAAAGACCCAGGAAAGGGAAACTGGGGTGTCGCACATGTACACAAAATGCGCGTCACGTACTTTCGCCGCGCGCTGCCATGCAAACACGGCGCGGCGTCCTTAAGACGTCAGCCACGAGCGCCCTCTGCTGCAACCCCGCTCGCGGTTACCACTGAACTGTTATGTATCGGCCACTTGTTAATAAAAAATGTTCAAATGTTTGTATAGCTTATGGGTACACCTACGTACAATGGGAATAGCAGAAGAGGACCCTAAATGTAGGATCTGTGATGACGGTGATGATACTGCATCACATCTAATCTTCGAATGCATTGCATTGGAGAATAAAAGGCACAGAATATTTGGGACAACCAGACCCGAAGAAATTGTGTCTAATAAAGAACTGGTAAAGGGACTCCTTGCACTGTTCAAGGGCATTGGTTGGCTTTACTAGATATACAGATAGCGATACCGCACAATAAACTTAGTTTCGGTGCGGGCAGTGGCGGGTTGGTCCAAGACTGTTTTGGCTTCCTGAAAAAATTAATCAATCAATAGCTTATGGGTCATTAGTCCCTAAACCTACAAACTACTTATGAACTAGCTAACACTAAGGACGGCACAAATATCCATGCCCGAGGGGGGATTCGAATCCCCGACCTTAGTGGCCGTGCAGACCGTGACTGGCGCGCCGCAGTCCCCTCGGCCACCGCGGCCGGCACTTGTTAATAGAACAGGCACTAGATAAGACTCTCATCAGTAGGCAGGCTTATACTTCAGATAAACTATGTATCTGCATTCCACTAGACAGCTGCCCTCCAAGTTAAGTATTGTACAATTTCTATGAAATATATATCTTGTTGTAATCTAGCTTAGTGTTTCTAGTTTCTGCTGTCCCTCTGGCTGGTCACCTCAGACTCCGTACCCGCATACGCCTGCATCCTACTTTCCTGTGTCGGTCTCTCTCCACTCGGCCACCGACACCCAGGAAAACCGGCGGCAACGAGACACAAAAGAAACCACAGTAGATACGACAACGGGGGATGCACAACGGGGGAGCGTCTCAAAGAATTTTTATTCCCGCGTCATGAGTGCCAAGTATCGCTGCCAGAGTGCAGAATGTCGCATGAAGTGAAAATGGCCATTCCACACCAGTGCGCGCAAACAGTAGTGTGGTTTGCAGAAACAAAATCGCCCATTACTGTGCAAAGAAATTATTGTCGTGTGTGTGAATATGATCCACCTGATGTGAAAACAATTAAGGAATGATGCAGGACGTTTCTGCCAACAGGAAGTGTTCTGAAACATTCTGGCGGTGCACGTTACAGAGTTTCAGAAGAGACAGTGGCGGACCTGAGACAAATGTTTTTTAGAAGCCCACGTAAGCCAATTCGTAAAGCATCTAGGCAACTTGATGAACCTCAAACAACATTGCATCGTGTAGTTCACCAGCGTCTTCGTATGTTTTCTTACAAAGTGCAAATTCTGCAACATGTGAACCGAACGACAAACCACGCCGACAATTTGCTGCGGATATGCTGCAGCGTATTGATCTGGTTTCCACCTTCCTGGAAAGATGCTTATTCTCAGATGAGGCAACCTTTCCTCTATCAGAGAGGGTTAGGAGACACAATGTTCGGATTTGGGGTTCGCAAAATCCGCACGTTGTCATTGAACATGTTTGTTATAGCCCTAAACTAAACGTCTGGTGCGGGCTAATGCACGACATGAAGAAACAGTGACTGGGACTGTGTACCTAGACATGTTGGAGCAGTTTGTGTACCCTCTGATACAAGACTTGCAACCCGGCATCATTTTTCAACAAGATGGAGCATTGGTCAACGGCTGTTCGCAAGTTATGAATAGGAAGTTTCCCAACCGTCGAATCGGACGCGGAGGACCGAATGCCTGGCCACCACGTTCACCCGGCATTACGCCGCTTGATTTCTTCATGTGGGGATTCCTAAAGGACTGCGTGTAGGTGACTAAAGTGGACGATATTCCTACGTTGCGACATTGTATCACTAATGCGATTGCGCCAGAAATGTTACATAGAAGAAACTGAATTTAGACACGATAATCTTCGCGCTGCAAATGGTTCACATGTAGAGGTGTATTGCAAATAAGTAAATAAATTCTTTGAGATGCTCAAAATGATCAAATGTTTGTAAATCTATCGGACGAAACTGCGTGGTCATCAGTCCGTAGCTTACAAACTACTTAAACTAAGCTAAACTAACCTAAGGACAACACACACTCCCATGCACCAGGGACGACTCGAACCTCCGACGGCGAGCAACCGCGCGCTCCTCAGCGAGGCGCCTTAGACCGCTCGGGTACTCGACCGCGGCTGAGATGCTCAACAATGTGGTGTATTTTTCATTGTCGTATATACAGTGATTTCCCTTCCGTGGGTCTTTAAAAACAGGGAGGTCACCGTGTACACTGCTTGCCATAAAAAAAAAAAAAAAAAAAACCGTGATATCACATCCAAATTTGTTTTCGAAATAACACGTTGTACAAACACCACACGATTAAAAATACAGTCCTATGTGAAATGAGGAACATAATGATGATAGTATTGGGAGTCTATCAATGCCGGCTATGCCCGCTGCTAGATGAGGCCAAGGGAGCGATGCAGTCGGATGGGCGACGAAGCGGTCGTGACCATTGCGTGACGTATGGGTGGTCAATATCCTGTTGCGGTGTGTCGGTCGGCTAGCGCCGAAGACTGTGGAGTGTTTCACGCTGCCGGATGTGAAGCTGTCCACACAATTCCACTGTGTGGTTACTGGGGTACTCTGCTTTTGCCCTTATAGACCTTCGGCTTGGGGGCGGCGTGGAGTACATGGCTTACCTGTGGAACGTTCACTAACAGACTAAAACACTGACAACTTACGGCGAACTCTGCGACAATCTCTCGGCGGCACTCACTCAGGGCCACCAAAGAATGTCAAGACGTTAAATTCAGCTGTGTAATTAAATAGTGTGATGTATAGTGTAAGTTTGTAATAAATGATCTTTATTTTGCTCTTTTTTTCCTCAATACTTCTTGTGGGACTTGGATCTCCGATTACTTTCAGATACTTTAGGGTTAGTAATTTCCTTCTTTTTCTTGTGGTACATCACATAGAAGGTATACCTCTTAAGTTCAGGGCCAACTCTCTCTTTTGTTGTGCAACATTATGGAAAAAAAAATTAAAAAAGGAAGTGAGTAACTAAATAATGTAAAAAGAAAAAAAACACAATAAAAAAAGGAATGGAAGAACAATAGGATTCATCACTTTAGAGATGTGACTCCGGTTGTTTAATGTACCGGCAGCATTTAATAGTTTTCGGAAGTGAAATCCAGTACTACCCCAACCACAAAATCGGCAGCAGACCAGTATGGCGATGCATAAGCCAACAATTCCACTGTCTCTAACCATGATATCTGCAGACTCCAACCATCGTGCTGGTGAAGAAGGACCGAGACTGGTATGACATGTTTTTTTATAAACAATTCCCGATATTACTCGGACTGTAACGTGACAGTCGGCCGCGAGCGTAAACAAACGAGTACTATTCACGTACCGCTTTACAAGAGGTAAAACCGTCTCCGCCAGAGTCAATTGCTTTGCGGAAGAAAGTCATACATCCTGTAAAATGATTTGTATTCTGACATAAAAAGAAGAATGACAAACGTTTCTTTGTATTTCTCTTTTATTTACGGTGGCGGCTGAATGCCGCGTTACAGTGTCCCAGCTATACTGCCTGCACCATCACAATGATAAGATTAGTCTGGAAACATTGTGGCGACAAACTGTTGAACTGTAGCCTCATACATCGCCCCGCTGCTTCCGCACCTCCTATTGTGCTTTAGGGTGATATTGGATTCCGCTCCCATGCCTCTAGCACGTAGTGCCGGTATACTAACCAGCGAGCGTTCATCTCTGAAGTGTCGTAGCTTGTTGACCTCGCATATCTTTGGAGCTCGCCGACTTCTACATTCCAGCAGGATAATGCGCGACCACACGTGACACGCTTTGTTGGGTCTTCTAGGTTGCCCATTAAATTGCATTGCTTTCATGGCCGCCCTCCTCTGGCGTTCTTTCGTCTATCGAAAACATATGACCTGTGAGTGCGTAACAACTGACCTGGGATCCACCACTAGCTGCGACACCAGATCAACTTCGGCACTATGTGGAAGCAGTATGGTTCGCAGCAACACACCCAGAGCCTCTTTGATTCAAGCCGCTGCAGAATAGCCGTGCACACTAAAGCTCCCAGCTGCGGTGCGCGCGGCCGTTCGTCGTCGGGGGTTCGAGTCCTCCTTCGGGTATGAGTTTTTGTGTTGTCCTTAGCATAAGTTACTTTAAGTTTGTGTAAGTAGTTTATAAACCTAGGGACTGATGACCAATGTAGTTAAGTCCCTTAGATTTACAAACATTTTTGATTCAATGGTGAGGCGTGTAGCAGCGGTTATAGCCAGTATGGCGGAACAATACTAGTGTCATCATCTTCGTATCAAATGTTCAAATGTTTGTAGAACTTATGGGACTTAACTACGGGGTCATCAGTCCCTAAGCTTACAAACTACTTATGGACTAGCTAAGACTAAGGACTACACAAATATCCATGCCCGAGGGGGGATTCGAACCCCCGACCGCAGTGGCCGTGCAGACCGTGACTGGAGCGCCTCAGTTCCCTCCGCCACCGCGGCCGTCCGTCTTCGTATCAGGCAATATTATGAATCATGTGATCTCTGTACAACGTAGTATGTCCGAAATAAAATTTGGCTGTGATATCTCCAATCCTTCTCGATGTTACATTTTAGATGCTTCGCCAGTCGTATAATTACTTCTTCGAGTAACAATCCAAATTGCTGTTTTGTTTATGTTTTCTGACCACTTTTGCCTCGTACCGTATCGTCATCTAGTAATCAAGATGAGACCATAAGGAACAGTTTCGCAGATATGAAATTGAACTCATGTGCATTATGTCATAATATACGGTTCATTAGACTGGACAACGAAAGTTCAACATACACCAGAGAACCACCGTGTAAACCTATACCTGAAGGAAGCGGAGTTGGAAGTCTGATGTTCTCACACACGTAAATGATTCATCTGATAGCTCCGGCAACACAAGGAGATCATTCGCTGACGATGGTGTTGTCTGCAGGAAAATTATCATGTGTGGATTATTGTTACGAAATGCAGAAAGTGTTTGACAGAATCTGTCCTTAGTGTTACGTGTGGTGACTTACTTTAAATTACAGAGAGAGAAAAATATAGTATCCGATTACTATGTTTGTGGTGAATATCTTGAGCACACTAGGTCTAACGTTGAAGTAGATTTATAGACAACAGCGGTACTATTAATATGAAATGAAGCGATCGCGTAAGTTCATTATTGTTGTACGTGAATGGAAGGCTTAAATTTGTTGTTACAAGTTTCGGAAGTACAGCTCATTTCCGAAGCGAAATTGCAGACGAACCAATTCTGTAGTATTGATCGATTATATGAAGTCCGTATTCTCATTAAGTAAACGTACACCCGCCATTCCATAACCCATTTAAGAATCACGACATTATGGTGTGAGAGATAAGGCCAGATGCCCAATCATAAGAGACATTTTTCCATCTGTTAGTATCTGAATGGAAATGGACAAATATAAAATATTGGTTCATATTCACGGAATGTATGACATTAATTGCGAATGGGTACAGTTCAAAATATGTACCCAACCGGGACCCGAGCCCGAACCGTGGTCTCCTGCTTGCTATGCTGATCCCTGCACCACAACTGCAACGACAGCTCAAGCACGCCTCCCGTCAGATACAAACTCTCAACCTTTCCCTGCCCACTATTACACAAATTCACGGCTTTTTCAAACTGATTCACGTAAGAGTAAGAGCCTAGGATTGCCTCCGCACTGAAAAAAAGGGCTACTGGTCGTCATCGATTCCTTCGGACATATCCGAAAGAACAGACAGCACTTTTGATCCTGCAGTTTTTAATTCATATACACGGAATACATGACATTAACTGCGAATGGGTAAAGTTGAAAATATGTACCCAGTCCTGACGAGTTGAGTTCTTGGGTAGTCTGTGCAATTGTGGTGATCGTGTGTCGCTAATGGTGTAGGGGTCAGCGCAACTGCCTAGCAAACACGAGACCCGGATTCGGATCCCGATTGATTACACGTTTTCAATTTCACCCATCCGCAGTTAATGTAACACATTCCGGGAATACGAATAGATAATAACTGCATGATCATGCCCGAATGAACAAAATAGCTTCGTAGATGCAATGTAGACTAACTTGAGGAGTATGATGTAAGATGTAAAAATCAAAATGTTTATCGTTGAGATAGGTGTTAAGAAAAACATTTTTAAAACGGCAGAGTCGTTGCCAACACATGAAGTTTTCAGAAAACATAAACGTGGACTAACCAATGCCGAAGATTTATATATCATCGTGACGTTACCAATGCGGTAATGAGAAGCGAAAGCAGATTATACGCAAAGTTGAGTTATAATAAAAAGATTTAATTATTTTAATGACATCACATTTTGCTTCGAATACTCACAAAACAGATTGCCTTTTGAGACCCATCCTATATTTCGGGTAACGCTTGATGCTGCTCTTTCACCCCCGCCTACAACCGAAAAATGTAGTATAAGAGAAAAAATAAAATCTCTTTTACGTCATGAAAGAGATTACAAGTCAAGGACACATATTGAATATCCATTTATGTAAATAAAGAATTGAGAAGAAATATATGATCAAAGGACTTGAAATCATAGAATGTGCAAAACCGCACGCTTCCAAACAAAAATAGGCAAACTATAGGATATTTGTTGGTAATGGGCGATGCTAATTACATAAGGTAGCTTAAGATGTGAAAGAAATGATGTAAAAGCTTATCGCAATAGACTATTCGTGCTGGTCTGTACTCTGCCACTGCAACTACATACAACTACTAATCTGTTTGGCCACGACTAATAAATTGAAATCATCCTCTGATGTTACGAAAGTGTTAAAATCAGAATACGTACGTTACGGACTACAGCAAGAGCAATTTGAAATATTTTGGGCTTGAGAAATGTGTAAGTATGTAGAAAAGATACGTACGCGTTACGTAAAAGTCCAGCTGTGGTGCCTCTTCGGAATGATTGCATCTTTATTTGCGTCGCTGCCGCCTAGTGGTAGCATGCTTGTCATCAAGACCCCTTCCATCGCCCAGAAGCCGCCAACACCACCGTCTGCAATTAGAACCTCGTCGCTGTCGTGCTAGAAGGCAAGAATACAATCTCTTCGGACGATTCGTGCTCCACGCTCTTCTTCCTTATTGGCCGCTTGCCTAATACAGTACCATAGTAACCATAGTCCGGCGATTGCATTGTTGACCGGCATAGCGGGACAGTTTCCCGAGTGAGCGTGTTGGGGCAGCGTTGCATAAAACATACGATACCGACACGCAGATGTGTAAGTAGTTTCTGCTACAAATTCATGTAGGGGGGAGGCGAACCGGGATCTTTGCCCAAGGTGGTAGGTTCAGGGGCCGACAAAAAATAAAATTAAATATCGCTCCAAAAAAGATTAATTACAGGAAATAAAAGACTTGCAGGCATGAAGAATAGGTAGGAAATGCAAATCATTCATAGAAATAGAGTCTTACCGGAACTTCTGTTCTTGTTTTTAACCTTCTTAATTAATCCTACCTGCGACACTGCCGTTGGAATAAACTACTGAATTTTATTTGTATTCTCCCGCGAACGTTGCTTAGTCTGATGTGGTCCTTTCACTTTAAATCGGTCCCTTTGATTCAGTGATTGTCACCAATTCAGTAATGCAACATACGATGCAGTGAAGCCGTTATGTGCAATGTCACGTTTGGTTGTGTTTAGTCAACTGCTAGTTCCTCAGAACCAACCATCGAACCTATCTACCCTCTTACATTTTACCTAAATTTTCTGGCATTTTTACATTCACACAACAAAAACTATCCGAGATATTTGAACTGTGTCACGTCTCATTCCTAAACTGCTAATGGAGTAGGTTTATAATATCCGAGGGCCACATTTCAGCAGACAGTACCTGTCATCTGTAGATAGGAATTTGCTAGTCTTCTACGGGTGCCGCGGCGGGGTGGCCGAGCGCATTGAGGCGCTTTGCTCCGATGCGCGAGGCCGTTCCCCGTCGCAGGTTCGTTGCCTCTCTCGGGCATGGATGTTTGTGTTGTGTTCAGTATAAGTTAGTTCATAAGTAGTTTGTAAGTTTAGGTACTGATGACACCGCAGTTCAGTCCCATAAGCTTAACAAACATTTGAACACAAGTTCTAGGGTTGCAATGTTTTCCAGGCCTGAACTATGGTGCCTGATATTGGAAAAGCGGTAAACTACAAATCTCAGCGTCTTTGTCATTCCACTTCGTGTTATTTATAGGATTTTACGGTGTCACATAGAGGCTTCACGTGATTTGAGGTCTCAGAGCTATATATTATGTGCAACGTAATTTGGAAGAAACGTTCAAAGCTCCGGACGAAACGTCCGCCCATCCGTAGCACGACGCCTTAGACCACGCGGCTATTCCGCGCGGCTAAGTTGGAAGAGTCATTACATATTAAAGTCGCGGTCTCCAAACGATATATAACTTGCGAGTATGGTAGTCACAGTTGTTGTTTACCTCGTTGACGAGAGTGACGACAAATTATCCGAGATCTCAAGAACTGTGTGCCTACTTCTCGATGTACTTCTCTTAAGATCTCCGGTAATTCGTCGTCAATTTTGTCGACGTGGTAAACTTAGACTACGTGTTCGCGTGTACATCGTTTGGAGCCCGCTACTTGGGTGGACAATGTTTCTTGCAAATTATTCACACACATTTCTGTAATCCTAGTCACTTTGCATATTGTGATGCGCGGTATTAATTTCGACCAGCGCCAGCTTTATCCCCTGGAGGTGCACAAAGCGAGCGCGTTAAGCCGGTGTCGGCAGTGCTGCGGCTGCGGCGTGTCAGCGCGCCCCGCGGTTGGAGTTAATGCGTTTGCCGCGCCGCTGATGGCAGTGCGCTGTCGTCGCCACCACTCCAGAGGCGCCGCTGCTCTCCGGTTTCAGGGCTGCACGCCACGTCACCCGCGTGCCTCTATTTCTAGCCACTCTCAGTTCTCTACACAAGTATTTCCCATAAGAGTCTCTGTTTCGCTTGTTTCGTATCGTATTCACTCTTAGAGATCCCAATCGCGTTACCTTTGTTACAGTAACTGGAAAAAATCATTTTTGTGGCCATTAAGTCCGCAGTTGCTGTACAGTTACGAAGGGTATTTGTGGATGTAGGCTTTTCTGGCGTGTACTGATGAAAAAAATCTTCTCGTGCTCTCATTCTGGTGGCTGCGTTCAAATTCTGTAAATTGCACTCAGCCACCCGGATAGAAGCCCGAGAAGATTTCATCACGAAGAATTTTTTTTTCCGTCTGTGAAACTACAATAAGGTGCGATCTTTTTCAATAGACGTGTTTAGATTTATTCAACATAAAACATCTATAGGTGGTCGAACTATTTTCGATCTAACGAAACAAATTGTAGATGTCTGTCATCAAGACCACTGAAGACATTTTATGTTCAATAGAAAAAAAAAGCTTCTGGCGAAAAAGATCTAATTCTATTGTTGTTGCATAGACTGACAAAAAATAACCATAAATAGAAAAATATGTTTGTATGTACCACATAGCTTTAGACATCTGACACTGTCTTATTAGCAACGTCATAACATAGGAGCTTTTGACTGTACAGTTTGCTGCTTTAACTACATTAAACAGCAATATTTAGTTCAACGTACATCGATTGTCAGTTCCCCGTCCCTTGCTTAATACGTTGCCTGTCACGACTCTGAGGTTTTTCTTGTGTCCCGGTGGGTTTAAATGGCCATGTTCCGTCTATATATTTAGTGTGACTTATAATTTAACAATTCTTGTCCTTTTATGTAGCATATACTCAGTGAAATAAATCTGCTATTGATATAGCTTGGGAATTTTTATTTCAATTTATGAAGCATATACCACGAAACAAAACCAGCAACAGGCTCTACCCGCCGGCCGCGGTGGCCGAGGGGACTGAGGCGCTTCAGTCACGGTCTGCACGGCCACTACGGTCGGGGGTTGGAATACCCTTTAGGGTATGGATATTCGTGCCGTCCTTAGTATTAGCTACTTCATAAGTAGTTTGTAAGTTAAGGGACCGATGACCCCGTAGTTAAGTCCCATAAGATTTACAAACATTTGAACATTTTTAGGCTCCACCCTTCCTTACACACTTAACGCTTACACTAGTCACAAATGACTGCATTGGTAAAATGTTAAACTTGAATTTTCTTTGTTTAGCGCTCTGTGTGCAAGATAATGGTATGTCTATTTGCACCGCACGTATGCAATACATTACTATTTGCCATTTAAAAGTTCCAAAATAATTGCAACAAACTCTTACTAAATGTGGAATATTAGTCTGGAGCACTCACAGAGCTTAAAAACATTTGTGTGCCCTATTTCTTAGGTACATAACTAAAAACCAGAACTGCATTAAGACAATAAATAAACTGTGATGTATAGAAACCGTCCTTGCGTACAAAAAAACTCAAATCACAGACACTGTTGCCATGCACAAGTCATTGTACATTCCTCGTAACCATGTTATCTTGCTACATCTACATCTACATACATACTCCGCAATTCACCGTAAGGTGCGTGGCGGAGGGTACACTGTACCACTACTAGGCATTTCCTTTCCTATTCCACTCCCAAATTGAACGAGGAAAAAAAGAATGCCTATATGCCTCCGTACGAGCCCTAATTTCTCTTATCTTGTCTTTGTTATCTTTACGCGAAATGTAAGTAGGCGGCAGCAAGATCGTACTACACTCAGCTTCAAATTCCGGCCCTCTAAATTTACTTAACAGAAATTCACGAAAAGAGCGTCGTCTTTCTTCCAGCGATCCCCAATTGAGTTGCCGGAGCATTTCCGTGACACTCGCGCATTGGTCGAACCTACCGGTAACAAATCTAGCTGCTCGCCTCTGAACCGATCTGCTGCGGGTCCCAAATACTTGAGCAATACTCAAGACGTGGTCGTACAAGCGTTTTATACGCGGTCTCTTTTACAGGTGAAGTACATCTTCCCAAAATTCTCCCAATAAACCGAAGTCGGCTGTCTGCCTTACTCACAACTGTCCTTACATGCTCGTTCCATTTCATATCGCTCTGCAATGTTACGCCTAGATATTTGAACGACGCGACCGCATCAAGAAGCTCACTACTGATGCTGTATTGGAAAATTATAGGATTGTTTTTTCTACTCATGCGCATAACCTTACACTTTTCTACATTGAGAGCTAGCTGCCATTCTTCGCACCAACTAGAGATTTTGTCTAAGTCAACCTGTATGCTATTACAGTCAGTTACAGACGACACCCTCCCATACACCACAGCATCATCAGCAAACAGCCGCAAAACGTAATCTTTCAGTAACTGTATTTCACGGTAATAAATAACCATGTACTGTTCTTAAAAGATAGTGATGACACAGCGACATCAGTTGGTGAGGGGCTTCCCCTCCAGGAAAAAACGGCCGGACGTTTACGCATATGCAGTTAGGTCTCTGCGAAAATGTACGAACTCGAAAATTAAAAAATGCCCCCAGTGAGGGTACAAAAAAATTTAAAAAAAATGAACATCTCGTGTGGAAATGTCGGCAATTCACTCAGATCACATTCAACAGATCCATTACTAACTGGTGTTTGAATTACTTAAAACATAGGACGTAAAAAGAGAATAATCATACACCCATATGCGACTGTGGCGGTGCTCGTCAGTTATTCGTTGAGGGGGATATTTACTGTAAACACTACTCGTGCTCTCCAAGAGGTTCGTCATGTCTCCCGACTTCTGTAGTCAACAGACTGATCTCCAGTGCGATTTCATGGGCCGGGATCAGACCCTGTAAATGTTCAAATGTTTGTAGAGCTTCTGGGACTTAACTATGGGGTCATCAGTTCCTAAACTTACAAACTAATTATGAACTGGCTTATACTAAAGAAGTCACACTCATTCATGCCCGAGGGGGGATTCGAACCCCGACAGCAGATGCCGTTCAGATCGTGACTGGCAGCCCGCTCGGCCACCGTGGCCGGCTCTCCCTGTAATCATTATACCAAACATACGTTGTCCAGCTTGAACAAGCAGTTGAAGTAGCGTGTATTACCACATGCTAGAATGGCGTTTCATTACTTTACGATATGCCTTATTCAGTCTGGGCGGGTCGAAATCAGACCAAGGCGTTGGGGCCGGGGTATACGGAGTGCAGCCAAGACTGGAGGGCGTCATCTCTCTAGGGAAACTGGCCTCAGTATTCCAGGCCGAAATCACTGCCATCAGGGCATGTGTGGAGGAGAATTTGCGTAGGTGCTACAAAGATCGTAGCATCTATATCTATTCAGACAGCCAGGCAGCCCTGAGATCACTGGCAGCTCCTGCAACATTCTTGCAGAATGTCACAGGGTTCTGGTGGAGTTAGGGGAAAGCAATAGAGTAAACCTATTGTGGGTCCCTGGCCACTCGGGGATCAGTGGCAGCGAACATGCCGACAGATTAGCCAGGATGGGGGCAGAGTCTCCATTTATTGGACCGGAACCTGTCCTGACAATCACCAAGACAATTATCAAATTGGAGCTATGTAACTGGCTCAAAAGACAGCATGTAGAATATTGGACCAAAGTCCATCAACAAAAACATGGCAAGGTAATGATGCCAAAGCCATGTTTTAAAAGAAGCTCTTCAATCCTGGGCCTGAACAGGAGAGAGATTAGACTCATGGTTGGATTGCTGACAGGCCATGAGAATTTCAAAAAACACCTATATTCAATGGGAATAACAGAAGAGAACCCTAAATGTTGGATCTATGATGACGGTGATGAAACTGCATCACATCTAATCTTCGAATGCATTGCATTGGAGATTAAAAGGCACAGAACATTTGGGACAACCAGACCCGAAGAAATTGTGTCTAATAAAGAACTGGTAAAAGGACTCCTTGCACTGTTCAAGGGCATTGGTTGGCTTTACTAGATATACAGGGAGCGATACCGCACAATAAACTTAGTTTCGGTGCGGGCAGTGGCGGGCTGGACCAAGACTGTTTTGGCTTCCCTGAAAAAATCAAGTCAAATCAGTCTGGGCGTTGAACTTCGAATTTAGTTCAAATAGCGACTGGTTTGGGTAAGACACCCTTGCTCTGTATGTGTCTAACATTGTCTCTTTGTGTAATCACTTGCGTAGTTAGCCGTATGATTTTATAAAGGAGCAACTGTGCTCGATCACGCTCTGGAAAAGATATTTATTTCTTAATTCTTCATGTTCGCAGAGCCCAGTTGTGGAGTAACAAAGGTCTTGCAACGAGTCAGTACATGAAACTGTTCCAAAAGAACTGTAATAGATGAAGTGAAACGTATAGCAGTCCTGTGCACGCGACAGGTCTAAGCATGAGTAAAAAGAATTGGCTCAGGAATTAGTGTTCCTAGGCAAATAGCAAAGACACGAGGAAACTCTTCAGTTTAACCTTGAAAGTGCGTGGATCACTACTAACACTTCCGAATTCTTGTGCAGCTTACTGAAAATTGATGCGGTCAAGTAGGTGTGATAAAATTCAGAAACGATTTCTGCCTTCTATTAACTGAATGAAAGCCGATAATGCTTGGGAATAAGCTGATATTATTAACAACAAACGCCATTAAAGAAAATATGCATTGAAAGGTGACTGTGAGAATTTCCAGTCTACTGAAAGGGGATCAATAAGGGGTTCGCGATCTTACACGACATATTGCTACAACCACCCGTTTCTGAGCCGTAACACTCGTTTTGAATCTCAAAAACTAATGCCATACGCCATAAGCGGATGAAAATAAGCAAAGTGGACTACTTTTCGTGTTGAGCTATTACTTATTTCAACTACTGCTCTAATAGTGTATAAAGCAGCATTTAATTTTATAGCAAGATAATGAACATGTACTTTCCATGACAGCTTACTATCTACATGAACACCTAGAAATTTGAATTTCTCAGTCTCATTTCTCATATACCCATTCTGCGTAATCAAGATGCCAGTTTGTGTTCAATTGTGTATTAGAAATTGTCATCAACAAAAAGATAGTTCAGAATTACCTGTTATACCTTTACTAGAAAGCATATTATTTATATAAATAAGAAACAACAGCTGGTCCAGAACAGACCCATACTCTCTTAAATGTACCTCATTGCGTGAGCATATCATAGCCATTTTGAACAATAATAATAAAATAATAACACTAAACTTAATAACAGGCTACCTCAATACTGCCTCGATTGTAAACCGCTTTTTAAGTGTATGCCTAAAATGGAACAGAAATACTGACCGTAAAGGTAGAATTAATAGTTGCAGCATTTTTCTTCTTCTTCTTCAACTGATAACGATATCATCTGGAACAACTGTAGGTCGGAATGGATGGAAATAATTAGGAGGCGAATCGGCTTGCACAGGCTAAAGTAACTTAGATTACTAAGTTCGGACTGACAAAAACAGCAACAACAACATTAGATGAATGTCATTTTTATACATTCGGAGTTTTAACTCCAAAATATTTGCGTAGTAGGACGAACAGGATCATGATGTTCAGACGAACACAACAGCCCGGACGGGCTGTATCGCACTAGGCAGTGTAACACCCCAAGCTTCAGAAAGGGGAGTGTAGCACCGTTTAAAATTGAGCAGCCCTGAGCTGTGAGGAGTGGCTACGTGGGTCCGTCAGGGGGTGACTCAATTTTCATGTATGCGAGACGCTGGTGGAGTGTGTTTGCAGAGAGCTTACGAGGACGAGAGGGGCTGTAAGAGGCTTCCTACGGACTGCTGGCTGGGCTCTGAGGTCACTTGTCGGTTCCACGTAGGGCCCGGCTGCCCTCCGAAAGGGATGCACGCTGACCACATCCCGACCTCTTACCATCTTTACTGATATGTCAGCGATCGCCAGTTGTACTCATAATTATGATCAAATCCATACCAGGTCAGTTAAAAAAATTCCGGAACTGTGTCCACAAAATCTCAAGGGAATGGCCGCGCGTTCTGAAGGGCCATGTCACGGATTGCGAGGCCGTTCCGCGTCGGAGGCTCAAGTCCTCCCGCGTGCCCGCGCATGTGTGTGTGTGTGTGTGTGTGTGTGTGTGTTGTCCTTAGCATCAGTTTGTTTAAGTAATTTGTAAGGCTACGGACCGATGACCCTGGCAGTTTGGTCCCTTAGGTTTACAAACATTTGAATATTTGACCACAAAATTTTTCCAAGCTCACCTTTTACTTACTATGGATATTGTCCTTCAAAATGGTTTTCTCCACAATTAATACACCGCTCCCAATGCCGTTTCCACTTTCAGAAGCAGTTTTTGCAATCCCCTTCCCGGATCGCATGTAACACTGTCTGCAAATTTTATCTCCTCTGTCAATGCCAATTTTTGTCCTCCCAACGGAGTTTTCAACGAAGAATATAAAAAATAAAAAGTCCGAAGGGACCAGGTTTGGATTGTATGGAATAGGAGGAAGCTCAGTACAAAATATTGAAATGTTTCTAAATCTATGGGACTTAACTACTGAGGTTTATAACATCACTAATTATTTTCATTCTCAACCACTATGCATTCAAATATATGCACAGCACCCCGATCAAAGAATTCTGTCATTCTGTCTATTCTTAGGAAGTTTTCCTATGCTTAGGTTTTCTTAAAATAAAAACACGAGGAGGAAGTTATATTCTATAATTCGATATATACTACATCTTGAGCTGATAGATAGCTAACTTGCTTCTTCTGAATATCTTAAAAAATTGCGACGTAATTCAGCTTATTTACATAAAGAAAGATTGTGTATTCGAGATTTGACCAGTTCTGAGACCGAGAACTGGAACACATTCATCTATTGAAGATATATGCATTTCTTTTTAGTACTTAAGACGTATAAATCACTTTGCAGAGATCAGTGTGTGTGTGTGTGTGTGTGTGTGTGTGTGTGTGTGTGTGTCAGAAAACATCTTGGGAACTTAAGGGATATACACGCGAACCTGCCTGCTCCTATCCTATCAAGAATGTAATGAGAATGAACTTTTTGATAAATCCACCATTGGTGTGTGAAGGAAGGAATTTACTTATTTCATTCAAAAAAACAAAAAAAAAGCCTCAGTCATCCCAACATTGTTCTCTGAGTATGGGAAAAACGAGATTAGATTACTATTTCTAGGGGCGACGATTATCGAATTAAGATGCCGAACTGTTTGCAGTTGCTGCAGCAACGGAGCCAGCACTTCTCAACAGACGTCGCTTTGCAGATAATATTTTTACATTTCTAATTAATATGATTCTATTATTAATTCACCGACATGACATTACTAACCTGCACAATGTAATTAATCCTCAAGTAGTAAGTCTTGAACTAAACCTGAATTTGAACTGTGACATTACGAGATAAATAACAGAAGTTTATTTCATGGGATGTATATGTGAATTTAAGGTTATCAGTCCCTAGGCTTACAGACTATTTAAACTAGCTTAAACTAACTAAAGGTCAGTACATACATACCCATGCCCGAGGGAGCACTCGAACTTCCGACGGGGAGTAACCGCGCGCTCCGCAGCAATACGCCTTAGAGCGCTCGGCCATTCCACCGCGGCTGCAGCACAATAATTTTGTTTTTGTGCTATAATCACGTACCAACAGGGATGAATGTGCGGCAACACGATAGAGTCGAAGGTGCTCAGTCAGTATTACAAGACATGCTCAAACTGAAATGCATTCTTCTGCAATCTCTCGGACACTTGGTCTTAGATTGGCCCGCACAATTTCGTTGATGTTCCTGACTTGAACGTCGCCGATAGACATTGAGGGTCTTCCGACCTGAACTTCTCCTGGTCGTTTGTAACCACTTGAACCAATCGTACCACCGACTATTTATTTTGTGGCTCTGGAAAAATGCTATCTACACTAGGGAACAGTTTATTGCATTTTACTCAGTAGCTACCTGAACGGAAACCGCCTAACACATTCCAGAGCGGGGAAAAAAATTACGCTGGACTTCCACAGCCAAAAACAAGCATAATGAAGGAACACACTGGTGCAGCTGTATAGACACTTTATTTAAACAAGCCGGGCCCCGTGGTTCAGCGCCGCGGCGGAGCGGCCTAGCGTATTGAGGCGCTATGCGACGATGCGCGAGGCCTTTCCCCGTTGGGGGTTCGAATCCCCCCTCGGGCATGGATGTTTGTGCCGTCTTTAGTATAAGCTAGTTCATAAGTAGTTTGTAAGTTTAGAGACTGATGACCCCGTAGTTAAGTCCCATAAGCTCTACAGACATTTGAACTTATTTTTCGTGGTTCAGCACGCCGCCCGTTTAGAGGGCTAGGCGCCCTCTGTAATAAATAAGCTGAGTCAAGATACATGGAACAAACACGTTGAGCGACCGCATGAACATAACTACCCGTAGAGCAGTAAATAAATAAATCAACATAAAAGACGGTAGAGCGCTTGCCGGCGAAGGTGCCAGGTTCTAATCCCTGTTCGACAAATCGGAACTGGATTATTGTACGTACCTCAATGGTCTCCACTGCGCAATCGTTCGTAACCCCAAATACAAACAGTTCCTTTCAAAAATGTTATGTAGCGTCTGTCACATTCCGTCTCCCAGCTGGAACGTTCGAATTATAAGGAGATAATGTTTATTATTATGTGTCGGTGGCAAGTATGCTCCTTTGCTTTTTTTTAAGAGTTTAATTTCCCTGTCCAGGGGTAGGAAAAATACGCTGCCTTTTTCCGTAACTTTTAGTTACATCATCAAGTATATAACTTAAACTAACCACATTTGCTGATTGTAACTTACAGATAACAACAGTTTGCTGATTAAAACTAATCGAAGGAAAAGTTTAGGTTATTTCAATGCATCCACCTAGAGATGTGACTAGAAGACATGAAACAGATAGTATTATGCATACTATCAATTGTTACTATCGACAACAATCACATCGAATAGTTTCACCACCACGTATATCCGTCTATTCTTCAGTTTCAGTTAATGCTGTGGCAGTCCAGTCGAAAATGTTTCCAGGGCTTTTACACGACTCAGGTTGAATTTCGTAAACAGTTTTTACAGCCTCGCCAAACGCGCCCACGAGAACGTTTGGTAACTGCGTTACAGGACCGGTAAACAGGAAAAAGGAAAACAAAAATGATGCGCATCGAATGGATGAATGGTTTCGGCGCTTGAGTAATATGGCGACTGATTTGTTTTTCCCTTGTTTGGACAGCTCCTGCCCCTCCTCCCCGGTGTTGCTGACAGCGTGCAAACACACGCACGCGCACACACACACACACACACACACACACACACACACACACGTACGCCGGTTTCCATTTACGTGTGCCGCCCTCCTGTTCGCTACCACGTCTCTTTTTTTATATACATATACTATAGCGGCTGTTTTTCGGCTCGCGCGCGCGCTACAACAAATCATTTCCGATTCACCGTATCAGATTCCCGCCCTTTGTTTGCAGCTGATGCGATTAGCTCCACGCGCACGATATTCAGTCTCCATTATTGGCAAATTGCGTCGGTGGGATAACGCGTGGAGCAGACCAGAAACCCAGCGGAGGCGTACTGAAGTCGCCGCGTGGTGTTTTCCATACACCGGGACGCGGCGTTGCAGAATTAGACATATTTTAAATAGTACGATGTCAGTTGGCATTGCAATTACCTTTTCCCAATTATGTGAATTTGTTAGTCAATTTCGGGAATATTGTTGCAATTTTACATGCATTAGTATTATGTTACTTAGTCCCGTGTTAGAAGGGTGAGTATGAACTAGAAAGAAGACGTAAAATATTCTCTAACCTTCGCTTTCTTTCAGAGATGTAAATGACTTTGAACATTATTAAAATTTTAAGACTGCAACGCCGGCGATAACTTGTCCGTCTGACCTCAGGTCGTACCGAATCGTTGGCGTTGCCCACAGAACAATAGGTCAAGACAGGACGTGTGGAAGTGAAACACTCGTTTCCCTATCGTCTTAAAAAAATGTTTGTAAAGGTTAAGGAACTTAACTGCGGGGTCATCAGTCCCTAAACGTACAAACTACTTATGGACTACCTTATACTAAAGACGACACAAACATCCATGCCCGAGGGGGGGATTCGAATCCCCCCGACGTGGACGGCCTCTTGCAGCGCAGCATAACGCCTCAATGCGCTCGGCCGTTCCGCCGCGGCTGTCTTTTTTAATCCGGACTCTTGTCCAGTTATAAGTAGTATTTCTGTTGACTCCTTTAAGCTTACAATTTATTGCGTATTATTACTTTTTACAAGAAATACGGAACCACTTTTGCGCCAGAAAGCGTTTTTGTTATTAAATGTCAGTTCTGAAAAAGAACATCTAACTGTTATCACCAGTAAGAGCATTTTTAATATCATGTGACGGGTGCCTCAGTTGTTATTCTTCTAATTATTATTCGTGTTCAATCTTGGGTACATTTTATTTCAGACCATATATAGTGGTCAAGCCACAGCTGCGGAAGATGGTCACTTCACCAAACACGGTATGGACGCCCTGTCAGCCATTTACAAGTGGCCTTTAGAAGAAGTTTAAAACGATACATTTTAAACTACATAAAAACGGTACAACATATAAAATTCAACGACCTTTGCAGATCATTTTCGCCGCGGCGGAGCAGCCGAACGCACTGGGGCGCTATACTACGATGCGCAAGGCCGTTTCCCGTCGGGGGTTCGAATCCCTCCCCCGGACATGGATGTTTGTGCTGTCTTTAGTACGAGGTACTTTATAAATATTTTCAAAGTTTAGGGACTGATGACGCCGCAGTTAAGTCCCGTAAGCTTAACAAACATCTCAACATTTTGAAATCATTTTCCGAATCTACATATCATTTGCAGAACCATAGAAGACACTTTACAAATAATCACCGAAACATGTCTCGTGTGAAATAATAATCTTAATTTGCAGTCAGCAAAAGACCACTGACAGCTTTGGATCGATATCTTGTGTACAGAACACAGTTTCCTACAAGTGCAGCACGTTACAAACTTACGGCAAGCTTGTTTTTCTATGACAAATGATCAACGCAGTACAACACCATTACACTTGTCATACGAATACAGTATTCCGTTCTGTGTTAAGGTGTGGACTGACTTATGATCAAAAATCGTTTGATATTTATATGATTAGAATATAGCAGTCAGTTGAGAGTCGGTTGGATTCCTTTGTGCGCCATTATTCCAGTTCCTGAATCAACTGTACTTCTTAAAATACATCTAAAGGACAATGTATATTTCCACTCGTGACTTATCTAATATCTATACCTTTGAGAATGATGATGTAGTGCAATGAAACTAGTCATGAGAATTAAAATTTTCAATTCTTAGTGACTATGGCTTGACCACTATATATGATATGAAATAAAAAAAATTGTTAGTCACGCTTCTTTTTGACAATAATGTGAACCATTTTCTATGGTTCAGTATTTAACAGTTGTATCATTTCGTTTAATTATCAGCCTCCTTTTAAAAATTGATTACAACTTTGTGCCGAACCGGGAATAGTACCCAGGATCTTTGCCGGTAAGAGCTCTTACGACTGAGCTACCCAAGTGCGACTCAGTCGGTAGAGTGTTTTCCCGCGAAAGGCGAAGGTCATGCGTTCGAATCTCGGTTCTGTTCACAGTTGTTAATTACACACACACACACACACACACACACACACACACACACACACAAACACACAGGCACGCACGCCCTCTGCATTGTATACCAGCTTTCGACTACAGATACCAGGAGAGTGGGAAGCTACTTAGAGTTTATGCACTTGGCGTGGCTCAACATAAAAGCACGTGACTGTTGACAAACATTAATTGGATTTAAACAACAACTGAACAGTTTTCAAGAAATGTCACCGTTTTAAACTGATAATATTTGCGCGTGAATTAGCTCTGTTAAACATAACGACAACTGGACACAACTATTATTTTGCCAATAGTTACTTGGTTTTTAGCTGTGAGATGCCAAAACGACGTCATGCCCAGTCCACGTAACTACTATCTATGGTCAAAGGTGTCAGACCAAATGGCAGCGAAAACTACACTAGCTTGCGTAGTGTTCAAGAAAACAGCAGAGTTGTGCAGACGGAATGAAGCTTCCCCGCCCACTGTTAAAGTGCCTCTACCACTCTTGGTAGGAGAGTTCCGTTATGGCGGCTTGCAGTGCTAGACGCGTAACACTGTTGCGAAATATTCCCAACACAGGCTGACTTGCCAGGTGTAACTTCCGCCGTGCTCATAGTTTTGTCTGAGTCACCGCGTTACGCTCTACGGTGCGGTGCTCGCTAAGGTCAAAGAGGTGAATAATGCATATTGTCAGCAATAAAAGCTTGCTGTTGGCAAACCTGACGTATGGGCACAAGCATTCGATGAATTCCATCACAGACTCTAGACCAGCTACGTTTTTCTACACATTTAACGACTGTGCGGTGTTAAAGCGCAAATTTGCTGTTACCTTAGTGGCTTGGTAAAATGAACGTCCATGGATTCTATCTAGTCAAACAGCATGCAGAACGGTAGCTTCATCAAATCCATAGACACAAAAGAGATGAATCATCGCATTCAATTTTTTGTGGGGGATGAGGAAGAGACCACTGGCGTTGCCGTATTCGTATGAAATGCAGTGCAAGGATTTAGAGATGGAGAGAAAAATAGTAAAGTGGGTTGACTGCTGCAGATTGAGGACGAATGAACAGAGAATTTGGGCCGAGTGGTCCCCCGGGCATGGATGTTTGTGTTGTATTTACACTTTGTGTGACCCTGGAGACATGTTGACGCGCGTTTCACGGAGCCGAATCACTTCCTCCCTGAGCAGCCTAGGCCGTTTGCTCATGGTGGAATTGCGTAGGCTATGAAGTATCTCACTGTACACGTCGCTGTTAGAAGTTTTTCTGTGCTAGAAGAATTCGATGAGTATCGGATCTTGGAGGTCGAAAAAGACGGTGAGCACAGCCTTGAATGTTTTAGTGGGAGGTGACGACACATGCTTCGTGTCCCTTCTCTAGTAGTCGAACTGACTGTTTCCAAAGCGGGATATTCAAATATCAACCTGTTTGGTTGTTATGACGTTTCATACCTTTTCATTTGAGCACCTCTCATAGCTCTTGCCTAAAATAGAGCGTCGATCACATAATATTTACCCAGTGTTTGATTGTTACATTGTATGAAATACTTGAAACGCAGATTTTTCGCCGGCCGCGGTGGCCGAGGAGACTAAGGCGCTCCAGTCACGGCCTGCACGGCCACTACGGTCGGGGGTTCGAATCCCTCCTCGGTCATGGATATTTGTGCCGTCCTAGTTCGTAAGTAGTTCATAAGTAGTTTGTAAGTTTAGGGGCTGATGACCCCGTAGTTAAGTCCCATAGACTATAGAAACATTTGAAGATTTGAAACATTTTGAGCAGATTTTTCCCCTACGTCCTATAGTATCAATGTGTCTCTCATACTTAAAAGAACACATAAACCGCAGTTAGTAATCGACACCAAAAATGTTTATTTCTATACAGACTCATGTAGCTGGTGTTATATAGTATCCGGTCTTCGTGGGTGTCAGCGGAAAATCACACTGTGGTCCACCCAAATTCTCTAAAAAATGTTCAAATGTTTAAAGCTTATGGGACTTAACTGCGGGGTCATCAGTCGCTAAACTTAAAAGCTACTAATGAACAACCTACTACTAAGGACGGTACAAATATCCATGCCCGAGGGGGGATTCGAACCCCCGACCGTAACGGCCGTGTAGACCGTGACTGGCGCGACTCAGTCCCCTCGGCCACTGCGGACGGCAATTTGGTTGAAAGTGACTCGATCAGCTAGAAGAGAAACAGGAAGTTTCCGATTGTAATACATCTCTTTTCATAGTAAACTCACATCATAATGAGCAGAATATAACAGTATTTTAAACTTTTAAAGTCGGTTTATAATTACTGAAATAACTGAAGATAAAATTTTGGCCCCGGAAGCCGCTAGATAGGTGGCGTACAGCAGTTGAGAACGTGTCGCGGGATAGCGTTTCATTAATGAAGGCACACGCCTGCAACGTCACGCTGATGCAGGCAAGTCGCCAACAGCCCGCTGTTGACTTGCGTGCAGCCGGGAACTCTGGTGCTGCATTATAAGTTGAAGGCAACTAATGACCCGCAGGATTTCTAGTGCTCCCGTATTAAAAGAGCGAGCTGAAATTTAATAAGAGACAGATCATTTATCGTCACGTCATTCTTTTCGGCCCACAATTAACAGACTAATAAGTATGCAAAATACCTTGGTCCTCTAAAACTTGGACAGTGAGTGGACCAGATCTAAAATCATTTTTCAGTGGACATGCTTCACGCAGTTTCCCGAGAACTTTATTAAAGTGGCGGAAAGATCTGTGAACATTCAGATACCAAATTCCTATCCATTATGCGTCCAGTTGCTTCGTGTGTTCACGAAACTCAACCAACCTTACTAGCATCAGTTTGTGTGCAAGAAGCGTTCTTAAAATGCCGAGGTAGTATTCATCTAACTTTTCGGAGAGTCGGACGACGTAATTGGCTTAGTGATTAGCGATGTTAAGGGAAATCTATGCGAAATTGAAAGTTTACTTTGGAGGGTAATAAGTTGCCGGCCGCGGTGGCCGAGGAGACTGAGGCGCTCCAGTCACGGTCTGCACGGCCACTACGGTCGGGGGTTCGAATCCTCCCTCGGGCATGGATATTTGTGCCGTCCTAGTTCGTAAGTCGTTCATAAGTAGTTTGTAAGTTTAGGGACTGATGACCCCGTAGTTAAGTCCCATAGACTCTACAAACATTTGAACATTTTTTATTTATAAACGCCTAGTTGTTCGTTGCACACTATGTGTTCAGTCATCTCGCGGCATTGGAATTTAATAGGTTACTAAAGTGTTAGAACGCTAATTTCACGAGACAAATATCATATGTGCCACATTGATATAACAGTGAAGTTTTCGCTGTGTGCAGAAATGAACTGGCCTGTAACGTCGGAAGTAGCTTTCAACTGTTCACTAGGTCACTTAGAACACCAGAAAACGAAACAGAGACGAGGGAGGCATACAGGAAATGCGCGTTTGGTGCAGGCGTTGGCGCATAAGCAGGTGGAAATTGAACTGCCGTTCTATTACATCTCAGCAGTTAATTACTGGAAACAGTAACAGCCGTAAAATTGAGGGTGTTCTGAAAGTAAGGACGAATTTGAATTTTGCACCATTTTGTATATAACGGTTGTCAACCGTTCATCCGTGGTTTTCATTTTTGTTATCTGCGATCCTTCCCACTACTAACCTGACAGCTTTCGTGTGGTGAGCGTTCATGTTTGAGGTTTATTTTCGTCATGGAACTGATGATAACTGAGCGAAGTATCCAAGTGATAAAAAGTTATCAAGAAAAACAGTGAAAGTGCAATGGCAACCGATCGAGACTAATGCTGCTCCACCCAAATCATCAGTTCGGAAGTTTGAGACCCAGGTACTGTTTCAAACGTTAAGAAAACCGGACTATCGCGTTCCGTTCGAACAGAAGAAAACATTGTTGTCGTGCGTGTCGATGTGACAGTAAGCCCGAGAAAATCGGTTCGCCGACGAGATAAACAATTGAATTTATCAATAAGATTAGTACATTATATACAATCAAAATATGTGGAAATACTTGCGTACTTACACAAGAGTTGAAGAATGTAGATTATGGAAATATACATCGATTCGCTTTGACGAGTCTTGGGTCGACAAAAAAATGTTCAAATGTTTGTTTAGCTTATGGGACTTAACTACGGGGTCATCAGTCCCTAAACTTACAAATTACTTATGAACTAGCTAATACTAAGGACGGCACAAATATCCATGCCCGAAGGGGTATTCGAACCCCCGACCGTAGTGGCCGTGCAGACCGTGACTGGCGCGCCGCAGTCCCCTCGGCCACCACGGCCGGCTAATTTTCTCAGATGAGGCGCAGTTCAACCTCAGTGGGTACGACAGTAAGCAGAACTTTCGAATTTGAAGCAACGAAAACTCGTGGGTGAGTGTGGAAGATAAGCTGCAACCGCAACGCATGACTGTGTGGCGTGGGTTCTGAACAGGAGCATTGGTAGGCCCGTAATCTTTTGAAAATGATGAGGGAGCTGCCCTCGCTGTGACCGGCGACCATTACCGAAACAAGCTTTCTGATTGCTTTTCCGTTTTATTGATACAAATAACAGTGTTTTGTTTCAACAAGATGGTGGGACGTGCACACATCCCGTGAAACGATCACATTGCTGAAAGAAAAATTTCCTTTGCGTGGCCACCAGGAACGGTTTGCCAGATAATGCGATCTTACGCCTTGTGGACTCATTTTTATGGGGCTTTGTGAAATCAGAAGTATACGCGAACAAACGACAAAAATATTGAATTTAAAGAGAGCGTTGAATTAAAATTTTTACGTTGCGACCAGGATTCGAACCTGGGACCTCCTGCTTACTAGACATACGCTTTACCCACTCAGCTATCGCGGCCTTACGATAATGCGACCACACGGACTGTCTTGAGAGCACGTTTTCCACCGTGTCACCGTATTACATAGGGGAACATCAAATCAAAATTAAAGTTTGTTTAGAGGAGGAAGGCGAGCTCTTACGACAGTCCGTGCAGTCGCACTATCCATAAGGCCGCGACAGCTGAGTGGGTAAAGTGTATGCCCAGTAAGCAGGACGTTTCGGGTTCAAATCCGGATACGACACGAATTTTAATTCAACGCCTTTGATTCTATTTAATATCGTTAATATAATGTGACAACATAATTATGTCACGGGAAATTGAATTATATTTGATATTGAAACCACAAACAGTACACCGATTGAAGGATGAAATTAAAAGGAGTATTAACGGCGTCCCAATAGGTGTTTGTGAATACGTCCTCGAGAATTTCAATGAACGGATTGATCGTTTGCTTCGCGGCCTTGTGTGATCATACTGGGGTTATAATTTTTCATACACAAATGGGAGAAGTTAGTGTGTTTTTTAAAAACAAAGCAAACATTTTGTGGAAGCGACAATGCTGAATAAGTGATGCTGGTCGTGTTCTGTGACAGTGATGGTGTAAACTGTACTCATTCCTTCCAGAAGGGCATGACGGGCACAGGGACATCCCAATAGAGGTTCTGCAGAAATAATTGCATTGCGTGGAAAACAGCTGAAAAAAAAGTGCTAGTGCTCTTTCATCCGGAGAACGCACCAGCATATCGTACGAACAGAACACTACACTGCAGATTTTCGTGACAACTTTGAAGTGATCTCTCATATTCGCTACTCACCTGACTTAACCCAAACGGAGCTTTAGCTTTTTCCAACGATGCCGCCGCGGTGGTCGAGGGGACTGAGGCGCGCCAGTCACGGTCTGAACGGCCACTACGGTTGGGGGTTCGAATCCCCCCCTCGGGCATGGATATTTGTGCCGTCCTTAGTGTTAGCTAGTTCGTAAGTAGTTTGTAAGTTTAGGGACTGATGACCGCGTAGTTAAGTCCCATAAGCTATACAAACATTTGAACATTTCGCGGCCGCTCACACATTCACTAAACGTGCTGCAGTTGCGTCAGCGATTTTCCAAGCCGCGCGGGTGTGGCCGCGTGGTCTAAGGCATCGTGCTACGGCTGGGTGGTCACTTCCTGCGGAGATTCGACTCCTCCCTCGGGCATGGCTGTTTGTGTTGTCCTTATTGTAAGTTATTTAAGTTTTTTTTTTTGTAAGTGTAGGGACTGATGACCGTGGCAGTTTGTCGAATTTGGATTTTCCAATGGTCATAGCAGACTTGTAAACAAGCGTTCGTTGTGAAATTTTCTTATAACTGCGAGTAGTTTACGTCGAGAAGTGACAGAAGTTTGGCAGTTAGCGAGTGATTAGTTAGTGGGAAAAGCGCGAACCGTGGGCTGCACGGGGTAGCGCGGGCTGCGGTGTCGAGGCGTGACCTGCGGCTGCGCGTGAATTGAGCTGGCGAGAAAGAATTCGGAGGCGGCTGCTGGCGTCGCTCCCCCAGGCGCCACGCCGGCGCTGCGGGCAGGGGCGTCGCGGCGCCGCTCAACAGGCGCCGCCGCCGTACACTCGCTGCCGCAGACCAGGGACCCTGCAGCCCGCGGGGTGGCCGCTACAATTCCTGCAAACAATGCAGGAGGCGTGTAACGCGGCCCGTGTACAACAATACTATTTAGCAGACAGGCGCAAATTAAGACATAAGAACATGTATACAGGGTGTTACAAAATGGTACGGCCAAACTTTAAGGAAACATTCCTCACACACAAAGAAAGAAAATATGTTATATGGACTAGTGTCCGGAAACGCTTAATTTCCATGTTAGAGCTCATTTTAGTATTTCTCTTTAAATGTAAATTGAAATCATTCGTGCAGACAATTGTCAAAATACACAATTGTTTCGTCAGTATGTACTGTACTTCCTCGATTCAGCGCCAGTTGGCCCAATTGAAGGAAGGTAATGTTGACTTCAGTGCTTGTGTTGACATGCGACTCATTGCTCTACAGTACTAGCATCAAGCACATCAGTACGTAGTATCAACTGGTTAGTGTTAATCACGAACGTTGTTTTGCAGTCGGTGCAATGTTTACAAATGCGGTGAATCGAGGAAGTACAGTACATACTAACGAATCAATTGTGTATTTTGACAATTGTCTGCACGAATTATTTCAATTTACATTTAAGAGAAATACTAAAATGAGCTCTAAAATGGAAATTAAGCGTTTCCGGACATATGTCCACATAACATATTTTCTTTCTTTATGTGTGAGGAATGTTTCCTGAAGGTTTGGCCGTACCTTTTTACAACACCCTGTATACTGTGCGGGTCGTCATTTATATGCAAAATTTAATAGGTACCATTCAACCGACGGCTAGAGCGTACCTGACAATTTGAATTATTAAATCCTTTACAAATTCATTCTTGTGTTTCCATTTGAATTCTATTAAAAAATGTTCAAATGTTTTGAAAACTTATGGGACTTAACTGCGGGATCATCAGTCCCTAAACTTACAAACTTCTTATGAACTACCTTAAACTGAAGACGACACAAACGTCCATGCCCGAGGGGGGGATTCGAATCCCCGATGAGGAACATCCTCGCGCATCGCAGCATAGCGCCTCAATGCGCTCGGTCACTCCGCCACGGCTAATTTGTATTCTCTGTAAAGTGACGGAGATATTTTTAATTGAAGTAAACTGTTTCATTAAAAAAAAGGGGTTTCAAAGCACTATATCGAAACATTTATTATTATTTATTCGTTATTTTTATGCAGAATACTTTTTACGAAAATGTCATTTAATGACGATGGTCTCGTTTCGGCTTTTCCCCATTTTCATGTCACGTTTTCTGTGACACTATAATGTCTAGGAATGTCTTCCCAGTTTTTGTCCTGTTAGTTCTTTTAGATGTTTTGTGCGCACTTTTACTGAACAGTTCTGTCAGATAAGACCCCAATATGTCGAAAAAGCAATGACATGTTGCTGTGCTTTCAATTTTAAATAAAATATCAATATATACTCCACCTATCTTAAGATGCTAAACTCAAACATATGGAAAATCTACACAATGTATTTTTCCTCTGCAAACTCTTTCATATGTGCGGCAATACATGCTACATGAATAACGAAAATAAAATAAACCTTTTGTGGGGCGAAGATACAAACGTATGAGATAGAGCGAGGTGTTGCAGTGGGAACACAGTGGACTCGCATTCGGGAGGACGGTGGTTTAAATCTACCTGCGACCATCCAGATTTAGGTTTTCCGTGATTTCGCCCGAACGCTGTCTCTCATTGCTATTGGACGTTTGGTAAACAGACATTATTATGCCTTTAATTGATTAAGATTTTGGAAAACTGAAAAATTTCTTTTCTAGATAAATTTCTGTAGAATATTTTGTTAAAATTTGATCCATTTGCTGTGATCAGTTATTTAGATATTTGCGTTCCGTCATGTAGAAACAGCTAAAAACCAGTTTTGTGATTTTGTGCTTAAATATGGTAACTTTGAACCGTTGTAGTTCGATAACGGATAACTGCATAAAAAATTGAAAAAAAGTAGTTTGAGAACATAATCTTAAGAACAAATGGTAAAAATGTCGACGATTTGTAATCAATAAAAAGTATAGATGTTTCCATACCTACAATTTGTAATTTCTGTACCAAAAAATTATATTTTTCTCATGAACGACCCATGCAAAAATGGTGCTCTTAGAAGCCGTACTAGGTGTCCAGGCATTTATGTATTCCATACTCTCGTCAGTCCATCTACTCTCTGTGCATCTCCTTTTGCCCGTCCATCTTTCCCGTCCTCCCTCTCCAATCTTTGTTGAGCTCCTCCTCCTCCTCCTCCTCCCCCCTCTTTTATTCTTCATTTTCTTGCTTCTTTTCGGTGATTGACTATGTAGTAGGCATGGCTAATTTCGAGGGACAGGCGGAGACCCTTCCTGTACATCTCCCCTCCCTCTTTCTACGAAAAATCACATATTTCTGTCAACTTTCGTGGCGCTCTGTGAAACAGCGTAAATTTTTCTACAAGGTACCTCTGACAAGTCATCCAGAGCTCTTAAATTCTGACTAATACTGGATCCCCTATGTCTTCCGCATCAACTCCAGTTTTTGTTTCTAGCGCGTTATCAGGCTAGTTTGCCAATCTCTCCTCTGCGTTCAGTAGTGGTATTCCCAATGAACTTTTAACATTTCTACCCTTGCTTTTAATTTAATTATGTATGCTAAATTGGTGTTGCTAACTATAATATCCTTTTCTATTTCTTCACGTTTTTCCTGCAGTCATTTTTCCTTGGCTTACGTGCACTTCCTTTTTATTCAATTCCTAAGTGAGAAGTATTTCCGTATTCCTTACTTTCCCTGAACATTTTTGTGCTTTCTTCTTTCGTCAATCAGCCGACGTATTTTTATGTTTCCTGCGGTTTCTTAGCAGTTATCTTCCTTTTACTACGTTTGTGTTTCCAACTTTTTATGAATGCCCATCTCAGAGATGTCCACTTTACTCAGGTATTCATAAGCACTATCCATAACTTCGAAACGTTTCATCGTTCCTTAGTACTTTGGTATTCCATCCCCTTCCACACTGGTTCTTTCGGACGATTCTCTTAAGCGTCATCATTACTAAACTGTTCTCTGTGTCTATATCGGTTCCTCCGTGCGCTTTGCAGTGAATATCGATTTATGAATATCTTTCCGTCTATGATATAAACCTTCCAGCTTAGAACCTCCCAGCTTCTTTGGGTCATTTCCAAGTATACATGCTCCCCTAGAACAGTGTATTCGCTATTACCATCTATTAGTCTTTTTCCTCTTATCATTCCTGCAACCTTTCCTTCTTTTTCTTCACCCACACAGTGTTGCAGTCCACCATAATTCTAACTTCCTTCAACTTCTGCTTGTGACGTCAGCATGTATACCTGAATTATGGTTGTTGGTGTTGGCTTGCTGCGAACATCCTTATCACTCAACTGTTGACAGTAGTTCTATCTCTGCCTTACTTTCCTGTTCATGACGAATCCTTCTCCTGTAATACCACTTCCCGCTGCTGTTGGTATTACTCTATATTACTCTATATTCATTTTTTCTCTATAAGGTCCTACCTTGAGCTAAACATTGGTTTTTCTTTTTGTATAGGTATAAAAAACATTGTTTTGCCGAGGCAGATCTTTAACAGAAAAAAACCTAAATATTTGTTAAGCAAACACGAATCAAAAAGGCTTCTGACGATACTCAATATTCGTTCGTCTGCCCAGAAGTCATCTTTATGTTCTCATTTGACTTCACTGATCCCAAATACGACTACATATTGAGTCTTTTCATTTCCATTTTCATTTTTTCTAGCTTCCCTACGATGTTCGAAATTCTTACATTCCAAGGTCTGACTCGTAGAATGCTATGACTTCGTTGGTTCTTCAAACTTCTTCTCTTGTTCACCTCCCTATAGGCACTTATCTCCCAAAGATACGAATGGAGATTATTCCAGAATCATTTGCCAATGGAGAGATCATCACGACACTTTTTTTTTCAATCAGAGGTCACATGTTGTGTGACTACACATTATGTATCTTCAGTGATTTCCACTTCCTGTTGCATATTCATACCGTTGATCATTGTTGATTCTTCCCCATTTCTTTGCGCACTTTCTCACTCCAAGGGGAAGATAGTGTTCTAAATCTGTGTCCGTTCCTGCCCCCCTGTTTTACGCAGAACTAGGTTGACTTCTTATTCCGTACGTCATTGGTCGGCATTACTGGTCATTCCTATTCAAAATTTAAGCAGTAGCAGAGTTACGACCCAATATCGAGGGCGATTTGATTATGAAGGACGCTACCCGTTGATGTGATGAACGTTATAATGTTTCTGTTTGTTTTTTAGTTATGAGAAATGGCACGATAGGATCAACTTAAAACTGTTAATTGCATTTACTGTTACATATACAGCATTTTTCCTCGTAAATAGTTGATTTTTGCAAACCCTGAAAGTATCGTAGATAGATAATACTTCTGAATATACTACATAGAAGCTCATCTCTGGAGTATTTAAAATAAAACAAGCTTCATTAAGATTCCACGTCTTTATTCTTCATAAAAATTGAAGTACCGAAGTTTAATCTTATTTTCCTTACATATTATGAAGAGTCTCTCTTTACGTGTTTCTTTGCAATTTATAAAAATCTGTAGTTTTATTCCGATCTTGATGAAATTTTGCACACTTGACCATCACAGGAAGAGGATACCTTACAGCAGATTTGGACATCGTTTTACTAATTACTAAAAATTTCTTTCGTGTACGAGGCGTGTTTTTTAAGTAAGTACCGGTTTGAAATTAAAAAAAAAAGACGTGTTAAGATATCTCAATAATTGTATACGCACTGGGTACCTACATCTGTTGTCTACGCACTGACGCCATTACAGTCTGCCTTCCTTGTTTACGTTGGGTACTGAGTGTTTAAGATGTCTCCGATAACCGCGAGTCCCACCGACTGTGAAGATTTCTTAGTGCTAAATGCCTAAAAGTGATCGACATTGATTGTGAAATCTGTGCAGTTTACGGAGAAAACATTATGAGTGATGGAATGGTAAGGAAGATGGTGAGAGCATTTAAAGATGGCCGCACAAATGTGCATTATGAACAACGGAGTGGGCGTCCTTCGGTTGTTAATGAAAGTTTTGTGCAGGAAGTGGACAATAAGGTGAGAGAAAACAGACGCTTTACGATTTCCTCCTTGCGGGATGACTTTCGTAATGTTTCTTGTAGTGTTTTGTCTTCAAGACGATGACGAAGTCAAAACAGTTGTGATGCAGTGGTTAACAAGCCAGAAGGCAGATTTCTATGAAGAGGGTATTCAAAAACTGTTACAACGTTATGACAAATCCCTCAATATTGATGGAAATTATGTAGAAAAGTTGATTAGGGTACAGGCTTTCATGTAAAAATAAAATTATTGAGATATCTTAGCACGTCTTTTTTTTAACGGTACTTTCTTTATAAAAAAGAAAACACGCCTCGTATGTATGTTTTCATGGAGAGGGTTTATGCATACTGCACGTCAGTGTCTGGTGTATGGAAAAGGGTACCTTGCAATAAACTTTGACAGTGTTTTACTGATCACCGCGAAAGCTGACAGACGTGTTATTTTTCATAGGTAGGAGTAGAAGGAGATGAAAAGATGAAATGAACAGATAGAGGATGTAGAGAGAGAAAGGAGAATATGGGCAAAGAGATGGATAGAGAGGGGGGGGGGGGGGAAGATGCCCTGCGAGAGTATGGAATAAATAACAACCCAGGCAATGTAATGCGGAATCCTCTACTGGCAGAGTTTTGAAACTTGAAGAACCGAAGTGGGAAAGTGGAGGAGTAATAAGTACAAGTAATACCTCAGTCGGTAAGGAGAGCAAATAAGTCGAGGCACTACTTTTCACCACGTTCTAGTATGTTATTAGACGAAATTAAGAAGCAGGCTTAACTTTTTGACGTATTTTCTTACATATAATTTACATACGCAGGCAGGAGGTAAGTCGTTGTCTGTGGTAAACAATAAGACAATGCTCTGAAATGGGAATAACCGTAGAAACTGAGGACGTCACGTGTGGAAACTGAACTGCGTATTCTGTACGAGAAGGTACCAGCATTTGTTTGTTGATGCGGCTGCAGACGCACCATCTCTCTCTCTCTCTCTCTCTCTCTCTCTCTCTCTCCAGTCGTGTGCTAGGATATAAGATCCTGCGTTGTGGGTAAGACTTAGGAGGCAGGCGGCCGTTTATTAGCGTTGCTCATTTACATATGGAGGTGTGCCGCAGCGGGCAGACGTGCTCAGCGCCGCGGTGACTCACAGCGGGCACACCCAGGTAGAGTACAGCCAGGACGACTTCAGCGAGGAACCTCCTTTTGTGGCGGGCTTATCTGGAGGCCGAAGCATTATAGCACGACATTCTTCTATGATCCCTGTAATTGGCTGCAGCGTTTGCGTGCGTTACTGCGGCGTACCACACAGACCGCGACTATCAGCGTTCCAACGAGGTTCTTATGCACTGCACGCATTGTGTGATTGCGCTCACTCCCCCGGAGGCACCGACTGAACCAGCCATCTGGCCTGCTCACCGGAATCCTACTGCCCCCCTCCGTGGATTCCATGAAACAGATACACTGTATCATCGGTTGATCTGCGGACATGAACATTGGAATTGGCTTCTCTGACAGCTGGCTTTTCTCCTTCGAACGGCGGAGACCACTATTTCGAGCAATATTCTCTTGAGTATGTTTCTCTTCGGGCATTTTGTTCATTATGTAATGGTAAAAAGTGAAGTCATATGGCATGAATGGCTTGGAGATCCCGAAGGGCAGGTTCAGCCGCCTTATTGGAATGGTTTTTGCTATTCTTCGTGCCCGCAGGCACCTTTCTCTTGCGAAGTGTGAGAACTGTGTGCTGAAGTGTCGATGTGGAAATGAGCATATAGCTTTCTTGGCCGGAAGAACCCTCGTGGGTTTGTTCGGCCGCCTTAGTGTAAGTATTTTTTATTTGACGCCGCGTGGGCGACTTAAGTGCCAATGATGATGAAATGATGATGATGATTAGGACAACACACAACACCCAGTCCCCTGCCGGCAATCGAACCCGAGCCTCCTGCGTGGTAGTCAGTGACGCTACCGCTGAGCTACGGAGGCGGACAGTTTCGATGTGAAATGTAGGTAGTGTAATGTCGTGTTTGTGTTGAAGATATGGGAGAAGGGAGAGGGTGAAACCCGGTTCCGGCACATAGCCTACTCCTCTCGAAAAGCACAAAGGAAGCCGCGTAGCTTAACGTCCCTATCCGACGGACGAATCACCATCTACAGTGTCCCATGCCTTCATTCCATGAAACATTGCGAAGAGGTTTGGAATTTGAACCAATGACCAGGATAAAAGACTGGTAATTAAGGACTTTGCATCACCACCCCTCCTGTCCCCTCTGCCGTAATGCAAAAGGAAAATTGTCAACAGCGCGTGACGTACCCGGAAGGTTACCCATCCAAGTACTGGCCACGCCTAACTGTGCTTAACTTCGGTGTATCCACCTCGGCACGGCCGTTGACTATGTACTGGTGAGCGACTATGACCCAAATCTCCCCGTATAGGGTCAAGGCGCAGTGGACATGGTCCAAGATGCCACATTATCGTGCGCTTTTTGTAAGTAGGCTCTATCTTGTTTTTAATTGACAAGGAGTTTGCTGAGTTGACAATTCGCTTTTTAAAAGAAGAACCTGGACCATGTGAGGGAGCAGTTTGGTGACGGAAGGGGAGAGGCACCGTGGCCAGGCCTCGGTATTCAACTCCTGCCCACTTTGTCTTCGCCAACCGGAAGCTGCCTGCTTCGTTTCCTGCTTTCGGCGTTCCTGTTTTCGTAGTCGTAAATTCTAGAGTTAGGAAAAGTGAATGGAATGACAGGTTGCACTTCAGGTAGGAGGGGGGGGGGGGTTGGGAGGCTCGTGTTCGGTTCCAGGTCGAGTCTGATTCTCTCCATTCGGGGACTGAGTTTTACGCTGCCCTCATCGACATGTATGTCACCGAAGCGCCGTCACCTACAGAGACTTGCGCCAGGCAGGCCGAACACGACACCAAGTGAGGTCCAAATCAAATGTTCAAATGTTTATTAAACTTATGGGACTTAACTACGGGGTCATCAGTCCCTAAACTTACAAACTACTTATGAACTACTTACGAACTAGGACGGCACAAATATCCATGCCCGAGGGGGGATTCGAACCCCCGACCGTAGTGGCCGTGCTGACCGTGACTGGAGCGCCTCAGTCACCTCGGCCACCGCGGCCGGCAAGTGAGGTCCTCCGGCTAATAATGCCACAGGTTCATTTCATTTCATACCAGACTCTTACTGATGAGGAACACGAGAACATGTCTTTCCGGTCACTCAGATTCAGGCGCTGCATGATTCTGTCATATCACTTCATGCAAATGGTGGAGATTTAGCTTAAACATCCACCGCTGCCATTCTATTTTTTTTCTCAAATGAGGACTTTCTCTAACATGGCCTCAATCTCTACGAGGCGTTCAATTCAACTCTGATTCTTTTTGTAGAAACTTCCCGTTAGCATGACTATCTGCCATTACGTAAAGAAGCGTCTGCTTCCAAAAATAACGCGTCCTACTTCTTTCATGTTAGATTACCAGGCAACTGCCCAAATGCCACTGCCTCGTGGATTTTCAAGTCCCACAGGCAGCAAGGAATTTAAGCATTCCTTATTGCATGACGATTGGATCGTAATATAATTTCAAGGAGGAAGATATGAAATCAATTAATTCGTTATTGTCTCTCTGTTCATTATGTAGATTTCCATTATCTGACGAACACTGAAATGTTTTAGTATGACACCACTGCAGACTTACGTCGCCCTATTCTTTACGTTGATCCACTGTAAATAAGGTGTATCACATTTGTGTTCAATGTGCAAGCATTTTTATTTTAGCTTCCGTGTCATTAATTGCGTTGGAGGAATTACGTAGCCTCTATTCATACACGATTGCCGCCTACGAGCTCGACCACACGTAATATAAACAAACTGTTGCCACACATAATATACACATCATCTCATTAGAATAACTGAACGGTATTCCTAAATGATTTGTCACTCTCCAATCACACAGACTTTCATAATGCCATGAATCTGTAAAACAACATAAAATGGTGTGAGGACATGAGATCAGTTGTAAGTAGAGTTTTGAAAAAGGTAACGTTTCTATAAATAATACTGATTACAGAACGCTTCTGCAACCGATTAGAAAGTACAGGTCAAGTGTTTGGTTACATCAGGTCGAATTTAAAGGAGTCACCAGAGAAAATCACAGGCGGGTTGCTAGTATTGCTGCTGGTCGTTTAGATATGTCTGTTTGTATTATAGAAGGCTCACATTCCCCCGAAGGATTACTGGGGTACTTCAGGTCCAGGTAAATCGTCGAAGTGGCAGCAAGTTGGAAGACTTGCGGTGGGCCACAGAGCCAGTCCACATTTTTACCGAGGGAGTTGACGCAATGGTAACGCACTGGACTAGCATTCGGGAGGATGGTGGTTCAAATCCACCTACATTTTCGGAATTCACTGCAGGCAAATGTTAGGATAGTTGCTTTCAAAGGGCAGGGCCGACTCCTTTCCCTATCCTTACCCAAGTATTCTGAGTATGTGCTCCGTCTCTAATGACCATATTGTTGACGGGACGTTAAACACTACGCTTACTTGTTTCCTTCCTTTCAGATATTATATTATGTTCCACTGTTAATACGACCGGCTGGTAAACACGCACACATACTCACAAAGGTAACGTGACCGACCAGTATTAGTTCCTCTGTGTTCCAAATGGAGTAGTGTGATCTAATAAGTGGATGAGTAATATTTTGTCTAATTATCTCAAATTTTTCTTATCAGTGCACAGATCACATAGGTGGTATTGAGGAAAGGAGACGAGATAATGATCAAGTAGCAAGAATTTCAGATTGGCTATATATATATTTCTCCACAGTTCCATTCTCTAATAGCTCGCGGGAAAAAGGAACACCTTAATCATTCCCTTTTCGATCTGATTTTTTTTGATCATGTCTTTTTATGTAAGTGGGTGCTGACAAAATATGTTCGCATTCGGAAGAGAAAGTTGGTGAAAGAAATTTCGCAAATAGATCTGGTCGCGCCGGCCGCGGTGGCCGAGGAGACTAAGACGCTCCAGTCACGGTCTGCACGGCCACTACGGTCGGGGGTTCGAATCCTTCCTCGGGCATGGATATTTGTGCCGTCCTAGTTCGTAAGTAGTTCATAAGTAGTTTGTAAGTTTAGGGGCTGATGACCCCGTAGTTAAGTCCCATAAGTTCTACAAACATTTGAACATTTTTAGATCTGGTCGCAACGAATAACGCCTTTCTTTTAATGATTTCCCCCCAACTCGTCCATGTCCTTGACACTACCCCCCTATATTGCAAAAATACAAAACGAGCTGCCTTCCTCTGAACTCTCTCTACATCGTCCGTCAGTACCATTTCGTGGGGATCCCACAATGCGCAGCAGTACTACAAAATAGGACGCACAAGTGTGGTGTAGGCTATTTCTTTAATAGAGCTGCTGTATCTTCTAAGTGTTTTCCCAATGAAACGTAGTGTTTGGTTCGCTTTCCCTAAAATATTTTCTGTGTGTCCTTTTCAGTTGAAGTTGTTGGTAATTGTTACTCCTAGGTATGGAGTCGGTATTGACCGTGTGTTACGTTTCCGTTTTCGAGGACTCGCGTTGAACTTGTAACTGGCGCTGTACAGCGCTCCGTTCCGCTACAGCGTGGTCTGGCTTAGAGGGAGAGTATGAAGTGGAGATAGGCGGCGCTGCCCCGACGTCGGAACGCGCCGCGGCTTCAAACCGCGGTCGTTAACATGCGGCTCCCCTGCGTTTACCTTTTTTCTCGTGCACCTGGGGACGTAATTGTGAATCGGTGCGCCGCGCGGCCGGAGAGCGTGGGCGGCGTGGGAGGCGGTGCGTGCGGCGGGCGCTTTAATTGCAGCTTCATGGCCCAGCCGCGCCACGCCGCGCTATCGATTCTCCGACCCCGCGCTGCACGCTGTCTGCTCCCCTCCACTCAGTGGCGGGGTCTGCTGTCTGCCGTGCTGACCTGCAAACACGACTCCCTGCCCGTGTTGACGTTGCCTTTTCCCTTTGGCATTTTGCAAAATGTGACGGCTTATGCGACCAAACTTCGCGGTTATAATTCGCTAGACTTACACACCAATTACTTGACTAACTTAAACTAACTTACTCTAAGGACAACACAAACACCCATGCCCGAGGGAGGATTCGAACTCCCGACCGTAGCGGCCGTACAGACTGTGACTGACGCGCCGCAGACCGCTCGGCCACTGCGGCCGGCCTCTAGCATTTTGCACTCTGCTCTATTATTAACTGGGCCTTACAACCATTCCTATCTACAGCTTCATACATACTCTACAATCCACCCAAAGGTGCGTGGTGGAAGGTACTCAGCACCACTACTAGTTACTTTTTTTCCTGTTCCACTCCAATATAGAGCGTGGAAAAAACGTATGCTTGTATGCATCCGTACGAGCCCTAATCTCTCTGATCTTATCTTTGTGATATTTACGCAAAATGTAGGTTGGCGGCAGTAGAATCGTTCTGCATTCCGTTTCAAATTCCGGGCCTCTAACTTTCTTCCAACAGTATTTCACGAAAAGAACTTCGCCTTTCCTCTAGCGACACCCATATGAGTTCCCGAAGCATTCCAGTAACACTCGTTTGGGACAGAGTCCAACTGGAGAACTGCTCCCACCCTACCCATCTGGACATCATCCTCGACAGCACGTTAACTTATAAATATCATATCGAGAAAACAAAGGCCAAACTCCAAACACGAAATGGAATACTCAACAAGCTAACAGCTTCAAAGTGGGGTACGAAAGCAAACATTCTAAGAACCACGGCACTCGCCACCCGTTTCTCTGTGGCTCATTATGGATGTCCAGTCTGGGGAAGAACTGTTCATAAACAGGAAATAGACACGGTCCTTAATATTTCCTGCAGGAAGATAACGGGCTGCTTGAAACCTGCCAAAGTGGACCATTTGTATTCATTGGCTGCTATTTCACCGCCTCACGTTAGAAAATCGATCCTCAGCTCCAAAGAACAGTATAAACAACTTAATGATTGGAGGCACTCACTATTTAATCATCAGCGACTGAAATCTAGGCAAAGTTTCATAAACGCGACTCAACAATCTGCGGAGTCCATAGAATCACTCTGTAAACAGAAGTACCCGGACGCACTCAATCAAGACGGAGCTCTTCCCCCTGGCTCTCCCCTAGATTGGCAGCATTGGAGAACTCTAAACCGACTCCGCACGGGCATGGGCCGACTAATGAACAAACTAATCAACAAATAGGGTTAGACGAACTCAGATGTAAATGCGAGAATATACAAACAATGGAGCACCTCCTGAGATGTCCGTTGGTGAATACGTACGGAGAATGTTTACTGGAAGATCTTATGAGATATAACGAGACCGCTGCTTTATATACCCAGATACGAATTTTTTTGTGTGTTTGTTTTACATGTGATTGTTTTTTAATTAGATGTCGAACGTCCCTACTGACGGATATGTTTTCAATACATACACTCCTATATGTACTATTTTAAGTTTGATTGTACTTAATTTATCAATGTGTAGTTCGTTACATTGATCTAATCTAGCAGTTACAAACTTAGCCGCCCGCCTCTGAGCTGCCTCTATATCCTCTTGTAAAACTATCTGGTGTCGATCCCACTGCACTGCACTCATAAGCAACATTTAAGCTCGCCATACGAAATACTACTAATCCTCTTGTAACGCAACAGGTCGACGCTGTAGCGGGAGTGGAAGATATACTAGGATTGTACGAGCCGGTTGGCGACAGTTTGTGTTTACACTTCAGGGCTCATAAATTCTCTTGTCTGTGCTGTAGTGGCGTGTCAGACTAGCCGTGCCCACTAAGGCGCCCACCTGCGGTGCGCGCGGCCGTTCGCCGTCGGGGATTCGAGTCCTCCTCCAGGAATTGGTGTTTGTGTTGTCCTTAGCATAAGCTACTTTAAGTTAGAGTAAGCAGTTTGTATGTCTAGGGGCTGATGACCAACGTAGTTACGTCCCTTAGATTTATAACCATTTGAACATTTTGTGCTGTGGTGGCTCTACTATGTGTCACTGCTGCCGATGTGACGATCTTGGCGGACGCCTGTGCTACACGGGCGTCCAGAACGTCGGCTGCAGGTGTGACAATGTTCTCCCGAATGCGAGACAAGTCGTAAGACTTATTAATGAGATACGGTTTGTTATCCGTCAAGAAATGTTGCCCTGTTTCCGAGCGGACGCCGCCATTTGACACTGGAGTCGGCTGGCTACCGGGCGGCTGTACTCGAAAGCGCTCGTCTTTCTGGATCGAACAATGCAAAAACTGGATAGTCTCTAACGGGTCTCTTGAACATGCGTCATAACTTTTTGCCTACTTTGGAATTATCCAAACATAGGGGCTGTGGATCTTCAGAAGAACAAATTGTATTTTGGCAGGTGGAAAACATTTCTCCATACAAGCGACTTGCTGTTTGGTATTTATCCCCTTCCCCTCAAAAAACGCTCTTTTACTTCATGCACTCTTAGTCGTGTCTGTTTTACCCGTGAATTGTTGCACTTGCGCCGCTCTGCCGCCCCTCTGAGCTTGTTGCGCTAAGCGGCGGCTTCTATTTGTGACACGCCTTGTATAGAAGTCTTACAATGGAGCTGTGCTTTCTCTGGCACCCCCCTCGCATTGCCACCCCAAGCGGCGGCGTGTGCCACGTGGACCTTAAACGGCTCAGGGTTTAAGGCGTCCTGTAGTGCTGCAGGATAATGCTGCAGATCAGTTGCGTAAACGATAACTAAAGAGGTGGTTCAGTATAAAACTGAATAAAAATTGTCTCGACTTGACTAAAGGGAGGAATCGATTGGTAGAACAACCGTAACTCATCATGGAATTGTCAACTGAGTGGGGAGGGAGCGGAGGCAAACCAAGTCTTGACTACGAAGCAACCTCAAACTCATGTCGATTGCCGTGTTTGTGTCGAGATGAAAAGTCTTCCACAGAATACACTAGCGTGGAGAGCTGTATTAAGCCATTGTTCGGAGTCATATGAGAACTACATAATAAGATAGGAGGATGTTACAGCCCTTAAACAAGCAAACATAAATAAGATTGCTGTGGGCGGAGCTTGTCTAAGTAGGCCTACTCATTTCTGCCGCTCAGCGCGTCTAGCGCCATTCTTTACCGTTCAATGTCGCCTTTGTTGTCTACTGGCTGGTTGTGTTCATCTGTAGTGATTGTTTTTGCTAGGGTTGTTTTGTTCTTGTTTATTTTCTTGTAGTGTCAGGTTTAAGTCAACAACATACAACTGTGCAATTTTGTTTTCTACTCGGTAAAAATTCTTCTGAAACTATTTTAATGTTGAAAAAAGTGTACCAAGATGATGCTATGGGAATAACATAACTGTACGAGTGGTTGGCTCGATTTAAAAATGGCGACATATCGATCTATGACAAATCTCCTCGATTTGTACAACCATCAACTCCCCTAATCGACGAAAATATTGAAAAAAATCGTCAGCTTGTCCTCACTGACCGTGAGCAATTAAATTCATCAAGTGTCATAGTTCAGTGGTTTGACCAATACGAAAAAAAAAAAAAAAAAAGAAAATAGATTAAGACACTGATCGATAACTGATGATATACTTATTTCCTTGCCGGCCAAGGTGGCCGAGGGGACTGAGGCGCTCCAGTCACGGTCTGCACGGCCACTACGGTCGGGGGTTCGAATCCCCCCTCGGGCATGGATATTTGTGCCATCCTTAGTCTTAGTTAGTTCATAAGTAGTTTGTAAGTTTAGGGACTGATGACCCCGTAGTTAAGTCCTATAGACTATACAAACATTTTTGAACTTATTTACTTAATGAAAGCACGACCAGTTTTGTTGAACAAAACGTGTTACACGTTTGGATATTGAAGCACGACTAGAGATACATGGAAACAAGTTTCCTGCGAACTGAATGAGAGTTTTGAGGAAATAGAGAGTAAAGAAAAATTTGCCGTACGTAAGTGGTATACTAATCTGTGATCCGATACTTTGTTAGTTCTTTTTATCCTGTTAGCAATTTTGTCGTATAATATTATACAAAATTGTTTGGGTTTCATTAATTTACGTATGGAATCAACTTCACTCGCCAATAAAATATCGGCGGATATTTAACCGGCCGTCCGAAAACCGTGTGTGTGTGTGTGTGTGTGTGTGTGTGTGTGTGTGTGAAACCAGCCGTAGTGATGACACCACGTCTCATCTCGGGTGAAGATTCTATTCAGAAAATTGTCGCCTTCAGCGTCTTATTGGTCCAGCAGATCCCGACAAATATCCGTTGGAAGAATTTTTCGTTCTTCTGTAAGCATCCGCGGAATCCATCTTGCAGACTTTGCAACAACCAAGATATTTCAACGCAGTTTCCAAGGCATTGCAAACGACACTCGGCTTTGCACACAATTTTCTGGTCACTATCAGCAGCGGCGAGTGGATCAAGACGTTCTTCATTGCGAGGGATGACAACCGTGCAGGGTCGACAGGGCCGTGGCTTGTCATCACACGGTTTCCAGAACTTTGAAGATGCCGTAACCATCGTCTCATATTGTACGCGTCTATTGTATAATCTACACACACCTATCACAATGTTGTTTTAATCTGTACACATCAGATTCCAGTTTGGAGCACTCCTCTGCTGGCCGGCCGCGGTGGCCGAGGAGACTGAGGCGCTCCAGTCACGGTCTGCACGGCCGCTACGGTCGGGGGTTCGAATCCCCCCGCGGGCATGGATATTTGTGCTGTCCTTAGTATAAGGTAGTTGATAAGTAGTTTGTAAGTTTAGGGACTGATGACCCCGTAGTTAAGTCCCATAAGCTGTACAAACATTTGAACATTTTTCCTCTGCTGGCGCCAACTACCGCAGAACAAGGAACCACCTGAAAATGAAAGAGGAATGTTCAAGCAGTAACATTAGACCAACGACATCTGGAGCGGACATCAAAAGTCACCACAAAAAATAGGAGGCATTATTTTTGGACCGTTTCTTGAACGAGGGCAGATCAAAAAGTAAGTTGCACTTCCACGTTATGCCCATTTATTAAACCACCTATACAAATGCAACACATACAATGTAAGATCACTTTTCCACATTGTCTCCAAGAGAATGTAAACATTTCTCGGAACGGTCAACCAACTCCTCAATTCCGGGTGCACAGAAATCTCCTCCAGCGTGTTGTAAGACGGAGACAGCCGCTGTCACCTCTTCATAGTTTGCATATCGTCCACCGATATTCGTTTTCGAGCTTACCGAAAAGATCAGAGTCGCACCTCACAAGGCACGATAAACGTACGAAATGCTGCAGCGATTCAAGTCGGCCGGCCGCGGTGGCCGAGGGGATTGAGGCGCTTCAGTCACGGTCTGCACGGCCATTACGGGCGGGGGTTCGAATCCCCCCTCGTGCATGGATATTTGTGCCGTTCTAGTTCGTAAGTAGTTTGTAAGTTTAGGGACTGATGACCCCGTAGTTAAGTCCCATAAGCTGTACAAACATTTGAACATTTTTTGATTTGATTAAAGTCGGAGGTGTGGCAACATCCTCATGTCCATACAGTCCTGACTTACCGCCATGCGACTTTCATCTTTCGGTAAGCTCAAAACGGATCTCGGTGGGCAACGATTTCCAAACTGTGAGATGGCTAAAGGGGCAGTCTCCGTGGGGTTACAGAACGCTGAAGGAGATTTCTCTGCATCCAGTTGACGGTTCCGACAAATGTTTACAGTGTCTTGGAGACTATGTGATGTTACAGTGTATGTTGTCATAGCCGTGTTGCTTTTGTATATTGGTTTAATAAATTTCCATAACGCGGAAGTGCAACTTACTTTTGATCTGCTCTCGTATTAGTTGTGATAGAGTGTATTTTGAAAAGGGTATACGATTGTTTTGGAAGTATATAGCTTTTAAACAATAATTCCGGCCTCTTTGGGTGCTTTTAGGAAGCACTAGTACACGCAACATTTTATTCTTGCATGGAAACAATGTTTTTGACTGAAGTACTGATTGTTGTGAAGCAGTGACAGGCAGCAAGTGGCGAGATATTAATCGCAAGTTTTTAAGTGGTACGTGGCGGCCAGAAAGGTATCACACGGCAGCCTGACAGGCTATCTGCTTACGCGGTATTGGTCCGGCCGGGCGTGTAATTGCGGCCATAATGGATGTAATACGTCAACGAGCTTCCTTCCCTTAATCTGAGGCGGCGGCGGCAGGGGTGGCGCATCGACCCCGCGCCCCTATCGCGGCAGAGGGTAGCCGCGGGGCGCACCCCTCGCAGCCGCCTGCGCCGCGCCAAAGACGCCTCTGCTTTCACTTCACGGCTTCCTTCCCTCACAGTTTTCTTTAACCCTTTTCTTTCGGCACGGCGGCTTCCAACCTTTTTTTAGATCGGGCACCACTTGGATTGCTTTGTTGTGAGCTGGGGCCACGAGGTTCGGGAAGAAATAAACGCCATCGATCTAAACTTTTGTCAAAACTTTCATCATATTCGTTAAACTCAAAAGTAATGGGTATAACCAGTACTATTGTAATATGAACTTTTACGAGAACATTAAATTCGGCTTGCAGAAATGTGATTTTAAAGCTTTCGTCGTATTTTCAAGTTCGGTAATGCAAGGGCTAATGATGTTAATCACAAATCGTCATTTAGTTTCAATCGAATTCCGGATTTGTTTGCTAGAAGTTCACCTAAATAAGTCATGGAGAAAATCGGAAGATAGCGGAAGCCCGCCCTCTGTCCGCGCGAAGCACTTAAGTTCTAAAAAAATCAGTAGGTCATTTTATGGGGACGCTTCCGTCACTACAAATGCAAATACGAAAAACAGGCAATTGAGTCTATTAAAATTTGTTCACTATTCCCTAAAGAAAATTATGAAATGGCTAGGTTGCAGAAACCAGTTGCCGTTACTTTTGTTGTGACTTGTCAAAGTAAAGGTTTCATAGTTTGTTTAATACATAAACCGGAAGCGATATTACGCCATGAACGACACTATTGAATTAAATGGAAAGATAACTAGTCTGTGTGTGGTCCTAGAACGAGAAGTCGTCGATGAGAGGCCCTGTAAAAGTATTTGAGGAAGTAATGGCATTGAGATGGTTCTTTTCCTGTACAAAGACGAAGTAACGGTAGTTGGTATTGTTGAGAGTAAGCGTGAGATTTTTGGTTTTAAGCAACGATGCATCATAGTCACCCATTTCCGTTGCGGACAGAGTAAGAAATATCTCTCTCACTCTCTCTCTTCTTCCCCTGCATGCACGCACATAGAGAGAGAGAGAGAGAGAGAGATAGAGAAATAGTAGGACATTTGTGCAGATATGATGAAGTTTAGCAGAATGGAAATATTAAAAGTTAAAAGCAGTCATGCAACATTATGGGCTTCTTTAGCTGACATCCACTGTATCATCTACTCCTTTAGTGCCAACTTTAACACCCGGTAATTATATCCGACAGTGATGCCCAAGTGTTTAAGCTAAAACCGTTCTTTTGACTAATTACACATTCGTCTAAACTCCCGCCATTTGTTCTGAAATAGAGGTAACAACTCGTCGAGGACAAGGACGAGAAAATTCAGGGTCAGCGTTCCGCGAAGTGCTTAGAACAAGCTCAGTAATTTTAACTTCTCGTCGACGACATTCGTTAGGAAATCAGCCGTGTCCTTTTTAAAGGAATTATCCGAACGTTTAGGGAATACATGCATGAAGCTGAATTCTCAGGGGATCGGAAGCGTCATCCTCCCGAATGGAATTGTGTTACCACTGCGTCTCTTCTTCCGGCGTAGTTATGGGAGGCCTGAAGCTGAAAAACGTAACTATTGAACTCAACAAATAAGTTTGCGCCCAACCTAAATGTCGCATGTGGCGAACTTCCAACTGCAAAAACCAGTTGATGCACCGAGGTGCATGCAGCAACTGTATTATCATAGCTAAAAATGGGAATACAACAAAAATAATAGCGACAAAACAGTGAACAGTCGTAAAATATTATGTGCAAATGTTCAGTGAAACGCCTAGATGGCTCCCAACACGATTGTAAACATAATTCCATTGAACAACTGTAGTTCCAGTCCAGCTGGCTGTGAAGATATTTAGGGCAGTGCTCTGTTAGTACTTGAATACGATGCCTACAGTATTAACGATATTTTCAGCGGCTAGAAGAATACCGTACCCGTCTTCTTAGTGAGGTTTCCCATGTCCTTGTTCCTAATTCAACTGCTGGCTCTTGAAATACCGGTAGCACAGAATTTGAGAGAAGACACATCCACAATACCAGTATACATATCTCCCAGTATGGTTCAGGACGATGATGTGATGAGTGCTGTCGATTAGGGATGTCAAATAGAGTCCGTATTTATAGATTTCCGGAAGGTATTTTTACACTGTACTCGCAAGTGTCTTCTAATCGAATTGCGTGCTTATGGAATATTGCCACAGTTGTGCGTTTGGATACTTGATTTCCTGTCACAATGGACACAGTACGTTGTAATTGATGGAAAGTCATCGAGTAGAACAGAAGTGATGTTTGGCGTTCCACAAGGATATGTTATAGGGCCCCTACTGTTCCTTATTTTTATAAACGATTTAGGAGACAAGCCGAGTGGCTCTCTTAGACTGTTCGTCACCAGAAGATCAAAAGCAACTGCAAAATGATTTAGATATCAGCATAGTGCAAAAAATGGCAATTGACCCTTAATAGTGAGAAGTGGGAAGTCATACATATGACCACTAAAAGGAATCCGTTGAACTTCAGTCACACAATAAATCAGTCAAATCTACAGGCTGTCAATTCAACTAAGTACCTAGGTGTAACAATTACGAACAACTTAAATTGGAAAGAACACACAGGAAAGCTAACCAAAGACTGCGTTTCATTGGCAGAACACATAGAAGAGGCAACAGTTCTACTAATGAAACATCCTACACCACACGTGTGCGCCCTATTTTGGAGTATTGCTGCGCATTGTGAGATACTCAGCAAGTGGGATGACGGACAATTTAGAGAAACTTCAGAGAAGGACAGCCCGTTTTGTATTATAGCGATATAGGGAAGTGTCACGGAAATGATGCACGAGTTGGGGTGGAAATCGTTAAAAGAAGGCGTTATTCGTTGCGACGAGATCTATTTGCGAAAAATTTCTTTCGCCAACTTTCTCTTCCGAATGCGAACATATTTTGTTAGCATCGTAAAAATAAAATACGTGAAATCAGATCTAAAACGGAAAGATTTGTGTGTTCCTTTTTTCCGCGAGCTATTAGAGAATGGACTGTGGAGGAATAACATGAAAGTGGTTCGATGAACCCTCTGCCATGCACTTCATTGTGACTTGCAGAGTATTTACGTAGACGTAGATTCCGAAACTTGAAACAATGAAATTGGTTCAGAGAGTGAGAGACCACACTGTTAGGGTATTGTGTACTCGTATTCTGTACATGATAGCAATCGTTTTAAATATGAATCTACTTATGAGATGTCTGTTTCATGTAAGGAATTAGTCAACCTGGACGACATTCGATAAGTTATTGCAGTCGTCTCCCACCTGAGTGTTTGCCAACAATTATCAATTACAGATCACTCATTACAGATGAACAGACATAGTTTCATGTGATGTTTGCTGCTGTGATAGAGAAAGAAAAAGCAGATTTCAGTTGTTTATTGTGTGTTGCTGTATAGAGGAAGGTTCAAACGCTCAAGACACTCGAAGTGAACACCACGCGTCGCTCGAGAACCATCGAAACGTAGTCCATTTCATTCCACACACGAATCAGCTGGTCCCTGTTTATCGAATGGACAGCGTCAACAATTCGGTTTCTCAGATCTTCCAGAAATAGTTGCTAGAGGTGGAACAAAGAATCTTAAAATAACACCTCCCCCACAGAAATAAAACGAATGGGGGGAGTGAACAAGGTCTTGTTGTCCACCTCTTTCAGTCCAACTTAGTATGGTGTGTTGTTATGATAACGCTGCACCTCGAAAGTATGTCAGGGCGCCAGGAACAACAGTTGCAGTTTGCCAGAGGATTAAGTCCTACAGCACGCCTTTATTCCCTAGATTCTAATTTTAGCAATAATTCCTGTGACAGTTTCTTACTGTGTGAGCAGATAAGACTCAGTTTCGGTGAGTTTCTTTCGCGCTCGACGACGCCAGGATTTTGTGTCACCCAAATTCCTACTTTCCCGTTAGGTGAAACGTCGATTCGTTTGAAAAAAAAAAAAAAGCAGAAAAATTGTCCTCTGACATATAATGGAGAACTGAAATACCTAATTCGTACATTCTGTTATAGTCACCGGGATGCAGTTGCTGCAGTAACTGCAACTTGTAACGCTTCATATGCAGAACACGCCAAGCAGTTGTTTGAGGGAGTTAAAGGTCCTAGCCTGGCCGTCTTGTGGGCTTTCGTTGGATCCTTGCGTGGCCGGCCAGTGTATTCGCCTTGACCTGTGCAACCAGCTTTTCAGAACATTTTAAGACGGTCACCAATCTGCTTGTGCAGAGGCGGCTTGAAGCCAAATCGACGACTGAATGCAAATTGCACTTCACTAGTGGATTGACTACACGCCAGTCCCAACACAAAATGATTTCTCTTGTGGTGTAGTCGCCACGTTGCCAGCAACAGCAACGCAGGTGGGTCAAAAATATGAATCATTGTCTACCCAGTGTTAAGCGCCATGTGTTTCTATCTGTTACAGTTTCTCCGTAATATTTTATTTTATTTTTCTTGCCACTTTGCTTCCCTTTCGCGAGGTCGGCGTTGTTAAAACATATGTGGCATGGCTAATTTTAAGGTTGCTTACGATAAATTTTAAGGTGTGCGCGGATGTCCTTCATGTCGCCTTACAGTTTGTCTGCAGTAAACAACTGAATTCTGTTCTTTCTTTTTGGATCGCGTTGTATTTGAAATAATAAATGATTCTCGTATTATGTTCATTTTCTTCTTTTTGCTCGCAAATTTTAAACTAAATAATTACGCTGTTTTTTTCTTTTTTTGCAATCAAAAAGGCAATCTTTTTCATGCTCTGTGATAAGTTTATAAGAACAACATTATTTACATACAGGGGTGTTAAAATGAAAAGGTACGAAACGACACTGTAGATATAATTGAAGTTTTTATTCAAACGAGATCACCAGAGGCCTCAGCACAACTGTTCCACGACTCGTTAGAGTCGAAGTATTTCTTTTTCCCAGAATTCCTGTGGCTGTGACGAGAGCCAGTCGTCTACTGTGTCCTTCACTTCGTCATTTGAGTTGAAGAGCTTCCCTTTGAGGTGTCTGTTTAGCTGACCAAACAGATGGAAGTCACAGGGCGACATGTCCGGGTTGTAGGGCACAGGCTTGAAGTTTTTAGAGGGAGGGACGACGCATGTTTCGACTCCAGTGTAGCACTACGTTATTCCAAACTGCCATAATCAAATTTCAACCGTTTGGTTGTTAAGACGTTTCGTACATTTTCATTCGAGCACCCTTCTTATATAGATCGGTGTTTTTCGTCTTCCGTCCTCTCATTACATTGTGCAAATACGTGAATGGCATCGTACCAGGTGCCGTGTGCGTTCTTTCGGACAGACACCACACTAATGCATATACAATATATATTTCTACGCGACGACAGGGTATGCTACATTACTTCACCGCAGATGCGGTAATAACGTTCGAAAACCTGCCGGGTTCTACATTACAGCCGTTGTGAGCGACTTGTGTGTAATTTGAGACGGGCGGGAGGCGAGCATGGGTAGCCAAGCTGATCCGAAGCGGAAAAACCGGGTTCGAATCCCGGCCCGGCTCACAATTTCAGTTTTCGCCATTGAATTGCTTCAATGACCTAGTGCACCTAAAGTAATTGCTTTATTTCCTCTTTCTTTTACCACCCTCTCATGAAATTGTGCAAGTATTTAAGGGGTAATTAATAATCTTTACTTCAAAGTAAGAAAAATAGTTTATCACGTTGGTTCTTGAGTTTGTACTAGACAGTCAAATTATTATGAAAATGCCAGGAACTACAGAAAGGAGACGGAGTTAACAGGCTGGTATTGAGATATGTAGATGACGTAAGTGTGACTGGCGCCCAGAGTGTTAAAAGCGCATACTGCGACAGTGTACGGCGACTGCTGCAACTTGATGACGTCTGGTAAACGGTGGCAGCTGCGACCCATTTAATGAATGAATGAATGAATAAGTGCAAACTGTGCGTCTGACGTCATGCGGCAACAGCAATTGGTTCTCTTTATCAGCGCCCTCAATGATCTCAGCGCGTAACTGCGACCGACGAATATGAATTATGGCGGAAGCATCATAATGGTCCTTATTAGGTGCGCCATCTGCGTGGCTCTTGATCGTAACTGTGTGGCGAACTTGCATAGAAGTAAGCGGGGACCGCGAGGTGTGTCAGCTTCCCCTCCCACTAGGTACATGTGCCCACAGCGTCTGTTCCGTTCATTGTGTGCTTCCGCTTGCCTATCTCCCCTACATCCATTTCACGCGTTGCGCTAACCAGTCTAGCACATCTCGTAGTTTTAGTTAGTAGATGAAATGTAATTTTGTGCAATTCATTAATTTTATTTCGACACTAGAAAGCCACACCGGCTTCGCGCGGGTAGCAGAGCATGCTCAGAATGGACGTTTTAGCTTTTTTCCTCTCCCTAATCTCTCTGCATAATTCCTTCCCCTTTCCTCTCGGCCCATCGGTTGCACCCCTCCATCTTCTCCTTTCCCTGTGCATTTTGAGTACAAATGAATAAATAAATAAATTCAAATCGACCAAGCCCTTCCGAGTTTTAGAGAGACTAATGCACAGCTATTCATTTTTATATATAAAAATTATCCAACTTCTACTTCAGTTCGTGTGATGTGTGTATAGAAAAAAGAACAAGTATAAGGGACAATGTTTAGAGAGACAGCGAGAAAACAGGGGGGAGGCTGGTGAAGTGCTCGGCTCTTATATAAGCATGCGCTCAAAGCACACCACTTCCGGATCTGCGCCAATGTAAAGACTATTAATTTCTTCTATGCTCTGTGCCAGAGGACGCATCTCAGATTGTGGAAAATAAAGGATAACTTCAATCTCACATAGCGCCATCTTTCCTATGAATATTTCGACAATTGTGTTTTATCTTACGTATTAATTTCGTCTCGCGATCTTCAGTCTATGTTTGATTAATAATTACTCTCGCGTTTCACGAACGCGAATGGCAGACATTCTCAAATATTCCCTACTCTTTAGTTATGTGGATTGGGATCGACCACGTGACCACAGATTGTCTGTAGTTGTACCACCTTTCGTTGGTCATGACTTCTGTGGTTCTCATTTTCTTACCTGCCACGACTGTTGGCTGCAGCAGGTAATCCACGATCGGTTTGTTTCGAATTTTCTTGATTCTCACTTACACCATTGCTACATTTTCTAAATGCCTTTGGGTTCCCTTATCACTCGGGCATTTCTTCACAGTTAGAAACTTGGTGTAGGTTAATTTTATTTGCGCGATTGATCACACGTGCGTACTCCGTCACTGGCGATTCCTCCAACCGCCCCCACCTGGAGAACCGTTAGTGTTTGATGATACTGGTACTGATCTATTGTCAGTTTTTTGCAACGTAGGTATTTTTATATTAGCCTCCACGCAGCAGCCGCCTCGTGCCCCTAGACGCAGGGCTGGCCAGCTGCCGTCGCCGGCCTATCGATCGCAGCCTCCACTTTGGTAACGGCCTGCTCTGCTCGGCCAGTGATCGCACTCGATCATTATACACTGGAAGGCAACATCTGTTCGTCTAATTCCTGGAAGTCTGCTTTTCAGTGTGGATATTAATGTAGAGTTGACACTGTTGTTTGCTATAAACGTGATGTTTCGTTACTGACAAAGAAAGTACATGGGCTCGAACAAACACATCTGTATGAAGGTTTGGTTACAGGATCTCTACTTACACCTCAATGGGCTGGTGAGTGTCGTTTTTCTGCAAAGCTCGGCAACCATGCTCTACATAGCACTGTAGATGTAATTGTAGACACCATACGTAATGCAGATATCTTAACTATAACTTATGTAATAATCATCGTACATGTTCTCTAGCGAATCGTCATCAATAACCGTGATGATAGTTGCAACTTTAACCTTCTTCCCGGAAGACTGTTGGTGTTCACTGCCACTGCTTCCATCGCCTTTTCCCGCACTTACCGTAGCACTACCGCTTGCAATGAGTTGTTCGTCATTATCATCCCTATTATCATTATTATGAGTTTGTAACAACAGTATCTAACTTATGCTCATATTTCTGTGCCATAACAGATACGAGATAACATGCAAATGATTCATCTTCTACACTAATACCATCTTCAGGAAGAAGGGTTCTTCGCAACTTCATCTCAACCAATCGCAATACATTAGCATGATTTATTAGCAATCGCCGCCCCATCTGACGCTTCACCACACAAATAACATCACAAAACGCAACTTCGGAGGCACACTGCACCGTCCCTACTGGCGAACAGTCAGGTCAAAGTGCTATGCGGCATGCCACACGCAGAGGCCTCTACCGGACGACTGCAGAGTTTTGCAGATGCGGGAGTATCACTAGTGCAATAAGGGATCTTTACATTATCTCTCATACGATTTTGGTGTATAATGTGTTTGTTCGAGTCCAAGTACTTTCCTTGTGAGTCATTTCGTGTTCTATATTGTAAATAGGGGAAATACCCTCAGACCTGAATAAAAATATAATAATTTAATTTCCAAAGAAAGCAAGTCAGACACTTGTTACTCACGCGTGTCAGTGACGAAAATAACACAGACACACAGTTGGACCATTTCTGTGTGTACAATTTTCTTTTTGTATTGGGCTTGGTCAAGCAACTCCAAACGACGAGGAATGGAGTTAATACGTACAAGTAACGTATAGATGATCTGAAGTATCGCTTAGAGTATAAGAAGGGTCCAGTTATACAAAAAAAAAAAAAAAAAAGAAAAAAAAAGAAATAGAAATAGAAATAAAACACTGTAGCACTACACAGTGGCCGGCCGCGGTGGCTGAGGGGACTGAGGCGCTCAAGTCACGGTCTGCACGGCCACTACGGTCGCGGGTTCGAATCCCTTCTCGGGCATGGATATTTGTGCCGTCCTTAGCGTTAGCTAGTTCGTAAGTAGTTTGTAAGTTTAGGGACTGATGACCCCGTAGTTAAGTCCCATAAGCTATTACAAACATTTTTTTGAAGTACACAGTGGAAACTTTTGTTGGCAGTAAAAATTTATGTTTTTGAAACACCGAACGTATTTCAATTGATCTTACAGAAACAATAGAAGTCTTTTGAAGAACTTCGGTCTGCCATCAGCTTGAAAATAGATGATTTTCTGTTCACTCTGCACTTAATGCAAGCGAAAATAATGGGATAATGTCTCCCGTCGAATTAATGGCGCAGTAACTTTGGCGAGAAAGTAGCAAATGAATTGATTGGGGAAAATGCCATTTTTGCAGCCTGTTTGAAAACGTTTCGTGACTCTCCGACTTAGTGGTGTTGGGGCCACGCAAGGGAAAGCAGCACGGCTCGTTAACGAATGTTCCGCGCCAAGAGTAATTAATGAGGGCCGGTAGTTTCTGGCGAGGGCGCTTTTTAAGTGTGTCGTTGTCTGGGGACAGGGGCGGGCAGCGGAGTGAACTGTTAACCGCGCGCGGCCGCTGTGTACAGAGGCGGCCCGCCCCGCCGTCTCCATTAACATTTATATTGGCGCCACCCTGCTGCCCCCTCCGCCTGCCGCATTATACCCCGGCCGGCCATATGTGCTGGGCCCGTTTCTGCTCGCCACGTCAGCGCCCTGTTGTAGCCAGCACCTAGCCAGGGGGCACACTCCGATTTTCATCAGCTTTAAATATTCTGGTAGCTGCAGGTGTCTTGGCGTGCACCTCCAACCTCCTGGGACCCAGGCGCGCCCTATATCTTACACCAGGGGCTCCCAACCTTTCGTAGAACAGGGACCTCTGTGATTTCTTTATTGTGAGCTGGGACCACGAGATTCCGAAAAATAATCTGTGTCATTCACATTTCTTGACACTCGTTAAACTCAGAAGTAATATGTATTAACAGTACTGATATATTTCATAGATCTAGAAAAGGCTTATGGCCGTGTTCCTAGGAGGAAGCTACCGTTAGTTCTACAAGATTATGGTATAGGTGGCAAACTTCTGCAGGCAATTAAAGGGCTTTACGTAGACTGTCAGGCAACAGTTAGAGTAGATGGCAAGTTAAGCTCATGGTTCAGGGTAGTTTCAGGGGTAAGACAAGGCTGTAACATGTCACCACTGTTGTTCATCCTATTCATGGATCATATGTTGAAAACAGTAGACTGGCATGGTGGGATTAAAATAGGTAAAAACCAAATAAGCAGTCTCGCATATGCGGTTGACTTATTGTAATGGCCGATTCGATTGAACGGTTGCAAACTAATATTTCAGAGCTCGAGCAGAGGTGCAAGTATTATTATATGAAGATCAGCATCTCCAAAACGAAAGTAATGTCTGTGGGAAAGAGATTTAAACGGATTGAGAGCCAAATAGGAAGAACAAAGTTAGAACAGGTAGACAGTTTCAAGTACCTGGGATGTATTTTCTCACAGGACGGCAACATAGCGAAAGAACTGGAATCGAGGTACAGCAACGCTAATGCAGTGAGTGCTCAGCTAAGATCTACTCTCTTCTGCAAGAGGGAAGTAAGTACCAAGACTACGTTAGCAGTGCACCACTCTATCTTTCGACCAACTTTGTTGTATGGGAGTGAAAGTTGGGTGGATACAGGTTACCTTATTCAAAAGGTAGAGGTTACAGATATGAAAGTAGCAAGAATGATTGCAGGTACTAGTAGATGGGAACAATGGCAGGAGGGTGTCCATAATGAGGAAATCAAAGAAAAACTGGAAATGAACACCATAGATGAAACAGTTAGAGCGAACAGACTGAGATGGTGGGGCCATGTTACACGCACAGGGAGACTCATGAGTTCGGCAGCGGAGGGTAAGAGGAGTCGAGGAAGACCAAGAAGAAAGTACTTAGATTCGGTGCAGAATGATTTTGAAGTAAAAGGCATAACATCAGACGAGGCATCAATGTTAGCATTGAATACGGGATCATGAAGAAATTTTATTAGAGGTACTATGCTCCAGACTGAACGCTGAAAGGCATAATCAGTATCTAATGATGATGGTGATGATGAGTACTGATATAATAGATACTTTTAAGAGAAAATTAAATTCGGTTGCACCAATGTGATTTTAGTTCTTTCTTTTTAATTTTACAACAAATTTATTCAGTAGGCAGGATTCAAATACGTTTTTACAGTTTCTATTAAATGTTTGTAAATCTATGGGGCTTAACTGCTTGGTTATTAGTCCCTAGATTACAAACTATATAAATTACGTTAAACTAACCTAAGACATCCATGCCCGAAAGAGGACTCGAACACCCGAGGGCGAATGGCCGCGCGCACTGCAGCACGGCGCCTAATGCGCACGGCTATTACGCCGCGGCTACAGTTTCTATCATTTTCGAACGAATGTATTTCAAATGTATCATTATACTCACTTCTGTCATCACTAGTGAAGTTGTCATGGACATCCAGTATGATTCACTGATCACGAACAAGGTATTAATAATTTTGATTTGAAAAAAGGTTACATATTTCGTCTTTCGCCGACCACAGGTTGGGTACAACTGCGATTCACTGAAGGGGGCACGTATCGGACGTGCAGCATCGATTTCTAGCAAATACGTGTTTGGAATACCACTTCATCCTAAAGGATTCAATTTGGATTAACAATGCTATACGTTTTGCCACTAGTCAAATATCGAAATGAAAAACAAACCTAGTGTAGGGGGCATTCGATAAAAGATTATCCTTTTCTCAAATCTAGCGACATCGTTCTAACGTACATTAAAAACCATTTCAGTTTTTTTGTAGAAATATTAAAGTCAATTTTTTCAAACTGGAGTTTCACCCTCCCAACGGCACGTATTAAGAAATAAATAAATAAATAAATAAATAAATAATAAAAAAATATGCATGCATGTCTCTTCTTCTGCTCTACCATACAAAATATTCAAAGCTGGTGAAAATCGAAGTGCATCCCTTGCTTCTGTTTACCCCTTAGTTTCTTTATATATTAGAAGCACTACTAGACAATAGCTTCCGTGAAAGAAGACTCCCATATCCGCTGGGTCTGCAAGGAGTTGAGGGCGATACGTGGTGTCTCCCACGGTTTTACGCACGATAGCTACCACGGCGACAACGTCTGCGGTCAAGACTCCAGACACCGATGAACACGTTAGCAGTCAGTTGTAGTGCGATACCCTGCAGCGAAAACTCTGCAGAACGTTGTGGGTACATGGAACAATGCAGATACTCATGGTCAACGGGAAAGTATATTTAAAGAGAAGTGTGATGGAACCATCAAAACTGACTTCCAGTCAAACGATCATGTTCACGTCACAGATTGACTTTGCTCCAAGTTAAAGGAATGTAACTTGGCATAAAGTACATGATTATTTTTCTTCGCACTTTCTCAGAAGCTTAGAGATGTTATGCCAAATCATCTGCCAACTATTAGCTAACGCCAAGTTCCCACCAATGATTTCTTGTTAAGGAATACAAATTGTTTTCGAAGGAACAGCCATTGCACTACTGAATACTGATATGGATGGTGTCTGTTGTACCACAAAATCCATAACTGAATACAGTGCCCACAACAGTGATACGAATTAGCTCAATCGCAAATAGATCACGCACATTGAATCATTTCCCTCCCACATTAGGCACTTATTTTTTAATACGAGTTTGAGATCACGCATGAAAGATGTTTATTTTTCAGACTATATCCAAAACTGAAACTTTTTTGTCATATTAAAGGAAGATCTCGATATGGTATTATTGCCTGCGAGACAACAAAGGATAGATAAACACGTGTAATTGTTCAATAATGTTCAAATGTTTGTGATTCTAATGGACCAAACTACTTTCGTCATCGGTCTCTAGACCCACAAACTACTTAACTAAATTATACTAAGGGCAATATTCACAGCCATGCCCGAGGGAGGTCTCGAACCTCCGACGCAAGCGACCGTGCGATCCGTAATGTGACGCTCCACACCACAGGGTCATTCCCTTTCGGCCCGTGTCATTGGTTCTGTTTCCTTTCTTTGCATGAAATTGCTTTCTTGAACTAGAAAACTTTGTGTTAAAAATATTTTTTAAATGTATGTGGCTGCATTGAAGGTATAGTAGGACGCGTATTCAAGTTACAACACCTCCACTTTTTCTCACGAACTTATCACGTCTGTAAACATTTTTCACAACGACGAAGCTCTAAGACCACTGGAAAATCGCTGACGCAATTGCAACACGGCTAGTGAACGTGCAATCAGTAAGACCGTCTTTCATCGTTGGGAAAATCCAAGAATTCCAGTCATGACGTCATCTGCGTCAACATTGACATCATGCCACGTGCGCAACCTTGTCTTCAACCGACAGCTTTCGCAGCACCCAAACCCTTTTTTGCGTGTTCGCTCCTCATGCAGGACTCTGTGCACATAAACCACGGAAATACCACCTTTGGAGGCGATTTCTTCCGCAGTCCTTCGGCGATCGTCCAAAACATTTTTCCCCACTCGCTCGATCATGTCGCCAAATCGGATGGTTCGAGGCCGAGTTGTCTGGGTGTGTTGTCACACGACGATCTGCCTTCTCTGAACTGTCGCACCCACGAATGCACATTGTACACTTCCATGACTCCGTCACCACACGTCTTACTCAACTGGCGAGGAATTTCAATCGGTAGCGCAAATGGAGAAAACGGATGATTACATGCTGCTGTTCTACTTAGGCCGCACTGGAATGACCGAGCGCCGTAAGGCGTCTTGCTGCGGAGTGCGAGGTTGCTCCTCGTTGAAGGTTTGAGTTCTCGGTGTGTATGTTTTTCGCCGCGGTGGAGTAGCCGAGCGGTCTAAAGCATCTCGCTGTGGAACGCGATGTTGCTCGCCGTAGAGGTTCGAGCTTCCCTGGGGCATGGGTGTGTGTGTTGTCCTTAGGTTAGTTTACCTAGGTTTAAGTAGTTTGTAAGCTACGGACTAAAGACCACGCAGTTTGGTTCGATAGATTTACAGACATTTGAACATTTTTTGTATGTTGTTCTTAGGTTAGTTTAAGTTAGGGAGGACACTTACGGTTTAATGTCCTATCGACAGCGTGGTCATTAGAGACGGAGCTTACGCTCGGAGTTTTGAGTAAGGCTGAGGAAGGAAATCGGCTATTCCCTTTTGAAAGGAACCATTCCGGCATTTGCCCGAAGTGATTTAAAGAAATCAATGAATCTGGATGGCCGGAGGTGGAATGCGAGTCCAGTGTGTTACCACTGCGCCACCCCGTTCGGTCAGTTAAAAAAAAAAAATGTTCAAATGTTTGTACAGCTTATGGGACTTAACTACGGGGTCATCAGTCCCTAAACTTACAAACCACTTACGAACTACCTTATACTAAGGACGGCACAAATATCCATGCCCGAGGGGGGATTCGAACCCCCGACCGTAGTGGCCGTGCTGACCGTGACTGGAGCGCCTCAGTTACCTCGGCCACCGCGGCCGGATCGCTCAGTTTAAGTAGTTCATAAGCTAAGGGATTAATAACGAAAGCAGTTACGTGCCATAGATTTACAAACATTTGAACATTTTCTTCTACTGAGAACGTCGTAATTTTAAGCATCAGTAACAGTCTTAACGCTCTCCGCAGCCGCTAGAGTTGTGTGTGTATCATACAGTTCTGCCATTTCTATCATATGTTCATAAAAAAAATGTTCAAATGTTTGTAAATCTATCGGACCAAACTGCGTAGTCATCAGTCCGTAGCTTACAAACTACTTAAACCTAGGTAAACTAACCTAAGGACAAAACACACACACACACACACACACACACATGCTCCAGGCGAGCAACCGCGCGCTCCGCCGCGAGACGCTTTAGACCGCTCGGCTACTCCACTGCGGCTCACATGTTCATAATGAGTGTGTGCGTATCTTAAAATAAACTACATGTTTCTGTTAATAGCCGCTCCTGAGGGGGGGGGGGGGGGATATATCGGAAGTGTTTATAACTGAATGGACCTCGTATAGTGTTGTGTTTTGGTTCCATATAGCGTTAAAATCTAGTGCGGGGACATAGCTCACTCATTATGGAACAGCACGATTCGAGGAATTGGTGACTTGTCTGCGTATTTTCCGTTCGATTTCGTCTCGACATGTTGTACCAACGCTTGTTTAACAATTTTTCTGGCGTTTCGCCAGGACGGTTGATTGAAACTGTCGAAGATACACACGCCAACTAGTCGATAATGTCATCCATCCCTGCTGGCTAGACGTCAGGAGAGTCATTAACCGAACGTCGGACTAAGCTCCTGAGTCAGCAGACTAATGCTACCGTGGAACTTAACTTGAGAGTTTGCTGTAGACATTGAGAGCGGTAACTGTTTGAGCGGTGCGTTTTGTCGGTTGGTAGAGGGGCTAGCTTGTGTGCAGAGGAGGGAGCTGCGTGGCGTGGCGTGGCGTTGGCACGTGGCTGACACGTGGCCTGCCAGCCGCCGCTGCCCTGGACACGCAGCGCCGACGCCCCGTCGGCCGGTGACGCCGCGCCTCCACCTGTCCACGCCACGTGTGCGCCCGCTGTCAACGATCCAAACTTACCCACCAGGAACGCACACCTTTCTCTCACGATTCACTTTGTCCCTGTTGTTCGTGCTGTACAGTCGGAGAGCGGCCAACTACCCTCAAGGGAATCAGTACTCCTGGAAAGACGACGTCGATTTCTATTTGATGACGTCAGATGCCATCTGGGGAATAGTAGACAGTCATTTTACGTCGCGATGGAAACAGTCGTATTAAATGCAGTGAACGCCTAATTTCTGGTACTAGTATTGCCTGTGGTCGAAATTCGACGCAGTTGTGTTTGCAAAAGTCATAAAAATGAAAAAAAAAGTAACTGGAATTTACTGATCACTGCAAATTTATAGGTTTCGTGTGAATTCTATGACGACAGGGAGCGTCCATTGTTTACATTTTTAATTCTTTTTTTTTTCTTTCACGAGAAGGGGCGTGGGGTACTCAGTACACCACCTTCTATCGTAAATTACAGTTTCCTTACGAATCAGCTAAATATTGAATTTTTTCCAGTATCATTGCTATGCTGCAACATTACGAAATTTCCCTATGGGGCCGCGGTGGAGTAGCCGAACGGTCTAAAGCGTCTCGCTGAGGAGCGCGCGGTTGCTCGCCATGGAGGTTCGAGTCCTCCCTGGGGCATGGGTGTGTGTGTTGTCCTTAGGTTTAATTAGTTTGTAAGCTACGGACTGATGACCACGCAGTTTGATCCGATAGATTTACAAACATTCTTTCCCTGGGGCCTTTGGGGTACTTAATAGCATTCAGATTTGTACTTGCGATATTTCCAACACTCACTTCACTACACTACGGTCGGGGGTTCGAATCCCCCCTCGGGCATGGATATTTGTGTCGTCCTTAGTATTAGCTAGTTCATAAGTAGTTTGTAAGTTTAGGGACTGATGACCCCGTAGTTAACTCCCATAAGCTCTACAAACATTTGAACATTTGAATCACTGCACTATTAAAAATCCTTGTTGGGTTACCATTTTTCAATAAAACTATGTTTTTATAGAAAATCAGTAGAGACAATTGAATTGTATTATTTAAAATAATTGCTCTTTAAACACATTAATTGAAATTATTGTAATGAATCTGAATATATTAATACTGCGTTCATAAACTGAATTCTTTAATTACATTTAAAAATTATATTTAAAAGTTAAGGATTGAACATTATGAATAATTAAAAAAAACGGGGGAGTAGTGGGAATCGAACCCTGTACCTTATGATTGCAACTCCTAACGCTAACTGGCTGAGCTAATTTTACCTGTGTCAATAAGCTACCTACAATGGGTTATAATATAGTGGCAAAACTTATGGAGAATTTGGAGTATCATCCTGCAATTTCTTTTTCTTTTTACCACTCTCAACGACTACCCGTGCACACATAATTTTTATATTTGCAACATCTGTGGCAAGCCTTTAGAATTATGTACGTTACATTGGCCTTCTTGTATCATTAATGTTAAAAATCTGTACCCTCAGTTTCGTGTGAACGTATTTATGTAATTATGTAGATTTAAACGAGCGGATTTTCTATGGCAAATGCACTGGGTGGCCGAAAATTCTACCTTTACAGTTCATCTACGGCGCAACTGCCACTCGCCATCCACTGCAGCAAAAAATTTTATAGTCTTAATGTAAAAAGTTTAAAGGTAAAATGGGCTATGACGTTTATGACAGTATGATACTTGTAATTTGTTAAGCATAAGGGACTTAACTGAGGGGTCATCAGTCCCTAAGCTTACAAACTACGTATGAACTACCTTAATCTAAAGACTACACAAATACCCATGCCCGAGGGGGGATTCAAACTCCCGACCGTAGCAGCCGTGCAGACAGTGACTGGCACGCCGCAATCGCTCGGCCACTGCGGCCGGCTAGTATGATACTGATTCTGTGTACATCCTCATTACAATTGGCATGAAATAATAGGGATCCCTGTTAAGCGTGAATATGGACTGGGATGTGGGTAGTTTGGTGTTAATATTATTGGGAACGGATCTGAGACGACCTGGCACGTGTCATAAGAGTGAGATTATGGCTGGCCGAGGGATGGTTGAAGTCTTCATTTCTGTTTGGTACGTAAAGCTGTGCTTGTTATATTACTACCGTATAACAATCTCTTCCCTATATATATTACGCATTTAGAATTATTATAAGAGACAATTTTTTCTAGAATAATGTTTATATCAATTAGACTTCGATTCAGCAAAATATGCGAATAATTTATGAGAAACATGTCGTCTTCTGTAGTCATGAAGAACTTAACATGACACATTCTTTTGCTGACAAACAAAATGCGTATGAAAAAAAAAGGCAATATCAAAGTGTTCCCGCTAGAAAACGCATCATGACGGACGATACTGAGAACTATATAATTAATTTGCTTTCTTTTGAAATTCTTCATTCATGTTTATTTGTACTTTTTCAATATTTCATTGCTTTTTAGTTTCAATGGTATGCACAAAGGTCAGTGCCGTACTCTTTGTTTTTTTTGTATATGCTTGTGGCCCGTTATAGCCTTTTTCCTAGATCGAAACAAAAAAGAATTTGTATACCCTTTCGTGATTTATGTGCTCGATAGTGGCATTATGGCATTACTTATTATCGAGCTTACCTGTAATTCGAAAGCTGTTAGAACATTACTTGTAATTTGTGATTGGCTCCTACTTTTCCCAGTTGTTCAGGACCCTGCTAAAACAATTAAGTTATTAGTTAACAGGACCTGAGCTTCTGATCGCTTAATCTTGCTGTAAAATAAGACTATGAAAATTTTTAAATCCTAATATATGTACTATTGACATCAATGGAAGACGAATAATAATATCGATCGATAAACAAGTGATGTTTTGGAAAAAAAAGGAGGAGAGAAGAAAAAGAAAAGGGGAAAAAAGGCGTGATGAATTAGTGTGAAATAAACAGCTGGAAGAATCTTACTGCAGAGAACAAACAGCTATTCAAAATATCTTTCAGTTCCATCACAGACCACGAGCAGTGGCGTGGGCGGTTAGCTCTTATTGCTTCCAAAGTTCCTAGTGTTCTCACAAACAACAGGGCAAGAAACTTGGAGTACGAACAAGCGGGAAAAATAATGAAAGTACCAAACTAAAACTCTGCGAATCGTTCGGTGAAACTGTGCTTGCAAGTCTTACGTACTGCGCAATTCTCTGGAAGTCTAAAACCGAACGTCAGAAACTGACTTTTAGTGGTGGCATTGTTTGTTAAGCCTGAATTGATTTTACTAGCCGTTTAAAATATGCTTTTCAAATCTTTAGTTGTTTTGCGTAAATAAACTTTAGAAATCAGTAAGTTGGGTTTTCCGAATATTAGTCAACACGGTAACTTTTTTGACTTCAATGAAATATATGTAGTAGATTTGGAGAAAGCTTTAGACAATGGTGATTGGAATACACTCTTTCAAATTCTCAGTTCATTAGCGGTGAATTATAGGGAACGGATGGTTATTTACAATTTGTACAAAAACTAGACAGCATTTATTAGAGTCGAATGACACGAAAGGGAAGCATATGTTGAGAAGAGAGTAAGACAGTTTTGTAACCTTTCTAAATTGTCTTCAATTTCTACATTGAGTAAGCTGTGAAGTAAAGCCAGGAGAAGTTTGGAGAAGGAATTTAAGTTCCGGTTGAAGAAACAAAAACATTGCGTTTTGCCGATGGCATTGTAATTCTGTCAGAGGCAGCAAGGACATAGAAGTAAGGAATTGAACGGAATGGACAATGTGTTGAAAGGAACATATGAGATGAACATTAACAAGAGCAAAACATGGGTAATTGAATGCAGGCTAACAAGGAGACCACATGGGTATCGGATTTTAGAATTTCTTTATATTTATGGTACGTGAAGTTCACAACTTAAATAACCATCGGCGAAAGCCATTCGACGCAACTCTCAAAAATTCTCGAGAAAATCTACTTTGAAGTTTTGCAAAGTCCACGTATGTACCAATAATTAAAACAATTGCAACATCGGTTGGTGTAGCTCAGGTGGTAGCGTTCTGGACTCACAGACGAGTCGGTGGTTCGGATCCCGTTGTGACAGTCTTTTAATTTTAATTTCGTTTTGTTCGAGTTGAATTATATAAAACATTTTGGGATCTCTAATTCCACATGTTCTGTCAGTCTTTATTTGTTTGTAGACGAGCTGGAAACCTTGTCACATTAAACGATGGTTGAGAATGTTAGCTACTTGTAAAGCCATTAGTAGCTATGAAGACGGCTTTCCAAAAATAGTGCCGTAGCTCTTCATAAATTGAACAATGAAAGACTACCGTCATCAAATGATAGTGAAGCCAATACTGTAAAAAACTTATTTTTTATATTGAAACCATCATTATTAACAACGAATAAAGGAAAATACTTGCTCTTTTCGTAAAAATTACCACTAGATATTAAAATTGTGTATTTATTCGAACAAAACGAAAAAAAGGATCTCTACAGTATTCGAACCACAGCCCCTAGGGTTGTGAAGCCAGAATACTACCACCTGAGGTACACCGACAGACGCTGCAATTCCTCAATTGTTTGGTACTTAGGGATAATTGCAAAATTTCAAAGTCGATTTTCGAGGGAATTTTTGAGAGTTGCATCGAATGGCTTTGGCTGATTGCGATTTACGTTCTGAACTTCACGTACCGTAAATATCAAAAAATTCTAAAATCCAATACCCGTGTGGTCTCCTTGTAAGACAATCAAGCGATGCTGAAGGAATGACGTTAAGTAACGAAACAATAATTGACTGTTGTTATTGGGCAGTAAAAATCATATGATGCTTGCAGTATAGAGTATATAAGATGCAGACAAGAAATGGGATGGAAAGCGTTTTTGATAAAGAGAAATTTGTGAACATCGGATATTAAGTATAAGGTAAGGTTTTATGAAGGCATTTGTGTGGAGTGTTGCCTTGCAGGGGAGTGAAACATGGACTATGATGATTTCAGACAGAAAGACGATAGAAGCTTTTGAATCGTGATGCTACAGGAAAATGCTTAAGATTAGGTGGGTCGGTGACGTAACTGATGAGGAGGTACTGAACAGCTCAAATGTTCAAATGTTTGTATAGTCTATGGGACTTAACTACGGGGTCATCAGTCCCTAAACTTACAAACTACTTATGAACTAGTTACGAAATAAGACGTCACAAATATCCATGCCCGAGGGGGGATTCGAACCCCCGACCGTAGTGGCCGTGCAGACCGTGACTGGAGCGCCTCAGTCTCCTCGGCCACCGCGGCCGGCTACTGAACAGCATTGGGGAAAAGAGAAACTCTGGCATACCTTGACTAAAAGAAGGGAACGATTGGTAAAACACATTCTTAGACATCAAGGAATCGTGAATTTAGCATTGGTGGGGATTGTTTTGGGTGAAAACCGCAGAGGGAGGCCAAGAGATGAAAACAGTAAGCAGATTCAGATGGTTGTGGGTTACCGTTCTTTTGAGGAAATAACGAGGATTGCTCAAGATAGAGTAGGGTTGAGAGATGCATCAAACCAGTCTCCGGAATGAGTACCACAACAACAACAGTAGAGTCGAATATTTAGTCTTGTAAGTCTCGTTTTTTTAATCAAGTGGGAATTTCGTAAGTCAAGCAAGATACATAAATTGTTAAAAATTTACACGGGGGTTGAGATCGACTGAGGCAGTTGAAACAGTGTTTGCACAGTCGGTATTGAAGTCTTTGCATGACTAACCAGTAGCGCTGATGACAAGTTGGCTTACGAAGACCAGATTTCTGAACCACATGCAAGGCAGGTGTGGCCGTTGACTATATTTTCATAAATCTCAGCGGCGTTGCGACAAAGTGCGCCGCTTTGAGCCATCAAACCGCTCGTTGGGAAGCGGTACAAGGGATGAGTAAAAGTGTGGCCGGGGGATGCGCACCGACGAGTTTGCTGTGCTGCATCAGCTAGACGAGTGGGGGAGGGCAGGAAAATGGCAGGGGTGCAGGCGAGGGTGCGCTCTGCGGCCCAGACGGCGCCTTAATGGACAGAGTACGTGCCGGCGGCGGCCGCGGGCAGCCACTGCCGGGAACCTCGCTGTCTCTATGCAGCGCTGCCCGCCAGCCGTTTTACTCTCCACTACCTCCAGTCCGCTTGCTGCCTGCTGTTATTTTTCACTGACATCACAGCTGCATCTTTATTTATTTATTTAGCGTAAGCGTATGACAATACAGATGGACTGCAACTAGCAATCATGAGTTTGTTTGATTTAAAAAAATTTACAACAGCAGCAAAAAAGTACATTAACTGCATACTTTTACAAACTATAAAAGGGCTGCCTCTGTCACTTCAAAGAAATCTTCTAGATTTTATTGATAAGCTCTTCCGCAACAGCTTGTAACAAAGTGGTTGATTGCCTGGTGCTCGTTTCCACAGTCACACTGGGAAGATGAAGCCTTTCCCCAACGGTGGAGGTTTTCAGCACAGACGCCATGGCCTGTGCGGTTCCTATTAAGTGTTTTCCAGGCACGACGTGGTAATTCCATTCCAGCTGGTCTTGCGTCAGGTCTTTAGCGGGTCTATAATTTCTCACAGGCAACATTGTTCCAACTTTCTGTCCACTTTCTTTTAATGTTGAATCCAGTTGCCTGTAGTGGTTCTGCCACTAAGATGGATGGTTGCCTAGATTTTCGACGGCTCATTCTGAGAGCAGGCACATCATAGTGGAGTGGAAGTTCAGGGATTTTCAGTAATTTTTCGTATTCCTTGAGAAGTGCGTTCTTTCTTCGAAGGTCTGGAGGCTCAATGTGACTTAGACTTGATAACCAGTGAACAGGAATAGATTTGTCGCAACTATTCTCATACCATTCACTTCATCGCGATCGTTTACTTATGATTCTTTCATAAATTAATCCTGATGTTCTCATTCTCGTAGAAAGTTGCCCTTAACGTTTAGAAGGCGATATAACACTGGCCAGGAAATTACTTCTACATAACTTACGTATTGTGGAAGGGCTGTATAAAAAAAGTAATGAGAACTATTATAATTCTCCGGAATAACTTTGTCAGAGGCACTTATAATTTTGCACCTTCAGTATAATCTCTCCCAGTATTTGTGAGCCGTGGCGAAGTGGCCGAGCGCATTGAGGAGCTATGCTAAGATGCGCGAGGCCATTCCCCGTCGGGGGTTCGAATCCTTCCTCGGGCATGGATGTTTGTTTTGTCTTTAGTATAAGTTAGTTTATAAGTAGTTTGTAAGTCCCATAAGCTTAACAATCATTTGAGTACTATGTATGACCTTTTGCCACATGTTTGTAAAGGAAATGATCGTATGGGACTGTTCGGCCGCCTACCTCAAGTTTTTATAGTTGACGCCACTTCGGCGACTTGCGTGTCAATGATGATGAGGACAACACACAACACCCAATCCCCTGCTGGAAATCGAACCCGCACCCCCCGCCCCTGTATGGTATTCAGCGACACTGCCGTCTGAGCTACGGGGGCGGACACATGTCTGGAAGGCGTCATATACCATCTCCGCTTTTCATGCTGTACCTCGCAAGTGGCTCCCGTGCTTATGTTTGTTCAAATTTTTGTAATTCTATCGGACCAAATTGCGTGGTCATCAGTCCGTAGCTTACAAACTACTTAAACCTAGGTAAACTAACCTAAGGACAACACACACACCCATGCCCCAGGGAGGACTCGAACCTCCGACGGCGAGCAACCGCGAGCTCCGCAGCGAGGCACCTTACACCGCTCGGCTACTCCACCGCGGCCCTTGCTTATGGAATATCGGCACAGTTGTGCGATCGGATTCGTGATTTCCTGTCAGAAAGTACACATTAAGTTGTAATTGGCAGAAAGTCATTTAGTAAAACTGAAGTGATATCTGGCGTTCTCCAGGGAAGTGTTACAGGATACCCTACTGTTCCTTATTTTTACACACGATTTCGGAGATAATCTGACTAGCTCTCTTACGCTGTTCTAGGATGTTGTTGTTGTCATTTATCGGTTAGTAAAGTCATCAGACTCAGAAGCAATTACAAAACGATTCAGATATCTGCAATGTGCGAAAATTAACAATTGACCCTATATAATGAAAAGTCTGAAGTCATCCATATGAGCACTAAATTAAATCAGTTACTTCATTTACAGTCAGATCTACAGACCGTAAATTTAGCTAAATACCTGCCAATTACAATTACGAACAATTTTAATTGGAATGAGGAAAAAAAATATCATGTGGAAGGCGAATCAGTGGCTGCGCTTCATTCGCAGAATAATTACAGAATACAAGAGTTATACTAAATTAAGTGCCTACGCTACACTTTTCTGTCCTCGTTTGGAGTATTGCTATGCAGGCAGGGTTGACGGAGAGCATAGACAATGTTCACAGAAGGGCGGCTTGTATTATCGTGATACCGGGTAGAGAGTGTCACGGAAATGATGCACTAGTTATGACGGAAATCATTGAAAGAAAGGCGACGAGATCTATTTTGAAATTACTTTCACCAACTTTATATTCCGAATTCGAACCTATTTTGTTTGCACCGACATACAGAGGAAGACATGATCATCATATTTTAATAAGAAAAATCAGATCGAAAAGGGAAATATTTAGGTGTTATTTTTTCCATGGCGCTGTTATAGATGGGAACGGTAGAGATATATCATAAAAGGGGTTCGATAAACCCTCTGCCAGGCTCTTAAATGTGATTTGTCGAGTAAATATGTAGATTTGTTTATGTTGATGTTCCGTACTGATCGTCATATGGCAAAGAGATATTAATGGCAGGGCCTGATCGTGTAAAGTAATTAAAGTATTTATCTCGAGGTAAGCGACCTGAGACTGCGTTTTGGCCACACGGCTTTGTTTTCAGTAGGTATGGTTTTTTTTAGGGGGTTAGAAAAGGATGAATGTATGTTCAAATGTTTGTAAATCTAACGGACCAAACTGCGTGATCATCAGTTCGTAGCTTACAAACTACTTAAACTAAGGTAAACTAATCTGAGGACAAACACACACACACACACACACACACACACACACACACACACACACACGCCCCAGGGAGGACTTGAACCTCCGACGGCGAGCAACTGCGCGCTCCGCAGCGAGGCGCCTTAGACCGCTCGGCTACTTCACCGCGGCGATGAATGTATGAAAGCACATAATGTAAAGGAAAGTTTTCGTTTATACACTAGATTCTGAGAGGTTATTATTGGCATTCATTGCCAGTAATGATCCTACCATAATCAATTTACTTAATAAATTATCAGATACTTTTAAACTGAACAAATGGAAGACATTTCGTATAATTCAGTATGAACAGATTGCTGTGGTGCAGTATGCTTGTGGGTGTTATTTCGCCTAAATGCCAGTGACGCTCAGGTAGATGGACTTCAAAAATCTCTCCACTGTCAGGTATATAAACTTTTGAAGTAGGATGGTAGTTGGGCGTGGTGCGCCTCTGGTACACAGAGCTCTGGTGTCTTTGTGGGGAAGTGCATCGCGGTAATGAGGCATACTTGCGGGCGTTCCGTGCGGCACGTTACAGCCGTGCCACGAAGTGGGCGTGGCTGCGTGTGTGCCAGCACTACATCAGCTCGTCACTCATGCGTGTTACGTAACGCAACGGCGAACCGATATTTTGTGGCACTTTAGCGACAAATGCGTTTCAAGAAAGGCGCATGTAGACCAGTTTTGTATGTAACTGGCGGATTTAATCATCTGGGTCGCTGAGTCTGATCAGATGCGACGCCGAGCGACTTTTAAATATCACTGTTAAATATTTTACTGGCTGATATATTTGTAGAGTCTATGGGACTTAACTACGAGGTCATCAGTCCCTAAACTTACAAACTACTTATGAACTACTTACAACTAAGGACGGCACAAATATCCATGCCCGAGGGGGGATTCGAACCCCCGACAGCAGTGACCGTGCGGTCCGTGACTGGAGCGCCTCAATCCCCTCGGCCACCGCGGCTGGCTACTGGCAGATAAAGATATGAAAGTGTATTTCGAGAGCAAACTTTTATAATCTGAAAAGTTATGTACAAAGTGTTCTATGCCTGGCTGCCAGAGCGTGCCTTGTTTTCTTGTTGTCTGTTTTAGTATATAACGTTTTTTTTTTATTTTGTACTATAATGCTATTTTCTAATTACACTGCTCAAAACAATTAGAGAATCACGTGAGATATCATACACAATATACCTGTGGCAACTATGTTAATGTTCAAATGTTTGTTAAGCTTATGGGACTTAACTACGGGGTCATAAGTCCCTAAACTTACAAACTACTTATGAACTACTTACGAACTAGGACGGCACAAATATCCATGTCTGAGGGGGGATTGGAACCCCCGACCGTAGTGGCCGTGCAGACCGTGACTGGAGCGCCTCAGTCCCCTCGGCCACCGTGGCCGGCAACTATGTTAATCAGATATTAGTTGTAATTGTTATGTGTGTGTGATACAGTACGATATTTTGGAGTCTTGACTCTTTAACTGAGGTTTACATTGCGTGTACTTAGAAAGAGGACCTTGGAGCTGTCAGTGAATAAGTCATTCTCCTTGCCCTCTAATATGGTGTGTGATCACTGCGTACGCCCAGTACAGTTGCACACATGCATGGACAGTACGGAGCTATCAATCTGCTCTTGAGAGATATTTGGCCATTCTTCAGTGAGTGCAGTATCCAGCTCTGCAACTGATTCGGTAGGTTCTGGTCTGGCTGCAACGCGTCTGCCAAGTGCATCCCAGACATGCTCGATCGGTTTAAGACCGGTGAACTAGGGGACCACTCCATTCGTTCAATTCCCTCATCTTCAAGCATGTTGCCCACCATTGCAGCTCTCTGGCGGGCAGAAGGAACTCATTGCCTACGATACCAGCGTATGGCACAACACAAAGTGGGAGGGATCTCGTTTCTATATCTCTGAGCAGTGAAAGCGCCAGTGTAGACGACATAGAGGTCCATATGTCTGCTAATACCGACTCCTACCCACACTACTCGTCTATCACCAGGACGTGGCGATGTTTCCTACACATACGCAGGTCCCGAGTTCCACGTTCTCAAATAAGCTGGATTGTTCAGAGTTCCACGTTCTCTCCAGAAGGGGAACGACGATTGTCCGGCTGAACATAAAATTTTGACTCCTCTGTGAACAGAACGCGGCGCCATTTGTTACGACTCCAGTCCTGATGTTCCACCGCCCAGTTTCTACGATCTAAACGGTGTCGTGGTTTCAATGGGACACACACTATAAACCACCGTGCGTAGGGGTCACATTACCGAAGGCGATTTCGGACTGTTTGTGTTGATATTGCGCGTCCTGTTGCTGACTAGAGCGTACGTTGCAGCTGGGTTACATTCAGCCTACTGTCTTGACGGGCTGTTAACCGGAGATAACGGTACTGATGTTTCCCATGGACGACCTTGGCGTTTCCTTCTTTTCACTGTTCTTGATGTCTGAAATCGCGTCCAGGTCCTGGAAATTACACTTTAGGCCACTGCAACAGCTGCAGCCACTTCGGATAAATCACGCTGTTGTTGCATTGCAGTACCTTTTCACAACACTATCTGAACCCAACTGCTTGTGTAATTGTTTGATAGACTAAACACAAGTCGACAGCATCCCACTCTGCAGCAACTTTCTGTTATTACCACTATCTCTGTTGTTGTCATCACTCCGTAGAACCGACAGAAAGACGTCGAATCATTTAGTTCATTCTGCCGATGACAGTACTTCAGAACCTGGATATCTCAACTGATCACCTAATTGTATTGACCAATCTACTTCACTATGAATAAGTGGTACGTCCAATATCGAGTGTGAAGGTAGGATAAGGAGTGTTTACAAATATAGCCTTTTAGTAATTAAGGGGACTTAAAACTACTTAGTTTATTAGCTAAATATAATTGTTATTTCTTGTTATTACTACAACAAAGAAACTTTGTGTGATTGACGACTTGCCGCGGTAGAATAGCAGTGCGCACTAAGGCGCTTTACCTTGGGGCGCGGGACTGTTCGCCGTCGGGGGTTCGAGTCCTCCCTCGGGCATGTGCGTTTGTGTTGTCCTGAGCATAAGTTACTTTAAATTAGTTAAATAGTTTGTAAACCTAGGGATTAATGATCGCCGCGGCGGAGCGGCCGGGCGCATTGAGGCGCTATGCTGTGATGCACGTGGTCGTTCCCCGTCGGAGGTTCGAATCCCCCCTTGAGCATGGATGTTGTGCTGTCTTTAGTATAAGGTAGTTCATAAGTAGTTTGTAAGTTTAGGGACTGTTGACCCCGCAGTTAAGTCCCATAAGCTTCACAAACATTTGATTTTTGAGTAATGACCAACGTAGTTAAGTCCCTTAGATTTACAAACATTTGAACATTGTTAACGACTTAAGCCTAAAACTAACAAGTTTCAATGCAGATATTGAAACTATCAATAACATCCAAGCCAGAACACTGCCACAAATGCCACTGACTTTATAATTTATATAAAATATTATAGTAGTAAATATTTTCTTGTATTATATATAAGGTTCCCTGGCTCACCCGTCGCATCTGACACCTATAGTGTTTTTCAAAAATTGTAAAAAAAAAAGCATAGGTTGCCCAAAATCGCTTTAAAATATCGGTATTTTGGACACGTTTCGGAATGGTTTGTATATTTTTAACTGAACAAGATTCTCATGTCAACCATTGGCTCTGGATTAAAATAGGACGATGTTGGGAACATCATCAGATCTTGTGACTAAATATTACATCAAAAGAATATATAAAACATTTTGGCTAATGTCCCCTCATACCGTTTCATGCAATAGAGACTCTTTGTGTTACTGAGTGAAACTGTTTGAGGGGACATTATCCAAAATGTTTTATATGTTACTTTGATATAGTTTTTGGTCTTGACAAGTGATGTTTGCAGCATCCTCCTATTTTAAGCCAGGACTAGTGGTAGTTGTGAGAAACGTGTTCAGTTAATAATATACAAGATCTGATGATGGCAGCTTAGATCTGACGAAACCGGTCAAAAATATTTTAAACCGATTTTGGCCAACCTATGCGTTTATTTACAATTTTTGTAACACACTATTACGTTGCTAGGATACTTCGACACATGAGAATTGAAAGCTTCTGTTACTAATAGCAGTAGGCGTATTCATTTTATTGTTTTGAAATGCCTACAAAAGCCGTTAGTGTAACGTCTAATTTCCTGATAACCACGATGCTCCAGTAACATATGGTAAGATGGAAGTCGATGCCGTTCATGTACTTGTGGAGCACGATGATGCACCACCTCTGTTTCTGGTTCGCTTCCGTTGGTAACCGAGGCAGGCATGTATCGGGTGGTTATATGATTAAACTGGAAGTTTTGCGACTGCTGCGGTGGAAGCTGTATACATTGCAGGAAGCTGAAACTTCGCTGGTATTTTCAGTAATCGGTGCGCTCGAGGAGTATGGTGGAAAAAATTATAGTTTGTTTTTGCCACCGGGCGAAAATACGGCGCTAGTCAGATGGGGAAATGTATACTGTTGGTTTGTTTAATGATGATTGTTGATGTCGTTTGTGAAGTGACTATTGGTGTAATGGTTTATGTAGGTTCCCTGCAAACTGCAGTGACTACCGGGAAGTAAGACCGCGCATTGTTGGTACAATTGTTCAATGGGAAGGCAGCAACAACAGCGCTGCATTGCGGAATATCGCCGACAGAAACAGCTGCGGTCCCATTTAAATAAATGGGCTAAAGGAGAAATTTGAAGAAACAGGTTCCCATGGCGGTTGCTGATGCAGTGGGTGTAGCTGTAGCCGACCGAGCAGCAAATGCCTCAAATTCTGCAGACAGTGCTCGAGCCTTGGCACGCGTATTCTCTCTCCCTTGGTCAACATTTCAAAAGATTTTGCGGCACATTGTACACTGGTATCCCTACAAAATCCATAATGTGCACCAAATGCCATCCCAGGATAGGCTACAATGCCGTGACTTTGCCCTTCGTTTTTCAGCACGCATGAAAATGGATGACATGTGACGAGGTAACATTCTTTGGAAGGGGAGGCACATTTTACTCTGCACGATTCCGTGGATCCACGGAACTTTTGCATATGGGGTTCTACTACCCCATTCAGCTTAGGTGACTGTGTGTACTTTCAAAGGGTTCTTTATTTTCGGTCCGCTTTTCTTCGAGGAGATGGCACCTCTGGGCGTTTCAGGTGTACAGTAACAGCTGCTCGTTATAAATGCCTCCCTTTGCAACATTTGATTTCAACTTTGCAAGAACGTAACTATGTCCACGCCACTATTTTCATGCAAGGTGGAGTGACACCACATGTCGCTTGGCAGGTCAAAAATGTGCGTCGAGAAACTTTCAGTTACAACCGCATCATCGCAAGGCCTTTTAAGATTCCCTGGCGCACATCCATGAGACTTCTGGTTATGGGGATATTTGAAGGACAGTGCCTATCAGAGATGTGTTTGGATTCTTCTTGGCCGCGGTGGAGTAACCGAGCGGTCTAAAGCGTCTCGCTGCGGAGCGCGCGGTTGCTCGCCGTGGAAGTTCGAGTCCTCCCTGGGGCATGGGTATGTGTGTTGCCCTGAGGTTAGTTTCACTAGGTTTAAGTAGTTTGTAAGCTACGGACTAATGACCACGCAGTTTGGTCCGATAGATTAACAAACATTTGAACATTTTTTTGGACTCTTCCTGATATGTAGGATAGCATACGAGGACACATCGTTCAGATTACATTGTATGTGCTGTGGGTCAACTCCTAACATACCATGTTACAGATACAGTTTTTTACGGAATACATGTAACGTCTGATCACATCATAATAACTGTGCCGGCACCACCGTTATCATGTGTTCGATCGTTTCACCCCTATTCCTGCACCAACACCACATTCTGGCTGCTTACAGCGCCATATATATTTTCGCCTGGCGACAGAAAGTGGAACTATACTTTTTTTCATCATATTCCGCCAGCGTGTCGATTAGTGAACATACCGACGACGTGTCAGCGTGCTGCGATGTATACAGCCTGTACTACATTAACCGGACACCATCCATTTAACTATAACCACCCTGATTTCGCTATGGCAGCGTCTGCCGGAATCTTGGATCGGCGTCGTCGTCTACTATTGTGGTAGTAGCAAAAGCAAATGTTCAAACGTTTGTTAAGCTTATGGGACTTAACTGCAGGGTCATGTCCCTAAACTTACAAACTACTTATAAACTAGCTTATAGTAAAGACAAACACAAATCTCCATGCCCGACGGAAGAATCGAACCTCCGGTGCGGAAGGCCGCGCGATCCGCAACGTGGCGCTCCAGACAGCTCGGCTACTCCCGCGCGGCTGTGGTAGTATCATCAGGTTTTGTCCTCTGAGTCTCCTTCAACTCTCTTTTATTGCTGGATTTCATTTTATGACTTATTACAAAATTTATTGACGACTGGGATGTTTTTTCTCTGGGTTATAGTGCGATAAAAGGACCCAGAATCGCCGCGGCGGATTAGCCGTGCGCACTGGGGTGCAGTGATGCGGTGCGTGCGGCTGTTCGCCAACGGGGGTTCGAGTTCCCTCTCGGGCATGGGTGTTTTTGTTATCCTTATGTTACATATTTTTGGAATCGTTTTTGTTTAGCTTTTTGGGCAATAGCACTCTTATTTAAATAGCTCCACAACATCAATGGACCTAAAATTCCTAAAGATGGTCTAAAAGAAGACCGAAACTAGTCAAAAAAATATTATTGCACTCTAGACTGTTCTCTATATATGCTTTTATGTTAGTTTACTTTGGTTTAAGTAGTTTGTAAGCTACTGATTAATAACTACGCAGTTGAGTCCGATAGATTTACAAACATTTTAATTATTTTTTTTTTAATATCCAGAGTCGTTGTTTGTCTTGTCGCTCATCCCGTCATGCGGGTAGCTGGAAGCTCTTCCCATCCTCACAGTCGTTAATTAATGTAAGAGGCGGAACTCATGTGGCCCACTGAAAGATAATTGTGTGCAATACCTTCTGTTTATTATAGTATTTTAACTGTTTATCATATTTTCTGAGACAGCGATTGGTGCACAGCCTAGACTTTTTGTAAACTAACATAGAAACTTTCTACAACCTACAGTCAGCTCGATCATTCAAATGTTCAAGTGTTTGTATAGTCTATGGAACTTAACTACGGGGTCATCAGTCCCTAAACGTACAAACTACTTACGAACTAGCTAATCCTAAAGACGGCACAAATATCCATGCCCGAGGGGGGGATTCGAACCCCCGACCGTAGTGACCGTGCAGACCGTGACTGGAGCGCCTCAATCCCCTCGGCCACCGCGGCCGGCAGCTCGATCATTAATACTCATCGAAGATTCGATCTAGTTCTGGCACATCTGCTTGTCTCGAAAGGTAGCGTATTACGTGTTATCCTATAATAGCAAAAGTGTTCCACGGTCTGAATGTGAGAATGTATTCCATTTTTTAAAGTATCTGATCAAAGAAAAAATTACCAATATTAATGTCTAAAAATAGCTTTTTTGACATGTTAACCACAGTCAACTCCTTTGAGGAATTTAGAAATGAACTAATTTCGATTATTAGAAAGGAAAAAATGCAAAGTACAAAGGAAAACGTCGGTATTTAATAACTGCTTTCGTTTATATACTTTCCGTAACAAGCAAATGATAATCGGAAATATTTGTACAGTGCTTTTCCCATTTTTTCAGATCCCCGCGAAACGGTTGAGTCCTTAGGTCAATGTGGGAAAATGTGTTATACCTGCATCAGCTCGTGTAGGCATAGCCAGGCCACAGTTCGCTAGTTTTTCAACACGCAGTAAAATATTTTTCATTTAGTATACTTTGTGGCGCTTGTACGCTGAAAGTATTCCTTTCACTAATGTTAGGTCAAGACATAATTTGTGCTCTATTTCAATTTGTCACGTAACTATCATCATTGAAAGATAAGTCCAATATAAAGTACTCTGGGCACCATTTTTCCTATATAGTGGCGCGAGTGACAAAGATACAATGTGACAAAAAACAAATTAAAAAAGAATATTTAAATATAATAAAATTAAAAATTGTCGGAATACTTACAGGTAAACCATACAAGCTCCAGGTGACGCTACTATCGCCTGGACGGGTTTATATCGACAGTAGGTCATTATGTTCTGGCTCATCCGTATACATCGTGATTTAACGTAACATAAACTATGATTACCATGAATGTGTTTGTGGCAAGTCAAGGGAATGATAATGACATACATGTTTCCTTTTTCAGTAATTTTGTTGCCGAACTACGACTTAGGAGTGAAGACAGTCAGTTACGTGGAATCTTCTGAAAAAGTGTGTCGCGTGCAAATGCTTCAGGTTACAAATAAATAAATAAAAAGTAGTTCATATGTTTGTAAAGCTTATGGGAGTTAACTGCGGGGTCATCAGTCCCTAAACTTGTGAACTACCTTTACTAAAGACGGCACAAACATACATGCCCGATGGGGGATTCGAACCCCCGACGGGGAACGGCCTCGCGCATCGTAGCATAGCGCTTCAATGTGCTCGGTCGGTCCGTCGCGGCTCCTTATGTACTTCCTTACGTGTGCAGAGCAGTCTCGTCCTAGAAGTAATGAATGTACATTTTGTTTATTCTTTGGTAGGAAGGGAGGAAACAATGTTTACCTGCATCCAACACTACGTTGAAATATATATATAGATATTGAAAGAAACTTGTCTCGCATTATTGTTTTCCAGCCTATTTACAACTAACACGCGTACAAGTATATAAGTACTGTGCTGTTTATTTACAAGTAAATTCTTCATTTTCTGTACGAGAATGAGGGTGAAGAGCCTGATTAGTAGGAAGTCATAATGCAGGATTTGTTTAGTTTACTTGTCCATCAGGGGGATATTTTGTGTAGTATTTACATTATCCCGTGACAGAACATGCTATGAATCAGTGACAGACCAATTCATTCAGACCCCTATTCAGAGAAGTACAGTATAATACCATACAGCGCAACTGGTACAGCTTCGCAGAAGTCACTGATATGGACCTAGTTTATGAAGAAGTACGTTGAAAGCTTGTACAGGGATTTTCTAACAGGCATCATCCGTCACGAGGAGGGTTTGTCTCGATTGACGAATGCGGTAGAGCCGCGGTGGAGTAGCCGAGCGGTCTAAAAGCGTCTCGCTGCGGAGCGCGCGGTTGCTCGCCGTGATGGTTCGAGTCCTCCCTGGGGCATGGGTGTGTGTGTTGTCCGTAGGTTAGTTTACCTAGGTTTAAGTAGTTTGTAAGCTACGAACTGATGACCACGCAGTTTGGTCCGATAGATTTACAAACATTTAATTTGAATGTGGTATACTGGTTCATTGAAGACCATAAACGAGGATTCTGGAGACACGATAACCACTCATACACGCTGGATTAGAAAGGGAGGTCCTATTCCACGGTTTGCGACACCACATGACCCGAATACTATTGATTATATCCTATGGCAATATCTAAGTCATTTGTGAAGGAGAGCCCAGTGGGTACGGAGTTGCAATTGTTTGCTGCTTGTGATGTGATTCGGAACAGTCGCGTTATATTGGTCGGTATGCGTCAGTAGTTTCTCAAGTCATGCTTGCATTGATATTGAAGGCATTCAGTTTCAACAAGTTTTGTAACAAACAGTGCAAATGGTACATTGTGTCATTGATGGTATTTTCACTTAACAACATTAATGTAAATAAATCATACACAGTGATGATCGTATGGCATCTGTGGCCGTTAGACCCCAACTCCCGCCCAGGGGACTCACGGTTCTTTCGTGAGAACGTGCGTGGCGAGCACGGGGTCCCGAGCTAAGGTAGTCTTCCTTCCTTCTTTCGTTACTTTCCGGACTGCGTTTCCTTTCCCCCCCCCCTCCCCTCCTTTCCTATCCTTACTCATTTCCCTCCACACTGGAGAACTGATAACCTCAGTAGTTTAGTCCCTCTAACCCAACCAAACAACCCAACCCAGACCCCAACTGGGGTCATGTTCGGCCTGCTTGGTGCAAGTGTTTAGGTGACGCTACTTCAGCAACTTGGCGTTAGCGGTGATGAATTGATGATGAAGACACTTCACCCAGTCCCCAAGCGGAGAAAATCCCCAACCGCACCGGTTTGCTGGCTTCTCCAACCCAGGTTGCCCACCTCAAATCGTTCAGTGCAGCAGCATCTTTTAAATTTTTGCTCGCTCTTACGGGAACACCCCAGATGTATAAATGTGGACGTTATTTATTGGAGCCATGGCTGTATAACCTCGCTGCTCTGCACGCAGCCGAAGTGTGTGCCGCATCCGGACGGTAGCGTGTGGTGCCGTTGACAGCGGGGCGTGGCCAGACGTGCTGATATGCGAGCTGCCGTGAGGACTTGCAGCTGCCGACACGCGCCAGTGGCTAGAGGGACATACAACACCGACCGCCTCATCACTTCATTCCGGTGATTGCTGCCATCGTTACGCGGACCAAGTGCATCCCTGCCCCTGCAAGCAGCAGCTTACGCTTTTTGCAACACATGTGTGTGCACCGTTTAACAGCTCCGTCAGGCGATGTGTGCAAGTTCTTTGATTGTATAATAAAAAAAAAAAAAAAAAACTATTTTTTCCTCCAACAAAGATACATTTTACTCTCTCTTTGTGGGGGGAGGGAGGGCAGTTGTTTGTCAAATCTTTTCTCCACGCTTCCGCGCTGTTGTTTCTCGTGTGGTTCTGTTATTCCTCCCGTGGTCATAGGTAGAAACCGAGCGAGGTGGCTCACTACTAACACACTGGTCTCACATTGGCGAGTACGGTGGTTCACATCCACTTCACACAAATGCGAGATGGTTCCTTTTATAGGCCACGGTCGACTGCATTCCCCATCTTCACCCAAAGAGACGAATCTCACGTTCGGATTTGTCGATTACGTTATCGACGTTATGCTAAACTTTAAGGTTCCTTCCTTCCTTTCATACGTAAAAAATGTGAGGTAGTGTTCAAAAACAGATGACTTGGATGAGGCCTGTCTTTATTGACCTCGTCGTAAGATCTAACTGTGCTTCCGTGCTTCAGAGGTTTTGCTGCTGTCGTGTAGAGCACACAGGTTACATTCGTAATAATTTCCGTTGAACTCTGTTATTTTCTTTGTTTGCAATCTATTTGAAGCCTTTTATGATTTTATTTTGATACACATAAAAATTAATCCAAACTAAAATGAAGTGATGGCGAAGCTCTTCTTGAGTTCGTTTCATTGATAAAAGCTTACGAAATACGGAAATGAAGAATGTAGGCTGATAGTGAGTGCCCACCTTCGTTGCCCCTGACGTTATAGCGACGTTTTCACTATGTCCAAATTTTACTGTCTTCTATAGCATTTCCAGTTTATCTTTCGCCTTCATACTACGACACGTTTTTGGAAAATTCTTGAACCGGTGAGATTCCACTGTGTTCGCGCATACCAGTTCTTGCAGTACGCTCACCTTCTTCCATCACTTGGAAATATGCTGGTGGGGTCTGTGCAGTACTGCTTAAATATGTTGATCGTAGAACTGCGCACCGGAAACGTATATTGCCCGACAATATACGTTTGTTCCTTTAGTAAATACAGTTTTATCCTTAATTATGCTTCTTAATATTTCTGGAAAAATATGTTTTTCTGGAATAAGTCGAAAACTGTGACTTCTAGCGAATGTTCATTTGCAGTACAGAATTAAACTGAAGCTTATTTCCGTGCAAAAAGGTCCAATTCATTTTTCTCAGGTACTAACAGTTCCAGAGTTGCAGACGATAGAAAAATCATACATTTCTTTTCCTTTAAATGATGTGAATTGCAAACTTAAATGAAAATTGCGTACGACCTCTAAGTTAGTTAGTTATTAGGAATGCCAGCTATTTGTCCTATTAACAAATACCGGCAGATAAAATAGCAAACTACCTTTTACAATGCTGCGTTATCTTGCGAAAGCCCATCAAATTCACATACGACTCGTCTGTCAATCTCATTAGTTAAAATTCGCTCCCTTTTCATGCTCAGCTGAACAGTACATATTATTATCACTTCACAAGGTAAACTGGACGCCTGAACTGTTAATATAGGCTGATTTGGTTTCAGATAACCAAGTTTTAACTGTAAACGCCCTAACACCATACCATCTTAACCTCTTGACTCTTGGATGACACGTACTATTTCTGTAATTATGCAGTGAAGGCTTTCACGGCCGGCTGAAATATTTGTTGTTGAATCTTCCGGGTTGTATGGTCGTCGTCGAAGAAACATTTCTGCTCCAGACGTTTCGTCCTGAGCTGCGCTGGACATTTCCCGAGTCGGCAAGACTCACCACTACCAGAAGGACCTCTGAATATGTCCAGTGCAGCTCTGGGCGAAACGTCAGGAGCAGAAATGTTTCTTCGACCACGACCATACAACCCGGATGATTCAACAGCAACTATTTCTGTGATTCATGTCTCCGTAGTATATCAATTGTTTATATACATTTAACGTAAAGGCACTTCCTAATAGTGTGGATGCCCAGTGTGTCTGAAGATTAGTTACTGTTAGTGTGTGGAAATAATCTCAAGCAAAAGGTTGATCCGCCGTAGGTTTCACTGCAGCAGCCAGCCACAGCGCAAGCACCTCCTGCTGGTGCAATGCCTCGCGACAGCTGCAGCTGTGGTTGCCTCATCACGCCGTATGACTCAAGTCTGCTGTTACAGCCTGGCTAGACTCACACCTAGGCTCTACAAGTGTATGTTCGTTTTGTCTTGGTGAAAACGCGGTTCCAAAGATTCAATGTTACGCACGTGTTTTCTACGAAACCTGTTTCCCGCAAAAATTCGGATAGTAGAAAAAATAGTTTCACATTGTGATTTACAACTACGTATGGGTCACACCATTGTTACTTCGTAAATCAAGAAACATGAACTTTGTTTTGTTTGTAGATTGAATATCGAGTTGTTGATCACAGTATTTTTCTTCATGCTACAGCACTCTCATATTCCATCTCTTGTGCTTCTGTAATCCCTCCTGTGGCCATACCTGAAAAAATGACGCAGTGTTCAACCTCACCGAATTTGGATTCGGTCTTTATTGACCTCGTCGTCGATGAGATGCTAACTCCTAATTTTTACTTCCTGCCTTCACCGGGCATGCTACACTCCCATTAAGCAATGGATTCCACATCAGAATCGGCATTGTTTCCAAAGCTCTAGACATTGCTGACTTCACTTCAAAGTTATTTCGATATGGAACTGACTGACTATTTTCATAGTTTTCCTGCACTCATTTTTGTTTGTTGTTTACTTTATTTGCAATGTGTTTCGAATCATCTCAATGCAATTGAAATCATCAAAAACCAAAATAATGATAGCTAATAAGGTATTAATTTCTTCCAAATGTTGAATATAGGTTTTGAACCTTATTCTTATATTGATGGAATAATTCTAAAATTGAACATTTGATTTTGTTCGCCTTTAAAATGGACCGCTTAATAAAATATGCATGTTCTGATTTAAAATGGGTCTAAATATAAAGAAATGCGACAGGGAAGGACTAAGGCGAACTTACAGTGCCAGAGTACTGGACTTATATCGACTACCGTCATAACTGTATTTTGCTTTCTGTTAATGCACAGGTGCCTGAAAATAAAACCATGAAAACTTTGAAATCAATTACAAATAAAGTAAACAACTAGCTTAGTTGAGTAGAAACCCGTGTGAAAATAAAATAGGATGTGTGCTCAGAAATTAAAGAATGTTGCATTTCATCCGCGTGCCTTTAATTCACGATGAGTGACGTGCTACACTATATGCTAAGAAGTATGTAGACGTCAATACGGAATTCGTCCACCTTTCGCGTTTACGACGACTTGAACTCTGCTGACGAGCTGTCGAATGTGTGTTAGGTGCTGGTTGAAAATTGAACTGTAAAAAAGAACGGCGCGATTTACCACATAATAGCAGACTTCAAGTGTTCCCACGAAACTGTCCCCTTACACGTTTCATACCAAGCCAGGGATCTCAAGAAATCCAAAAAAGACAAATGTCGAGATATTTTTTAGTTATTAAAGATTATTATGGCACTATATTCGTTTTCTATTGTAAAAATTGGTGAAATCGATACAAAAGATAGTATTCGCAGTCATCCAATAGTTTATAAAGTAGCATGCAGGCCGCTTGGAGCGCTAATGTCCCAGTGTATAACAAAAAGCAGTGTGAGTGTCGGAACTATATATGTTAGACTGTGATCCGAGTGTGTCTTCTGTCTCGTCATCGACAAAACATTGTCTATACTCTTACTCTTCTCCATTTTCCTTGATTGCATAATTATTTGAGCCATTATAAAAGAACTGAGATCGTACGATGTGTCGGGAGGATCTGGTACAGTGTTGGAGTTACGTAAACGAAACTCCTTTCTGCAGACTACTATAGTCGCAGCTCCATTCTTTGCATTAAGACATCGTACCAAACCAGCATTGCAGGCTCGTATGGTGAGCAGAACAGTTCGCTGCCCTGTTAATGCCAACCGTTGGTGATATCGACGACTATACGAAGATCCGCCGTATGCAGATGACACGCTGATTTTTTTTACCAGGAAAGTTTACAGGTAAAAGAGCAGTCAGATGAGCTGCGTGTGTTGTTGTTGACGGGTCAGTGACATGTGTCGAGGCCTGGTGCTGTGGAGCAGTGCGGCTGTTGGCGACATTTAAATTCAGCGGTGGCGCCACTCAGCCGTCACTCCACTGCGAAGCAAAAAGCCGAGCGGAGAGCAGAGCTTGCGATGCACCACTACACAAACAAACGGTACTCGATGAAGGTTCTCACCAGCTGCACGTAACCGCTTCTGATGCCGACAAGCTAAACCTCACTAGATTACCCTCATTAACCGCACACTGGCATTAACCCAAATATTTAAACCATTGGGACCGTACCGCTATGGTCATCAGTGCCTAGACTTACAAAATACTTAAACTAATTCACACTAAGGACAACACATACACTCATGCCCGAGGGAAAACTCGAACCTCCAACCGGAACGGTCTGGTATAATCCCTCAAGTATTAAGAATCAATTGTTCGCTTAGTGCCACATTCAAATGATTTATCTCTGTGATATTGCTGGGAAGTTGTCCATTGTGGACATTCTTTAAAATTAATTTAAGAAATCTGGAATTAGAAAAGCAGAGTATTTACTGTCTTGGTTACGAGTGCATTGGTGTTGCCGTGCTACCATCTTCATCTGCAACTTCTTCCTCCATGCGCAAACGTCGTCTCTGAACACTAAGTAAAAACTGCTGAAGTGCACGTTATTTAAAAAGAAGTAAGATTTTCTAAACTGTATGGGTAGGATTCCAAACATGACGTGTATATATAATCTTCTACAAGTCTTGCGTAAATAATGGTAAATAAATCTTATGTTTGCGCTCTAAGGCGCCTTGCTGCCGAGCGAGGGGTCGCTTCCCGACGGATGTTAGAGTTCTTCCTCGGGTATGGTTGTGAGTGTTCCCATTAGGTTAGTTTATGTTAGTTCAATTGGTTTGTAAGCTTAGGGACTGAAAACGAAAGTAATTAAGTCCCACAAATTTATAAACATTTGAAGATTTGAAATCTTATGTTTTTGTATGTTGATTTGACATATGAACTCACAGAAATTACGTATTCCAGCAGGTAATATGTTTTGAAATTCACTGAAAATCTCACACCAACCAAGTACTGAGTGATGGATGATGGTAGGAAATTTTTTGGGAACGATGAAGGAGGACAAAATTACCAAAATCTTACACATTCAATCAGAATCTAGTTTTGCTAACGGAGGTTTCCGTTTGTTTTCTTGAAACTCATCATACAAATGTTAGAGAGGGGACTTCCCGGCAGATTAAAACTGTGTCCCAGACAGGGGTTGGAACGCAGGACGTTTCTTTTCGCGGGAAAGCACTCTACCGACTGAGTTACCTAGCACACCTCGCAGCCAGTCCCAACAGCTTTAGATCCGACAGTACCTCGCCTCCTACCTTCTAAACATCACAGATGTTATCGTTCATATCTTGGAGTATTAGCACTCCTGGAAGAAAGGATATTGTGGGGACGTGGCGTAGCCACTGCCTAGGGAATGTTTCAACGTTATATTCAGTGTGTAGCGAAGTGTGTGTTGAAATGAAACTTCCTCGGCGATTAAACCTTCGTGACACACCGGCGTTCGAACCCAGGACATAGACACCGAGCACATGGAGCTCAGTCCCTATAGCGCTTCCCCGCTAAAGGCAAAGGTCGTGGCGTGGGTCCGATCCAAGTCTGGCACACAGTTCTAATCTGCCAGGGAGTTTCACGGCAGCACTCACTCCGTTACAGAGTGACAATTTCATTATGCAAATGTTAGGATTTTTCTAATGCAATTAGTATGATTTTCTTTTTACGGAAGTTCATTCAGTAACATGTCCCCCGATGTGCGCCTCGAGTGCCGTGTGCTAGCACAGACAAGTCACTCTGTGGTGCTAGTCAGTCGGCTACTGCCCACCGAAGCTGTCAATAACCCGAGCCTCGGTGGGCCGTACGACTCTAGAGCAAAGCGTAAGTCCGTCCAAATGAAGGAAGCGCCCGCTACTGCAGACCGCCAACGGAACCCCAGAACGTTGCTGGAGGCGTAATTAACAGAGCGCAGTGCATTGCAACAGGGAAGTGCATGAATTTCCTGGAAATGAAAAGGGGAGTGTCAGCATAATGAGAAAACCGCTGCACTGACTATCTCGCGGTCAGCACAGCGACATTTAATGCTGCCGGCCGCGTCATCAGGCTGACGCGAGCGGGCAAAAACCTGCGGAAAGCGAGGCTGCGGCTTCTGCTCCACTGCTACAAAACCTGCGTTTCGGCGCCCATATGGGATCGGCTCAAATGGCGTAGGGATGCCGAAACGTTCAGTTTAGGGAGTTTTCCCTACATGTAGGTAATTTTAAGCATTGAAATCATGTAGGGAATTTTCATTCGAAAGTCCACGGCACGTAGGTACTTTGGTAAAATTTTACAATCGCCGACAGAGGCGTAGCGGGTAGGTTAATGTTGGCAACAGTCAATACGCGGGAATGAAACCGACAAATGGAAAATTTGAAGGAGCCCATCATATTTTAGGCGGTGTAGTTGTTTTCTGTTCATAACAAACAAACAATGAAACAGAATTAATGCAGACACTTTAGAAGCATTAGTGCGAGTGAAAATGGACATGAAGAATCAAGGAAAACATTATTGCGATTATGTCATTCTAAAACTTAATGTTTGCTTCGAACAACATATATGGTGAAACTTCAAATGCAACAACTTCAACTGGAACAGTGTCTGAGACGTATGTGGATATCAGTAGCGACGAGGTATAAATGGTTGATTTTATAGTCATGGGTGTGAAACGTGGACTGTCAGATATTGACTTTGAAATAATCTTAAAATTTCCCTTTCAAAATTTCGTCTATATATATATATATATATATATATATATATATATATATATATATATATATATATAAAAGAAAATTAATTATATTATTAAGTCTAAATAATCACTTTTTGTAATTTCTGAAAACATATTTGCAAGCACATCGGTCCAGAAATGGATTTATATGAAAATACTGCTTTATACTATTAAGTAATTACGACATACAATTTACATTAAGTGATAACAGCACATATTCTAAAACGTTTTTACTTTTTAGATATAATTTCCTTCCCATTTATTGTACTGTTGAAGTTTCAATGTAGGGCAGCGGCGTATCCAGGGGCGGGGGTTGCCGGGTGCCGGGCTGCAGCTCCCCCCCCCCCCCCCGGAGACATTTCTCCACAAAACAAAAAAACATCATGGAGGGAGCGTCTTCATATATAAAACTACTTTCTATTTTATTTATTTATTTTGTAGAAATTTGTTTGAGGTATGATGCCATGCTCCCCCCCCCCCCCCCTTTCAGGCCAGAGTCCTGGATTCAGTCTCTCTCTGACCCAAATCCTGTCTACGCACCTGATATAGGGGCTTTAATGAGGTGGTAGGGAAAACGTAGGTACATTTTTGTGAGAATGTAGGTATTTTCTCTCGCTGCCATCTGGCAACACTGCGTGTGGTTCGCAATGGTTACCATGCCTCCAGGCGTGCGCTGATGGGGGAGAAGCCGTGTTTGGCGGGTCTCGTCTAACTTGTGCTAGTATCTCTACTCTTGCATACTTACTGCAATACTTCAAGCTACCAGTGAACTTGCTTACTGTAATCTTTTCTCCTAGCCATACTCTACCTCTGCAAATGCCACCTTCCCAACCTGGACACACACGCACGCACTTACAGAATCAAACTCAATTCCTCTAGGAGTGTTATTATTCACGGGGTATCGGATTTGGAATGTTAATATTCACGGGGTGGCTGGATGCCCTTCCTCCCGCCACCCCATGCCTCCCAGGAGGAAATGTGTACCCCAAATGTCTGCGTATAATGTTATATATGTGGCAGTGTAAAGTGTTACGAAATGTTTGCGGATCGTGTAATTGAAGCGGGACTTGGGAACCACCCCGGTATTCACCTAGGGGGATGTGGTAAACCGCCTAAAAACCACATCCAGGCTGGACGGCATTCCGACCCCTTTCCACCTGACGGATTCGAAGTGGGGCCGGTACGCCTCCCCGTCCCGGAAAGCTGGGCGTTAGACCACACGGCTAACCGAGCAGATCAGCAAACCTATTAATACCTACTTATTAATTATTTGAGTAATATATTCAAATTTTAACTCTTTCTAAGTACAACATTTCAAACGCTGTTATTTTCTCCTTGACTGAGATGTTTATGTTTGTTTGTAAATCTTATGGGGCTTAACTACGGGGTCATCAGTCCCTAAACTTACAAACTACTTATGAACTACTTACGAACTAGGACGGCACAAATATCCATGCCCGAGGGGGGATTCGATCCCCCGACCGTGGTGGCCGTGCAGACCGGGACTGAAGCGCCTCAGTCCCCTCGGCCACCGCGGCCTGCTGACTGAGATGGTTATTGTCTATCTCCTACATCTGTGCAAAGCTATACTCATACAATTAGTGGCAGACACAATCTCCTAAGACATTTATTTATATTCGATGTTAACGAAATTATCTCTACTGCCAATTAGCATTTCATACCCTCCCTTCTGCAACGAACCGCATGTATTTTGTTGACAAAATTATTCAATTCACGTGCTACTTTTAGTGACTAATTTCGTAATTTAATCCTGTTTGCAGAACTTGATTTAATTCGACTACATTCCATAATGCTTCCTTTACTTTTGTTCATAATCCTCGAAATAACTTCTTTTAAAGATATTAAGGGTTTTCTTCATCTGCTTTTGGGAATCTTTTGCCTTCTTTGGCAAAATGTACCTGATTTTTTTCTTTGAAAAGAAAATTATGAGATCGTGACTTAATTTTGGCAAAGTTATATAATTCATTAATAGTTACCCCTCGTACGTTGTACACTGTACAAAACAGAAGTTTCTTGGTACTTTTAAAATTTCATATTTCCCCCCTCTGTTAGGAGGCCGAACATGGCCATAATGATTGCAATGTACGAATGATTGCTTGTACAACTTGACACAGAGTAGCGTTCATATATAAGCTGTCAGTATCTTTCGTAATCAGGCAAATATATACTACAGCAGGTTATTCTCATGTCAACAAAAACTTGTAAGCCCATACGAGAGTTAACGACTGAAGCAGGGGTTGTCTTAATCCAGTCCTGGAGAGGGCAATATACAGCGTATGACAGTCACATGTTCCGTTTTTTCTTTTTAACGTTGGTCCGTAATATCTGGGGGAGTTAGAATTTATTATTCGTCGATGGCAGTTTCGTAATGGCTGGGGTAGAAGTTCGGAATTGGCAGCGGGACTAACTGTAGCCTTTCGAAAGCGCAACTGCGCCCTTTACTTACGTTAACATGGTGACTGTCGTCGGGTAGACAGGCGCCACAGCAAAGCCTCACGCCTAATGCCGTGTTTGTCATGTGGCCTGGAGGTGGAACATCCTTCAGTAACTCAACGTGTTAAATGATTCAGAGAAGTCACAGTAAGACGTAAATCAGCAGGTATGAACGGGAATTATTACAGTCTTGATTCCGAATACAAGTCTACTATTCAAACAATTGCGCTTTATAGGTCAGTATAGAAATGTTTATCTGCACATAGGCGGTAGAGGAGGATATTGTTGCGCAGCTCCTCAGTTTTCTTCCATTCATTTGAATATAAAGAGACAAACAAGTGAGCATATATTTACCAACACTGCAGCAAATCTGAAAAAAATTAGTTCGCTGTGGAGCGGAAGCAGTTTCGCAGCACAGCGCAAGAAAAGGTGGAGCAGTACTGCCTTGTAAGCACGGGCTGTGCGGCATTGTTTCAGCTGACCTGTGGCAGGAAATTCGCGTAGTCTTGTGGCTTTTCTCGCCCGCACAGCCGGACGTCAGTTTTTTGTGCGCATTCTGAGAATACCACAAACTGCTGCCAGTGTGCCGTTTATTCGTAGCACCGATTCCAGTATCCAAATACATAGCACAAGTATGCTACGTCGCTCAGGTCTTCAGCCTGATACAGATGTTATGCAGGTGTCTCCTCAGTTATGTGAAAGCCTCTTCGTCTCTGCTTAACTATGCAACCTCAATTATATAAAAATTTTACTCCTAACACTTTCGTCCGTTACAAAAATGACGAGTCCTTCAGTCGTCGGGATGCATACTGTCAGCCGATCACTCTCCCCCCCCCCCCCCCCTTCGTTCGGTTCATAGCTTTCTCATTGGTTCTTCAGCCTGCTCACCTCGTCTTCAGCATTGTGATTGGCCCCCTGTTCTCTCGCATATTAAAAACGTCTGGTCGATAATTACCGAACGACGGTCTCTGGATGCACAACCCGCTGCTACTCGAACTATTCTATAGCAATATGTGAAAAAGCTTCTGGTCTGTTCTTGTTATATCCTCTGTAATTCCCATTCTGAGAAATTTTGCTGCTCACATAACGAAAGTCACGTACTACGTTTATAGTCTTTTATTTCCCACACTGATTCTCTCTATATCGATTCATTTAATGGGGCTGTACTTTATGACATAACCCATTCTCTAAAACTTCTGTTCCACGTTCGTCAGCGCCTACGCTAGACTCAAAATGTCATGTGAATACCTTATGATATCTTCCCCTTGAATATGTCTCATTTCTTTCTGAGACAGCTTTCTCGGTGTACTCTACGGACAGACCACAATGCTTTTCACTTTGGTTACAACTATTGCTCGTCTTTCATGTCACTGAACTCAGATAACCGTCTGATGTCCGTACAAGTGGTCGATAACGTTTCGCTCAGTTATTTTATCCCTACCACTTTAACTACGTCACACTGTATTTCAGTCAACATTCTCACAAGTTTTAGATCAATCTACAAATGCAATAGACGCTAGCTTCGCCTGTCTTCAGTGTATTACTATTGCCGTGAGTTTTCTTGCGTTTCTCCAGTACCTATTATCCTTCAGACCATCTTCACCTCACGGCCTAGGTTCTAACAAGACCTTCCCTTCTAGTCCCTTTCTCCTCCTCTCTCCTACTTAACGAAGGAAATTTGTTTTCCGAAAGCTTGTTTCAAAGTTTATTTTCGTCTTTTTTGGAGTTACTAATGGCAGTACTGAGCTAAGTACTGGCTAGGCATTCTCACCTCTTTTGAATAATTCTATGTTTTGTACATTAATGAAATAAATCATTGACCGGGAGAATCCCACCTGCTGTTGTTTGGCAGTTTGCTGCAAGTCTTTCTGTTTGACTCCACTCCGGCAACATGAGCGTCGATGAAGGTCAGGGAAGTGATGAAAACCACAAACAGCTACTCCCCGAGCGAAGAAAAGCCTTGACTCGCCTGAAAAACGAACCCTGGACTCCTCATGGTCTCTTGTTTTCTGCATCGAGAAAAAAGTATAATTATAGAGTCATTTATATAAGGTGTTACAGAACAAAAGTAAATACAGGGTGAGTCACGTAACATTACCGCTGGATATATTTCGTAAACCACATCATATACTGACGAACCGATTCCACAGACCGAACGTGAGGAGAAGGGATAGTGTAATTGGTTAATACAAACCATAAAAAATTCACGGAAGTATGTTTTTTAACACAAACCTACGTTTTTTAAAATGGAACCCCGTTAGTTTTGTTAGCACATCTGATAATATAAACAAATACGTAATCAGTGCCGTTTGTTGCGTTGTAAAATGTTAATTACATCCGGAGATATTGTAACCTAAAGTTGACGCTTGAAACCTCCGACGTTCAGTTGCGTGTTGTAACAAACACGGGCCACGGTCGGCGAGCAGCATCTGCAGGGACATGTTTACGATGACGACCGTGTTTACGAGTGTGGCTGTAGTGCACTGTTGTGGTTTGGTCTAGCTGTCGCAGTGTCCGCATGTAGCGCTTGCTGCTATTGTTATTCTGCATTCGTCTTTGCATGCAGACTAACTGTAGTACACTGTATTACCAGACGTCTGTGGTAGTGTAGTGTTGTAGGAACTGTGACCATGGTGTATTCTAACTCTGAAAAGGCGGAGATGATACTCATCTATGGCGAGTGTCGACAAACTGCAGATGAAGCCTGCAGGGTGTATGCAGTACGGTACCCGGAAAGAGAGCATCCAACGTGCCGCACAGTTCAAAACATCTACCGCCAACTGTATGCAACAGGTATGGTCGTAGCACGCAAATGGGTCCATAACAGGCCCGTCACAGGAGAAGCGGGTGCAGTCGGTGTGTTAGCTGCTGTTGCCGTGAACCCACACAGGAGTACACGGGACATTGCGAGAGCCGGTAAACTGAGTCAAAGTAGTGTCATGCGCATACTGCATCGTCACCGCTTTCACCCGTTTCATGTGTCGCTACATCAGCAATTACATGGTGATGACTTCAATCATCGAGTGCAGTTCTGTCAATGGGCATTAACACACACGATCGAACAGCGGAGGAGTGGTACTCAAGCGTCAACTTTAGGTTACAATATTAACATTTTACAATGCAACAAACGACACTGATTACGTATTTGTTTATATGTTCAGATGTGCTAACAAAACTAACGGGGTTCCATTAAAAAAAACGTAGGTTTGTGTTAAAAACATACTTCCGTGCATTTTTTATGGTTTGTATTAACCAATTACACTAGCCCCTCTCCTCACGTTCGGTCTGTGGAATCGGTTCGTCAGTATTTGATGTGGTTTACGAAATATATCCAGCGGTAATGTTAGGTGACTCACCCTTTATTTTAGGAGGTGGTAGTATACACGAATTGCAATAAAAATGCAATATAATATTTGTCAAAGTTTTATTTAGTACAGAAATAAGGCTGTTAGTGTGTGAAACAAACAAACTTAAAAAAGCAAATGAGGGCTTTACACTGATTCTGCCTCGGCTCTTGGAAAAACACCATCATATTGAATTAAAAGCACCGTTTTGTGTACGTTCTGTAATTTTTTTATTTACTTAACCGGTTTTGCGGCTTACAAAGTCTGAAGAGGGCCTTATAAGTTGAAAACCGGTACGTCAGAAGATGTGATAATGGCGTCACCGTCGTTCGCCAAGAGGAAGCGTAGTGTCATAGCTGCCAGAGCTCCACAAGTCTGTACCCTTTAATAGGGAATATCTAAGCCAAAAAGCTGACTGTGATATCAACGTGTGAAGTAAACAGGCGACTCGCCAAGGAGTCACACTCCCGCTACCTACAACCAAATGAACCAGTCTGAAAAGGGTCAGATTTTAGCCTCCCGAAAAATTGTCCAAATGTTTATAAATCTATGGGACTTAACTACTCTGCTTATTAGTCCCTAGGCTTACAAACTACTTACCTGAGGACAAAAACACACACACACACACACACACACACACACACACACACACACACACACAAACGCGCGCGCCCGAGGGAGGTCATACCTCTGACGGCGAGCAACGCGCTCCACAGCAAGGCGCCTTAGACCGCTCGGCCACTCCACCGCAGCTGGCCTCCCGAGTGGCGGGATGGTCCTTTCGGAACAGTACTATTCACGGACGTGCGATGCTAGTTATGCAACGTTGCTGGTTCCAATGCTCACGTGAACATTCTCACACCCGTATGCGGCGTTCTGGACGTCCATGCAGCGCAGACATCCGGCATGATCTTTGCACTGTAAGGGCACAAGAGACAGATCGTATATATGGATACCGCAGCACAAGTGAGAGGGTTTGTTAGCCTAGAACTGAACTGTTGCCTACTGGTTACTACAGCAGTGAGACTAGGGGCATACACACCTCTGGCCTGTCTTCCACTCATGCTACATCATCGACGTGTACGATTCTACCAGTACCGTCAGTGATCACTTGAAAGATGTAATGGCGGGCCGTGGTCCTCGTTAAAAAATCGTATGGCGTTTTTACTGGAAGATCTCATATGGGATTGCCAGCCGCCTAGTGCAAGTCTTCTTACTTGACCCCTCATGGGCGACTTTCGTGCCGATAATGATAAAATGATGATGATGACACACAACACCAATCCCTTGCCAGGAATCGAACCCTGGCCCCCTGCGTGGTAGTCAGCGAAGTTAACAACTGAGCTACGGAGACGGACGTGGTCTTCAGTAATAAATTCAGATTCTATCTGCGCGGAAACGATAGTCGTTTGCTCGTAAGACACAGACCTGCTGAGCGCTGTCTCGTAGAGTGCGTTTGTCCAAGAGACACTGGCCCCATCCCAGGCCTAGTGGTCCGGAGTGCGATGAGCTACAACTGTTCACCTTTTGTGCTTGTGGAGGGAACGCAGGCCAGCACTCGGTATGTGCAGATTGTTGTTAGATCAGTTCTTTCAGCTTTCTTACCTCAGGAAGGTGATGTGTTGTTCCAGCAGGATAATTCTCGCCCACAAACGAGTAGGACACACAGCGTGTTCTGCAAGACGTGGAGCAACATCTTTGGCCATCTCGATCTCCGGATTGAATGATGGTTCCCATGTACCCCGTTTACTGTTCAATTTTCTCACAGCGAACACCAGAGGAGAACGGCCAGTGTAGGATATGATTCCCTACACCATGATGTCAGGTGTCGGCCCCGTTTGCTTCTGTCGCATACACTCCAGATTTTCGCACTCCCCTGCACGACACCAGACACGCGTACGACCATCATTGGCACTGAGGCAGCGACGAATCTCCTCCCTTCATTAGCGCCTACCATGACACCAATGTAGGCGGGCTGAACGATATTGGGGTGAGAGCGGAGGATACACTAACGGCACACATGATCGTGCATGATTGGAGGCGATATTCTACAGTTGCCATTTTCCTATAGTGATCATCTACAGAACATTGAACAGTTTACGGTACACTGAAACCATCACTTAACTCGGCCTGCTACCACTCATGCACCAACAAGGTAATATGCTTTTCTAACAGGACAATGCAAATCCACATGTATGCCGTACCACCCAACTTCAACTACCCTGGCCAGCACGATCCCCAGATCTCTCCTCTATTGAGCATGTTTTGGACCACATGAAACGTCATGTTGGGCGGTCTGCGTGAGCGTTACAAAATCTAGACTAACTGAGTGAACGGGTGCAAATTGCATGGCAGGCCATTCCATATAACCACATACTGATCCTCTACGACCGATTTCATGGAAGAATTACAGCTTGCATTGCTGCAAAAGGAGGATACACACGGGACTAACGTCTACATTGCAGACGCTCTGGTGACTGTATGGCTTTGCCTGTGTGATCGTTTGTTGTATACAACCTCAAGAGTGTGTCAATAAAATTTCCCTCTGTTGGATCGACGAATTCATGGTGTTCTTTTTTCATTTTGCAGAAGATATTGTGAGTACAAAAGGTGAAGGGCTTAGCTGCGAGTGAGAAATGTATCTCTTTGAATGCGGTCGTCGTTTTAGGTGAAGGGGCAGGGTTGGGGAAGTTAGCGCACAAAGGCGTCGGAAGGCGGTGGCGGGTGTTGTGATGGTCGCAGTGCCCGCCTCCGCTTCTGGCTTCCTTTGTGCGGCGGGCCATTGTGTGGCCAGACACCTGTTGCTCCGTGCTGGGCGGGGCTGACCTCTCATTACGGCGCCAATACCTGCCGGGAGCGAGGTCGCCCGTCTTAACCTCCACCTGTCTACCCACCAGCTCACCTGGTTACCATCTACGAGGGGTGTTCAAATGCAAAGATACAACGTCTTAAATGAAAACGTACGACAGCTACGGACGCGAATGTAGTGTCCGACCTGGTTGTGTGAATACAGGGGCGCCCGCACATGACTCATGAGAGACGCAGGTAGTGGGTGTTTCGTCCAATTGAGACGGCAGTGCGTGTGAGGACATCATGGCATTCACATTGCAGAATTAAGGCTTCGCGGAAGTAACCGAGCGGTCTGGAGCGTCACGTTACGGATCGCGCCGCGTCCCGAGTGGGAGCTTCGAATCCTCCCTCTGGCATGGATGTGTATGTTGTCGTTAGTTTGTAACATCCTGGTACTGATCTATCGTCTATTTTTTCTAACTCGCGTGTACGTTACATGAACAGTGATTTATTTGAGGAAGTCAGTTAACATTACACATATAACAATAAGTAACATACAGTACAAACATTAGTTACTAAACGTGTACTTCCTCTGGGTTTTTATCAGCCGTTCCGTTTCGTCTCCCATCATGAAAAACTGTCGATGCACTGATATACGAGGTATGTCCACAAAGTAAGTTCCGTTTGGTTATATCAACCAAATGTGAACAGATACAGAAAAAATAGTTATTGTATAAAAATCTTCAACGACTTTTCTACATAACTTCCGAGATTTTGTAGACACTTGTCATAGTGTGGGACAAGTTTTTTTGTGCCTTCTTCGTAGAAGATTGCCGCCTCTGTATTCAACCATGTGGCAAACATGTTCTATCAGCTCATCATCGTTGAAGTGTTGACCACCAAGGACAGATTTTACGTGTAAGAAGAGATGAAAGGAGTCTTCTTCTTCCCTTCACGTTGCCGCCCGACCTCACAAGGCGAATGTGACCAAACAACTCTTACGGGAATTTCACTGGGACATGTTTGATCATCCTCCGTACAGTCTCGCTCCTAGCGACTTCTTCTTACACCTAAAACCTGACCATGGTGGTCAACACTTCAGCGATGATGACGAGCTGAAAGAACATGTTACCACATGGTTGAATACACAGGCGGCAACCTTCTACGAAGAAGGCATACAAAGACTTATGCCACGGTATGACAATTGCCTACAAAATTTCGGAAGCTATGTAGACATGCAGCTCTACTGTATGAACATATGATGATGGCATCCTCTCGGGTAAAATATTCCGGAGGTAAAATAGTCCCCCATTCGGATCTCCGGGCGGGGACTACCCAGGAGGATGTGATCATCAGGAAAGACAATACTGGCATTCTACGGGTCGGAGCGTGGAATGTTAGATCCCTTAATCGAGTAGGAAAATTAGAAAATTTAAAAAGGGAAATGGATAGGTTGAAGTTAGATATAGTGGGGATTAGTGAAGTTCGGTGGCAGGATGAACAGGATTTCTGGTCAGGTGAGTACAGGATTATAAATACAAAATCAGTTGGGGGTATCACAGGAGTAGGACTGATAATGAATAAGAAAATAGGAATGCGGGTAAACTACTATGATCAGCACAGTGATCGCATTATCATTATCATTGTCAAGATAGATACGAAGCCAACACCGACAACAGTAGTACAGGTTTATATGCCAACTAGCTCTGCCGATGATGAGGAGATCGAAGAAATATATGAGGAGCTAAAGGAAATTATTCAGACAGTTAAGGGAGAGGAAAACTTAATTGTGATGGGAGACTGGAATTCGGTAGTAGGACAAGGAAGGGAAGGGAAGATAGTAGGTGAATATGGTCTGGGCAAAAGGAATGAAAGAGGAAGCCGCCTGGTAGAATTTTGCACGGAACATAATTTAATCGTAACAAACACGTGGTTTAAGAATCACAAAAGAAGGTTGTATACGTGGAAGAGACCAGGAGACACCGGAAGGTATCAGATAGATTTTATAATGGTACGACATAGGTACCGGAACCAGGTTATAAACTGCGGGACATACCCAGGGGCAGATATAGACTCCGACCATAACTTGTTAGTCATGAGCTGTAGGCTGAAGCTGAAAAAACTGCAGAAAGGTAGGAAAATAAGGAGATGGGACTTAGATAGATTGAAGGAAAGTGAAGTTCTGGAGAATTTCAGAGGGAGATTTAGGGAACAATTGACAGAAACTGGGGGAAATAAAACAGTAGAAGAGGAATGGGTAAAATTGAGAGATGAAATAGTGAAGGTAGCAGAGGACAAAATAGGTAGGAAGGAAAGACCTACAAAAAATCCATGGATACCACAGGAAATACTACAGTTAATTGATGAAAGGAGAAAATATAAAAATGCAGTAAATGAAACAGGCAAAATGGAGTACAGACGACTAAAAAATGAGATTGGCAGGAAGTGCAAAACGGCTAAGCAGGAGTGGCTAGAAGCCAAATGTAAATCTGTAGAAGAATGTATAGCAAGGGGAAAAGTAGATATCGCCTACAGGAAAATAAAAGAAACATTTGGAGATAAGAAAAACAGCTCTACGAATATCAAGAACTCAGATGGGAAACCAGTTCTCAGCAAAGAAGGGAAAGCTGAAAGGTGGAAAGAGTACATAGAGCAGCTCTACAAAGGAAATGAACTTAGAGACGATGTTGTAGGAACGGAAGAGGAAGTCGATCAAGATGAAATAGGAGATACTATACTGAGAGATGAATTTGACAGAGCCTTGGAAGACCTAGGTCGGAACAAGGCCCCAGGAGTAGATGACATACCCTCAGAGCTACTAAAGTATCTGGGAGAGCCAGCCATGACAAGACTATTTGAACTGGTGTGTAGGATGTATGAGACGGCGAAATGCCCTCAGACTTTAAGAAAAATGTAATAATCCCCATTCCAAAGAAATCAGGCGCAGACAGGTGTGAAAACTACAGAACCATCAGTTTAATAAGTCATGGTTGCAAAATATTAACACGAATTATATAAAGAAGGATGGAAAAACTGGTAGAAGCCGACCTCGGGGAAGATCAGTTTGGGTTCAGGAGAAATGTAGGAACTCGGGAGGCAATACTCACTTTACGTCTTATCTTAGAAGATAGATTAAGAAAAGGCAAACCTACATTTTTAGCTTTTGTAGATTTGGAGAAAGCATTTGACAATGTTGACTGGAATACACTCTTTCAAATTCTGAAGTCAGCAGGGATAAAATACAGGGAAAGGAGAGTTATTTACAACTTGTACAAAAGCCAGACCGCAGTTATTAGACTCGAAGGACATGAAAGGGAAGCATCAGTTGAGAAGGGAGTAAGACAGGGTTGTAGCCTTTCTCCAATGTTATTCAATTTGTACATCGAGCAGGCGGTGAAGGAAAGCAAGGAAAAATTTGGAATAGGGATTAAAGTTCAGGGGGAAGAAATAAAAACATTGCGTTTTGCTGATGACATTGTAATTCTGTCAGAGACAGCAAAGGACCTGGAAGAGCAGTTGAACGGAATGGACAGCGTGTTGAAGAGAGCGTATAAAATAAACATTAACAAGAGCAAAACAAAAATAATGGAATGCCGTCTTAGAAAATCAGGCGATGCTGAAGGAATTAGATTAGGTAACGAAACAATGAAGGTGGTAGATGAGTTTTGTTACTTGGGTAGTAAAATAACATGCGATGGTCGCAGTACAGAGGATATAAAATGCAGAATGGCAATGGGAAGAAAAGCATTTTTGAAAAAGAGAAATTTGCTAACATCGAATATTAATTTAAGGGTAAGGAAGTCTTTTCTGAAGGCATTTGTGTGGAGTGTTGCCTTGTACGGGAGTGAAACATGGACGATAAGCAGTGCGGACAGGAAGAGAATAGAGGCTTTTGAAACGTGGTGCTACAGAAGAATGCTGAAGATTAGGTGGGTAGATCGCATAACTAATGAAGAGGTACTGAACAGAATTGGTGAGAAAAGGAATTTTTGGCATACCCTGACTAAAAGAAGGGATCGCGTGGTAGGACACATTCTTAGACATCGGGGAATCGTAAATTTAGCATTGGAGGGAAGTGTGTGGGGTAAAAATCGCAGAGAGAGACCAAGAGACGCGTATAGTAAGCAGATTCAAGTGGATGTGGGTTGCCGTTCTTATGAGGAAATGAAAAGGCTTGCTCAGGATAGAGTAGGGTGGAGAGCTACATCAAACCAGTCTCCGGACTGAAGACAATAACAACAACATGTAGAAAAGTAGATTAATAGTTGTATATTTTTGTACAATAAAATTTTTTTCTGTATCTGTACACGTTTGTTTTATATAACCAAACGCAACTTACTTTGTGGACATACCTCGTAGATCGCCTGAATCGCGCGATACTTTTGTGATTTTGTAAAACGTATCCCCTGCCGCCACTTCAGAACTGTTTCGCTACTACAGACCGCTTCGGGTGTAGCAGAGCTGATGCATTGCTGGCATGTACAAAAGTATCACCGGATCGCGGCGGGCAGAGATCGCTAAACAGCCTTTTCTGTAACGCCACTCTCTCTCAGTGCACGTCACATTTATTTTCGTGGCCTGCGGGCAAAGCTGTCTCTAACCTATTCGACATAATCAACCAGGTGATTTATCGTGACCCGATGAACAAAACGGCCATCGAAATTGTGTCTAAAGTGTAGGCCTGATTGTAGGTTTTTTGGCCTATTAGGTGCGAAATTTACTCTGAATAGTTGTTGCAGAGTGAGTTTCATGAAACCACAACACAATGCGAGCACCCTCCGCACCAGTGAAAGTGACCATTTTAACTCTACACTTCGCTGACGTTCCTCGCCGTAATGATGTACTGATGCACTACTTGAAACAAACGTGAGACTGTTAACTACTAAATGACACATGTACAGATTCTGTAATGTTTGTCAACAAAATTCTGTGCCATTCCAGAGTAAAAGTAAACTCTTTCTTCAGTCACCATTTTTCTTTGCGCACCAATATCACTTACTCCGTATCCCGTTCTTGGCACGAAAGATCTGCTAGAACCACGCTGCACTCAAGGATTTGGCAAGTAGATTTTGTTGAATTTTTCTGCTTGATGCCCTTCTCGTTGAAGCTAACGCCAGTTACGTAAAGGGAGGAAGTCTTGCGTACCTTTGTGAATTCTACGAACTTTCTGGAGTGTGTAATCGTACTATAACTGTGTGTGTGTGTTTCCTATTATCTGAGGCGGAAATTGGGAACCAGCTCAGCATTTTCCTGAAAGAGCGTGGCAAACCGATTAAAAACCACAGACTGGCCGCTGTGCCAGGTCACGTTCGTTAATCAGCCTCGCGAATGGGATCGAGCTCATCTTCCTGTCTCTCAAGCTAGCGTGCTGCGCGATTCATTATACTCACAGGACGTCGGTATGCAGATGCAGATGTATGTGGTAAAATGTCAGTAATATTACTTTCTTGGTGTTTTCGAGAGATGTATATCCGTAAAAGCGATATGTTGCTTGCCGGTTTGCCGTGTCTCGGAATAGTAACAGTAATTTTTGCCTTGACGGACAGTGTCTGTGTTGGTAATCCGACTTCTGCGGCATACACAACATCTACGCGACGAGATGGCGTTATTCTTCTTTCTAAATCCTTGACTTCAGAGTGCGCTACACTTTCGGAGGGTTAGGGAACTAAATCTCAGGTTGACATCTTGACATTAACTGCGGTTCGTTGAGTGGCACATTAACCAGTATTTCTGTCTATTTACGCGTAGAATATTATTGTTGACAGTTGATAGTCCCTTCGCCAAGCGACGATGCACTGCACTTATCCATTCACTTCCCTATGAACAATAAACGATGCCTATGGAAGACGATAAGCGTTAGCGAATCAGTGAACGTTTTGTCTCGTAACAGGAATGTCTCGTAGAATGCACTATTACCACTAAACGTCTGTTGCAGACCTTGAAACAACTTGTATGTTGTGCCTTTTACCAGCCAATATAAAAAAATCGAGAAACTGTTATCTAGCTGCCAGGTGGCATTAACTAGAATGATCGCGTTGCTCGTCACCTTACGCAGGTATGAACGACAGCACATTTCTTTCAAAAAGCACTCTGTAAATCTTTTATTCAGTAGTCAGTTTTCTCTCCTCAAGATCTGTTAAACAAGTATCAGGTTGCAGCATTCACGTAAACACCATAACACCAAATTGACTTAGACGTCCTGTAGTACACACTGCAGTTACCCAGGCTAATATCAGTAGTCCACTTCCTGGAGTTGACAGTAATTAAGTGGAAACACAAGGAAAATGCACACCCTCATCCACTAAGAATGCATGATAATCGAACAGTAAGATAGCGTTTTCTTTCTTTTTTTTTTCTAGCATATGCAGCACAGTACTGTAGTCCTTTACTTGATGTGTTGTGTTCAGTAAAGGCCTTGATGGTGAAATCACAAACAGTCAAGGGAAGACGGTTGATTGTGGCACAGGTGTACATTTTCCGTGTACTTCTTTCCAAGTTTTACTAGTTTTATTGTAGGAAGTTGCGTTGATATTTTGATAACTGAAAGCGGGATTCGAGTTTGCTATCGTGTGGCTCCAGTCACTGTAAACGGAGGCATTCATTATGCAAAGTGATGCGACCATTGTCACGTCGACGCTTACACTTCATCTAGTGCTGGAGAGAAAACGGCTATAACAATCAACAACAGGCTTGATTTTCATCTCGAGTGTTGCCGACACAGCGACAACAACAACGTGAAACGGAAGGTCGTGTTCTTGGATGTGATATTGTAACAGTCAGTGTGAGTTTTCGAGGACTTCACTATGTTGTATTCTTCGACACTGTCTTAAAATTTAACGGAACATCTTTAATTGTCTTGTTGATATTTACATCCGATCTTCCAGTCCAACAGAGAGCAAACTTTGAAAAATACACTTCCGGAAAAAAAAAATCTAGTACACCTGGAGACGACATCGATTTTGAACCTATGACGGCAGATGCCACCTGGTGGATAGCAGATGTATTGATAATGGTTTCAACTTCGACAAATAGTGTATTCAAAATGTTCAAATGTTTGTAGAGCTCATGGGACTTAACTACGGAGTCATTAGTCTCTAAACTTACGAACTAGCTAATACTAAGGACGCACAAATATCCATGCCCGAAGGGGGATTCGAACCTCCGACTGTACTGGCCGTGCAGAACGTGACTGGCACGCCGCAGACCGCTCGACCACCGCGGCTGGCGACAAATACTGCACTGATGTATCTACAAGATCGCCATCTTTGTGTATCCTTTAATAGGGAATGTTTACAGCCATATGGCTCTGTGTAATATTAACGTATGAAGCAAACTGTCGCTATCCACGCATGCTTCCTACATCCAATTGAGCGAGTTGTGTCAATTTGTCACATTCCGAGAGGCGGGATAACCCTTCTGGAAAACTGCCACACAAGTTGGACGTGCTGAGTCAGTTGAGCTACGATGATGGTTGCAATGGTCACGTGAACATAGGCAAGGTTCTGGACGTCCACTCAGCATAACAGTCGCATTGTTATGGCGGCAGAGGCAGATCGTGCAGCTGCCACAGCACAGATTAGCGAGTTTGTGAGCCCAAAAGTGGCATGACAGGTCACTATAGTCCGTCCAAAATTACTTTAGGATTGACAGGTACGGCGGAAGCAGCGAAAGGCCCGGGGCGCAGTCCGCCAATCTCGCGTACCTGCGGCATGCCGACTCCACCTCCGCCGCCTCAGTCTACTGAGGCGACCACCCATTGCCAAACCTTCGCCTCCACCGTGATAAATGCTCATACTCTTGCTTTTTGTTTTGTTCGAAATATGTTGAAGGACAATAAAAATGAACATTACATTCATTACAAATGTGTTATTTACTAACAGGTTAATTATAAAGTTAGCGAATAGGTTCTCGTAACGTAACCATAAGGTGGCCACTTGGTACTTCACGTGCCAGCAGTCCATGGTGCGTCCTCTTTAAATAAAATTATATGGTGTTAGAAAAATCTGACAGAGTTCTAGTTTGCAGCAGATGAAAATTTTATGTATTCTTAAGATTTCACTCGCATAATGTACCCGCCTAACTTCAATAACAAAAAGTCTCTCGCATGTCGAGAATTCAGTAACGTCGTCAGAAAATACATTTTCGTAAAGTTACAGTAAATCGTCCTAATAATTAATTGCCGTAAATAAAACTTAGACGAAAACATACTTCAGCTCTTCCAAAACACAGTGGTCCAAGTTCCATATTTTACAGTAAAGAGTTTGCGTGTTTGAGCGAGTTGAATGAGATGTTAAATAACGCACAAGTTCCATGCGGGACGTGGCAACTGTGCTCCTGACTTCGGCCCACGCAGAACTGTCAATCCTAAAGTAATTTTGGACAGACTATAACAGTGGTACTGCAGGTACTCACACCTCTAGTCCGTCTTCACGCCACAGAACCGACGTAACGGCTCGACTTGGAAGACTTAATGGCGGCCCGTGGTTTTCATCGATGAAAGCAGATTCTGCTGCACGGAAGTGATGGTCTTTTGCCCGGGGGGCCTTGGACCTGGCGAGCGCTGTTTCGTAGAGAGCATTTGTCCAAGTCACTGTTCCTCTTCCCTGGCCTTACAGTCTGGGGTGGAATAAGCTACAACTCTCGTTCACCATTGGTTTCTGTTGGAGGGAGTGGTGACCTGTGCGCGGTAGATGCAGAATGTTTTAAGATCCGCTCTGTTGTCATCCTTGCAACAGGAAGGTGTTGTGTTGTTCGAGTAGGATAATACTCGCCCACAAACTGCGCGTGAAACTCCCGCAGAGACGTGCAGCAACTTCCCTGGCCAGCAAGACCTCCGAATTCACAACGTGTGTCATATGGTGGGACAACTGTTACGGCCAATTCGTCTTCCCACAACTCTTAAAGAACCAAAGGAACCGGTCGCTCCCAAGACAGTTGTCGCCATCTGTATGATGGAGTGGATGCCAGAGTCATTGTCTTCATTGCTGCCCGTGGAGGCTAACCACGTAATAACATGATCGTTGGAGCATAGATCGACACCTGGTACCTCAGTACCTTGGCTATTCAAATGTTCAAATGTTTGTATAGCTTATGGGACTTAACTACGGGGTTATCAGTCCCTAAACTTACAAACTACTTATGAACTAACTAATACTAAGGACGGCACAAATATCCATGCCCCAGGGGGATTCGAACCCCCGACCGTAGTGGCCGTGCAGACCGTGACTGAAGCGCCTCAGTCCCCTCGGCCACCCCTACCGGCACCTTGGCTATTCATATGTAAATGTAATCATTTCATGTACTCCGTACGCGCTGTTTCAACAATGAATCTGGAGAGACCTGTAGAACTGTGCGAACGTGTACTAATTTTTATTTCCTAGATTCTAACATCGACCAAAGTTGCTTTTCATGACAGCTCGGGGAAGTTAAAGATTCAGTTTTTCATGGTTTGCAGGTAGGGTTACCCAATCATATTTTAAATTATTTCAACCACCGATTGCAAATTCATAAAACAGAAGAAATCCCCAATTTTGAATTTTCATGTCAAGTTTGGAAGGTGGGGAAAAAATTCTGTATTTGTAGTGTAATCTTTCCTGAGTGTCCAGTGTGCAACAAAGGACTACACGTAATTTCGTTGTCCTAAACTTAAGTAGTATGACAATAACTAACTTGTTATTGTGTTCACAAAAGATATGAATATTTTTTATTCTGTTTCTAACGATTAATTTTGCAAATGGATCCGGCAGAAGAAAGATTAGGGTTTAAGGTCCCATCGACTTCGTTATCATTAGAGACCGAACACAACCTTTGATGATGGGAAAGGAAATAGACCGTTCCCTGTGAAAGGAACCATCCCGGCATTTGGGTGGAGTGACACAGAGAAATCACATGCTGCGCGGTAGTAGCCGAGCGGTCTGGAGCGCCACGTTACGGATCGCGCGGCCTCCCGCGTCGGAGATTCGAATCCTCCCTCGGGCATGGATGTGTGTGTTGTCCTTAGGTTAGTTTAACTTAGTTTAAGTAGTTTGTAAGTCTAGGGACTGATGACCAACGTAGTTTGGTCCTATAAGAATTACAAACATTTGAACATTTGCTTTTGAAATCACATGGATGAAGCAGGAGGACGAATTACTGTTATTGTAGGATGAAACCTTGCCAAACGATTTCATTTGGAAAGTGCGAAAAATGTTGCATCCTGTTCGAGAAAGAGAAATATTCTAGTGGATTTTTTTTTTTTTTTTTTTTTTTTTTTTTTTTTTTTTTTTTTTTTTTTTTGTGAAGTGGACTGCTTAAAGGTGTTTGTGTTTGTAAGTGAGCAATTCATGTCGGAAACCGCATCAACAAATTTTAAAAAATGTATCTCGTAGACGGTGTGATTACATGAACAATCGTTCCAGAGGTGTCCATAAGTTTTGAATTTTTTTCCCCAATCCCTGTCCATAGTGTAGTTGTGTAAAGGGTATATTCCTCGTTAAGTATACATTAGACTTTTAAAAGAGAGAGACTGCCTGTGCTGTGTAAAACATTTGTTGATCTGCAGTTATAGCTATTCAAAACAGCGAAACGCGGACTCGGACCATGACAGCATTCTGTTACGAAATTTATTACTGATGAATGTTGCTAGTTATGTCGGTCCACAGGGCCACTGTAGATGGCCATTCAGTGACCGAAATCGATTTTCAGAAATAAAACCAACAAAGGTTTCATGCGGGCAAAGCTGTTCCCTGTATTCCTCACTACTTTATTAAAAAATTGTTCAAATGTTTTTAAATCTATGGGACTTAACTTCTGCGATTAACAGTCCCTAGGCTTACAAACTACTGAATCTAATTTAAATTAACGTAAGGAAAACAAACAAACACACACACACACACACACACACACACACACACACGCGCGCGCACGCGTCCGGCGGCAAGCAACGGCGCTTTCCGCAGCAAGGCGCCTTAGAGCACTCGGCCACTCCACCGGGGCATATAGTCCGGCGGCAAGCAACGGCGCTTTCCGCAGCAAGGCGCCTTAGAGCACTCGGCCACTCCACCGGGGCATATAGTTATTAATATCGCACAGGTTTTCAAAAATGTGATAACATCAGATCCAAGAATGAGTTACTTAAGAAATTCCGAGAAAGCGACAAGTGTACTTTTGTGAAAAAGTTCAAATGTTTGTTAAGCTTAAGGGACTTAACTACGGGGTCATCAGTCCCTAAACTTACAAACTACTTATGAACTAGCTACAATAAGGACGGCACAAATATCCAAGCCCGAGGGGGGATTCGAACCCCCGACCGTAGTGGCCGTGCAGACCGTGACTGAAGCGCCTCAGTCCCCGCGGCCGGCTGTGAAAAAGTGGTAACCTTGTTTGCAGGCTACGGGCTCTCGTGCTGGCTACAGGGCAGTAACTGAAAACCTGCACGTCGCGTCGCAGCGGTCTGTTGGAAGCTGCGCCGGGATTAGGATATTAAGGGTGGCGGCCGCCTGGTGGGGGGCCTAATCGCCCCTCCCCTCCCCTCGCTCCCCGCCGTGTTGTCCCGGAGCGCGAGCGTGAAACCGGACACGTGGCTGCAACCCTAGCTGGCGCCCTGCCCCCCCCCCCCCCCACCTTCCCAGAAGCGACAGCGCTTCTCTCTGCCTGACTCACGTGGCCGCAGACGTCTCCACACATGCGCTTTCCGGGGAAATTAAGTTACCACCCTAACTGAAAGCTGTCGCGCCTTCGTTACTGCTACACAGATTGATGCCACTTCCACGAAACCCTTCCCCAGAAATTAGATCCTCTGAAACACACCGAGGGAGTGTCAGGAAATTCTTGTTAACAACGCCACTGCCAAGCCGTCTGCTCGGCGCTAGCCAGTGCATTGCTAGTAGAAGAGCTACTCGATATGGTCAGAGTGAGCAACAGCTCTCTCCCTACAGACACCGGACGTTGCTCTGAGAACATTGAAGATGCATTCAAATGCCCGTATAGCGAACTCACATAAATTTTATTTCATTTTTCTAAATTACTTCAGAAGAATACCAGCTTGCTTCCATAAGCATAGCTACTGCATGTTTTCTGGTTTTTCAACTGACAAGGAAAGTACTTGGGCTCGAACAAACATATCTTTATGAACATTTGGTCACAGGATCTCAATATGCTGGTGGATGTCTTTTTCCTGCAAAGCTCTGCAACCTGCTACAGATAGCACTGTAGATGTAATTGTAGACGCCATACTTAATGCAGATATCTTAACTATAACTTTTGTAATAATCATCGTACATGTTCTCTAGCGAATTGTCATCAAAAGCCGTGATGATAATTGCAACTTTAACCTTCTTCCCGAAAGACTGTTGGTATTCACTGCCGCTGCTTACATCGCCTCTTCCCGCACTTACGGTAGCACTACCGCTTGCAGTGAGTTGTTCGTCATTATCATCCCTTTTATCATTATTATGAGTTTGTAACAACAGTATCTAACTTACGCTCATATTTCTGTACCATAGCAGATACGAGAAAGCATGCAAATGATTCATTTTCTACTACCATCTTCACGAAGAAGGATTCTTCGTAACTTCATCTCAACTAATCGCAATACATTAGCAGGATTGATTAGCAATCGCCGCCCCATCTGACGCTTCACCACACAAATAACATCACAAAACGCAATTTCGGAGGCACACTGCACCGTCCCTACTGGCGAACCGACAGGTGTGTATCACTAGTGCAATAAGGGCTCTTTACATTATCTCTCATACGATTTTTGTGTATATATGTTTGTTCGAGCCCAAGTACTTTCCTTGTGAGTATTGCAACTCTCATGACCTCGCCGTGGACAAGTTTTTAAACTGCCCATCTTTCTTTCCTTGTCTATCGTTCGATTTCACGTTCCATGTCGCATATTCACTCCAAATGTAAGCTCCTCTCAGTGAATCAAGTAAGTAAACGTTTCACGTCCATTGTTTACAGTTGGTGGGGTTCAACCCAAGTCGAAAAACAACACGCAATTCCCACTTCCCATCTTTTTCGTTTCGCTGCTCAACCCAAGCCTTTTAACATCCTGTATCTTTCAAACCTCAAATTCTACTTAAATCTTACTAAGCTGGTTGGTCGCTGTAGGCGTTGTGCCATCACAGACCTATCCCTTTCCCTTATGGCCATTGTCATAGCTATACTCGTAATAAACATTTATACCTGCTGCCTTTTGCCTTACGACAGTATTCTAGACATACGTATGCATTCTGTGAATTTTTTTCCTTTCGTCAATGGAGAATTAATCGTACTTGTTTACCTACAAAATTTTCCGTAATTCGAAAGATTTTGTAATTTAAATATCCTACTATAATTTGAAGGAATAGGATACGCATCACACACAGCGAGCTCTAGTATGGACGCACTTTGTCTCGGCCCTCCTTACGTACTTTGTTGAACTCAGAATGCCTCTTCTCAAAAGAAGCGACCGCCAGCAGCTGTTAAACACCGCCGTTCGCTGTTCGTAGGCCAGAGGCAACTGGTTCCACCTTGGTGATGAAATAAATTTCCAACTTAAAAAAGAAAACAAAACACCTCATTCCTACGCTCCTAGCGAGCACCGTACTAGCTTTCATTATTATCCAAACGCCACGGCCAAGAAGTGATAGCTACATTACATCGTAGAGAGAAGAACAACACCTTCAACCTTCAGTATTTACGTGTGTTTCACAATGCTCATCGAAAAGATTAAAAAACTCGCGTATTAAATGTCGGTTAGGTAAGCAGCCGTCGAAAAGTCATCAATTACAATTTCTTCAACACAAAAAGAACAGACACCACACCAATAAAATAAGTATTTACATGCGAAGACGGAGTTTGCTTCAATCACTTCACGCAGATGCGGTCATACGTTCGATCTCGCATGGGAATTCGTAACGGCCAGTGTAAGAGGGCGTGGACGATAGGGACGCTACAGCCGTAGCGTGCGACTTGTGGAAGTTTGAGACAAACGGAGGGCGAGCACTGGTAGCCAAGTCGTTAAGGCAATCGGTGACCCGAAACGCGGACCCGGGTTCGATTCACAGCCCAGATCACATTTTCACTAGTCAAATGTTCAAATGTTTGTAGAGCTTATGGGACTTAACTAAGGGGTCATCAGTCCCTAAACTTACAAACTACTTATGAACTAGCTACAACTAAGGACGGCACAAATATCCATGCCCGAGGGGGGATTCGAACCCCCGACCGTAGTGGCCGTGCAGACCGTGACTGAAGCGCCGCAGTCCCCTTGGCCACTGCGGCCGGCTTTCACTAGTCGCCATTATCTTAAAAAGATGGGTTGTTTCCTACTGTTTTGAAATTTGAATTTTTCATTGCCTTATGAATGGCGTTAAGAGTGTATTAATTGTATTTAAAATGTTAGTTTAATAATAGTAGACATGCACGGGGAAGTAATTTAAATTTTGAAGCAGATACATAGTAAAGGAATGAACAATATTTTCTCTCTCCAGCGGAAAGTGTGCTAAAATGAAACTTTCTGACAGATTGTGTGTCAGACCGGGTTTCGAACCCAGGATCCTTTGCCTTTTCCGGACAAGCACTCTACCCACTGAGCTACCCTGGCATACGTCACGGCACTTTGCGGCACACAGTTTTAATCTGTTGGGGAATTTAAGTTAAGGAAATGTCTTTTTTACTTCAGTGGTTTACTAATAAATTCCGTAGGCCGCTGGTTGAACGGGATGCTTGAAACATTCGAACAACCGCGCTCCAGCACAAGTAGTATCTTAATACTTCTAACTTAGAAAATATACATCATCTTAAAAATTGTACTTCATCCATATTAAAATAGTAATAATAATACATAAAAGAAAAACAAGAATTTGAAATTTGTTTTGGAGTAGACACCCTGAGTACGGAATTGGGAGGTTATCAAAATTCGTATGGTGTACTGCCTCCAATTCTTTCGGCGCCCCAGTCCCAGTTGCAATAATTCTGAATGTTAAACATTGCATTGCATACTCGTAGACGAAGGTGGCGGTCAGAGGATGCAGGCCGGCCGCGGTGGCCGAGAGGACTGAGGCGCTCCAGTCACGGTCAGCGCGGCCACTACGGTCGGGGGTTCGAATCCCCCCTCGAGCATGGATATTTGTGCCGTCCTAGTTCGTAAGTAGTTGATAAGTAGTTTGTAAGTTTAGGGACTGATGACCCCGTAGTTAAGTCCCATAAGCTGTACAAACATTTGAACATTTTTGAAGAGGTTGCAGTGGCACAGTGATAGTGGTGTGGTGTGGCGCGTTACTTGTTAGGTGCGGGTCCTGCGGCCTTTGTGTGGTCTGGTGGGCGCAGGGCCGGAGTTTCCGGCAGGAGGCGGTCTCCAGTTACAGTCAGCTGCCGGCCGGCTTCACCTGCCCCCGCCCTGGGCTGCACCGCCGCTACCTGCAAACTGCTTCATAACGCCCAACAGGCAAACACTGGAAGTCGAAACAAGGCCACTGGAGTACACAACATTCCCGTGGAGTTACTCGTATCCTTGGTAGAGACATCCGTAACATGATGCGCGAGATTTAGGGCACAGTAGCCTCCACAGGTGCATTAAAGTAGTGTTCCGACTAAAGACAAGAGTAATAGCTGAGTCTTAAAAGTACATCGCTCTTTCTAATGAAGGATTAGCTATCCGAAAGCTCACTTTCCTTGAACACATTGGAACCAGGAAGCACAAGAAGAGGTTGGTATCCGACGACGGTATAATCGCTTCGAGAGGATGACAGTTTCGGAGAAGGCCATGGGGAACTGGTGCATCCACCCTCAGAATTTAGTCCTCATTCCTTCTAGGTGCCGCCATCTTCCGTTTCGTGCGTTGCATGGTCAGGGGGCCGTCGTTATCTCGTTAGGTACATGTTGCGCATTTGTTAAAACATACCTTTACTTTATGTAATTTGAGCATGCTGCGAATTTTCGGGAAAAGGCATGTCGCTCCCGCCATCAGTCAACTGGAGTGGATGACACGTCATAATAAAGAAGTTTTTTTTCTTCAGATTATGGTATGCCTAATGGATGACTTGAAAATGGTCACTGGTCAGCCCGAAACTAGTCGTCAATAAATAAAGTTTTTGCAACTTTGGCGCTTAAGTCATCTGAAAAATATCTTTTCGCATTAGTTTAACATTTCCTGCGAATATTTCCCTATAGTATCGAAGCTTACAGCATTAGATATGAAATTCCTCAGATGAAACATGGATAAGTTAAAGAATGGGGAGGTGAGGAGAAAGCGGGAATGATGATATCCCTTTTAGACCGAATCTGTATGGATGGTATAGACATTGTAATGAGGTTGAAGACTAAAAGACAGCTTGAGTGACTTTTGCAAAGAGAAATGGAAGGGAAATATCCCACATGAATACGTTCAAACACGTCATCTTTCTTCCTGAATAAATTATTTCCGTGGGGTAAGTAAAAATAAATATATTTGGTGTGACTTTATAATAATTGATAACATATTACTCTCATGGCACATGGGGTAGAGAATTTGCCAAATCCATTTCTCCCCCCCCCCCACCATCCACCTCCCTCCATCTACCCCCTCCCCCCTCTTAATGTCGACCTAGGTAGCAATTCATTGGGCACCCATTCGGAAAGATTGCGGTTCAAATCCACTCCACTGCCAGTTTTGATTTGTGGCAGCCTTAATGCGCCAATCTTTTGAAGCGTATTCGGTGAACAATGGCGAGAGACACGATAAGAACCAATAGAAGGGACATGATCAGGGAACAGACTGTACATGTAATGACATTGATGGGGGCGAAGCCGTAGCCAGCCGAATGGGTGTTAGATGCATCAGGCAGATTATTGTTGCAGTCCTGTGAGCAACGTAAGTCCAAGAATGCGATCTAAAGTATTGATGCTTGTACCTTACCGATTGTGTATGGACAGTGCCAATCTATATCGAATAGTGGCACTTATATAGGTGTGTGTGTGTGTGTGTGTGTGTGTGTGTGTGTGTGTGTGTGTTTGAGAGAGAGAGAGTGAGAGTGAGTTAGGCGAAAGCTGTATGAAAAAGACACCTAGATGTCGAGTTTTGAGGATTAGGTGGTTGTTATATAATCCGGGATGGTTCATGTTCTTGAAGTCTCCGTCCTGGTGGTTTGACATTATTTTCAAAATCAAATGTTCAAATTTTTGTAAATATATGGGACTAAACTACTGTGCTCATCAATCCCCCGACTTACAAACTACTGAAACTAACCTAAGAACAACAGACACCCATGCCCGAGAGAGGACTCGAACCTCCGGCGGGAACGGCGTCGAAGTCTCTCACAAGGCGCGTAGAACGGCTCGTCAATTCCCTCGCAGCGACATTATTTTCTCTCGATCTTTTCGTGCATCGTTACCCAAGGTTAGAAGACGCTGATAAGTACTAAATAAACCTCTTCACAAGTAGTGCTTCATCTTAGCGCTCCTACGCTCCGTGCATCGAAACGAGACACTGACTGTAAACCCGCTGTGGCATGTGACCAGGGTTGGACAAAACATAGGCACTCACTCGATTTCGCTCCAGGTGTACCAGTTGTAACGTCGCTGTGTATAGCATTGTTATTACAAGCCAAACATATTCAAAATTAATTGTAGCCATGATGGCTAAGTTTAGAATTCGTGACTGTGTGAAACAATAAGTACATATTCCTATTTCTGCTACCACTTACTTTATTTGTTAGCGTTTAATCTGACAGCACAACGAATTTCAAGCATGTTTTGCTCATCATCAGGTGCCTTTTTTATACATACAGAAATGCTTATGTTATCTATGATTTACGTATTTAAAGTATATTTGTTATTATCGGTGATTGGGGGTAGTTGGAGGGGGGGGGGGGGAGTGGAGGCAGTGGATGGCCATAAACTAAGAGGAAGTGCTGTCTTCTCGTATGGTGCGCTTTGTTTCACCATCTGTGTGGGATGTAGACAGGAATGCATCAGGTGTTGTGGTGGAATGGTCTTCACTTAACGTTAATGGTCAGTTGAACACTTACGATTTTCATGTTCTAAGGTTTCTTTCGAACCTCTGGTGCACTGGTGGAGAAGCTGCATATTGAATCAGTTACACATTGCTTCTTTTATACTAATTGTGTGATAAAGAGTTTGTGGCTTTGTACTGACTGTCGTTAGTTTACAGTCAGCTTCTAACACCACCGCTGTACAACACATCGACCTTTCGGACGGGGCGACACTGAGCGAGCGCCCGCGTTTTGTCCACCCCTGGCCACGCGCCTTGGCTTGTTTAGTCAGTCTCTTGTTTCGGTTTGATTATGGCGCTACAATAATCCCAAGTGTCATGATACTTTTAAAGAACGCTTTGTTTAATGAGTAACGGAATCCGCATAAGGAACCTTTCAATACTTCTCGGAAAAGAAGAAATGTCTTGGAAACAAAAGAGATAGAGTAAAAGAGAAACCGCGGTGCCTGCTGACACATATTCAGTTGCCGGCGACAAATGGAATGCTGAGAAATCGCGGCACTGCGGTTGCGTGGCTCCTTGAGCGACGTAGCGTGACAGCGCCAGCGGTTAGCGCTCCGTCTGTCTGTCTGCAGCCGAGGACACGCCGGCGCCTGCTCCTGCACAGAGTGCGCTGTTAAAACCGATACTCCACGCAAACGTTTTACTTTTCTTCTGCTGAGCCGATTTCACCAAATTTTAAAATCATGTGTAAAAATGGTAAAGCAGTCAACAATCCGAAGATTGGTTTGAACACCACAGTGCTTTACTAGGCATGGTCCTGTTTGGAGGTGGTATGCCGTTGCCTTCCTCCGACCTTCGAACTGACTTATCCAGCCAGTTATAGGGGGACCTACAGTTTAACGTGGGTTCCGAACCACGGTGCTACTTAGTGTTTTACACATGAGCAATACTGCCAGAGGTGAAAGAAGTGGAAAGTGACAGACAAAAATCCTAGGACCTGGCTGGGATCGAACCCGCGACCTTTGGATTTGTAGTCTGTCACTGTACCACTGTGCAACCTAGGCGCAGCGTGTATAATGTAAAGATGAAGTAATATCTAAGTTTTGAAGTCTCGGTCTTCATTGGTTTTTGGGCTTTTTAATTTTAATACAGTGACTTGCATAATTATTCGGAAAAACCTGGTGTTCGAATCTCCCCTCGGGCATGGATATTTGTGCTCTCCTAGTTCGTAAGTAGTTCATAAGTAATTAGTAAGTTTAGGGACTGATGACCCCGTAGTTATGTCCCATAGACTATACAAACATTTGAACATTTTTGGAAACCTTGTGTATTATATTCCCCATTGTATTAGTGATTTCAGTAATAGTAAAGCACTGGTAAAATTAAAATACATCCTTCCATTTGACTGAAATATGTTACATTTACTCTCATTTAATCAGCAATATAACGTCATTCAACCATAAATTGTCTTCTCTAACATGCTCTTTGGCAAACAACATTCTCATCTTTTTATTTACTTTACTTATGAAGGGCTTCCGTTTTGCAATACGGCTGTGCTCTTTAGAGAAATCTCCGTATTATTTCGGGATGCACTTCCTTCAAAATCAAACGTTTATAGAGCTTATGGGACTTCACTACGGGGTCATCAGTCCCTAAACTTACAAACTACTTATGAACTAGCTTATACTAAAGACGGCACAAACATCCATGCCCGAGGGGGATTCGAACCCTCGACCGCAGCGGCCGTGCAGACCGTGACTGGCACGCCGCAGAACGCTCAGCCACTGCGGCCAGCATGCACTTCCTTTCCGAGGTCTTGGGCGACCTCAGTATTGAGTTTTGGAGCACTTAACTTGGGTCCCTTTTTTTATTTTTCTGATTATCTATCTATCTTCCCTCACAGAAAATGTTTTGAACGTCCGGTATGCGGTATTCCTCTTGGAATCTTCTGATTATAACAGAAACAGTACTTCTCTTCACTTTTAACATGTCAGCAATTTTTCGACAACTTTTGCCTTTGGCATGATGAAAAATCACTAGCTGCCGCTGTTCGTATGTATTTTCTCTTCCTCTGCGGCCCATCGTGACTTCATCCGTACACAACCCCATAAACTTTACCAACATTTGAACATTTTTTTTAATTTTAATGTTCACAACGTTCGTAGCTCCCCTACACACGGCCTCTGCACTACAACTGCTTGTGTCCGAATAATTGTGTTGACGAACGCTTACGGCGTTCTGTGATTCCAGGGTCGATGGTTCTCTCCAGCTTTCAAAAATGAAACATTTTACCGTGGTGTTGAATCTCAGACTGGGATATTAAAAATTACTTCTGCTTGTACAACATTTCCTATGAATCATGGTACCAGGGTGTCGCAAAAGCTAGTTATTAGTAAGTGTCGGAATAATTATGTGAGTCACTGTATCATTTTAATGGTACATTTGGAAAGTAACTTTCGGTATTCGGACCTCAATTTTTGAAATGTGGCTATTTTAGGCAGATTCATAAAACATATTTTCATACAGTTCTGTACTTCTGTTATATGAGAATATTATTAATTTGCTTTCGGTATTTTTTCTAAATTCAAACTTAAAGCTTATTAACTCTCGGTAAGTAAATGTGATAATATCATAGAGAAATAATATTTTCTGCTATATTAATACATAGAAGTATGCATATAACTGAAGACTACTTCGTGCAAAAATTTCATTGACACTGGTTAATAACCTCGCGGGAATGATCGTGTGGACTATAGCGCCTCTCGCGTCAGACGTTCGAGTCCTCCGCAGGGCGTTTGTGTGTGTGTGTGTGTGTGTGTGTGTGTGTGTGTGTGTTTTCTGAAATACACTGACGTCCATGTTCTGCCGGAATATGCTTAGGGCGAAATTTTGTGAGACTTTTTTTTCCTGGCTTGTGAGGAATCGTGCAGCGAAGCGCGAGTGCGCGTATTTCGTTTCACCCTGTATATTTATTTTTAAAAAAACTGTATGAAAATGAAGCGTCCCGAACTGACACTGTAGTAAGAAGCTGAAATACTTCTTCACCTCCAATAAGATTTACCTTTTTCGTTGTTTCTCTCACACGAAGCAAGCGAAAAGAGAATGGCTCATTCCGTTTACAAGTCCGAGCTACTAATAAGTTTCTAACATCTCGTCGTTGTGCACCTCGGTAGCACAGTGGTAGAGTGCCAGACTACAATGGTCCCGGGTTCGATCCCCGACAGGTCTTAGGTCACTTTCCACTTCTTTCAGTTAGCCGGCCGCGGTGGCCGACGAGACTGAGGCGCTTCAGTCACGGTCTGCACGGCCAATACGGTCGGGGGTTCGAATCCCCCCCCCCCCGGGCATGGATATTTGTGCCGTCCTTAGTCTTAGCTAGTTCGTAAGTAGTTTGTAAGCTTAGGGACTGATGACCCCGTAGTTAAGTCCCATAAGTTCTACAAACATTTGAACATTTCTTTCTGTTACTGGTTGTGCCTAGACAATAAATTTCAGTGTTCTTTGTAAGTTACTCAGCGCAATATGGTTCTCGAGACGAGAACGACAACTGTCTGCCAAGAACGTCCTGCACTGTACGGAATTCAGGTCAGCAAGTTTGAACTATTTGCTGAAGGAACACGTTAGGATGGGGGAAGTTAGCGGCGTGTTGTCGTGTCATCGCTGCAGACGGTCATGTCAGTGTGGGATACTTGAGCGGGGTGCAAATACAAGGAAACGTCACAGGATCTGCTGGGGGGGGGGGGGGGAGCTTGCAGCGGCTTGGTTCTCGGTTGCAGGCAGCCGTGTAGCGGAACGGCCTGCGGTTTGCGGGCCACGTCGCCCGTCTCTCCAGTAATGGCTCCAGACACACTCGCATGTACTGGTCCACAAGACAAGAATCAAATGTTTGTAAATCTATCGGACCAAACTGCGTGGTCATCAGTCCGTAGCTTACAAACTACTTAAACTAAGGTAAACTAACCTAAGGACAACACACACACACCCATGCCCCAGGAAACACTCGAACCTCGGACAGCGAGCAACCGCGCGCTCTGCAATGAGGCGCCTTAGACCGCTCGGCTACTCCACCGCGGCAAAGAAGAATCACTTTCACTCCATCTCGTACCTAATATCACTGGATAAATCACTAGTCGCCCCTGAAATGGAATGATCGTTTGGCATTATTAGCCGAAATACCCCATCTGGGTTTGTTCGTCCGCCTAGTACAAGTCTATTTGACGCAGCGTAGGCGATTGGCCTGCAGATTATGAAGAAAATGATGACGAGAGCAACACACACCTCCTAATCCGCTGTCGTGAATAGAAGCTGGACCTCCTAGATTGTATTCAGCTATGTTCCCCACTGAGCTACAACAGACTATACTGAGCTTTTCAAACTTCTCCTAATAGCGACACGCATTCTAATTCATACAGTTTTACGAGGCAGCCTTTCATTGATATTAGACTGATTTAGTTGATACAAGTGATACCTTAACCACCTCGTGACCTACTCCTTATATGAAAACGTGTGCATGTAAGCTCTGTAACTATCCTCTATTGGTTAAAAAGTAGATGTGAAGATGACAATGTATTGCTTAGATTCTCGTCGAGGTTACACAATGGGCCTCAAGAGGACAGCACTGATTTTGTCCGTAGTATAGCGTTGCGACTGGTAGTTAACCTCTTTCATTGTGTCAAACGTGATACACCAAAAGTTTTAATTAGTTTGTCATCTTTTCTGTGTCATTTTTGCCGAAACTATTTTAATGATTCAGTGTGTTACTTATGTTTCATTTGTAAATCTCATTTAACCTTGTTTGAACTATTTTGAGACATATTATTTGCTGTTGTGTGTCCGGAGTGGATGATGATATTTCATTTCAAAAACGTAACTAGTTTGACAAGAAAGTTCTGTAGTTGTAAAAAATATTATTAAAATTTTTTGTCCACTATCGTAAGGTTCCGCTGACTGTTCTCATATGGGGATGTCACCTACTTCAGTGAATTAAATTAACTAATGAAATTTTTTTCCATCGTACGTATTACTTAAAAAGTCAAAAACACACATATTAATTTTTGTAATTCATTTCTAATTTCAGTACACACTGAACGAAAGGAAAGATGTTCTATATTTTTCCACAATGTTCTGACTTATTTTACCTTCTGAATTTTCTAGATTATTGATGCCATTTCTCGACACTCCTTGGTATTGCGACACCCAGTATGGAAATCTCTTGCTTTAGAGCTTCAGTAGTGTAGAGCTGGTAGCAGGTGGTCATTTTGTCCTTCCCCCCCCCTCCCCCCTCCTCGTTCCAGGGTATTGCAATGGTTTGCATGGACCAATCATTGTGTAATATGAGCGCTGTAAGATGACAGAAAGCAGCTATTGTCTTAGAACATGTTTATGAATTTCCGTAAATTAAGTTGTCGACTTTGTTGGAATATCACCTCGAACTATCTACAAGGAATGATGATTTACTCGCAATCGTGTAGCAAGGCGTATTAGCAGTGGCTGCAATACAGATCTTAACTGGCCGAGTCCGGAAACTATTGTCACACCTTGTCAGTGAAAACCGATTAAAAATCCCACCAGGAACTGCTGCAATCAGCTGGCTGGAGACGTGTATCGTGTTCTTCGATTTTGATAGTAGGGCTTGAACACGACTTACGATGTGATTCTTCAGTTTCTCCCGGCGTATTTGATAATCAGAATATCCACGGGTGTACTGCCGGTCTATAGTGTCCAACGGGCCAGTTGGACACTATAGACCGGCAGTACACCCGTGGATATTTTGACTACTTAAGATATTTATTGCAAGTTTTTAGGTGACCGGCCCTTCTACAACTTCACGATGTGTATACTGTAAGCACTCCTGTATTCCAAGATGATAACAGTCCTGTTGACAGGTGAAGCCGCGCGAAAATAGCCGAGCGGTCTGGGGCGCCACGTTTCGTATCGCGTGGCGTCCCGCGTCGGAGGTTCGAATCCTCCCGAGGGCATGGGTGGGTGTGTTAACTTTACTATAAGTTAGTTCATAAGTAGTTTGTAAGTTTAGGGACTGATGATCCCGCAGTTAACTCCCATAAACTTTACAAACATTTGAACTTTTTTTTTGTAGCTAAAGGCAGGTTATCTCACCAAAAATGGCGCTCTGATTCGCTCGCTTTTATTCCTACAGAAAGTACCTGTAACAACCTTTATCCTAAGAGTTTTAATCTTTTCGTGCTGTAACTGTGAATAAAAGGAAGTAAGTTTAGATATTGGCATCTCGACATAGAGTGATGTTATCAGAGACGGCAGTTGAATGCGACTCACCTGAAATAACTTATAGACTCTCTTCCTGGTCGAACTGAGACCATTGTCAAGGCGGGAGGCGATGTTCCGAGGTATTAGCATCAGGTCTCCGTGTCGTGACCAAGTTTTTTCCCGGCGTACTTTTTTCTTCTATTAGTTGGTTTTGTCTGTCACCCTGCAATACCTATTGAAGGCGAATGAAATGGTAAATTTGTCTTGGTTAGCTGCATTTTCCTGCCCTCTACTAAGAAATTCGATTCAATCTCTTACTCATTGGACTGTGGAAAGGCAACTTTGCTTAAAACAGCCTAACTCTGCAAGAACTAAAATTAGGGTTTAATGGCCAGTCTATAGTGTGGTCATTAATTGCCGAAGGAGGAAAGGAAAGCGACCGTGCCTTTTCAAAGGAACTATTCCGACATTTGCCTGTAGCGATTTAGCGAAATCACTGAAAATAGATATCTGGAAGGCCAGAAGTGCATTAGAACCGTTGTACTCTGTTTTGCGAGTCCAGTGTGCAACAAACTTGCCACGGTAAAAAGTTGCAAGGTTTGTACGAAACATGGGGTTTGTACTGCTACCATAATCTTGAAACTACGCGTCGATCATTTAAAAAAAAAAAAAATAAAAAAAAATTGCATAAACGCAAGAAAGGGATAATGGAATGTAGTTCAATTAATTCAGCAGTTTAGAGGGAATTACATTAGGAAAATACAGACGAATTTCATTATTTCCGCAGCAAGATAATTATCAACGGAAAACGTAAAGACAATATAAATTTAATATGCCTAAAACAATGCTTTACTAGAAAATATAAATATTGTAAATGGATTCTTCAATCACTTCTTGATAGAACGCTTCCATATTTAAGGTTTAAAACAAACAAATTCTTTCCGTTCTACTAATTTTTTGTTTATTTACTAACTAGTTTTCGGCTTATTAGGCCATCATCACTGTTGACAGGCGTCGACAAAGACGCTATTGCTTAGGTTCTCAAAGATGGTAAACAAAGATACAACACACAGAATACTCGGTCTTTGCATATGACATTTGTTGGAATTGCAAACAATTATCTGTTGCCATGTAGAATATGTTCACGTAATCAGTGGCCTCCTTAACATTTTCACATTGTAATTTGCGAGTGAACAGGGTGAAACACATTAAATATCAAATATTAATGAATTAAAAACTATGTTAACATTATTGACACTGTAGCATATGTTGAGATCTCAACATATGCTACAGTGCTACTAGTTAGTAAATAAAAAAAAATAGAACAGAAACAATTTGTTTGTTTTCAACCTTAAAGATAAACATTTTACCATTCGATATTAAGTTCACGTGGCAGGAAAGTATATGTAAAGCTATTGCAGCCGCAAATTGTTGTGGTCTTCAGTTCAAAGAATGGTTTGATGCAGCTCTCCACGCTACTCTATCCTCCATAAGACTTCGTCTCCAAATAAGAACGGCAACCTACATCCTTTGGAACCTGCTCCTCTCTTGGGCTCCCCCTGCAATGTTTGCATCCACACTTCTCTTTAATATTAAGATGAAGATTCCTTGATGTCTCAGAATGTGCCCTACCAATCAATCTCTTCATTTAGTCGAGTTGAACTACAAATTTCTTTTCTCCACAATTCTGTTCAATACCTCCTCATTGGTTACGCGATCTACGAATCTAATCTTCAGCATTCTTTTGTAGCAGCACCTTTCAACAGCTTCTTGTATGAACTGCTTCTTGACCACGTTTTACTCCCATATATGGCTATACGCCAGGCTAATGCCTTCAGAAATGACTTACCAACAAGTTAATATTCGATTTTAACAAATTTCTATTCTTCAGAAATTGTTTTCTTCCCATAGCCATCATACATTTTATATTTCTACTCTCTGATGAATACCTTTTACAAATTTCTCCCTCGATTTCTTTCATAACTTGCTCAAACCACAGATTGAGTAACATGGGGGAAAGGCTACAACCGTGCCTTACTTTCTTATCAACCACTGCGTCTCTTTCAAGCCCTTTGACTCTTGTACCTGCTGTCTGGTACGTTGTAACTTTTCGTTTCCTGTGTTTAACACTTGATACCTCCAGAATTTGAAAGTGTGAATTTCTGATAACACTTGTCGGAAGCTCTCGCCAAATCTACTAAAGCTAAAAACCTAGGTCTGTCTTTTCTTAATCTATCTTTTATGGCACGTGATAAGGCGAATCTTTCCTCTTGTGTGCCCACATTTCTCAAAACCGAACTGATCTGCCCCGAGTTCGGATTCTACCAGTTTTTTCCCATTGGTTTGTAGCCGTATATGTAAATGCAATGTGGAAGATAAACATTACAGACAAGAACTGGTAGGTTCGTGGATGTCGTACAAAGAATTCGGAGTTATGTGGGTAGATTAACTGATGAAGATGTAATAAATAGAACCTAGTAGGGAATATGTGTGACTTTTCTTCGTAATAAAGCGGAGAAGAAGTCTAATATTGGCAGCTTTCCTCGTTAGCAGCAGACATTACCGCGTCTTCGTATTATTTCTGCTACCATGCTGTGTAATAGAGCAGGGTTCCTCGTCTTACCCACAAACCTTGCAACTCAGTCATGACACGGGGAGAAACTCCACTTTACGTGCAGTCTGGTATCTCATGGGTGTTAGTATAGCATGGCTTTACTGTATTCAATAGGCTTCTTTTCGACCATTCAACAGTTACTAGACAGTACTTTTCGACGTTACATAAAAGCCACAATGTTGAAAGTATCAAGGAACAGCAATTCAGTCGGCAGCCAGAGGTGCGACCGACAGGGAAACAGAGACGTAATTAACTTCTAACGTAGAATGCGGAACCAGAAGATATACTTAGCGCTTGTTTTGGGGCTTCAGTGCAGTACTCAGCGATTATTTCAATGTGGTGGGTAGATTAGATTCTGGCACTGGATCCATTGAAAAACGAAGTATTGCCCCAGATGGAGAATCCATACTACGCTGACCTATAAATCAAACGAAATGGGCTGGTAACAAAAGTGTTTTCTATTGTTTTACTCCGTATTATGTAGTTAATAGACCTTTTCAGCAAAATGGGTCGCCCTTTGGAACGTTAGAGTGGTGATATTATTCTGATAAATCTAGGCCAGTGTTTTTTAAATCTGTGGGTCGCCACGTCTTCATCAGGGGGTCGCCGTCACAGGAGGAAGTACACTACTGGCCATTAAAATTGCTACACCATGAAGAAATGCAGATGATAAAGGGTATTCATTGGACAAATATACCGCGTGATCAAAAAGTCAGTATAAATTTGAAAACTTAATAAATCACAGTAGACTGGCAGGTCGGGATTAAAGTAGGTGAAAATAAAATAAGCAGTCTCGCCTATATGGATGACTTAGTTGTAATGGCCGAATCGATTAAAAGTTTGTAAATTAATATTTCGGAGCTCGATCAGAGGTGCAAGGATTATGATATGAAGATCAGCAACTCCAAAACAAAAGTAATGTCTGTGGGAAAGAGATTCAAACAGATTGAGTGCCAAATAGGGGGAACAAAGTTAGAACAGGTAGACAGTTTCAAGTACCTGGGATGTATTTTCTCTCAGGATGGCAACATAGCGAAAGAACTGGAATCGAGGTGCAGCAAAGCTAATGCTGTGAGTGCTCAGCTAAGATCTACTCTCTTCTGCAAGAAGGAAGTAAGTACCAAGACTAAGTTAGCAGTGCACCGCTCTTTCTTTCGACCAACTTTGTTGTATGGGAGTGAAAGTTGCGTGGATACAGGTTACCTTATTCATAGGATAGAGGTTACAGATATAAAAGTAGCAAGAATGATTGCAGGTACCAATAGATGGGAACAATGTCAGGAGGGTGTCCATAATGAGGAAATCAAAGAAAAGCTGGGACTTAACACCATAGATGAAGCAGTTAGAGCGAAGAGACTGAGATGGTGGGGTCGTGTTACACGCATGGGAGAAGCAAGGTTACCTAAGAGACTCATAAGCTCGTCAGTGGAGGGAAGAGGAGTCGAGGTAGACCAAGAAGAAAGTACTTAGATTCGGTGCAGAATGATTTTGAAGTAAAAGGCATAACATCAGACGAGGCTTCAATGTTAGCATTGAATAGGGAATCATGGAGGAATTTTATTAGAGGCACTATGCTCCAGACTGAACGCTGAAAGGCATAATCAGTCTGATGATGATGATGATGATGATGATGATGATGATAAGTCACGGAATAATGTAGATAGGTAAAAATTGACACACATGCTTGGAATGACATGGGGTTTTATTAGAACAAAAAAAAAGTTTAAAAAAATGTCCGACATATGGCGCTTCATTTGATCAGAAAAGCAATAATTAGCATAACAAATTAAGACAAAGTAAAGATGATGTTCTTTACAGGAAACGCTCAATATGTTCACCGTCATTCCTCAACAATAGCTGTAGTCGAGGAATAATGTTGTGAACAGCACTGTACAGCATGTCCGGGGATATGGTGAGCCATTGGCATCGGATGTTGTCTATCATCCTCCCTAGATACGTCGATCGATCACGATACACTTGCGACTTCAGGTAACCCCAATGCCAATAATCGCACGGACTGTGGTTTCGGGACCTGGGAGGCCAAGCATGACGAAAATGGCGGCTGAGCACACGATCATCACCAAACGACACGCGCAAGAGATCTTTCAAGCAGCTAGCAATGTGGGGTGGAGCGCCATCCTGAATAAAAATAGTACGTTCCAGCAGGTGTTTATCATATCGGCGTACCTCTCACCCGTCACGGTAGCAGTTACAAAACCAGAATCACGTAGTTCCTCGAAGGAAAAAAGGCCCTATAAGAGTAGATGTGATAAATGCAACCCTTACCGTGGCTTTCTCGTCGTGCAATGGAGTTTCCACGACCGTTCTGGGATTTTCGGTAGCCCATATTGTGCAGTTGTGGGCTATATCTTCGTGGTGGAGCAATGTTAATGGCCAGGTGTGTGTAATTGTATCGTAAAATAACTAGAGGTTCAGTAATACAAAACCGTATGCTTAAGTGAAATTTATTTAATGTTACAAATTACTATGTTCCATGCGAAACATTCATTATGTGTTGAATAGATCATACATTATTTTATAATACAATGTGAATAAGCGCGAAGTCTGAATACTGTTTTCACGAACCAATCGATAGGTAAAATAAACGTGATACACGAAATTATTGAAAAAAAAAATTCGAGAAAGAGATATAGTTCTTTACAAATTGTCCATACATTACGACCTTTCGTAAAGATCATAATTCGGTTCTGAGTATTGCCTGAAATACGAAATATTCGTTAAGCAAAATATATCTTTGTCGGAAATCATGTAAAAATGTAATGATGTAAGAAAAAGGATTTGTTTCCTTTGAGACAACGTAGTTTTATTACGGTTTGTGTGGAGGTGAAAAGGGGGTGGGGTGGGGGGTCGTTAGACAATTTTTACTTGGAAGGGGGTCACATATTCGAAAAGGTTGAAAAACACTACTCTAGGCAGTGAGAGGGTTTTTTTTCCCCTTTAAAGGGTTGTAAATGTGAAAAGTATTGCTGTTTATTTATGCATGTTTAACTGGATATACGAGTAAAACCATTGTGTGGCATCTGTGTACGCTGTTATTTTTTGCTTTTGTCTCTGCTGTTTTTACAAATTACTTCAATACTTAGACTTACACGCCTCATGTCCGGAGCTAAACATACAGTTTATTTTAAAACCTCGCTTTCGAAGGGCACCAACGTATGCCACCCTCTCGTAATGTTACTTGTTGAAACTCTTTGAGTATCTTGGCAATTTAGAGGTAGAACCGGAATAAAGCCCCCCTGGTAATGCTGCTGGAATGCTGAAACTTCACTACGATGTAGTTTGAGGTTTGAGCTGAAGTGGTTATTTTGTTTTCATTTGTAGCTCGAGCGAGAGAACCCTGATTTACCAAACAAAAGTGTTGTGCATGTTACTGTCGTCAACTTGTGAAGAACAGCGAAGTGTAGTCCGATATTTGTGGACTAAAACACATACACAGAGTAAAGGTAACGGGGACCCGTCTGGTGTGTAACGGGACGACTGTATGGAGCGTAGAAATCTTTACAGATGGTGCGCATTGTTCCAATACGGTCGTGTAAACCTTAGTGATTCGCTACTCTCGTTCGTAACAGTGTTCTGGGATATTCATTGTGTTTTATTGGAGGACTTCGCAGTACACAGCACCACTGTGAATGCTGTAGCACAAATGAAAATTTTGCCATAGTTGTGTCTTGTATTCTATGAAAAACGTCGCAACATTAACACGTTGGCTGCCATGTGGCCGCCGGTGGCCACAGCAGGTGGCTCTGGCGGGCCTCTGACGTCATCGCGGCAGCCAACGTGTTAATGCTGCCGGGGTCAAACTTGTTCGTGACAATTTTCTCCCCCATATTGCTGTTCCGGTTCTTCTGAATGTTGCCATACTTGGATGGAAGGTGCTCCAGTATCCACCACGTAATCCGGACCTTCCCCCATCTGTTTGCACTATATAGAAAAACTAGCGTTAGCTCCCGGCGTTAATCGGTGCTTTCTTAAGCTAGTTCGTCTCCATTTTGCCTCTCTGTCCATTGCCTTGTACAATGGTCTCTATCCATTTCAGTTTTTTTTTTTTTTCATTCAGGTCAATTCCAAAGACGTCATATCTCCTCAGTTGTCTGACCTACAATAATGTAATTTTCCAGGCTCGCAGTGTGGACAGTGGTAACACACTGGACTCGAACTCGGAGGATGGTGGTTCAAATCCACCTCTGGCCATTCAGATTTAGGTTTTCCTTGATTTCCCTAAATCATTCCAGGTAAATTCCGGGATGGTTCCTTTCAAAAGGGCACGGACGATTTCCGTCCCCATCCTTACCCATACAATCCGAGCGTAAGCTCCGCCTCTAATGACCACATTGTCGACGGAGCATTGAATCCTAAGCTTCCTTCCATCCTTCCTTCCTTCGTAGTGTGAAATATTAGGAAACTGTATACGAAATGTGTTGATAATGCAGTTGGTAATAAATACGTAATAATTTAGGCCTCATTCCTGAAGCGGTTTTTCATGAATCTAATTGTTTATGACGTAATAGCTCATGAACTGTGTGTCGTACTGTGATCTCATTTCGAAGGTACAATGAGTGGTTTGTGTGTATACTGTCTGTAAAATTTCCCGCGAATACAATAGGTGTAATGAATTGTAACGTGATGTCAAATGCCATAGTTTTATTGCATGAACAAAGGAGACGTAGTAAGTGATAAACTTCTTTTCTTTCGTCTTTTTGCTGAGTTGTCAGCGAGAAAAAGGTTCGTAAGACCTTAAAATTATGTAAAATTTCTCGAAAGTCCCTAAGTGCGCTCTTTCTCAATTTTTGGAAGAGATGTGGGAAACACACACACACACACACACACACACACACACACACACATTTTTGTAATATGGATTAACACTAATTATTCATGTCGAATACTGCAAGCTAGTATGAAAAGCTAATTAAAATGACTTACGAATTGTGTGGGTAAGATGAGTGCTCGTCATTCTATCCGTCCAGTATATTCATCAGTCATAATTTAAACCTAAGAACAACACTTGATTAAATTCTATTTGGAATTTAGTATGTACTGTAAAGAAACGGCATGGCCTATAGTTCACGCAAAAAACAGAAAGTAAGTTGGAATATTTACCACACGTGTTCCAGATACTATTTCGATGTACTGAAATATTATAACCAACATTTGTGCGAATATAATTGATAGCGTATCAGTGCTAAAAGATGGCGGTACAAATTATAGTACATGTAGAGTGCTAAACGCTAGCAAGGCAAGACCTTCACTTGCTGCTCTGCCTCGACAATCGCATTAATTAGTCTTCATCTAAGACTCCTTGTTATCTTACTCTACCTTCCCCTAGATTATTGACCGCCCAACGCTTTGTGACAGATGCGGAAGTGAATTTAGCAATGTGCAGATGACGCGCGCGAAATGGCCGCGTGGTCTAAGGCGTCATGCTACGCACTGGGCAGCCGTTTACGCCGGAGTTTCGAGTCCTTTTCTAACCATGTATGTGTGCGTGTGCGCGCGCGCGCGCAAGCGCGCGCGTGCGTGCGTGTGTGTGTGTGTGTGTGTGTGTGTGTGTGTGTCTGCGTGTGTGTTCTGCCCTTAGCTAATTCAAGTGTTTGTAAATCTATCGGATCAAACTGCGTAGTCTTCAGTCCGTAGCTTACAAACTACTTAAACTAGGGTAAACTAACCAACGGACAACAGAACACACACACACACACACACACACACACACACACACACACACACACACACACACACACACACATGCCCCAGGGAGGACTCGAATCTCCGACGGCGAGCAACCACGCTCTCCGCAGCGAGGCGCCTTAGACCGCTCTGCTACTCCACCGCGGCCCTTAGCTAAGTTAAAGTAGTTTGTGAGTCTAGAGAATGATGACCATAGCAGTTTGGTCAAATAGGTTTAGAAACATTTGAATATTTGATTCTGCATATGGCTATTCTCCAACCGGATTGATTTCTACGTACGGACATATTGAACTTGAAGAACATTTGTGTTCATTTGTAATTTGTTACTCTTTCGTTGCCTATCAAACTTATTTCGTGATAAAATTATTGTACGATACTTTCCGATCTTCCCTCGTATACAGGGCGTCCTAGTTATCTTGTCACCCAAAATATCTCTGGAACAACAGCTATCGTAAAACGACTTTCACCTGTTTCAATGTAAAGCAGGGGAGGAGCTCATGAATGTAAATATTTTGAAACATTCTAAAACGATAGCATGTGTGTTATCTAACACAAACTTTTGTGTTTTTAAATGGACACTTCGTATTATTTCATCAACACACTATAGCATGAGAAATCACATAAACAATGGTGTTGATTGCATCGCAATACGCCAATTACATACCGAAATATTGTGATGTTGATGCTGGAAAGACGCGAAACGCGCGGCCCAGGACAGCGATCGTCCTGACACAGCCGTCAGTCTCGGTACGCGCTAGCTGTGTTCTTCAATTATTTTAAGCGTCAACTTCGCTTCGTAATATCTGACGATGTAACTACTGTACTGCGATGCAATCGTCGCTGTTGTTTATGTCAGCTATAGACTGATGATGAAATAATATAGGGTGTCCATTTAAAAACACATATGCTTTCGTTTTAGAAAGTCGTTTTACAATAACTGTTATTGTTCTGGAGATATAATGGGTGAGCGAGATAACTGGGACATTCTGTTAGCTTTGTCCACATTGTAGGGGGTGGAAAAGGTACTACACCGAGATGTTGGTGGGTGGAAGCCCTGTGATGTAAGAGACGGCGAGGTGAGCCCAGTGGGGAGTAGTTTGAAACCTGGCTGGAGGCGTGCTGGCTCTCCGGGTAATGGCGGCGGCGTATGCCGCTGCTCTCCATTCAGCCGCCGGCATATCTGCCCGCTGCCCGCCGTGTGTTCCCGCCACAAACGCCGGCTCTCTGCCAGATTACCTGCACGCTGCTTCCGCCTCGCGCTTCATAACCGAATGCTTCCCCCTCTGTTTCATTGGCCGCCGTAGCACCATTTAGAAAATTTGTTGCATCTGGATTCTCGACCGCGAGCTCCCGCTTAATTAGATGTACATTCAGACAGAATATAATCTACTCCACGGGTCTTGTTTCGACTCAAAATCTTTCAGCACTCTGTCACATTCTTTTCGCAGTATCGTATCTCCTATCTCATCTACCTCTACTTTCTCTTCCATTTCTGGAATAATGCCTTCAATTCATTTCCTTTGTATAGGCCCTCTATATATTCCTTTCCCCCTCTCAGCTTTCCCTTCTTTCCTTAGCATCGGTTTTCCAGCCGAGTTCTTGATATTCATGCAGCAGCTTTTCTTGTCTCCAGATGTTTCCGTTATTTTCCTGCAGGCGGCATCTATTTTTCCCCTAGTTATACATTCTTCTGTGGCCTTGTATTTGTCGTTGCTTAGTCAGCCTGTACTTCCTGTCAATCTCATTTTTCAGAAGTCTGTACTCCCTTTTGCCTGTTTCACTGGCTTTCTACCTTCAATTAAGTTCACTATTACCTGTGTAATCCAGGGATTTCTATTAGTCCTTGTCCTTCTGCCTATATGATCGTCTGCAGCCCTCACTACTCCATCTTTCAGAGCTACCCATTCCTCTTCCGCTGTTTTACTTCCCCCTTCTTTTGGTCACTCCTTGCGTAATGCTCCCTCTGAAACTCTCAACCACCTCTAGTTCCTTCAGTTTGTCTAGTTCCCATCTCTTTTGTTTTCTATCTATTAGCAGTCTCTTAAGTTTTAATGTACAGTTCATAACCAACAAGTTATGGTCAGAGTCAATATCTGGCATTCTTTATGTCTTACAGTTTAAAATTTGGTTTCTAAACATTTGCCTTATCATCATAAAGTCTGTCTAATACCTTCTAGTGTCTCCTGGTCTCTTCCACGTACACAATCTTCTTTCACGATAATTAAACCAAGTGTTTGTGCAGATTACATTGTGCTCTGCGCAAAATTCTACTAGACCATCTCCTCTTTCATTCCTTTTCCCTACTACATTTCCTTCTCTTCCCTTTCCTACTGTCGATTTCCAGTCCCCCATCAGAATCAAATTTTCGTCTACCTTAACTGTCTGAATAATTTCCTTTACCTCCTCTTACATTTCTTCGATCTTCGGCAGTGGTATTTGGCATATAAACTTGTACTATCTTCGTCACGACAATGCGTTCACTATGCTGTTCATAGTAACTTACCCGCATTCCTGTTTTCTTAGAGTAAGCCGGAAAAACAATGCTTTGGTTGTCCTCGGAGTCGAAAGAGGGACGTCATTCGAACTGAAATACTAGAAAAACAAATAATAAACCGCAAAGTTAACACACAATAACACAGCATAAACTGGTTGAAAAATAAATTTCACTAAGAAATGACAACCCTCTGAAAATTTTCATGAAAAGAAAATTTGGCCAAGAACTGCAGCTGAAGTAAGCGTTCAGAAAAAAGAAAGGAGAGCAAGACCTTCTCTCATCCACTTAATTAACAATTAATTCTCAGAAGAAAAACCGATTCCTCAAGAAAAGCTTGAAGACTTGAAGTTTGTTGATCGAGGAAGATACAAAACAAATGTAGTAATCGTTTCAGTGATTAGTTGACTTCGGAAAATAATAGGAATAATGACAAGTAACGGTAATTTCTTGCTTCTGTAAGTTTCATTAGCGTTAATTTTACTGAGTTTATACAGTAGGCCCTGTTGTGACATACGATTAGTAACAGGTACTTCCATGTCGAATGTAAGGAATGCTATCTTTAATATTTTATGAAGTATATTTGTTACGTTATTTGCATTGTAAATATTAACACGCTAACGCCGGATTTAACAAAGCCTACCCTGCATATGCGAGAAGTTGTAAGGCTCTGCATTCAAGTTTTGTTTCCAGTTAAGTGAAAGCAATTGTTACATTCGTTTAGTCTGCTGATGTTCAACAAACGTTCACAAGCGGCAATTAAGCATAAGTAGTCCAACGACCATTTTCTTTACTTTTCAGTGTTGTTTACAATTTAATTACGTTGAGGATCCCCTACTAAGTGAAACAGTAAAATCCCTTCCTTTATACAAAAAATTACGAATTTTCAATAATACATTTTTAAGGAAACGGAAACTTCGGGCTTATTTATCTGACTCGTGACACTTTGACGTTTTGTCTGGTTATGCATAACACTGTCCATTTGTACGTATGTATGATATTGAAGCAGTGAATAAAAAAGTGTTGATTTCAGAGCTATAAATATGTTCATTAAAGATGGGAAGAAACTGTCGTCGATAAGTCCCATTCGGCACAACACTTACATCCCAAACGCTATGGAACGAGCGCGTCAGCTGCATGAGGATAATGAGCGGTTGCCTTTGAGAAGTGAGTAGAATAGTTGAAAGCCAGTGTGAGCGCATTCTTCACCAACATCCGCCAATGTCCAACACGTGTGCACGGTGAGTTGCACAATAAGCGTTTGCTCACGGTTTGCAACAGCCGATGTCCTTAATCGTTTGTAGGTAATTGTGAGTATTTCAAAGTCCAGTACAGGTATTTTGTCGCTAACTCTTGTTTCCCTCATTTTCTGAGGCTATTCAGCGAACTTTTCAGGAGCATCTTGTCTAACTGCAGATGTCCTTTTAAAGGGTAATGTCAGATAAAATACGTCACCAGTCACAGTTGCTAGCTGTTTATTTAAACACGCTCGTTGTCGCTCTTAGCCCATCTTTAGGCGATTATACGTCCTGTTTTACGTTTCCACACTTACGTTGGAGTTCACTGTTGAACTTAAAATGCAGATTACGTAACGATGCTTAGCGAGACACAGCTGAAAGAACTGCAAATGCCATAGTGACAAAGACTGAATATAATAAAAATACTTACATGCAGACAGAATATCCTAACTGTAACCACACATTCAACTCCAAAGTAATCAATTACTTGAATCAACGTATTCCAATTCTGTCCGAGCGAGGTAACTCAATGGTTAACACACTTGACTAGCATATGGGAGGACGGTGATACAAATCGATCTCTCGCCAGTAGATGCAGGTGGTTTTCCGTGATTTTCCTAAATTACTCCAGGAGAACACCGGGATGATTGCACTGAAAGAGCGTTAGCTCCGTCTATAAAAACCACGCTGATGACGAGGCGTAATTGTTAATACTCCTTCGCCGGCCGCGGTGGCCGAGGGGACTGAGGCGCTCCAGTCACGGTTTGCACGGCCACTACGGTCGGGGGTTCGAATCCCCCCTCGGGCATGGATATTTGTGCCGTCCTAGTTCGTAAGTAGTTCATAAGTAGTTTGTAAGTTTAGGGACTGATGACCCCATAGCTAAGTCACATAAACTATACAAACATTTTGAACATTAATACTCCTTCCTTTATTTCCAGTTCTCATTCAATAACACCATTGCAAACTTTATCAGCTCTACATGGTTTGAAGACAGAGATGTAGTTGTCGAAGAGATGAGAGATGCAGCGGAGTTGTGGCCGAGCGGTCTTAAGCGCCATGCGGCGGAGGGCGCGATTGGTCGCCGTCGGAGGTTGTGTGTCTTTAGGTTTAAGTTAGCCGGCCGCTGTGGCCGAGGGGACTGAGACGCTTCAGTCAATGTCTGCACGGCCACTACGGTCGGGGGTTCGAATCCCCATTCGGGCATGGATATTTGTGCCGTCCTAGTTCGTAAGTAGTTTATAAGTTTAGTGACTGATGACCCCGTAGTTAAGTCCCATAAGCTTTACAAACATTTGAACATTTGGTTTAAGTTAGTTTAAGTAGTTTGTAAGCTTAGGGACTGATAACCACATATGTTAAGTCCCATAAGATTTAGAAAGTTTTGAGAGGCGGCGGAAAAGCGCATTGAGGCGCTATGCTGCGATGCGCGAGGCCGTTCCCCGTCGGGTGTTCGAATCCCCCCTCGGGCATGGATGTTTGTGCCGTCTTTAATATAAGGTAGTTCATATGTAGTTTGTAAGTTTAGGGACTGATGACCCAGCAGTTAAGTCCCTTAAGCTTAACAAACATTTGAACATTTTGAGATGAGAGATTATACACTATCAGAAGTGTTCCGCATATGGAAGCATAGAAGCTATTACGTGTAACGAATATTATTTCATGATTGCACAACTTCATATTCTGTCATGTAATGTCACTTTTTCTACATTACATACGCTACGTTCTTGTTATTAATCGTAGGGAACAGACATTAATAGTGTTTTGTTTTATGTTACCTTTCACGTGTCTTTGTTTCTGCAACTAGACTGTGCTATATCCATTTTACAGACATCACATTGTAGGGCTTTTGGAAGACCCTCGGAAATTTCGTGTTTAATTCTCTCCTAGTTTTTGTTTGTGCAACTTTCTTTCATGTATATGCGTAGTTAAGGTTTACTGCGTACCTTTAAACCACTCTATTAAACTCTTATGTTCTTGACAAGTAACCGCCTAGCCATTAAGTTTACTCTTGCTATTTGTATTCGTGGAGCCATTTTTAAAAGGCTGAGGAGAAAGTCCTGTTTCGAATCCCCGTTCGGATCACTACCAGAAAATTCATATCAGCCCACATTCCGCTGCAGAGTGAAATTTTCACTCTAGATGTTATTTTCAATTGAATCTTTCGTGTTTCCTTAATTTTATGTTTGGTTTTAGTATCATTGTGTGAGACGATTAAATAAATAAAGGGAAGGAAGCTGGCGATGGAACCAGACCGTCGTTCCACGTTGGTTTGCGCACGAACCGGATGGGGAGGGACGGGGGGGGAGAGAAGCAGAACTCGATGAAAGCCTCTCTACTCGGCAATGAGCAAACACGTTGGCCAAACGCGGCTTCCATTACTATGATTAATACGAGTTATTGCTTGCTCTGCTACCTCCGTACACACTGGAAATTAGCAAGGTAGTGTTTAGCTGAAGGCAGTCGGCTTTGTATCAGCGGTTCTGGCCCTCATCTGGTCACTTTGTGTTGGCTTCTCTAAAGTTACTGAATGCTGAGTTCGTCAGTTATAGTCCATCTCGATGCAGTGCCCCATCGGTAATGGCATCATGGTCGACTGGTCCTTAAATTATAGCATTCATTTACCTTCTTCGGAAGCTTCCTAAAAATTTATTCTATTCTGATATTTTACTTCATTAAGGAATTTTCTAAAATCGGTAACAGATTATTTTAAAGAATTACCAAGAGCACTGTGATTGCGGTATTAATAATTTTATAGTGTATTCCGTAGGAGGAAATACTGAAATAATTTTCAATTTTTATTTCGAAAGGAAATAAAGCTTTAGTTCCTAAAAATAGTAAATTCTGATGACAGAATCGCAAATACGTTGAATGATAATGGAAATTCAGCATTTAACGCAGCTCGTTAATCTGTTGGCTGATCCCTAATAGCACCCATAATAAGTGTTTATTTTTCATTTGCAGTATGAATTTTGACGCGGTATAGTGTAAGCATAAACCGAACAGAATATTTCATATTCTACACTTTTAATCGTATCTAATGTAAATATTTTTTATTAATTTTGTCTCATTTGTTTGTATTCAAAATACAGGTTCTGTTTTGCTTAAATATAATTGTAATTTTTGATCGTCGAAACTAAACTTCACCAGACACGATTATATTAGACTGTAAGGTGAACTACATTTTCTATTTCGACAATTAAATAATGAAACTATATCGTGACAGGCTGAGGTTCGTTAATTATGCACGCGGAAACCTAAAGATTAGTTCACTGGTATTTTCTTATCTCGCAAAAGTTACAAATTAATAAAAGAGCCGCGGTGGAGTAGCCGAGCGGTCTAAAGCGCCTCGCTGCGGAGCGCGCGGTTCCTCGCCGTGGAGGTTCGAGTCCTCCCTCGGGCATGGGTGTGTGTGTTGTCCTTAGGTTAGTTTACCTAGGTTTAAGTAGTTTGTAAAAATGTTCAAATGTTTGTTAAGCTTATGGAGCTTAACTACTGGGTCATCAGTCCCTAAACTTACAAACTACTTATGAACTAAGACTAAGGACGGCACAAATATCCATACCCGAGGGGGGATTGGAACCGCCGACTGTAATGGCCGTGCAGACCATAACTGGAGCGCCTCAGTCCCCTCGGCCACCGCGTCCGGCAATAATGGAGTCTGGCAGTAATGTCAGAATTAGCTCAGGATAAATTTGCAAATAGAGAAATGTGCTTTTTGTGTGTAGTAATTCATTCTCTTAATTTACGGAGTAAGCGAGTGGATACAATTACCGGCAAAGTTCCCTTAATGTCGTTAACTGTAGCAACTATGGAAAGCCGTCGCGCGCGAGTAGCCGAGCGGCGGCCTGGTGCGCCACGTTACGCACCTGCGGCCACCCGTGTCGGAGGTTCGAATCCTCCCTCGGGCATGGATGTCTGTATTAACTTAGATGCTTAGTTTTTTATACTAAAAGGACCGTATATCTTAGTACAAGTTTTAATAGGGAATGTGTAACATAATGAACTTTGTCACGTAGGTTCAAATATGTAGATTGGTAATACCTATGAAGAGGGGGCAGTGTTTAAATACGCGGAGCGAATTTAATAAAACGGCATCGGTAGGACAACTGAATCACACGGTATAGCTAAGGAGGTGAGGATCGTCGCTATAGCCGTGAACCTGTCATGACTATTGCGTGTGTTGTAGGTCGCAAGTACAACTCGTAATACTTGTGAGGAAAATCCTATTTCTAGAATGAGTTGTTCTTGATATCATCCCCATAGCCACCAAAGTACAGCCATCTTCGTTTTTGTATCTCTTCTTTTACTGTAACGACTGAAACTGCTGTTTGGTTTCGCCCAATATTTCATCAAAATAGTAAACATAAATTATTGTTGCATAGCCAACAAACGCACCGAATCGAAGATAATGATGACATTACATTTGTTGTCTTCGTCAGCTCACCATAAAGCGTTCACATTTCAACTTAAGGCAGACTTCGGGATATGCTACCGGCGGTACGTGTCTACAACCTACACTCAAAAAAAATTAAAGTACCCCTAATGTAGAAGCGGAATAAATATATCCAGTAGTCGTATTTGCGCACGGCATTACGTCACGGCAAAAGCCAACTTTCGATTAATTTGGTTTCTTTTAATGTAAACCCTCATTGTAGTTGTTTCTTTCTTTCTTTTCCTACCCCCTACCCCCATATCTCTCTCTCTCTCTGTCTGTCTGTCTGTCTGTGTGTGTGTGTGTGTGTGTGTGTGTGTGTGTGTGTGTTAATGACCACAATGTCGACGCCACATTAAACCGCAATCTTCCTTCCTTCTCAGTCGTAACGATATCATGGTGTGTAGTATTAGTTATAATAATAATAATAATAATAATAATAATAATACCTTGCCGCTCAGTGGCCTCTTGTAAGTCTTTAAATTTAAGACATGCAAGTCACCGCTTCGGTGACTTGCATGTCCTCAGCCTACGCCATTTATCCAGCTGGGGAAAGGCAATCTACAGTTTAACGAAGATCCGAAACACATGTCGTTTCTGGCGTCTACTCACCTCATTCAGACGTGAAGGCTAATTTAAAATGCAGACTGAAAAATGAGTGATCCAACCGGATACTGAACCATGACCTCTGTCTTGAGTGCTTTAACACTTATTAAATCTGTCCTTTGCAGACGTGGGATCGAGCTTGTCCATGTTCATCGATGATTTACCGACTGGTTTCCCTTTTTTAATTATTAGAGAGAGAAATCAGGCGTCTCACAGAGGCGTTGAACTACCGCACCGGTCCGCTAGAACACTGGACCCAACGGAGTATTGTAACGCCTTGATCGCGCGCTTCAGCTTCATTGCCGTTGTTTCAACCTACCGGATAGTCTCTCCTACTGTTTTCCTCGCTGTGCAGCTTTTGTACAAGCAAAACCTGTCTGTTGCCGTAGACTTTAATTGTAACTTTATACGAGCCGCTGTTGCTGTGACATAGGGGAAAAAAACTAAAATTGAAATACCAGTAACAGATAAGCGCACATTGTGAGCTGCAGCTCGTTGGTCGCGATAGAGTTTTATGAAGCGTCCATTTGGAATGACGGCGGCATCAGTGGCTGTTTGTCTGCTGGCTACAATAGGCGGTCGTTGGCAGAGGCAGTGATTTGTCGCGTCAGGCAGGTGCGTGGCGCGCCATAATGAACCCGTTTGAGTTGCGAGCGGGGGGCAGCGGGGATAATGAATTTTCATCGAGCCGCGCCCCTGCGCCGCCTCCGCCTGGGGCAGCAATGCGTCTCGCTGTCCGCGCGGGGGACTGTCGCCCCGTAATGAAGCGGCGCCGCGGCCGCGCGGTTCATTTGCGCAGCTCTGTGTGCAGCACTACACTGGCTTACCGAGTGTCACGGGTCAGTGGGGCACCAGAGTGGACACTGGAATAACGGCGAAACGTGGTCGGGCGAATCCTGATTTCAACTTCACCATATCGGCGGGAGGCACCCAATGAGGTGCAGACCAAACGAATCGATGGATCCCGCCTACCAAGAAGGTGTGGTCCGAGGAGGGCATGTCTCTGTTATGCTGTGGGTTCCATGTTCCTGGTGAGTAATGGGACCTCCAGATGTCCTGGAAGGAACTTTGAATGGTACGCACAATTCTGAGCTGGTCGTGGCCCGTTTCCACATATTTGTGGCGCTTCAAGACACCGACGGTTCTGCTTTGTTTCAAAACCTCCCACGCGGCCTGGGAATGGTTCTAGACAGCATACAGGGAAGGTGCGAACACTGAGATGGCCACTCCAGAGTCCAGATTTCAACCCCATGGAGCATATCCGGATATCGTGGAACGCAGACTCCTTGCCACGGAACCTGCAACCACAAATGGAACAAAATTGAGAACAGACGCCGGAATTCTTAACTGTAATTCACTTTGTCGAGGATTGATGCGTGTTTCATTGCGGATGCGCACGAGGACAGAAGTGCTGGCGGGAATGCAGGGTCAGCTGCGAGTTATGGAGTGGGCGACACATGGAAATTGGGTCGGAGGGGCACGTGCTTGAGCAGTCCATGCACGTATGTCAAAACCATGTGCCTGGTTGGTGCAAGGGTCAGCACATCTGCCTGCAGATCCGCGTCCCAGTCCCTGCTCTGGCTTAAATTTTTTATAGGTTCGTATTATTTGATTACACCACCTACCTAATAAATCTAGACCAGAATTGACTGCCGCTCTGCAAATTATTTGTGTCCAGGACTTTTAGAAGCACTTGCAGGGCGTTTCAGAGTAGTGAGCAGCGCAGTAGGAGACCACACACGGTATTAGGTACGGATCCGATGATCGTTGCTTAGCTAGTGTAAATCGCGTACCTCCCTGCCACATGTACCGGTCTCACACTGTCGACGTGTCAAGTCCAAGGCATAGAATCTTCAGTAAAGAACGTGCACGCTTTCTTAAAAATCAGTGCGTGCTATTCTATGAATATTGAAAATGGAAAGTACTGTTTCTTCCTCCTACTCCTGTTGCAGGAAGTTAATGTAAATTCGTCTGCTGATACCTGAGAGTGCAACCTCGTTAGCAGGTATACAAGATGGGTCTACGTACGAGATCATCAATGTCGACCCTGTTATGTGATGGTAGTCCACTAAACTTGGGTCTGAAGATAGTAACAATGAGATACCGCAACTAGTAATAAGGATTTGTAACATAATCAGCTGAAGGTGTATGATGCTCTATTTATAAGTAATCACACAGCCGTTTCCCAGTCATCGTAGACCAAGATGAGCATACAAAGGCTTAATATAGAATGCCCGATGTGGCTGTTACGGTATTCCAGGGGATATTATATGCAATTAGTTTCGCTATATTTGGCATTTATGGTACAGCCATTGAAGTGTAGACGTACGATTTGTGATAAGACCAGTTACACTCCCAGTTTGTCCTTGGACCAATCACCGTAGATGTCAACAACTGCGTGAGAAGAACAGATGTCCAGCTTCGCCCTTTCCAAGATGCTCGTACCCAGGACCGGAGCCATATCAGTCTACCATCTGTCGAAGTCTCTTACATTACCAAATTTTCACATTTGTGGACCGTACAGTCGGCAGCAACTATTCCCCGTCGAACTTGGAAGGAGAGAAGTTGGGGTTTAACGTCCGGTTGACATCGTGGTCGTTAGAGACTGAGCATACGCTCACATAGTTTTTGTCATGGTTGGGGAAGGAAATTGGACGTGTTCTTTGAAAGGAACCATCCCTTTATTTGCCTGGGGTGATTTAGGGAAATCACGAAAAAATCTAAATTAGGTTTGCCGGAGGTGGATTTGAACCACCGTTCCAGAATGCGAGTCCAGAGTGTATACCACTGCGCTAAAGACATGCACCACGCAAATGAGCCACACTTCGCTCGTTATTAGTGCTAAAATGCGAGCCGAGCCTCGTGACCGTTAGATCAGACACGTCTGTTATTGTCTGACATTACGCTAGTGTACAGTTCTTAGTAATCTTAGTAACGTTTAAGTCGCGCGGAATGGCCGCGTGGACTGAGGCGTCATGCTCCGACTGGGCCGTCGTTCTCGCCGGAGGTTCGAGTCCTCCCTCGGGCATAGAGTCCTGTATTATACTTAGTGTAACTCAGTTGAAGTAGTTTGTAAGTCTCGGGATAGTAGCTTTACAAACATTTGATTTAGTAATGTGCAAATAATGCGATAATAAAGATACGGTTCGGGTAGACCCGTCACTACAGGTCTGCGTTCCCACGGAGGGTTCATGAGGTAGCGTAACAGACGCAAGTTGCTGAAGTAGACGTACCGTTGAAAGAACTTGCAAATATGTCGACGAACATCCATTTTCGGGAGACTCTCATATGAATTTACTTCAGTGATTGCGATTGCGTTTGTTGGTTCGGACTGGCTGTGAGTTAGAGAAGAAAATGCGTTAATGTGCAAGCTATGAGACTTTGTAGTATGTTTTTTCATGTGTTGAATTGTATCACACAAAAAATAATCATTTAAATGTTTGCATTTATTTCACTGTAGAGCGATTTATACCTCTACTGCATCGTCATGGTAAGCGGGACTGAAGAAAAAATTTGGAATTGTTGAAAAAAAAGGGGGGGAAGAAACACAAAGTTGGTCCTGGACGCCAGTTACACAAGTTAAATGACGGCGTACACGATAACTGTCTTCCACGTGCACAGTAGGGAGCTAGGACGTCTTAGGAGGCTGAAGGAAGAGTGCGCTAAGAACCAAAGTGTGAGCGAGGCTTAACAGTCCTTCCCTGGCCGCTAATTCCTTCTAAAGCTGAAAAACGTGGACGTTTCACGACTATCTTGCTCGCTGGGAAAACATTAGGCAGGGCTCCCTGGTGAAGCATTACAGACAGCGCATATCCAGATGTAGCGCCGAGCTCACTGAGACAGGTTCACTGCATTCCAAGCGTCAACACATGTCACGCCATAAACAGTTGTTGCGTATAGCAGCACGTCCTCAGTAAAACAGTAATTGGCTGTGGTCTTTTTGTGTGCATCTAGTGTAATGTGAAGTTAAAATAAATTACGTTGATGAATGACTTGTTCATTTACTCTCTGATTTGTGTTCTCGTACCTGATATTTTTAAAGAGTTTTATTTCTGTTTTATATTTATGTAACTTATTGCACAACTGTAGAAAATGCAACTTTCATATAATTTGTATAATTATATATGACAATGACACAAACATGTAAAAATACTGTGAAACAGTTTTAAGATAAACCATGTCAAAGCTTAAAGATGTTATTAATGTAACAGTTCCATTCTAATTCTGGGGAGCTCAACCGTGCAATGGGCCTTTATAAAGTCGTTCTTTTCGCTTTGTAATGGGGCATTCACGAATGACGTGGTTGTGCTGTTTGTTCCGTAGTGTCAATAAATGACGTTCAGTGCTGCTACAGTTGATCCAACTTGACTTCCCATGCCTTGTCCAGCAAACAGTGTTCTCTTACACCCCCAGCTCTTTTCTGAATGACAAGAAGTGCCTGTGCCAGGCACTTAAACGTGATTTGCAGTGTGTACCAAGTATATAGTTGAAATCACACACAGGCTTTGTACATACCGGTCTGACACGTGAACACTGAGAAATAATTTTGTTGGTTGGAAACTTTGTAGTTCATCCATTACATGTCGTATTCAATTGCGGTCCCTCCTAAATTGAGATCGAAGAAAAAGAAATATGTGTATTTACATTATTGCAGAAGTTTCCTGTTAACATTTTCGACATATACCTAATAGCTGTTTTCTTTTTGTTGCAGGTAAGAGTTTCGAAAGATCAGAAAATTCGTATAAGGTAAGTGTGAGAACAAATACATTATCGTACGAATGCACTGAAAAGTTTACGGATTCCAGCCGAGTTTACAATCCTAAGCCGTAGTTCTGCTGCCTCAGATCCGGGATGACTCTCAAGCTCCACCTGGCCATCCAGACTTAGGCTTCCCGTCGTTTTCTGAATAACTTACGCTTAATGGCGAGTTGATGTATTTGGTTGCACATCTAGGCATATGCTGCATTTTTTGTTGATCTCACCGTCCATAAGACGTTAAATCCTAATCTTCCTTCTTCCAGAGCGAAAGTACCGTTATTTATCGTAATATCACAGTATGTGAAAATGCGTCATAATTTCTTATTATTTGTGATTGAAACTAAACCTAAATTGATAATACATGTAGTACTAAAATGCTACTAGAATAGCATATTTATTGCTTTTAATAATTAGGAATATGCCTTGATAGTCCTTCCGGGTATGCTGCCGGATACTAAGAACAAACTTTCGGCGATCCAACTGTCGCCATCATCAGGAAAGCTGTTACTGCTGAGTCCCGTCGAGTACTGTGGGTAGAGCCGTATTCTCCGTCCTATATGGGCGTCGCGCGTGTGCGCGGACGGAGAATACGGCTCTACCCACAGTACTCGACGGCACTCAGCAGCAGCATTCCTGAGGATGGCGACAGTTGGATCGCCGAAATATCGGACCAGTTTGTTCTTAGTATCCGGCAGCATACCCGGAAGGACTATCAAGATTTACTACGCCGCTAAAGTCTTAGATACCACAGGAATATGCCTATTTCCGCAATGTATCCGTTATGCATCGTGTGGTATGTTGTCACTGTTTTGTTTTTTGTTGTTGCATATAAATGCACCCAGATTTTATCATTTGGTCTTTATTTTAATTATTTGCGTTTCATATAATTTTTCTATATGTCAGGTTACGTAATTTCTCGCTAATCTAGATTGTTTTAATTCTGACAGCTCGATGTTAAAATGACAACAGTATATAGCAAAGAAAAAATACATAATCAGGCATATTTTAAACATAAGTAAAATAAAAACCAAAATCCAGGTTGCGATTATTATGTACGGCAACAAAAATAAAAATATTGACAGCTTACTTCGATGAGCAATGGATGTAGGTAGATGTCGGTAATGGGTCAAATTACGCCTATTGATAATGCGTTTAAACAAATGACGGCTGTTCTAGCGCTATTCTCGTACTACATGCATATCATTAAACGACATTTACGATGCTATAAGAATTCCTTGAATGTTGTGCGTATAAGAAGCATTAAAAAAGGGACGCCGGTGGCCGTAAAATGAAATCCACCGAGGGAACGGTAATACGAGTACCATTGGCTGTGAAAGCAGGTGTGGTCCGAATAACAACGCTCAGGCCCGACACTGGTCTCCAGAGGGCCGTGTGTCCACATCCATAAATGGAGCACGTGCACGCGTGACCAGCCCTACATTCAGACAAATGAGGACTTCAAAAGAAGAGTAAGGCGGTGGTGCAGTGCGTGTCCTGGAGTGCGGCGAAAGGAAACTCATCAAAGACTGGCGCATGTTGTACGACGTGGCGCAAGCGGTTCCAGAAAGGGCGGAAGACTTTGGTGAGTGACGCACAATCCGTAACGCTGCACCGCATTATAGACACCATTGTGCAGGAGGAGGAATGCCCTCTCCATTGAACACAGGCGAATTGCAGCGGCAGCCGTGGCCCCGGAGATCGTATTCAGCGTCGGAATTGGAAGTGACTTGCAGTGCTCTCAAGGCACTTCTGCTATTCTTTGAGAACTTTTCCGTTCGACGCACACCTTTCGCAGTAAGAAAACGCACTAAACCCTTTCGCTCCATCCATTTTTCTGTTTTAGGTAGTATTTAGTGTAGTGAACGGTCTAGGTGAGCCCGTCCTCACTCTAGGCCATGCTCCTCCAGCGTCAAGCTTGGGGCTTGAGCTAGAAGCACCGCGGGTAGTACATAGGCAGTGACAGTATGACTCTTTCCTGGGTTTACATTTTATACACAGATTAAAAAAAAATTGATTCACCACCTTGGTTCCAAGGTCTCCTGCCTTTAAAAATGGTGTTGAGTGTGTATATTGCATCTAGTACACATTTCCTTAGATTACCCGAGCAGTGCCAACGCGACGGAGTGGATGAGGCGAACACCGCCTTGAAGTCTGTCGTTTAGGTGCTGTTGGTAAGGCAGCCGATTGGTTCCATTCATAAAACCGGGAAGGAAGTACACGGCTTGCGTTCACTATAGTTCTGTCATATAAATTCAGTCTGGGTGAGGCAGATAGATGCCAGAATGAGAATTGTAAAATAAAACGAACTCGCCTTCAGTTACCAAAATCGTTGTTTATTGGTTCACGATACATTTCGAGTCCTGAGGGCTCATCTTGAGGTTCCTCTTCGATGATTTATATATATTTAAAAGACCTGGTCTGTTAAAACGAAATATGGCCCAGGTCTTTTAATTATATGTAAAGCATCTAAGAGGAATCTCAAGATGGGCCCTCGTGGCTCTAAATGCATCGTGAACCAATAAACCACGATTTTGGTAACTGAAGGCGAGTTCGTTTTATTTTACAGAAGTGGAATAGTCACGGAAGACTCACAGTCAGCAATGGACAAAATTAAGACTGATATTTATTGGAAGAATTCTCAGGAAGTGTAGTCCGTCAACAAAAGAAATATGTTACAAAACTCTCGTTCGGCCAGCGCTTGAGTATTGCTCGTCAGTGTGGGATCCGTACCAGGTCTGTTTAATAGATAACACGGAGAAGATCCTACGAAAGCAGCGCGCTTCGTTACGAGCTCATTTAGTAAGCGCGAAGCGTCACGGAATGATCGGGAAACTCCAGTGGCAGACGCTGCAAGAGATGCGTTCTGTATCCCGGTTCGAACTACTGACAAAGTTGCGACAGCGTACGTTGAAGAGTCAGCCAGTATATTGCTTGATCCTACGTATATCTTAAGAAGCGACCGCAAGGGCAAGATCAGAGGGGTAGGGCCCACAAGCGACTGGAATAGCAGGAAGGGACTATGGTCCGCAAAGCACCCTCCGCTACACACTTCGAGGTGGCTTGCAGAGTATGGGTGTAAATGTAGACATAGGGACCAGTGGCTATTTATTACCAGGGGGAGTTGGAAAATAAGTGGTCAGATTTGCGTATGGAAGGAAAAAATAGAATGAGACATTCAAGATAAGACTTTTGTACATAGTTTCCAAGTACATTGAGTTAGTTGTCATACCGCATTCAGGTAAAGATCAGGGCGTTGCATACGGAAGAAGCGTTGAACGGTTTATTTCACTTCAGCATTGCTTCCAAAGCACCTTCCGCTCAGAGTCATCTTGAAAGCTGGAAACGGATGGAAGTCTCTTGGTGCGAGATCAGGACTGTATGTATGGCGGATGGTGTAGGCGCTCCCAACGAGAAGTTGCAATATGGTTTTGCGTTGCCGTCGCCAAGTGTGGTCTCGCATTGTCATCCAACAGCAGAACGCCAGATCTTAAAAGGCCATATCGCTTTTTCCGAATCGCCTCTTTCAGTTTCGACAGTGGCACAGTACCGCGCAGCATTGATGGTTGCATTCTTCAACAAGTCCAGCAACAAAACTCCTTCGGTATCCCAGAAAACGGTGAGTAGAACTTTACCTGCAGACGGAGTGCTTTTGAACTTCTTTCGCACAGGTGATGACGGATGTTTCCACCCCGTAGCCGTTCAACGCTTCTTCCGTATGCAACGCCCTGATATATTCCTGGACGGCTTTTTGAAGCTTATGAAGCGGTATGACAATTGTCTCAATGTAATTTGAAATGCTGTAGAAAAATAAAGATATATCTTATCTTTAATGTCTCATTCTATTTTTATTTTATTTTATTTTATTTTTTTTTTTTTTTCATACACAACTCTGCTCACAGTCGACAGGGGAAACGTATTTTCCCACTCTCCCTCGTACATTTTTATTCCGATTTCACATCCCAAATCCCGTTTCTTCCTAACAATGCCTTATTTCTCCCTGTGCAATTCTTCGTGAGTTTTTGTTATTCCTGGCGAGCCTTTGTTATTCCATGAACATCAACAAAGTACATTGACATACGTTCCGTTTTCTACATCTACATCTACATGTGATACTCTGCAAATCACATTTAAGTGCCTGGTAGAGGGTTTATCAAACCACCTTTATACTATTGTATCTACCATTCCATTCTCGAATAGTGCGCGGGAAGAAAGAACACCTGAATCTCTCCGTTCAAGCTCTGATTTCCCGTATTTTATTCTGATGGTCATTGTATTTATGGAAGTGGGAGTCAAAAATATATTTTCGCATTCGGAGGAGAATGTTGGCGATTGGAGTTTCGTAAGTAGCCCACGCCGCAGCGATAAGAGCCGTTGTTGTAATAATTTCCATCCCAGATCCTGTATCATTTCCGTAACGCTGTCTCCCCTGTATCGTGACAATACGAAACGAGCTGGCCTTCTTTGGACTCTTTAGATGTCCTCCGTCAAACGTACCTGATAAGGATCCCACACTGGGAAGCAATACTCCAAATGAGGACGGACAAGCGTAGTGCATGCAGTTTCTTTAGTAGTTCTGTTGCATCTTTTAAGGGTTCTACCAATAAAACGCAGCCCCTGGTTCGCCTTTCCCTCGACATTATCTACGTGTTCGCCGGCCGCGGTGGCCGAGGAGACTGAGGCGCTTCAGTCACGGTCTGCACGGCCACTTCGTTCGGGGGTTCGAATCCCCCCTCGGGCATGGATATTTGTGCCGTCCTTAGTCTTAGACTGATGACCCCGTAGTTAAGTCCCATAGACTATACAAACATTTGAACATTTGAATCTACGTGTTCTTTCCAGTTTAAGTCTGAAGTAATAGTGATTCCTAGGTATTTTGTGGAGTTTACGGTCTTCACTTTTGATTGATTTACCTTGTAAACAAAGTTTAACGAATTTCTTTTCGTACTCGTGTGGACAACTTTACACTTCTCATTATTTAGAGTCAATTGCCAATTTTTACACCATAGCGATAAGTTATTCAGATGTACCTCGAGTGTCAGAGCTAAGTGGCGATATTCTTTGCAAAGTGTGAGTAGTGTTGTCAGTGCTAGTAGAAGCGTGGACTTGGGCACAGCTGGGCAGTGGCGCGCCACGGCCGGCAGCTTAGTGTGCCGCCACCGCCGCTGGGGATCCAGGTTAACGACCCGCCTCCCGCCGGCGCCCCTCATTACCACCGCCTTACGCTGCTCCTTTTCTACGTCTCCTGATTTATCCTCCCCCGCAGCCCGGCACAGTAGGCGCCAGTGTGCGCCGCGTCGTTAGGGCCGGCCCCATACGTCATCCGCATTCTCACCTATTAATAGCTCATTCAATATGACCCTTCAGTTCCATGACCATTAGAGTCTGCTAACGAGGAAACTGTATTTTTTTTTCCTTTTGAAAAGACGCAGGCGCCAATAAATTGTCAACTATTAAGCTTCGTCCGATAACATCGACCCTTGTGCGATATAGTATTTCAAACTTTTATCCTGTGATTTTGTATGTCAGACGAAAACCTTATCTCAAACGGATATTTTCTTGTGATCATGTACTCCTTGATAACAGACGGAAGAAGGATGGAAGATTAGGGTTCAACATCCCGTAGACATTTTGGTCATTAGAGACGAGGCCGCCGCGCCGAATGACCGCGCGGTCTCAGGCACAGAGTCCCGGCGGTCCGCGGCGGAGTGGCCGAGCGCATTGAGGCGCTGTGCTCCGATGCGCGAGGCCTCCCGCGTCGGAGGTTCGAATCCTTCATCGGGCATGGATGTTTGTGCTGTCTTTGGTATAAGGTAGTGTTAAGTAGTTTGTAAGTTTAAGGACTGATGAACCTTAAGCTTATGCAAACATTTATACTTTTTTATTTATTTAAATTTTTTTTAGCTCCTGTCGGAGGTTCGAGTCCTCCCTGCGTGTATTGTCCTTAGTGTAAGTTTGTTTCTGTGCAGGAAGCGATGACTTCAGCAGTTTCGTCCCTTAGGGTTACAAACATTTGAATACTGTTTTTGATTTTGAGAACACATGCACGAATAGTTTCGTCAGTGATGGACCGTGCCCTTTCGAAAGGAACCATCCCGGAATTTTTCTGGAACGATTTAAGGAAATTACATAAAACGTACAAGACTAAGTTAGCGGTGCACCGCTCTATCTTTCGACCAACTTTGTTGTATGGGAGTGAAAGTTGGGTGGATAGAGGTTACTTATTCATAAGGTAGAGGTTACAGATATGAAAGTAGCAAGAATGATTGCAGGTACCAACAGATGAGAACAATGGCAGGAGGGTGTCCATAATGAGGAAATAAGGAAAAACTGGGAATGAACACCATAGATGAAGCCGTTTGGGCGAACAGACTAAGGTGGTGCGGTCATGTTACACGCATGGGAGAAGCAAGGTTACCTGAGAGACTCATGAGCTCGTCAGTGGAGGGTAAGAGGAGTCGAGGTAGACCAAAAAGAAAGTACTTCGATTCTGTGAAGAACGATTTTGAAGTAAAAGGCATAACATCAGACGAGGCATCAATGTTAGCATTGAATAGGGGATCATGGAGGAAAGGCATTATCAGTCTCTAATGATGATGATGATGATGACATAAAACGTAAATCAGGATGGCCGAAGGTGCTTTTGAACCGTGTCGTCCTCCCGAATGCGAGGCCAATATGTTAATACTCGGACATTGTACTGGGCAGTCAACCGCGTCTGTAATGAATTGAGGAAAGCAAACAGACAAACACACTTCTTTCACGTAAGAAAACGAGACATTTCAGAGAATGTAAAGCCCGTTTTACACGATCGACTTTGTGGTGAAAATTGACTATTCGAAATGCGTGCGCCTTTCGTGCCAGCGTGTAAATCAGCAACCAACCCCATCGCGAGTGCGTCGGTGACGTCAATGATCTGTAGATAGTGAAGAGTGTGGATTTCTAAATTTTCGAGGGTGTTGCAGAATGCGCATGCGCAAGTATCAGCAGTGGTGTCTGGCCGAGCGCATTCATATTACAGAAATGCTTTCGCATCTTCTTTAACTTTATGCTGTTGTTTGCTTTATGCTTTCGTCAGGCCGAAAAAGGTTGCACTAGAGCCTAATATATTTTTTTCTACTGGTTTTCTCCTACAAAAGAGACTAATCAGCTGCAAGCAGAAAAATATTTTCATTTTACGGGGAAAAAGCCTACACTATGCATATATAAAAGCATAAACACATAAATGTGTTTAACGAAAATTATATCAACAGAAGAGTCAGAGTTAAAATTATTTTCGACGTTATTTTGACAGGTAGCAAGAAAACAGTAGATGAAAACTAATGTAAATAGACTCTTTTTACCGTATTTTCAATATTGTTTAATATATTTGGCACTATAAGTTTTCTTCATCAAACAAATCTGTAGGTTTTTCCTTATATTTAGGTTCTGAATTGTGTTCAAAATTTGCTGCATGACATTTGAGGAGAACATCAACTTTGAATTATCCTTTCGTCATTAATAAACTCAGTTCTGTTTTTCCTGCTTCTATGTAAAAAAAAGTGCCTTTATAACGTCATTTCTTCATTCAGTTGCGAAACTACAAAGCAGACAGCTCTACAGATTTGGTCTTTACGTTTAAAACAAAATGACTACTCGAGACAGGCGAGACGCAGTACGGGAATTGCACGCAACAGGCGCAACAGTAGACCCACTCGTCTCGAGTAGTCAACGAAGACAAAGTTCGTCGTGTAAAAGGGGCTTAAGACTCTAAAAAAATGTAGATCTTATGTGACTTAACTACGAGGTCATCAGTCCCTAAACTTACAAACTAGTTATGAACTAGCTATTACTAAGGACGGCAGAAACATCCATGCCCAAGGGGGGATTAGAACCTCCGACCGTAGTGGCCGTGCAGACCGTGACTGGCATGTTCAACATGTTCAAATCCAAATTTTTGTAAATCTGTGGGACTTAACTACTGTGGTTATCCGTCCCAAGGCTTACAAACTACTTACACTAATTTAACGACAAGACACACACGCATGCCCTTTGGAGGACTCGGACCTCCGACGGTGAGCAACCGCACGCTGTGCAGCAAGGTGCCTTAGAGCGCTCGTCCATTCCACCGCGGCACAAACATGTTAACTACTTCGGAAAAATGTGCACTTAATCTCTTATTGTAGTTAAGACGGAAACCATCTACTATTATTTACGAAACTTATTTTTACAAGTCAGGGCCGATATCAAAATGTCAAAGGTCTACTAGTTTATAAGTGGGCGCCAAACTGGAACTCTGCTAAGAACTTTCAAAACAGCGCACACTTCGACTAGCGCCAAACATTTATTCTATGTCTGTTTTTGTTCTAGAAACTGAAAAGTTTTGTAGGAAACAGAAGACATTTAACGCTTTGTTGTATAAAAGAGTGATACCCCGAACGAGTTGTAAATTGTAGTAACACTTTTTTTAATTAATTGCAAATATACCTGTGCATGTAACTAATAAACTCTTATTTATTTGTTACTCAACTCAACATATATTCTAAAGTAAACTTATTTTTCTCTGCGTGCCCGAAAAAAATCAGAGCCCAATTTCGCAGCCCGATTGGAGTTATATGGTGTGGTAACCTCCATGCCCATCCATGAGGAAGGAATTGTTTTGAGCTGCAGGGGTTAGTTATGAGGGAGTCGTAATGTTAGGTTTTATGAATTATCATCGTATCTTACTGTTCGTCTGTTTGAACACGCTATTCTGCACAAGTACTTGAAGAATTTTCCAGGGGTTTTCAATGATGAATTGAGCATAACTTGGGGCAACACATAGGCTTTTTTCACAAAGCGGATCACTTGTAAAAACGATATCGACGTTTCGGTCTGTTTCAGAGAACCAATATGTTTTATTTACGAGGCGCGTCCAGAAAGTAAGTTCCGTTTGGTTATATAAAACGAACGGGTACAGATACAGAAAACATATTGATTGTACATAAATCTAGAACTGTAAAACTACTTTTCTACATAGCTTCCGAAATTTTGTAGGCAATTGTCATAGCATGGCACAAGGTTTTGTGTGCCTTTTCCATAGAACGTTTCCGCATGTGTATTCAACCAAGTGGTAACATGTTCTTTCAGCTCGTCACCATCTTGAAGTGTTCTCCACCAAGAACAGATTTTAGGTGTAAGAAGAGGATTACTGTCAAAAGATTTTTTTTTTCAAGATAATCCCTGACCTCACACACCGAATGTGACCAAACAATTCTTACGGATATTTCAATGGGACCTGTTTGATCATCCTTCATACAGCTCGAACCTCTCTCCCGAGACTTTCATCTCTTCTTACACCTAAAATCTGTCCTTGGTGGTCAACACTTCAACGATGATAAAGAGCTGTTACCACATGGTTGAGTACACAGGCGGCAACCTTCTGTAAAGGATGCATGCAAAAACTTGTGGCACGCTATGACAAGTGCCTACAAAATTTCGGCAGTTGTTTGGAAAAGTAGTTTAAGACTTGTAGAATTTTGTGCAATAAAACTTTCTTCTGTATCTGTGTACAATTTCATTTTATTACCAAACGAAACTTACTTTCTGGACTTGCCTCGTATATATAAGCTCTTTGATAGAGAAGACACATTAATTGACTTTACTATTCATTAGCTATTTTAGATTTCGTTATCTTGTTTATTCCTAACAATGATCCATTTCGCTCTATACAATTTCTGGTGAGTTTTTGTTTATTCCATAAACATCAACAAAGTACATGGCCAAACGCTGCTTGTAGCGGTCGATAAACCTTAGAGTGCCAGTATTAAGTGCTGATATTCTTTACGAACAGTTAACAGTATTTACAGGAAATAGCAGAAGAGCTAAAATCCTATACATCATGAATCCCTCACACATACATCTATGTTTCGCATTCAACAATTACACTGGACGTAAACATATTACTTACTTCACAATATACTACTATAAGTGCCATGTTATGTCATTCCTAACGCCAATTCAGGATGTAACACACAACGTTGATGTCTCCAGATAACTTTGCTGCCTAATACATAACGTTATTCACTCAGCGCTATTCATGGCCTGCAAACAAAATACACGACGGCGGACAAGTTGTCCGTCGATAGATGCCGAAAGCCACCCATGCGAAGCCAGGCCGTGCCGCTACTTGTTAATTAAAGTGGATGAGTAAGGTGGACCTCCGTACAAAACAAAGGAATCTTAGGATACGACGGATCACAGAGATGGATCTCATGATGGAAAGAGAACTTGCAAACGGTCAAGCGATGACCGTCACTTGCTTATGGAACAGACCCCTCGCTTGTTCTCATTGTCATAGAGGAAGTCAAGGATAAAAATTGCTTTCAAGATGACCGGAATTGTGATTCGATGTTTGGCTCCTTTCAGGTAGGAAAAGTTAGAAGGCCGTAGCTGTTGCGGTTTTCGTTACTCGTCAGAGAACGGACTAAATGAATTCTTTGAGAAATTATGACTCCGTCTGTCTTCCTCTTCCCAATTAACAGGCAGCCTAAGTGTCAGTCTTACCTGCCACGACCATGGCCAGCATCAGACCTCTTCTCTTCTAGCAGAGGGTTTCTTTGTGTGTGGTTTTCTTCCTTTCCCTTTATCTACGAATAAAAATGTTAGGAATGTAGGAGGACTACATACTAGAAGTCGGAAAGGCCAGTTAAAAATCATAAGTACATTCTTAAATGAACGCCTGTAAAGTGAAGTAGTCTGTTACACTTTAGAATACCGCTAAAACACACAAGGTAAATCACTGACTCTGAAATGCGTCTTGCTACATGACACGACAAAAATGGAGAACAGACATTCAATGAATCTGAAAGTTCTCTCAACTCGTCCAGCCCTCATAGAGAGTTAGACAGCATGTAGAGAGGTAAATCTTCATTATCATCGCTATTATTATAATTTTCCTATTCAGGACATATTACTATCAGAGCCGGCTTTGATGAAAAGCGTTTTGGTTTGAATAACTGAAAAGCTTACGAAACGGCTATAGTCGGAATCGTGAAGTTCATGGCTACTAGTGAGCGCAAAGATCTCGATACAGCGACAACTTCTGTAGATTAGACGTTCACCGACCTACACCCTCTAAGAACAGCAAAGAGCTGGGCGCGAGAGAGCCTCTCTCGTCGATAGTGTTACCGCTTGTTTTGCGCCGCGGCGACCGATCTACCTTGTGCCGTCTTTAGTATAAGCTAGTTTGTAAGTTTAGGGACTGATGACCCCGTACTTAAGTCCCGTAAGCTATACGAACATTTGAACATTTCGCCGCTGTATGCTTCCACCGGCAGAAATAGAAAGTTGTCGCCAACCTGAACAGAGGGAGGTTAGACATTGTTCCGGCCTGCAGGATACGGCCTCTTCGTTGCTGGGGTTGGGAGACGTGGAGTGGCGACAATTTGACACAGGAGGAGGAGCCTACTTGTGTTCCTCTACCAAGAAGCATCCCGTCTCAAGATTCAAATCAATGGCTCGAACATCCCTAGTGACTATTCGCCATACCGCCAGTTTATAACAACAATGAATTGCTGGAACCGGAAAATTACTCTGACCCCACGACCTGGTTAGGCAAGCCAAGAGTGATTTTAGATTTCCGAGGAAAATTAATCTATCAGGATTCAATTTACGATTTATTTCATCTATTTTCTGAATTTTATGTGGGCCATACTTTGTTGCAAATCAAATTATTCGTTGTCTTGCGTATGATCGGAACTGATCATCAAAATAGGAAGAGTTATTTAATTGAGGCATTCTCTCTTGTGCTCTGTCTAGGTGAGTGGCACAATATCCCAGTTTTATAAGTCGTGTTAGTATCCCGACGAAGTCGTTAGAAACTGTTCCCGTTATTTGTCCAGCGTCCAAGTATAGTCCCTTCTCCTCCAGTGCTGCCAGCATATATTCTGACGAAATATGTGCATTCCACCGACTCAGTTATCAGCGGCGATTACGAGTCCTCAAGTGTGTGCATTCGTCATTGGAATTTAAAGTAACGATTGGGAAATTTTTTCACCGTAAATGAAGATAAAATATATTAAATGTTTGTAAACCTGAGGAACCAAACTGCTTAGGTCATCGGTCCCTAGACTTACTAACTGCTTGAACTGACTTATGCTAAGAGCAACACACATCCATACCCGAGGGAAGACTAACCTCCGACGAGGAGTGGCGGCGCAATCCGGGTCAAGAAGCCTTAGACCGCAGAGCCATTCCCGCGCGTTTTAGTATTGTCATGTATGCTTCGAGCCCCTTCCCAAAATGACAAGAACTAACACAACAATACTCTGCAATCCACACTGAAAAAGTTCAGCATTCCTGTCGATAATCACTGTTTACGTGGTACTATTTTTGTCCTTCTTCGCTAAATTTATTCCGTAGTCGTGTCGTCTGTAATGATCCAAGCGACGCCTTATGAATATTTTCATCAGCCTTCCGTATCACGTAAAGGCGCCACAACACAATCTGCTGTCGTCCCGACGTACGTAAAGCAACACCCATGAAATGGACCGAGTGCTTTTTCTGAGGCTTTTCCACATTGTTCTGCGCCCTGCTGCAGTAACGCTTGCTTCCGGTCTCCTGACTGCACGTGAGTGGCAAGCGTGAAGTCTTCCCTTGGTTACTAGCGTTATGAAAGTCTTCCTCCGGATGCTTGCGTACCTCTGCTCGGGATGGTACTTGTTTCTCGTCGTTCATTTTCCACTGCTTCCGTTCTGCTATACCATTATTACGGCCCGATGGTTCTGATGTTTTCAACGTTCTGAGTTATACTCTTTCCCAGTCTTTATCGATATTTGTTTTCTTTTATCAGGAGCGCTCCCATAAATTATGTAATCTATCTTCATTCGGTGACGATGCAAGTAATTCATTTACCGAAATAATGTATAAAAAATTTCATCAGACTGTCGCTATAAACGTAAATAATTTGATAATTATATATTTGTGTGTGCTAGTTGAGACTACTCATATTCGACAAGAAGGTATTGATGAAGATTACTATATATATTATATTCCTTTCCGTCTAAGAACCACGTGCCAATTTCAGTGCTTCTTCCATTGTTCTCCTTTCTTTTTCCTCCAGTATTCTTTCATCTTTTCGTTATGTATCCTTTTTCTTCCCCAAGACGATTTGGACCCTGTATTCGTCTCCCTCCTGACTTGGAATCCTTCCATTTTTAACACTTTCTCCTTAAAAAGCACCCTTTCTGTTGAATTTTTTCACTTATGTTGTTTCTTTTCATATCTTTCCTAACTTCTTGAATCCAAACTATTGTTGACTTCTTGCCCCAAAAATATTTGAAAATCTGCTTGATTAATCTGTTGGAATCCATCCTGTATACACTTCCAACAACAACAGTCGCCTCTTTCGTAGTGATTCAGTTATGTCTTCTATGTTGCGATAAACTTCATTAATTCTTACATTCCATATCTTTATTTTTCTGTTGACTGAGTATTCTTGGAATGATTGTTCTTACTACATCTTTAAGTTCGTGTAATTTATAATTCAGTAGTAAAACATTCACTTAAGTAAAGCCGTTCGCAGAAGGCTGTGCGGTTTTAGACGCCACGTTAGGGACTGCACCGCAGTTCGAGCCCTGTGTCGGCTGTGTGTGGTCCTTGCAGTAAGTTACGTTAGACGTTTGTAAGTCTAGGGACCGATTATCACAGCACTTTGCTCCCTTAGATTAACGAACTCCTGAACTTGCTTAAAGATGTCCTGATTTTACTTCTGTATTTTGAAATTTTCAGGCAACAGAACGTTTGTTGTAAATATTCCTCGTTATTCCATATGTTCTCTCCATTTTAGGTATTTTTTTCTTTTATAGCCGATTTTTCTAAGCCTTTTCCCTGAATCATGTTATTATTATCATTATTATTATTCAGTGTAGTGTTTTTTTACCTCATGAAGTCTTGCAAATGTAAGAGTGGGCATGAAAGCCCTTATCTTGTAACGTGTAAAATGCATAAATAAATAAAACGAGTGATAGTTAAATTAAACAAAACAGGTAAAACAGAACACGACAGTGCTTTACTAGGCATGGTCGTTTTGGAGGTGGTATGCCGTTGCCTTCTTACGAACCACAGTGCAACTCGGCATTTTGCACATTACTATCGTTGACAGAGGTAAAATGAGTGATAAGTGACAGGTGAAAATCATAGAATTGATTAAGGATGACACGTGACTTTGGATTTGCAATCTTCACTTTATCTCTGAGCCACCGAGGCACTGCACTAATAGAAATTTAAACAACAGGATTGAATTGTTCATAGCAACCAAGCAAGTTACCATTAATTTATCTCTGTTTTTCAAGTTTCCACAGTCTTGTGAACCAAGTATATGGAATTTCCGAAGGAGGTTTGCATTTCTCTTTTTCTTTCATGGTTCGTAGCATCTTCGTGAGTACCTGCTGTTCTCTGTTTAGGGGGATGTAGAGTAAAACTGTACACTTGGACTGAAATCACCTTCCAGTCACGTTTGTCCAGTCCCCCACATGTTCGCAACGTTTGAACTCAGAATAATATTACTTGTAGATATTGGCAACACCGCGCCTTTGCCGGCCGCAGTGGCCGAGCAGTCTGCGGAGTGCCGGTCACGGTCTGCACGGTCGCTGCGGTCGGGGGTTCGAATCCCCCCTCGGGCATGGATGTTTGTGCCGTCTTTAGTATAAGCTAGTGCATAAGTAGTTAGTAAGTTTCGGGACTGATGACCTCGTAGTTAAGTCCCATAAGCTCTACAAACATTTGAATTTTGAACCGCGCCTTTATGAAACCGTTTTTCGGTCATACTATCCGGGAACGATGCACCTAGCTGGTGTATTTAGAATTGTACAGTCCAAAGTATCATAAAAAGAGAAGAATGGTAAAAGTTTTAAGTCGCATCGATAATGAAGTTTTTAGAGACGATGTAGAAACTGTGGTTGCGAGATAATACGGCATATTCTTTTGAAATTAAGTATCCCTGCGTTTGTTAACGATAAAAAATCTCAATAAGTGGTTTAAAGCGCCGACCTGTCTCTTGATCCAGTAATAATTGTAGTACATGATAGCAGCATTTTTATATCAGTGAGATTTTTCCTCCTATGTGTCCAGTCACACATTGCAGAAGTATTCCTCCGTTCCTTGTGCTCGACGCCGACTGAGGTGGCGCCGTGGTCAGCACAATAGATTCGCATTCGAGAGGACAACTGTTCAAATCCACACTCGGTCGTTTAGATTTACCTTTCGTGCGATTTCCCTGCACCGGTCCACACGAATACCGATTGATTCCCTTGACAGGTCATGGCAGTTTCTTTTTCTTCCTAGAAACAATCCGAGCTTGTCATTACCAAGTATACATTTAAAGAAATATTTCATTCTGTATTGTAGTGCCGTTTTTTAACCCTTTAATGCATGACTTTTTATTTGAATCTATAAAAACTACCACGATTAATGTATTGTACGTATATACTGAGAAAAATATTGGAAGAAATTACTTAAAATTAATATGCACTACTAGCAACAAAAAGTTCATAGCTTTCACCTCTATAGTGGCTCCATGATGTACTCGATGCAGTAAATTTCACTATTATGCCTCTCATCTTTCCAGAAAGTAACTCATAGTGCTACAGTAGTATGCGTGAGAACTTTTACATGATAAAGGAGGTATACTAAACTAAACAAACGCACATATTAGGAGTAACTCGATGCAGCTAACTGTCGAAATGATTCAGTAGCACTCTGCAATTTCTAGGACGAGCTGTTAGCATATGTATACAAGCAGCTACAAATAAATTTGTGGTAAAATTTTGATCGGTTTGAGAGATAATGGGAAAAATAAGGTGTTTATTTGATAAGCTACACTATGCATTAAAGGATTAAATTTTATGTTATCTGCTTTCCTTGTAACACATCTAGCGCTGCTATTCACTTTTCAGTTTTTACTTCCTGCGAAACTTGTTTGAGAATATCCACTTCCGGTTTGTCTTTATTTTCTACCGTAATTAAATAGTACTGTCGAGATGAGCGGAGAACATGACGTGGAGAGTGGCGCACTCCAGTAATTTACTCTTTGTCAGATTGTTTTGATTACAAGGTAAAGACTGTCTACATTGTTGTGGAGTGGAGGGTTGGTGGCTGAGTGAAGGATAAGGTCGATTTGCCGGCCGCGGCAGAGGTTTTTCCTGGCGGCCTCGATCTTAACGAGGCGTTGCATACCGTGCCCGCCTCCCGCCTCCCGCGTCCTGCGGCAGAAAGCACCGGACGTCCCGTGAAGGAGAGCGCCTCATAGCGGTCGCGCCTTCTTCCACCGGCTTCTTTCCCACTGTGTTTTTGCCGCTTACCAACTGCTCAGATTGTTGCTGTCTTGTCAGCACAACTCCAATGACTATACTATTGTCTACGTTGTTTACGTTGTCGCAAAAGGAAAAAAAAACTTTCACCTCTTGGCAGACAGCGTAAATCAAATGACTAACACTTTGTGAAGGTCCTCTTCGAAAATTGTAGGAAAACATTTTCAGGCTGGGAGTGGATCAGCCCGGTCTTGTAAAGATTAGATTAGATTAGTAAGGGTTAACGCAGAAGTTGTTTTTTGCCAGTGAAAGGAACCAGAAAAAAATGATCAACCCACAGTTATTTCCGGAACAGCGTTAGTTGTTTGCATTTCGGTGTCTCTCGGTCTTGACAGAACGTGCAACAGGGATTAGCGGATATTTCAGGTCTCCCACACAATTCCATGGAAAAAAATAAAGAAAAAGAAGCACACTAAAATACCTCAATCATCTGCTGGATAGATACTTTGTTGGCAAGTGGAATGGGTTCCCCATACTGTACTTCGACGTAGTTGTACTCTGTCATCGGAACGTAAAACTGTGTGGTACGCTGCATCAGTCACTTAGAGGATTCAGTGGCGGTATTGTTACGATGAAAACAATATCTTTGCCATGTGACAGACAATGGGCAGAATGCTCCCCATTATAAAAATTTTCTAGGTATTTCTTCAGGAAAAAAAGCGCAACGAGATTCCATCCAAGGACGTAACGCTCACGGATTAAGCACTTCCTCACTTGGCTAAGAACCTGGCAGCAGTAAACACATACGCATGCCTCAAACTATAAAACCCGATATTCTCGAAAACTATCGCTCGTTTTGCCTCTGTTTTATTATACGTTGAAGTCCTAGCCATTGTCTACACACCCTAGGAAAATGTTCAAATGTTCGTAGAACTTATGGGACTTAACTACAGGGTCATCAGTCCCTAAGCTTACAAACTACTTATGAACTAGCTAAGACTAAGGACGGCACAAATAACCATGCCTGAGGGGGGGATTCGAACTCTCGACCTTAGTGGCCGTGCAGACCGTGACTGGAGCGCCTCAGTCCCCTCGGCCACCACGGCCGGCACACCCTAGGAATATGAATCGAATCGTCGAGGGCAAGCACGTCCATACCCATTGTCAGTAAAGCGTGAGTCGCACCAGTGCGTGATCACGAAGATGAAATTTTCCGCGCTGCGTCAAGTCACGATGGGCCACATCAAATGCCGTGATGTTGGCCCTCTTTCACAAACTGTTGCCACACCGACCAGCAGTACAAGTGTCGGACGATAGCCGAGACACGTAACACGCAGAACTATCCCATTTGCCGTAGCAGTTACGTCAGAAACTGCACTTGTGTGTTCTGCATAGTCATATTGGTAATCGCTGCAAGATCACAAATTTATCAACCGGTCATTGCAGGATAGTATATCTTTTTTTATGTTTATGGAATATTCCGTCGGTGTTTGGAGGAATAAAGACATATTAAAAACTTAAATACGTAGTTTTTTTTGTTCCACAACACTATTTATTTGCTTGTTATTAGCAGCTTTCGGCTTTTTACGGCATCGTCAGATAACTTCATACTAAACAGATAGTCAAAATGTTCAAATGTTTGTATAGCTTATGGGACTCAACTACGGGGTCATCAGTCCCTAAACTTACAAACTACTTATGAACTAGCTAAGACTAAGGACGGCACAAATGTTCATGCCCGAGGGGGGATTCGAACCCCCGACCGTAGTGGCCGTGCAGACCGTGACTGGAGCGCCTCAGTCACCTCGGCCACAGCGGCCGGCTAAACAGATAGTCCACAAGTAACATTGAGGTTACATATACAAAGGTGGTTTTTCAAAGATATGTGAAGTACAAATTAATTACATCTATGAATCTCTACTACATAACAAAAGTACTCCTACAAAACAAATAGCCCAAGATATGTTCATTTAAAATCTATTTGTTTTGTAGGAGTACGTTTGTTTGTAGTATGGATTCATAGACGTAATTAATTTGTAGTTCACATATCTTTGAAAAACCATCTTTGTATATCTAATCTCAGTGTTACGTGTGGAGTGTCTGTTTAGTATGAAGTTATCTGACGATGGCCTAAGAAGCCGAAAGCTGCTAATAACAAGCAAATAATATTGTGGAACAATAATACTACATATTTAAATTTTTAGTAGTATATCTTTCGTATACATGAACATGTTTCATTTACAAACATGGAATAGTCTAATTACTCTAAGCTGTCTGGGTATTTTTCATTGGAATTCTGTATTAGAAAGGAAAAAAAATGAAGTGTGCTTACAAATTGTGTTAGATTATGTTTACATGCTTCCGACCTCACCACTCATGTTCAGAAAAATACTGAGTAACTTGAAAGGCTAGAGAAAAGAAGTTCATATTCACGAGGACATTCATGTGCTGAAGAAATGATTAGCATTTTAGACACCGCAGTTCAGCATGTGTCCTGTTGCCTAGCCTGCACAGGATCCACCGTGGGCCCTCATAACTTGTTGCATGCTGCGTCACCTGCTTCCAACGTTTATCCGTGGTGGTTGGGATTGTGTCACAGCGCTGCTCTCGTCGTTTCACTATAACGCACACATTTGTTGTTGGCAACGAGTTTGGTAATCGGTGGGTCAGGACAATAGGGTGACCTGTTACACCAAGAAGGCACGTGTTCGTGCAGAAAAATGTGGCCGTGCATATTTCTTGGTTGGTCCAGTGCCCTGGACACATACACAAACTGTGATTTTTGGTAGTTCGCAGTAACACCCCACACCATTACGGCATTGAGTTGGCGCTGTGTGTTTCGTAAGAATCCAGTCACTATGATACTATCCCCCCCCCTTCCTCGTTTACTGTGAATGCAGCCATCATTTTCAAATATAATTTTGATTCGTCCGAGAACACTTCCCGACACCATTCTTATCCCCAGTGAAGTCGTTCCATACACCGTCTAGCATGTGCTGTACATTAGTCAAAGGTTGATCGAGAAGTGGACGACGCACAGGTAACCCATGCGCTTAACCCTTCATAAGACAATTTTTCTTCTGAAAATTTGATTGGTAAAATTTTTATTGCATCCCATTTGACTTATATAGGCATGTAATATGTTCAGAATTATTTTATTTAAGCTTAACAAACATTTGAGCATTTTGCATTATTTTTGTTCATTTAACATGGAAGTGAAAGGAAGAAATAGGTGGTTAATGTACAGACCACAATCCATTTTGGGTGGGGCCTAGACTTCTGTGGATGGTGGTCATTTACAAGACTGCCTTCTTACATCTGGAATAGATAACTAAAAAATGGTATTTGGAATGCAAAAAAGATAAAATTTATTAAATAATTTACTTAATTACAAACACATTACAATATTCAAACAATAAAACATTATATTATAGTGTAGTTATTTAGGTTATCCGTCTGTGCAAAAGATTAATAATACATTTTATTGCCATACGAATTTCGCCCTTCCTTGGCAGACTTTACATGTAGTGCTGATTGGTGACTTTCGGTTGTTTTGCTTCAATTATGGTCCTTTTGTGTTGTTTTTTTTTCCAGCACTTCACACCTAGCACCACTAGGCACATGCCAACCGGAAGTCACCAATCAGCAGTGCATGTAAAGCAGGATCCACGAAATATTGCCGCTGACGATGCCTTCCATATAAAGGCGAAATTCATATGGCAATAAAATCTGTTATTAATCAGTTGCATAGATGGATAACCTAAATATCTACACTATAATACAGCAACTGAGGGAAAAACAGAAGAAAAAGAAACTTAACAATAAAGCATTACTAAATACTATCAAATATTACAAATTCCAGTGGTAAACTTGTTATTTAGAATGAAGCAGGTGAAAACAAGGAGGCAGAGAACAACTTTGCATTCCTTGCATATAATACTATTGGGTTGCTTTTTTGTTCTACAATAAGCACACCTTCTGCTCGTACCCTTCTGTGGCAAATGTGCTCCTACATTCATCACGATCTGTGGATCCACGTTTGAAACATTTTTGCCCATTATCACTTTCAGAGATCACACATGATTGTTGAGGTGATGCAGGGATGATATCATTACATGAGTCATGGAATGAGTTATCTCCGCTGCTTCTATTTGTGGGACGAGTGTTTGGCAATACGTCTTCGGCAGCTGAATCACCTCTACACCCAGAATCAACAGCTTGATCATCGCCTATTTCGTCTAACAAAATTGGAAAGTTTTCTCATGACATCTCTTCCAATCCTCGAAATGAAAATGTGTTATTAATTATGTGCACCTGTAAAAATGAAATACGAGATAATGTCAGTTTACATTTTGTCATTGTTAGTTTTCTAATAATTTGTTAACCAGACACTAAATCTAGCTTACATATGTTGTAAATTACTCGCACATTATCCAGGTATAATGTAAATATTGGATAGTCCCTCGTACGTATTTGAAATAAGAGCACTTGTACGCAAATGTAATAAACGGCACTGAAGGTTTGGTACCACGCCCTCGTTTATCTTTGTATTATTACTTGTGAACACCACTGTGCATGCTCCTGTTTGGAGGTGGTATGCCGTTGCCTTCCTCCGACCTTTGAAGTGACTTACCCCGCCAGTTATAGGGGGACTTGCAGTTTAACTTGGGTTTCGAACCACGGTGCTACTTGCGAGAGGTGAAAGAAGTGGAAAGTGACAGATAAAAATCCTAGGACCTGGCGGGGATCGAATCCGCGACCTTTGGATTTGTAGCTTGGTGTTCAAACCAATCCGGTTTTTTTAACCACTTGTATTCTCTGTTTAGGTACATCAAAGTTATGTATACTGTAAAACACATTTTATTAATTCAATAAATGTCTTACATAGCCGCGGCGGAGTGGACGAGCGCTTTGAGGCGCTATGCTCCGATGCGCGAGGACCTTCACCCTCGGGGGTTCGAATCCCCCCTCAGGCATGGATGTTTGTGTTGTGTTTAGTGTAAGTTAGTTTATAAGTAGTTTGTAAGTTTAGGGACTGATGACCCCACAGTTACGTCCCATAAGGTTAACAAACATATGAACATATCTATGTCATACATACCTATTTTTTTTTTTAATTTTTAATTGTCACACAGCGTCTTCAGTGGGACGATTTTCTCTCATACACACAAAACGGCACCGAAGATACTGCTCACGTGGATAGTGGTCGCCTAGCCAAGCACCATTTCAATAAGAACTTTCTACGAACGTCATAAAATGAAAAGGGGTCGTTGGAGCATACACCATCCGTTGAGCAACACCTCATCTGTCGTCAAGGGCCATTCTTCGGTATAAAACGTACACTGTTTTGCACTTACCGTAGGTGGTCAATATATTGACCACCGTGCTATAAAGGGCTAATAAACGGCGACAGACTGTCACTCGTGATAGTGTACAGTGTGTTAAACTGTTCCATGGTTGTGTTAGTGCCAAGGAGGACGCATATCTGTCCTGCAATGCTGTCAGCCTCGCTGAATTGCCGCGTGGTCTAAGCCGTCACGCTACGGCCTGGGCGGCCGTTCGCGCCGGAGGTTCGAGTCCTCCCTCAGGCATGGGTGTGGCCGCGGTGGAGTGGACGAGCGCTCTAAGGCACGTTACTTCGGAGTGCGCGATTATTCATCATTGGAGATTCGAGTCCTGGGGAAGGGTGTGTTTGTGTTGTCTTTAGGTTAAAGTGTAGGGACTGATGACCGCAGCAGTTTGGTCCTATAGTTTTACAAACATTTGAACATTTGATTTTGCAGGGCTCTTTGGATGAAACGTGGAACTTCAGGGGAGGCGTTGCGACCTGACCCAACTCGTCGTGTTCTTCGATCTTCCGTGAAACATTCTGCACACACCTGTTGCAATGCTTAATTACTAATACTTGGTCCCACGCCAGTAGCAACTCTGGTGGGTGCATCGCATTCCCTCGTGCCAGTAATGCGCCCTCTTTAAAACTCAGTGATCTGACGGTACGGATCGCGCATATCTCTACGTAGCATCCTGGACGTCTCTCAAAGGCACTCCGATCCATTAGCTTCGATTTATAGCGACGACAGCCGCAGGCATATTTATCTATATGTGGTGGGGTGCCGCGATGTAGATGCTGAACTGGGACCCTGGATTATAATCATTTCTACAGAACATGCTAATGTACTTGTCCTGCGAGGATGCACTTCCCACGTGTTCTATTTTTCGGAACTTCAGTATTATTTATTTATTTATTTATTCATTCTTTTTTGCGGATGGGTAAGTAAAGCTGTAATTAGCTAGAAAGTAGCTTTGAGTAACACAGTGCATCAGCGGTTTTGTTGCCACTGACGCAGGCCAGTGGAGGCAGTATTGACTTGTATGCGGCATTTATTTGGCTTATGATAGTAGTCTTAAGTCACCGCGACTGTTGTGAACATTGTGAACATTATTGCGATTGTGTTGTATTCTTTACTGTTTAATATTATCCTATAGTGGCGAAGTCGTATTCCAGCAAGATAACTGTTTGTGTTACAAGCCTGACATGGCTTTTTATAGCATGGTAGCGAACTCTCGTTAATACCCTGACTACCACATTGGCGCCGCCTGAAGCAACGGAGGACGTTTCTGATGCTATCGGGTGTCATCTCCGCTTGCATAAAGCACAGTCCCGTGATTTACGCGAATTGTATGATCTCTGTGAATGCAGATGGAGCCACACATGTCTCAGACGGCTATCCCGGGACACGTCCCCATCGTTACACGTTACCTATCTAACGGCTTCTACGACGAAGAATAAAATTTATTTTCTGTATTTTTTGTAATTATTGACTTACTTTAAAGTATTTTCAATGCTGTCACATTGTACTTATTAGGGGGTATAATCTTAATTATAACAAGATAAACAAGTATCAGAATCAGAAACTACTGTGGTTTTCTCAAAGATGAGTCATGAATGATAACAATTAGGTAGAAAAAAAAGTTTTCTCGCTGACGTCTTCAAAAAATAATGAAATCTTATTACCTTATCACTATTCATTCATTTGCCATGACTTTTTGTTTTTTTAATTTTGAATTGGTATTTGCAACACACTTTGCAGATGGTAGTTATATATGTCAATGATTGCATTTGCAAACTTTTATCATATGGCTCACATTTATGACATATGACACGATAGAAAGATATACACTTCAAAATCTACCTGGTGCTTATATAGACGTGCAGTAAGACTTTTTATATATTGCAGACATTTCCACATGTACTCTAGCACTGAACCTATACTAGTGAATCTATCATTTGATCCACATAGTTAAGGGAATATGTAGTCATAAACATTGAGATACATGAAAAATTAACTTTGACGTAAAATGGAGCGCAAATTCCCTTACATTAAACCAGTGTTTGATAATGAGAGCACTTAGTCACTTTATTGGATTTTTACGTGTTTGTTTTCATTTATTTCATCTCTGTTAATGTGAAAAACACAGAGTTGCACAGTGCTTCGGAATCCACGTTAAACTGTAGATCTCCCTATAACTTGTTGGGTAAGTGAATACAAAGTTCGTAGGAGGGCAACGGCATATCAACTTCAAATATAACCACACCTAGTAAAGAACTGTGGTGTTCAAAAGAATCTTCGGATTGTCGACTACTTTATATTAGTTCAAATGTTCAAATGTTTGTAAATCTATCGGACCAAACTGCGTGGTCATCAGTCCGTAGCTTACAAACTACTTAAACTAAGGTAAACTAACCTAAGGGCAACAAACGCAGCCATGCCCCAGGGAGGACTCGAACCTCCACAGCGAGCAACCGCGCGCTCCGCAGCGAGCCGCTTTAGACCACTCGGCTACTCCCCCGCGGCTTTATATTAGTGTCTTCCAAAAAGCTGTAACCATAATTTCGAATTATTTCTATTTTTTTCTGAATTACACGCTTATAGTGAAAATACTTGGCACATTAGCTCATTTGTGAGATTATCAAGCGCTTGAACCACTTGTATACCTGAAAATTCGATACCTTAGGGGGTCGTGAATTTCAGTAGAACCTACAGACCCCTCGAAGGCCTTGTCGGATGCATGGCACGCAGACTCTTCGACGTACCGTGTTCAGGGCTTTTCCAACAAGTTTTTTAGGCAGGTGGTCGTTACGTTGGAGCTCGGCAATTAATCTGCTTTTTCCAAATGTGGCCTATTCTATAACTGGCCTCAGAAGATGCAACTTGCCCTTGGCAGAATGGTGGCGGCTGAGGCGCAATATGCGGCAGACCAGACTGTAGGGCTGCGATTGTAGGAACGGCGCGAGGGCAGGCGGCTGGGTGTGGGGCGGGTCAGCACTACGGCCCCACGGGGACGCGGCTGCCTGGGGAACAAAATGACGCAGCGCGCGCAAGTACTGGACCGTCCAAATAATACGCGGCCACGAAAAGCAGCCGCGCATCCGACGGGTGACTTTGATGTGACACTGGATGGCAGCAATGGTGACCTGAGGTGGCGAGGTGACGCGGCAGTGTGGGTCGGAGGAGAGAAATTTTAAGAATACAGTGCTAAAAAATGAAGGCGCTGATACCTTAGAAACTTTCATATACATGTATACTTACATTTACGATGTGAAACGGAAATTACGTAATGTGCCAGCGTCAAACCCCCCTCCACCCCCATTTGTTACGGCAGACTGGTGATATAGTTCTGGTGATGCGGCGTCGGCTCATATTCGATATACATGTTGTACTGAAAAGTTATCTTAACTCATTTCTAAGATGGTTGCTGATAATGTTTGCTCTTCAACTGTTTATATTTTGCGGGCATGCTGACCGGCAGACGTCATATTTATCGAATTCTGATCGCGACCTAACACTGCAGAGCTGTGAGTCATCGCCTCGACATTTATGCTGGATTTATCGCAGCCATACAATTGACGGAGGGATTTCGCTATCGAAGCGCATCCTGATGCTAATGAACTGTGAGTCACGTCTTATCAGCTGCAAGTGATAATGGTAGCTAGTAGTGGAGACATAAATATATGCTTGGTGTAACATATAAACAAGTGGATATATTGCCGGTCCAGTGCATAAAGCCACGCGCGCCAGCGCTCACACATACACACCTTTATCGCCCGTTTAGTCTGTAGCGGTATTCTACCGCATGATCTTGACTCGGAACAAAATGCTCTCTTCGTGGTTAACAGCACTGATCCTCGAAAACATTATCTTGAGAGGAGGTCCACTAGTTTGTACTCTGGACTCACATTCGGGAGGTCAACGGTTCAACTCTGATGGTATTTGTCTTCTCTCGAACCTTACACACCAGGTGGAATAGTTCTGCATTGTGTGACCATAGCAACGGTCTCGACAATTCTGAGCGAATATCTACTCTACAAGAGTTGTTCCACTTTGGTGTTTCAGCACTGTGTCAAATTATTCCCATACTATCATATTCTCATCTCATCCTCATCCACGCCTTCTTCCCTTCCTGCCTTCAAGTTCGTTCTCTTGTCTAGTCCTTCTTCACTCAGTTAACAACAATCATGGAATACCTAACACTGCATCGGGCACCTCCTTCCCCGTGAAGTTCAGCAAACCGACTGGCATGAACTTTACTCACAGCAGGAATGCTCCATCCTGCTGTCTCTATGGCCGTCCATTATTGCGAAAGTGCTGTCGGTGCATGATTTTTTTCTTTTTTTGGTATCTCGGTTACATTCCATGAATTTGTGATGGGATTACATTCCGGACCATTTTGATGCTGAAATATTTCGCTCGAATAGTCCAGAATGTTCTTCAAACGAATAGCAAGCAATTGTGACCCATTCACAAGTGACATTCTCTTCCATAAACATTCCATCGTCGTTTTGGGAGCTTGAATTCTATGTATGAATGCAAATAGTATTCAAGTAGTTAAACATAACTATCCCCAGGTAATGATCGGTTCAGTTAGAGCAGAGAACCCCACTGCATTCCATGCAGAAACATCCCTTACCAGCTTGCACAATGCCTCCTTGATAACTTCAATCCAACCGAGGCTTCACGTGGTCTGCGCCACACTTACAACCTACTATTAACACTTAGCAACTTAAATTGGCTGTCACCTAATTACCCCACCGTTTTCATCCGTTGTTCAAGCGGGAGGCACGTTGCAGTCACGTTCGTGCTGTTAGCAAAGGCACTCCCGTCGTTCGTCCACCGCCATAGCTGATCAAAGCCAGATTGCTTCCCAGTATCGTAACGGATACGTTTGTCGTGCGTCGCACGTTGATTTCTGCAGTTACGTCACGCAGTATTGCCTGCCTGTTAGCACTAACAACTCTGAACTAAAGCAGCTTCGCTCGGTCATTAAGTACAGGCCGTCTGCAACTGCGTTGTCTGTGATGAGAATAACAGCTAAAACTTGTTGTTCTCGGCACGCTACTGGCACTGTGCATCTACGAATATTGAAATCTCTAACGATAGAATAACCCAAGAGTCTAGCTCCAACTACACGCGATGCTACCGCCGTCTCTGCCTGTGGTTAACGCTGCCCCAGGACTCTTGCCACCTCAGTGTAACTTAGTTTTCGTGTCTGGTCGCGTCGCGTGTGGTGAATGCATTCCCGGAGTAGCGCTGTCTTTGTACGGCTGCACATTCATAGCGCGCCTCCCAAAATAAACCCTCTCTTCACCCTCACAAAATTCCATGTTGTCGAGGTGTGATTGCGTCGCAAAAAAAGGCGACGAAACTGACTAAACGATACCTCTTATACTGTGAGCTAACCAAAAGTTTGACTTTAAGTGACACATTGTCAAAATAACTGTGATTAATCGTAGAGAGGGCTTTCATGTCCTGTGTTTGAGTTATTTGTCATATTCGTTTTGTGTAGGTCGTAGCCCAAGACAGGCAGATCTCGAGAATCCTTAAGGAAAGTTTTCACTGTATCCTGCTTTTTTAATTTTTTACAGGATACTCTAATATATGTTTACATATATGTTCATTAAATATATAAAAGGAATACATCCTTAACAAAGTTGAACGCCTATTTACCTCAACTTTTTGCATGATAGTGTAATGCAATTTTTTGTACAATACTCGAATGAATCGTCGGACAAACCTAGGTAATATATTTTTTTAAATATGTATGGAATTATATATGAAATAGATAAATGGGAGACGCGCGTGAGTGACCGTGCGCTGAAAGGCGCCTTGCTTCGGAGTGCGCGTCTGATCCTCGTCGGAGGTTCGAGTCATCCTTCGTGTGTGTGTGTGTGTGTGTGTGTGTGTGTGTGTGTGTGTGTGTGTGTGTGTGAATGGGAAACTTTGTTATTAAAAATATCGAAAATTTCTTGAACGATTTACTTCAGATTTTGTCGTTTCATAATTAAAATGGAAAGTGACATATGCGTTCTATTTTGAAATAAATAAATTTAGTATATAAAGGGAAATCATCAGTCTTGAGTGGATTATGAAGCATCAAAGAGCTCGAAGTAATAACGTAGTCATCACTTTCGTTGACTTCGAAAAAGCTTATGGCAGTGGGAGTCATTACTGAGAACTCATAAGAATTTGGTGTTCACAGAAAACTGATCAACCTTATTGGAATTACTCACGAGAATAGTAAAGCAAAAATTAATTTTCGGTGAGAATTGTCAAAATCGTTTATAATGAGAACAGGACTTGAGCAGAGGGATGATCTCTCAACTATTTTCTTTAATGGTGTACTGGGGAAGGTCATTCGAGAATGGAGAAACAAATGCCAACCGAATATCAAGTTTGGTAGGAATATAAAACTAAACTTCCTAGCATTTGCAGACCATCTTGCACTACTGGCCAATATTGTGGAAGAGGCTAAAGACCAAATTGAGCAACTAGAAAACATTTCAGCAAAAATGGGATTACAAATTTCATTTGACAAGACAGAAATTATGCCAACCTCGGAGGTTGAAACCTTTTTAATTCAGCTAAACAATAACAAACAAGTTTGTAAAAAAATGTTCTGGAACCTAAATGAGAAAGCCTCAGTAGAACTCAAAACAACAAGATTGAGTCAAGCACAACTCACGTGGTCATCATATAAGAAGAAATGTCTCTCGATGAACGCTAAATTAAAACATTATGGTTCAGTAGTTAAACCTGAAGAACTCTGTTTAAGTTGAATATCAAAACAACAACTGATAAATTGCAAAAAACTAGACAGAATGATCATCAGAACACTCATCAATCAAAAACATCAAGTAGACGAGTTCTATCTTTGAAAGCAGGGCGTGTGAACTATTAGACAAGTTGTATCTGTCATATGTATTATTTCTCCTTATACATGATATGAAACAATAACTGTATTCACAAAAAAAATACTGTTGTGTTATCATTTTCGTCGTCGCTTTTATAGGAAATATGAAGTTTATAGATTATCGGCTTATGATTGAAATAGTAATGAGGAATCTTTATAGTCCGAAGTTTTGTAATATTACCCTTTTACAAATCAAAACTCTGTGAAATATTGCCACGGAAGCTACTATCCTCACAAATCCGGCAGCTAGAGAGGTGACTCTCCTAGGTCGTACACCATTTACCCATTGAGATAATAATAAACAATGGAAATAAGCTCGACCCTTTGGAATGACAATATTCCAACTGACGAAATCGGCAAAAATAAGTTGTTAGTGTGACAAGAATCAATGTGACTCCTGCTCGTGCTGAACTTGTGGACTCATGCCCGAGTTACAAGAATGTTGCAGTTCCAACTCGGATCACTTTGGCGTGATTTGAGAACCTTCTTTGTATCGTTTCGGTCACCTATTGTATTATTTATTTATTTTTCATTTTTTTCATTATTCGTGGATCATTAACGACATTGCTGTTCTGGTTGTGAGGGTAGTGATCGTAAAAAAATTACAGGAATGTACTCCAAACGATCTGGTATGTGAAAAATATAGTTCTTCACCCCTGTTGGATCTATACGATTATTGAAAACTATAGCCCTAAGAAACCCTCTTCGACCGATATAGCTCTCCAATAGCCAATTTTATGACTTTGGATGGGAGGCGAAGAAATTCAGTTTTCATATTACAAAGTTATCCCATTTGCACAAGTAATATCATTAAAGTTTACCAAATGACTGCCAGATATTTCAGACCAAATATCCTTTACTGAAAATACTGTGGAAGAAATGGACATGAAGTTTGCAGAAGAGGGAAACGGTCAAAGGGTACAGTTAATTTCACTTCTGAAGACCACCAATGCACAGAATTAGATACGCAGTAACTAAATCCGAAACAATCCAGGATTAAACCACTCCTATCAGAAGAAAAGGAGGAAGATATCAAAGACATGCTGAAGTACATTCCTGTTGTGTATCAAATCAAGCGTATTTTAAAGCTATCATGGGGTTAAGTGCCATGAAAAAAGATATTATAAGCAGTATTAAAGGCACTTCATTGTATTGAAATGTAGATGGACTTTACTGTCCATGTTCTTATAACTAATCTATATCTATAAATGTGAACGTTTATCACGTCTGAACCACAAGACATAAAGAGATAAAAATTTGTGCAGTTACTAATGTCTACCCGGGGAAGGCTTTAGGCACGGTTTTATGGCGATCGGATAGCTATTTATCTATTTATATTAATGTCAATGTCTGTTCGGTGTACATATATAACGTCCGAACGACAATACACAGAGACTTAAATATTTGTACAGTTACTAATTTATACCTGTGGTAGGTTTTAGACACGGTTTTATAGCAATCTGATAGATATTTAGTAATTTGAAGAATATAACGCGAAATGCGGAACAATAATTACTCTTTCAGAATTATATTTACTCTTTAAAATGGTTTTATTGGTTGCATTGTTGCTTGAGGGTTAATAATGATAAAGGGGTGGAGTACCTATATTGGGATGGAAAGTTAACGGTGTATATAAAATTCTACGTGTGCGGTTTTTTTAATATTTCGCTCTGTAGCGAAAACTACAGAACGCAAACGAATGGTCTGTGTGTAATTTTTGTCCGTTGTACACCATAGCAGTTCCATGCCAATAGCTATAAGGGGGTGGAAGATATGATGTTTGAAAGTCGTCAAATTATAAAAAAAATTAGGACTGAAGGCCAGCGATGACGTTTGCGACTCTGTAGCAAGGAGGTTACATACAGCGAAACGTGGTGCCACAGACCATATCTTTGGTCTATGCGTGCTACAATGTCTTCAGCTCTTTCTCTGTAAGGATAAGCATACAAATAGCAGACTACTGAAAGATAACTTATCTATCATAACTAACCAACACGCGAGCGGAGTCGCGGGTTTAGGCTAGTGATAAATAAATTTCAATATCTGTATATATAATAGTTTTTATTAATCAGGTCTGGTAACCCTAGTAAACATTGGGATTTGATCAGGAAAAATATGTACTAGGTAAATATTTATCGTTCGAAGAAAAAAATTCATAAATTCATGCTTAAAGCACCTGATCAGAAATTGTTTGCAGCTGCAGTTTTACAGAGAAGGAAGTGCTCTAAAGTTTAACAGAGTATTTGTACTTTTTTACAATTATTTTGTAAAAATGATTGAAATTGTTGCTGTTGACTAACTAGTTAAATACAGTGTCAAAAATCATTACTGTAAGTGAAGAGATAACTGAATTGTGAGCTAATGAAGCTATAACATCAACCGAAACGACACTAACAAAATGCTGGATCTTCGTCGTTCCAAAGGATGGAGATGCCAGGAAGGGGGTAGGGCGTAATGGACATGAACATGGAGAGGATATAGAGGAAGGGGTTTAGGATATATATCCAGTTCCATTACATGTTTACTAATGGCGAAGCATTGCCGGATTTACTAGTGTCATACAAATGTGCGACAGAAGAGCCGTTGTTTCTCGTTACGTGATTAGAGTACAAACAGCATGTGAGTGATTTTGGCTAGGATGACGGCGGACAGGCTGTAGCAAGGCAGGTAAGAGGCGGGCGCCACATGGTAATCAGAGCGCGGTCTGCCGCCACCTGCGTGTGTGCATCTCAAAGTCATGAGCCAGCGGGGAAGAGCTGCGACCAAGGCAAGGCGAGACAAAGCCAACACCTGCGTCCCAAGTACAGGGTGACCCAAAATCTGGTGTCAGTTGAATAGCCGGCCGCGGTGGCCGAGGGGACTGAGGCGCTCCAGTCACGGCCTGCACGGCCACTGCGGTCGGGGGTTCGAATCCCCCCCTCGGGCATGGATATTTGTGCCGTCTTTAGTATAAGGTAGTTGATAAGTAGTTTGTAAGTTTAGGGACTGATGACCCCGTAGCTAAGTCCCATAAGCTTGACAAACATTTGAACATTTGAATCAATCGCGGTACGATCATCTTCTGTGTAATCATAACACGGATCCAATATTTACGTCAATTTTTCAGTTAATTTTTTATTTCATCGTCAGTATAATTACTGAGCGACTCAGTACAGGACTTTGATCCATTTGAATCACCACAGTAAAGAAAGAAGAAAAAGAAAATTTGAAATATGCTCATGAATCGTGTAATATCTGTATTGCTTAGAATCGTACTGAATGCCATTTGCACTCTTCTCATAAGACTCACTTGAATTCCATTCAGTGTTTAAGTGCACTGCTCAGGTAATCAATCTGTTTCTTTTTCGTGTGCTAAGCTAAAAAAAAAATTCCGAGGATTGGTTTTTACAGTGATTTTTGTACTGCAGGTCCACTATATTCACCCCCTTTATGTCTGTCTGCATCTGTAGTCTGCAGACCACCGAAATGCCTAGCACGGCAACACGTATTATACTTTCATCCCGTTCTATTCACATGCGGAGTGCGGAAGGAATGTTTAAATGCCTCTTTGCGCGCTTAATGTCTACGCTCTCTAACGGCAACGGTACCCAGGGGGTTGTTCAAGTTTCTAGATTCTTCGTTTTTATACCGGTTGCTGAAGCTATGTAAGTATGCTTTCCAGTGGCAGTTAACGTGAAGTAGATCTTCATACGTTTCCTACGGGAGGTTTTTCGGCAACCCCGTGACGGTCTCACACTTTTCAGACAAACCGTTTCTTTGTATACTTCCGATATCCAGTTAATATTAGTTCATGAGCTCCATTTTGGGTTTGATCGATCATCAGTTTTGTAAGCAAATTGCTTTGTGTACTGAGTGAGTTTGATGGGAATGCCAATTACTTTCATTTACTCATGTTGTTCGTCTTCCACTTCAAATTTTTGTATGCATAAAAGTTTCCTCTACAGTATAATGTTTAAACCCGAGTATAGGCTCTGGTTTTTCAAGCAGCCTAATTTCTGTAAATGGTAAATTTGATTACAACGGAAAATTGCTCCTAATTCATGATTTATTCACGACCGGTTTCTTTGCGGCAAAGCAGCATCCTCAGTTGATAAATGGTGTACATAAATTAACACGTGGAGGCGCCACCAAAATTTATTCTATGAAGAGGGGATGTAGCCATGGGGTTGGAGTCTCTAAGAACATTGGGAGCGACTCTGAATGTTAATTTATGTGACACATTTACCATCTGAGAATGCTGCTTGAAAGGAGCTAAACCGCTCGTAAATAAATAATCAATTAACATCTGTTACCGGCTTGAATCAATTTTAATGACTGTGGCTGATGATGTTGTAAAGGTGCATCTAAATACTTCTGTAGATGCTCAGCTCGTACGCTGAGACAGATGTATTATAATCGGTGCCGTCGATAAAAGAAAATTATTCATTATTTTATCAAGGTTTCGCTCTTCTCAGTCATTGAGGAGAGAGTGAGGGGATATCCTCACAAGCAGCTGTCTTCCAAAAGTACCAGGAGTCAATGGCAGACTTGAAAGAAAGAATGACCTAGCTTAGGATCCCAAACTGTGTTGCTGCACACCTGCTTTGCATACAGCAGAATCATGAGAGTACATTTGCTCCCCCAGGTATTGTGCATGACTGATATTCATCCACAGGCAGACGGTGGTAATTTGGGCCGCTATCTCGCTTCCTGGATCTCTGACCAGTTGCGTGTCCTATGCGGCAGACTCAACTAATTTACGCCTCGTTATGTACACGCTCCGCAGCCTGCCAGAGCATCTCACCGCGGGATAAGTCTCACAGACTCTTCGGTCTCTTAAACTCCCTTTTCTATTATATTCAAAAAAGACAGATAAAAATTCTCTGAGTGAGAGTCTCCATTCTTTCGAAACTAACACTGTGAGTGTAGATCAAATGTGGCTTACATCCAAGTTAATAATATCAACAACTATTGACGGATTTGTGCCAAATAAATTAACACAAGAGGAGGATTGTCCCCCATGGTACACAAAACAGATTAGATCACTATTGCAGAAGCAAATAAAAAAGCACGCCAAACTTAAACAGATATAAAATCCGAAAGACTTACGGTCTTTTACAAAAACTCGAAATTTATTGTTGACTCCAATACGAAAAACTTATAATAGTTCCACAACATTTTTATGGTAGAAAATTAAAAAAAAAATAATCCGGTCATATCTAAAGCATTCAAGCGCCATAACATAATACCTTCACTGCGCGATAGCACTAGTGATGCTGCTGATGACAATGCTGCCAAAGCAGAATTGCTAAACACAGCTTTTCGAAATTCCCTCACCAAAGAAGATGAAGCAAATAATCCAGAATTCGAATGAAGAACATCTGTCAGCATATATCTAATTTATAAGTCGATACTCTTGGGGTAGTAAAGCAACTTAAGAAAAGGAAGTGTTCCGAAGCACTATCTATAGCAACGATGTAATAGCTCCACACCAAACCTTCGTTTACCACTGGCCGCTCTGCGAAAGATCCGTACCCAAAGACTGGAAAGTTGCACAGGTCAATCCAATATTTAAAAAAGGCGATATGAGTGAACGGAAAAATTATAGGCTTATATAATCGACGTCGATTTGCTGCAGGATTTTAGAACATAATACTTTCCTCAACCATTATGAACTACCTCGAAGAGGCTCACAAGACGCTTTGAATCAAATTGCGTGCATATGGAATATCGCTAAAATTGTGCGATTGAATTCGCGATTTTCTGTCAGGAAGGACACAGAACGTAGTAACCGATGGAAAGTCATAAAGTAAAACAGAAGTGATATCTGGTGTTCTTGGGGGAAGTATTATGGTGCTCCTACTGTTCCTTGTATCTGTACACTATTTAGGAGACCATCTAAATAGCTCTCTTAGACTGTTCGCGGATGATGTCATTTATAGGGGACAGACTGTCACGGATATGATGCACAAGTTGTGATGGAAATCATTACAAGAAAGGCGTTTTTCCCCGCGCGCTATTAGAGGAGGGAACGGTAGAGAAATAACATGAAAGCAGTAAGATGAACCTTCTGCCATGTATTGCAATGCGATCTGCAGAGTAATTATGTAGATGTAAAGGGGGTGCCCAAATTCCACCTAAAACTGGCACAATATTTATTAATTACCAACGAGTTTGCCCACCATCGTCTTTGAGAATAGCTGTAACTCTTCGACGAGCAGATTCGGAAAGTGTCTTTATCGTTTCAAAGAGAATGTTATCCATTTTTGTACTTAAAAAAAAGGTAAAAAAGCAGTGCTTTACTAGGCATGGTCCTGTTTGAGGTGGTATGCAGTTGCCTTCCTCCGACCTTCGAACTGATACCCTGCCGCCGAACCTCGGTGCTACTCGATATTTTTCACATCAGACAGTGACAGATAACAAATCCCAGGACCTGGCTGGTAACGAAATCGCGATCTTTGGATTCATAGTCTGACACTCTACCACGGTTCTAAGGAGCTAACATCCGCCAGCTACATAAACGATGTTGGTGCTGTAAATCAGGTCCTCGCTCTCTTCTCTAAACTTCCTCATAACGCTTCATTTACGTTGCGATATGCCGATTTTGCTGTTCGAGGAAGAATTTTTTTTTTTTTTTTTTTTCCTGATATTGCACAAAACACTCATGAAACTTTTTGGCTTTGAGTATGGGCGTATTATCTTTTTGAAATATGGCAGTGTTTCTTATCCATGTGTTACACATAGTAAGCAGTTTTTCGTCGAGGATAGTGAGATATTCATTTACTGGCAGTGACAGAAGCAGTTAAACACCACGATGTAGACGTCCTAATCATCATGGTACGACCCCCATGCTTGGCTGCAGGAAGCATGCGTGCCATAACTTAAATATTCTTTTGGGGGTTTCCATACATAAACCCGGTTGTTTATAGAAATGTAAATGATGAATCATCACACCATAACACATACTTCCTGTCACCAAGTGTCTTAGGTTTTATGATCGTGGCACGCCGTGCTTCGCAGCTTGGCATTAGCTTCCGTTATTAAAGGTTTAGCAACTGCTTCCCTTTCGTGAATGTTAGGCTCCAGCCGTTCTGCTTTTGTTTGGTTGGTAGTTTGTGTGGGACAGGGGGACCAAACTGCTAAGGAAGAAAGACTGCATTAGCTCGGGGCCCAGTGCTCGCCATTCGCGGACTTACGAAAGAACCAACTTAAGTGAATAGTTTTAAAGTTGCTTTTGCTGTGGTAGTTGTATGTTGTATGCCCACAATCGTTCTTAATGTGCGTCGGTCGTCGTCAGTTATCTTTGTGTTTCGTCCAAGATTCCTCTTCGCCAATTATGTTTAACGTTGATTTGTGTACTTTATCATTACCGAGAATATTGTCGCTCTTGAAACGTTAAACAGTGCAGCCGTTTCCACCAAAGATGTTCTCTCGAAGTGCGCATCATCGAGTTGGCGTCTTTGGAAATCTTGTTCATCCTGCCACCGAACTTCAACCGATCCATTTTCATTTTTAAATCTTCTAGCCTGTCTGTCCGATTAAGGGATTTAAGTTAACACTCAACCCTTAGATTGCCACTTTTATTTTTCCTGGTGATGTCACCCTCTTTAACTAGTATCCGGCCGGAGATCTGACTGGGGCTGTATTTTAGTCCGCAATGCAGGATGTTTCAAAAAGAATATACGTATTACGAAGTTCAAACTATCAATCGCTGCGCCTCGGCTCGGCTATTTGAGCCGGCCGCGGTGGCCGAGGGGACTGAGGCGCTCCAGTCACAGTCTTCACGGCCACTACGGTCGGGGGTTCGAATCCCCCCTCGGGCATGGATATTTGTGACGTCCTAGTTCGTAAGTAGTTCATAAGTAGTTTGTAAGTTTAGGGACTGATGACCCCGTAGTTAAGTCCCATAAGCTTTACAAACATTTGAACATTTGAATCGGCTATTTGAAAAGCGAAAACATAGTCTAGTTTATATTAATCGCAGCTAGATGTCAGTTGTCTTCTGTTTTGCTTGGTAATCGTAATATGTTTAAAATGGTTACTCCGCAGCAGATGTCATTTTGTGTCCTCGAGTTTGCGAAGTGCTATTCCGTGATTGCAGTGCAAATACGTTTCAGGTTGAGGAACCAAATGGGTGGGACATTTGCAAATGTTTCTTGATACAGAATATGTATGTAAAGAAAAGAGTCCTTGTACGAATTCAAACTACTTTTCAACGTACTCATTCAAAATCAACTCTTCGTGCCATTCGGGAGTTACGACGGCCTACCATAATTTGGAGTGTTTTGAGACGTCGGTTCGATTTGAGGCAGTACAAGTTACAGCTGTTACAAGCTCTGCGTCCTGATGTCAAACGCAAACCTGTGACATTTTGTAACGAGGTTCTCGATGCTGTTGACAATAACACTTTCGCCCAACGCGTCGTGTTCAGTAATTGGAAGCGACTTTCCATATTAGTGGTCAGGTAAACAAACACAATGTTCGACTTGGGGACCTACAGACCCCACATGCAGTCATTGAACAGGTACGATATTCGCCCAAAGTCAGCGTGTTTTATGCGATATCTCGATCTTCTATTTGCGGTCCGTTCTTCTTTATTGGAAACACTGTTAACGGCTATCAGTATCCCGCTATGTTTCGAAACTGGTTTTCTCCGAGGCTGCACGAATTCATTTTTCTACAAGTCGAGGCACCCTTCGCTGGAGTCACCGAGGGCGTGAATATCTGAATGAAGCTCTACCGAATGGTAGGATTGGTCGTCAAGCAGCGGGCGATGTAGCATGTCTCTGCTGAAATCTACGTCACCAGATTTGACACCCAGTGACTTCTTCCTGTGGGGTTTCGTTAACGACAATGTTTATGTACCACCACTCCCACAGAACCTGGAAAAGATGAAGAACCCTATCCGTAGTGCACAGTGATGAAGGACACGCTGGCTCAAGTTTAGGAGGAATTTTGAGTGTATATATATATATATATATATTTTTTTTTCAAATGTTTGTATAGCTTATGGGGCTTAACTACGGGGTCATCAGTCCCTAAACTTACAAATTACTAATGAACTAGCTTATACTAAAGACGGCACAAACGTCCATGCCTGAGGGGGGGGGGGGGGACTCGAACCACCGACCGCAGCGGCCGTGCAGACCGTAACTGTCACGCCGCAGACCGCTCGGCCACCGCGGCCGGCAAACCCAAGTGTTCCCTGTCATCGTACAGTAGAGCTTCTTGTTCTCGGGAAATGTATCGGCTGAAGTTTCCCTTTGCATTCAGCCGTTGGCAGTAAGTGTACGGCAAAGCCACGTTAGCCGATGTTACAAGGCCAGATCAGTCAATCACTGAGAGTGTTGCCCTTTCAACTACTGAAAAGGCTGTTTTTTCTCTTCAGCTGCGCGGAATGGCCGCGTAGCATAAGGCGTCATGCTCGTCGAACTGAGTGGCCGTTCCCGATAGAGGTTCGAGTCCTCGCAGGGACATGAATGTGTATTTTGTCCGTAGATTAGTGTAAGTTTAAATATTTTGTAGGTGTAGGGATTGATGATCGTAGCAGTTTGGTCAAATAGCTCTACAAACATTTGAACTTTTTTCTCTTGAGGAATCACACGTTTCTCTGGCTTCTCCGCATAACCCAGTCCTTATGATTGCATGTTCGGGTCGGGTCAGTGGCGGACTAGGGGTCCTCCGGTCTTGCGGGCCTCCAAATACCTCGAAAACAATTTTTTTTCTTTTTTTTAGCGCATTTGGCGTTTCGTTTTGCTGGGGCCTCCAAGTCTCGAAAGTTATTCTTTTTAGACTGTCCCATGCCTCTCGTTCTGTGGGGGCCTCCAAATCTCAAAAGTTAATGTTTTATGGTAATACATTTCCAACTGGACCGGGTGGGGGGGGGGGGGGGCTCATTTTGTTTCACCGCCGCCCCGGGCCTCCAACAACCTTAGTCCGCCACTGGTTCGGGTGTCCTTCCAATGGAAAGATCCATGAAACGGAAGAAGGGCGATTGTCGAAATCTTGGTCATTAGAGACGAGGTGGGAAGAGTATATAGAGGGGCTCTACAAAGGAAATGAACTTCGAGACAATATTGTAGGAAGGGAAGAGGATGTAGATGAAGATGAAATAGGAGATACTGTACTGAGAGAAGAATTTGACAGAGCCCTGAAAGACCTAAGTCGAAACAAGGCTCCTGGAGTAGATGATATTCCCTCAGAGCTACTGAAGTCTCTGGGAGAACCAGCCATGACAAACCTGTTTCACCTGGTGTGTAAGATGTATGAGACAGGTGAAGTACCCTCAGACTTTAAGAAAAATGTTATAATCCCCATCCCTAAGAAAGCAGGTGCAGACAGGTGTGAAAACTACAGGACCATCAGTTTAATAAGTCATGGCTGCAAAATATTAACGCGAATTATATACAGAAGGATGGAAAAGCTGGTAGAAGCCGACCTCGGGGAAGATCAGTTTGGGTTCAGGAGAAATGTAGGAACACGGGAGGCAATACTCACTTTACGGCTTATCCTGGAAGACAGATTAAGAAAAGGCAAACCTACATTTCTAGCTTTTGTAGATTTGGAGAAGGCTTTTGACAATGTTGATTGGAATAAACTCTTTCAAGTTCTGAAGCAAGCAGGAGTAAAATATAGGGAGCGTAAAGTTATTTACAACTTGTACAAAAACCAGTCAGCGATTGTCAGAGTTGAAGGGCATGAAAGGGATGCAGTGGTTGGAAACGGAGTAAGACAGGGTTGTAGTCTTTCTCCATTGTTGTGCAATTTGTACATTGAGCAAGCTGTAAAGGAAAGTAAGGAGAAATTTGGAGAAGGAATTAAAGTTCAGGGTGAAGAATTAAAAACATTGCGTTTTGCCGACGACATAGTAATTCTGTCAGATACAGCAGAGGACCTGGAAGAGCAATTGAATGGAATGGACAGTGTGCTGAAAGGTGCATATAAGATGAACATTAACAAGAGCAAAACTAGGGTAATGGAGTGCAGTGTAAGAAAATCAGGTGATGCTGATAGAATTAGATTAGGTAACGAAGCAATAAAGGAGGAAGATGAGTTTTGTTACTTGGGCAGTAAAATAACAAATGATGGTCGCAGTACAGAGGATATAAAATGTAGAATGGCAATGGGTAGAAAAGCGTTCTTGAAAAAGAGAAATTTGTTAACATCGAATATTGATTTAAACCTAAGGAAGTCCTTTCTGAAGGCATTTGTATGGAGTGTTGCCTTGTATGGGAGTGAGACATGGACGATAAACAGTGCGGACAGGAAGAGGATTGAGGCTTTTGAAATATGGTGCTACAGAAGAATGCTGAAGATTAGGTGGGTGGATCGCGTAACTAATGAGGAGGTACTGAACAGAATTGGGGAGAAAAGGAATTTCCGGCATATCTTGACTAAAAGTAGGGATAGATTGGTAGGACACATTCTTAGACATCAAGGAATTGTGAATTTAGCGTTGGAGGGAAGTGTGTGGGGAAAAAATCGCAGGGGAAGACCAAGAGATGGATACAGTAAACAGATTCAGACAGATGTAGGTTGTCGTTCTTATGTGGAGATGAAGAGGCTTGCTCAGGATAGGGTATTGTGGAGAGCTGCATCAAACCAGTCTCCGGACTGAAGACCACAACAACAACAGAGACGAGGCACAAGCTCTGATAGTTTTGTTAGGTGTTGAGAAGGAAATTGGCCATTTCGGCATTCGCCTGGGATGACTTAGGGATATCACGGCAAGTCTAAATCAGGATGGCCGGAGGCGGGTTTGAACTGTGTCGTCCTCCAAATGCGAGTCCACGTACCACCTCGCTTGGTAAGGAAAGATCTGTGCTTCTTGGAGGGAGAGGGCAATTATGATACACCCTATATACCTAAAGATAGCTCCTTTCCTTTCGGAATACTATCCCGTGCTGGCCTAAAATGCGGTTGGGAGGTACAGATGGATACGAGGGAGATGTGAAGGAAAGTGGAGTGTCGGGAGCGAGTGGAAGTGAGCGGCGGTTCCGGGAGAGGGTGGTGCGCATGCGCAGCAGTTCCTGGTGGGGGCGCGTGGCGGCGGCGGCACTGTGCCGTGGGACGAGGACGCAGCCGCTCGGCTAGCCAGCGCTGCCTACTGCTACTGCTACTGCCTGGTGCCTCCTGTTGCTTCTGCCGCTTCCCGCGCTGCGCTTCTTTTGTCTCGGTGAGTGCCAGCTGCTGAGCTGCCGCAGCCTCCCTAGCGCCGCCGTGGGAGAACGCCACGGCGCTCACGCCACTCCAGCCCGTAGCTACACGTTCGCCTTAACGCCATTTCTGCTCGCTTCTGTGTTTGTCGACCGATGTGTTTTTTTATGAGATCAACGTAAATGTGGCCGACGTCAGTCCCAAAGTGTGCTTTGTGTTGCGTCCGTTCCGAAGTTGTGGTACTAAATGTTATAGCGTAAAAGGCAGCCCTTATTATTGGCAGATACGTTTCGGAGGTTTTCCGTGACGTTTCCAGTACAAAGAAGAGACAGTTATGTGAAAAATAAAGTTCTGTCACCACGTTGCAGTAGTGTGCCGTTGTGTTTCTTACCTTTACTAGCAGTTTCGTTTCACCTTAACAGCCCATTCGTCACATTTATGTAGTCTCGTTCTTAGTCAATTATGCATGTTTTTGTCATCTGCAAAAGATGTAGCCATGTTATATTTCCTGTAAATTTTATGTAACGCATTTATTATGTAAATGTTTGCATATATGTATCATTTAAGCTCAATATATCAAGTTCAGAATGAATATGTATACACCTTCGAAAATGTAACACGAACAGCACGCCAGGATTACAGTGATAGTTATTTTCTGGGGAACTCCCCGTATACAGAACATATTATATTGGAATAGGACTTTCATATACTAAACGCATTATGCGTCATTTCTGTCGTGTACTTTTTTTATTAAAATTATTGATACTGCTTCCAAATTTCGAGATAAAAAACACTCATAGGAGCTTGTTGAAAGTGATCCGAATATAAATTTTTCATTTACACTTTCATTAGATGAAGATGCGGACATTTGGTAGAACGCTTGCAAACACTATATATCGAAGGTGCAACTTGGCAGAGCGAAATATCGTTAACGACAGTGTTCTGCCAGCAGCACCCATTACGAAGGGAGAAAAAATGTTTGTTAAGCTTATGGGACTTAACTACGGGGTCATCAGTCCCTAAACTTACAAACTACTTATGGACTACTTACGAACTAGGACGGCACAAATATCCATGTCCGAGGGGGGATTCGAACCCCCGACCGTAGTGGCCGTGCAAATCGTGACTGGAGCGCCTCAGTCCCCTCGGCCACCGCGGCCGGCTGTGCTCCTCTAACGATCCCTCAATCGTATCGTCTTCTGCTATATAGGAAACTGTCATTTCTACTTGCTGTTTTTAACTTCCATGTATTTTACCCTCAATGAAGTACCTAACACAAAATGCACTCCAGGCGTCATGCAACCGACTAGACGGTTCTTTCCGCCGGAGGTTCGAGTCCTCCCTTGGACACGTGTATGATTGTGTGTGTTTTGTCCTTAGTCTAAGTCTGTATAAATAGTTTGTTAGTCTAGGGACTGATGACTATAGTAGTTTGGTCCAATCGATTTACAAACAGTTGAACATTGTGCACTCCAGTAACCTGTTGGAAACATTTTGTCAAAGTAATTAAACAACTTCTCAAAACTCCCATCGTCCGTTCTCTTGTAGGTTTCACTGAATAATCTATGTTGGTGCCGCGAGTGCAGTAACAATCAAAAAACACAGGGTCTGACTGATCCTGGTGTTCTCTTGTCGGGTTAAATGTGTTTTTCTGGACATTGACTCGGTGAAATGCTGCGATTAAGGAGGATGATGTGTCCGGGTAGCGTAGTGGGTAGCAGAACTGCCCAGTAAGCCGGATGGTGGAGTTCGAATCCCGATTCGGCACAAATTTGCCACTTTCTCCATTGATATACTGCAATGCCCCCATGTGACAATATCTTAAATTCCTTCGTGTACTGGTTGAGATTTAATTAATTGGGTTAGAACACGGACATTTTCACACAATGCATATCGAAAAAGACTCATTCGATTTAATGCAGCTGGATATGTGGACTCACCTTTTTCTTGCATATGAGCAGAAATAATAATCCTCGTAGTATTATTCATTTCTTCTCTACCCTATGAGGTGCTGGAATAAAGCCCTTTTTGCACAATTACTCGAGACGAGTGAGTCTAGTGCATTGTCTCTGTCGTGTTATTCCCGTACTAACTGTGGTCTGTCTCGAGTGGTCGTTTCCGTTTTGAGGATAGCCCCAAAACTATGGAGCTGTATGCTGTAGTGATATGAGGTAATGAGCTAACTGTTTTACATACGAGCAAGCTATGACAATAGCGTTTTTGTTGATGACCCGAAGAAGATTGTGGATATTCTTGCCAAGGTTCATGTAATAAATTCTCTACAACCTTGAGGACTGAAAATGAAATTAAATGTCAAACTACTTCGAGACACACAAATGTTTATTTTTTTTTTCTTAACTTGCTGCGGTGTTACTAAGTCTCAAATGATATCGAAAATTATTTTTCTCGTCTAATAATTCTTGGTTTTTCGCTGTTTAAAATATTTTCATTAAAACATATAGTGCGGGCTTCTTATTTGTAAAAGGTATTAAATACTGTACTTTTTGCTTGGAATTATTTGATCACTTTTGCAGGCGAACGCTAGTAAGAAAAAATGTTAGGTGTGATGAGAAAACAAAGCAGACAAGAGAATAAAATTTAAGGAGACACGAAAAAGGAACGAGCTCACCCGGAATAGGTTAACTTTCGATATGGACTTGCTTCCGGTTTTACCAGACGCCACTACAGTGCCTTGTTTCTGCGCATGTGCAGGGTGCAGCACACTAGGTAATTTAGAACTCCACACTCAGTACAATGTAAAGGTTATTCACCTATAGAGACGCACTCGCGATGTGGTTTGCTGCTGATTTACACGCAAGGACGAAAGGCGCACACACACTTGAAGTAGTCTTTATTTCACCAGAAAGTCGCTCAAGAGGAGCAAATGTATATTTGCATTTCGGACATGTCCGAAGGAACTAACACCGTTTTTCATTCTGCCGCTATTGAGAGACAATGCAGACAGAGTATTGCATGTGAGCGTTGAATTACATAAGCGAGGATAGTTGAAAACTTGTGCCGGACCAGGTTTCGAACTTGGTCACCTGTTCAGTAAACAGCTCTGTTGACCACTACGCCATCCAGATACAATACTCGCCGTATCTGCTCGGGCTACCCTAGCACATCTCCCGTCAGACCTAAATTCTCAACTCATTGATTTTCGTAAGAGTTAGACCGTGGTGTGCATCTGCACAGTATCACTCACCATAGTTATATACGTCTAGTGTCTTTGCTTATTATTTATTTATTTAGTCCTTGGATCACATGCTGCACAGAGTACAGTATGATACTGGACTTACACTCTAATAAATGACAGATATCAATTTAGGGTTAACGGGTGGTATTACATGTTAATATTAGGCTATATCACATGGGTAGTACGATATGTTATACTTCAAAAAATCGCTTACCTTTATGTCTACGATCATTGCTGTTCAAATATTCACTTACTGAATAGAAACAGTGGTACTGGAGATACTCTCTAATGGATCTTTCAAATACATTTATATTTTGAGTACTTCTAATATCAGTAGGCAACTTATTAAAAAGTTTTATTGCCATGTTACAACTGCCTTTCTTGTATAGACTAGTATTGCCTGTAATCTTGTGTTATGTTGATGTAAGTCACTGTTTTTTTTTTATTCTGAAGGTCCCCAGATCTGCAGGGGAAGTTCCCCAGAACATGATACCATATTTTAGATGGGTATCAAAATAAGCATAGTAGGCCCACATAAGTCTGTTAATTCATCCTTTGAGAGCCCTTAAAAGGTAGCACACAGTACTCAATTTTTCATTTACTTGTTCTACAGGTTTATCCCATTTTAGATCACACTGTAAGCAAATACCTAAAATTTTCTTTTCTTCTTTATGCTTAATGGGTGGACCTCTTAAGGGAATCAGCGAGATGCCGCGATTAGTGAGGATAATGTTTAGGACTACTACGTCAGTAGTGCATGGACAAGCTGAATATTCATGCGTGGTAGGAGACGCGCTAGGGTAATTTCTGCAGCTATTGTGACCGCTGTGTTCGGATGGTGTAGTGGTGAGCGCAGGACACTCGCGATCTGACACATATTTTCAACTTTTCCCATTGTGTAATCCAGTAACCACAGGCAGCTAAAATGTCTGTAGTCAGTTTTAGAAAGATGAGTAACAAGATGGAGTACTAGAAACAAGTAGTGGACTGGTAGTGGCGTCCCTCGGCCCTCTGGCCTGTGGGCAGGTGGCGGTGGCTCGCGTGAGGCCGCATCTGTGGTGTGCAGATGGCGTCTGCGGCGCGCCGCTCGAGTTTCGTTTTTTTGCGAGGGTGGCGCGCATCCGGCAGCGCGGCCGCCATACTGCACAGCACAGCGCCACCAGCCTGTTGATACAGTTGTCTCTCTAACGCACACTGGAACCCTGGACAGTACCGGATTAGGCATGACACTTGGAACCAGGAACGACGGCGGTCGAGTTCACACTTGGTCTGCGCATCGCCATCATACACCATCCCACAGCCAATTAGCGTTCAACATTGTTCTGAACGCCCTTCTGCTACTTCGTAGGATTTCCAATATCAAATTTGATTGTAGCAAGTTATGCAGTGGATTTTATTATATTTATGTGTGATTTGTCTTCGCTGATGGTGTTGGCGTGCAACAAATTTTACGTAAGCAAGCGAGAGCTGTTATTTGCAAGCTGTAATGTTTCTACAAGCGCAAAGCCTGTATTTACGAGTTCTTCAACAATCACTTGAATCCGGCAGAAATGCTTAATTGCCATCTTTGTCTGGACATGGGCGACCTGCCATCGTTCGTGGGACCAAGTATAGCCACGTCGCAGAGATTAGCTTTCGCAGTGGACCCTACGCATTTGCGAGGGGAGGGGGAAGACGTAGCGTAAGAACTCTGACAAATTACATGTGTGTCAGATGTTTGCAAACCTATTACACCAAACTGCAATGGTCATCAGTCCTTAGACTTACAATCTACTTAAACCAAATTACAATAAGGACAATATAAACACTTATGCCCGAGAGGCGACTCGAATCTCCGACGGGAACGGCTGCCCAGTCTGCAGCAGGACGCCTCAGACCATGCGGCTATTCCGCGCAACTACATGTGTATTGTGTATCAAATTAGGTCCAGTGAAACCATATGTGTCAGTGGCTGTCGCCCATACAGCATGTTCCTGTGTACTAGACCGGCCACTCGAATTTTAAGGCCAATGAGAAGGCGGGTCTCGGTCGGTAGTGAAATAGGTTTACTGACATACCCACTCACGTCGACACCGGTAGACGCCACTGCAATACTCCCGAAGTATCGCTTATTTTTGTATCGTCAGTTTTTCATATCGACACGTGAGAGTTTACCCACAAGGACCTGCATTAAATTAGCACCGGCTTCAGAAGTCTTACACACTTACATCTTTAAGACAAGGATAATTGCTACGTAATTTTCAGAAAACTTTTTATAAATATATACTTAATATAAAAAAATTAAATGTTTGTAAATCTAAAGGACTTACTTAACTGCTGCGGTTCTCAGTCCCTAGGCTTACAATCTACTAAAAACTAACTTATGCTAAGGACTACACACACACACACACACACACACACACACACACACACACAAACAAACAAACAAACAAACAAACACACACATACACATGCCCGAGTGAGGAATCGGACTTCCGACGGCGAGCAACCGCGCGCTCCGCAGCTAGGTGCTGTAGAGCGCACGGATACTCCACCGTGGCTACTTCATTTCTTACCTTTATTTTCTTAACAGATAATTAAATATTTATATACTTTTTTTCTTTAGTATCTGCGTTGTATTTGGATTAATATGTGTATGACAGAATGAATTAAAAAGTAAATAATTATAGTTGTATGGTAACTTCTGCTTTCCTTACAAGACAATATTATCCGTAAATTTCAACACTAGAACAAAGAGTATTGTACATAACGATTTGCTTTACAGCGCCTCATATGGTTACCTTTCGGGCTTGTAAAGTTTCATGGCTTGTTAGGATCGATTGCGGTTTCGCCTGCTAACACCGAGGGCTTTGTTGTTGTTATTGATGTTCAGCTGCTCACGCGTGCGCGCCGGTAAGGTCCCGCTTCACTCAAAAAATGTTCAAATGTTTGTAAAGTCTATGGGACTTAACTACGGGGTCATCAGTCCCTAAACTTACAAACTACTTATGAACTACTTACGAACTAGGACGGCACAAATATCCATGCCCGAGGGGGGATTCGAACCCCCGACCGTAGTGGCCTTGTAGACCGTGACTGGAGCGCCTCAGTCTCCTCGGCCACCGCGCCCGGCGTCGGGAGTGAGTCGTGCAGTGTGGCGCAAGGCGTCGGAAATGAATGCGGGTCGCCTCTCGTTGTGGGGCTGGTTTGTCGGTGGTGTTTGTGGCAGCGCCTGGCACCCGTCCGTATTAGCAGTTGATTGCTCCTTAGAGGACTTTTTGACTGTTCCTGTTGGCAACACGGTGTTGCTGTGAGCCTTGTTGTGTTGATGGAACGACTAGCCGCGGACGTATCCAGTGGCAGTGTTCTTTCCGCCCCTCTATTGATTGCTGTATTTTTTGAAAGTTTCAGTTTTGGATTTCATGATAGTCGCCGCCTCTCAACCTTGAATGGTCTCTTTCTCATATTTGTTTGATGTATTTTAATTGTACTCTTAGGCGTCACCATACTAAAAATAGTTAGTTATTGTCTCTCACTTTTGCCGTATTTAATGCAGGACGGCGTTTAACGGTTGTTGCTGCTAACCACCTGCGCCGGATTTTAACTGTGTTCTCAGGGCATCGTCGAACTTTAAATGCCCGTTGCACAGTTTGCATTTCTGTATTGTGAAGGAATTTTATCCGCTGTTCTAATATTTAATTGTGAGGTATTCTCTTCCCTGTCGTTTTCTCATGTGATTTTTTGTGTTTTAATTTGTTGCCTTGCAATTGTGTTAACCTTATGTTCAGTTGGTTAATTTTTAAATGTGGCTTTTAACTGTTAAAGTGAAAAAATCAATTTTTTGAGCACTATCTAAAAAAGGTAAACCAGTAAACAATCAGAAGATTGGTTTGAACACCACAGTGCTTTACTAGGCATGGTCCTGTTTGGAGGTGGCATGTCATTGCCTTCCTCCGACCTTCAAACTGACTTACGCAGTCAGTATAGGGGGACCTACAGTTTAACGTGGGTTCCGAACCACGGGAGCACAATCTACCAATCAACAATCAATTTTGGTCTTAAATTGTGTGTACTTATTTCTTTAAAGCATGGGCTTAACTAATTATTATATTTTTAATGAATTTTGAATTTTCTCAAGACTTTTATATCAACTTTACTTGAACTGCCAACGTCAGGTTTTCAAATTAGTTCATAAATTTGTTAAAGTAGGCCCACCCCAGTCATTCCACTCTGTCTTCTTTGTTTAAATATACATTCGAGGTCACAATCATGTGTATCAAGAACTATGAAACAGGAAACGCAATTTTTTTAAGTCAGGTTTCAATTTTATCAGGCTTAGATGTCTGATGTGTTCTGCATATTAAGTTTTGACTGCTTCTCTTCCACGTAAGTAGTTCGTAATCCCATCACTGATTATTAAACACGAGAGCAAACTGGTTACCTTCAACTCCACGCCCGTGACTTCACAAAACTTTACAATTAGTAGTTTATCATTGATGGTAGTAATTGAATGCCGTGTGGTTTGAAACACAAATGGCTCCGCAGAACACAGATTCTTAAGGAATATTTACGTCTCGGCTGGCAAAGGAATTAGCCTTTCGTGGACTCCTTCAAAAACTTTAGTGTGCTCTATGCCTTGAACAAACTCATAGGGGCGAACTGTGGATTTCCTCCTAACGTGAAGCGTCTTATCTAATGGTGCTGACGTTTAACGGTTTGAGCTGTGGCAGACGCAGGAGTAACTGCTGATACGAATAGTATTAGCCGCCCCCTCAACTGGACACACATTACCAAATGAACAAGTGAGAGACTGAAGACGGGAGCTAAGGTATTGTCCCAAGAAGACCTCTGCTGGTGCCAAAGTAACGCTGTAGTCTTCATCCTGGACCAAGAAGTGTCGTCAGCTCGCTGTGAATTTTTAATGGTCGTATTTGAAGGACGTGGAACTCGTCGGCGGCTCCATACGTGGCAGCGCTGTGTAGATCAGATACAGTGGCCGGCTTCCGCCGAAGTTTCCCAGAGGTTTCCTGTCTTCTCACATTCCCGTCTCTTTCACGGTCACGGCCGCTGCTACCTCACTCTGCAGAACTGGCGACGAACCTCGAAAGAAAGACGCCCGAGTGCTGTTCGGCGACGGACTAGTGATGAAGGCGACTGCCTCGCTAGATCGGTGCGAGACGTGACAGAGGAGGCGTTTGGCGGGCAGTGACCGCGACGCCGGCGTCACGGATTGTCGCACTTTCTAGGTGGCTGCCCCCTAGTCCCGCGGCCTTCTGCTCGCTCAAGTTGCTCCTCGAGTTCGCACCAGCTGGCCGTCGCGTTGTACTTCTCCGCCTCTGGTACCATTAGGGAAGCGCAGTCAGGCCTCACTGCCGTGGAAAGCTTCGGGAAATTGCAACCAATCTCTTTAGTATCGTCGTATTTCAATTAAAGACGTGTGCGTATTTTGTGGTTTTTTACGAGAGATCCGTCTAACTGCTCTCACAGGGGTGCGCAAGAACTAACATATTCCTTGTCACGTGGTCAGTCGATCGTACTGTGCGCCCACGATACCTTGACAACTTCACTGATGATGACGGAAGTGGTAACATCGGTGCCATTTGAAATACATTCATTGATCTGTCTCCTAGTGTTGTTAATGCTTATTGAATCTCAAAATGATAAAACTGTAAGAACGCATTTAAAGCCATCCTCATGGGCAGTTTGTTAAAAAAGAAAAAAGTAGAATCATGCAATAACAATCCGGAAATCGCCAACCGCTATCTTAACGATTTTCTTCAGGACGTACTTAGGTGAACAAGGGTTTGCTGCCGGAAACAAATCCGGGGATAAATTGTAAGTGATGATATGCATTTCGTTTGAGTAATAATATTACCCCTAAGATTACGGAATTTGGAAATATGATGCGAGCTGCAAAATCACATTGCCGAATAACCGAACTTATTATTCTACTGAAAGTTTCTATTATTATTATTATACTATCAATAGATATTACGTTTGAGTTTAACGAAGATGTTGAATGTTCTGATTAAAGTTTACTTTTATATTGACAGAGTTTACTTTTCTTGAACTGTGTGGTCCATGCTCACAACACAGATATAACAGTGATCCCTGCTCTGAAAAAGATTGGTCTAATAAGACGCTGCAGGAAAAGTTCAGAACCCACGTCTTTGCATACTAGGCTTACGTCTTCTACAAACCGCGGCGGAGTGGCCGTGCGCATTGAGGCGCTATGCTGCGGTGCGCGAGGCCGTTCGCCGTTGGGGGTTCGAATCCCCCTCGAGCATGGATGTTTGTGCTGTTTTTAGTATAAGTTAGTTTTTTTAGTAGTTAGTAAGTTTAGGGACTGATGACCCCGCAGTTAAGTCCCATAAGCTTAACAAACATGTGAACCACATCTTCGACTAGTTGTTTCAAAGCCGAGCGGTCTAAAGCACCTCGCTGCGGAGCGCGCGGTTGCTCGCCGTGGAGGTTCGAGTCTTCCCTGGGGCATGGGTGTGTGTGTGTGTTTGTCCTTAGGTTAGTTTACCTAGGTTTAAGGAGTTTGTAAGCTACGGACTGATGACCACGCAGTTTGGTCCGATAGATTTACAGACATTTGATTTGAACAGTTGTTTCAAGAGGAAGCAAATATATGTTGTCAGAATTTGATTCCGAGTACAGTAAGAGTAAAGAATTTCCCCACTCCCGGGATAGGGAGAGCGCCGACCATATTTCGAATCCGCGCGGCGGATTGACGATTACCTGGATGTGGTTTTTGGGTGGTTAATATCGGACTGGTACCCAGGTTCAGTAATATTTGTAAATCGTTCACACACTTTGACGTGTATAACACTATTCGTAGACAGCCTGAAACACACATTTGTGCCGCGCGGCCAGTCACGGTCCTCACGGCCACTACGGTCGGGGGTTCGAATCCCCCCTCGGGCATGTGCCGTCCTTAGTATTAGTTAGTTCGTAAGTAGTTTGTAAGTTTAGGGACTGATGACCCCGCAGTTAAGTCCCATAGACTATACAAACATTTGAACAATTATAGTTGTATGGTAACTTCTGCTTTCCTTATCGACGATCTGTACGCTGTACAACACGCCGTGATGATATTGCGTGGCTATAGGCACATTTTAGTAGATGCAGAGATCAGTCGCTGGAAAAAGGAACTAGTTAATTATCTAATTAATTTTACTCTGCGTGTTTTCGTCTGTGTAATGAACAGTCTGGCTTAGGTAGAACGACGTCGAACATTAGCGTGAAATTATACAGTTACGGTACCCCGGAGATAATTAACTGATTATTTAAAAATGTTCAAATGTATGTAAACCTATTGGACCAAGCTGCTATGGTCATCAGATCTAGATTTACAAACTACTTCAACTTACAGTAACGACAATACACACATCCATGCCTGAGGGAGGACCTTAACCTCCGGAGGGAACGGCGCCCAGTCCGTAGTATTATTTCAATAAATGTCTCCCGAGGTTGACAATTTTAAATTGGTGCAACGGTTTCCTTGCAAGAACCGCGAAGTTCTAGTGTTGAAATTTACGGATAATATTGTCTTGTAAGGAAAGCAGAAGTTACCATACAACTATAATTGTTCAAATGTCGAAATGTTTGTATAGTCTATGGGACTTAACTACGGGGTCATCAGTCCCTAAACTTACAAACTACTTATGAACTAACTAAGACTAAGGACGGCACTAATATCCATGCCCAAGGGGGGGATTCGAACCCTCGACCGTAGTGGCCGTGCAGAATGTGACTGGAGCGCCGCAGTCCCCTCGGCCACCGCGGCCGGCTACAAATATTTGAACACGTATTTGCTTCCGAAGAGTAATGGGATGGCGGGATCCTGCCACCCCTTAAAACTAACCATGATACTCATTCTAATATTCCGACCCCGCGTCAACTGCGGAAATAAAGCAAAATTAAAAAAAGAAGAAAAATGTAAAACAGAAGCATTCCGTAAACAAGTTGTCCGTTCTCAACTAGTTTGAAATATAGCTGTTTAACATATGTCAAAACCGCTAACATAAAGCGCACAGTAAAGTAACGAATTGTTCAGTATTCTGTATTATATTAATTTTCCATGACAAAAAATCATGGCATTGACGACTTGTTTGCAGTTTAACCCTCAAGATACTAAGTACAGTGAAGAGTTTTGCCAGGGCGGATGGCGTAGGATTTGCACTGCGAACGAGATGATTAGGCGAACTCGCTTTTATTACGGTTCGGTAAATCTGGGTAAGTGGTCTGAAGTGTCGGCCATATCCGGCTTGCTGCTGGCGCTCTGTTCCTGTCGCGTCATGCCGCGCGGTCTTACGAACCATGACACGAATTGCGCGACCGCTCCCCTCCGAGATTCGCTTTCTCCCTCTAGCGTGTGTGTGTGTGTGTGTGTGTGTGTGTGTGTGTGTGTGTGTGTGTTGTCGTTAACAGAAGTTATTTTGTGTAGTTTGTAAGTCTAGTGACCGATGATCTCAGCTGTTTGGCCCCTTAGGTTTACGCTGTCGTAATCTGACCTCCACCGAAAACAAGGGAGAAGCTTCTCTCTACTGGAGAAAGAGGCAGATCTCAATCGAACTGTTGCTCAGTCCCGTATAACATGACCATGCTGTCGACGGTACGCTAAAACCTAATCTCCCTTCCTTTTTTTGTTATTGATAAGAACACTACAACCCGACCTTTTGAGTTACTTTCTCACATCCTCGCTTTCTTCGCCTCTTAATTCTCGTATTACTACTGTTGCTAAACACGCAATCTTACTGTAGAAAACTAAAAATCGGCAATCAGCAGAATTATGGTGTCGTTGTCGACGAGAAAAGTCATTTATTTTCCACCCTACAACAGCAGGTAGCATCTGTACATGAACCCCGTACACATTCCAGTATTAAGACAAGCCTTGTTACCCTTGGTTCATGTGGAAGGACATTTTATGCTCCTTGACGTATCTCTCGGCCTTCACGCGTAAAGTTATTCAACAGAAGTAGAATGTTGAACTCTGATTGTTAATCACAGCGCTTCCATTGGCTCACTGAGGGTACACAAGCACAAGACAGTTCAATTTTCGTCCAAAGTACTTCACAACATTATCGTGATGCTGACGACCAAACTGTTTTGCTAGTTACTCATAAGGTGAGCTGGTAAAATGCTTACAGAGAGCCAGTTAACCTCATAATGTTTACAGATGGGCAGCGCAAAACACAAGACATAAATCGCGCATTATACTTTCCACAATGGACCCCTCCGAGGTGGTTATCTTGATGTGACTCGACTGTGTACGTAGACGCAAGGCAGTCAGATCAAAGGCAGAGGTTTCATTCTGCCAGCTGTGCTTAGTGCTCAGTTAGCAGATAGATTGCATCGCGCCAGTCGTCGCATAAGGCTTGAAGGAGGTGTGTGAGAGAAACAATAGCGCGCGCCGCGATGCGTCTCATCTGCGGCCGCGACGATCTGTTGCGGGCCATTAAGACGAGGCAGCAGGCAGCACACATGGCTGCTCTCCCTCCACCGTCACCACGGCTGCGCTGCGTGACGCCGTCCTAAAAGAATGGCGCCGTTTCGCGTATCAATAACTCTGTGAAATGGGCACTTCAGATGATGTGTAACGCTGTCGTATGCCGTGGAACAGTGTGTAAATCCTGAACGTAAAATACGTGAAGTCGTATGGCATGAATGGCTGAGAGATACCGAAGGGCACGTTGCTGCCTAATTGGAAATCTTTTTCCCCCTATCCTTCGCGCTCCTAGGCACCTTTCCTTCGCGAAGTTTCATTGGCAGAACACTTAGAAAATGCAACAGTTCTACTAAAGAAGCTGTCTACACTATACTTGAGTGTCCTCTATTGTAATACTGCTGCGCATTGTGGAATCCACACCTGGCTGGACTGACGGAAGATTTAAAGAAAGTTCAGAGAAGAACAGCTCGTTTTTTTATTATCGCGATATAGCGGAGTGTGTGTGGCATAGAAATGATCCACGAGTCGGAGTAGAAATCATTAAAAGAAAGGCGTTATTCGCTGCTTTGAGATCTATTGGCGAAATTATATTCAGCATCTTTCTCCTCCGAATGCGAACATATTTTGTTAGTACCCACCTACATACGGAGACATGATCATCTTAATAAAGTGAGGAAATCAGATCGAAAAGGAAAGTTCCAGGCGTTTCTTTTTCCCCGCGTGCTATTAGAGAAGGGAACTATAGAAAAATATCATAAAAGAGATTCAGTGAACCCTCTGCCATACTCTTACATGTGATTAGTGGAGTATTTATGTTGGTGTATGATAACTACATATTAGTGTCGATGTTAAGTGTACGTGACTATGGATGTGTGTGTAGTGTAGTGTCATGTTGGACATGATAGGAGAAATGAAAGGGTGAAACCAGGTGCTGGCACAAGTCTATTCCGCGCTTAATGCACCAAGGGTCCTGCTGCATTAACAGTTTCTTATGCTCTTACTCCATGAGACACGGCGGAATTTAATCCACGGCATTCTCACAAAGGAACTTTCGCCCACCACCCGTCCTGTCCGCTCTGTTGTAAGGCGAAGTGAAAATTGTCAGCAGCGCGTTGCGTACCCGGATGGTCACCCAACCAAGTACTACCCTCACTCGACGATGTTTGACTTCGGTGACCTGGTGGGAGACGCAGTATCCGCCTCGTCATGGGCGTTGGCAATCTGTATGACAGTCTCTTAACTCTCGGTTCGGTACGGTTGATGTGGTTGGTTGGTAGAGTGGTTGGTTGCCTATGACTTCAGTTCGCTGTCGGAGGGGAAGGGGTGAGGATAGGAAAAGAGGGGAAGGGAAAGGAAATGCAGTCCAGGGAGGAAAGAAGGAAGAAAGTATGCACTAGCTAGGGGCCCCGTTCTCGCCACTCACGTACCCACGAAAAAAACCGAGAGTCCCCTGGGGCGGGGTGGTTGAGGGGGAGACGTGACAGAATGTCGTGTTTGTACGTACACATGACCACACGGTGACTGGATTTGCTCCACCTGTTGTGTGTCAACGCCGTTGGTTACTGAGTGACGTAAGACACGATGTTCCAAAATTCCCGTAACTTCTGAACACAACTGCGAAATAGTTTGCAACATATTATTAAAGCAGCGACGAAACGGGATTAATTTGTGGGCTGACAGGATAGTGATATTTCCGTCGGCAAGAAAAAATCCGTAGGAAAAGATTTCTAGACGATCAGAGTTATTCCGCTTGACGTTATGGGAACCAGTAAAGAGAGATGAAAGTACAGTCGTAACGCTCAAGGGTAATCTAAAACAACGGTATCCACTCAGGTTTTTATGCTGAAAACATTTTTACACGATCGATTACGTAGTTATAATGCAGTTGTCCGCCTTTTTTTTAACGGATTAATGTAGAACGCGACCACGCTGTTTCCAAACAGGATGATTGACATCCTTTGTTTGACTGGAAATGTAAAAGGATTTTTCCAGGAAGCTAAAAAGACCTCAGCTATGACTTCAAGGCGAACTTATGCATGTCTAGTGTCTAATAAGTTTTACCGTGTAAAGCCTTTATCAGTTATCACATATCTGCTTAATTTATCAAGGAAGTTCTGTTATGTATGCTCCAAACCAATATCACCACACCTGCTGATGTATAACATAAATTTCTTTTTGATTGTTATTTTCATCTACAAATCTTTAGCCTATGATGTAAGTAGACATGATCTCATTGAAGTATCCTGTTTAAAGGATAAATTATTGTATTTTTAACCCGAAGTATTATCATTTTCTTCAAGTCGGGTATGTCCAAAATCATTAGATTTGTTTATTATTTTTTTTTCTTTTTTTTCGCGAGTCAGTTTTACTGATAGCCCTTTCAAAATTTGGCAGGTATGTATTTAACGAATGTCGTGAATTGATTCAGTCCGCCTCCGTAGCTGAGTGGACGACGCTACTCAGTAGCATCTGGGGTATCCGGGTTAGATTCCCGATTTTGCCAAGGAATTTTCATTCGTGGATTTCAGTGGGGTACACTTAGCCGATAAGTATGTAGCGACTTAACGATGAGTAGTAGCGGTTTCAAGTACCCCGACAACGACCTAGAGATCGGTATGGTGACTGCATGTCCTGCCATACCGCATTCAGTGACGCTACTGACAGAAGACGACACGGGCTGGGTCCGGCTGATTGGTCCATCTAGGGCCGGAACGCTGCACTTTGCTTGCTTTGATACACGAGGACATATTGTATAGCCGTACGGCAGGTCAGTATTGCTCACCGCTAGACGTCCTATAAATCCGTTTTTGAAAAGTTTTTGCCCCGATTACGGTGTCGGTAATGAGCAACTGGAGGGCAGTTGTTTTGAGTGTGGGCCGGCCTTGCGTTTGCTGGTGGGTGAGCAGGCTGCAGATGCACCGCAGCGCAGGCAGAGGCACGGGTTGCTCACCTGCACGCTAATTGCCGGCCGGCGCTAAATTGGCTGGGCACATTAGCGCGGGCTGCGGGCGGCGCCAGATGCCAGATAGGCGCATCAGCTCTCCCTGCTCCACTGGCAGCCTCCACCAAACACGGTCGAGAAGGCAGTGTCACGTGGTGTCATCCTGTCCCACATGGGGTACGTGCGCCCATCTACATCTACAAATGATCTCATGGACAGAGTAAGTTGTAATTTGCGGCCGTTTGCTGATGATGCTGTGGTGTATGGGAGGGTGTCGTCTGTAACTGACTGTAATAGCATACAGGATGACTTAGACAAAATATCTAGTTGGTGCGAAGAATGGCAGCTAGCTCTCAATGTAGAAAAATGTAACGTGATGTGCATGAGTAGGAAAAACAATCCCATAATGTTCGAATACGGCATTAGTATTGAGCTTCTTGATACAGCCTCATCGTTCAAATATCTAGGCGTAACATTGCAGAGCGATATGAAATGGATTGAGCATGTAAGGACAGTTGTGAGTAAGGCGGACAGCCGACTTCGGTTTATTGGGAGAATTTTGGGAAGATGTACTTCACCTGTAAAAGAGACCGCGTATAAAACGCTTGTACGACCACGTCTTGAGTATTGCTCAAGTGTTTTGGACCCGCAGCAAGGTTTAAAGGAAGTCATAGAGGCGGTTCAGAGGCGAGCAGCTAGATTTGTTACCGGTAGGTTCGACCAATGCGCGAGTGTCACGGAAATGCTCCGGCAACTCAATTGGGGATCGCTGGAAGAAAGACGACGTTCCTTTCGTGAATTTCTGTTAAGTAAATTTAGAGGGCCGGAATTTGAAGCCGAGTGTAGTACGATCTTGCTGCCGCCTACTTCCATTTCGCGTAAAGATCACAAAGACAAGAGAAATTAGGGGGCTCGTACGGAGACATATAGGCATTCTTTTTTTCCTCGTTCTATTTGGGAGTGGAATAGGAAAGGGAATGCCTAGTAGTGGTACAGTGTACCCTCCGCCACCCACCTTACGGTGAATTGCGGAGTATGTATGTAGATGTACACTTCCACTATGTGATCAAAAGTATCCGTTCACCAAGCTGAAAATGACTTGCAAGTTCGTGCCGCCCTCCATCGGTACTGCTGGATTGCAGTATGGTGGTAGCCCACGCGTGGCCCTTTGACAGCTCCATCTCTTGCAGGTATACGTTCAGTCAGGTGCTGGAAGGCATCTTGGTGAATGACCGCCCATTCTTCACGCAGTGCTGCACTGAGAAAAGGTAACGATGTTGGTCGGGGAGGCCTGGCACGAAGACGGCGTTGCAAAACATCCCAAAGGTTTTCAATAGGATTCAAGTCAGGGCTCTATACATGCCAGGGGTGTTACTGTCATGTAACCACTCCGCCACAGGTCGTGCAATTTGAACAAGTGCTTGATCATGTTGAAAGATGCAATCGGCAATACCGAATTGCAATTCAACAGTTGGAAGCAAGAAGATGGTGAAAAGATCAATGTAGGCCTGTGCCGTGATAGTGCTACGCAAAACGGTGCAGGCGCCCACCGTGAAAAACACGACTACACCGTAACACCACCGCCTCCGAATTTTACTGTTGGCACTACACACGCTGGCAGATGACGTTCACCGTGCATTCGACATACCCACACCCTGCCATCGGATCGCCACATTGTGTTCCGTTATTCGCAACTCCATACTAGGTTTCGTCCTATGTTTACGCTCCTTAAACCAAGCGAGGCATTCACCTGAGTCTTGTGTCGCTTAAAAGCAGCCGCTCGAACATGAAATCCAGGTTTTCTCACCTCCCACCTGTCATAGTATTTGAAGTGGATCATCATGCAATTTGGAATTATTGTGTGATGGTCTGGACAGACGCCTGCCTATTAAACTATTCGATCCTCTTCAACTGTCGGCTGTCTCTGTCAGTCAACAGGCGAATTCGGCCTCTACGCTTTCGTACTGTATGTGTCTCTTCACGTTTCCACTTAAGTTTCACATCAGAAACAGTGTAATAGGGATTTTTAGGAGTTACGAAATCTCTGGTACGGAATTCTGACACCCAATACCTGAACGACCACGTTCGGTGTCTGTGACTTCCTCAAAGCGTCCCATTCTTCTCTCTCATGATGTCAAATGATTACTTTGGTCGCTGATGTAGAGTACCTGGCAGTAAGTGGTAGCACAATGCGCGTAATATGAAAACGTACGTTTTTGGAGGTGTCCGGATACTTTCGATCACATACTCCTTCAGCTACCTTAACGGTATAGCGACGGGTATTTCGTGCAACACTGCCAATTCGCCGGGTCCTCTTCCAGTCGCGAATCGTCCACGGGAACAACGATTTTTGCTAAGCCTTCGCACGAGCTTTAACCTCTTCAACTCTCCCATTATGGGTTTTTATAGATATGCGAAGGAGGATACTGTTGTGTTGCTCCGAGCTGCTAACTGCGGAAACGAACTATCTCTCGACGACACAACCGATCTGGTGGGCCGAACACGTGGGAGTAAGGTAAATAGGAACTCTGCAACCTCCAAATGTATCACTGGTAATAATAGTAAATTATTCTGACAGGAACGTAACTTCAGACTCACAATGGCTGCGGCGGCTTCCCGTACTACAACAAAGCTGAAAAATCTTCTTTACACGGTGCATCACAGGCAAACAAGTACAACCGTAGCATTAGGTCCATGTTACGATCAGTCTTAGTCCTGTCCTTGCTAACAGAGGCACTCGTCTAAGCCACGTGTTTGGGTCTCCGGCCACACGTTAACTGACCTCTCCGGCGCGGCCCAACATTCCTCGCTTCCTGTGGAGGACGCCACATCTTCACCTGTGTTTCCCGTGGCGCCTCTATAGCGATGATGCGTCTGCGGCGCGCGCGTTTAACTTACGACGCCTCAGATACAATTTATTCGTCACAAGTCTAGAATGTTACGCTTCCGGTTTTGAACAGTAGACGACGCAGCGATGCAGAACGCGACTCATGCAGCGTCTGCCACTGGGGTGACGCTTTCTCTCTTACTCTAAAAGGGCCTGCTGTTCGTCTTTCCATTTTTCTAGCTTCCTCTAGCAATTTTATGTCGTACGGATCCCAGACTGAAGAGCATTATTTGACTGTTGGTCCAATGAATGTTTTGTAAGCTACATATTTTGTTGATGGACTATATTGTCTACGGATTCATCCATGAATCTGTCTGGCATCTTCCTTTAATACTATTAGTTTTATGGGGTCGTTCCACTTTAAATCGCTTCATTGCTAAAGATCGTTTGGATACATATAAAAACTGTAAAAGATACACAATTGAGAAGTGTACAACAGTTTCTTGAGTTGTGAAAAATCGATTACAACGCTGTTCTGTTTTACACGAGGGAACAAAACAAGTCATTAATTGATAAATGAGCATACGGAGGAAGACGTGTTTTGAATTTTATAGTTTCAATTAGTCAGCTAACGTTTTTTGACAACCGGCATTGTCCCGATGAAAATTTGTGAGACGTTTTATTATTATTACTATTTTTTTTTTTTTTTTTTTTTTTTTTCTGGTTTCGTTGTTGGCTTGTGGCAAAGAAATTGATACACGTATATCATGTGTATTAATAGCGGTTAGATTCTCAAAACAATGATAGTTGTATTTCCGGTGTAACCACTCGCGACTGCAACAAGAAAAAGGGAAATTAACATTGATACCGTAAGTACTCTCCGCCATATACCGTGATATGGCTTGCGCAGCATACATGCAGTCTAATCAAATAGTGTGTTTTGGACAGTCCATTTTGTTTTATTTCTGTCATCTTGGAAAACCCAAAGAGTTGAATACCTACAGTTTCCGATTTGTATGTACATATTTCACAATTTTAAAATTACATTTAAAAGTATCTTACAAATTTTGTGTTTCCTCGGGCTAATGTTTGTGTCCTTACACCAATTAACTGTCTGCCTCTGAGCCTGTGCAGGTTATTGGAAGTCAGATTTTGTTGGTAGCTAGATATACAGGATATACAGCAGTCTTCACTTTATCTAAGGACACCTCTGTCTCGTGGCAAGTCACATGCCACCGTTGTTGATGGAATTTCTGCATCTACTAAATTCTGCAGTAGGAGTTATTGCCAAGAGTTGAACTGAGAGAGCCAAGACAGCGTTCTTGAGGGAGGGTATACAAAAATTATTAACAAAGAAAAAAAAAACCTGACAGCTAACCTTCACAAAATGTTACTTAGCTCAGCATCATTTCTTGGCTCACTCATTGTATACTAACTAGGCGTCCAGTTTCCAATGTTACAACAGTGACAAATTCTAAACCAGTAGTAATTTAATATATCCGTAGCGCCATCTAGTGGTTGCTTGCTAACTCTTAAGTTGTTATTTCCTTTTTGTTGCACAACTAATTTTCGTACACACTCAGCAGAACATTATGTCTTTCCTTGCAGCTTGAATGGAAGGTTCACGTCAATATAAAAACCTTGTCCATTTAAGATAAGTCAGATAAATTGGAGAGTCAGGTATTTTAGATGTAAGTTAGGACGGTTAACCAGATAAGCCTGTTTCGACACGTGTCAGGCTAGTTACTTTTTTAAAAAGATGTAAATCCGTTTACCAAAGTATTCGCCCAGAGGAAGGAGGTGAGAAACGAATCGCGAAAACATTACGTGACGGAAAACACGTTGAAATAAACCAGCAGCAGTAGCAGTAGGGGGGGGGGGGGGGGGCAGAGCGCTTAGCTCGGCGAGATCCGCCAGCCTGGAACACGTCACTCGACATAACGCAGGCACCACTCCGCCCCAACGAGCGAGCCAAGTTTCCCGCTCTAGAAATTCCCTTATCTAATCCCACGTCTACGGTCTAACGTTGTACACACCACATGCCAGACTACAGGCATCGCAGACAGACGAATTAAACACTCGAAGCCTCATTCTATTAGCTATCACAGCTGAGCGTTAAGAATGTTCCGGGGTAGAGCATTGCGACAGGAATCCACACAAAATAGCGAAGGCACATAAAGTTACCTAATTTTTGTAAAATTGCTCATCTTCTATCACATTGGTAAAATACTGGTTGCTCGCCTTATAATGTTAGATTTGCTAGGCGTGTAACGAATGTCATACACCACAACATTCCCATGTTTCTAGCCGCGTCAAGCGGTTTAAAAGCTACTAGAGTATAATATTCTGCTCTTCAGCCATGCCTTTTTCTTACAGAGAGAGTGAATGTTTGTTCAAATGTTTGTAAATCTATCGTACCAAACTGCGTGGTCATCAGTCCGTAGCTTACAAACTACTTAAACCTAGGTAAACTAACCTAAGGACAAACACATACACTCATGCCTCAAGGAGGACTCGAACCTCCACGGCGAGCAACCGCGCGCTCCGCAGCGAGATTAGATTAGATGCATTAGACCTCTCGGCTACTCCACCGCGGCACAGAGATAGTGAAGCAAATTAAAATATATGGCATCGTTTTTGAAATAAATATACAATGTGTAACTAAATATGTGGGCAAGCTTTCGGGATTCGCTAGAGGAACTGACAAAAACCCGAACATGTCCCGTACATACATGGTTTATTTGCTTTCGTTACTGTGTTATAGGCATCTGTTGTGGAGTACATAACATAGACCACTTCTTATGCAGGTTGGTCATTTGTGTTGATACATTGTAATTCACTGCATACAGTTCTCTGCAGCGAGTGCTTAAAGTGGCTACCACGAGTTGTAATACAGGCGTCTGTGCGCCACACGATTGGTTGTCGCACTCGTTGCCGTATTTCAGGCGTCTGTCGTATCTGCTGACACGCTTCCTCTATACGCTGACGCAGCGATTCCACGTTATGAATAGACGGGGCGTGCACAATGGCCTTCAGATAATCCCATAAGTAGCTCGGCAGAAAAGCAGGTCACAGTGTGTGTCCCTGACTCCCTGCCCATAGGTTTGGGAATCGCTGATGAAGCGAGCACGAGCAAAATGAAGAGTACGAATTCAGTATATCGTCATCCAATAAACCATGTAAATAATGTATTTAAAAAGCGTATGACGCTCCTCTCAATGTTCCCGGTCAAATGGAAGCATCTATTAAAGCAGCCCAAACATTAATATTGACCAGCTTTGTAGTCATTATAAGCGCGCTTCCTGCAGGAATTGTACGTAGTAAATTACTCTGTGTCAACGCAAATGACTGACCTGCTTTGTGAAGTGGACTGTGTTGTCAGGTCCTCTGTCGAACCCGCGCAGCTTTTCCACATATTTACTTAAACCATGTACACAATTTTGAAGTACAACTTCGCGCGTGGTTTAAACATAGACCACTGCTTTGAGGATATGATGTGTGTTCACATCGTACTAGCATATACAGGTGGTACAGCGATTCAGCAGAGGAAAACTCACTCTGGTGGACGCCGAGAGGACGGGGAAAGCCACGATTATCATTAACGGAGAAAAAAAATTGATGATGTGAGGGGGGGAAAAAAGAAGGAAGATTAGTGTTTAACGCTCCGTCGACAGCGTGGTTATTACAGGCGGAGCTTACGCTCGGGTTGTTTGGGTACGGATGGGAAGGAAATCGGCCGTGCCCTTTGAAAGGAACCATCCCGGAATTTGCCTGGAGTGATTTAGGGAAATACCGGAAAACCTAAATCTGGATGGCCGGAGGTGGATTTAGACCACGATGCTGGGAGGAAAATGCTAGACGAAGACAGACGAGTAATGTACGAGGGTTGGAACTTAAATAGTGGCAACATTTCTGTGGAGACACTATGTAATGGAATCTATTATTGTCGCTGATAGCACACGTTGTTGACATACTTACCTCCAAGCAAATGGACTCGTCCGTCACCGGCGTACGCACAATCGTGGGAAATACAGTCACTTGTGACTGAGCCGTCTAACGTAACCGTGTCACCATGTTTTCGAAACAGGAACAACGGAGTTGGATCAAGATTGCATGTGCCAGAGGTCGTACAGCGCGACAGTGTCGCCGCGAAAGTCGAAAGTGTGTCAGAGCCCCAGTATGGTGAAAGTTATGTGATGGTGTTAATATAAAGCATTTCATTCCTCCTCGGAAGACTGCCAATGCACAGTACTACTGTTCGTTTTTGGAGCACTACCTACGACCAGCGTTGCGAAAGAAGCGGCAACACCTTCTGCGCAAACCAACCATAATTTTGCATGACCGTGCACGGGCGCATACAGCGCAAGCTGTGGCTGCTCCCCGGACCTAAGTACTAGTGTACTCGTGACTTTGATTTGATTCCGAAGATGAAGGAACCACTTCGTGGTATTCGCTTCATAGCTGTTCCAGGGATACGAGAGGCAGTAGACCGCTTCCTTCTCACCATCAACAGAACAGGCTCTGCTAGCAATATACTACGCCTCCGCAACGGGTTCTACACTACTCTGCTGACTACTTTGAAGGACAGTAAGAGGTGCGAACATGTAACTCTTTTGTATCGGTTGTGAATAGATAGTTGCTACTATTTAATTAAGTTCCAACCCTCGTATAAACAGGCAGAGAATACGTTAGGCTAAATGCACCAGCAGTTCGATTCTGCATGGTCATTTGCAAGCAACGAATCTTGGTGGTCTCTGGCAACCGCATAGACAAGTGGAAGAGCAGGTGACAGCTTGTGACTTGATGCCGGAAGGTTTTAAAGAAGTCTTCTAAGGACACTCAGTATGTGAATAACGTCGTGACAGGTACCGAGACTTGGCGATATTATTAAGACGTGCTGACTAACACTCAAAACATAGTTTGGGTCTTGAAGATGACGACACACTCGTAGCTCTCAGAATATCCAGATCAGTAAAGAAAGTGACGACGACCTTTTGAGGGCTTGGGATAACGGGTTTACCTTACTCCCTACAGAAACTTGGCAGAATTGGTTTAAGGTTTGATTTCGGAGAATGGAGAATGTGGCGGAAATTGGAAAATATTAAATAAGAAAAGCTGTGCTGCAAAATTTTCCTTGTATCCTTTGTATATAATACACATAAGTATATGTAAGATTTTGGGAGTGGAATACATCAATGCATACGTAAGAAATCTTAACCTTATACATAAAAATTGAGGTGTTTGTGTCTATATTTCGCTCTGCGGCCAAAACTACACATCGCAAACAAATTGAGTTTGTATGTGCTAGTAGGTATCAGTCTGCCATTGTGCTCTATGGTGGTAGAGGGTCAATAACGTTAAGGGGGTGGAAGGTGGAGTTGAAAGTTAACGACTTATATAAACTTCTACGTGTGGGTGTCAATAATTTGCTCTTTAGCAAAAACTACACAATAGAGACGAACGATCTCTCTGTGTTGTTGTAGTACAAATTCTCCAATTTTACACCAAGAAAGATGCCAAAGCGTAAGAAAGGAAATTCGTGTTCCCGAGCCGTTTCTAAAAGACAGGAAACAGGACTGAAAAGTGAATCTACTCGATATTTGTAGACATTGGTTATCTTACACTGTAGGCATCAGCAATTTTTCGATATTCTCATTCCTAAAGGAGTGAAATAGAGGATTAACTGTTTTTTGGAAAAAAATCGATCAAGGCAATTTTAATACAAAACTTCGGATTTAAATTTTTGATAGGAATTTTAAAAACACGCGTTTCGATATTTTTGAAAATTCAAACATCAAGCTGGTGAAATAACGGAAAATATTTTAAGGGTTTTAATAAGACTATTTTGATGCTAGAAATGCGATATTTTGATTTGGAACCCTAGTTAGAATTTTAAAAGAATGTGTATTTCGGGATGTTTGAATTGTGCCATCAATGGTGCAATAGTTGATGGCAAGTTGTATTAAAATACTTGATTAGGAAAGCACTTTTAAAGCTAAATCTATGAAAATTTATATTTAGAAGTAGAAAAACCAATTCAGGCAATCCAGTCTACGCATTCGAAGCAGTTGGAATTAAACTAGTAAAGTATAAATGTACTCACAAACGCCAGCCGCGGTAGATTAGCCGCGCGTACTGGAGCTCCGTGTTGCGGTGCGCGCGCCCGTCCGCCGTCGGGGGTTCGAATCCCCCCCTCGGGCATGGGTGTGTGTGTGTGTTCCTAGGTTAGTTTAACTTAGTTTAAGTAGTTTGTAAGCAAGGAACTAATAACCAAGCAGTTGAGCCCCATAGATTTAGAAACACTTGAATATTTGAACACAGACGGACCCGTCCTTGCACATGTTACAATACTCGGGCGTTTATAATTGTGGGTTATCATCAGCAATACAGAGAAGGGCGATAGATGTCACAAAATAAAAAAATCAAATGTTCAAATGTTCAAATTTTGTAAAGCTTATGGGACTTAACAACGGGGTCATCAGTCCCTAAACTTACAAACTAATTATGAACTAACAAACACTAATGACGGCACAAATATCTATGCCCGAGGGGGGATTAGAATCCCCGGACCGTAGTGGCCGTGCAGAACGTGGCTGGCGCGCCGCAGACCGCTCGGCAAACCGCGTCCGGCCCTCACAAAATACTAGAGTCACTCCCAACACCGTGAGAGGCAACATAAATCACTAACTTAGATGTTTCAGCAAATATGGTTTCCTTACCTTACCGGGATCCCAACGCAGACATGTCACTGGTGTAATATGTTGCCGCACTGCGCCTCGCATCTCTTTTCCGATACGAGGTGCTGTTTAGAGCGAAGGTATAAAGAGGTGGAGGAGTAGGCAGACACGCTGGGAGAGAGCGGTAGGGAGGTGTGGCGGTTCCCGGCCGTGCTTTCAGTAATTGTGCCGCAAACTGTGCTTAATAACACGTCCACAGCCGGCGGCTCATTAAAAGCTGACGTGAAAGGCCCGCCTGTGAACAGGCCGTGTCCGTGAATTACCATACGCACTTGCACGGAGCGTATTCAGACGGCTTGTACGCGCCGGCTAAAGAAAGAAGGGACTCGCGTCGCGCGAGTGCTCGTACGACGTACACAACTGCCGCCACTCGCTTTCTTGCACGAGCTGCTGCCTACTTCTGCGAGTCTGTTCTGCTTTGTCACTGTGCGCTAGTCACCACGTTCACTCTGTCAGAACAGTGTCTGCAGCGTGGCTAACTAGCAAACGAAACACTTTGTAATCGCAATATTTACACTGTTCGGAGCAGCCTTTGACTGTCCTCGTTTCTTAAGCACAGCTTTTACCCCGTTCTCCAAACCACCGTTTGATGTAGGGCACAATGGCGTAACTTGGCATCACTTCCTCGTTATTGTACTCCAAAGGGAGCGAAATTGATTTCCGTTTGGGAACCCTTTTTTTTACTAACTAGGGACTAGTTCATTTTCATTAGCTCTTTTCCTCCAGTTGTTTACACCTTTTTACCTTCTCTTTTTCTGTATTCAGAACACAGTGCTTGTAGTATTGCATCTGGTTTGGAATCTGAAATTTAGTAGTTTATTTTCTGAAAATATCTCTTTACGATGTTGCGCTATGTATCTCTAAACCTACATTACATTGACCTATGAGTTATCAATACTTCCTAGTAATGTCGTTCTCCGGTTCTGCTTTGGTTTGAAAATAAGTCACACTGACCGCGACTTTGGTTATTTCACGACATTTCATATTTCTGTCGGTATTAAATAGGAAAAAATCATCATCGGTAGTTTCAGCAAGTATTTCTTCAATAACTTTTGAAATTTCGAATCTTTTAGAAGATGCCATGCTCATTAAGAAGAAAATAAGCTAACAATAATAGAAGGGCAACAAACAACGGTGTACAAATTCCATAGCAGCATGTAACAAATATGATTAAATCGATATATCGTTTTGCAGTTTAGGTCGTGCAATCTGGCGCAAAGTGATGAACTAAAAGAATGGAATTATGAATTTTTGCGAAACAACCAGATCTTCGAGGTCGTTGCAGGCGCGGGACGATTTTTGAATTGTTTGCTCCATGGTAAGTTGAAGTATATTTTGGCGTATGCGGACACAAACTACTAATTTGTTGGTGCGTACCTACAGTATTTGTTATTCGTAGCTATGTTATCTACACGTTCCAGTACGTGTCAGCATAAATTGTGGTGGATTGTGTGTCGTTAAATTGTGTGAATAAATTTATGAAGGGAACGAATAATACCTTTCACGCGTTTACATAAATATGTTTAGGTGTTTAGGCAAGGTCATAGCACTTTTCACTGGATTCACAGTGTTTCTTTTGAGTTCCCGTCTGTTTTTTTCTGACAGTTATAATGCACATGTGACTCTTGACGTGCTACTAAATATATAAATGGTTTCATAAATTTGAGGCACTAAAGATTTAACTGCTACAATCGTGCTCATGCCAAAGCAGTATGCTGCAGTTAGTTGTGACGAACCAGTAATAGCGCAAATTCCTTGTGGTGCATCAAAAATTCGTTGTAGAGGAACTCATTGCTTTTTGTTGATAAATTTCTGTCGCGTAGGTATGTACTTAAAATGTTCAAGTGTTCGTAGCCGCGCGGGAGTGGCCGCTTCATCTAAGGAATCATGCTACGGAATAGGCGGTCGCTCCTATAGGAGGTTCGTATCCTTACTCGGGCACGGGCGTGTGTTTTGTCCTTAGTGGAAGTTAGTTTAAGTATCAATAAAATTCTTCTGGGTATGAAACCGCGTCGTTATTTTATAAAGTCCACCGACGTTTCGGCCACTGTTGCAGGCGGCCTTCATCAGGGCCTGTGTCAGACACAGAATTTATAAAATGACGACGCGGTTTCATACCCAGAAGAATTTTATTGATAGTGACAACAGCCGCGGAATCCTACGTTTGCAATTAGTTTAAGTAGTTTGTAAATGTAGGGACTGATGATCATAGTAGTTTGGTCCACTAGGCTTACAAATATTTGAACTTTTTTTTTCTAAGGTACGTTGGTCGTTCCCTAGACTTACAAAGTACTTTAACTTATGCTAAGGACAATAAAACACACACACACACACACACACACACACACACACACACAGCGCGCGCGCCCGAGGGAGAACTCTTATCTTCCGGCGAGAGCGGCCGGGCACTCTAGGAAGTAGCGTGCCCGACAGCGCGGCTAATATGTTTGTGACGTAGCCGTAACACAGAGTAACATATTTGTCTGTGGTCGAAAGCACTTACGGGATTGTAGGGTGTTATTTATAGCGGCAAGTCTGAAATTACGACTGAAAAGCAAAAACATCGTGGAACGCTACGCGATGTTACATAACGGCGACCGCAGTTTCTTCCTTCTCATGCCCGCCGTAATATTACGGCGCGGGTTCGTAAGTGTGAACTAATTGGTTGTGAGTCATTTAGTAAGTTTTTGGTGTCGGCAGTAGAGAATAAAGAGGTGAGAGTAAAATTAGGGTTCGGAGTAACCCATTGGCCGCTGCTGGTGCGGAGGTGATAACGGCGCGTGTGAGCGGCGGCCGTGACCTTGCAGGCGCGGCCTTGGGCCACGGCTGCCGCCTCGCCTCGCCTCGCCTCGGCCTGGCTGTGGGTCTGGGTCGCGGCCGCCGCCGCCGCTGCCGTCACTGCCGAGCGGCGAGGCCTGCTGGCTCTGCACCTGATACACTCTCATTACTGTCAAGTCTTGCGTGTCTCTAATCTTATTCCACAAAGTGTGTTCGGTATTCTATCAGTATCTCTAATTCATGTTTTAACACTCTTACAAGGGGAGGCCGCCAATTGTGAAATTCAGATTCGATTCATACTGCGCATAATAAAAGCTCATGGTCAGAGGTGTAATTTGGCAAATCACCAAGATGCACTTCTCGGCCTTTGTCGATAAAATAGACAATTAAAAAAAGCCGTTGCGGCGAAATACTCTCTACCATCTCTACGATTACTAATATTGTACAGAGGCGTGGCGCAACGGTAACCGCTCGGGTTCGTAATCCGAAGGTCGCCGGATCGAATCTCGAGGCATGCAAGATTTTTTAATTATTTGTTTTTTTGTAATTCAAATATATATCTATCGCACGAACCAGAGTGATTGTTACCATAGAAACATGGAAAGAAGAAAACAGCACGACATCGAACAATCTGATAAACGATGCGTTTTTACAAGAGCAATTGTTTTTTTTAATTATTTGGTGGAAACACACCTGATTGACATTCTGAAAAATTGTTCTATCGTTCGTCAGGTTTGACTTACACTACACGTATTCATTTCGGAATATCGTTTATACTACTTCCGTTAACTATACGGGGTAAACATTATGAAGACAATTAATAACATTTGTGAAATACAAATTTGTTTGCGGAAAACATAATGATGTTCGTAGTCGCCAGTTGCATATAATAAGTTGTTTAAAAGTCGTTTGTCGTGGAAAAACTGGCGACTTCGAACATCAAATATTATTAATTGTCTTTTATGTATATATATAATGTGTGTGTGTATGTGTGTGTGTGTGTGTGTGTGTGTGTGTGTGTGTAAATTTGAATTACAAAAATAATAATAATAATAATAATAAAAAGTTGCATGCCGCGAGATTCGATCTGGCGACCTTCGGATTACGAACCCGAGCGCTTACCGTTGCGACACGCCTCTGTACAATATTACTAATCGTAGAGATCGTAGAGAGTATTTCGCCGCAACGGCTTTTTTTAATTGTCGATTTTCTCAACAACGGCTGAGAAGTGCAATCTTGGTGCTTTGCCAAATTACACCTCTGACCATGAGCTTTCATTATGCGCAGTATGAATCGAACCTGAATTTCACAATTGGCGGCCTCCCCTTGTTAGGCAAAGACACACACTGAGTAGCGAGAACTAATTGGAAGGCCCCTGATGTGAATGGCGCTGTTCGGTTGCTGAATCATGTGCCGTGCATTTGCCTCCATTATAGTCCTAACAGCCACGGATGCCTGACACCCCACATCGGACATAACTGCGGTCGCATTTACGGTAGACCTTCGAACATTCCATTAGGCTACGCATTCTTCAAACTCTTGTTCGGATCGCTGGTTTTCACGTTTGCCGAGATATTGGCTTACGAAACTCGAATACTCGCGTAAACTATGCGTTTTCTAACGACTACAGACGCGTGCATTTTTTAAAATTTTTGCAAGCTTTCTCTAAAGAGGCCATTATAGAATGAATTGATACTTCCGTCGTTCAAACTCATCAGTTTCCAAAAGAAATAAAATTTCATGTTTACAAAACACTAAATTTTTGTCCGCGTGTATCACAATCCTAATCAATTCTGAAATACCATTAAGCTTATTTTCTGTGTCACAAAATGTTGCACAATACTATTTTTCCGGATTCTACCATTTCTTTTGTGACCGCGCAAGAATAGGCGTGTGGCGCGGTGTGGGGTGCCACGTTACGGATCGCGTGGCCTCTCGCGTCGGAGGTTCGATTCCTTCCTCGGGCGACCATATATATATATATATATATATATATATATATATCTGTGTGTGTGTTTGGACCTTTGGTTAGTTTAGCCTATTTTAACGTTAGTAAGTCTAGGGACCGATGACCACAATAGTTTGGTCCCGTTAGAATTACCAACATTTCAGTTCTCTTATGGTTTATTTAGATTCTAAAATATGTCCCCATATTTTTCTCACAGTACAATAAAATGGTCCTTAAGCAAAAATGAATCGATGATCGCAATCTTTTTTTGCGTTTTACTAATATTCAGAAACAACTCATGCTTGACCAATAGTTTTATTATTGCAGAATTGTTTTCATATTAAAAACACCTAAATGCTCTTCCTACGGATTTAGTATATCCGCTGTGGATTCCGATTACAATAAAAAAATAAAACAATAAATAATACTCTCTGTATGTATAACAAGACTTCTAGGAGGCCTACGAATATGAATCACGAGCCAGGTGTTTTTAGTTAGACGTCCAAAAAAATGCATCTGAGAAAACTGCATCCAGTTTCGTGCAGTAGTTTTTGCTCGATATGCGTACAAACTCAGGGTCAGACAAACGAACAATTGTAAAAATAATTATTTTGCCTTCTATTTCTGTTGTAAAGACCCCTCACAATACGTTTCCTTAAATATATCCTGTGTGCAGACATCACAATATTTTCTATATTTATTAATTTACTGAAATGAAGCGCAAGTAATATGTCCCCTCAGACGATGAAACTGTATTGAATTTCACCTGTTTGTCAGAGAAAGACTATGCCGTATTTCATAGAAATTTTGATTGAGGGTTCGTTTCAAAGTCAAGTTCGCCCACGTTTGTCAAATACAAAGCTTGTAAGATCGAATTTAGATATAATTCACGATTAAGGATCAACGAAGAAAACTCGTGTTAAGTTTCAGGCGAGATATTTCGTGTAGTTTGATGAATTTTACAAAGTTTCATTGTAATGGTATGAATAATACAACATCGCATAAAATACGAACAAACATACATTCATTCATTTTTATACAAATTGTACAAGAAGTCCGGGTACACTTAAAATTATTTATTGCACAAAAAACAAAACATTGTATAGATGTCATACACATGCCATTTGAAGAGAATCGTGGAAGTTTTATGTTTACCTCCACAATAGTCATCGCTAGTCGCAAACATGGCGAGTTTAGGTGCAGAAAGAGCTCTCTGTGTGTTGGAGTTTGACAAAAACAAGTGTGTTACAGCTGTTCAACAGATGTTTAGAACAAAGTACGGTAAGAAGCCACCAACAAGGAAGGTCATTTACCACTGGTACAACAAATTCATTACGACGGGTTGCTTGTGCGAAGCGAACGTCCCAGTGTGAGTGAAGTGAAAGTGAAGCACTTACGAAAGACACCCATAAGAAGAAATCGGTGCGTCGTGCATCCCGTGAACTCGTAACGGCTCCAATGACGTGTGCAAAGACCTGCGACAGAAGGCAAGAGTTCGATTACCGTATTGACGTTTGCCGGGTCATTGACGGTTCTGATATCGAATGTTTGTAAAATAATAATAATAATAATAATAATAATAATAATAAAACAACAGCTTTCAAAGTTTCTCTTCAAAATGCGGTATGTGTGATATCTGTGCAATGTCTGGTTCTTGTGCAATAAATAATTGAAAGTGTTGGCGGACTTAATGTGCACCGTGTACATTAGATACTGGCCACGAGGACGGTGGAATGCCGGTGGAGGTAACACACAGGTGTTGAAGAGGACAGGGGCGGTTTCATAGCGGCGCGCCGTGACTCGTGTAGGCTGTCGCAGTGATAGTGTGTGGTCCGAGGCAGCACATGAGGGCGTTGACCCCTGCGCGCGCTTTGACGCCGGCCGCCTGATTAGAGCCGCTGCCGCTGCCTGCCCGCCTACCGTGCCCTCTCATTAAGCCACGCGCACAAAGCACGCCACCTGGCTGCTATCCGCTCCTGCTGCTAGTCCTCTGCCGCGCTCCACCTAGCATCAGACAAGTATTGCACTTCCGTTCACTCGTTTCACTAGTTTATTGTGCGACGAGTTCAGTTTTTTTAACTCGTTTATTGTTGCAGCAGTACGTGGCTAAAGCGCCTTATTAACAGCTCGTTCCGTAAAGCGAGACGCCATCTTGATTCACTTGCCTACTGATTTTACAGCGACTGCTAACTTAAATGTACTTGCGTATGTATGTGTGTGTCGGGTGGGGGTTGGAGGGGAATCGAACCACCCTTGACGCAAATGGAATACTCCTACTAGTATAATAGGAAATTCATAAATATGTCGGATGCCGGACGCGGTGGCCGAGGGGACTAAGGCGCTCCAGTCACGGTCTGCACGGCCACTGCGGTCGGGGGTTCGAATACCCCCTCGGGCAGGGATATTTGTGCCATCCTTACTCTTTGCTAGTTCGTAAGTAGTTTTTAAGCATAGGGACTGATGACCCCGTAATTAAGTCCCATAAGTTCTACAAACATTTGAACATTTGAACAATATTTCGGATGACACCAGCTTGTTCAAATGTTTGTAGAGCTTATGGGACATAACTACGGGGTCATCAGTCCCTAAACTTACAAACTAATTATGAACTAGCTAAGACTAAAGACGGCACAAATATCCATGTCCGACGGGGGATGTGAACCCCCGACCGCAGCGGCCGTGCAGACCGTGACTGGCGAGCCGCAGGCCCCTCGGCCACCGCGGCCGGCTATGCTTAGGCCTGTCGTGTGCATAGGATTGCTGTAGGTTTCATTTTATATAATACTACTCTTTTGTTACAATTTGATATACTGAGTCGTTCCATAACCGTGGAGATTTGCCCTTCAAATTGGTCCTGCCAGACCATGATAAATGTAAATCAATGAAACACGAAGAAACACCAATCCGATATTCATCGAATAACGGGTATTAATTAACTTCTCATCCCCTTCAAATATTCATATGTTTGTAAATCTAAGGGACGTAACTTCTGGGGTTATCAGCCCCTACGCTTACTAACTACTTTAAATTACACTAAAAACAACACGCGCTTGTAACTCAATAAATATGAGATCGTACGCATTTTTTATGCCATTTGTATTTTGATTACTATCTTTCTTTGTTTGGATACTGCACGTATAATTTTGTACATTATGCAAGATCGCGGTTTTTTTATATATATTCTCCGATAAATATAAAATGATTTTAGAAAAAGGAGATGGACAGAGAGAGAAGGGATAGGAAAAGTACTAACTTAAGGCAGGAATAAATAAATAAATACCCGGGCAACGTCGGGTTTTCAGCTAGTTCAATATAATTTCGGCCTTACAGCTGAGTAAAACGTTTCATTTTCTAGTTTAACTTTTATCTTTCTTCTTAATCTTATTTGTTCTGTTCGTTATAATATCACACTAACCTTTCCAGTTTGACGTTTTTCTCTAAAAAAAAAAAAAAAAAAAAAAAATGTTTTAAATGTTTGTATAGCTTATGGGACTTAACTACGGGGTCATGAGTTCTAAACTTACAAACTACTTATGAACTAGCTAACACTAAGGACGGCACAAATGTCCATGCCCGAGGGGGGATTCGAACCCCCCGACCGTGGTGGCCGTGCAGACCGTGACGCGCCGCAGTCCCCTCGGCCACCGTGGCCGGCGACGTTTTTCTCTAGTCTTTTGATATCTTGTTGTTGATTTAACACCCTAAGGAATATTAGAATATCGTGTTTCTGGATAGTTAATTTTTTTCTGAGATGTTACGCCTCCGACTGCATTATTTTAGTTTCGCTTTTGCAAACCATCACATTGCGTCATCAGATGTCCGGGACCGATATCATCGTATAGGGTTGGTTGGCTCCCTGCTGACTACTAAGTGAGTGAAATACTGGCCTTTTATCGGACATCAGATTTCAGAAGAAGATTTAGACAGACGCTTTATTTAAAAACGATCCGAGGCCTGCGTGTAGAGTTCAGACTGTCTTGCCTCTTCCGTGGACATCCTCTTCCCAGTAGCTAACATGCACTCCCCGTCTCGAGTGTCACCCTCGAAATACCATCTCCCCATTGAGAGTAATCGTTGTGTGGAGGAACCGGGTGTAAGTAAACGCTCTCCGGGCAGAAGCGGTAGGCAGCCAAAAGGAGCCGCAGACGTAAACAGCGGTGGGCGGGGCGACGGCTCGCAGCTGCCGCCGCGAGAGAAACCACACGTGGCTGCAGCCCAGCTGACGCCAGGCGCACATGGCGCTCTCTGTGGGGCTGCCACCCGCGGCTGGTCTGATGTCATCCTACAGCAATACTGAGCTGGGGGTTCTCACCGGCGCCTCTCTATCTACTCCTTAATACATTGCCTCCGACACTGGGATGAAAGTCTCAACACCTCAAGGCCCCTGTAAAGAACCATCCAAAATCATTTTTATATACCGTCTCGCTTCGTTACGGTCGTTGGGTAAAGATACGTCCTGTTTGAAAATGAAATATCTAGTGTGTTTTTCAAATGGTGCTGTCAGCCACATCTGGAGCATGGGCTGACCCATTGAGAACAGAGTAGACTTTCGACTTTGCACAACCTCTGATTTTGCCCATTCATTCGCCGAGGGTGTTTGGAAGCGTGTCCCTAAAAATCATTATTCTCCATGAATCCCAGCATATGTGTGCTGAAAGACAGAACGAAGTTGTTTTTGATCTTCAATGAGTGAATGACCAAGTTGAATTTCAAATAGTTACGAAAAACTTCCAATGCCGTATATCGGGGCAATGCTAAGTTACGACTCACTTTCCGAAATGACTGCGCGGGGCAGGGATTGAAAGGTTGCAGAATACTGTCGCTTCCTGTAAGCGAAGTTCAAGTGCTTTTGGCTATTTCTTTGTCACATATTTTCATAAATCATATAAAAACTAAGAAACTCTGTACGGAAAGATGTTAGGACTTTGACATGACTCCATTAATAATTCGAAAACGTCTTTACCTTTACACACTGAAGGAAACCACCAGTGAAAACAGCCAGTACGTATATGATGCTTACGATATTTATTGTGATTTTATGGATGTCGTTTTCCACTTCCTTGTACTCTACGAATACCTATTTGATATTTTTAGATTCGTCTGCTTGTAGAGTCTATGTTGTCGACTGTGTGTTATTGCCTAGATAATGTCACTTGGAGGATGCGCTGTATTTTCCTTTCTATTTACGCACTAACTCTACCGGTCGTCAGTGCTGACACTGCACTTCACTATCCTAGACTAAGACTCGTCGCGGCGGAATAGCCGAGCGCACATAGGTGCCGTGCTGCGGTGCGCGCAGCCGTTCGCCGTAGAGGTTCGAGTCATCTCTGGGGCGTGCGTACGTGCGTGCGTGCGTGTGTGTGTGTGTGTGTGTGTGTGTGTGTGTGTGTTGTCCGTACGTTAGTTTAATTTAGTTTAAGTACTTTCCAAATCTATGGGACTTAACTGCTGGGTTATTAGTCCCTAGACTTGCAAACATTTGATTTGATTTTTGACGTAAGTATCTTCCAGGCTATTTATGTTCCTTCTACCTTGAACAGGTCTCATGTTTGCTTTTCCAGGTAATAAGTTCGTTATTTAACGGGTATTTCGGCGCAGATACACAATATTTCAAGCTACGCAGTAACTTAGATTCAAATGCTCCACTGAAGTGGCAGTCCTCGGTTTTAAGTTAATAGTATCCTCGACATCTACGTCTGATTCATGTGAACACTTGTTATTTTTCTTGCGAATTTATTCCATGCGGTCGGTATGGTTAACTGTCTGGGGTTTATTTTTACTGCGTGGTCGGATGCCCATCCGTGTTTCCCACCCCCCTTCGAGAGGCGGAACGAAATCTGTCGTGTGTATACCCAAAGTGTTTAGGTATAGCGTTATTTATGGGAAAGTATGCCAAAGTTTTTTCTAAATATTTGTGAATCGTATACCTGAGGCAGAGTTTGGGTACCAGAGCGATAGTCTATTCACCTAGCGAGATGTGGGGAACCACCAAAAAAATACACATGCAGGCTGGCCGGTACAGGCCCATTTCATTAATCCTCCTCGCGACATAGAGTCTGGGCCTGCATACCTAAACATGTTCAAATGTTTGTCAAGCATAAGGGACTTAACTGAGGGCTCATCAGTTCCTAAACTTACAAACCACTTATGAACTACCTTATACTAAAGACGACACAAACATCCATGCCCGAGGGGGGGGGGGATTCGAATCCCCGACGGGAAACGGCGTCGCGCATTGGAGCATAGCGCCTCAATGCTCGTGGCCACTACGTCGCGGCCCGGCATACCTCCCCGTCTCTGAAAGCGGAGCCTTGACCCTTTCATTCCTAGTGTTGTTCCTGGACAACAACATATTAGAAGTTGATTTATACCTATTTTGATGAGGTATTAATCTGTTCATCTCGGAGGTTGTGTTGCGTTGCCGTCTGTACGTGGCTGGGCCGCGGCGGATTAGCCGTGCGCATTGGGACGCCGTGCCGCCGTGCGCACGGCCGTTGGCCGTCGGGAGTTATAAGGAGTCCCCCCTCGGGCATGGGTGTGTGTTGTCATTAGGTTTGGTTTACCTTAGTTTAAGTAGTTTCTAAGCTACGGGCCCAGCAGTTGAGTACGATAGATTTACAAACATTTGAAAATTTTGTAAATGTTTCAAATGTTTGTATAGTCTATGGGACTTAACTACGGGGTCATCAGTCCCTAAACTTACAAACTACTTATGAACTAGCTAATCCTAAGGACGGCACAAATATCCATGCCCGAGGGGGGGATTCGAACCCCCGACCGTAGTGGCCGTGCTGACCATGACTGGAGCGCCTCAGTCCCCTCGGCCACCGCGGCCGGCCAAAATTTTGTACTTGGCTGAGAGAGTGAGCGTGAGTGTGGTTCCTTTTATTTTATTCCAGCTGTAAATTGTATTGTCATTTGTGCTGTGGCGAAGATTATGCTAGCATTATCGATCTGGCAGTGTTAACTATCAACAAAATAACGTCCAGGTAATAAAATACCTCGATACAAACACTGTGTTCTGTGTGTGAAGTACCTGACATAAAAAAATCAGTAATTCGACCAAAAATTTTGAAACACATATGTTGATGTTCACTGCACTGTATTAATACAGAAAACACTGAATTTTAATTTTTCCAAATCTGATTTTTTTAATGTGGGACTGATAGGGTTAAACCGCCAATGTGGTCTGCGTTGTGTAAAAGGATGCGGGTCATTTTGGGCATATTTTGTCGTTGAAAAAGTTCTATAGATCGTAAAAAAAAAAAAATTTGGAAACTAAATGGCTCGAAGGAAGGTACTGTTCAGAATCCTCTAGATATCATTATTACGTTTTACTTGATTGCCCCAAATCTCTTCAGGCGAACGCCGATGTAGTTCTCCCTACTGTACAAGGTAACGGCTGATCCTTCATTCATCAGTCAGTGCTCTGTGTGTGACTTCGACAGCGAAGCCTTGCTAAATCCGGTTGTTCTTTTACTACGATGCTTAGACTTGTTCTATGTAATTATGAAGTTACATTTTTCTATTCGTATGTTTTCTTTGTATACCACCTCCAAACGTTTCTGAAAGCAGGTGATACATCCCACAAAAGATTCTAAACAGCACCCAGTTCTCCCTGTGTTAACACAAATGAAATGGGCTGGAGACTGTGATTGCAGTTTCATTAGCTAATTTGTCGGCCTGACTGATTTGTCACGTGGAAACGCGCGAGGCCATTGACTTCACTGACACGTTACTGCAGTTTGCACTTCCAATAGCTGAGCACGTATCAGTAGATAAGGTATCTCCCGCGCCAGGAGATTGATTGATGGCGCTGCTGTTATTGCGAGGCTGTGTAAATATTGCTTTATTGTGGGCGAGGCGGTGACGCATACAGGGGGTCTGCGTTCCGACGCTAATGCTGTCTCTGCCTGTGCGACTGTATCGCAGTGTTATAAGGAACGAAACTTTCCAGGTGCGGGACACGCCGAAATGCATTATATTTACCTAGGCTTCAGTTTACACCACTGTTTGTGACACTCCTAAATAAGAGAACTGGGAAACGACATGAAATATACAAAAATTCCATTTATTCGGAGTCTAACAACGAACTGATAAGGCTCTGACAACTGATACACCCTCTACTTGAAGTCGTTATTGGACGGCGGTACTGAAGAACGAAGTCATCGAAACGCTGTCTGTTATACTTAGCTGTTCTAGCTGGGGTCACGATTACTCCTTAAACGTTGGCTGTTGTTATCAGAGAACTAAGGGTAACTCTGTTCGAAATTACGTTGCATGCAGACCGCTCGGCACGGTGATACGAGATATATTCGCTTTAGTTTCGGTACTATACAAAAACTATCTTGCTTAAAAACGTTTTGATGGGTGGTACCCTGAAGCGCAATTCGTGTACTCCAAAACATTGTGTGGAAAAGAACCGTCTACTCCAGCGACGTAGACCGCCTTATCTGCTTAGTACTAATTCATTTAGCTGTGTAAAACTAACGTTCTGAGAGAGATTTAACTTTGTCTGGCTTCTAATCAGATTGCGATGGACGCATTAGAGACCTTACTTGCCTCGAGCGCTGTCTCCATCGTCGAAGTAATCAGTTAAAACACATTTATTATGTCACGTCTTTCTTCTTGCTGACCAGCTCGCAAATAAAAAGTTTCGTTATTTCCACAAAGTAGGCCATTAATGCACAAATACTTCAATTATCCTGTCTTGTCATTAATATTGCTTACCAGAGTGATGGGTCACAGCAAGATGTTCAGATGTTTGTAATTCTAAAGGGCCAAACTACCCTGGTCATCGGTCCCTAGACTTACAAACTACGTAAACTGACGCGGTGGAGTGGCCGAGCGCTCCAAGGCGCCTTGCTGCGGAGCGCGTTGCTGCTCGCCGTCGGAGGTTCGAGTCCTCCGTCGGGCATGGGTACATCTGTCGTCCTTAGGTGTGTTTAAGTAGTTTGTAAACCTAGGAACTGATGACCAACGTAGTTAAGTCCCTTAGATTTATAAACAGTTTTTATTAACTTAGGACAACACACACATCCATAACGGAGGACTCTAACCTCAGACGTGGCGGCCACGCGATCCGTAATGTGACTCCCCAAAAGTACGGCCATTCCCGCGTGAACTCATAGCAAGAAATGTGGCAAGTGAGATGAGCTTGGTGTTCAGAATCTCTGTGTTGCCAATGTTTATACGTTCGGTAACATCGGAGACTGTGCATAAAATATTCCTGCTAAATAAACATGAGACTAAAAGATTAAAACTAATATGGGATAAAATATGTGAATCAATGTTAGAACCAGTGTTTGAAATATGATGATTTAAAGGTTCCGTACTCCGTGAAAATCAATATGCTACACAAGCGTTTTATAAAGAGAGTTGGGAAATATTCAATTACAGACATAGAGGACTTCTAGTAAACAATATTCTGATAAGGAATCCAGTGATGACATCAGCACTCCTTTATCCTTGACACTGAAACAAACCTCTTCTACTGCAGGCTCTTTGCTTTCGGTATTCTGCATCAATGCAGTAAGGACAAAAAAGTCTGGTTAAAATGAGTTTAAGAATGCATACTTTAAGAGCTATGAAAATTTGACTAATAGAAGAAACATGTTCAGGGTATCGCAATGGAGACGTGCTCATAGCTTTCAAAGTATACGGGGTTTAGAGCTTATGTTTACTAGACATTTTGTTGTTCTTTTTGTACATCCTATCTTCTTGCAAAATGCGGAAAATGAAAGTGCTTGCAGTAGAAGAAATTTGTTTCACAGAGTCAAAGTGCTCTTAGCATCACTGGATGACATTTCCGGACATTGATTCCTTATCTGAATGTGTTCTTGCCATCTACATGTCCTCCAAGTTGGTCACGAGAATTTTCGAACATCCCGTTAAAAAAAAGTACATGAGACTTATTATGAAATAGAATTGCAATTTTTCAAAACGAACGTGTATCCTCTATCTTGATAAGAAATATTCTTGTAATGCAAGGAAATATAAATGGAAACTAAAATAAAAACGATGTTTTTAACGTCAGGCACCATTGCTGTCTCTTCGGTTGAACTTCCTTCAGTAAAAGGCAAAGAAAATGTTCAAATGTTTGTATAGTCTATGGGACTTAACTACGGGGTCATGAGTCCCTGAACTTACAAACTACTTATGAACTACTTACGAACTAGGACGGCACAAATATCCATGCCCGAGGGGGGATTCGAACCCCCGACCGTAGTGGCCGTGCAGACCGTGACTGGAACGCCTTAGTCCCCTCGGCCACCGCGGCCGGCAGTAAAAAGGCATCTTGAAGGAAACTAAAGTACGCTGAGCTCGTGGAAATTGTGGCATCGTACCTCAAACTGATTGGGGAGGGGGGTGGGGATGGGGTTGTCAGATGTCCCGATCTGTGCTTGGTTATGTGTTTTTCAGAAGAGCCATAAAATCATTGCCGTGATTTGTAAAAAATAATAAAAAAGAAAAAACAACCAAAATTAAATTAAAAAGCTCGTAAGGTGGTTACCGTCATGCTCTGGGGAGGGGGGGCTGCAGCCTCATAACCCATCCCCCTGGATTCCCCACTGTTGAGTACTACAGATAACCCGGAAATATGCCCTCCTAATCCAGAGTTCGATTCCCGGCAGAGGACTGGGTGTATTGTAATCATCATCGACATGCAAGTTGCCGAAGTGGCGTGAAGTAAAAAGATTTGCGCTCGGCGGTTAAGCAATCCCACACGGGGTCTTCCGACCAAAAATGCCGTAAGATCAATTCATATACCGGAACAAGTGTTCGTCTACCGAGCGAGGTGCCGTTGTGCTAACACATGGGACTTGCATTCGGGAGGATTCTCGACGATCCAGATTCTGGTTTTCCGGGATTGAAAAGACACGGGCGATTTCCTTCCCAGTCGAACGTCAGCTCCGGTTTCTAGTCATCTTGCTGTCAACCGGACGTTAAACCCTAATCTTCCTTCCTTACTAACGTTTTCGCATGTTTTGGCCCCTCTTCCACTGAGCGTAGTTCCTCGTAAATAGGGTTGTGGGACTTGCTGCTTTCTGCTCGTGAGTAGGCCCTGTAGGCAGGACTGTCGGGGGAGGGTGTCGGTAGTTACAACTGAAGTATGCCGCGCAACCTGTGCTCTACATGTTGTGGGCGGCCGGGACAGGGGAAGGGAAAGCAGAGCGAGGAAGTCCGCTCGAACGCCGAGACAATCGTCGCAAAACAAACGCGCCGGCGTGCAGTTTCACCGCCGTATCCAAGGCTGTCTTGCGCAGCGGTCGGATGCAGCGTAAACAGGAAGCGCGTTCCGGCGTCCGTGCTGCCTGGGACGGTAAGAGTGCAGTTGCACCACTACGACACGGCTGTAGATTCGTACAAGCGAGCGAATAGTGTGCTGATTCGTACAAGCGAGCGAATAGTGTGCTAAGGCCGCCCCACGAGGGTGAGCGCCTGCGCATGCGCAGCACGAGTAGCGAAACACCTACGGTCGGTGTGACGCGGAATGCGAATGGCTGGGGGAAGTGAACGGTGCGATGCGCTACGGGTCTTCCTTCTCGCTGACGGCACGCACAGAAATAGCGCGCACCCGCCCTCACCTGCTGCACACGTCACGCTCGAAGCTCACGCCTGCTTTGTCCGACACTACCGCTGTCCTCGGCACACGTAATATATTTATGACACGACTTTCCGGGAATCTGTGGGCTTTAACAACGGGGTAAACGGCCTCTACCTGCAGTGGACGTACTACGCCTCTGAGGCGGTAATAAAATAGAATATTACTAACCACCTGTGCACTAAACTGTGAGGCCGTTGACCTGGTGTAAGTTCGATTTTGACGTGCTGTGAACGTGGAGCTTTTTCTTCCCCTTTATAGTTGTTAGACGACACGTACAAGAGAAGTGCACTTGCACCAGTGCATAGGCCACTGTATATTGCTTTCATAAGTACGTAGAAACCGGCTCTTCATGTTGCTGCGAAAGATTGGATGCCCTTCCACGAAAATGTTGGTCTGATTCAAGGGTAATGAAGTAGAGGTGTATATTAAGTCGTTCTATGTTTGGTATTTTCTTTCCCCTTCCGCCGAGATGTGTCGTTGAAGACTGCGGGGAGAGAGCGTATTTACTTACGAGATCTTGTGAAAATCTTTTCAAAATTGTCCGCCTCACGGCCAAGATCAGTAAATAGAATTGTTTTTCGAGATGCAGCTCAACAAACAAAGAAGATGGGCCGCAGTACCTACTTAACAAATTTTCACAAGCATGTGAAGAATTTGGTCTTACCATTGGCTTCCAGAATCCATCCACCAGCACTGACGGCAATAATTTACCTTCTTGGAGGTCTAAAATATGAAATTGTGTATGGCCACTGACATTACCAACAGAATCGCCAAAGGATTAAAAAAAAAAAAAAAAGTTCAAATGTTTGTTAAGCTTATGGGACTTAACTACGGGGTCATCAGTCCCTAAACTTACAAACTACTTACGAACTATCTTATACTAAGGACGGCACAAATATCCCTGCCCGAGGGGGGATTCGAACCCCCGACCGTAGTGGCCGTGCAGACCGTGACTGGAGCGCCTCAGTCCCCGCGGCCACCGCGGCCGGCGCCCAAGGATCGGCGGGTCTGATGACCATAGCAGTTTGGTACAATAAGTTTACAAACATTTGAACATGTATCTTGCTAAGCACGAACTCTACGAGCAGCTTTCATCTTCGTATATTCGGAGGATCATTCAGACCTTTGGAGAGATACAGTACCCAACACATAAGTCTTACAACTCGAAAGCACAACCAGCATTCATGCACGACGGAGCCACAGACGTCTTAGAATGATAGGACGCGTGAGGCGCGTGGCTATTGAGAGCCTACCAAAAACACTGCTGTATGGAGAACGGCAGAAGGATGTGAGGCCAGAGGAAAGACTGCATTTTCGTTTCAAGAGTGTCTGCAAGAGAGATCCTGACCAGTGCCAGCAACAATCCAACTCTGTGGGAACGTACTGCTGACGGCTTGTCAAGCGGCAACTAGCAGTGCGAAAAGAGATCAGACCTGCAGAACGAAATCAGAACAAGATGGAAGGAGAGAGCGTCTTCGAAGACCTTCAAGAACAATGTGCCCAAACTGCAGAAGGGACTACCACTCGCAAGTGGGACTTTTAGTCTTAGCAGACGTTGCAGGCTCTCAACCAAGTATGCTACTTCGAGGATGGACGCATGCCATTATTAGACGAGTACTTTCTCTTCTGTTCTCATTTTCCGTCTTGTCGTTTTTCACTGTTGTAACTAGGTAAGAAATGCTTTCGTATGTAGATTCCTACCGATCCTCTAGTACTATGCACCTATGATTTCTCTTATCAAAGCAGGCTTTGTTTCTCTGTTCGACAATACTACATTTACAGAAAATCTCACGAAACCTTTCCATAATACACACTGTTTTTAAAATGTGAGAAGGTTCGTTGCGTTGGACTTCCCAGGCAATTAAAAGTGTTAAATACTAAATAAGTATTCGATGGAGGTGATGTTCAACTCGCTGACGGATTCATTTTTTCTTTAAAGCACTTGCCCTTAATGCTGGTATTTACTTAAACCTTCTTCGTCTTAGTAACAAAAGTTGATGTCATTGTTGTCATAATTTTTTTCTCCGTTAATTTTTGAGTGGTCATTTATTAGAGATACCCAATCTATAGAGAACTACAACAACTGCGGAGGCTGTTGTTGTTACTAAAACTCCGTCTGACAGGCTTGCAGAGTCCCAGTGGGTACCGACCGGCCTCCGTGTCACCCTCCGCCCGAGCGCGTCTACGGATGCGGTATGGAGGGAGACTTGGTTAGCGCCCCGCACTCCCAGCCGTTACGTCAGTTTTCGTGACCGGAGCCGCTACTCCTCAGTCAACTAGCTCCTCAGTTGGCCTCACAAGGGCTGAGTGCATCCTGCTTGCCAACAGCGCTCGGCAGACCCGGATGGTTACCCATCTAAGGACTAGCCGAGCCCGACAGTGCTTGACATGGGTGTTCTAACGGGAACCGGTGTGACCACTGCGGCACGGCCATTGGCGGCTGCTGTTCTGATGTAACGTCATTTCCCAAGGGTAACGTAAGGCAGTAATTCCGCCAGCTATAAACTCGAAAGAGTAGCAAATTGTGGGGAGATACTCGAATAGAGAGGTTCCATATCTCATTCGGTTAAAGCGAAACTCTTCTGGGTTATGCCTGTCCGACTGTGCAGATTCCCTTTTCCTCAGGAACTAGTAGAGGTCCAAAGTCGACAGTCCCTTGGCGGCGAAAAAGATAACTTTTTTGCACTTTTAATGAGAGGAAGGAAAGGAATGACTCTTGCTGCACTATGACACTGAAATAATTCTATGGCGACAAGTGAAAATTTGTGACTTCGGGATTCGAGTCCAGGTCTTCGATTTCGAGCCAGCGTTCGCCTTAACCTCATGGATACCAGTGCATGACTCCCATCCGTCTCAAATACCCACAAGTCGCATACTACAGATGTATCCATCGTACATGCTATTTTATGGTCGCCATTTCGGATTCTTGCATAATGTTCAAATGTTTGTAAATCTATCGGGCCAAAGTGCGTGGTCATCAGTCCGTAGCTTACAAACTACTTAAACCTAGGTAAACTAACCTAAGGACAAACACACACACCCATGCCCCAGGGAGGACTCGAACCTCCACGGCGAGCAACCGCGCGCTCCGCAGCGAGACGCTTTAGACCGCTCGGCTACTCCGCCGCGGCTCACATAAAGTCGGACGATATTTATGACATCTGAAATAAAGTGATGAATTGTATGTCGTCCGAAGGAAAAGTTGCCATATATATTTCTATGCGACGACGTCGTGTAGTTCATTACAAGAGTGGTGTGTTAGATGATGTGCAAATGGAAGTAAATTTTCATTTAGTTTGTACAATGTATGAAAATTCGTTTTGCAGATGCTCCGAATCCCATTCACATTTTAGCATTTTGTAGTAGGTTGTAACAGTGATAACTAACGAGACGAACAAATATACTTCACAGTCATTTAGTTGAAATGTGGACATACTTAAGCATGTTGGACACATTGAAACAGCTATCGTGTGTGCTGGAAAGTCGTATTCACGGTTGGAAATGTTAGACCTAGTTCAGAAGCTCGACTTTAAATTAAAATGTATTACTCAAGTAAAGTGTAACTATGATTTTCCGAAATATAATGGGCATCTGTTAGATACTACAAAATAATCCGCCAGGATACTACCAAAATACAGCAAGCGTAGTGGGTTTATCTTCGTCTGCCTAAGGCTTCGATTGGTTATCAAATTACAATATCGACATTAATTTAGGAAAATCGCGCCGAAATGTGTGCAACTACACCACGCAACATGATACCGCCGCGAGACACGGGAATAATTAGGATGGTGGGAATTGGTAGCGTCAGCAGCCGATAGTCAGCCACACCAATGCGTTAAACCGCCTAAACGAGGTGTTTCTGTGGAGCCTTCAGCAACGCTGCCCATATCATTACAACTCAAATTACAATTAGGTCTGTCGACGCCGCTTCAGCCAGAGTAGTTTTCTCGTGACAGTAGCAGGCTGGTGGAGATCCATTGATGAGGCGGCAGCGGCAGGCGAGTGCGCTAGTGGGTCGCGCGGCGCCGCTCTGCTTGCCGTTGTAATTGCCGGCAGCCCACTTGCCCAGCCGCCGTCCCGCGGACCCGCTAATCCCTGCCACCAGAACACTTTAATGGCCGTGCCTGATGCATTTCCAACAGTCGTCCTTCCTGATGACAGTCTGCTACTTTCGCCACCTCACTCCGTTTGAGGGTGTACAGTCTTTACTCATTGCCACGATCGACTGTTTACTATTTCATTGCTTACTACTAGGGCTATTCGGAAAAACGGTTTTTCTTTTGCTCGATAATATTTCATTCTGAATGCTTTTACTACATACCAGTTAACACTACACCCTTGCATATGATTGTAAATCTAAGGCACTTAACTGCTGCGTTTATTAGTTCCTAGGCTTACAAACTATTTTAAGTTATGCTAAGGACAACACACACACACACACACACACACACACACACATACATACATACATACATACACGCCTGATGGAGGACTCGAACCTCCGACGGCAAGCAACCGCGTGTTCCGCAGTAAGGCGCGCGTTAGAGTGCTTGGCCACTCCACCGCGGCAGTACACCCTTTCAATTACTTTTTAACATAATTTCTGTAGACATTAAAAATGTTACCATGCCACTTCACAAGCTGCTAAATTACTCCTGCATAAAACTCTGCCACCTGTGGGTGTGGCTCTTCTTGAGCTTTTCATCCATTTGCAACCTCTGTGATCCAAGCCATATCTTTATGTTTGGGAAAAGGTGGAAGGCGCTACGAGGTAAGATGGAACAGTTCGATTAATGTGGAAACAAGTTTCGCCGAAACCGTCTGAAGAGAGTGAGTGCGTACGGCAGTATGCGGCCGTGCAAGGTTATGGATGAAAACAATTCCTAAAGTGAACATGACACATAGTTTGGTCTGAATTGCTCTCACTACTTTGATTAGTAAGTAACAGTACACATTCGCGTTCATTGTCGTTCCTCGTGTCGTGAAATCCGCCAACAAAATACATGTCCCAAAAGACACTTGCCATGACATCTTGCTGTGAATGAATATGTTTGAAGACTTGTGCTTTCGCAGGGAAGGTGGTGTGAACCCACACCATAATTGTTCTTTTATTTCGGAAGCCACATAGTGAACCGATGTTTCATCTCCAGTGACAGTCTGGTCGAGAAACGTCCATCTTTGTCGTGGTGACGCTGAGAAAACGACAGTGCTGCTCCCATCCTGAGTATCAGTCCAACACAACGAGCACAAAACATGCTATACTGTAACGCCCTGCTACCATTTTCTACAGGACAATCCAACGGATTCAAAGATAGTGAAGTGTGTGTGTGTGTGTGTGTGTGTGTGTGTGTGTGTGTGTGTGTGTGTGTTTGTTTGTTTGTTGTTCTTTAGGTTAGTTCTGTAACTCTAGGGACTGATGACCTCAGTCGTTTACTCCGGTAGATTTACAAACATTTCTATACGTTCTCTTTTATATAACTGGCGTTCTAAGACGTACCTCATCATTCACGGGTCTCATCAGCTGACGTAATTTTGTAGGATGCCTGAAAATCGAGTCAATCTTGTGTATTTTAAGGAGCCGGCTAATTTTTGCCGTTACTTGAAAGAAAAGACAAGGCGTTTGCGTAGCATTGTTAGTACTTACAGACAACTTTGCGTCATATAAACGCAGAAATCAATGTGGGACGAACTAAGCACTCAATGCCAATGAACTGGTACTTAAACACTTCACAGTCATAAACTTTATTACCACCCGCACAAACGATTATGACTGGCGGCGCGGTGGCTGATGGGAGCTAGTGTAAATGAATTTTCTATGTACGTCTGTTCCCATCAGGCAATGCGCCTACTTGCTTAGTTTGTCACGCATAGTAACAATCATAACTCATTCGTTTCGGCTGTCGCTCGTTCACTCACTCACTCACTCTTGTTTCACCCTCCCTCTACATCGCCCCTGTAAAGGAGTTATGCACCTCAAATCATACCAGTGCCTCAACGTGAAAGTTTACTTCTTTAATTTGTAGTATTAATCTCGACATAAATGAAATCGACACGAAAATTACGGAACAATTAAATCAGGTTGGTATGTAGAGATCGTGGCAGTGGTTACCATTTTCCTTGGGCCCGGTGGTCTTGGGGCAAAGCACTCGACTGGAAACCGAAAGGTCGCGGGTTCGATACCCGGTCGGAGCTCGGATTTCCTCAGTCTGCACTTCAACACCTCTCAACGATGTGAGAAGTCGCCAGAAACGACACGTTAATCTGTAGGTCTCCTTTCCCCGGTTGGATAACTGGGGCAGGCTAGGGACACAAAAGTCGCCGAAGTGGCGTCCAATTGAAAGACTTGCACCAGGCCGATAAGCCACACGAAATTATTATTATTAACCTTCAGTTTTAAATTACTGCACCGAATGTTGTATTATTGGTTTCCATGTAGTTTTTCGTAAATAAGAACAACAAAATAAACAAAAAGGTACCAGGTACCACGTGTGATATAAAAATACGTTCAGAGTATCGTGCGAAAATGACGAGCATAATTAAAAGTATTATTACCCTTCTTATATGAGACAGGCTTCTCTGTGCCGGCCGCGGTGGCCGAGGGGACTGAGGCGCTCCAGTCGCGGCCTGCACGGCCACTACGGTCGGGGGTTCGAATCCCCTCTCGGGCATCGATATTTGTGACGTCCTTAGTAGTACCTAGTTCATAAGTAGTTTGTAAGTTTAGGGACTGATGACCCCGTAGTTACGTCCCATAAGCTATACAAACATTTAAACATTTGAAGGCTTCTCTGTTTATATTTCCCTTGTCCCCTTCAACCATAATGTATTTAAATTTGCTCAGATGCCGTAAGTGCGCGAATCATTGACGGCTCTTATTTGCTTCTTTCTGCCATCTCTTGCTCAGATCATTAAGCATCGAGGAAGCGAGCCGCTCTTGAATGACGAACTGAACTGTTTTGTCAGGTTCTATTACTTTATGAACAGAGTACTTCATTATAACGCTTCACCGCAAGGACTGGATGAGTGAAGTAGTTGGCACGAATGAATTGCTACTGTACTGTGCTGGAAACGTGGCACGTTCCGCTTTGGGATTTACGTGTGGAGTGTTGAGCTGCGTCTGCGGCCGTCAGCAGTGGCAGCGGCGCGGCTGGCGGCGGTGCGTGGCCGCGGGCGGTACCGGAAGGCGCTTCTAATTTGGACGCTGTTTATGCCCGTTTATTTCCGGCCGGCCATATTGCACCGCCGCGCTCTGTAAGCAAACCTCGCGCCGAGGCATTAGGCGCCGCGCCGACGCAACTCACGCCATACCCCACTAAACACGTCTAGCCGCCGCTACAAACCGGACACTGCAAATAGTGACAACGCACGTGATACAGGGTGTTCGAGGATTCTCATTACAATGCGACGGCGGGATTGAAGGAGAAAAAAAGATGGAGGTAATGTCTCTAAAGTTCCAGAAAGTTAATGATTTAAAAGTGAACACGAAAGTTTTCAACTTTTTCCCTTCTTTCACCCTCGGTCCTCTTACCAAGCTACTTAGTGCCAATATTTGTAAAGTGACAGATAAAAATCCTAGGACCTGGCGGGGATCGAACCCGCAACCTTGTAGTTTGGCACTCTACCACTGCGCAACCGAGGCGCACTTCCAATATTTCTATTAGTGATAAAATAAATAAATAAAAAAAACACTGCACGTGAGGGGCCATATTGCTTTCTACCTCGTCAGGGTATGAAGACGAGAGTTTCTGTTCACTAACCTGTATCTTCTTTCTCTGCTGTTGTCCCCAGAGCAGATGCAGCATTCAAGTCGTGGATCCGTTGTTTCTTGATGAGAGGATGAAATAATAGTATAATGTGGCTAGGCTATTATTCTAAAGTGAAGTATGTCACACGAAATTTCGGGATGCCAGTGGCTTATCTTGTTTTATTTATAATTCACTGTACCACAACTGTATACTAAAGATTCACAAACATTTAACAATATAATATGTTTTCACTCGAAACCCACACGCGATTTACATCGAATCTTATGCTCTCTTAGGTTTTCTCTGTGCGATTGATTGATGGCTTTCGTATGGTGTTTAGAGGTGTATCGTTTATAATTTTTGCACTGTATTTCGACGACCGACCTATCCGCCTTCTACAAATGTGAGTTGTATTACTAGGTGTGATTGCTCGTTGGACGTGATCAAGTCAGCCACTACCCAGAACAGCAATATTTCGCATCACCCGAAGAAGACCAATTTCTTGGCCGTCGAAATAGAAACAACAGTTCAGCAGAACAGCTCAAAGCTCACTACTAAAGGGAATAACACAATCTGAATTTAGTCTCTGTTTTCATTGTGAAACATTTTCACTGAGTCGCGAAGTGAAATATAATTGTAAACAGAGTAATACCATATTCATATGCCAACCTCCTAAAGCGCTGGAAAGAGTGGAGAAATATCTTGAGGACGCCGAAGAGATTTCTAGCTTATTGCCGAGAGTGAGTATATGTTGTGGCGTGCACGGAAACGGGAAGCAGTGGGGTGTGCAGTTAGTTGGGCAGAAAGATCCATGAGGCGGGCAGCTGGCTGGTGGGAGAAGTGGCGCGGCGATACGTCTGCGTCTGCTGCTGTCGGCTTCCCATTACACGGCTGTCTGGCCAGCAGCGCGGGCTGCGCACACTCACGGTCGATACACCACCACCCTCACCAGGCGCCCCTTCCTGGCTGTGCTCAGACAGCCAGTCACGATAGCGTCTGTTATCATTAAATTGCTCACAGGTAAGAAATGCATACACTTGTGATGGTAATAATGCCGATGTAGGAAATCATTTTCACTTGATCGGGTAGCGTAAAGAACAATTCCTCTCGGGTTTGAGAAAACGTGTGGTGCCTTTCCCTAGAAGCATTACTGGTCTTTCACTAAAATTTAACAAGGCAATTCTCAGATGTCCGATTAAGACTATTTTAGTTAGCAATTTTAAAATCTGAAAGACACCTACAGAGGAATTTGTATTCATAATTTTGTTGCGGAAGATGCCCACACAAACGTCTTGTTATCTATTACTTCGGTTTTATAGCTAGAGTTATAACAGAATTGGGACACACTGTGTGGGAAGGTGTGTGACGAACTTGGCTTTGCATAGAATTCAGCGCAAATTTCCCTGAATTTATCCAGTGTTCGATAATGACTGCTCTTAGTGACTGCCAACAAGCTTTAAAACAAATTCATAAAAAATGTTAAACTTTTTCCTCGATTACGTGAGTTTTAACTCGAATATTTAGCACACTGAATCACTTGCAAGGGGCATTTCAAGCAGTTATATGCAGGTAAATTGGACTCTTTGAAACTAGAGCCAACGGCCGAGTCCCAGTAGATACACCGGTTTCCGTTAGATCGCCAAAGTTAAGCACTGTCGGGCTTGGCTGGCACTTGGATTGGTTACCGTTCGGGGTCTGTCGAGCGCTGTCAGCGAGTGGGGTGTTCTCAGCCCTTGTGAAGCCAACTGAGGAGCTACTTGAGTGAGAAGTTGCGGCTCCGGTCACGAAAACTGACACAACGGCCGGGAGTGCGGGGCGCTGACCACATCCCACTCCATACCGCATCCGTTGACGCCCTCGGCCGGAGGATGACACGGCGGCCGGTCAGTACCCACTGGGCCTCTCGAGGCCTGTCGAACAGAGTTTAGCTTTAGGAAATCTAGGGTCCTGCTAGTGATGAATTAAAACGCTGCGTTTTGTCAGTAAATGCAAGCCTCTGAAAGAATGCTGTGGGTGTTGAGTAAGCGTGCCATAGCTGTAGGCGGGCTGTCCCGCCCACCAGAGCGGCGCCACGTCAGCAGGGCCGGGACGTAGGCGCCAGCTGCTGCTACGGCGACTCAGCACTTAATCCTCCTCCTCCTCAATTGTCCTCGAGTGCCATTTCCGTGTCGTACGCTACTGAGGTCACCGCCGTTTAACTGACAACAAGACCCGAAACGGGCGACACTTACCGCACAGTGTACAGAAAATGCCGCGGCGGAGTGGCCAAGCGCAGTGAAGCGCTATGCTACGATGCGTGAGGACGCTCCCCTATGGGAGTTCGAATCCACCCTCGGGCATGGATGTATGTGCCGTATTTAGTATAAGCTAGTTCAAAATGTTCAAATGTTTGTAGAGCTTATTGGACTTAACTACGGGGTCATCAGTCCCTAAACTTACGAACTACTTATGAACTAGCTTACACGGCACAAATACCCATGCCCGAGGGGGGATTCGAACCCCCGACCTTAGTGGCCGTGCAGACCGTGACTGGAGCATCTCAGTCCCCTCGGCCACCACGGCCGGCTATAAGCTAGTTCATAAGTAGTTTGTAAGTTTAGGGACTGATGACACCGCAGTTAAGTCCCTTAAGCTTAACAAACGTTTGAACATTTGGTTTTGTACACAAAATATCGCGGCCAGTAGGGATGATATTTTCGAGTACTAAATAAGCGTATTTTTTTATTATTTTCCCTTTTCAAAAATATAATCATTGTGTGATGTTTCGGTGCAAATACATATCACATAAAAAAGGTGCCTCTGACGCCGCGGTGGAATAGCCGAGCGGTCTAAAGCGTCTCGCTGCGGAGCGCGCGGTTGCTCGCCGTGGAGGTTCGAGTCCTCCCTGGGGCATGGGTGTGTGTGTTTGTCCTTAGGTTTGTTTACCTAGATTTAAGTAATTTGTAAGCTACGGACTGATGACCACGCAGTTTGGCCCGATAGATTTACAAACATTTGAACATTTTGTGCCTCTGATTTAAAAAACCACGCCAATAGAATTTTATTCCAAAGGTCTTTTTCGTCTAGGGCGGTGATTCCAAATCATTTTTGTTGTGGGACCCACAATCTTGATGAAAAATATATGTAACTTTTGATTGCACAGCAGTTAATATAAAAATTATATGTAATATGAAAATTAAGTAACTATGTTACTATTTTATGTAATTACTTTGCTGAGCAAAACTTGAAAACGGTGAAGAGGGCATTTATATATAGCGTGTATCTGTAATGAATTTAGAAAATGAGAGACGTGATAGAGTTGGTCGTAACAAACATATTTCACACAACTCATGTCCGCTATTTTTAGCGTACGGCGCTAGACGTCTTTGAACAGCTTCCTGCGCCGCCAGCAGGGTAGGCAAACAACATGACATCCGAGTCGTCATAGTAGCGGCACTGCAGGGCAACGCCTGCAGTGTATTTGTAGCAGTAGGGTAAATGAGAAGTTGGGTTGAAGTGTTACAACTTTGACAACAGTTACAAAAAGTGCTCGAAAGTACGCCTTCCTGCTTTAAATGCACGCCGTGCAACGACGCTGCAGTGATGGCCGCACTCTTTCAAACACTCCTGGTAAAGTAGATATTGCATCGGAGGCTGCCATAATTCGCGCTATCAGCTCTCCATCAATCTGAATGACAACAGATTTCAGGTGGCCCCAAAAGAAGAAATCAATAGTCATCCAGTAGGGGAAAGCGCAGGCCATGCCAGCGGTCCTCTGCGCCCACACCAAAGGTTTCATTCAAATGCATTCGCATTGCATGTGCAAAGTGCGCGGATGCTGTATCGAGTTGTTACCACATTTTGCCTCAGACATTGAGTGGAACATGTTCCTATAACTCTGGCAGAGTTTCTCGTAAAAAGCTTAGGTAGATGTTTGCGTTCAGTTGTCGGGGGAACATCTATAGGCCGACCAGATTATCTCCTACCCCTCCAGCCCAAATGTTGACAGTGGAACGATCTTTGTGACCACAAACAAATGCGGCGTGCGGATTTCCCTGTCCACATATGTTGATTTTGGCTGTTGAACATACACTCTCGTTTAAAGGATGCTTCATCCGTAAAAAGTACACAGATCGGACATTCAGATTAAATGGCACACTTTTGCAAAAACTACTGGCAGAATTCAATTTGACGTGGTAAATCGTCTGGTCTAAGGGTTTTAACCTTCTGTAGGCGGTAAGAGTGCACATCATCCTCGTGCCACAAACGTCAAATTTTGGAAAATCCACTTCTCGTGCAGTACAGCGAGTTTGTTGTGGATGTGCTTTGCAGCAGTGCTAACGATTCCTCTTCAAACCCTGACGACCGCGTCCGTCAGGCCTTCGCACCTTTAACAGGAGAACTACTGTGAAGTTTGGAAAGTAGGAGGCGAGGTACGGGCAGAATTGAAGTTCTGAGGACAGACCGTGAGTCATGTCGGGATAGTTCAGTGGTAGAGCGCTTGCCCGCGAAAAGACAAAGGTCTCAGCTTCACGGTTCCAGCACACCAATTTTAATCTGCCAGAAAGTTTCATAAAATGAATAATCGGGTTTCGAAGTAGGCGCTAAGTCACAGGTGGCATTACGAAAACGTGCCAATGGAAAACTAACCTCAAGTGAACCTGTCTCCCGTAGGGACCTTTGGATGGCAGTAAATAAGCTTGGATGTTTCACTCGATGATATAGAAACCGCGGAACGTACAAATGTTGAGCAGCGTGAGCATTTCCATCCGCCGCCCCGTAAGCACAGTGCATGTCTGCCCTTTCCGTCCAAAAATAGGCCGGCCGCGGTGGCCGAGGGGACTTGAGGCGCTCCAGTCACGGTTTGCACGTAGGTCGACCGTAGGGTCGGGGGTTCGAATCCCCCCACGGGCATGGATATTTGTGCCGTCCTTAGTATTACCTAGTTCATAAGTAGTTTGTAAGTTTAGTCCCATAAGCTCTACAAACATTTGAACATTTTCCAAAAATAGCGCTCCATTTCCTGTCCGCTTCACACAGTAACAAACACAAGAGTGTTTGTGGCAAACCGGACACTGCAGTGTGTACAGGACTATGCAAAACCCTACAAACAGCCAAAAGCAACGTGTTCAACGTCCCAATAAGTGTCGGGAAACCGTAGTGTTGTCCCGCCTGGAAATCTGCAACTATGCCGACTACAGAGCCTGCAAATACAAGTGATAAATCTTCAACCCGGCGTCTCTTTCACCTTGGTGTCACAAATACATTGAAGACGTTGCCTTGCAGTTCCGGTATGACGACTCAATGGCTGGTTGTTTGCCCACCCTCTTGGCGGCGCGCGACGCTGTTCAAAGACGCCTAGCGCTGTACGCTAACCGGTTGCGGACATGGGTTGCTATATGAAATATGCTTGTTATGACCCACCCTACTAATATTTTAAAGAAATTAAATGGTAAGTGATTTTTTAGTCTTGCTAATAATGATACTTTCTATATCTGGATTGAAACTGGTTTGTTCTAGGGATAGATGGTTTACCGTATAAAGTGTTGCTCTTGGTGTAAAAAAGAAAAATAAAACTACAAAATGCATGTTCATATAAGTAAGTAGTTGTGGGTGTCATTAATTCCTTCAAAGCTCTTTTAGGAAAGGCCTGATACTCTCCAGTCAGTCTTAGTCAAGTAATAAGTACAAAACAGGAAAACAGTTTTAAATAAAACAAAACTTTACTACAAACACGAATACACACACACACCAAATTAGGTACGATCTGGCAGTCAGCCAAAGAATAAATCATTGGAAGCGTACTCCATAACACTTGTCGCAAATGAAAAACGGCGCGGTCTTGTACGAAAAAATGGCAAGCCCGCATTGTTCTCCTATCACCATGCGTACGTTATCTATGTTATTAGTCACATTGGTTTCTTGTATGAAGTTGGGTTTTGCACATGACTCTTTATATTGAAAAATTTTGGTCTTGAAATAATCTTTCATATGCTGTACTGTCGATATTTTATTTACATACTTCAAGTCGTCCGGCGACCCACCTGAATAGATCCTGCGAGCTGGTTTACGACATGTAACTTATAAATAAGCCACCATTTTTCCTACAAGACATTCACATGGAAATCACATACGTTTTTCTCCCGAGACAAAAGTGATCAGAATTGTAAGTAAATCACAAAACGAACTACTAACTTTCTAAAACATTTCTTAGAAAAAATTATTTTCAGCCATGTAATACCGTGCTCAAAGAGCATCTCGACGTATACCCTGTCTTTTGCGTGACTAGCAAAATAAAATGTTAATGAAGTTGTGATCAAGACTTAAAATTCCCGCTTAACGTGCAGTGGTTTTGCATAACTAAAGATTGCTTTTTTGCTATACTAGCTACGTTTAATAATATTCATAAGCTGTATATGTATCTCTCAGACTTAACCATCCAGCTGTTAAAGAAGAATATGCAATTTCAACACAGGACTTAAGCGCAAAACAATCGAGTGAATACTGTAGTAGACGCCGTATCTTCTATCATACGCAATCATTGTCAGTAAAGGCATTCTCAAACGCAATGGCAGTAATGTGCCTCAATTCATCGTTGAATCCCGTAGGTTGGTTCCAGTAATGACAACTTCCGACTTCTAGTCACAAGTACTGCTTACAGCATTCTACGTAACAATGGACGAAGTCGTCGCGCCTCAACTGTAGTTCGTTTCGCGACTCCTCCGTTCCACAGCCCGCTCTGAACCACTGCCATGTGGTTGAGTATTCCACGTGTAACTACTGGCACTGATGTGCCGTTGACGATGAAGTATTGTAATGTAGACCAGCAAACAAGCATTTCAATAAGGTAGGCACATTCTTAAATTTGGTTCCCTGCTCAAACTATTTGGTCGCTTGCGTTCCACTGGTTCGCCGCCCCTGCGCTGTGGGTCGCAGAGATTAGCCGGGGGGACGCGGCCGGCGGCTGTCAGGTGACGGCAGCAGAGAGGCAATTTCCTGCCGCCCCCGCTTTACAGCCAATAAACTGACGCGCGCAGCCGCCGTATTTCACGCGCTGCGCGTCTCTACTCGATCTGCGTGCCGGCTCTCGGCCGTCTTTAATCACCTGTCACAACTCTCCGCTTTAATGGCGCGTATTCTCGTAAAACAGAACTCGGGACCACTATCCAGCAGAAGAAAAATCACATCAATTGTGCGGTATCAACTTGCCAAGCTTTATGGACGGGGACGAAAATATTCGACTAACATAGTCCTCAGTCATTTACGATCCACTGTTCTACCGTCTACAGGCCTCTAGCAGAGTTCACGTTACCATCTTCACGTTTCCGCATCCCAGACTGTCCTAAATGTCCCTGTGTATCGTTCATATTTTTTCCGAGATCGTATAAAAAGGAATTCAGCTCCGAACCCCTATTTTCAGCTCATCACCATTGAAGTTTTCTAACAATCGTTATCCCGTCCTGTGCCTTCTGTTATCTTTTTTGTTTTATATGTTACTTCTTATTGCGTGCAAGAAATACCTTTCCATTTCTCTTGGTGCAACCCTCACTTTTGTTCTGTTTACACGTTGAAGATCCATCCTTCAGTCCTATAATTAGTACTGGTACTTCACACTGATTATAGACTTCCCATTGAAAGCAAATTGAGAATTTACTTTTATGTCGAGCAATCCATTTTCTCAAATGAATTTCAAGGCATTTCTATATTCTTCAGTACATCTTTATCTGACCAACCGCTTCTTGTTTTCAGTCTTCCTAAACATATAAAATTATCAACTGCTTGTATAACTTCACCAGTAATCAAAATGAAACTTTCACTCTGCAGCGGAGAGTGTGCTGATATGAAACTTACTGGCAGATCAAAATTGTGTGCCAGAACCGGGACTCGAACATGGGAATTTGCCTTTCGCGGGCAAGTAGGAGGGGAGGTACTGGCGGAAGTAAAGTTGTGAGGCGGCATCGTGAGTCTTGTCGGGATAGCACAGTCGGTGGTGCGCTTGTCGCGAAAGGCAAAGGTCCCAGGTTCGAGTCCCGATTCCGGCACACAACTTTAACCTACCAGGAAGTTTCAAGTTTCACCAGTAAGATTTATTGTTTTCTTACAGATGTATTAACTTAAAATTATTCCATTCTTACTATTATTGATCTTGAATGATGCTGCTGTATTAAGACGTACTTTGTTCACGAGTTCGTTTACCGAAGGATGCGTTGATAGACTGCGGTTCCTCCGCTGCACAGGAACCGTGGCGATGTTGCGGAGGGTCCGCTTGTCACTCACACAGCAGGCGGTTCAGCCGCACAGCCATATGGCGCGCGGTTCCGCCGCGCGCAGTGAACAGCCGCCGTGTAGGCAGACGGCGCTGCGGCACCGCACACCTTCGGCGGTTTGCAAGTGCAGCCGCAGGTAGTTTGACTCCGCAGCGGAGGGACCGCAGCCGCGCCTAGAAACTGGTCCTGCGCTGTCTTATGAGAGACGGCGCACTGATAAACCGCTGCCGTTTCCTCCGCAGCGGAGGAACACAAGGCTATAAAACGCGGCATTAGTTGTTGTGGATCCAAACCAATAAAAAGAAAATGCCATCTACAGTTACTTTTAAGGTGCTTGAGACGGAAACAAATGCAAAATGCAGTAAACAATTGTGGTTTTGATGGTGGTGTAGCTTCGTCCGCACGCAATAAGCAGCGTTCTAGCGGACACGGCGGAGTGCACGCGTTACGGCAGCACGTCGGAAAGGAGGCGAGCTGAGGAGCAGGAGCCGGCGTCAGCGCGGAGAGAGGCCGTAAACGAAGGCGGTTGCGGGGGCGGCAGCGGTAGTGTCTGCGTAATGACTGGGCCGAGGGCGCCCTCAGCCGGCGCGCGTGCCAGCCGGTCTGCCACGCGCCCTTCGTTAAGCGCCCGCCCCGTGTCTCCTGTCTCCTGCCCTAGGGCTCTCCACAGGCGGCGCTGCCTGCCCTTGCTCCAAGCGCACGCGCTGGCTGCCCGCTTCATTGTCATATCACTGTCCACATTATTCAAGATACAAACGCATTTAAGACGATAGCTGCCAGCAGCCGCTGAAAATCTGTGCCCAGCCGTGACTGAAAGCCTGCTCTCTAGGGCCGGCCGCGGTGGCCGAGGTTACTGAGGCGCTCCAGTCACGGTCTGCACGGCCACTACGGTCGGGGGTTCGAATCCCCCCTCGGGCATGGATATTTGTGCCGTCCCTAGAATAAGGTAGTTGATAAGTAGTTTGTAAGTTTAGGGACTGATGACCCCGTAGTTAAGTCCCATAAGCTTAACAAACATTTGATGTTTTGCTCTCTAGGCAGTCGCGCTGATCACTGCGCCTGTCGGACACCGCGGCCGCGTGGCCTGCCCTAGCACGCGTCCCGTCACACGCACATTCTCACAGTCCTACCGATGCGGCGTCCCTGCCCATCATCACTCTTTAGGGCCAGTTCGTCCATCTCTCCTTAATCTTCTCGTTACTAAACGAGAAGATGACTTTAACGTCCAGTTAAAAGTGTTCGTTAAGTGCACTGCGTTTGTCATTGCCAGATACACCTCTCGTTTGCTAACCTGGAGAAAACGAGAAGGTACGATATATTTCGACTATGTTGGCAATAGAAACAAATGAAAGTACAGTCTGAATAAACAGCTGTTCGCCGTATTTGACTATCAGGAAAGAGGTTAGCAGACAGTTGTTATTTGGCGCTATGGCAAACAAACGTGATAGAAGCTCGAATTTTACAAGATGTTAGTGCGAGGGTCTTGTGTCCTTAATAGAGAAATATAAGTACACATTGGAATTAAAAAACCGACGGAAGGAAAAAAATGTGTTCAAATGTTTGTATAGTCTATGGGACTTAACTACGGGGTCATCAGTCCCTAAACTTACAAACTACATATGAACTACTTACGAACTATGACGGCACAAATATCAATGCCCGAGGGGGGATTCGAACCCCCCGACCGTAGTGGCCGTGCAGACCGTGACTGGAGCGCCTTAGTCTCCGCGGCCGGCACGGAAGGAAAAGGAAGCGACATTGTGGCAAATCAATTCAATGCTGACCATGGAACATGTAGAACAGCAAAACTGCTTAGGGCCTAGTACGATAACATGCTGCCAAGTGCGTAATATCTTAGTGCAAGCAATAACTTGCACATGGGCGAAAGTGTACTGTTCCTGTAGATCTGATGAAGAAATCACATTTTAGGCTTTCCACTAGGTGCAACAAGCATGAGTAAATACTGAATTAATAAGCTTGCAGTCATAAATAATGTATTGTGATTTCTATTACCACAGCTAACTTACAAAATACGTAACTATCTGTTGGACTCTTCAGATGGTCTTGGAGTTTTTCATGCAGCGTTTCCAAAGCGGCTTTTTGAAGACGAAATCGTGTAACAAATTGTGCATCATCCCAGCATTCAAAATGATTTGGGCGAACGTAAATACGGCTAGGACGCCTTATAGGTGAAACGACCTCTAGATTGTCCAAAATATTGACATCGTCGTATATGTCAACCAGATTTCTTATTCCAGCCATTTCCATCATACCGATTCTCACTCAACTATTCGTTATCCATAAGTACGTATTTTGATATCGCAACAATAATTTTAAGCTTATGTTGCATAAATACAATATATCAAAGTCACCTAATCGCTACTGACATGAATGAAGCGAGAAATATGACGATACAATTTTCCAATAAAGCTGCTTTCCACACTAGTTTTTCATAAATGTAGTTCTTCTGTTATTTTGTTCGCCGGCCGCGGTGGCCGCGGGCACTGAGGCGCTCCAGTCACGGTCTGCACGACCACTACGGTTGGGGGTTCGAATCCCCCCTCGGGCATGGATATTTGTGCCGTCCTTAGTATAAGGTAGTTCGTAAGTGGTTTGTAAGTTTAGGGACTGATGACCCCGTAGTTCAGTCCCATAAGCTTAACAAACTTTTGAACATTTATTTCGTTCGATAAATCGGTCTTTATCTCGTGAATAGGCTATACTGCAGTATTTTAGCGCTTTGCAATCCTGCCATTTTCATACAGATTCCAACTTAACTGCTATTATATTAAAATTACTGTTATAAATGTTATTTCCATTGAAAGAGCAACTCAAACAGTTTTGTTTGGCACCAGTGCAGATGCGCGGCGCGCAATGATTCCGCCGCAATCCGCTAGGCAGCGGTAGTGAACCTTCGGAACTGACACTTCCTACCTTGATACACTACAGTAATGGCTCTCCCTTCAGTTGGAAGAAGATGAACCAGATAACTTCATTTCCAGCAAGATGGTGCGCCACCTCACTGCCATAGCGAAGCACGCGATTGATTGAACGTCACTAGGCAGATCACAAGGGGCCCAATGACAGGGCTTGCTTGGCATGGGCTCCACGTTCACCCAACCCGACGTAACGCCAGTCGGGCCCCTTGGCTCAGCGCGCCCGATCAGAAGGCTGATCCAAGAACACATGTAACAACTACGAACGAACAGGATCAAAGACAGAGGGACAGAACTACCCAGAGAGGTGGGGGGATGCCATGCGATTTCTTCCTTTGGGGTTTCAAGGAACGTGTGTACCAGCCTCCACTACCAGCTACCTCTCTCAGTTAAGAAACCGGATTGAAGCAGCTGTTGCTACTCACTGAAGACACACTTATTAACGTATGCGAAGAACTCGGCTGTAGACTTTGTGTGTGCCGTCTGACAAATGGTTCTCACATTGAACATCTACAAGGTTCTTGGTAAAACTATTTGAGTTGCTCTGTCATTTGACAAATCATTTATAATTGTAAGTTTAATATAATAAATATTAAAAAGCGTTAAAACCCAGATATTCATTTATAAATACGCTATATATGCTTTTGTAGAAAATACACTCAAAAATCGTGAGGAAAGAATTCATAAAACACAAATTCGTATTCATTGTTACTAAATTCCTCTTCTTGAGAAACTTTCTTGCCATTGACATTTTATATGCTCTCTATTTCATCATAGTCAATTATTTTACTGCCCAATAACAAAACTGTTACTACTTTGTGTCTTATTTCCCAACATAATTCCCCTCGCTTTATTTAATTCGACTACATTCCATGTTTTTCTTAATGTTCATCTTATATCCCCCTTCCAAGGCACTGAAAGTGCTCTGATGTGAAGTAGAAAATAACCTTACGCTCGCTGTATATTACCCCTGCAATATTCACAGTTTCGAAAAGTGCGTTCTACTCAACACTATCAAAATATTTCACAAAATTTAAAAATGCTACAAATGTAATTTTGCCTTTCCTAACTAATCGTATCTTCTACGGTAACTCATTGCGTCAGTACTGCTTCGCGTGATCCCACATTTCTCCGAAACATTAACTCATTTTCTCCAAGTCAGCTTCTACCACTTTCCCTATACTTTTGTAAATGATTCGTGGCACTAGTTAGCAACCAGAAAGTATCATATTGATAATTCGATAATATTCACACCTGACTGCACATAGTTTATTTCGAATTGCAATTCTTACATTCTTCTTTAAGATGGTGTTGCGCCTATCTGCTACATTTTACACACCAGGTGTAAAACGTTCGTTATGGCTGACCATGGCTTTCATGTGGAGTTGTAAATAATATTTTTACCCTGCTTGTCCGAAAGTACCGATACGACACATATAACTATGTATAAAGATATGTTTGAAGGAGCGGCCCAAACCTCGAATGTACGCCACGGCGATTTATTTTATTTTTGGGCTGGAGTTTCGGCAACCTCGATATTAATATTATATTTATCCATGTTCTGCAGAACCGAATTGAGGAGCAAGCGTCCATGGTCATGGAAAGAGTCAGTACATCCGATTCTAACGAATGAGTAGTAACTGATAGAGTTAAATGTAAAGCAATCGTAAGCATATTACAGGTTTAAGCATACATGGAAAGAATCAACAACGTAACACAGAAATTAGCTGAATGTTTTAATTCTTCCAGGAATTCCTCGACATAATAGAGTTAGGAATGAAGAAACTTTTCAGTTCAGGCTACGCCTATGTCTAAGAAATTGTCAGAAAGTGCAAAGTTGTTAATCAGCAGAGACTAGAAATCGAATGTGTTTAGAAACATATATAACTGCGGGAAAGGTGTATAACATCTACAGGCCTTCAGACAAAAGACAAGGAGCTGTATAAACATAAAAATATCTCATGAAAAAACAATACTAAGCAAAGAAGGGAAAGCTGTAAGGTGGATGGCTTCCTTCTTCGCCTTTGATCTGCATGCCCATGGTTAACGTCGTTAATGCAGATCTGGCGTGGTCAATTTAAGATGTGGCCAGGTGCCCTTTCTGCCGCCGCCCCAGTACCCCACGAAAGGAATTAGTGTTTCCAGTTGTCTGCGTATAAGGTTATACAGCTGAGTTAATGAATCTTATAACTGAGGCTGGTATTCATCTAGTGTAATGTGGGAAACCTCAAAACAATATACATACTCCCCCCGACATACCATCTCATCCGCCAGACGGGTTCTAACGAGGGACTATATAGAGGCCCTATACAAGGGAAATGAAGGAAATAGGAAGTAAATGCAGAGGAGATGAAATATACCATATTGTGACAAGATTTTGATATAGCAATGGTACAGACTACATTCCATCACAGAGACTCACATCCTTGAGAGATTTAGTCATAACGAAATATTTTAATATGTCATGGTTGCAAAATACTACCACGATACAGTTTATAAAAGAATGGAGAAAGTGGTAGAAGCTTAACTTTAAGGAGATCAGTGTAGGTTTTAGAGGAATGTGGCATTATACGAAAAAGTATTAACACTACGTCTCACCATAGAAAATGGAATTAGTTAGGGCAAATTTATATGTACATCATTTGTAAATTTAGAGAAAGATTTTTACAGTTTTGTGAGGAATACACTCCTTGTAGTTGTGAAGGTAGCAGAGGTGAAATACAAGGAGTGAAAGTTTATTTCCATCTTCACATCAAAGCACTTGGAAGTGCAAAAAAAAGGGGGGGGGGATAACAGAATGTAGGCGATGCGAAGGAATTAGATCGGGAAACAAGACACCAGAGGTTATTTGGACAGTGAAACAACTGCTGATGGCTGAAGAAAAGAGGATACACATTGTACAATTGCAATGGCGAGAAAAGCGTTTCTAGAGATGAGAAATTTGGTAACATCGAATATAAATTTCTGTGTTATGATTTCTTTTCTCAAAACGTTTGAAGTGTAGTTTGTACAACAGTGAAGCTTGGCCGATTAGGTGTAGACACAGTGACTAGTATCAAGAGGTATCCTAGTCCTCCTCGAAAATCACTCAGCCAACAAAGAGATTTAAAGCCCACATAATTGAGCGACACATACGAAACGCTTATGTACGACATATTTTCATATGACATTGCGGAAAGGTTCATAATAATACACATTCAGTTCCGGCGATGTTAATTTATTGCGTACTGTCCACGTCGAATCTGGCTGCTAGCAACGGATAACCGGTCTAGACCTTAGCGAAGCTATTGTTTGTGAAAATATAGTTTCAGGAATTATTTGTGGCCAGAAGAATCACCTGCATCGAGACAAGGTTTTTCAAGAAAGCAACGAAAACAGAAACAAATTGAAGTCAGCGTTCAATGTCGGTTTGACGTCGTCGTCAAGAGACTAAAAGTTTAGCGGTAAATAGGGATGAACGGATTGGTCATAGCATCATTGCGGAAACCACCCCGATAATGTTCAAATATTTGCGTACCTGCCCGTATTTATTCTAATCTCTTCTCATTCCCTTTCCCCCTGCACTCTTCATCATCTGCTCTCCCTCTATGTATCTCCTCCTACTCCGTCCTCCGCTATCCATATATCCACCTGTCAGGTACTCATCCGTCATTATCCTCCTCTCAACTCTGTCCCCACTCTCTCTCTCTCTCTCTCTCTCTCTCTCTCTCTCTCTCTCTCTCTCTCTCTCTCTCTCTCTCTCTCTCTCTCTGTGTGTGTGTGTGTGTGTGTGTGTGTGTGTGTGTGTGTGTTTTCATCTCCTCCACCGCCCTTCCCCGTATATAAAGAAATACTTTCATTGTGATCTGCGAAACGGCATTTCTCTATTGCATGCCTAAATACGTTTCAAGGCGATTAGTCAAACTGTTCAGAAGTATTATAATCGCTATTTTAAAAATGTTTCAAATGTAGCTCGTGAAGTTTTTTTATTTTTTTTTTATTTTTTCGAGTTCTTAGTTTTACTGCCGGTATACCACGAAGTTCGTTCTTGTGAACTGCACTATGTTGCAGTTTATTCATCTTGGTAGTGAGATTTGTTATGCTATACGACCACCAATAAGTTTTTCAAACGTTTTGGGGATAGGTTTTCTGGATTAAGCATACCAGATGTTCGATTCTGTACCCCTGATAGTGTGTATGCAGAATTCCTTGATGATCGGTTCAGTAGTTGATGGGTGAAAGCGACGTAATAGACAGGCAGAAAAAAAGCCCTCAGATTCACGTATATTAGTTAGTATTAGCTTGTATCGAAAGTGTGTCACACATGAATGAGGAGAACTGCTTGTTTCCCACCTGGGTAAAGTGTGTGCGTTGAATAAGGGAGTATTACAGAGAAGGTAATGTCAGTGCACGCACTAGCAAGTGACTCGCCTCGCCTCTTTTGTGTTGGCACACGGCCCCATCTGGCGAATGTATGCGCTGTGGCTGGCAGCAAACAGTCGCTTAGGCGGAAATCGTGCCGTACTGTGCGTCGGCGCTTGTGATACTGGGAGGTTTTTCCGGCCGCGGCGGCGCATTCATTAGCGGCTAATGAATGACATCAGCACAGGCACTCAGCCGCCGTAATGAATAGTGATGACACATTCCGGTAATTGCGTGCGCGTGTAGCTGCGCGGGATCCATCACGTGCCGTCTCGCGGCCGCTTACACGGTCCGCCGCTGACAGCGGGCCTAGCAGGTGACACGCTTCAGATTGTATCGCCTCTGGTGAGGGGCCGGCCCTCGGTGTCCAGCCGCTACAGTCCGTGACCAACACTCCCCACTGCCGTAGAGTGTTGCTGGTGCTGGTCGTGATTAATCACCTAATTTCCACTATCAACTGTTTATTTTGTAGTTCGTTACGAATGTGGTGCCGGCCGCGGTGGCCGAGGGGACTAAGGCGCTCCAGTCACGGTTTGCACTGCCCCCACGGTCGGGGGTTCGAATCCCCCCTCTGGCATGTATATTTGTGCCGTCCTAGTTCGTAAGTAGTTTGTAAGTTTGGGGACTGATGACCCCGTAGTTAAGTCCCATAGACTTTACAAACATTTGAACGAATGTGGTGGGTATTGGAAAGGGCCAAAGGGTTTGTCCTCTTGATATAGCAGTGTAGACGATATCTTCCGGGCCGGCCGCGGTGGCCGAGGAGACTGAGGCGCTCCAGTCACGGTCTGCACGGCCACTACGGTCGGGGGTTCGATTCCCCCCTCGGGCATGGATATTTGTGCCGTCCTTAGTATAAGGTAGTTGATAAGTAGTTTGTAAGTTTAGGGACTGATGACCACGTAGTTAAGTCCCATAAGCTTAAAAAACATTTGAACATTTGAATTTTGATATCTTCCGGTCTGTTACGATCTATCACCAAAATGCGTGCCTCAGAATTGCGTGATTTACGCTCTATCGAGCCACCGAATACCTCTTCCACACAGAGTACCCAATCCATCAAATTGGTATTTATTCTGATCCGACCTGTACAACATTTTCGTATCTATCAATAAAATCCTTTCGGGTATGATATCGCGTCGTCATTTTATAAACTGTACCGACGTTTCGGCCACTGTTGCACGCAGCCTTCATCAGAGCCTGTGTCTGACTGCTGAATGTACGATGGCTTGGTGTTTATAAAATGTGGACGCGGTGTCATACCCGGAAGAATTTTATTGATAGTGACAACTGCCGCGGAAGCCTACGTTTGCATTTTCATAACTCTTAGGGAAATCTGTGCGCCTGCTCCCAACATATGTCGTGCCATAAGTTGGAGAGGTTGTATCTCTTCAGATTGTACATAATCATTTTGGCAATAAATAAATAAATTCTGCGAGTAAAAATCACTGGAAATAACTGTCCATACCAATTATCCGCAGTAAATCAACAGCTAAAATATATGTTAGATTACATTGGATTAGGTTAGTACTTCTTCCATAGATCATGAATACGACACTTCGTGATGATGTGCAACGTGTCAGGTTAATGAAACGTGTCTTTACAAATTATTACTTTGTACTATATATTAAATGACACAATATTTTTTTTTATTTATTTATGTAGCCCTATATGCAACAGAGGTGGCGGTAGTCCGCCTCTGTAGCTGAGGTAGCTCAGCGCGCTCTTCCCGAGGGCTGGCCGCACTCTTTTATGAGAAACTCATTGATCAATATACACCCAACGTTCGCAAAGAACCGACCTACACGAAGAGGGAAAAATGGTCTGCGCGACTGACTGCAATACGGGCAATACGTGTTCGATTTCCGGTACTGCGAAGTATTTTTCTTTGGTGGGAGAAGAGAGTGCAACACTGAGCTCAAAGATAATTTCGGGGCAGTACTGAGAATTACGAAATCATCGTACTCTACGCCATATTGTTGAAAGTAGACCTATCGCACTATTTAGTTGTCAGTATTAAGTGGTTACAAAGAATTTAACATTCTGAAATTTCTATTCGTTTGTTCTAGTTGCTTTCGTAGAAACTAACACATATAGAATACCAGCTACCGGTTTTAGAATTTTAATACTATTTAAAAGTAGTACTGTACTACTATAACGAAGCACCAGAAAAAAGGCACGAGTGGTGTAGAACGTACACATATGAGTTATATTTTTCTTCAGAATTAGTGTTCTACCACATTGCATTTCTAACAAATAAGTTATACTACTGTGAACAGATGAATGGAGGTGTGAAAATTACAGTTTCTAGAACTCTGATAGTCGGCCGCGGTGGCCGAGGGGACTGAGGCGCGCCAGTCACGGTCTGCACGGCCACTACGGTCGGGGGTTCGAATCCCCCCTCGGGCATGGATATTTGTGCCGTCGTTAGTGTTAGCTAATTCATAAGTAGTTTGTAAGTTTAGGGACTGATGACCCCGTAGTTAAGTCCCATAAGCTGTACAAACATTTGAACATTTTTGAACTCTGATATAAGAATCGTTTTCCATACAGCGTGCCACACGCTTTCAGTGAGCTCAAACAGAAATCAGTAACAGCGTTGCTATTTGTTATACTAAAAAACTAGTTCTGAATGAAAATTTAACTCGCCTATTAATTTGAACTTTACTTTTCATTTTGAGTTACCTACGACCGTAAGCGACACAAACTTCAAAATTATGTATTTATTAAAGTAATCAATCACTCATACCAAGGACGCAAAGCACAAAAGAATAACACAACCTATACGTACTTTGTTGCCAACCTAAGAATAATAGACCGTCACGACTTTCACAGATCCAAAGCAGTGCAGTTGTATATTCAGTTGTCGTATTGAGATCACTGGGACGCACTTAGACTCGTAAGGCCAACTGAGTAGATACTCGACAGAGTAGTGGCGGCTGCAAATCAGAACACATGACAGCGACCGGGTGATCGGTGTACTGACAACATTCTCCTCCTTACTAGAGACAGTGATGTCAATGGCAGAGGGTGACTTGGCGGTCGGTCGGGGCGGGGCCAGATCGCGGCTCGTGATGCTGCACAACCACACACACACTGCATGGCAGTGGGACTGCTGTGACTGTTGAAATTCGTGTCGAGTAGTAGTCGGCATACTGTGTGACTTCTTAAACTTGCCTGTCACGTTTCAGATATATAGCACAAGAATGAATTAGCGTTTGTCGAATCGAGGATGTTAGAATAAAAGAAAATGGATCGCACTACAACTGATGGTGTTATGATAAGTAAATATTTGCCACTTGCTGAGGGTTTTATTACACAGCCGGCCGCGGTGGCCGAGGGGACTGAGGCGCTCCAGTCACGGTCTGCACGGCCACTACGGTCGGGGGTTCAAATTCCCCCTCGGGCATGGATATTTGTGCCATCCTTAGTATTAGCTAGTTCACAAGTAGTTTGTAAGTTTAGGGACTGATGACCCCGTAGTTAAGTCCCATAGACTCTACAAACAATTGAACATTTATTACACAGTTCATCTGGATGAAAACAAAGTAACTAGCTCGAATATCAGCCTAAAAGTTTAGGTGATTCAATATGTATAAGAATGACATCGACGTTGCACGTTGCAAACTACTGCGTCGTTTGATAGAAAATGAGGAGCGCAAGACTTTCAAAATGTTCATATGTTTGTAAATCTATGGGACCAATCTATTGTGACCGTCAGCCCCTCGGCTTACAAACTTAAACTAATCGTGGGACAAGACAAAACACCCATACCCGAGGGAGGACTGGAACCTCCGCTCCCAGACCAGGCGCCTAGAACCGCGCGTCCATTACCGCGCGACATTCAGGATCTTTCTAACAAAATTTTAGATTCGGTACTAACTGTACTCAAATATATCTTTCCTGGCAATTTTAACTGAACTTCGTCGCGTGATATAGTCGCGTACGTAATATTTCGCACGTGGCAGGGCACGAGGTGAAGTGAAGGATTGGTCGCTTTGGGACGTGAGTGAGCTGTCGCTTTTTCTGGCTGGCCTCTGGTCGCCTGGGGCGGATGCAGTTCGGGGAACGCTTGCGCTGGACCGCTGCCTGCCGCTCTGTTTATCTCTGGCGCCTGTCTTCTTCTTCTTCTCAGAGATTTCACAGGCGCTTTGTTTGAAGGGCTTCCGTCGGCCGAGAGGAGCAGCGCAACTTCCTGAGCAGGTTTAGCTGACGACTGAATCGCTGCGGTGGCAGCAGAGGCGCACGTGCCGCTAGAAAACAGAAGTACCGGGCCTTGTAACGTATTGAAAGAAATAGCTGCAAAAAGAAACTGGAAATAATTTTTGCCCGATAGTGCAAAAAAGAGTCGTGTTGATGTGAAATCCACATACTCTCTGCTGACTTCGGTTTTGCGCCGAGTTAGACTTCTTGCAATAATTATAAGGGTTTTGAAACTGATAACCTCTTTCAACAAACATGCAGGATCAATTTATGGACTGGAAAACAATAGAGTGAAGAAAACACCAATGGGTTGGTCGCATACGACGTAACATATTCCTTGTTAATGTCTTAGATTTGACATTACGAATAATCAGACTAAGATGGAGACTGGGGATTTTAAAAGAAGTTATCCAAAATGGATGAGTCCTTAATTATGCACAAATTAAGCTAACTTCGAATATATCCAGATGGGGAGATTTCAGCCAATCGGAACACTGATGATGGCGATGATGGATAAGAGAAATTTCCTTTCCCATATTGTATAGCTTGTATGTTAGGCACACTACACTGCTCTTCGATTCTGGCTGGGGAGAACATCCCTTTCTTGGTCAACGTGACTTTTCTAATTGTTCTTAATTGGTTTCACTCTGATTGCTTTGCGATGGCTCCTTTCTGATATACTGCGTCATTTATGTAATAGGTCATTTACGACAAAATCTAAAAACACTGATGAAACAAAAATGAAAAATTATTTTTTTCGTAGTTTTTTCCCCTTACTAGCTGAAATCTTAGGTGTTTATTTCTTTCAGTCTCTCTCTCTCTCTCTCTCTCTCTCTCTCTCTCTCTCTCTCTCTCTCTATTTCACACCTAGTTCCCCCTATCTATGGTAAAACATATACATCCATCACCTTTCGCGTTGATCATTAGAACACTGTCAAAGTTACATCAGAATGCAGGTTTTCTCGGTGAATCTCGATGAAATCTTTTCCGGTTGACACTCAAGTCACTACTTCGTTCTCCGGCAAGTTGCTGAATCTGATATGAAACTTCATGGCAGATCAAAAGTAAGTGCTGGACCGAGATTCCAACCTGGAACCAGCGCACACTTCGCTGAAGAGTGAAAATATCATTCTAGAAACATCCCTTAGGCTGTGGCTAAGCAATGTCTCCATAAATATTCTCTCTTCCAGATTAGTCCAGCAAGTGTCGCAGGAGAACTTCTGTGAAGTTGGAAGGTAGGAGGCGAGGTACTGGCGGATATAAAGCTGTGAGTACGGGTCGTGAAGCGTGCCAGGATAGCTCAGTCGGTACACTACTTGCCCACGGAAGGAAAAAGGTCCCAGGTTCGAATCCCGGTCCTGCATATAGTTTTAATTGCCAGAAAGTTTCAGTACAATTGTACACATACAGAAACTGTTTAATATTGTTCTATTTACTTATTTATTTAGTTTTAGATTTCAATTTCCTAGCGTCGAAAAATCCTTTATTTTATTACTGGACACCGGAGGGTTTCAGGGCACCCAGGATAGAGAGCTCATTTCTGGTTCATCTACATGGGATACTCTGCATATCACATTTCAGTGCCTGGCAGAGGGTTCATCGAACCACCATTATACTATTTATCTCCCATTCCAGTCTGGAATAGCGCGCGGAAAGAAAAAACACCTGAATCTCGCCGTTTGAGCTCTCATTTCTCGTATTTTATTCTGATGATCATTTCTACCTACGTATTTGGGAGTCAACAGTAAATCTTTGCATACCGAGGAGAATATTGGTGATTGGAGTTTCATAAGTAGCCTACGCCGCAGCGATAAACGCCGTTGTTGTAATGATACCCATCCTAGATCCTGTATCATTTCGTGACGCTGTCTCCCCTGTATCGTGACAATACGAAACGAGCTGTTCCTTGGACTCTTTCGATGCCCTCCGTCAAACCCACCTGATAAGGATCCCACACTGGGCAGCAATACACCAAAAATGGACGGACAAGCGTGGTGTGTGCAGTTTCCTTAGTACTTCTGTTGCATCTTTTAAGGGTTCTGCCAATAACGCAGTCTCTGTTTCGCCTTTCCCATGACATTATCTACGTGTTCTTTCCAGTTTAAATCTGAACTAATAGTAATTACTAGGTATTTTGTGGAGTTACGGCTTTCACTTTTGATTGATTTATCTTGTAAACAAAGTTTAACGGATTGCTTTACTTACTCATGTGGACGACTTCACATTTGTTATTGGGTTGGGTTGTTTGGTTGGGATAGGGGGACTAAACTACTGAGGTTATCAGTCCCCCGGTGGGGAGGGGAAGGATTGAGGATAGGAAAGGAGGGGATGGGGCAAGGAAATGCAGCCCGGGAAGTAAAGAAGGAAGGAAGGCTGCTTTAGCTCGGGACCCCGTGCTCGCCACGCAAGTACTGACGAAAGAACCGTGAGCCCCCTGGGGGGACACTTATTGTTTAGAGTCAGTTGACAATTTTTACACCATAGTGATATGGTGTTCAGATCGTTCTGCAGTTGGTTTTGATCTTCAAATGATTTTATTAGACGGTAAATGACGGCGTCATCTGCAAACAACCTAAGAAAACTACTTAGATTTTCTCCCAAATCGTTAATGTAGAAAAGGAACAGCAGAGGACTGATAACACTACCCTGTGGAACGCCGGATATCACCTCTGTTTTAGTGGATGCCTTAACATCGATTACTACAAACTGTGTAGTCTCTGACAGGAAATCCCCCATCCAGTCGCAAATTTGGGGCGATATACCATAACCACGCAATTTGAGGAAAAGCCGTTTGTGAGGTACGGTGTTAAAAGCCTTCTGGAAATCAAGAAATACGGAATCAATTTGTGAGCCCTTGTCAATAGCACTCCATGACTTCGTGTGAGTAAAAAGCTAGTTGTGTTTCACATGAACGATATTTTCTAAATCCGTGTTGACCTTGGGTCAACCACATAAAGCAGGAACACCACCAATGAACAAAAATGTAGTGTTTGTGGAAGGTTGTTTGGTGATACTGCCTTGTGTTGTGAACGATAAGTGGCCCACAGCAGATTGACTGTATGTATTTAGTGAATGACTCTGTCAGTAGGTGATAAAATGTTGATGAGAGTGGCTTAGTTGGCGTGGTGCCAGGTGAAGGCGCGAGGCGCGCGGCTTGGCTGGCGATGCGGCGGGCGCCGCCGGCTGGCTGGGCGTCGGCTGGCAGCTGGTGAATCAGCCTGTTGAATGCCGCCCAGCGGTAACGAGCCGCCGTAACTCAGCCGCAGCTGCTCAGGCACTAAACCAGCTGCGCTCTCTCACAGCCGCTACCGGCCCTCTCTGCGTTAGCGGCGGCTAAAAAACCTAATAGGAGAAATCAATTCAATGTGTCCTTCTCGAAGCAAGTCTCCTATGATTTACCATGTAGGATTTGAGAGAGCACGTAGAATTCAGCCGGCCGCGGTGGCCGAGGGGACTGAGGCGCTCCAGTCACGGTCTGCACGGCCACTACGGTCGGGGCTTCGAATCCTCCCTCGGGCATGGATATTTGTGCCGTCCTTAGGATTAGGTAGTTCATAAGTAGTTTGCAAGTTTAGGGACTGCTGACCCCATAGTTAAGTCCCATAAGCTATACAAACATTTGATTTCGTAGAATTTAACTCAGAATAACCGTAACTCGATTGCGATCCAGGAAGAGCGTAGATTATTTACTCTTCTGGAGGAGGGTCAGTTCGCCAGTATCAGCGGGCGTTTCAATGTTTAGAACTGGAACACAGGTTGCATAGTGAGTGGAAAAAGGAGTTTCGAAGGCGGAGTGTTTGGACTTTTCTAAAGGTGGCCTTATGCTATGTTTATGTTTATGGGGTTCTAGTACAGATACCGTTATTTTTTACATCCACCTGCCCTAAAAAAGTAGTACTTACTAGCGCACCTGGTACTGTTGGGCATCAACATTTAGTTCCACGCATCTCTGAATTTGGTGTACATAAGACTTAAAGGTAAAGCAGTCAACAATCCGAAGATTGGTTTGAACACCACAGTGCTTTACTAGGCATGGTCCTGTTTGGAGGTGGTATGCCGTTGCCTTCCTCCGACCTTCGAACTGACTTACCCAGCCAGTTATAGGGGTACCTACAGTTTAACGTGGGTTCCGAACCACGGTGCTACTCGGTATTTTTCACATGAGCAATACTGCCAGAAGGGAAGGAAGTGGAAAGTGACACAGATTAAAATCCTAGGACCTGGCTGGGATCAAACCCGGGACCTTTGGATTTGTAGTCTAGCACTCTACCACTGTGCAACCGAGGCGCACAACATTAGACTTATGAACCACAATTCCTCTTACACTAAAAATTACTCTATAACCAGAAATTTAGTTCCATAAAACGTTAGTCGATTCTTGCGGCTGTAGGAATGAGTCGAGTGTATCCAGATACTGCATCATTTCTCTTGGTGATTGGTGCAAGGTCGTTGCTCTTGATGAAATGTGTACGTTGCACTCTGCCCCGCCCCCTTTTCTAATTTTTGTTATGAGAGAGATCTGAGAACCCGATTCTTGTTTTCCGACAAGAAAATGAGAATTTGAGCATCATCGTCAACAGGGGTATATACCAAAACACCTACATAAAACTCTGTGGATAACCGAAAAGTGTCATTAGCGAACTATTCCTGAGCGATTCGAGGATTACTTTCCCACTCTTCTTTGGAACATTTATGGATGTTACTTTTGGCAGGCGTACCCTGTCTTCATATCGTTATTGTTGAGAAAGGAGGTAAGTTATGCTCGGTACGCAAATTTTTGCACGTGTTCCGCTATATGCCAACGAAGTGGTTACTTTTCGCAAGAATTTTAAGCACGAATACTAGAAGCGCACCAAAACTACTGCAGCATTTAATAGTTCTGAACATTTAAGAGTATCCTGATGAAATCCTGATTAAGCAGTTTCATTTCTTTTAATGGGAAAGGAGGGGGGGAGTCGAAGGGAAAAACCAAAAAGCAGTTACCTTTCCATGCCTCCCATGCATACTTCTTAACAAGCTTTTCCAATTTTGCCTATAGAATTTACGTAGTTTGTCCAGCAGTGTGCAATGAAAATTGTTCGTTATAGTTTTTGACGTTGTCGCGTTGTTATAAATTACTTTTTGACGTTAATTGAAAAGTCTTCTGTTTCAACTGCTTATGATTTTTTAGCAAAACTGGAATGAAACTGAACATTTTAAGACATACTATTACCACGTATCCGACAAATGATCTTCTGACTTAATCTGACATAATCAGTAACCTTCACTAACTGTTTCATCTCGGCCTTGTTAAGCGCTAGAGCAGTTGCCTGCCACAGTGATCAAGTAATCTTTCTGACATTCGCCAACAACGACTCATTGAGACGTCAAAGTTCCTAATTCAGTGTTTCTGCACGAGTATTAGAAGCCCGCTACAACCTCCGTGACACTAACTGTTCCTGGTGGAAATCTACAGAAACTATGTACACTATTTGAGGCCAAGCCATGTGTAGGGGTTACGAGACCGTCAAAAAACCGTTTGTGATCGCTCAGGCCTTTTCAGGATACTGCTTTTCTTAGATATGAAACATTAATGACATTTTCGTAACGAAAGATTCCTGTCGGGCAATAAACCAATGCCAAAGTTTCTGTCATTATTTTAACTCACCGCAAAGAGACCTGTTTGAACCCTCCCTCCTCCCCCTCCCCCAGTCTCCTTCTGTCTATAGTATGTGACTTCATTATTAAGACAGGCCAAGTAACTTTTTTACTTATTCCCAGCATGATGGATGGTGTTGGCAACAACTTGATTATTTGACCCATTTTCAAATAAGGTATTTTTATTTGAAATTACAGTTTTCGGACATTTTATGCTATGTTCATATAAAAGAAATTAATTCGAATAACAACGTTGGTGTCATGGACGTATTTTGTGGGTTGACAGGCCTGTATGTATTAAAGCGAACACCTAACTATCTTTATAACACAGAGGCCTCTCAATCCACAAAATAGAACAATATGGTATTGTAGGACTTAATTTGGTTCATTCGAAAATTGACTCGATGATCAAATATAAGGATATCTCACTTCTGTGCAGCTGCGACTGTCAGTTATAGAGATTTTGTTTAGTAATTTTTATTGACTTCTTAAGTGACGCAGATACATATTTTCAACGTAATTATCAAGCCTTTGTAAACCACGGTCCGAACGTATTGGCGAACGTTTACTTCCTTTACGACAGAAATGCGCTTCTTGGTCGCTATTTGAGAACCGTCATGGAACACACTCATCTCTGGATAAAATATCTTCACCATCAGATTTCTTTCAACTTGCCGGAGAGTTGGGAATCAAACCTGCAAGATCTCGATTTTCCGGGGAGCATCAGGCACGTCTTTGTGACCTTGATCAAATTGTTCCTGTGATTTGCCTTCACATACAGACTGGGAATGCGCGTCGGGAGACTTTTAATTTACAATGTTTATGGATTTATGATAATCCTTTTCCTCGCGGAAATTGTATTAATATAATTAATATAATGAAGGCGTATGGTCATTTGGATGTCTGAACAGAGTCCATACATTCATACTTAATACCGAAAATGGAGGTCACCCCGTTGAAGGCTGTCGCAGCCAGACGTGTGTTTTGAGTTGCCGCGGCAGCTGGGCGCCGCGTGGGCAGACGGTAATAGTGGTGGGAGGTTTTATTGTTGTGGGTACCACGGCGCCATCGAGGTGTCGGCCGCGCCGGCTGTCCCGTTGCGCCGCGGGGTCATCGACCCTCGCGGGCCGCGCTTGCGCATTCCTCCGCCTCCCCATTGTAGCCGTCCCCTGCCCCGGTATGGTCCTTCCTGGGCCACCACTCCCATACAAATGTGCTCATCGCTTCCGTGTATACGTGCGAATAAATCGCGTCGTCAACTTCGACACTGGGGACGGTGAGACACACTACACATGAAAACTTCGAAAATTGTTGCTTAGTGTCAGACGGTTCATACGAAGTGACAGCCTTGCTTCTGCAAGGGCAGGGAGCGGGATTTTGATTAGTACATTGTGTTTACATTTATTGTAGGCAAGCTGGAAAGATTATATATATTCAGTTACACAATATCTGGCCATGTGGTCAAGGGGTGAAGCATTCGGCTAGAAACAGAGGCCGAGTGAAAGGGCGCAGTACTAGGTAACAGACTGGCCTCTCATTCAAACTCGATTCCGGCCATTCCAATTTAGGTTTTCCGTGATTCCCGTAAATAACTCCAGGCAAATGCCAGGATGGTTCCTTTCAAAGGGCACTGCCGTTTTCCTTCTACATCCGTAACAAACATCGGAGTGTCTGTTCAAATGTTTGTATAGCTTATGGGACTTAACTACGGGGTCATCAGTCCCTATACTTACAAACTACTTATGAACTAGCTAATATCCATGCCCGAGGGGGGATTCGAACCCCCCGACCGTAGTGGCCGTGTAGACCGTGACTGGACCGCCTCAGTCCCCACGGCCAACGCGGCCGGCTCGGAGTGTCTGCTCCATCGGCTTCGTTGACGAGGGATATTAACCCTAATCTGCCTTCCTTCGTTCGTTCAGAACTCTGTGAAATCACCGATTTTTGAGCCTGCGTTTTAACCTAACCTAGTTTTCATCTCTTAACAATGTGAGGAGTAGCCAGAACGACACTTGGCTCGAATTCCACGTATAAACTGTAGCTCCCCTTTCCCCGGTTGGATAACTGGGGTGGGTTAAGGACAGGTAAGACGCTGCAGTGCCGTCCATCTGAAAGACTTACATCAGGTCACTGACCCACACGAATTTATTTAGCCTATCCTGGTGAGATTTGAACAGGCTCTCCTCGCATCTGTTCTGGGATGGCTATTAATGAAAGTCAACTAGAAGCATAGAGCACATTATTTAAATTTTTACGTGCATTTCATTGTATGTGACATGTAATGTCGCTGTTGTAGTTACCGGCTCAATGGGTGGTATTTGTTTGTATATTACGAGTAATAACAGCCTATCAAAAAGAAGGTCTTCTTCGATAAAATGCCTCAAATGGTCACAGATGACGTATGGTCGATGAAAAATGTATTTTGCTCTTTGAAAATTTACTTAAATGCTATTAATTTATGTAATGAACTTTACATCTGGGAGGAAAAGACACTGACGGAAGATTGGGTACTGATCGTCAGAGAAAGGGGGGGGGGGGGAAGAGAAATTTAGAGTTTGATGATCCGTCCTCTCGAATGCGAGTCCAGTGTGATACCACTTCGCTCGATGTGAAGGGAGAAAGGGGGGAGAGTCGGGGAATGAAGTAGCCGACCAGAAGACAATGGCGCCATTAAGACAAAACGTCTCACTCTATCTCAAGTCGAGACAGACGCGAAAGGGAATGTTTAGAGGGGCCCGTGACTCAGCGACGTCTGTCTGTGCCGATGCGCTGAATGCAGCTAGTTTGCCCCATGACCCGTGCTTTCCCCTGATTGCTTTGATCGCGCTGCCTTTCTCTGCAGTACTTGTTTCTCATTACGCTGCACGCTAGGACGCACTGAGTCACTGTCAGATGGTACAAGGCTGTTTGCAGGTGAGCAGGTCACGGATGATTCTGTAGAAGATTCAACTAAGAACATCAGAAAGAAATTTCGTCTCTGACTCTAACAACTTTGAAACGAATGTTTACCGAAGGAGGTTAAAAAATAACTTCAGGTGGTTCAAAAACCAAAACATTAGTAGCAACTACACTGCCAGTCTTTTACTTACGTATCGCCGGCAGCTTAATCTGTCGAACACTTAAAGATATATGTGATAAATAAAGAAACCCTTGTTTTATGCGTCATGAACATGATACGACTAATGTCAATAACTGATATTCGTTCAGAATGTTCAAATGTTTGTATAGTCTATGGGACTTAACTACGGGGTCATCAGCCCCTAAGCTTACAAACTACTTATGAACTAGCTAAGACTAAAGACGGCACAAATATCCGTGCCCGAGGGGGGATTCGAACCGCCGACCGTAGTGGCCGTGCAGACCGTGACTGAAGCGCCTCAGTACACTCGGCCATCGCGGCCGGCCTGATATTCGTGACATTGTATCGAACACCAACTGAAACTTTGTATCCTAAATATTCTGTAAACTTATGAAAAAATCCAAAAGATAAACTTGGGCACTTTATTTTGAATGAAACATACTAGAAACTGCAGACTTACCTTAAGTCAGGTGCAACTTTGTGATATTCCACAGGTTCTAATTGCCATCCGGCTTATTTGAGAAAAGCAATAAGACAGGACTCACTCCTCCACCGCTAAGTGTCACACATTTTAACGCTGCTGTCACAAAAACCAGCAGGGGAGAATCGCGCTTACTGTTACAGGACACGTCACTTGCGCTCGAATTGCAACAGTAGGTAAAAGCTGTGCTTAGTATGTTAATGAGGTGCGATTATGTAGGCGGTAATGAAACTAGCATCTAGGAATATCTAATTGATAATTTTGTTTTGAGGACTTTCTTGCTTATTTTATCCATCAGATCAGAAAGTAATCTGTATTTTGCAGATTCTCCGCCGTACTTTTAAAGTAAACTGGTAAGCCTTACATCTACATCTACATTGATACTCTGGAAATTACATTTAAGTTCTTGGCAGAGGGTCCATTAACCACTTTCATAACTTTTCGCTACCGTTCCATTCTCTAATAGCGCGCGGGAAGAAAGAACACCTAAATCGTTCTGTTTCCGATCTGATTTCTCTTATTTTATTGGGATGGTCATGTCTCCCTAAGTAGGTGGGTGCTAGCAAAATATTTTCACATTCAGAAGTAAAAGTCGGTGATTGAATCTTCGCAAACAGATCACGCCGCAATGAATAACGTCTTTCTTTTAATGATTTCCACCCCAATTCGTGCAACATTTCCGTGACGCTTTCCCCCCGTAACGTGATAAAACAAAACGAGCTGCCCTTCTCTGAACCTTCTCAATGTCTTCCGTCAGAAGACCCCACAAGGGGCAACAGAACTCCAGGAGAGGACGCACAAGTGTGATGTAGGCAGTCTCTCTGGTGGAGCTGGTGCATCTTCGAAGCGTTCTGCCAATGAAACGTAACCTTTGGTTCGCCTTCCCCATAATATTTTCTATGTGTTCTCTCCAGCCATTGGACTCCGCAATATTTGTCTTCTCCTCGTATTTTCCATTGGAGTAGATTTAATAGACGTCCTATAGGAAATGTAGTAAATGACCCATTATTGAAGAAGACTTGGGACTGTGACTGGTTATAAGAGTTTGTAGAAATTTGGAATACCAACAACAATTGTATTTGTAATGCGGGTGCTGGTATTCCTTGTTTCTCAGGATAAATGAAAGAGTGAATAGACACTATTTATTAAACGTGACTTACCAGTTTAAAAATGTACAAGAATACTATGGGAAGGATAGATATTGAGGAGGCGTTAGTTGCATGGAGGTACCGGTAGAAAAAGATCGCTAAAATATTAAGATTTCGGGCAAGGTCCTTTTTCCGGAATAGAAAACACAATGGTATAAGCATCTCTCTCTGGCGCGCGAGCGTACACACACACACACACACACACACACACACACACACACACACACAGTCCAAGGCGTGACCCTTGAAACCACGCGACTGTTCTTTGGTTCAATTGAGATTTTTTTTCTTGTGGTAGTGTTTCCCTGCAAATGCAAATCACATATTTTCATTATGTCTCCTAACTGTCAATTGCAGAACATTATAAACTAAATTTTTAAGTAATAAAAACTCTCAATTTTACACAGCGGATGAAAATTATATAATAAACTGCCTGTGAGTCTGACAAATTGACCCCGCAGTCTAAACTGTTAGAGTGATACTCCTGATACTGTTGGCATCGTTAATTTATTTTCTCGTTAGTCTCATCTTAGTCGTCCTACTTGTCCGACTTTTCACAGAGGTACTTACCCTGGTTAGTTATTCACCTTACACGATTATGTTGTAACCTTGGTGTATCACAACGTTCTGTCCATCTCCCAACCATGAGACCACTGTGCCTTAATATTTTTCCTTTTCTTTTATGCACTCACTCTATGAGTAACTCAAAGCGAGAGAACTAAGGCAGTCGCTGAAGAACTTTTACGAAATAGCAGTCCAGGTGGGGAAGACAAAGTTTTTTATGTGATTGTGATTGGTAGCGTCCTTCTCTTTCAGTCTTTAACGACCACTGAATTCCACAAGATTCATCTTTTGTGTTGGTAATTGCTGTTTATGATCTGTCCATTATAAATAATACCAACTGACAATTACCTTTTTCTGTGTGTTTCAGGTGAGAGACTTGCTTCAGCTGTAATTCTCGTAAGTAGTATCTTCTCATTATTAACACTAGCTAAAACTAACAAGTATTGACTGTAACAAGGAGAAAGAAACTGTTCGGTGCTGTGTGCGTGCAAGCTTAAAGTGGTAGGAAGACCATCCGTTGGAAAAATTGTGTGCTGCTCTCCTATGGCGCCGCGCGGGAGTAACCGAGCGGTCTGGAGCGCCACGTTATGGATTGCGAGGCCTCCCGCGTCGGAGGTTCGAATCCTTCCTCGGGCATGAATGTGTGTGTTGCCCTTAGGTTAGTTTAAGTAGTTTGTAAGTCTAGGGACTTATGACCAAAGTAGTTCGGTCCCATAGAATTACAAACATTTGAACATTTTCTCCTATGGCGACGGTAACATCGTACCGCGTTGGTAACACTAATCGACTAACAGTAGAAATATGACGCTCATATCTTGATATGTAACTTTCTAATTACATTTTTAAAGCTTATTTTATACTGGAAGTCATGATAGAGGTATGCAACCGTCATGATCAAAATTTATTTAAATGATTTTAAAATTGCTTATGAGTTGCTTGAATAATCATTTCTTGTTGTATGTAGATTATTTATTGTAAAAACAACATGTTTCGGTCTTAGCCCATCAACTGTTGACATTTTTAAATGACAAATTTAAATGCCTCAATGCTCAATATATATTATATCGGCTTTGCGTTTTTGCAGTTAATAATCTACTAACAACGATTATTCAAGTAACCTATAAGCAATTTTAGAATCATTTAAATAAATTTCTAATACCAATTAACCATGCCAATTCATTTTATGCCAAACATTTGCGTTTGTCGTCCACTGTTATAAATACTTAGCGTTGCATGACCTCACAGAGGATAATTTCCGTAGAATATTTACCACTTCGTAGAGAACGAAAGTGTCTCGCGTACTGTACGAGCTCGCCAAGTGACGCTTCATTTAAAAAACGAGCATGTTTTATAAAATGGTAATCGAGTCAGAGGCGTCAAAGAGAAACTAAAGAATAGTTTTCCTTGCGTTTTTACAGGAATTGTGTATTTCACGGTGTGCGTATTTGAGGTAAGTCGTATCCTGTATACTTTCTTAGAAACCGCAGTAACTTGGCGCTACTTCTCAGGTTCACAAGTTTTTTTTTTTTTTTTTCAAGCGAATTTGGTGACATTAGGCTAACGGAAACAACAGTATGCAGTACGGTTGCATGCTTCGCGCTACGTTGTACGAACTATGTATGCCCTATAGCAGTGGTTCCCAATATTTTTTGAAATAGAACCCACAATTATATTGGAAAAATTTTGCGACTACTATAATCCATACAGCGACTACACAGCAATTAATAGTAACGTCTAACATGCAAATGAAGTACTGTTGCTTCATTTGGTATGAATTTTTATGACAAAGGGAGAAAATGTAAGACATTTATTTTGCACAAGTTAAATGGTAATATCAAAACTATTTGTAATATTCATTAGTCATGGTGTTATTGATTTCTCCTATATCTGCATCGGAGCTGGTTACTTTCAGACGTAAGTCATTTACCAAAAAAGTATATACCTATAATTAGAAAGAAGTTAAAACATACACTCTTGCATATGTAAATAGTTGTGAATCCAATTAATTTCTTTAAAGCCATAGTTGCGAGTCTCGATCCTATCCCTTTATTGTGATAGAAAATGAAAGAAAGTTTTAGCCTTTAAAGAAAGGTTTTAGTAAAAGAATCAAATAGTGTTTCCATCATCAGATCTCTCAGATGCCGGAAGTTCTAGCTTTTAAGGTTTCCATTATGAATGAATGATGAAAATAATACTTACGAAATACAGTTTTTCAGTCGACGTGATATTTTACTTTTAAAGTATTTAAAGCCGTCTGGCGCGCCACCTGAATAGATCCCCCGACCCAGAGTTTGGGGGATCAGAGCTCTGTAGTGGTTCTTCGTTGCCTTTTTTGCCCCTTAAGACAACAGCACAGGTTGCGTTGATGTCCGGCATATAAAATGTGGTGGCTGTAGTGTGCCAGTCTCCACCATTGAATCTGAGTATGGTTTATACGCTTTTCTTATAAAAAGTGTTAAATTCTTCCGACTATATGTATATCAGCTGCACCCTTAACAAAACATATGTAGTGAATTTCCCTCAGCCTCTTAACATGTTATTCAGAGTCACAAAAAAAGGTTACAAGAAACTTTAAACATTTCAACATACGAATAATCTTGCAACCTTACTATCGGTACTCACCAATAAGAATTGGGCAATACATAACTCAGGGTAGTAAAAGGTTTATGGCTCGTTGTCTCTGTTCATAGGGGGGGGGGGGTAATTTATCTACGTCAGCTTCTATGCCCTAAACAACTACCCAAACTGTTTAAATAAGATCAATAATTAATCTGTAGTTTAGCCAGTCTATCAATCTGCAGATGATGTCGCGAAAAATATACTTAAATAAACATAAAGCTCTGAATAACCAACAAAATGGATTATCCATATAAATGGAGTTTATTACTCTTTTTGGACATGAAAATTCGGAGGTGGTCTTACTTTATACATCGGTAAATAACTGAATATTTCTCCAACTATTGTTTGTCACCACATGAGTACAAGATTGCTGAAATATCACAGTTCCACAGCCCTACTACCGTTCATATTTTACCGCTTTTCAACCAGAGACTAAGTTCTGATGTCACAGTCCCGTAAATTTTCTAAGTTCACACATGCCTATCTCTTCAAATCACAAGTTCGTAACGCAACTTCAGACCGCCCAGTGAAAACCTCTCACCACCGCGTCCAAGTTACGAGTCCCTTCCCAAGCGTTCCAAAGCGTGCTCTACCTGCTCCCAAAATTGTATCCTTCCGCTCATCCTTACGCCTCATCTTTAAAATACAATTTCCCTTCCCCAGATATTATACTTTTAAATATCACAGAATTAAATGCATTGACCATCTCCTTACAAATGTTGTTTACATTTAATAAACAAATACATATTTAACAATACTAAAATCGGTAGAGACTTAACAGGGTGGCCACCGAACCTTGAAACCGGGAAAACCGGGAAAAAGCCTTGAATTTGAAAAAACCGGGGAAAACCGGAAAAAGCCTTGAATTTCAGCCAGAAACCGGGATTTTTAACCCATGAAATCTCGCGTGTATATCCTATTGCTCAGATTACACGACCAGTTCGAAATGTACTCAAGTGTAAATAAGTAATCCCTGTAGTTTTGGTAAGAAAAAACCTCGAAGTTCGATTCTGAAGCATCATCAATATGATTAATCTTTATTTTCTTTCCTGGGTGGTATATTTCTTCAGCAGTATGGCAAATCATTCTTACCATTACGGTGCAATATGTTGGCAATTGAATTTAAAAAAATCAACCAAACTATACATGATTTACACCAGCCACCCACTCCGCTCCCAAACGTTGGAGGCAGATCAAGTTTAGTATCATTTCCTAAGCCTCTGCCGTCCGTTCATAATGGTGAAAACCGTTGTTGAATATATACTTTTTTCTTTTTTTCTGTAGTTATTCTGCTTTGTCAACTTAAAATATACACCCTGTACTATAGATTGTGTCAAGTGTCGAATCTGGGGTGGGGGAGGGGGGTCTATGGGGCTGCACATCCCCCAAAACCACGAGGAAAACCGCATAATATGAGATGGTTCTTTGTAGGTCAGTTTGAGGTACAATGCTACAATTTGTATGAGCTATGCCCCCCCCTTCCTTCTCTCCCCAATACAAATCCAGGATTCACCATTGCTTGGTGTATATTACAACGTGACGTGGTTCAACTTGGATGCAATGTGTCTTAAAAATGTGTAACTAGTTTCTTTACGGTATAGTTGTTTGCTAAACCCTTTGAGCAAAATTAAGTTTCTTGAAAACCTGGAAAATAACTATTTTTAACCTGGAAAACCGGGAAAAAACCTTGAATTTGAAAATGAAGATTTGGTGGCCACCCTGCTTAAGCTCTTTGCTCAGGTAGGTATTAAGTGTGGTGTTTCACTGTTCAAATATTGCCGCCGTCAAAATGTAGTTACACAATTAATATTTATCATGGCCTTTATGCAAATATATTCAGTTCTTGTCCATAAATACATATAATTGTTTATGTATAAATTATCTGTTGCATATCTACTATTTTTAGTCGGCCACGAAATATTTAAGAGGCAGTCTACAACATAAAACGAACGTTATTAAGAATAATATTAAATATAATAAAATACATATATAAATGTAATGTACTCTGCTGGGTTCATGATTTGTGTTTCTGTGGTGGAATCTATGTTCTGACACAAGAATATTACTGCCTCAACGAAAAGCAGAATAAGAGAGTAGTTTATTGAAAGAATACAGAAATAACGTGGAGCGTCTCTTAAGATAGGTAGCGTGGTGCAATGCTGCCCATTTGCTGCTTAAACTTTTTCTGATAAACACTACGTTTCAATAATTGTAAATATAAGTGTTATAAAACTATTATTATAGTACTGAAATTTATCGACTTTTTATCTGTAAGGGATATTGAAATTGTAAATACAGAATTTGATTCTCACAAGTGTCCTGAAAATCAAATGTTTGTCAAGCTTATGGGACTTAACTGCGGGGTCATCTGTCCCTAAACTTACTAACTACTTATGAACTAACTTATACTAAATACAACACAAATATCCATGCCCGACTGAGGATTCGAACCTCCGACGCGGGAGACCGCGCGATACGCAACGTGGCGCTCCAGACCGCTCGGCTACTCCTGCGCGGGTAAGTGTCCTGAATCCATTCATATAATTGAATTTGCCGTATGATCATTCCCCGATTTTATATGGATTTTTAGAATAATGTGTGTTGCTATATTGTATTTCAATTACAATTTGGTATAGCCGCCCTCGCTAGTCCAAGACCGCCGTTTCCTGTTTCCGAGCAGATTAGGGTTTTCCTAAACGACCGGTATTCCATTCACTAGGTCCGAACTGTTAGCCGGCCTGCTGGGGAACCCAACAGCTTGCCAAAACTTGCTTTCACTTGGAAACAATCAGCTTCCCCCTTTATCTGTGACGCGGCGGAACGGCCGATCGCATTGAGGCGCTGTGCTACGATACGCGAGAACGTTCCCCGTCGGGGTTTCGAATCCCCCCTCGGGCATGGATGTTAATGCCGTCTTTAGCATAAGTTAGTTCATAAGTAGTTTGTAAGTTTAGGGATGGTGAGCTCGCAGTTAAGCCCCATAAGCTTTACAAACACTTGATCATTTGAACGTTTATCTGTAATGTCACAACCGTATGAAGAAAACAGGAGAAATCCAGTCAGGGTACGAACTACACTGGTAATATACTTTTTTTTTTTCACAACCCTCCAGAGAATATGGCTTCGCGCGAAAACCTCGAAAACTATTTTGTCAGTGTACCCTAATCATTTGCCGCTTTGCACACAGGACTTTAAGACATACTCTGCGTGTGGGCATTGAATTACAACAAAGGAGAAGTTGAAAATTTGTCCCCCAGCGGGTCTCCCGGTTACTAATCAGTTGTGCTGGCCACTCTGCAACCAAGATTTGGTCAGATGCACGCCTTCTGACAGACTCAAATTTCCAATTTTTTGATCATTATCGTAATCACTCGCGGCATCTCACCGATGGACGTGAAAGTTTGAGCACGGTGTGCGTCTGGACTGTACTACTGACCGTTATCTATATATTGGTCGGACTCTCACGAGAATCGGCGAAATGTTGCGAGTAAAGAGGATAATGGGCAGAGGCATTATGTCTGTACAGTGTGGATAAGTTGAGAATTAGGGCCTGCCGGAAAGCGTGGTAACCCATGCAACTGAGGTGACGACTGTGTCCGCCTGGCATAGTAGACAGCGCTTCCGCGTTGTAAGCGTGTTACCTGGACTATGATCCCAGCCGGCACAAAAATTTCTACATTGCCCATTGATGTAATTAAATTCCTTTGTGTCTTGGCTCATAATAGGTGCAGGATCAAAGCTGTCTGAAAGTACAGATACCATATATACTGTATATTTACAACTATACTTTGCAAATCATTGTGAAATGATGCGGGAGTGGCCGAGCGGTCTGGAGCGCCACGTTGCGGATCGCGCGGCCTCCTGCGTCGGAGGTTCGAATCCTCCGTCGGGCATGGATGTGTGTGTTGTCCTTAGTTTAAGTAGTTTGTAAGACTAGGGACTGATGACCAATGTAGTTTGGTCCCATAGAATTACAAACAATTGAAAATTTTTATGCGGCAAAACGTAGTTCCCATTGTAGCAATTGACGGGACTTCTTCCCATTCCATTCGCGTATGGAGCACGGAGAAAATGACTGCTTTAATGCCTCTTTGCGCGATTTGACTTATGTAATCCTGTTTTCGTGATATCTACAGAAGCAATACATTGTAACTTCCTGGCAGATTAAAACTGTGTCCCGAAACCGGGATACGAACCTGAGACGTGTGCCATCCGCGGTCAAGCGCTGTACCAAGTTATCCAGGCACGCTTCACGATTTACTTCCGCCAGTAACTCGCCTTTATCATTATGGATACATAGGTTGTTTTAGTAAATTGCTACATTTCTCACGTAAACCTAGTTCTAGAAGCGTTGTAAGTTGGTTTTCATGGAAGACTGCGACTACGCTCAAACCACTGTCATTTTAGTATTTTCATGGTTCTATTAAGTGAGCCTGACGTAATAGAGCTAAACCGTTGTTGGTTTAAAAATCGGTATGAAAAACTCCATTCGGAAGAGCAATCTTGATGTCAGAATGCTGTTGTGGCACGTTTGTCACAGTAATTAGAGATTTCTTAAACGTCGCTGTGAAAAACGGTAGGACCGCGCTGCCAGCGCAGCCGCCCCCGTGATGTGTCTTTGTTAGCGTCTATTAGACCGCTATTCCATATTGTCGCAGTGGAGCTCCCCGTGAGCGCAGGGGACACGCGGTGCTCCGGATCTGGGCGTTTTTGTGTCGCCTTTAGAGCCGCGCACTGTACGGCACGTCGCGATACTTTTTGTTTGCCGTGTCCGCCGGGCCGGGTCGTTGCACGCGCCCCTGCCGTGTATTTCGGTCGCCGGCAGCACTTAGCGGCGGCGCGCCTTGGGGAATAATGGAAGGAAACGCCAGTCAGGACCCCTGGGAAGTGGGAAGAGGGAAGAGGATGCTGCAGCCCCGTTTCCACGGCCGCCCACTGCCCTCCAGGCGCCGAGGCGTGGCTGCACGGCGCCCAGAACACGGCTGCCCTCTTCTAAAAAATAGCGCACCTCCCTGAAAGACGCATACATCAGGTGAAATTTTCATCATGCATTCACAGCGATGAAATATTCTCATGATTAGCATTTTAGCGCAGGCGGCAATCGCCTGCAAGCCGTGTGGACGGATTCCTCGTAGAAGACACCGAGTGCCTTTCGAGCACGCTTCAGAAAGAAGGGTTGTCTGTGGGGATTAAGGACTACCCTTCAGAAAAGTTGATCGTGTCGGGTGTAACAAAACAAATGCTACGCAGATCTGTAATCTCTAGATACAGGAGGCACCCACCTCCATGCACCACTACACATGATGGCAAGCATGTAGTGCGCATGGCAATGATGGATCACCACTTTAAAAAAATGTTCTGTTGCGCAACAGGCAGTGTCCATGAATACCATTCAAAGTTGTTTGCTGCAGGGCCGACTGTCCGCAAGCACCTATTGGTCCTTTTACCACTGAGTCAACGCCAAAGGAATGAAACTTAACTGGCATATTAAAATTGTGGGTCGGAAGCGGGATTCGAACTTAGGACCTTTCCCTTTCGCCGGCAGGCGCTCTACCGACTGAGCAATACCGGGCACGTTCCACGATCCGTCCTTACAAGTTTGGAAAGTAGGAGGTGAGGTACTGGCAGAAGTGAGGACGAACCGTGAAGTGTGCCGGGATAGCTCAGTTTAATTTTCCAGGAAAACCTAATGACCGACACTGTTTTTACGAATCCCGATTCTGCCTGCACTCCCCCCTCCCCCTCTTCCACACACATATCCAGATTAGATATTGCAGACATTGTGACCTTCTGGTCCTGCTCCCGGTATTTTCGTGTGGAGCAGTATTATATCCATTTTCTCAGTTCACCAACTAGCTAATGGTACACCTGTGAAGCGTTGGAGTATGTTGTTCTCCCATACCTTCATAGTTTACGAATGGCTACAGGATAATGTGTCACCATTCGTGGCATACAGTGCTTAAGACTTATTCGTTGGCCATTGGATTGCAGTGCTGCCTTGGCCTTCCGAATTCCCGCCTATCGAACACGTCCGATCAGTTATAGCGGAACAACGACTAGCACGAGATACTTCACCCGGTGCTACACCAGATCAACTTTGGCAATATGTGGATTCAGCATGGACTGCTACATACCAACACATCCAGAGTCGCTTTGAATGCCGAGGCGTGTAGGAGCGTTATAACCGTCACTGGCGGCAACACTTAAAATAACATTTTCCCCAGTAGTGTGTATTTGGGCGATAGTGGTATCTGTGAAGAAAACAATGAAATGTAGCCATAGTCTCGTCGACAAGCGGTCAGTGCCCACTTTCCAAGCTAGTACGCCTAATGGAAAAATACCATAGATGCTTTTGCCATCAGGGATTCCTCTTGATGCTTGCATTAGACGACTGCTCTTGTGGTATGCTGTGTAGAGCTTTCCTGAGACTCCAGAAGCGTTCCAGAACAGGAAGTGAGAAGTCTGATATGCTGTCGCTTGTGGAAATACGCGGCGAATATCGAAAACCTAAACTAGATACTCTGAACTACGTTAGTAAAGGTTAACAGATGTTTGCCGCATATCCACAGTCCTCATATTTCGTAGCTTGTGCAATTGTTATCAAATGAGAGGTCTAGAACGGTCTAGTCAACTTATCACTGGTGAGAAGGTGGACGTTTCTTGAAACTATAAACTGAAAACAAGTAAGGATCTTTGTTGACTGTCTTTCATTCGCAATTACAAGACAGTGAACTTTGTGCCAAGTTTCACATGCTGCTTTATTTTCCGACTGCACTAAGCCGCGGAAGTGAGTATATAGGTTCACTGGATGCAGCTGATACCAAAACCTTACCAGAGCGTCAGCCGATTCTGGTGTGTTCGTGGGCACAGGTCCCATGGCATGAAACCTGCGTTCTATGACATCCCAGATATGCTGCCGCGGTGGAGTAGCCGAGCGGGGTGAGACGCCTCGCTGCCGAGCGCGCGGTTGCTCGCCGTCGGAAGTTCGAGACCTCCCTGGGCATGGATGTGTGTGTGTTGTCCGTAGGTTAGTTTACCTTAGTTTAAGTTGTTTGTAAGCTACGGACTGATGACCAAGCAGTTTCGTCCGATAGATTGACAAACATTTGATTTTGAACCAGATATGCTCGATGGGTCTCAAGTCCGGGTTCCGGGGTGGCCATATCAGTCTTTAGATCTCTACTTCATATTCATCACACCATTCCCGGACGATTAGGAACCGTCGTGGTGGATCGTTATCAACACCGTTGATGGTCGGAAATGATTTCCGAGCAGCTCAACATACCCCGGACCATTCAAAATCCCTTTTACGACAAATAGGGAGTTCATTCCATACCGCCAAAATGCTATCCCAAAATATTACAGGCATCACCGCCTTGGACGACGTCTTAGCACGACGTCGATTGTTGTGGACTGTGACACCCACACGCAACTTTTCACGATGGCCGAACGAAGCCAAATTCTTGCACCACTGCAGAGATCTAAATTCTCCACCTTCCTGCACTGACTACCATACCCCATGCGAACAGCGTCTGCTCACGGCGACGTTGCATGTTACACAAATCACATGTTTGAAAGAACAGACACCACTTTTGATGCAGTAGTTAGTGCCAATTCATATTCGCGGAATGTACGACGTTACCTGTTAATGGATGAAGTTGAAAATGTATACCCAGCCGATGACGGCAATGGCCGTTTTTTCAGTGTCTAGGCTCTCCTAGGCCCTTGCTCTTTCGAGAATAATTTTGGGGGAAAAAGCGCAATTTTGAGAAATAATGGGCAGGGTCAAGTAGAGAACGTGTATCTACGGGAGGCGAGCTAGAGTAGACCATGCGGTTGTGAAGCTCTCTTTGTCCCCAGTGGTGTAGAGATCATTGCAACTGCCTAGGAAGCAGGAGACCCGGGTTAGAATCCGGGCTGGGTACACATTTTCAGCTTTATCCATGCGCAGTTGTCATACATCCCGTGAATATATACCATTTTTTTAAAAGTCAGTGTACTTTGCATAGGCAGTATCCATCGACTTCAGTGTCGATGACAGCTAAACGCGAAAACACTTCTGACAAAATACAATGTTCTGACCACTACTGACGTTTTTCGATTTTGCATGAACACCACGCTGGTAGACTTAGCGAACTTCATTTTCAACTTCAGAACTTTTATGAAATACCCAGGTCGACGACAAAAAAGACTATTATTGCAGCAGCAAGAGTGTCCCATGAAAGTCGTGATAGGCGATATTTGTTTGACCTAAACACCTGAGAAAATGTAATAGACTTTTAAGAGACACCGATATGTTCATTGTATGTTCTATCGACTGTAAGGTGTTATTAAATAGCTGTCAACTCAGATGTCTTTCGAAGTTGTTTATAGCTTAATATTTCATGCGGACTTGTGCCATACAAGCACAAGGTGAAAAATAGTATGAACCATTTCTCATTGTGTATTATCATAAATCTTGCTGCTGTTTCCGATGTGTGATGGTTGTAGCAAACTTGATACGACGCCAGTGTATACAATTACGCTGCTGTTAGTTGTCCATCGAGTTGAAGAGAGATTTTGGACTGTCCGCAGCTACTAGAAGCTTCTGTGCGACAGACAGTTGTCCTCTCCCTGACTAGTAGACAGTGGACTGTGGCAGGACAGGTAGCGGTCCGGCCGCCGCCGCTGCTGCAGCCGCCGCCCGCGCGTCCGTCTGGGTCGACCAGTCCGGAGCCGGAGGCTGTCGACCCCGCGATCGATAGCGCGCACGTGTTCCGGTTCCGCGCTGTCTCCGTCTGGGCCCCGGGCCCGCGGCCCGCTCTGTTGTCCATCGAGAGTCGCTTGTCCGCATTACACGCGCCGCTACTCCGATCCCGGCGAAATCCGCGCTCTGCCGCGGGATTACAAAGGCCCGTCGCCAGCAGCCACTTGTTAACAGTTTCGTGTAGCAGGGTGGAGGAAGTGGCGTTGCAAGAACACTACAATTAGCAGGATGTCGCGTCACTGGTGACTATCCAGTTCTGTCAGCACTGTTCTTTCGTCGTTTTCCCTGCAGTATTTCGGGAAGGCGGATTGAATACAATTGTTTTCGAGCTGCAATTTGTAAAGTGTGTTTTCGTCTGCTCTAGTATTGATGTTAATAACCGTCGTCCGCATATGTTGTTCAGAATTTACAAGTGGATGTACTAAATCGTAAAACATTTTTGGCAGCCAGAATAAAATACGACAAAAAGGCGAACAAATTAGAGTTCAAAAGAGAAGAAGTGAATATTATTAGAACCATTCGGAAACATTTTCAGGCTCCTAGAAGGAATGGATGCGTTAGACACTTGAATTACCAGATTTTATGGATTGTGGCTAAAGAAATAGCCTCAGTTATTTATAATTTCCATGTGATGTCCAATTGTCAATAGCCGCATTTGTTTCGAAATGCTTGCAGCATTCTTTGTAGGTATTAACTCTTCTAAACAGTAAGAAGGACCACTACCAGTCATCGTTCATACCCAAGTACCGCATATGCCAAATCTGTCCGCGGGTTGAAATAGAAGATGAAGGTACATTCCCAATAATGAAGTTCCTAAGCCTTATAACCGAGTAAGGAAACAAGTAAGATCAGGAACATCCCTTCTCCGTAGAGTGCTATAGGGTGGCCGAAATAAAAATAGGCCGAACATTGTTTTCGGTGACAATGTAATGTCAACAGCACTGAAGTGGTCAAAATTCAAGACAGGACTGCGGATAAGGCGTAGGTAGCTCTGACGAAACTGAGTAGCATGATAACCCACACCGGTGGTGTATCTGCTAGGCTGCTGCTCCAACACAATTGGTTCGCGCTATGTATCGTTAAGTGTCTGTGGCAACTAGTGTCGTAACGTTTAAACGAAACTATTTGTTTATTGTTCTCTAGCTGTACGTCCGTGAGTGACATCAGTTAAAGATTTATGGGAGAAATTATAGACCTGAAGTAGTAATTACTATATAAATTATGTTCTCATCATGAAATCCTAACTTAATAATGGCCGCGCATTCTGAGGCACTGTGTCACGTATTGTCGATGCCGCTCCTGCCGGAGGTTCGAGTCCTCCCTCGGGCATGGGGGTGTGTGTTTTGAGCAGTATATTTCACCTGCTGTGCAAGATCTAAGAGACAGGTGAAATACCCGCAGACTTCAAGAAAAAATGTAATAATCTCCATTCCAAAGAAAGCATGCACAGACAAGTGGGTAAAATTACTGAACCATTAGTTTTTTTTTAATGCATTAATTAGAGAAACATGCCGAATCTGGTAGAAGCTGACCTCGGGGAAGATCAGTTTGGGTTAAGAAGAAACGTAGGAACAAGGGAGGCAATATGTTCTACGATAGATTAAGGAAAGGCAAAATCACATTTCTAACATTTGGAGAAAGCTTTTGACAATGTTGATTGTAATACTCTTTCAAATTCCGAAGTTAGCAAGGGTATAATATAGGGAACTTCATGTTATTCATAACTTGTAAATTAACCAAACAGTTGAAGGGCATGAAAGGGACGCAGTTGTCGGGAAGGGAGTAAGATGGGGTTGTAGCCTTTCTATGATGGTATTCAATCTGCACATTGAGCAAGATGTAAAGGAAAGCAAGGAGAAATTAGGAGAAGGAATTAAAGTTCGGTGCGAAGAAATAAAAACTTTGCGTTTTGCTGATGACATTGTAATTCTGTCAGGAACAGCAAAGGACCTGGAAGAGCAGTTGAACGGAATGGACATTGTATTGGAAGGAGCGTATAAGATGAACATTAACAAGAGCAAAACAAGGGTAATGGAATGCAGTCTAAGAAAATCGGACGATGTTTAAGGAACTAGATAGGTAACTAAACAATAAACGTAGTAAATGAGTTTTGTTATTTGGGCAGTAAAAAGACATACGATGGCAGCAATACAAAGGATATAAAATGCAGAAAGGCAAAGGGAAGAAAAGCGTTTATGAAATTTGTTAACATAGAATATTAATTTAAATGTTAGGAAGTCATTTAAAGTCATTTGTGGAGTGTTGCCTTGTATGGGAGTAAAACATTGACGATGGATAGTTGAGACAGGAAGAAAATAGAGGCTTTTGAAATGAGATGCTACAGAAGAATGCTGAAGATTATGTGGGCAGATCGAATAACGAATAAGAAGCTATTGAATAGAATTGGGGAGAAAAATTTCTGGCATACATTGATTAAAAGAAGGGATAGATTTGTATGACACATTATTAGACATAAATGAATCGTGAATTTAACATTGGAGGGAATTATATGGATTAAAAATTGCCGATAGAGTCCAGAGACGATTACTGTAATGTATGTATGTTGCCGTTCTTATGAGGAGATGATGAGGCTTGCTCGGGATATAGCAGGGTGGAGAGCTGCATCAAACCAGATTCCGGTCTGAAGACCATAACAACAACATAATGACACTTTTTTTTATGTATCACATTCGTGCGTAAAAAAAAAAAAAAAGTTCAAATGTTTGTTGAACTTATGGGACTTAACTACGGGGTCATCAGTCCCTAAGCTTACAAACTACTTATGAACTACCTAAGACTAAGGACGGCACAAATATCCATGCCCGATGGGGAATTCGAACCCCCGACCGTAGTGGCCGTGCAGACCGTGACTGGAGCGCCTCAGTCCCCTCGGCCACCGCGGCTGGCATACCATTCGTGCGTCTATTTGCCGTGAGTAAGTACATAGTAAGCCAATGTCCGTACAATGCCTCTCACCTATTTTACGATACCGTTGTGGGGGCGATAGAACAACCATTGGTGTTCTACGTGTGACGAGTGAAACGTTATTTTGAGCAAGAGTTCCAGAATATTTCAAGGAGATCTTAATATAGAGTTTTTCACATGTCGTTACCAGAAATCAATATAAGTATTCTGTCCGCAGTAAATAATAACGTTCAGTCCCTGTGACTTTATGCTTCTATAGTACCTATAATTTATTACATTGCACTTCCGTTTTTCGAACTTAACGTTAGTTTCAGACGGAACGCGAGAATACAACTCTCATTGCTACCGCTTCTCGACAGTGTCGTCACGTGGTAGCGCCCGATCATTGCCGAACACATTAATTCCACCTTTTGTCTAATAACGTTGCGTCGTGTTTCTCTTGATTGTAGGATGACGTATATGATTGTTGTCTGTTTCAATGTGTTTGGCCGGCCGCGATGGTCGAGGGGACTAAGGCGCTCCAATCACGGTCTGCACGGCCACTACGGTCGGGGCTTCGAATCCCCCCTCGGGCATGGATATTTGTGCCGTCCTAGTTCGTAAGTTTAGGGACTGAAGACCCCGTAGTTAAGTCCCATAGACTATACAAAACAATGTGTTTGGTAATAATAGAGTAGCCCATCTCCAATTTTTTGTGTGAGTTGGCGTTAATTTCGTAAATCGGAGCGTAGTGTTTCTGTACTGTAAGTCATTTTCAGTAACGGTAGGAGCTTTAATTTTTGTGAATCATAAGATTTCTATCTTACTCTCGCATTTCTTTGCGTGTGCGGGATATTTCTAGTTTTCATCGCTTTTTAATTGAACGTTTTGGAAATACATTTCAAAAAAGAAAAGAAAAAAAAGACAGAAAAATGCCGCCCCCAAAAACTGCCGCGTTGGGCAATATCACGGTTTGCCTCTACTGTTCTCCTCCTAGAGCCTGTTCTGGGTAGGACCGTAGCCCTGTATTAATAGCGTGCTATTTGCAAGAGCGGAAGAATACCAGTGTACGTGTGTTGCAGCTGCTCACGAATCTTCGCTCTGTGTTTGTCTACATTGTGAAGTGCAGCACACTAGAGAGAATGGCGAACTTTCCTCAGCTTTTTGTTGCGATCTTACGTGTTTGTCGTGTCGCCGTAGCGAAGACAACACGGTTCGATAGGCAAAAGGGAGAGTGTATTGTGGGGACGCGGCGGGCATATAAATTAGCGTTGTGGCAGCAGACGGCGTCTGAGGCGGCGGCTGGTATCGACCGCCGGCCGCACGCGCCAGAGCCACCCGGCGCCTCCAGGAGCGCCACAGCCCGAAATGAGATGCCGGCCGCCCACGCCCGCGCCCATCTCACGCCCCGCGCTCCGATCAAATCGTTTCACGGATGATTTCTCGAGAATTTGCCGAGCTTCCCCTGCTGGCGTGCCCAAGTCACAGCGAAATATCGGACATAGCTCCAAACTATATTCTGTCCGTATTTACAAAAATGTAAATTCTGAATCCCGAGGAACGGGTGTTGGTGGTGATCAGCAGCAGTGGCAAATATTCGCAAACATTTTATCACATTGCGAAATTTTACGACTTCTGCTGCTGTACTGAAGATGGAACATCGTTCTGTCACACCTGAAACTTTGTGCCGGGTAGGGTCTCTCACTGTAAAGTATGCGACCATTTGAGGTAGAAGCAAGTTTGGGTTAGGGAACGTGCACGGCTGGCCGAGAGAGTAAGGCGGCAGCTCACGGAGAGCCGATGGACGCGGGTTCGAGTCCCAGTCCAGCACAAATTTTCACGTGTCACGGAACGACATTCCATCTTTAGTACAGCAGCAGAAAAATTCGCAGTTTGTCAATACGTGTCAAAAATATAAGTGTTCGTTTGTTCCAAATCTTTAGTCTGCGAAAGTTCTTGGACAACTGCTTTGAAATGTTGACACAGAGTTCCATTCTAATACAGGAGATTTCTTACATATCTAATTTTTTAATATATGATACCCCTTCATCTGTAGTGATCAATCCAATGATTGGTATCCAACACTCGTGATGACAGCAAGTCCCCATTCTGGTCGTTTTTACCCTTTTTCATACGTCTTACTTTCCATCTTTCGTGATTTGATCCCTGCACTTTAGGCGAGGTGTTCTTCGTAGTGATCCTGCCCGCCCGCCTCCCCCCCCCCCCTTTCTCATATCCCACTATTATTGTCATTACCTGGCCTGTAAGTTGCACTCTTCTTTTAACGCTCTTTCCCGGACTAATTCATTCGTAACTTCGCGAACTATTTTATTCATTATTAATTTCAGTAAATGTAATGTTCAAAGCATTGCGTCAACAAATTTCGGAGAAAAAACCTTTTTAACTTGTCACTAAACAAGGCTCTAAGTTAAACAGGAGTGTGAGAGCGCCGGCCGCGGTGGCCGAGGGGACTGAGGCGCTCCAGTCACGGTCTGCACGGCCACTACGGTCGGGGGGTCGAATCCCCCCTCGGGCATGGATATTTGTGCCGTCCTTAGTATTAGTTAGTTCATAAGTAGTTTGTAAGTTTAGCGACTGATGACCCCGTAGTTAAGTCCCATAAGCTACACAAACATTTGATGTGTGAGAGCAGATGGAGAAGAGAGGAAAGTAACATAGCGGAGTAGGATGAGGACAGGGAGAGTGTGGCGAGAAAATCACTTTGGCCACGTCGATCGTGAGCGCCATAGCGGCGAACTATACAAACTTTCACTTTGTTTCATTATAAAACAATGTGCAAAATACAAACAACGACATAAAAATTAGGTACTCTTTAATTGAACAAGTGAAACAAGCCCAATAATACAGTGTTTGAAAAGTCCTGTTGGGCAGCATCACTAAATTCTGAAGCAGATATTTGGCCACTAAAATTAGCCTAACTGCTTTTTTTGTCACTTTCATTGACTTTTTAAAAACACATTGATGCTCTATGACTTTTCTCCTACAAATATTTCGTCAGACTCGCCAATTCTTAGCTGCTCTAGGTCTTATAGCGTAGATTCGATTATTTTTTTCGAAAAGTGTGAAAATTACCGTTATTTTCTTACAGAAAAATTTAATGAGATAAATTTTAGGTAGTCGAAAGATGTAGAATTAAATACTCTACGTTCTTTGTAACCTTGGCTTCTTAAAGTAAACGCTTCGCTTCTGAGGAATTTGAAGGAAAAAATAAAAAGTCCGAAATTTCGGTGGTTTACTTTTCATAACAGCTAAAGCTTTGCTCATAAATCGGGGTAAATTCAGATTAGTCATAGCAGTGGCCTACTTGGGTGATTAAAACAGTTTAACGATTTCCACTAATCTTGGAACTCAATCAAATGTTGAAACGTTTGTAAATCGTAGGGACTTAACTGCTGCGGTTATCAGCCCCTGGCTTACAAACTACTTTGACAACACACAAACCCATATCCGAGGGAGGACTCGAACTTCACGGAGAGCAACCGCACGCTCCGTAACAAGGCGCTTTAGAGCCCTTATCCACTCTACCTCGTCAAGTTAGAATTCTAATTTTGTTTGCCTATTAAAAAAAAAAAAAAAAAACATCGTGGATAAAATTTGTGAATAACACAGCTGTGCAATTGAGTAAAACTTATTATTTAAAAAATACCTTTAAAAATGATTACGGCCACGAAATGAAAAAATAACTACTACAAAAGTGAAGAGCCATCTTGCATATATAAAGTTTCACGGTGCTTCTGATTCATCTGTACTAGCGAAGTATGAACATTCAAAAAACGTGACGTGGTGCACGGGCTAAAGTGTGCCGCCCCAAAATCGTGTGAAGGAGACGTTGCGCACATAATTGTTGCTGTGTGCGCACGGCATAGATATATATAGTGTAGCGGTGCGTGCTGAGTGACGTGGAAGGCCGGAAGCAGCGGCGTGGCGCGCTGTGAGGCCGAGGCCGGCCGCTATCGGTCGCTCCTGCCGCATCAAAAGCGCCGCCCTCCCTACTACTGCTGAGCTGCAGCGCCTCTTCCCAGTAAGCGCGCCGCGGCCATCTCTCGTTAATCTTCTCGGTAGTGCATTGTGTTTGTCATTGCCAGATACTTCTCTCGTTTGCTAACCTTGAGAAAACGAGAAGGTACGATATATTTCGACTATTAGCTGCAAAACGCGACATATCAAAAACATTTGATATTTCGACTATGTTGGCAATAGAAACAAATGAAAGTGCCGTCTGAATAAACAGCTGTTAGCCATATTTGACTATCAGGAAAGATGTTAGCAGACAGTTGTTATTTTGCGCTATGGCAAACAAACGTGAAAGATAGAAATAAACAATCCCTGAGACGGATTTTCGTCTCGAATATGTCAAAGACATTATTGATAAATCTGAAGCATTGAATTAAAATTTATGGTGCGGTCGGGAATCGAACCCGGACCTCCATGCTTACTAGGCAGACGTCTTAACCGTTAGACCACCACACCACTAACGATTAAGGCGCCTTGGAATACAAACTTTAATTCAGCTTCTGTGTTCCAGAGTGACGTGGAGGGAAATCGTACTTTGACTATTGCAAGGCGCCTTAATCGTTAGTGGTGTGGTGGTCTAACGGTTAAGGCGTCTGCCTAGTAAGCATGGAGGTCCGGGTTCGATTCCCGACCGCACCACAAATTTTAATTCAATGCTTCAGATTTATCAATAATGCCTTAAACGTGAAAGAAGCTGGAATTTTACAAGAAGTTAGTGCGAGAATTTTGTGTCCTTAAAAGAGAAATATAAGGACACATCGGAATGTAAAAATCCGACTTTACGACATGGAAGGAAAAGGAAGCGACATTGTGGCAAATGAATTCAGTGCTCCCCATGGAACATGTAGGCCAGCAAAAGTGCTTCGAGCGTAGTAAAATAACATACTGCCAAGTGCATAGTGCCTTAGTGCAAGCAATAACTTGCACATAGGAGAAAGTGCTCTTTTCCTGTAGATCGGAGGAAGAAATCACATTTTAGGTCTTACACCAGGCGCAACAAGCATAAATAAATACTGAATTAATAAGCTTGCAGACATAAATAATGTATTTTGTTTTCTGTTACGACAGATAACTTACAAAATATGTAACTATGCAGCGTTTCCAAAGTAGCTATTCGAGGACTAAATCGCGTAACAAATTCTGCATCATCCCAGCATTCACAATGATTTGGACGAACATAAATACGTCTAGGACGCCTTATAGGGGCAACGCCCTCTAGATCGTTCAAAATATTTACATCGTTGTAATTCCAGCCATTTTCATCATTCCGATTCTACCTTAACTAGTCGTTACCCGTAAGTTTGTATTTTGATATCGCAGCAATAATTTTAAGGTTATGTTGCTTATCTGCAATATATATAACTCATCTAATCGCAACTGACATGTATGGGGCGAGAAATATGACGATATAATTTTCCAATAAAGCTGCCTTCCACGTCAGTTTTTTCATACATGTAGTGCTTCTGTTATCTTATTCGACAAATCAGTCTTTATCACGTGAATATGTTGCCGTATTTTAACGCTTTGGAATCCTGCCATTTTTATACAGATTCTCACTTAAATGGTCGTTATCCGTGTAACGAGCAGAATTTTACTCGTTAACTTAACGGCCATTTGAAGTCTTTTCAACGTCAGGTTAACTCGTAACGAAACGTCGACAAACGCAATCTCCGCTAACGACAAGTTTAAATCTTAACTGGAACTTAACGAGACATTGACAAACCGGCCCTTAGTGGTCAAAACTGACTAAAGAGAGTGCGCCTTTTTTGTGCCTGCGTGTAAATCAGCAGCCAAGCCCATCGCGTGTGCGCCAGTGATGTCAATAACGTATAGAATGTGCTGACTGTGGAGTTTTCTGCAGAATGCGCATGCGCATAGCAAGTAACTGTAGTGGTGTCTGCTAACATAGGAAGTTTACCTATTTTGGCCGAGCTCATTCATATTACAGAAATCTTTTCGACTCTTCCTTAACTTTAAAGATAAGGAGAGGCGTTGAATTAAAATTTTTGTTGTGGCCAGGATTCGAACCCGGGACCTAGACAGATGCAAAGCCTACACCATGCATAAATACCAACGTGTGTATATATATAAACGTTCTTTAATGAAAATTATTAGTCTAGAAAATTATTTTCGGCGTTATTTCACCGTTACCAATGAAAATATAAAACGTTTTTTACAGTATTTTCTATCTTGTTTTATGTGTTGGTCAGTATAAATATTCTTCAGCAAATAAATGTATAAGTTTTGAAATATTTGAATGAAACTTTTCCTATTTCATTCATTTTCCTGGTATATAAAAAAGGGTCCTCATAAACGCACTTCATTATTCAGATGCGAAACGACACAGCAGACAGCTCAACAGTTTCTGTACTGATATCTAAATGAAAGCGGCTACTAAACAGGCTTGCCACAGTACGGGAATAACACGCCAAAGGCGCTGCAGCAGACCTACTGGTCTCCAGTAGTCAATGAAGACAAGAAAGTCTGTCGTGTAAAAGGGGCTTAAGCAAGTATATCTGGCGACCTGGTAACTAATTATACTCCGTAAGTCGACTGGTTACCCATATGGGTGTTTCTCTTCTTCCTTCCCGTTCGCATTAAGTATAGAAAGGGGCCGTTCCCTGTTTATTGGATGGTAGCATCGTTATATGGGGTGTGGTAGGATTCCGGATGTCCTTCCTAGAGACGCCACTCCTCGCAAAACGAGATGTCGGCACATCACCTGTTTTGGTTTAGAATAAATATCATGTGCAAGGGTTGCAACGTTTCATAAATGCTTGCAATCGTGTCACTGGGGCAAGACGTGAGCACTATCCCAATATTCTAATGCCGTAAGTAAAAATTGGCATACCCTCTTGAGTTTTCCCATTCACTCATTATTTATTGTTGAAAAAGTGCATATGCAGTGCATGAAATGATTACATTTACAGACCAATAGCTCAAGCGGTACTTAGGTATGAGGTGTCGATCCATGCTGAAACACCCATATTATTATGCGGGGTAGCCTCCATGGGCAGTAATGTAGGCACTGAGTGTTATCCATTCCGTCATACAAATGGCGAATACTGTTTTGGGATACATTATTCCATGCTTGCTCGACTGTTCAAGTCGTTCTGCAAGCGTTGTGGGTTGAAGGCTCCTACGATCAATTGTCCCGTCATGTGCCACACGTGGTCGATTGGACCCAACTCCGGATATAATGCTACGTAGGGAAATTGATGCTCGACCTTTAGAGTTTCACGTGCAGTGTGTGAGCGAGCATTATCCTGTTGAAACAGCACATTACCTTGCTGTCGCAAGAGCGGCAAAACAATTCACTGCGCGTGCCTAGCGTTTGTCAGTGTTCCCTCCACAAACACCAACGGTGAACGAGAGTTGTAGCTAATCGCACCCATCGCAAGCCATGTTTGCACGAATGCACTCTACGATACAGCGCTCGTCAGGTCTGCATCGTATGCGAAAACGAGCGACACTTGTGTACTGTAAGTTGAGTCTGCTTTCGTCCCCGAAGACTATGACCCGCCATTCCATCTTCGACGTGATCCTCTTACCGCTATCTGTGGAGGACGACTCTACTATCTTCCAGGCGGTATCTGCCGTCATCGGATCAAATGCGACATCTTATTACCCGTTTTAGTATTTTTCCAGCAGTGTATATCCATGTCAAGTTCGCCTCACAGAATCCCGTAATCTGCGTGTAATCACGCTCGGCTTCCGGGCAGATTAATCGTAAAGATTAAATTCCCCAAATACCAAGGAATTCACATACTGCGAAGACTGTGATCCCTGATCAAAATATTCCTATATTCTATACCTCATCACGCCTCCTGCTGTTTTTCACGTATCAGCTACGCTGCGCAGCAGAATTAAAGGTACACTGTCTCGAAACTTCGTCGCGACTTATAAATTTGAAATTTGGTGCAAAACCATAGCGCCGTGTAACTTCACTATAGGGGTTAGCGACGCTTCAAACAACCGGTGTCGAAAGACGCCGGAGCTCAGGCAAACGAACGCCAACCGAGTCGAAGGAGTAGTCTGCCTTCAGGCGCGACACCAGAAGTCAAGCGTAATTGAGCTGAATGGTTATCGAAATCACATAATGAACTAACTTCCATAGGCAGTAGCACAGAACGTGTTGTCGGACTGGATGGTCCTACAGAGATTATTTGCCGTTTTATACAAACGGGTATCTCTTGTTACAGCTTACCGATATCACGACAGAACACTGCGCGCAACAGGAAGTTTCCTACCTCGGATCACATTCAAATTCAGTCGAATTGTTTTGAACGATGTCTACTGGTGCCACCTTGTTCACTAAAAACTGCGACTGCATGTGTTAGTTCACTTTTACGATGTTGTCAGAGAAGGGTTGAACTATCCAGAAGGTGTCAGCAGTATCGAACTTTGTCAAAAAAGTCATCCACTTGCCCGTGAAACTACGAACTGTCGTTTTCTGCCGCGAAATGTTTGAAAATTATAATAAGGATTAAGTAAGTAAAGCATTCAACAGTCCGAAGATTGGTTTGAACACCACAGTGCTTTACTAGGCATGGTCCTGTTTGGAGGTGGTATGCCGTTGCCTTCCTCCGACCTTCGAACTGACTTACCCAGCCAGTTATAGGGGGACATACCGTTTAACGTAGGCTCCGAACCACGCTGCTACTCGCTATTTTTCACAAGAGCAATACTGCCAGAAGTGGAAAGTGACAGATAAAAATCTTAGGACCTGCCGGGGATGGAACCCGCGACCTTTGGATTTGTAGTCTAGCACTCTACCACTGAGCAACCGAGGCGGACAGTATTATAAAATTGTGGAGATTAGGCACACAACATATTATGGAGTCGTCATGTTTGATTATTAAGGGCCGTAGGGAAGGGATCGTTTCATTTCCGTCCTTTATACCACGCCATGAGGTACACTTCAAATGGGCTCCCGGCCAGCCACGAAAAGAACAGCAAGATTTAAACGCTGGGCGTCGAGAGTCTCACTACAAACGCAAAAACGCAGAGGAGTCAATAGGGTTGAAATGTGGTTGACAAAGGTTTGACGGCTTTCTCATTGCGTGACAAGTACACGCAGCGTAGGGCAACATTGTAGAGAAAATTGGTGCCAGTTTTCCATCATTAACAAACGTCACTGAATTTCTGAGCTGTGGCCTTTGTTTTTTGTATTTGTCGGCACCGTCCCTTTGATGCCATGGGTGATATACTATTACACGGAAAATGTTTAGCCACATTTGAGCCGAATTCCAAACTTAAATGTTGTATTGGGCCAAAATTACGGGGCTTCGGAAAAGTTGGTTTAATTGCGTTGCGCGATGTATTTGATTTGGCAACAGGTTTGTTCTGCAGTGATTTACGGAGTCAGGCAGGCCGCTCGGAACGCGGCAGGCGCAGTTTTTCTCGTCCCCTGTGAGAGCACGTGTGTGCCGTAGCCATGGCGACGGCCGCCGCCTCTGCCCGCGCCGTGCCCCTCGCCGCCGTCTCGGGTTCAATACTCGCTGCCGGCATTTCTGTTACCTACCGCTGCGCTCCCTAACACTCCTCCATTCCCACCCGCGAAACTCTCCGATCACGAATGACATGCATCGAAATTAGGAAAGCATGTTTCACGCAACCACTACTTTACATACATATGTATTCTGTAGTTATTAATAACGACAATCCAACTCCAAACTAGCGAACTACAAATTACGTTTCACTAACAAAATTTGATACGTCTACATTTTTTAACCTTTTAAGGCAAACAATATTTATTAAATCTATCATAATGGGAAGAATATGAGTATATGCATATTGCCTTAGCAAGAAACTTCTATGAAATAAGTATTGTAACATCTTTTCTGGACGTAGGGTTTCTGTCCAGAGTGAAGACCGGCCTGGATGTGAAACGCCAATACTAAACAGGTCACACGAAAATATTATTAATAAATAAACCAATTCGCTGCCATTCAGCATTTTTTATTTTCACGACATATCTGTTTCGGCCTATAATGCCACTTTCAAGTGACCTGCGGTATAAATGGGTAACATTAAGATTAGACCAATGGTATGTCGTATTATAATATTGCAGTAATGATCTTAACAACCACTTACGTATGTGTCTAGATGTTCAGACATACATAAGACATCTAAAGCATATTTATATTAACTGTCAAAAAGATTTTGATAATATTGCGTATTTTGACAGTTACAGTTAAGACGTCATATCTTTACAAAGGATGTACAGCAGATATTTATGTTGTTATTGATATATCTTTGGCGTATTTGACATCCGTGTTAATAAATTACATTCATAATATGGTCATGTTTTTAAATACATGTTGTACACATAATTTTTTTATGTTTTACCGTTTATTTCTATAATCTATTTTCGTAAGCTGCGTATATGTTTCCAGAGTGTGTTTAGTACAGATGTTCAACTGTTGGTTTACGTTATCTCTGGATTTTCGTTACACAGAGCCTAACCTTTTTCATTGACGAAACATTCAATAAAATGTTTTTAATAATTTCGATGTTTAAGGTCCGTTTGTTCATTTAGTACATTTTGAGGATTGTTACGTATATGTATATAGATTTCAATTTTTCAATGATAGTCATAGTAGGGCCTTTCTGAATTGTATGGAGTACATGCAGTGCTTGTTCAATAAAAAATAAAACTCAGAAAGGCCCCACTATGCCTATCATACATACCGAGGAGTAACAATTACGAACAATTTAAATTGGAAAGAAAACGAAGAAAATATTGTAGGGAAGGAGAACCAAAGGCTACGTTTCATTGGCAGAACGCTTAGGAGATTCTACTGTTCCACTAAAGAAACTGCCTACACTACACATGCGCGTTCTGTTGTGGAGTATTGCTGCCCCCCAGTGTGGAATCCTCACCAGGTGGGACTGAGAAGGGCAGCTCGTTTTCTATTATCACGGTAAGGGGAGAGAGTATCACGGAAATGCTGCACGAGTTAGAAATGCAGCCGCGGTGGAGTAGCCGAGCGGTATAAAGCGTCCCGCTGCGGAGCGCGCGGTTGCTCGCCGTGGAGGCTCGAGTCCTCCCTGGGGCATGGGTGTATGTGTTTTTCCTTAGGTTAGTTTACTTAGGTTTAAGTGGTTTGTAAGCTACGGACTGAGACCACGCAGTTTGGTCCGATAGATTTACAAACATTTGAACATTAGGAATGCAAACAGGTTAGCACCCACCTATATAGGGAGACATGATCATCATAATAAGAGAAATCAGAACCAAAATTGAAAGATTCAGGTGTTCCTTTTTCAAGCGAGCTATTAGCGAAAGGAAGTATAAAGAAATCGCATAAAAGTGGTTCGATGAACCCTCTGCTATGCACTTCACTGTCAGTTGCAGAGTGTCTACGTAGATGTAGATAATTAAAATTTTAACCTCGCAAAGAATATAACCTTTAAAAAATTGAATTTAACGTAAATATAATCCAGGACCCGAAATTAGCGATCTGTTGCATTGCCCACAATGCTACATCAACAGCGACAATTTTGGTGCTTAAGGTTGCCTATACCTTGCTTATAAGGATGAAGGGAAATTCGCTCAGTCGGGTTTCGCAGAGCGATTCCTCACGTGCCACCAATAAAAAAAATGTCTATCACAAGATTCGTCCTGCGCATACTACCGGCAGTAAATGGACGTCTGAGACTTAAATGGGTGTGTGTCAGTGTGTTTCAGAATTACGCAATTACACCTACAAACATCTAGAGGACGTAGAAAGTGTCTTGAGGAACAAAGTTAACATGGATACCCATGCCCGGAAACGCCATTCATCGACGCTACGGAGAGTCCCAAATTAACAGACATCGGTGCCTGCCGGCCGCGGTGGCCGAGGGGACTGAGGCGCTCCAGTCACGGTCTGCATGGCCACTACGGTCGGGGGTTCGAATCCCCCCTCGGGCATGGATACTTGTGCCGTCCTTAGGATAAGCTAGTTCAAAAGTAGTTTGTAAGTTTAGGGACTGATGACCCCGTAGTTAAGTCCCATAAGCTATACAAACATTTGATCATTTGAACATCGGCGCCTGCCGCTAGACATCCCCTCCAGCAAATTCGACGCTCTGTAACGTTGTTATGACGTTTCCGGGCTTGGGTTTCTATGCTCAGTTTGGTCCTCACACCCAATTGTCTTTGACGTCCAGTGTTGACGGCAATATGCGCAGGACGAAATTTTCTGAGGTAATTTTTCTTATCGACGAGGAATCGTGCTGCGAAGCCCGAGTACTCTAATTTCACTTACCCTGTATGGTAGTAGTGTTTCACTTTTCCTATGGTGTAGTAGAGCAAGATATTTTCCTCTCACATATTTTGCACCAAATCGGCAAGACCCATACCGCGACCTTCCCTTGTTAGTGTAAATTCGCCACAACCGTAACATGTAGAATATATGATTCACGAAATCGAAATATTGAAACATTTCGACCGTGTCGTGGCGATGAAATAAATTCATCGACAAAGTTTAAAATTTGTGCTGCACCGGGATTCAAACCCGAATTTGTCGCTTCGGGCCAGCGGTCGCCTAAACCAATTAGGCGTCCAGGCGCACTTCTCTTCGAACCCAAATTCTCAACTTGTAGCCCCTTGCCCATTGATTCCTCTTGCTCGCAGCCTATAATGGATTCACGCAAGAGATTGAGTGTTTGAATGCGTCAGCATTGATATTGTTCTTGACTGTTGTGGGAATATTTACAATTATTGATATGGTGTCTGTTCTTTTCGGACCGATTCAGCACAAATTTTCAACTATGTCGTTTATTTCTACGCTCCGAAACGATTCAAATATTTCTTTATTTTGATTTCGTAAATTTACCGCCGCTACTGTCAACTAATGGTGTATGTTCCAAACGAACTCCATATCAATAATTTATGATTTATGTTTAGAAATATAAGTGATTCAGGATTCGAAGGAAAATTATGAGCGTCGTACACAATAGCAGCAGACACACAAGTATGAGCTACAATCGTGCTAAAGAATAGGGAAATGAATGGCCCGCAGCGTGTACGCTTAGGAAATTCAGCGTTAGCGGCGATACGTGCCGTGGCGCAGTTGTAAGCAGCTGTGGCGTGTCTTGGCGCCGAGGCGTTTTTCGCTCTCGGCTGGCTTGTTTACGCGAGCGCTCCCGCTCAGGGCCAGATTGTGTTTGCCGTGACAAAGGCTGGCCGCAGGCGCCGCCCCCGCTGCTGCCAACTTTGTAAATATTTGGAGCCGCACCGCCACCAAAATAACGACGGCGCCCGGGTGGCCGGTCACGCTCTCTGTTCCACGAGATTCCAGCACCCACGACGTGAAACGCCATGACATATTCTTCCACGTAAGATCTTTTGACCCAACCGTTTTTAGAAAACAATAAAGTACAGTTTTATTTTTACTTGTTTATTAAACATTTGCCATACATACAGCTCAACTGTTGTTGCGCTCACTAATTTTAACCAATACGCCGTAGAAAGGAAGTTAAGATAATAATGGATAAACCAGGTAGTAATCCAGATCGTTTAGTCTGCTCTTGTTACTTCTATGTTCCGTCAATCGTAATTGACAGTCTATCGATATAAACTGTAACATAAGTTATGTAGTAAAACTTGGCAATAAAAAAAATATGGCTACATGGTGATCAGTTACATGACTGAATTTTACTTACCTAAAAGACTGCAGTCACATAACGAATCTACTTTTAACAATACGCGACGGAATTTAAGCCGCCCACGAGCGTTCTTCCGTTAATTCATTTACTTTGTTTGCATATTCTGTATGTTTATTACGTAATCAAAAAATCAAATGTTTGTAAATCTATCGGAGCAAACTGCGTGGTCATCAGTTTGTAGCTTACAAACTACTTAAACCTAGGTAAACTAACCTAAGGTCAACACACACACCCATGCCCCAGGGAGGACTCGAACCTCCACGGCGAGCAACCGCGCGCTCCGCAGCGAGACGCTTTAGACCGCTCGGCTACTCCACCGCGGCTTATTACTTAATCCCCAGGTTTCTCGACGTGATTGAAAATAGCGAACATAGTGCATATCCGACTTGTTACATTTTATTCACTATATTGCGCCGAGGGACCCAGTCGTTTTATAGATTCTGGAAGAAGTAAACAAGTTAGGCTTCAGCGTCCTGTCGACAGCAGTCACCTCATTCAAATTTTTCTTTTAAGAGACGGAGCACTAACTCGGATTGTTTTTGTTAACCCGGCAGTGCACGCACCTGGAATCGGAACGCCAGTTCTTGCAACTAAGCCCACAGACCCTTACAGTTTCCATCATTTTTCAAAATGTTCAAATGTTTGTGAAGCTTAATGGAAATGTTCAAATGTTTGTAAATCTATCGGAGCAAACTGCGTGGTCATCAGTCCGTAGCTTACAAACTACTTAAAATAAGGTAAACTAACCTAAGGGCAACACATGCACCCATGCCCTAGGGAGGACTCGAATCTCCGACGACGAGTAACCCCGCAGCGAGGCGCCTTAGACCGCTCGGCAACTCCACCGCGGCAAGCTTAATGGACTTATGCTACAGACGACACAAACATCCATGCCCGAGGGCGGATTCGGACCCCCGACGGGGAACGGCATCGCGCATCGGAGCTTAGCGCTTCAATGCGCTTGGCCACTCCGCCGCGGCTCCATAATTTTTAATTCGCTGTTGTAGTACTTGTCACACTCAGTTAAAAGTACTGAGAAGAAAGCTTCTCGGAAGCAATTTTCAGACAACACAAAGTCAGAATATTCTTTGGGAAGGAAACCGGCCGTGCCCTTTAAAACGAACCAACGCGTCATAGAAGATCTAAATATGGATGACCGTAGGCGGGTTGTAATCGCCGTTCTTTCGGATGCGAGTCCATTGTCTTAAACAACTGCACCGCCATGCTCGGCTTCATGTTGAGTATTGCTCGTGAATAAACATAACACACACCGCACCTCCTGAAGAAGACCGCGAGCTTACTCGTCAAAAATATTGTGAATAAAATTAATTACTGTCTCTTCTGAACAGCCAGATGTACACCATTAAGTTATCAAGGCGGAGAACATTCATGTTATTGCGCGAGTGCGTGAATGCGGCAACATATCAGCAAGTAATGTGCAGACATCGTAAATCATAAATCTCATTGCGGGATGCTTGCGAGAATGAGCGTGAATACTGCGCGATGGTTAACTAGCCAGGCGAGGATGCAGCATGCGTCGCCCCTGTCCCACTTCGCTCTTTCATAATCAACAGAAATACTACACACTATCCTTCAAGTCGTAGACCGTCCCAAGCTCCAAACTAGGATTTTATATTTGCTCGTTCAGTGGCAGTAGAATTTCATGGCCATTTAGTTTAGCTAATATCTAAAGGAATACAAATGTAAAGAATCCTTTAACAGGGGACAAGTCACGTTGTGAAAACATTTTTGCACCTAATGCATGCGCGTTAGAAGGGCAATAAGTAAAAGTGCTGCTGTGGATTGTAACAAATGCCCTAGCAGAGTATGCTGTTTAAGATTCGGTCGTGTAACACCAATGAATGGTAATTTTTATCTGTTTTTATATCGTGATTGTTTCGTATAATTCGAAATTAAGATACTGATGCAGTAATCGTTTATCTGGAAGAGAACTGGCAGATTTAATTATCTAGGTTATAGACAATGAATTATCTCTGATTAGCCTGCATTTCTCTTTTCCCAATTAACTGCAAACGAAATATTTTTCGTATCAGATTGATTTGTAAATAGTTTTTCAATAATTTATTAGTCCAATCCAAAGTTACTCTCCATCTTCGGCTTGGTGTGGCTGATTTTTGTAAGAAATTTCATGAACGTCTGGTGAAAAATGTATATGTATAAAACCTGATGATAAAATCATCATCGGACCAAACAATAAGAAATGCAAATCTCGAATTTCCAGATTAAATGCACTACGATTAATCTATGAAGTCTGCTGATCGCAATTAAAACCACACAAAGCTTCCACTAGTAAGTTACACACAGATCTGTAAAAATACACTATCAGATTTAAAGTAAAATATTATACGAAGGGATCTCGACTTATTCATATAAACACGTAATCATTTGTAAATAATTATTATTGCAAGAATTACTCAAATACGCTTGGGTTATTGTCATGAATGTCTTCAATGCAGAATGAAAAAGAAGAACGTGAAATAAAACTCTAGAGCCTCGTTCTAAAATAATATTCACAAAACAGTTCAGTTTATACCTTTCTTACATCTCTTTGCTAGTATCTTAAAGTTATCATCGCAGGTACAGTACAGCCTTTATTCGCTTAATTGTAATGGTAATGTCTCATACTGTGGGATCTCGTAAAATTATAAAAACAAACACCACAGAATCTACTACTTCTAGCAAGTTAAAAAGAAACCATCGTGGAATTCGTGTGTAGGTACGTCTTCATTAGTTTGTTTGTTCACGTGGTTTCTTTTTACAGCATCCTATTCTAACCTGCGTTATACGTTTGGAGAAATGGTGCTTACAAAGCGGATTAGTGTCTTGCTCCGCGCAAAACCGGGCTCACCGTGTGAAGCACTTCATTTATTTCACATATTTCTCATTTCATAGCCCTACCACTGTGACGTACCTGGACGTAGATCGATGATTCTGTAAGATCTTGATGATAGTCGGCAATCGTTGCTCTCGGTAGCAGGTAGCTGGAATTTCATGGGACGAGAACTAATTCACTACAAATGACTAATGCAACACACAATTTGACACTTTTTATGATTTATAAATGCTTAGTTGTCCCCATTTATGGACAGCTTCCAAGTCTCATGAATTACAACAATTTATACCAGGCACGCACATTCCACACATCAGTAATAGTAGTTAACACTGTCCGTGTGTGGAATACAAAAGTTCCAGGTGTACATCGTAATGTGGCACAAATATTAATTAATCACGGTATATGCACTTTCCACACTAACACATTAATTTTTACGTTATTGTTCAAATTTAAAGTTCAAACTGGCGTGGCATGTGCTTCAGTTCGCGGCCAAAACAATAATCAAACTCGGAAGTGACAGATTGAGCATCAGATGGCTGACAAAACAATACTCTCAACTAGCGTGGGTTATACCTCAGTCAACGTATGAAACAATACTCTGATATATGCTGCGTGCACATCCTATTTATATGTTTCTCACAATGTCATTGAAAATTACATATTGTTAATTGAATTCATTACATAAATTATAATGGAAAAGTAAATAATTACATCAACTGGCTACAGTAAAAGATATCGTAAATAATACTGATTAAGTTAATACACAAATATCGGTTAAATGAATTACTAATTAGCACATTATCTGAAATTTAACAATATACTTGTGGCGCGAATTAATTATTATTTGCTAATTAAGCAAATACATCTGGTGTCAAATAACAGAAAAAGACATCAGCTTGTTATTTTACAACAATTAATGACGAAAATTTTGGAAAAGGAAATGTTAGTAGACTAATTACATTCATACCTATTATTATGCACCAGTGGTATTGGGAGGTTCAGTAATACAAGCAGATTGGTATAAATCCCAATATCCTTCGTTACACCACAAATTAATTTGTAGCAAGACATATTTTGCAATTTAACCTTTCATATAACATTCATTTTATCACTTCACAGGTTTAGCATTTAGTATTGGATAGAAACAAATAAAACACCGAGGAAGATTTTTAAAAATATCTTTAGTTGCTGACGTAATTACAGGCAGGCATTCGTTCCCGGTGCTGGTCCAGCCCGCGATTCATTTATTGTGAGCCACCTGTTTCAGATAACTTAAAAGTGAAGTTGAGTTCCCTCATTGTTGATGACGTGGTTAGCTGTGCAACACGAACCTCGTAGATAGTGAGTCGCTCAATGTTGATCCCCGACAGCTGCAATTAATTGGTCACCCCATCTTGGTGCGCCTACTGTCATCAGTTGTATTATGCGTTTTTGTATGCGTGTACTTTTCCTCTGAAGCCTTCGCGTTTCGTTGTTGAAAGCTTCCAGAAGCGCAGCAAGTTATCAGGAATCAACGCCGATTCAACCAACGCTACCTAGATTAGATTCTCAAGGCCTGCCCGCTGCATGCCAAGAGTAGTTATAACAACAGCAAAGAACTAGTAACGTGTAGCATTGGAGTTTCAGAATGTTTTTACTGTTGTTTATGTGATTGACAAACAAATTTCTGTTGGTGTAAAATATTAATGATCGATTAGTTTGCTACACTGAAGAGTCAAAGAAACTGTATAGCTGCAGGCGCTAGATCGCGTACTGCTGCAACAAATGATAGGTTTTCGTGAATTGAGTGAGTTTGAGGTAGCGATGAGGTGGGGATTTTACCGAACGGCCATTTGACGAATACACCGTCAGTATGAAGAATCCTATGGAACTTCGAACCTCGTCATCGCTGCGGCTCGAAAACGATCCTGCAAGAACGAGACCAACGACGACTGAAGAGAATCTTTCAGTGCGACAGAACTGCAAATTATTGCAGATTTCAATGCTGGGCCATCGACAAGTGTCAGCGGGCGAACCATTCAGCGAAACATAATTGATACGGACTTCCAGAGTAGAAGGCCCACTCGTGTACTCTTGCCTACTGCACGACACAAGCCTCACGCCTCGCATGGGCTCGTCAACACAGACATTGGACTTTTGATGACTCGGAACATGTTGCGTTGTCTGCACAGTCTCGTTTCCAATTGTATGGAGCGGATGGGCATGTGTGGGTATGGAGACGAACCCTGCATATCAGCAGTGGTGGAGGCTCTGTCTTTTGTGGAGCGTGTGTAGTTGGAGTGTTTCGTCTGGATACGAGCCTGACATTTGACATATATGCACACCCTGGCTGGTCACCTGCATGTATTCGTGTGCATTCCGACGAGCTTGGACAATTCCAGCAGGGCACTGCGACCATCTCCCCCTCCCCCCTCACGCCCAGAATTGCTACGGGGTGGTCCAGGGACACTGTAAACACTTCCGGTGGCCACTAAGTTCCTCAATATGAACATTGTTGAGAATGTCTGGGATGCCCTGCAACGTGATATTCAGTAGAGTCCACCGCCTCGTACTCTTGCGGATTTATTGACAGCCCTGCAGGATGCATGGTGTCAGTTCCTTCCAGCACTGCTTCAGACATTAGTGGAGTCCACGCCACGTCGTGTTGAGACGCTTCTGCGAGCTTGCGAGGGCCCTACGCGATATTAGGCAGCTGTACCAGTTTATTTGGCTCTTCAGTGTATCTTAACGATATTGAAATGACTTAGTATTAGGCATTTTGTCTTAACACAAATTTGAGCTTTGCATAATAGGAAAAAAAAAAAAAACTCTCCGAAACACTATGCAACATGGATGTACTCCCAAACTCAGTGTGATGCCACATAACAGTATTTGTCCGCTGCTGTACGACTACTGTTGGCAAGCAGCGCACCGGCATTTTCATCTAGGTGTCACTGAGTGACCTCCCTGCAGGCGGCGGTGCGGGCTGGAGAAGGTCTTACGTTAGCAGCCGACGTCCGGCGCTCGCAAATTGGGACACGATTTGTCTCGGACAGCGGTATTGCAGAGCTGAGTGGAGCAGCGATGTCGCCTGGTGCCTGACGCTGGCACATCTGGATGGCAGGCGTCTCTAGCGGTGCCAGTCATCCGTCTGTATTAGCTGTAAGCCGTTACGCAACGCCATCAGGCACCACACTGAAATATTCAGCTCGTGCGTTACGATCTGGCCTTCCACACACAGCCGCGATACAATCTCAGCGTAGCGTGCGCTTTAGTAGCATTTCTAGCCGACCATTTGTACATTTACACACACACACACACACACACACACACACACACACACACACACACACACTTGCCTTTCGCCGTTATTAATTCACCCCACTACGCATCACATACGCTCTATTACAACTCTTCAAGGCACAAACAAGTGTGTGGCACTGGAATCTCCAGATGTACGGGACATTTTAAGTTCTGTAATCAAGTCTAACTCTGCAATATATTAATCCTTCTGATGTTGCCAGACCTACATCATGTGATACTTAACACGGCCGTATGGTTTGAGATTCCATTCCAGTCTTTCTGATGTAGGATTTCGGTTTCAAACGAACGTCGTAATTGCGCCTTCAAGGCCTAACTGGGTTCCTTTCCTGTGTCGTTTTTTCATAAGGTGCCTGATGTGAAAGTCTAATAAATGGCAAAGTAAATATTCATGATGTGAAAGTTCGGTGATGTGTGTCGCGTATCAATAACAGCGAGATTAAAAGGCTCAAATTATTATCTAAATTATGTGATTAACAACAGACTTGGCCATTTGATTTTTTTTATCTATCGGACCAAACTGCGTAGTCATCAGTCCGTAGCTTACAAACTACTTAAATTAAGGTAAACTAACCTAAGGACAACACACACCCATGCTCCAGGGAGGACTCGAACCTCCGACGGCGAGCAACAGCGCGCTCCGCAGCGTGGCATTCTATTATAAAGCGAAACGTCTCCACCTTATTCTGTATAAACATCTACATGGTTACTCTGCAAGTCGGAGTGAAGTGCTTGGCAGAGGATTCATTGAGCCACTATTTACCATTCCATTCTCGAATAGCCCGCGGGAAGAAGAAACACTTGTTTGTTGTTTTGATTACAATTTCTCCCTATGTAGGTGAGAAGCAACAAAATATTCGTTGACGAAGTCGGTAACCAGAATTTCGTAAGTAGATCCCGCAGTAACGAAAAAAGGTCACGTTGAAGTGTTTCCCACTCCAACTCCTGTATCACTTCTGTGACACTTTCACCCTTGTATCGTGATTATACAAAACGAGCTGCGCTTTGTACTAAATGTTCAAATGTTTGTAGAGCTTATGGGCCTTAACTACGGGGTCATCAGTCCCTAAATTTACAAACTACTTATGAACTACCTTGAACTAAAGACGACACAAACATCCATGCCCGAGGGGGGAGTCGAACCCCCGACTGCAGTGGCCATGCAGACCGTGACTGGCGCGCTGCAGACCGCCTGGCCACCGCGACCGGCTCGCTTTGTACTCTGTCAAACTCACCTGATAGGAATCCCACACTGCGCAGTAATAATCCGAAAGAGGACGGACAAGCGTAGTTTTATGTAGGCTTTTCAGTAATTGTATATGTTCTGCCACTAAAAATAAGTGGTTACTCTTCCCTACACAATTTTCTGTGTGTTCCTTTCAATTTAAGTCGGTCGTAATTGTGATTCGTAGATATTTAGTTGAATTTACGGTCCTCAGATTTGATTGATATTATAAACGAAGTTATAGTGAAAAGCTTGCAATTGATATCAGTGTGGCCGAACTCGTGTAGTATTGGAAACCTGCAGTACTTTTATCCTCCGTCTTCTGGTCACGAGACGCGAGAGTTTTTGCTGTTCATTCGAAGGTAGTACGGCGTAGAGGCCGGTGACGGTGGTCGATGTAGACGACTTCCTGCGCGCTGTAAGTAGACCCTGACTGCGGCATTCCCGGTTAGAGCTGTTATTCACTTTGCGGCTGCCTCTCTCGGCTGTCAGGCTGGTGCGGCATGGGCCATACATCTGCAGCAGAAAGTGCCCCGTAACGACGGGGAGGCCGCCCTAGATGGACACAAATGTGCGGAGGTCCGCTTCGGTAGATGGCGTGGGGGTCGTCATAACGCTGAGGCTGCTACTGCGGAACCACTCCACCGCCGTCTGTCGTTTCAGAGTTCGTTTCTTTAGCCAGACGGATGAAAAGCCTGTTTCATTTCGTATCATACTCAATGGCTCAGCTTTACGTGCGAGTATTATAGGTTAGGATTTCTTACTGTCATAAATCTCGTCGACGATGGAGGTTTAATCCTGGTTGCAGTAATTTGCTGTTACAGTTGGTGATCAGACTATTTTAAAGAGACACATCAATAGTATCCTTTGGATTAACAAATAACGTAATTTAACAGGCTTCTCTGCCAGTATCATTAACTTTAATATTTAGCTTTCTGAACAGTAGAGATGTGAACATAGTGAGCGAGTCGTACTTAATTGCTTCGACTTCGGGCTTTCGTTCTACTTTTGGTTCTCGTGTTCACTTTAACGTGGAAGGCGTGAGAGAGGAGAGAGGGGGTGCAAGAAGTGGGCTGCGAGCTGAAAGAGCATTGGGGCGGAGATGGACTAGCAGGATATTAAATAAATACGTACTAGGCCAACGCCGGGTTAACACGAATTATTTACAGACAAATAGAAAAAAAACTTGTGGTATTCGACCTCGGGGAAGAAAATTTTGGATGTAGGAAAAATGTAGGAACACGGATGCAATAAATTACGACTTATCTTAGAATTTAGGCTAAGGAAAGGTAAACCTAGGTTTTTAGCGTTTGTCGATTTGGAGAAAGCTTTTGACAATGTCGACTGGAATACACTCTTCCAAATTCTGAAGGAATCAGGGGTAAAATATAGGGAGCGAAGAGTTATATTCAACCTATTCAAAAACCAGACAGCGGTATTAGAGTGGAAGGACAAGAAAGGGACACAGAGGTTGGAAAGGAGTAAGACAGGGTTGAAGCCTTTCCCCAATGTTGTTCAATCTGTACATTGAACAGACAGTGAAGGAATGGAAGGAGAAATTTCGAGAGGGCATTAAAGTGCAGGGAGAAGAAATAAAAACATTTCGGTTTGCTGATAGTAATTCCGTCAGAGACCGCAAAAGATCTGGAAGAGCAATTGAATGCGATGGACAGTGTCTTGAAAGGAAGATATAAGATGAACATTAACAAGAGTAAAACGAAGGTAATGGAATGCAATGTCAGAAAATCAGGCGATGCTGAAGGAATTAGATTAGGTAATGAGAGAATAAAAGTAGTAGATGAATTTTGTTATTTGGGTAGCAAGATAACTTCTGATGGCCGAAGTAAAGAAGATATAAAATGCAGAATGGCTATGGGAAGAATTAGAAGGAAGTGTGTAGGTTAAAAATCGTAGAGGGAGACCAAGGGACGAATATAGTAAGCAGATTCAAAAGGATGCAGGTTGTCGTTCGTATTCTCAGATGAAGAGATTTGCGCAGGACAGAGTAGCGTGGAAGCTGCATCAAACCAGTCTGCGGACTGAAGACTACAACAACAACAAGAACAACAACAACAACAACAACAACAACAACAACAACATACTCGGGCAACGCCGGGTTTTCAACTAGTGTCAGATTAAAAAGCGGCCAAATACCTGCGAGGTAGGTATTTCGTAGTAGCCGTACTACTACTATGATGTGATGACGATGACTGGGGGACACGTACCGCAAAAGGCACAAGACGTGAGTGAGGTAAGTGTGTATTTTTCGGGGTGGCTCACCTCATATGCAGGGGCAGAGGTGCGCGGTGACACACGGCACGCGACCGCCCACGCCCACAGCTCGGGCACGGGCAGCAGCAGCATTGTGGTGTGCGCCACGCGCCGGCATCCGCCGATTGTGCCGCTAATGGTTTCCGCCTCACTGCTGCTACACTAGAACCCCGGTTAACGCAAGTCCACCGGCAGCCCCATTCCGAGACCAGTTTTTTCGGTTAAGCCATGAATACGCTCAACAGTATTTTGCATTGTGGTAATAGTACGCATTTTCGGATGGGTTTGAACGTCAAACAAAATTAATGCATTATATCTTTGGCGGTGACATCTAAGTTCTTTAAGTTAAAATGACATGAGATTTCCAGTACAACAGTATACAATAACAGTACCTAAAATTTGAGACATATAAACATTTTAAAAAAAAAAACGTGCGTAATTTTTGTTTCTTACGCCGCTCAAAACTATTGACCGTGTAGGCGTAGCCGAGCGGTCTGGAGCGCCACGTTGCACATCGCGAGGCCTCCCGCGTCGGAGGTTCGAATCCTTCCTCCGGCATGGATGTGTGTTGTCCTTAGGTTAGTTTAACATAGTTCCTGGCTTACAAACTACTTAAACTAATAACCAAGCAGTTCAGTCCCATAAAATTACAAACATTTGAACATTTTCAAAACGTTTCCTGGCAGCTTTTCATTAACATGACGTCAGTCGACGTTGCCTCACTACAATGTCTACAAATCTTAGAGCAACCTAAAATAAACAGGCTTACTGTTACCAGAGTGAAACTTTCACTCTGCAGCGGAGTGTGCGCTGATATGAAACTTCCTGGCAGATTAAAATTGTGTGCCGGAACCGGGACTCGAACCTGGGACCTTTGCCTTTCGCGGGCAAGCGCACTACCGACTGTGCTATCCCGACACGACTCACGTGTGAGTGTGAAGTTTAGAAAGTAGGAGGCGAGGTACTGGCGAAAGTAAATTTGTGGGACGGCATCGTGAGTCGTGTCGGGATAGCACAGTCGGTAGTGCGCTTGCCCGCGAAAGGCAAAGGTCCCAGGTTCGAGTCCCGGTTCCGGCACACAATTTTAATCTGCCAGGAAGTTTCAGTCTTACTGTTATTTTTGCGCTAAACTACTGTTTACTGTATTGAAGGATAAATGTGTTCAAAGATAGTGACCGGAGTTGCCGTTAAGGTAAGTACAGTACACTACGAACCGTAGTTGCCGATCTTTGTTGTGGGATATTATTGTTCGTTCGCATGAAGGGAGTACAGAGTACAAGAAACAAATGAAAGAGAACAGAATTAGAAGTGGACATAGGATTGCTAGCTCTGCCAATCTCCTCGTTACATTCCCGCCTTTATGAACCACATTCCGTCTACACAGGATTCTGTATTAATGTTCTAATATTCGATCGAGAAAGGGACATCGTGTATAGATTTTAGACATTTCACTTACCAACGTTTTGGAATTTACTCGGAAAATATATACACTATGTCGGCATTCACCCAAATTAATTGATGGTGGAACAGGTCTTTCTTTTTTGCGATCGTCTGTGGCGTTTCGGATAACCCGGATTTCGGTTGACCCGATTTCGGTTAACCGGGGTTTTACTGTACCTGCATACGGACTTCGTGTCCGAGAGTCAACATTGTCGCGGTGACTTCTCGTGACAAAGTTTATTCGTGATACCCACTTTTTCTACGATCACGTTGTTGCTATCTAAAGGGTCAGAAATTGTCTCTGCCTTATGACTTCTCTGTTTATTTTGAATTTCCGGTTTGCCTTGTTGTTTAACTCGCTGTAATTTCTATCTTAACTCGCTGTAATTTCTATCTTCTTATATCGGATGATATGAATTAACTCCCGTGATACAATGCAGAAAATAAAAATTGACACATCCTCTTAGAGTTTTCCAATTCAATCAAGATTTATTGTCGAATGCATATGCAGTGCATGAAATGATTACATTTACAGATCAAGAGCTCAAGCGGTACTAACAGACTAGTTGTTAATCCCTGCTGAAGCAGGATGTGTCTCCGTGGTGCAGCCTCCATGGGGGGTAGTGCAAGCATTGATTGTGGCATCAATTCTATTATACACACAGTGGATACTGTCTAGGGGTACATGATACCATGCTTGCTTCAACTGTTCACGTAGTCTGTGGGTTGACGAGTCGCACGTGTAAATTGTTCCACCATATTCCACATGTGCTCCATGGATATCGTGCTGTCCAGGGAGGTCGTGCACGGCTTGCAGAGCATTTTCAGTTCCACGCGGAAGCTTGATCCAGTTGGAACAATACAGCACCCTCCAGAAAGGCAAAATAACGGGTCTTACGACAATCTGCACATATCTCACGCTGGTCAGCGTTCCCTCCACTAACAACAGACGAGAACGAAAGTTGTAAGTTTTCGCACCCCAGACCATAAGGTCGGAATGCTGTTAATGTGACTTGGACGAATAAACTACGAGATACCGCTCACCTGTTCTGCGTCGTATGCGCAAACGATTCAGGCAGAATCTGCTTTCATCGCTAAAGACCACGGTCCGCCATTGCATATTCTAAATGACGTTCAGATGACACCGGCAGACCCGTGCATGTCGATGCTGTGGCTAGAGGGTGTGCTTGCCCATCGTCCAACTACTTGGCAACAATGTTGACACTTGTGGACTGATAAACGCTCTTATCTGATGTGGTAGCTGTACGATCTGCCCCTGCTGCTGTTGCAATACGAAACTGGCAGACCTTTGTGCTGCGTCGATGTCCAGAAGCTCGTATGCAGGTCTAAGAGAATATTCACGTTAACATAGCAACTACTGACGCAGCACGTCCAACTAGTGTGGCATTTCTCTGGATGGGCCATTCCGGCAATCAGGTCAAAATTTCACCCATTTCAAACTAGCCGAGTTGGCTGTACGAACTGCACATGCGGCTCCGTGGCATGGCATGGCATGTTTGCTTCTCAACTTGGTATCTCGCTACGCCTACGCTGTAAACATTCCTTGATAAAGGGTACACAGAGATAGCTTTCTGGCAGCTGTTTCCTGTTACCGATCAACGTTGAAACCATTACCAGTAAATCTACTATCCCCAGGTGGCATCAGCTATCATCGCATAAAAATCGACGTCGTCTTTCCAGGCGTACCATTTTTTCATATTTATTTTTCAGCAGTGTGCAGGCACCGGGCAAAGTAGCGCAGCGGTTATCGAGTCGGACTCGTCTTAGGGGGGATGGCGGTTCAAACCTAAATCGTACTAGTCGAATGGCACGACGGTTCGTTTGAAAGGGCGCGGCTGATTTCCTTCTCCGTCCTTAATAATATGAGATTGTTTGCAACAGACGTCGATTTTCCTTTGCGCAGGCCGCCATTGTTTCCTCGACCTCGACACTCAGCAGACATATGCGGGTAGCAAACAGCAGTCCCGGAACAAGCAGAGCAGTGAGAGAATGTCAATATTGGCAGCGGCAGGTGTTGCAGCGAGAATGGGTGGCGTGTTGCGCCAGGTGGTCTTCCGCAGGTGGCTGCTGAGGCCCAGAGCGTTCGGCTCCGCCGAGCGTGACTCGGGCCAAGTCGGCGCCGCCGCCGCTGCTGCTGCTGCTGCTGCTGCTGCTGCTGAGGCTGCTGCACCAACGGCGCCCTGCACTACTTGCCAGTAGTCTTGTGTAGTTCGCGAACCAACTAGTTCGGAAGAGCGCTCCCACAGGCGAACTACGCCAGCTAGTTCGCAGATCCCTCGCCTCTTAGTTCGTCCGCTTCTTTTCCAATGACTGACGGGTAACAGCGAGAGGACGCGAGAGCGCGTAGAATCGCGTGATTCCCTTCTGTCAGTTGCCGTCATTTCGAGCTGAGATGCAGCTCAGCTGCAGTTTTAGGAGCGGTAGCAAAAGCCAAAACGAGCGGACAAAATAAAAAGTGAGACCTACTTCGCGGCCGAGCTGCGGACTAAAAGGAGAACTACCGATCGCGAACTAAACTATGCACGATATGGCGTGAAGTGAAATAAGCGTGGTAGGTCGCGAACTAAAAGATGCGTTATAGGTCGCGATCAGAATTAAAAATCACGTGTTTGCCTTCTGCTGACGAGAGCCATTTCGAGGTTAGCGTCTGCCTGCTAGATTACATAGTTCAGTGCTACAAAATTTCTGGTTTGAAGTATTCTGCACTCTGCAATATCTGACTAATAAATTCCATAATGCCAAGATATAATATGGTTGAACCATTTAAACGCGAGGAATTATCCACAAACTGTTTCTTTTGGTTTTTCGTGATATCGTTAGCGGCTCAAGCAGCAAGCGCATGAAGCAGCTAGGTGGGGGAACTCCTCCCTGCATGCGCAGGCCACGCCGCTCAACCGTCACTGGGAGTGGACGAACTAAAAGAACGGCAGAGCCGCGAACTAAAGTGTGTGCTCCCGATCGCGATCTATTATGCGCAAGTCTACTTGCCAGGCTTTTATTAGTGAACGTGTAACTGTTTAGTTTATGGATGGGCGCGTCAAAGTCTGATACGGAACAGACAATAATTAAGGCCAATGCCACACAAATGGCGCGGCGTGGCGCGGATGCCCGCAAGTGGCGATGGAGGGACGTGAGCAATTCACACTGAGGTGGTAAGGTGCCGCTGGCAGAAACGAGGAACCGTCGTCCAATGAATGTATAGAAACATGTCGTCATCGATGATGCATACCTGCCAAATTTTACGGTTTATCCGTAAAATTTACGAAAATAAGACCATTTTACGGTTTTACAGGTAGACTGTTATTTTGCGACTTCGCAAACAAAAATTAGAAACTTCAACATTCGATAATCACACCACTTCCGTACAATTGATTGTTTATATGGATCGAAGGCAAGTCTGTAGTCGATAATTCTTATACTTGGTACTTTCAATCGTATGATGTTTGTGTCATCATTGGATTTGAATTTAACCCGGCTTAAGTTCTTTCATGTGAATATTAGGCGTCGACTGGCTCTCCTCCGCAAATTCAAAGTGATGGAGTTACTTATTGACATTCACACCTTGAACATAGTGATCGCTCTACAGGATACGTACTGCTTGTGACTGCAAGTTTGCACTCAGTGTTAGACAAAATTGAAGTTGCACGTTTCTTCCATTTGTTTTTTCTTTGAAAAGTTTATAATGTTATGCAAGTAAGATAATGAATCTAAAGACGAGGTGGTGAATGAGCTTGAGAGGTAGTTCACAGCTCTTCAGGTAGATGAGTGGTTGGTTGGAAATCAAGGAGCTGCAAATGAATCCAGTAGAACACCAATGCGAAGAATTCGTGTAACCAATTGACTTCTTAAGTATAACCGATTTTCTACAGCAGTGCTCTATTCTTACCACGCCCCATAGCAATGCAGAAAGTAAATGGGTTTTAAGCTTTGTGAATAAAAATACTTTTGAATAAACATACTTCAAATCATCCATGTCCAATGAATGTCTTCAGTATTTCTATTTTGAAGACCAATAGTTCTGGTCCCTCTTATGACAAAACATTTCTCGCGTATTCTTGCAAGAAGTCGAAAAGGCCATAACTATGACTTGCATTGAATATTCTATTTCTTGCTTTTGTTACTTTAAACTAGTTTTATTCTGCAAATCCTGTTTTCAACTATGACATATATTCGTAAGTTATCAAGTATGTCTCGTTATATATGCTCAAAACCAATATTTATCACGCCTGTCGTTTTAACACGTATCTACTTGATTGTTACGTTCATTTAGAAACATTGGCCTATGATGTAAGTTGATATGATTTCATTCAAGTATCCTGCTTGAAGCATGACTTATTGTATTTTGTAGCCCAGTAGTATTATTCTTTTCATCAAGCCTGGATAGATCGACATCCGTCAGATTTTTTGCCCGAAGAGATTTTTACTGATGGCTCTCTCCAAAAGTTGGCAGGTATCGCGATGAAATGGATCTTCTGCAGATCCTAAATATTCCGCAGGCAATAAGATACTGTGTTCACCCATTATGGTTGAGAAAAGGCAGAAAATTTGGCTCATTCAATGTAATGAACGAACTGAAAATTTAAGATGTCTCAAAAGTATATGTCTATGTGTTAGGCAAAGTGAATGACAAAATTCAGAGAAAAGCAACGAATTGGAGGCAGCCTATGTCTAGAAGAGGAATAACCATTAGCCTTAAGGTAAACTGTCTGACATTTATGTATGTCCGTTAATCAGGCCTTTGTTTAAAACGTTTTCTAAAAGCATGAAAGACCATTCCACAGTTCATTGAACTGTATGTGAAACAGCAAGGGTTTTACGACAAAACCTACAACACAAATACGTGCCTACACCTTCGCCAGCCAAATGGGAAGTAGTTTGTCAGCGTTCAAAATGTTCAAATGTTTGTAAAGAGTATGGGACTTAACTGCAGGGTCATCAGTCCGTAAACTTACTAACTACTTATGAACTAACTAATACTAAAGACAGCACAAACATCCATGCCCGAAGGGGGATTCGAACCCCCGACGGGGAACGACCTCGCGCATCGAAATATGGCGTCTCAATGCGCTCGGACGCTCCGCCACGGCCTAGAGTATTACATCATGAAAAAGTTGTTAACCAATATTCCTAAAAATAATAAACAACAATCAAAATTGTAGTAAGCAGCAGAGTTCATATTTCATGCTTCATAATTTACGAGTATTGTTTTAAACTATTAGTCACGAAACTAAGGAGAATCATTAACTGTGATGACACAAATGTTATTCTATATATTTCTCTTGTTAATGTACGAAATATTAGACATCGTTATATTTCACGTTTACTTACATTTTAAGTAAAATGTAATAATATATTTTAATATTTGACACCCTTCCACTTACGAATATTTGCAGATTTCTTTCTGATACACCAAGTTTTAATAATTTTTAAGTTATTCGTTGTAAATTTAGCATTTTGTAATGTTAATAATGAATTATAGTCAGTGGAGTAGCAGAAATAGTTGCGTAAATCAGAACTGCGAGTCACTTCACACTAAAGGAAGCAAAACATTAACGGGTCATTTCTGAATTTAAACTGAGTTTTCTGTAAATGAAGAGTTCCATTCTCCCTGGATCCCAATGGCAAATGCCCAGGTTAAAGAAAACAACAAAACCCAATGTTGTAGCAGAAGGCGCTACAACCAGGCAGCGAGCGTAGCCACTATTAGGAAGTTGAGAAAGGTAGCAGGGGGCCACGGCGAATGCTGCCTCTCGAAGCTGCGTCCCGCCGCACGAAGGACGAGCACCGGACACACCACGTCTGCACTCTCCGCCATGCGTAAAGCTATAGTCGAGCCGAAATAACAATGATCCCTGGTGCTTGCGCCAATCGGCTTTGAGGTTTTGAGCGCCGGCTGCGGCAGCAGATCACATTGGAGTAAGTCAAACGCGAACTATGCTCTGCGCATGCGCGCGTTCGGTTAAGTTGTGCACTTTTGCCAGTCCTGTCAGACAACAACGACCGGTAGCTATACTCGCCGGCAGCGAACTAACCACTTGGCAACACGGCTGTATTGTATTCAGTTTTGACGGCCGGGGCGGTCTCCCAGCCCAGTAAGCGGAGCTAGGGATCATCGTATTTCTGCCCGACTATAGTATCCACACAAGCAAACATCACAACCAAGAACATGAGCCAGCAATGCCACGGATCGCTCAATTACAATCTACGTTTTTCCATCTACATCAAAGTTGTATGTATCCAATGCTGTTGTGTCTAGCGTTTTACGCTCTACTTTGACTCTAAAGTGAACAGCGATAGAAAGCGGTAATACGGACCTTCAAAATAAGCAGCTGATGGTAAACTAAAATGAAGTCTCGCAATTATTTGACAGCTATAAGACCACACATCATCACAATTCTACAGCTGCAGAGTAGCCGTCGAGGGTGTGTGTGGGTTTTGTCCTTAGGTTAGTTTAACTTAGTTTAAGTAATTTCATCACAATTCTGAAAACGACGTATTATTGACATTAAAGTTTTTAGTTGTATTTGTTGGCAGTTGCGTTTTTGACTTTTGTATGTGTTGGTCGCCGAATTCAACATTTGGTGATTGCTTTTTGTGATCTGCCCATTACCATACCAACTAACGTTGTTTTCTTTGTGTTTCAGGTGAGAGACTTGCTCCAGCTGTACTGCCCGTAAGTAGCATCTCCTCACTCTTAAACCGTAGCTAAAACGCACATGTTGCCTGTGACAAGGAGAAACAAATTGCAAGATGCTGTGGACGTGTATGTTTATATCCTTAAGGAGGACCTTAATCACTTGGGAAAATAGTGTGCTGCTTTTGTACGACTACGGTAACATCGCGTCGTTAAACCACTAGTAACAGAAATACAGGGTGTTTCAGGAGAAATAGTAGATATGTTAGGTGGTGGAAGTATAGACGAATTGCAATAAAAATGACATGTGTGTCCAATTTTTATTAAGTACAGAGATAGAGTTGTTAGTTTGTAACCCAAAGTCAGATGAATACGTTCAAAGTGGATTGTCAAAAATTCCAGCACAGCTTCAATGCACCTAATTTTTCTGGATAACACTACGTGTAGCTCTTCTGAGGTCACCTTTGCGTTCATTTATGTTGGCTGCACTATTCATAATCCGAACGATGAAGTCGGCTCTTGTGTTTACCACTTCTTTGTAGACTTCGTCTTGTATCCCCAAAGGTAAAAAGCCAAAGAGGTAAGGTACAGGGATCTTTGTGGCGAAGAAACTTCACGACGAATGAGCAAAATTCCCGAGATGCAGGAAGAATATACCCATTTTTGTAGCAATACAAATCTCTTACAGTAATGCTGTAAGCTCGTTTTCAAGAAGGTGTAACACGATGGGGTAACAACAGGCTCAGTCAACAGATTTTCTATCAAACAACACCACCCATTTACAGAGAAGCGTTCTTGAAAAACGTCTCTCCAAAGTGGCATGGGGGTTTCTTCGGACCACTGATATCAATTACGAGTGTTACTGATGCCATCATGAAATTTTCAAATGTCTGTAAACGTATTGGATCAAACTGCAACAGTCCCTAGACTTACAAACTACTTTAACTTAAACATAAAAGCTTTGTAGACGGACATCCACAGCTGAGATGATGCATCATTGAGAAAAGGGTCCTCTGCAGCTGTTTAATTTTTTTAAAAAAAAGGCGATCGGTTTCGCGTCTTAAAGTCGCATCTTCTGGTCAAATACGATTAAAACATAAAACCAGGGGCTTCCAAATAAAAACAACAATCCCAGCTGTCAGAACACTCATCCATAAAGCATCACGGCGACAACCGCCCTAGTCGACCAAACCACCAGACAGACCCAGGCGGCACGGGCAGCGGCGTGGCTCAGTTTTTTCACTCACGTAAACTCAGTTTACGTCCAGCCTGGCTCTGTCTTGAGGTTTGGTTGACTAGGGCGGTTGTCGCCGTGATATTTTATGGATTAGTGTTCTGACAGCTGGGATTGTTATTTATATTTGGAAGCCCCTGGTTTATTTTAATCGTATTTGACCCGAAGATGCGACTTTAAGTCGCGAAACCGGTCGTCTTTTTTTTTTTTTTTTTTTTTTTTTTTTTTTTTTTTTTTTTTTTTTTTTTAAAGTAAACAGCTGCAGCGGATCCTTTTATCAATGATACATTAAGAACAACACACAAATCCAAGCTCGAGGGAGGACCCGAACCTCCGGCGGGAACGGCCGCCCAGTCCGTAGAAGACGCATTAGACCACATGGCCATTCCCGCGCGGCTGCCATCATGAGTGAATGCGGCGTTATCAGTGAAGAATAAAAATTTGATCACTTGGCGATTTATAAGCTTCCGACGACTGCATTTTAACACGTTCGCTGCCGTTCAGGCTCTGGCGCGATGATGCTAGGTGCCACTTCACGCTCTGGCGCGTGATCGTATTTTGACAGTATCTTTTCATAGTTTTGAGGCACTGAACGTTTTGGTTTTTGTTTTCAGTTTTTTATATGGTTTTTTATTTGCATTTGTATTTTTGTGAAAACAACAAATGAACAATATAAACAGTACATACAAGGTATTTCATAAAACATATGCTTATTTTTATGTCATCAGCAATATAAGTATGAATAATATCAAAACTAAGAAGTATTTTTTTATAAACTGTTAACTAATCGAAATAAAATAATCAAAAGCTTGCTTGCTTGTTTACATAAGAATCCAATAAATCTATCATGACATCATGAGAAGCGTGTGTGGCTCGTAGCCGGTAATGCAAACGCGGAAATCTAGAACCACGTACGTGTGCATATCACTTTTACTCTTCTCTGAGTGCCTACCAGAATATACAGCTTTATTAAACGATGCAACAGCGTGAGCGGCACCTGACTCAAGTAACGTTTACACGCGCCAGAGCGTGAAGGGCAGCGAACGTGTTAATAGTCTTTGTCTCGTTTTCGAGGGTGTTGAATGAGCTGTAAATGATGCGCATGGAACCAGAGTATGCGTAATGTCCGCCGTACTCTTGTATGCAGAACACCGACACGTGCAGTAATTCTGTGCGCGGTCGTTGACTGACAGACAATGTCTTCTACTTCATCCACAGTCTGTTCCTTTACACGTTCAGATGTCATGCGATTGCTGATCTCAGTAGAAACGTTCAGTCACGCAGTGTACTGAACACACAGTAAACACTCTTGATTCTGGTAGGCTGCGATTAGGAAATGGTATGTCGTATTCTCTACGAGCAGCAGCATCAGCATTGCATATTACAAAACCCACAGTCATCTGTACTCGCTATACAGCATGTGTGAATACGTTCAGCATGTTTACACGCTGTAGTACAGTAGATTGGGCCAGCTAATCATAACGGAAACTTCCATTTAAAGTAAAGCACGACTTAACAACTTCATCAACTATCTACTACTGACAATCGATAAATACGCCCATAACAACCGATGTGCCAACATACTAAATGAAACTGCACTGAACTCATATCTCTGCACGAAATAAAAATTGGATACATGTTTTATAGCTTTTTTGTTGCAACTCAAATGTTTGTAAACTTAAGGGACCAAACTGCTGACTTGGAAACTACTTCTGCTAAGAACAACACACCCACCCATACCCAAGGGAGGACTCTAACCTTCGACAAGGAGCCAAGAAATCCATGGCAAAGCGCCTTAAACCACGCAGGAATTCCTGCGCGGCTTCCTGTTGCAATTCTCTTATATTGCCATCTCCTAAAATGTTTATCTGTTTCTCCTGGAACACCCTTTTTCACTGCAGTTGCCTATTTCATGGAATCAGCTTCGATTAACCAGCCATAACAATTTGATATTTTGTTCGCATTACTCATTTAGACTCCCCTCACGTCAGTACCAACGCTTATACAGAAAATGTAAAGTTATTGCAATGGGTGACTAAGGACCACGTAGCTTGGTGCCTCAGTGAGTAAGCGACAACTAGCAGATCGAAATTTTTGTTAAACCACGCTCTAGTGTTTCCAACATACATTTCATTTTTTAGCAATACTTCATGTATGAAAATCAACAGGTTCCTGAGACATTCGTTACACCTTCCACATCTTTCTCTCTTTGTTTATATTCTTCGCTAATTCTTAGTTCCGCGGAAGGTACTGATTCCCTGCACCACTTATCAGAGCAGAAGATGGCAAGATAGAACCAAATGCTTTCCGTAATCTACTATGCAGTAAAGAAGTCATTAGAAACACGAATTATGTTACTGGTACAGTATCGATAGTTTATCTTTGAGGAATCTTCGTGCTACGAGAAGTGTGAATCGGATTAACTTCCTGTTCAGTTTCTTACGATTGCAAACACCCAGATGAAGCATTACTCGCGGATATTAATGTGGTGAGAGTTTTTAGAGATTTCGTAGCCTTACTTTTCTCGCAGAATGTGTAGCCCATCTAGCGTTGCAACAGATAACGCAGAGAGCCGACCGCAGTTTGGGCTCCGGAGAATGCTGGAATTCGCTGATCAATGGTGGCCCTAAGACCCATCTTGGAATATAGCTTGAAGAAAGGCAAACATTTATAGCGTCTTTGGTATTAGGGGATGTTTTGACAACATCGACTGGACTACACTCCTTGAAAGCTTGAAGCTGTCGGCGGTAAAATACAGGAAGCAAAACGTTTGTTCTTTACGCTCTGCACATAAACTAGACCAAACGTATCAAAAGTCTAAGCACAGGAAAAAGATGCTAAACGTTAGTTAAAGGGTTTTAGTCCATCCCCGCCGTTGTTCAGTCTGGAAACCGAGGAAGCAAGAAAGGAAATTCTGAAAGAGGAAGTTGAAGGGCAAAGAACAACAACTGAGGCTTACCGCAGATTATGCCACTGTGTCAGCGACGGCAGTGGATTTGGAAGAGTGGTTCGTCAGAAGGGATAGTGTCTTGAAAGGAGGTACGATAAACGCCAACGAAACTAAAATAAGAGCTATGAAATGTAGTCGATGTAATCAGGCGATTCAGAGGGAATGAGATTAGGAAATGAGACACTAATATAAGTAGGTGAGTCGCGCTATTTGGGGAGCTAAATAACTAATGATGTCGGAAACAGAAAGGGTATGCAATGCAGAAGAAGTCGAATTTCTTAACGTGCAACGTATACTTAAGTGTTAGGAGTATATTATTAAGGGAGCGCCCGTATAAACATTTTTGTGTTGGAAAGGGGATATTCTGGTGCAAGGAGTATTTTTTTATATTTCCAACTCTGCTAAAAATTTAATCCTGTTACTGAAATGAGTGAAATCATTTTCTGGAAAGAAAACAAACCGTCTTAATTGCTGTTTTTTTCCTCTCTCTTTCCATGAGAGATATGGTAGACCTTCCTCCCGGGTATGGGTGCACATGGAGTGCACGGGAGTGAAAGGGGACAAGAAACGTGAGAAATTTGGTGGCACAGAAGAATGATAAAATCAGTGGATGAGTAGATCGAATAACTAAAAAGGAGGTACTAAACAGAAATGAGGAGAATGGAAATTTTATTTATTTTGGAACTTGACTGAAAGAAGGGATTAGTTGACAGGACGCATGCTGCATGAAGTTGTAGTCAGTTTGGCACTGGAGAGATGATATGTAGGGAAGGGACAGAGGGACCTAGGCATGAATACAGCTGCAGCATTATTCAGAGAGTAAGGGGCTTGCACAGGATAAAGTAGTGTGGAATGTTACTTCAAACCATTCTCCGGCCTAAATATCACCCAGGAGAAAAAACAAAGCGAGGGGAGTCGAACTTCAATGCAAGAAAAGCGCCTTTTGTAATCTCGTCTGCACAAGTCGTTTAGTTATGGAGGAAGAAGCGGTTGCGTTTTCAGAGTATGCTTTTTGTGCCTCCGCAATGCGTGCGAAGAGTTGGGTCTTTTTGGTCGTATTTGTGGCTGTAAACGCTATCTCGCGTGCGCCGCACAACGAGAGCGATACTTCATTTTCCCAGCGTATGCGCCAGTGAAGGTCTTTCTTTGTCGACTGACTAAATCACGTTAGTAGTCCATGAATTAGTTGACGTAAATCCATGAAAAACGCAACGATGTGCGATTTATCTCCCTTAGGTTCACTGCGATAGTGTGCAGATAAACGGATCCAGTGTAGCGCCAGAAACCTTGAGCGTGTCCTTTCTTATGCAAAAACGATGACTTCGTTCATGTGTGAAAAATCGAGAAAATTGACTACAAATATGGAGTTTGTTCAAGTGTGACACGTAGCCAGCTTATACAGTGGGTGAACTGCTGTTGTAATTACTTACGACCAGACGGAAGATTATTGTTATATCTGCACAATATTTTGGAAAATGATTTGATTACTTTTAAGTAGCCATAGAGAAGTTCCAATGCCGATCTTGCTAAAAACATAGTTGACTGTCTTAACACTTTCTCGTAAGAGAATTATCTGTCTAAACCTCCAATTCCGTATGCAGATATCAATCGTCTGCAATCTTGTTCGGTCAAAGTAACACAGCTTTCCGAAACTCCTTCATCAAAGACGGCGAAGCAAATACTCCAGAATTCGTATCAAGAACAGCAGCCAGCATGCGTAATTTAGAAGTAGATACCCCTGGAGTATTAAAGTCTTACGGTTCAGATTGTATTGCAATTAGGTTTCTTGCAGAGTATTCTGATGCAATACCCCCATACCTAACTGTCATATACAACCGCTAGCTCAGCGAAAGATCCGTAAAAATAGAAAGTTGCACAGGTCACTCCAGTATTCAAGAAAGGCAATAGGAGTGAGCAGCAGAATCACAGGCCTGTATAATTGACGTCGGTCTGCAGCAGCATTTCAGAACATATACTTAAGTATTATGAACTACCTGTTGACCCATAGACAACACGGATTCAGAAAGTATCGTTCTTGTGAAACCCAGCTAGCTCATTACTCTCATAATGTGATGAGTGCTGTCGACAAGGGATGCAATATAGATTCCATTTTTCTAGATTTTCGGAAGACTTTCGACATTGTACCTCACAAGCGTCTTCTAATCAAATAGCGTGCTTATGGAATCTCTCTACAATTGTGCGATTGGATTCGTAGTTTCCTGTCAGAAAGGACACAGTATGTTGTAATTCACGGTACTTCATCGAGTAGAACAGATGTGATATCTGGCGTTCCACAGGTGTTATAGGTCCCCTATGGTTCTTTATTTTTTATGAACGATGTCTCCTAACAGTCTGACAAGGAGAGGACGCATACTCGTCATCGCTGAATTCGTCCAAATTTGTGGTACATGGAGGGCGTGCTGACATGTGAAAGTGTACCAAGTGAAAAGTCCTGATGGCTAAGCGTATAGGAAATAAAAGGAATTTTGATACGGATCTATGTACCTTATCAACTGCCCCTGAGAGAGAGTGCTTTGAAAACGGTGTTTGGCTCAGCGGTAAGACATCGGATTTTTTTTTGAAAGGTTCACGCCCGTCGGCAAATATTTTCTGCTCCTTGACAATTCGAACACTACTGACTTTACAATTAACCGCAACATCATGTATGTTATTTTGTAATTAAATGTGCACAACATCAGCATGGGACGTCATTATTTAAAACTAGCATTATCTTGCAAACTTGGGGTTGTGAACAGTAAAAAAAGTACAAATACGAATAATCGTGAGTTTAATTCCATTATCCATCACCAGTTGTCCTCGCATGTATTCAGCGACTTGCTGCGTTATGCGTGGTTCGCTGCTGGATTGTGCGATGAAAGAAGATGTTATCAGAATGTCTATCACGTTTGTTTTTCTATGGAGACTTCTTTTTTTAATAAAATAACCTACATGATGATGCAGTTAATTGTGGCGTCAGTCTATATCTACATCAATACTCTGCAAACCACTGTGAAGTGCATGGCAGAGGGTTCGTCCCACTTTACCAGTTATTAAGGTTCCCCCCCCCCCCCCCCATTCCATTCACGTATTGAACGTGAGAAGAATGTTTAAATGTCTCCGTGCGTGGTGTAATTAATCTAATCTTGTCCTCACGATCCCCACTGGAACAATATGTAGGTGTACCCACTGGCAAGGATCAGAAAAAAATGGCCGTCGGGTGTAGTTGAACCCGCGACCTTCTCAATACGAATCCGATGTTTTACCGTTTTACCCGCTACGTAAACACGTCGTCACAGGGACAGTTGATAAGATGCATATGGTGACAGATCCGTATCAAACTTACTTTTATTTCTTAAACGCTTGGCCATCTGCAGTTTCCACTTGGGGCACTTTCGTGTCACACCACGCTCTACATATACCATAAATTTGGACGAATTCGGCAATGACAATTAGGCTTCGTCTCCTTGTGAGTATTCTCTTCGGTTGTTCGCGGATGATGCTGTCATTTATCGGTTAGGAAAGTGACCATGTGATGAAAAGCAACTGCAAAATTATTTAGATAAGATACCCAAATGGTGCAAAGTTATTCAATTTGCCCTGAATAATGAAAAATGTGAAGTTATCCCTATAACCCTAAAAGAAGTCCGTTAAACTTCACTTAAAAGATAAATCAGTCAAAAGTACAGGCCGTAAATTCAACGAAATAACTAGGAGAAACAATTACGAAGTTCTTTAATTGGAAAACGCACATATAAAATATTGTAGGGAAGACGAACCAAAGGCTACGTTTCATTGGCAGAAAATTTACAAGATGCAACAGCTCTAGTAAAGAAACTGTCTACACTACACTTGTGCGTCCTATTTTGGAGTATTGCTACGCATTGTGGGATCCACACCAGGTAGTCTGACGGCCGATTTAGGGGAAGTTCAGAGAAGGGCAGTTCGTTTTGCATTATTAATATGTAAGGGGGAGGGAGAGGAACGAAAATGCTGCACGAGTTGGGGTGGAAATCATTAAAAGAAAGTACGAAATTTCAATCACCAACTTTCTCTTCTGAATGCGAACATATTTTGTTAGCATCTACCTACATCACAATAAAATAAGAGAAATCAGATCAAAAACAGAAAGGTGTTCTTTTTCCCGTGAACTATTGGAGGATGGAACTGTAGAGAAACATCGTAAAAGCATTTCAAACGTTTGTATATCTTATGGGACTTAACTACTGGGTCATCAGTCCCTAAACTTACAAACTACTTATGAACTAGCTGATACTAAGGACGGCACAAATATCCATGCCCGAGGGGGGATTCCAACCCCCGACCATAGTGGTCGTGCAGACCGTGACTGGAGCGCCTCAGTCCCCTCGGCCACCGCGGCCGGCAAAAGCATTTCGATGAACCCTCTGTCATGCACTTTAATGTGACTTGCAGAGTATTTGTGTAAATGTAGTAACACAAACCGCTAGAAGAACGGCGATCAATAAACAGTGTTGATACCTCAATAGTCTTTCGTCTGGTCATTAAGTAATTACAACTGTAACTTGGAGAAAGCTTTTGACAATGTTGACTGGAATACTATTTCCAATTTTGAAGTCAGTAGGGGAAAATATAGCAACAAAGTTATTTACAACTGTTACAAAAACCAGATAGCAATTATTAGAGTCCGAGAGCATAGAAGGTAAGCATTGGTTGGGAAGGGAGGAAGACAGGGTTGTGATGTTTCTCCAATGTTATTCAATTTGTGAATTAAGCAAGCTTTGAAAAATGCAACGAGATATTTGGAGAAGGAATTGAAGTACAGGGTGAAGTTATAAAAACATAGCGTTTTGCTGGTGACAAAATTCTTTCAGACCCAGCAAAGGACCCGGAAGAGCAATTTAACGGAATGGGCAGTGTGTTGAAAGGAGCGTGTAAGATGAACATTAAGAAGAGCAACACAGGGGTAATAAAAACAGTCTAAGAAAATCAGTCGATGCTGAGGGAATTAGAGTAGTAAATGAAAGAGTGGTAGTATGTGAGGTTTGTTATTTGGGTAGTAAAATAATTTCTGATGGTCGGAGTAATGAAGATATAAAATTCAGACTAGCACTGGGAAGAAAAACATCCATGAAGAAGATAAATCTGTTGACAGCAAAGTTTTGGGAAGTCTTTTAGGAAGGCATTCGTTTGGAGTGTAGCGTGTTAGTGGAGCGAACATGGACGACAAAAAATTCAGGCAAGAGGATTAGATACTTTCGAAATGTGATGCTACAGGCGAATGCTGAAGTTCAGATGGATAGATCGCGTAACTAAAGAGGTACCGAAGAGAATTTGGGAGAAAAATCTCTGGTTTATCTTGACTAAAAGAAGGGATCTATTGATAGGACACATTCGTAGACTTCAAGGAATCTGCCATTTAGCACAGGAAAGTTGGAGTGTAAAAATAGCCGAGGGAGACCGAGAGACGAATAAAGTTAGCAGGTTCCTATGCATATAGGTTGCCATTCTTATTCAGAAATGAAGAGGCTTGCACAGGATAGGATAGCGTCGAGAGCTGCATCACACAGCAACACCGCTTGCAGCCCACAGCTGAGGTGCCCTCGCGGCTAGCTTTGTTATGGCTGGCGTGCCTGCGACGGCTTTTTACGGCTGTGTGTGCGATAAACCGCCTTCTCTCCTTGCAGCTCCAGCAAGGGCGCTCCGCTGGCCGTAGCGCTCGCAGCGCTGCACCTGTAACAGCTAGTTCCGGTCTGCAGCCCAGCTCTGCTCGCGGATAGATTGCAGACCGTAACCTCAGTGGCGCCAAGCTGCAGTCGTTCAGGTGCTCTTCTCACAATGCTAGTTGCTAATTAACCGTCAATTTCGGCATAGTGCCAGGAGCGTCGTAACACACGGGGAGTCCCGGAACTTGAAAAATCTGTGGTAGCCGCTGACTTCTTGTATGCCCAACGCAATACTGTGAAAGTACAGTAGGAAAGTTAAAGGAACACATTTATAGGCTATCAACCAAGTCATGCATTAGATGACATACTTACAAGAACTTTCCAAATACCGTACATTAAGAAACTGAAGTTGAGGCCCCCCTGGTAGACCTAGGAACTCCCCTTCCCCCTCCCCCCTTTCCCTTCATAGTCCGGCCCTGTATAGAGCTCAAATAAATACTTTCCAATAATAATATACAAAACATGCAGCTGAAGTCTTCAAAACAGCTTGCTGATCGAGAAGTAGAGGCAGAACGTCACCGACGAATAATTTCGTAACCTGGCACAGCGAGAGAATAGAATTAATCAATCAATTCCAGCTATCACATCCTCCTCCCCTATCCCCCCCCCCACACACACACACACATACACCAGTTGACATACACCCCTTCAGAAAGACACTCGAAAAAGAAATAATCTTTGTTATGTTAACTTTAGAGTGGCGCTGTTTATTCAGGAAATGGTTAACTTTTATTCCCTGAGTGTGACTGGTCCGTACTTACCTCAGCTCCGTGTTCATAGTAACACCAAAATGACGAAAATAGACGTAGACACAATTTTCGGAAATTACATTTCCTTTGTCAGGTAGAAACCAAGCCTAGGTTGTGACTAATCCTTTCTTTTTATTTTATCTCTCCTCCCTCCTGTCACTTACCTGAAAAAGGAAATTCCGAAAGCTTGTTCCAACGTTTATTTTCGCCCTTTTGTGTTAGGATCGAAACGATTCGAACTGTCGTTATTAAAGCATTTTCACTGAAGTGGTCTGCCGTTACTTCCTGGTCAGGTGGCTCACTAATGACTTCCAGCGAGAGCCCTCTCACACTAAGTGGCTATCCTTCCGCTATGGGCACCAACCGAATGTCGGCTCTGGAATCCGTCTGCAGCACCATTCCACGGTAGTAGCCTAAACAGATGAACAAGGCATGTTTCAATGTACACGAAAAAATAAATATTTTTCAGGCTGACCTATAGACACTGTCCCCGATGAAAATACTATAGGCCAACAGCCTCGACTTCCCAATCTTCTGTGCCATGAAGATATTGTGGTTGCAACGGTGATAAATAAGAGGTTTTCAAGGACAAATATTAAATATTTGAGGCGGTAGTGTAGACGAATTGCAATAAAATATGTCTGTGAAATTGGGTGCCGATCGGTTGAACGGTTCGACCTAAAAAGTGGGAACACATTACGGACAGACAGACAGACAGACATGAAATATCTCTGAAACGATGCGAGATATGAAAAAGAGAATTTTCTCCTTTACAATTTCGTTTCTTCAATTTTCTTGTCAGATGAACGGTTAAGCCGTCATTTACTTAAATTCCGAGCTGTCAACAAGCGATCGCAAAGGCCCAGTTTTAGTGTTACTGCCGTAACCTAAAGTGGGCCAAATGCCATCTTACATGTATCTAATTGTTATTGAGTACAGAGATACAGCTTTAGATGGTCTTGTAAGCCGAAAACTGGTGAAGTAACTAAAACGAAACTTGAAGATCCACAAAATTATGCTTTTAATTCAATATTACGATGTACCAAGAACCGACGGAGTAATGACTGAAGTTGTCCTGATTTGTCTTTGCTCTAAGTTTATTTGGGTTACATACTAACAGCTACATCTCTTACTCAATAAAAAATGGGTACTTGTTCTACGTCTTTTTTTTTTTTTTTTTTTTTTTTTTTTTTTTTTTTTTTTTTTTTTTTTTTTTTTTTACACTCTATATTTGAAGGTTGTTCTTGCAGACGCCTTAATGGCAGAGAAAGCTCTCCGCACTAGTCTGCCCTGTGCAGATATCTCCTCTCTGTGTGACTACTGCCACGTGCATCCATTTGGAACTGCTCTCTGTAGTTTGCCGGTAAGTTTCAGCTCGCTATATATTGTGTAGCATGGAGTGTCGGGACGTTTGGGATGAGTGTAATTAACGTGGGTGCAGCGACGGCTTGAGAGGAAGAGCAGAGGAGAGGAAGGGCGCGCGGTTGGCAGTCCTGCGCAGAAATTCCTGCGGCGGGCGCAGCCGAGCTGAAATCCTGTAGCAGCAGGCGAGCGGGCGCCGCTGTACGGCTATCACTGCTCTCCAGCAAGCGCTCCACCTCTTATCTGGCTCAGGGCCCCACAATTATATCTGGCTGCCCCGAGAAAGTTTTCATGGTTGGCTGGGCGGACAGGATGTTTTTGGCCCACTACAACCAGGTCCTTAGCGCCCGAACAAATGTAATAAGCGACGCTTGTGATCCACTTAAAAAACGAGCAGCAAAAATAAAAGGTGCAAACTAGCCAAACACTGCATCCAGCTAAAGAAGCACAACAACGTTGTTGCGTTTTCGACAATGTAACTTCGATAGGAAAAATTTATAGAAATAGTTGAGACATTAGCACAGTACCATGGCTGACGTATCACCGGAATAAAAAGGAAGAGCCAGACTGACTGCAACAAACACAGCCCTCTAGTTTAAAGGTTTAGGCCCGAAATTAAAAAAAAAAAAAATCAAAATTTTAAAACTCTTATTACACTCCCTCCCCTCTATCAACTAAAACAGGACAGGCCACCACTAAGATTCGCCGCTACCCACTCTCTATGATATAAACAGAACGGGGTTCTCTCGTCGGAGTAAAAAAGCATGTGTAATGGGACAGTGTCAGATTCGGAGGCGTGTAATGGCCAATTCATGTCTCCTGTGAGAACGGCAGGAGGATCGGTACAGTCTAACAGTTGGTTTCTCCACAGCTTATTACCTTTCACCACCAACCACTTATCCTCCCGCAGCCTTTTTCGAACGTTTCCTGCCTGACAGTGTAATGAGAATTGATGTTTTGAAAAACGGTTTACTTTACAGCATTACACAGTCGTCTTCAGCGGCAGTTGCTTTTTGGTTGGACGAGAAACGATGATCATCAAGGGAGACGACTTCGTTTTGTGCTAATATATGGAAGTTAGACTGGGCGGAATGAAGGGAATTGGGCGGATACAAGCGACGGTGGAGTGGCCGAGGCGCCTTGCTGCCGAGCGCGCGGTTGCTCGCCGTCGGAGGTCCGAGTCCCCCCTCGGGCGTGAATGCCTCCGCGTGTGCGTGTGTTGTCCTTAGCATAAGTTAAAGTCGTTTGTAAGCCTAGGGACCGATAACAGCAGCAGGTAAGTCCCTTAGGTATACAAAGATTTGAATCTGAAGCACACTTCTCTCATTACAGTGTTCCTTTGCTGGCAGGTGTACTGTCTTTATGTGTTAATTTTAAAACGTGTGATCATTCGGCGGTTGAATTTTCTTGTGTGGCAAACGACGTTAATTGTGAGTCGCTAATAACTACGAGACTAATAATACGTGACGGGTAGATCATGTCTTCGCCTGATAGGTTCCGCACTATTTGTTTTGACTGAGGCCATTAGGCTAGTATGGGTGTATGTATGTAATTGTTATGAATTAGCTTTGTTTACGGCTATAAATTAGTGTAGCGTGGTAACGCTTTTGAGGAGGACATATATTTGGCTTTTATTACGAAGAACTTGTGGAGCAATGATGGGAACGAAAGTGTGAGAAAAATATTTGCCGGAATGTAACTTAAAATCCGTATTCAATTGACAATTACTAAATAACTGTAAATGTGTCACGTAAGTAGTAAATATACTCAGTTTTCAAACTAAAAGAAACATCGCGTTAAAAATCTAGAAAGCCAAAAAATCCACCCCAAAACTACTACTAGGTCTCACAGTAGCGTCGAAAAGGAAATGAAAAAATGGAGCAAACTGACTGTAGCTGGCCTATTGGCCATATCACCGCACAATATCACAAAATCTCAAGGCATGTACGACTGCTGTCTGTTTCAGGCGTTTGTCTTTTCATAACAAAGTGGCACTGCTGGTGGCGTTTATTGACGTATGACATTATGGACCTTTTCTTCATGCAATGAACTTCATTCGTCCATTCCGTAACCATTATAATTTGAAAGCGCTGTTCAACAGATTAATAGTTAAATTACTTATCAATACGAAATCATAGGTAATTATTCCGACATTTTCACGAAAAATTTAGCGCTGACCTGAACTGTCTATCAAAATAGTTTTTCTCTGTGTAAATTTCTCTCTCTTCTCAAATTTGTGCATTCGGCCCCTTAAGGGGACTAGAGTAGTAGTCTCCAGGTACTGTATCGGTCCAGGCAAATGTCGGGATGGTTGCTTTGGAAGGTTACGGTCAATTTCCTTTCCCAACCTCATTAAAACAAATATTTGTAAAAATGTTTGCACCAAACTGCTATGGTCATAAGTCTCCTAGACTTACTAACTATTTTAACCTACAGTAAATTATGCTAAGGACAAAACCCACCCACACACATAAACACACACACACACACACACAAACCCCTTTCTCACTGCTCCGACGAAAACGAAAGAGTGTTCAGTGACTTGGTCGAAAATAGAGTAGTACTTTTTGGTAGAGGACAAAGGCTGTTATCTTATGTAGAGGCACGAAAACCTAAAAATTTCGGGTGCGTCTCAGAAAAGTGTCAGTAATGTACAATATGAACAAGGGTTCATATTGTACATTACTGACATTATTAACGGTAACCTCAGACTTTTCACGGAACATATGACTATCTACAATGAAGTACTGCCTGGAAAAAACTGCAAAGTTCAGTTTGGGTTTACAATATGTTCACTAAAAGCTTATCGCGATCTAGGACAGGCAAACAAGAACGCGAAACTCGCTCCCGAATAGGAGTATTGTACTGTACCGTAACAGGATTTGTACCAACATCAAACATGTCAAACATTGCGTAACACGGTTGCAGGAAAGTACAATGGATGGCTAGAATGACTTATTGGTATATTGTGTGGTTCGATTATGCAGGTATTAACTGCTGAGCGCGAAATATGTCGAAATGTTGTTAACACTATATTTTTTTTATTTTTATTTTTTTAGACCCACTGAAAACTGTAAACTTGCGACGAAGTCGGGCAAGCTGTTGAGGAACCGAGGACTTTTGTCGCATAAATCGTGTTGAAGTTACCGTCCGTCCAAGAAATACTTATATAAAGGAGAAGGAGAAGCGCATTTAAATTTTGTACGCCGGTTCTTTGCCATTCGTCAACGTCTAACATGCGTACCAAGCATTAGACACGTCCGCAAGTTTTTTCTTAAAAGTTCAGTAAGGTACACCTCAGCGCATTACTTTGCAATTATTGTTCTTCCTTGATTACATAAGATTGCTGTCGTGTGTCCTGTTGCAGCGAAGGAAGCGCTCGTGTCTTTTACGCATACTTCCGTTTCGGTCCCATACATCTTCCTTGTCTACCCACACAGCTTTGGAACAATAATTGCGTGAATATTGTAGAGTCTTTGCGACAGCGCCACAACTCTTTGGAGACACCTACGTATTTCCGCCTGTTGGAGAGGTAACCTTCACCTTACGCTCTTCGCTAATCACTATTATTATCAGTGACAGCAGATTCTCATGGTTACTACCTAGTCATTTGGTGCTATGCCTATTTGCACCGATTCACGCTACGTGGCATACGCTGTTGATGGAATGCGATCACAAATAGGTATTTTAGTTGTTTCCAAATGTTCAAATGTTTGTTAAGCTTATGGGACTTAACTACGGGGTCATCAGTCCCTAAACTTACAAACTACTTATGAACTACTTACAAACTAGGACGGCACAAATATCCATGCCCGAGGGGGGATTCGAACCCCCGACCGTAGTGGCCGTGCTGACCGTGACTGAAGCGCCTCAGTCACCTCGGCCACCGCGGCCGGCTAGTTGTTTCCAGTACACATTTGCTGTAACAATGCATTTGTCTATTGACCGTTACGATAAATTTTTGCTAGCCAATCAACATATTGCTCACCTCGTAAGGTTTTTACAACGTTTCGAAATTCCATTTGTGGGTGGGTGCTACTTATTATGACAAATGCTACTACTCTATAGTATCCCGTCACGTTTCATCAGGAGCGTGGCTAACATGGGCGTCTAACTTACAGTCATATCCAAAGAGCCTTTTTATACTTATTGTTATTAGTCGTTCTCTGTGGAACCTGTGTTCCTATTCTGAACGTTGAAATGATTGGACACTTCAGCTGCAGCAATTTTATAACTTATCGTCGTTCCTTCGTTTCATGTCTCTGCATGACCTACAGCTTTCTGAAAGGAGTATTCATAGCTACTTGCGTTGTTGCTCGGCAGTGCTGTCATTAGCAGTCAGTTCTCATTCCGCTGGTGCTATGTCTTCTGGGAAGTCGATTCGAGGGCCGCGTTCACGTCACCTCATTCGAAGAAGCCGCTTTAGGTTCATCCGTGCTGACGCTCCATTTCCTGGTGGCGTGGCGAGAAAATAAAGGAATACGGCACGGCTAAGCTGGAACATTTTGGCCCACCCTTCGGGAATGGCATGGGTCACGTCGTGTGTTTTATTCGAAATGTAATAAGAGATGTTATTACGAGGGAAGCAGAATGTTTGAAGAGTTCCTCTGATGAAGCGCGAAGCGTATTCTCATCTTGAAACAGAGTGAGAAGAAAGCTACTTCCACAACGGTTCCCATATTAACTGTATGATGTCCATCAAAATAGCTAACGTAACAGATGCGCTATATTGCTGCCACCACCAGTCATTTGGTCATGTTAAAATAATTAGTGAAAAAAAAATTCCTGGTCGCCGTATGAATACCTAGAATCCACTGTCTGTTTCTCAATCGTTTTCAATACGTAATTTCATTCCAAGTTAAAACGTGAGTAGGCAAGGTGGACTTAATTATTTTTGTGAACATTATGGATTAACAGGACACAGTACGATGTAATTGACAGAATGTCATCGAGTAGAACAGAAGTGGTATCTGACGTCCCGCAGGGAAGTGTTATAGTGCCCCTACTGTTCCTTATTTAAATCAACGATTTAGGAGTAGCTCTCGTAGACTGTTCGCAGATGATGCTGTCATTTATCGTTTACTAAAGTCACCAAAAGATCAAACGCCACTGCAAAATGTTCAAAATGTTTTAGATATCTGCATGGTGCCAAAAATGGTAATTGAGCCTTAATGAGAAGTGTGAGAACGTCCATATGACCACTAAAAAAAGCCCGTTAAACTTCATTCACAAGATAAATCAGTCAAATCTACAGGCCGTAAATTCAACTAAATACTTAGGAGTATCAATTACGAACAACTTAAATTGGAAAGAACACACAGAAAATATAGTAGGGAAGGCGAACCGGCGCGCGGGAGTAGCCGAGCGGTCTGGAGCGCTTAGTTTGTAAGTTTAGGGACTGATGACCCCGCAGTTAAGTCCCATAAGCTTTACAAACGTTTGAAGGCGAACCAAAGACTACTATGTTTGGCAGAACACTTTGAAGATGCAACAATTTTACTAAAGAAACTGCTTACACTACATTTGTGCGTCCTATTTTGGAGTATTGCTGCGCATTGTGGGATATACACCAAGTGGGACTGACAGACGACTTAGAGAAAGTACAGAGAAGGGCAGCTCGTTTTGTATTATCGCGATATAGAGGAGAGTATCACGGAAATGATGCACGAGTTAGGGTGGAAATCAAATGCGTTATTCGTTGTCACGAGATCTATTTGCGAAATTCTGTCATGAGTTTTCTCTTCCGAGTGCGAACAAATGTTGCTAGTACCCACCTATATAGAAAGATATGATGATCAAAACAAGATAAATTAGATCGAAAACGGGAAGATTTGTGTGTTCCTTTTTCCTGTGAGCTATTAGAGAATGGACCTGTAGAAACATAAAAGCGCTTCAATGAGCTCTCTGCCATGCATTTTAATGTGACTTGCAGAGTATTTATGCAGACGCAGATCAGCTATCTTATTTCTTTGGTAACCAGTTTCGGCCACTTACAGGACCATCTTCAGACCACAACCATAATGTTGGCCACCGGTTGTAATAAGTTGGAGCTGCCTAAAAGGCTGAATGTTGATGCTGTAGATGTAGGTGCAGTCGTCCTTCAAATACTGGAAGCGCCTCCCGACTGCACCTACACCTATTGCAGTCAACATTCAACGTTTTGGCAGCTCCCGCTGATTACAACCAGTGGCCAATATTATGGTCATGATCTGAATATCATGTTAAGAGGCCGAAACCGGTTACCAAAGAAATAATTAAAAGAATTTGCGATCTAGACTGACTTTTATATGAAAGGCGGACTTAGTTAAGCTGTTTGGCCTGACAGCACTGAAGTGCTCCATAGATCTGATCTCTCTGCGACACGAATAACTTTGTATGTGCCACATTTCTTACGGGGATGCATCGAAGTAACTGTATTATTTGAGAGCTTCTTGCAGCTTATTGTTTGTTGAAAAACATTGTAGAGTTTGTATTATTGAATTTTATTTATTTATTTATTCATGTGTGGGTTTCTAAAAAGGGCATAGCAACGTATCTGATGGCGGTTGCAGCAGATTGTGGCCATGTTGTCTTTTTGTTTTACCGTAAAGTTTCTCAGTAAGAGAAGGATGTGACCACTGTTCTTGCCTGCTGTTTTAATAATATTCATTTCTTTATTTCTTTTTGTTCCTTTGGTGTATCATGAATTCTGTCTGGTGTTCAGCGCAAATGTTCAAATGTTTGTTAAGCTTCAGGGACTTAAGTACGGGGTCATCAGTCCCTAAACTTACAAACTACTTATGAACTACCTTATACTAAAGACGACACAAACATCCATGCCCGAGGGGGCATTCGAACCCCCGACCGTAGTGGCCGTGCAGACTGTGACTGGCGCACCGCAGACCGCTCAGTCACTGCGGCCGGCCAGCGCAAATTTTTATAACTTTTTAAAAATGCTATTGAACGGAATTATGTCTGTGTGACACTTATTACGGTGAAAACTACATCTGATGATGCACGCAAAAAATTTACATGACTCTGAGAATGTTCCAGTAAACAATTTGAGGTAGGGAACCTGGGATCGGTGCAGCCGACTTAACGAGTCTGATTATTAGTACATCATGATGCAGGTTTTGTTCACTTTACTTGTACATCAAGTGGCTCTGATTCTAATTTACATTGTCCCATTGCACAGCGTGCTGTGTATCAATGACAACCCCTTCATTACTCAGTGCTACTCAGGAAAGTACTAATATGATGGAGCGGTACCGGAACAATTTAGCGGAACTCTTGACATGCGCCTTGACCTATTCTGTGGCTTGCGAGATTACTTCATGTGATTCCCCTTTATTATTTCTTATGGGGATATCTAAATTAAATTGTGTGACATCCCAGTGGATACGGAGATGGAATTAGTTGCCAGAGTTGTAGCTGCTTTTGATAGGGTTCAAAACATACGAAGGATATTTGTCAGGGAGCTTCTGCATCTGTTCGCCGATGCCATTGCTTGCATTGGGCCTGCATTGACACACAGGGGACCCGGGTTCAATTCTCGGTCGGGTCCGAGATTTTCTCCTATCGGTGAGTGTAGTTTGGGCCCCTCCTCATTTCATCATCATCATCGACGCGCAAGTCGCCTATGTGGCGTCACCTAAAAAGTTGCACCAGGCAGGCCGAACACGGGGGTCTAACAGCCAAAAACATTCCACCCGAAATCATCATCATTGCTTGCATTGAGGTTGATGGCCGTCAGTTTCAGCACGTTCAAATACACTGCAAATGGTACGTTACTTTTATCAATGTTGGTATTTGCAGTTAACTGTAAGTAATGTAAATAAAGTACACAGTCATGTTTTTGTGTTTCTGTTGTCTCCTTAAGCTGACTTCTCCGATCCCAGGTTGCCTACCTCAAATTCTTTCGTGTAGCATCCATATGTCCTATTAAATTTTCTAAAGCGCTTTTCGGAAATGCCAAATTATATGGGGTCGTGATCGGATCACCTGATGGGTAAGCCTTCCGCTCGCGGTATCTACGAGGAAATGCGAGTTTTGATCTCCCGTGTGGCACAGTGTCTGGCATACGTTTTTAGCATCATTACGAATTCATGTCGGTGAAATTCACGTACATAATCTCTATGCACAATTAGGGGTCGTTGTTTTCGTCCACCCTGAAAGAAAGGAGTTAATGTAGTCACAGAATAAGATAGTGTGACTACATCAGATAATGGATTTGAAGTTGCCCCTGTGACAGGCGCGTATTCTTAGAACTTCCAGATAAGATTGGCATCCTTTATGAGGGCGGAAACAGTGGGTCTTGGTATGGGTGCGGAGTCTAAAAATACGGCAGTGGAGCGAGGCGGCATACCGGAGTGACGTGACCCGCAGCCGGCAGCCGAGCGGGGCGCATTCCGTGGGGCGCGCCCGTGCCTCAGGAGGAAGAGCTGAGGAGGGGGCGCCATTCCTCGCCTAGCCCAGCCAACGGAAGCATTTCACCGGGTGCAGGTAGTTATACAAAAACAATAATGCTATTTAAATTCGTCAAAAATTCACCAGTTTATTTTCATAACGCAGAACTTTAAACAGCCAGGTTTTAGCAAAATTGATTTTTTTTTTTTTCGAAGTTATTTCTGACACAATTAACAAGTCAAAAATGTTCAAATGTTTGTAAAGTTATGGGACGTAATTCCAGTGGTCATCGGTCCCTAAAGTTACAAACTACTTTATTTTCTCCTAAGAACAACACAAACACCCGTGCCAGAGGGAGAACTCGAACCTCTGACGTGGAACGGCTGCGCGCAGGGCGTCTCAGAGCGCGTGGCATTAACAAAATCTAAAAACTTAAGTAACGCGGAAGTTAACTCCTTTACGAAGCAAATTTCCTAAAATCGTTAGTGTAGGTCGACCCCCCCCCCCCCCCGAGAACATCTAGCCAATTTTCGAAAAGGCATTTTGGAAAAAAAAAACCGTTATCACAATTATTTTTTAAAGCAAGTACTTTTTTATGTGTCATTTTTAATAAAATAATACTGGGTATTATTTCTAAAACAGTTAGCAAGGAATTGCCGACGTTTCGACCACTATACAGGGCGGGTAACTGTTGGATACTGCGGAATGTTTGTCCTTATATACTGTGAATTTTTCGGTTATGCGATACGGACGTCAAACATCTAAGATAGTGATTGGTTGTCAGTAGCGAATCATTAGGCTCTTACTTTTAATAATACCCATAATTGTTTTATTCAGGAAAGTAATTTAACTTGCCGCGGGATGTACTTGCAGTACATATCATCATCATCAATTTCAGTTTTTCATTGTTCTAAAAATGGCTTGTCTTTCAAAAATTAATGTGTGACCTATACTTCAAGTACGGTCTTTACTCCTTCCAATAGATGAGAGTTTTTCCATATGTGTTTCAGAGTAACTATGTTTGATGGTTGTTTAAGATGTATGAATATATTAGGCACTCTGCTCATACTACATTTCGAGTTCTGACTTGTAAAGACTGCAGAAAGAACATATCTTTAAAAATCAAAATAATTTTTATATATTGGAATGCTATTTAGAACTCCTTTGGCAAACCTGTATCGCGGTGGAGTAGCCGAGCGGTCTAAAGCGTCTCGCTGCGGAGCGTGCGGTTGCTCCCCGTGGAGGTTCGAGTCCTCCCTGGGGCATGGGTGTGTGTGTTTGTCCGTAGGTTAGTTTACCTAGGTTTAAGTAGTTTGTAAGCTACGGACTGATGACCACGCAGTTTGGTCCGATAGATTTATAAACTTTTGAACATTTGGGAAGCCTGTTTGGCACGAAGACCATGTACCTTCAAGTTAATGTTTGGAACATTTTTTTCTCTTGGAACAAGTCTAGAACCATGGAACAGAGTACTGAGAACACAATGGCACTGAAATATTGTTTTGAAGGGAAAATGCCACTTTAAAGTTTTTCATTTTCATTCTACATATGACTGTATGACTGACCTGGAGGTGTGGATGGGATTTGATGCTGTGTAGCACTTTCATCCGTCGGTGAGAAGTGTAGCCAACGTTTTGTTTGTTATGGTGGTCAGTGCAGGCCGAGTTTTCCCCGCGCATTGTGTCCGCGCGGCCATTGTTCGGCTGTAACGAGAGGCACGGACACCGGGCGAATGGAGAGGAGACGAGACGAGAAGCATTGGAGGCGCGTCGCTGACCGTATCTGTGGCGTGCGTCAGCCGCTGCCTTTTGCAGAGAGCTGACTCGCCGCTGAATCCGCCTCCTAACATAGAACGCTCTCTCTCTCTCTCTCTCTCTCTCTCTCTCTCTCTCTCTCCTCTCTCTCTCTCTCTCTCTCGTGCACCGACACGAGTTGTGAGCCGCATAGATGATATATCTCTGGTAACCGAATATGGTCCCTCAACTTTAATCTTCAGTGACATCGTAAAGTTATTCCAGACGTTTAACGAGAATTTCTCCAAGCTGCAGATAGTAACGGGAGTTTCTGCATGTAGTGAAATGTTGTCTTGCATCTACTCGTGTTACTACTTTGCGAGTCATGACGTGGGTCGTAACTTAGACATATGGCAAAAGAAAATCACCGTGCAAAAGACTTATCGACTACATGTACTCATCTTAAGTGACCATTAACTGTTCCATGTCACATCAGACATACAGCTTTCTACTCTAACATCATGGTGGAACGAAACGTTAGCAGAATTAAGTGCCTGAACGTCCATTCTTTCCTTAAGCAGGTAGATAAGATAGCACTGGATGATGCTTTTGTTGGTGTATATTTCAATTAGCTTCTGCAGAGCAGCCCTTATTGTCACAAATGCGAACTTAGAGATTAATTTTGTGCACTTAATATGTTGTTCTGAACTACTTACGCTGACGTTAGTGGGTGAGATAGTTCTCTTTTTTAACTTAGGAGATTTGACGTAAAAAATATTTATTAGGTTGCACACTATAAAGAACTAGCTTAAACCCGCGGCTCCGCACGCGTGTTGGTAGATCAAATCACACGTAAAAATGCACTCGTTTCGAAGAATCCAATCACGAAATTCAACAATAACGATTGTAATAATATCACAGATCGATCACTTGATGTAATGCGCGAAAGGTCAAATCGATTTTTTAAAAGAGTTGTATTAAAAGAAATTTCTTTTTTACTGTTTTATTTATTTATTCTTACATTTCCTTATTCGTATGCTTATCCTTACAGAGAAAGACCTGAAGACATTGTAGCACGCATAGACCAAAGATATGGTCTGTGGCATCACGTTTCGCTGTACGTAACCTCCTTACTAAAGAGTCGCAAACGTCATTGCTGGCCTTCATTCCGATTTTTTAAAATGTAATTTGACGACTTTCAACTACCATATCTGCCATCCCCTTATACCTATCGGCATGGAACTGCTATGGTGTTCAACGGGCGACTTCGGACAATAATTACACACAGACCATTCGTTTGCACTCTGTAGTTTTCGTTGCAGAGCGAAATATTAACACACATACATGTAGAATTTTATATACGCCGATAACTTTCCATCCTAATATACTCCATCATTTTATCATTATCAACCCTCAAGCAACAATGCAACCAATAAAACCATTTTCAAAGAGTAATATAATTTTTCAAAGAGTAATTATTGTTCCCCATTACGCGTCATATTCTTCAAATTAGTAAATATCTATCAGATCGCTATAAAATTTTTAGCTCTTTATGTCTTGTGGTTCAGACGTGATAAACGTACACCGAACAGACATTCACATTTATAGATATCTATGTCTGCAGTGACAGGATAACCATAAAAATTTCTTTCATCGTTGTATTCGAGAAAAACGCTGAGAGAGGAAGGATCAACCTAAAAGGCACACGAGCCATTCAGAAAACAGAAGTGCAGCCATCAGTCACATGCCGTGACGATACAAAAGACACTGTAAAATGACGTATCGCAACGTTGATATCCACGTAAAAAGAAAAGAGTAGTTCATAAGTAAATATACGTCGAGGCTTTTGAGTAACACGATCAGACTTCAATTATGTACTTCAGAATTCTTCCTCGAATTGTATAAAATGATTCTCGTGTGAAGCAAAATGGAAATAGTTTTATTTTGGAATCCCTGTATTTTGGACTATTGACGGTTAAATGTTCAGTACTTCTGGCAAATGCCTTGATGGTTCATTTCAAATACCACGGTCGTTGTCCCGATTCCAAGTTTGTGTCTATGTCTCTAATGCCTTCGCTGTGAAGGAATTCTAAATCCTAACTTCACCGCGTTGGAGTAGCCGAGCGCCTCGCTGCGGAGCGCGCGGTTGCTCGCCGTCGGAGGTTAGTTTACCTTAGTTTAAGTAGTTTGTTAGCTGCGGACTGATGACCACGCAGTTTGGTCCGATAGATTTACAAACATTTGAACATTTTTTCCTTAACTTCGTAATGATGAGCTGGCAAACGAAAACGTTTTCGCATAAAGCTACGTAAAGATGTAATGCATCGCACAAAACTGCGGTTATTTAATATAAGAACGTAACATTTCTTGAAAGATTCATAGCTGATAAATCGAGGGAGAGAAACCCACGGCCCATTCAATACTGTAAAAGTTTTATTGGATGAGCACGAATGACAACCAGTGAGCCGCGGCGGAGTGTCCGAGAGCATTGAGGCTCTATGCCCCGATGTGCGAGGCCGTTCCCCGTCGGGTTTTCGAATCCTCCCCTCGGGCATGGAAGTTAGCGTAGTTAAGGGACTTAACCTTAATAAACATTTTTGAAAACCAGTGAATGCGCGATTGGTACAAGCATTACTTCAGAAACCAATTGGATAAAGTAGACTGTCAGCTGGGACATCTATTCCATTATTCAGCTATTGACTATAGCGTCTAATTTTCACCTTGCATTTATTCTATGCGCTATTACAAGATTACGACTCGGTCGCAGATTCATAATGAAAGATATTAATATGGAGCTATGTGCGTTAGCTGTAATGTCCACGTCTGTTATCTTAAAGGAGATAGAAATGTGTGGCTGCATGATGCAGACGGAACAGCACTTCAACAGTCCTGAATGCTCAGACCTACGAATAAGCCGAGCTCGTACGAGTCATGCTAGGTTTATAGACTTCGTACCGAGACTTAACTCCAAAGCCTAAACTACCGCGACTTACTCGTGCCAAAGAGCTATCCAGGCACGGCTCTGCACGCATCTCCATCTCACTGCTTATATCCACCAGTAACTGACGGTTGGTTTGAGAATGCCTCAGAAGCTTGTGAGCTCACGTTGCTGAATAACACTTCCGGGAGCAATAATATACAGTAGTTGGTTTCGATGACGAGTCATTCTTTGTATTGAGACCTCTATATAGTGCAGAACTTCTCAATACATTAAAACTAGTTTGTTTAGCCAACAAGCGAATAATTCAGCATCAAAATGTTAAGGGGTGTCATTTGATACGCATTATTAGAGTACCCGGTTGGATAACTGGGGTAGGCTAGGGACACGCAAGTCGCCGATGAGCCACACGAAATTATTATTATTATTATAGTTAATTTAGAAGGTGCCATAAAATGCACCCACACTTCGGTCACTATTAAATTCGCGAAAGAAGAAATTAGTTTGCACGAAGCTTGCACAATAGCACGAAAATAAAGTACGGAGGACACATACGTGACGTGTCAGACAATGCTTGCCTTCTCATATCGTTAACTGATTAAAGTGTCAACACAGAAAACGTACCCATCGTACACTGTATGGAACTTGCATAGTATGCGGTTAACTAAACGTTTTATGTGTGATACTGCGAGCTGAATATTGTTAGTCGAATACCAAATCACATGTTCAAATGTTTGTAGAGCTTATGGGACTTAACTACGGAGTCATCAGTCCCTAAAACTACTTATGAACTAGCTCATACTAAAGACGGCACCAACATCCCTGCCCGAGGGGGGATTCGAACCCTCGACCGCAGCGACCGTGCAGACCGTGAATTACACGCCGCAGACCTCTCGGCCACCGCGGTCGGCAGTCGAATACCGATCATCATATGTTGCCGTAACAGTTGGTACATTATAATTTCGTGTGGCCCAAAGGCATGGTGCAAGCCTCGAGACTGTGTGACCGAATGTGCTTAAAAATAGAATGTGGACACTCAGAGATAATTGAAGTCAGTAAGGCAAGCGTCATTGAACTGATCCCCTACGCATAGTTGTGAGGTAGGCGTACAGCGAATTGCAGCGGTGGTGGTGTGAAATGCGTGCTGGCGGTAGCTGCCGGATATGCGGCGGTCAGCTCGCGGCCGTGACTTGTCTGCCGCGATATTTTTAGCGAGAAACGTAGCGGCGCAGAAAGCAGCACATTCATTTCGGGCGCCCGAGATAACCCTGACGACACAGGGGCGGCTATGTTCTCCGCACTTGTCTCGATGAGCTGCTCATCGTCCTTTATCTCGAGTGATTGTGTGGAGCCGCGAGATATAAACGGCCTGTGTTTGACATTGACGAGCAGTTACCGCTGACAGCAGCTTATGGTGGGGAGGGGGCGGAAGTCCCCTGACCACGAGTGGACAGATGTTTGCAGTGGAACGTCTGGAAGCAAGGTGAAGGGGCCAGTCCAGAGGAGTTAGCGTTACGGTCTGCAGAATGTTTTCGTGGCGTGACAAGCCATGGGTGTTCTCACTGTGGAGGGTAGAATGGGTCAACAACTATACAAGAGCCGTATCTACATAAATGATCTGACGGACAGAGTGAGTCGTAATCTGCGAGTGTCTGCTCATTATACTGTAGTGTGCGGGAAGATATCATTGAATGACTGTACTAGCGAGCAGGATGACAGACAAAATTTCTGCCGGCCGCGGGGACTGCGGCGCTTCAGTCACGGTCTGCACGGCCACTACGGTCGGAGGTTCGAATCCCCCCTCGGGCATGGATATTTGTGCCGTCCTAGTTCGTAAGTAGTTCATAAGTAGTTTGTAAGTTTAGGGGCTGATGATCCCGTAGTTAAGTCCCATAGACTACACAAACAAACAAAATTTCTAGTTGGCGTGAGGAATGTCAGCTTGCTCTAAATGTAGAAAATCTTAACAGATGAGAAGGAAAAAACCATCCCATAGCTATGAAATGTAAGGAAAGGCGTTGAATTAAAATTTGTGCCGTGGCGTCTGCCTAGTAAGCAGCAGATCCCGGTTTCGAATCCCGGCCAGAGCGCAAATTTTGGTTCAGCGCCTCTCCTTATAAACATTATCTTCGGTGCAATGAAACAATTTACGTCTCAAGGAATTGAATTGTTGTTGATATCCATCCCATAGCGTTCGAATAGTTACAACATTAGTATACCGCTTGACAAGGTCTAACTGATTAAATATCTAAGCGTAACGTTGCGAGCGATATGAAGTGGAATGAGCATGTAAGGACAGTCGTGAGGAAGGCGAATGGACGATTTCTGTTTATTTCGAAGATTTTGGTGAGATTTTGTTCAGCTGTAAAGGAAGTAAGTTTAGTCTAATCAGCGTCCCGTCTACAGAGTATGTTGTTGTTATGGTCTTCAGTCCGGAGACTGGTTTGATGCAGCTCTCCACCCTACTCTATCCTGAGCAAGCCTTTTCATCTCCTCATAAGAACGACAATAAGAGATGGAATTCACGCTCGGCTTTTGGGGTAAGTATGGGGAAGGAAATCGGCCGTGCCCAAAATGGAACCATCCTGGCTAACCTAAATCTGGAGACCGGAGGTGGATTTGAACCACAGTCCTCCCGAATGCGAATCCAGTACGTTAACCACTGTGCCACTTCGCATTATAAAACGCTCGGCTCACACAAATTCCGCAACTTAGCTGAAACGATCCTGACCGCCACTACACGAACTCTATCAACCTGCAGACTCGCAGTTTTTTCTTTGCCATCAGTACGCTACATACAAGTGTAGCAATTTAATTACATTTTACTACAAAATATACAAACCGATAAAATATTTATGACTTTACAAAACTTTAAATTTCTAGTCTGAAAGAAAGATGATGCAATAAAGTGTATACCGGTAATAATAAGTTTCAATCACCTTATGCAGAAAATAGTTTGAAGCTAAAGGAAACATTTAAAATTTGTTAGCCGCACACTTTAAAAATGAGAACAGTCAGTCGATTTTTGTTAAATATTAATCTCTCTGATTTTCTTTTGTCAGTTTTTGGTAAGTAATCACACCTGACACTATTTTGTTCATTATAAGAATCTGTAGTCACAAAAATATAGATGGGGTGAGTGGATTCGAAGAGAGTTAAAACGAGAGTGAAAAATCTCACATGCGTACGTAGCTTTCCAAAGCGCAAATAATACTCGATTGCCAAAATAAATGAGTAAGATGCAGTTTTCTCGTCAATATAATTTTCCAGCAGCTAGTCGCGAAGTGTGTATGCGATGGATCTTCTGGCTTGCTTATTAGATCACAAAGCGTATTTCCCACCTCTTCAGGTTTCAAACAAGTTGAAGACAAACAGAAAGGAAGCCACTTCACTTTTTCACACGTATTATCCTTATAAACTGATCCAAGTCCTCGTGTCATTTTTTGCCGCCTATTAAAAATATACACAAAAACAAAAACTCATTTCAAGGTTTTTTTACTGGAACGGCCGCTGACTGCTCACTTCTAACTCAGGGAGCGTAAAGCAGTTTGCCGCTTTTAATTTTCTTTTTTCATTTAAGAAACATGAAAAAGAGAGAAAATCCGCTTAAATGTGTTGATTGACTAGCAGTCGTTCCAAGCCATAACAAATATGAATGGATTTTCCATTTAAATTCCTAAGAGTCTCTATTGTGAAGGTGCCGCGGCGGAGCGTACGAGCACATTGAGGCGCTATGCTACGACGCGCGAGGCCGTTCCCCGTCGGGGATTCGAATCCCCCCCCCCTGGGCATGGACGTTTGTGCCGTTTTTTGTATAAGGTAGTTCATAAGTAGTTTGTACGTTTAGGGACTGATGACCCCGCAATTAAGTCCCATAAGTTTGGCAAACATTTGAACATTTGAGTGTCGATTTTTTCTCGAGGAAAGGAATATTTGAAATTTGTCTACTTTTAGAATGGGAGCCCAGGTATGCGCGTGTCTGCTGGAAGGGAAAGTTGCGGAATTTACGTGCGGGTTTACTGAGGCCTTTCTCGATCTCATCTGAGCTGCGGAGTTCGTCACCGCTGAAAATTTGTGCGACCCCGTCTTGAGTGCTGGTCAACTGTTTGGGATCCCCACCAGAACGCTTTAAAGGACGACAATTCAGAACCGAACTGCAAGGTTGGAGCAGTTATTACAGAAAAGCTTCGGGATCAGAAATGGGATTCCCTGGACGGAAGGCGACGTCTTTTCGAAAAAAACTATTGCGGGAATTTGGAGGACCGGAATTTGAAGATTACTGCAGAACGATTTTACTGCCTCCAAGTTACATTTCGGGTAAATGCCACAAAGATAAGAAATTATGGCTCTTACAGAGGCATACAAGCATTCGGTTTTCCCTCCTGTTATTCGGGAGTGGAACAGGAAAGGTAATGCCTAGTAGTGGTACGGGGTACCCTCCAACACGCACCTTGCGATAATTTGCACAGTATATGTAGTATTCTTGGGAAGCATTTCTCCCCGACCGATGACTTCTACCAGCTGACAAAGAAACGAGTCGCCCAAGTCGCAGTGTACATGAGTAATTTGAAGAGAACTGTACAAGACGTAAGATTAGGCTTAACGTCCCGTCGCCATCGTGATAATTGGATATGGAACGCAAGCTCTGATTCTTTTGTCAAGAACAGAGAAGGAAATCGTCCGTGTCATTTCAATGGAATTTGCCTGGAGTGATTTAGGGAAAACACTTTACCTTACACATAATGAGTAATAAAAAGTAACGATATAAAGAGTACACTTTGTTTGTATAAACGTTTTGCAATGACAGAATCAGAAACATCAGTGACCTTAGTAACGTGCCGACAGTAGACCACACTTATAATGGAACATAAAAATCTAAGGCATTAATTTTTATAACGTATAGAACATTATACTATGACGCGAATTTCTAGTCACATTATGTGGACCATTTGTGAGACGGTTACCATTACGCTAGAACTTTCATTGTGATCACTAGGCAGCGATTAATGTCAGGCGGCATCTGAATCGTGTCTTCCCTGGTCGATGCATCTGACGAGCAAAATGTTCAAATGTTTGTAAATCTATCGGACCAAACTGCGTGGTCATCAGTCCGTAGCTTACAAACTACTTAAACCTAAGTAAACTAACCTAAGGACAAACACACACACCCATGCCCCAGGGAGGACTCGAACCTCCACGGCGAGCAATCGCGCGCTCTGCAGCGAGACGCTTTAGACCGCTCGGCTACTCCACCGCGGCATCTGACGAGCAGGTCGAGTTGCATGGCCTCCTCGTTCACCGGGTCTCGACCCGTGCGGTTTCTGGTTATGGGGCCATCTCAAAGTATCGTGTAAGTGGTGGAGTGTATTCATGCTGACACTGTTCATATGCAGCCTGCCCGATGTGAACGCGTGAGACAGAACATGGCATGGCGCGTTCCTTGAGGCACATGGAAACCATTATAGATTGGTGTGATGTCTTCTTTCGGAAATGTCCTAAAGAACAGACACTACACGTGGTTCACAGCCATATTGCATTTGCAAATTATTGATTAAGGAAAGGGAGGAAGTTTTAGGAAGGAAAGGATTGACTTTAGCTGCGTTGGGGAACCGAATACAATGACAGGTGAAATGTGATCCGGTCAGGGAATTGAACCGGGGTTTTCCGCTTCTGGCCAGCGGTCGCATTAGCCACTTTGCTACCCGCCTTGCCTCCGGTCCGTCTCAAACTTCCGTTAAGTCGTACCTACAGCTGTAGTGGCCCCCATCGTCCATGCCCTCTTAAGGCCGTTTTAAACGATCGACTTTGTGGTGAAACTTTAGTACGCAAAGTGCGTGTGCCTTTCGCGCCTGTGTGTAAATCAGCAGCCAACCCCATCACGAGTGCGTCTCTGGTTTCAGTGATCTATAGATTGTGTCGAGTGTGGAGTTCTGAATTTTCGAGTGTGCTACAGAATGCGCATGCGTAGTATCAAATAACTGTAGTTGTGTCTGCTAAATCGGAAGTTAACCTATTCTGGTTGAGCGCATTCATATTACAGAAATGTTTTCGCATGTTTATTTATGTATTTTTGCTTTGGTTTTCATCACACCGAAAAGTTACAAAAAAGCCTAATATTGTTCTTCTATTAGTTTTGTCCCTCAAAAGAGAGGGAACAGAAAGATCTTCACGTTTTATGGGGAAAAAGCCTAAACTATGTGTATATATGAGCGTAAATATATAAACGTGTTTTACTGAAAGTTATATCAACAGGAAAGTTATTAGATGTGAAAATTATTTCCGATGTTATTTTGACCGTTATCAAGAAAACAGGATATAAAAACTAAACAAAATAGTCGCTTTTTACTGAATTTTCGATATTGTTTTATGTGTTTTCCAGTACATATTTTCTTCAGAAAAAAATTCCTGAGTTTTCAAAAGTTTGATTGGCACTTTTCCTCTTATTTAGGTTCTCAGTTGTGTACAAAATTTATTACATGACGTTTGAGGAGAACATCAACTTTGAATCGTCCTTTCGTCATTAATATACTCAATTATCCTTTTATGCTTGTACGTAAACGTAAAAAGTGGACTCATAACATCACTTCTTCATTCAGTTGCGAAAATACATGGACAGCAGTACAGTTTCGATGTTTACGTGTAAACGAAAAGACTACTCGTGACAGGCGATACACAGTATGGGAATACCACGCCAGGGGCGCTGCAGTAGACATTTGTCAACTGAGAGAAGAAAGTTCGTCGTGTAAATGGGGCTTTAGCTCACCATTACGCATTCCCGTACGAGGTCAAACGTGACCTCACCTGTGGTGAAGTAAATCAACTAAACGCGTCTTCGCGTGTAAATACTTACTATACGTTGGTGTGGTGTCTGTTCGTTCGAAGATTTCAGAAAAACGGCATGGGTATGGTCGATGCTCGTACTGCGCGTATTAGACCACAGTCTCAGAAATGGTCTTCGGCGTGGATACCATACATTTCCGTAGCATGCCACTTGTGGAAGTTTGAGACGGACGAGAGGCGAGCACGGGTAGCGAAGTGGTTAAGGCGACCGCAGACCGGAAGCGGAAAACACGGGTTCAATTCCCGGCCCGGCTCACATTTCTCTTGTCGCCACTGTATAATTTAAATGCCCCAATGCAGCTAGATTCAATCGTTTCCTTTCTAATCCTCCTTCCTTTCACTCCTTAATATTTTTGACATGTAATCCATTTTCAACACAAACTGTAACTATGCCTGCAAGGTGCAGCGCGTATTAGGCCACAGTCTCGGAAATGGTCTTTGGCATGGATACCATGCATTTCCTGGCTTAAGTTCATTCGGCATTTAATTTTTATTTTTTCCTCTTCTCGATCAGTCAAATGTTCAAATGTTTGTTAAGCTTACGGGACTTAACTACGGGGTTATCAGTCCCTAAACTTACAAACTACTTACGAACTACCGTATACTAAGGACCTCAGAAATACCCATGCCCGAGGGGGGATTCGAACCCCCGACCGTAGCGGCCGTGCAGACCGTGACTGGAGCCCCTCAGTCCCCGCGGCCACCGCGGCCGACTTCTCGATCAGTCCCTGGAGTTTGTACACGGTGAAAAAAATAATAATCATGTGGTTTGTATTATATGGAACATAACACAATGACAGACGAAGTATTCTCTAAACGCAGTTTATGCTCGAACTCTTACGGGAATCGGCAAAACGCATCGAGTAATGAGGATAGTGGGTTGACACTAAGTCAGTAGTTGAGAATTTGGGTCTGAGGGAAGATGTGTCAGGGTAGTCCGTGCAGTTGTGGTAATCATTGTGTCCGTATGGCTTAGTGAAATGCACAGCTGCCTCGTAAGCAGGAGATCTGTGTTCACATCTCCCTGCGGTACAAATATTGAAGTTCCTACATTGACATGTTTTTGATTCTCACTGCTGGCTAACATCATTGATTCAGGATGGCTGCGGGATCGAAATGATGTGTTTTTGCGGCACGAGTGACACGACATACGGCGCGATGAAGAGTTAGCGGTGGAGTGTGAGCGGTGGGCGGTGTGAGGCGGGGCGACAGCTGGCGGCGGGCGTCGGGCGCGCAGTGGAGCGTGAAGGCGCGAGGCGCGAGCCGGCTGAATGGCGCGCTTTGTCTGCGTCAGCGCTGCGCCACTGCCAGCCAAACCGCCGCCCATTGCCGTCTGTCTGCAAACACCCAGGAGCCAGGACAGCCGTGCTTTCTGACCACAACGAGGACTTCCCCACGAAACCGTATATTAATCTTGCTCTCTTTACTTAACGCAACCGCCTAGCCACACCGGATTATTTAAGTGTAAAGTACGTTTCAACGACTATTCACGCACACTACAACCTGTGTTTCGGGCACTAAAAGTAGTCGAGTGCTTATTTTGGTGGTTCGCGTTTTGTGGGTTTGTGGATCCACCTTAACGCAAAACACTTGTTATTCTTATATTTATACCCAAACTGGTTTCGCCGACCGCGGTGGCTGAGGCGCTCCAGTCACGGTCTGCACGGCCACTACGGTCGGGGGTTCGAATTCCCCTCGGGTATGGATTTTCGTGCCGTCCATAGGATAAGCTAGTTGATAAGTAGTTTGTAAGTTTAGGGACTGATGACCCCGTAGTTAAGTCCCATAAGCTCTACAAACATGTCCCATAAGCTATACAAACAAACCAAACTGGTTTCGACGGAGAAGCCGCCATCCTCAGTGGGTTTGTTTATTTAATCTAAAAGAAGGAAAAAGGACATATTTACAAAACTGTAAAACATATTATAGTACAAGATATACACTTATTTTCATTGTATCACTATATAAATATTCATTTTCCGTACCTCTCATCATTAGGCTATTTTGCACTACCACACTATGTTTTTTGCCTTTTATATGGTGTAGGCCTATAGCATGTCGTCTGCAACAGTATGAGCGGCTGTTATTGTTAAAAGTTACTATTATGAAAAACTTTGTTTGATCGTGTTTAAGTCTCGGTTTTGTTTTTATTTTTTACTTTCAGCTGTTATTCTTTTATATTAAATAAACAAACCCACTGAGGATGGCGGGATCTCCGCCGAAACTAGTTTGGGTATAAATATAAAAATAACAAGTATTTTGCATCAATGTGAATGCACAAACCCACATTTGTGACGCAAACAGAAGAGTTTTCAAATGACAATGATTGGTTCGCGTTTTCATTGTTAGTGTATCTCCAGACATAACCTTCTCGGAACATACGCTGTGGGCCTTTCACATTGCAACGCTAGAAAGAGTAGCAAAAAAAAAAAAAAAAACACTACCGGAAATAAAAATTAATACGCCCTCTCGCAATTTCTAGTTCAGTCACTATTCATTGTTCATACACTGCGGGTTGAGTACATGAAATGATAACATTTACAGATCAATAGGTCAAGCGTTACCGAGCTACCAGCTATGGGTCCGTGCTGAAAGACCCATATTAGTACGTGGCGTAGCCTACAAGGGCGACAATGCAGGCGTTGATTGTGGCATCCGTTCGATCATACAGACGACGAATACATTCTTGGGATACTTCATTCCGCGCCTGTTCGACCTATTCATGCAGTTCTACAAGGGCTGTGGATTGACGATTAAGACTGGCCAAAGAATGTGTGTTACAGCATTCAGCACGTAACGAGCGCTGGTCAGTGTTCCCTCCACAAATATCAAAGGTGAACGAGATCTGTAGCTTATTGCACCCCAGACCGTAATCCCTTTGGTGGCTCCAGTGTGCTGCCGCGCGCTTGCGTTTCTCTCTCTCTCTCTCTCTCTCTCTCTCTCTCTCTCTCTCTATCTCTATCTCTCTCTCTCTCTTTTTTTTTTTTTTTCTCCATGGGTTAGTTTAAGTAGTTTGTAAGCCTAGGGACTGATAACCGGAGTATTTAAGCCCCATAGATTTACATTATGGGTTCCGTGTGTTTTCGACGAACGCACTCTACGAGAACGCGCTCTCCAGGTCCACGCGTACGCACTTGCATTCAAGCAGAATCTGTTTCAATCGCCTGCCATTCCAACGCCAAAGTTATCCTCTGACGGCACCCATCAAGCCGTGCGTGTCAAAGCAGTGATTTGATTGGTGGAAGGGCTAGAGGAGCCGTGCTCATACGTTCAGATAGTAAACGGTTGGCAACAGTTCGTGTTGACAATTCTGGGCTCACAAACCTTCTTACATGTGCTATTGTAGCTGAACGATGTGGCGCTGCTGCCCTTATAATACGAGGACGTTAGTGCTGCATGGCCGGCCGCGGTGGCCGAGGGGACTAAGGCGCTCCAGTCACGGTCTTCACGGCCACTACGGTCGGGGGTTCGAATCCCCCCTCGGGCATGGATATTTGTGCCGTCCTAGTTCATAAGTAGTTTGTAAGTTTAGGGACTGATGACCCCGTAGTTAAGTCCCATAGACTATACAAACATTTGAACATTTAGTGCTGCATGTGCGTCCAGAACCTCAGAATCTGGTCTACGGGGGGTGACGTGACGATGGCAACCATCATTACACAACTGGCGCGGAACTACCAACGTGTGTGGCAGTTCTCCGTACACCTATTTGCTTCACAAGTTCATATCAGACAGACTTACAGTTGTAAACATGTCGTATTACAGGTTGTATACAGATGGGACACTGGCAGCTGTGACACTGCGGTATTTGTTGGCTGACGACGTTGAAACCATTATTAGCAAACCTACTATTAACGATGTGACATCTGCCATCATCGGATCAAAATCGTCATCTACTTTAAAGGTGATTTGTTCCAATACATTTGCACTGAGCTAGATCATCATGATACTGACAACACACTGTCTTGCCTCATCTTGTTGAAGCATAACACCCCGAGATCTCGACGGCAGAACCACTAGCCTTAAATGTGCGACCACACGATCCTTTTTTAGTTCAGTTTTAGGCATGCAACACTGCAATATCGCATCTTCATTTTTGGATGCGTAATTTTCTGGAAATCCAGTACATGGTGGGATATTTGAGAAACTTGAAGAATTTAATTAAAAAATGTTCAGTCTCTGTCGCAATATTTTATTAACCAATAACGCGTTTCGCGCTGTTAGCGCATCGTCAGATTGGGCGGAGATGGAGCCACAGAGCTATCTATAGCTGTGTAGGAGGAATCTTAACAATTGTTTTCATTGGGCGCCATAGCAGCAGAGGAGACACTGTCGCGGCAGTCACGGTCTGCACGGCCACTACGGTCGGGGGTTCGAATCCCCCCTCGGGCATGGATATTTGTGCCGTCCTTAGTTGTAGGTAGTTCATAAGTAGTTTGTAAGTTTAGGGACTGATGACCCCGTAGTTAAGTCCCTTAAGATTAACAAACATTTGAACATTTGTCGCGGCAGGTCCACGTTTACAATTTGTAAACGTGGATCTGCCGCGACAGTGACTCCTCTGCTGCTATGGCGCCCAATGACAACAATTGTTAAGATTCCTCCTACACAGCTATAGATAGCTCTGTGGCTCCATCTCCGCCCAATCTGACGATGCGCTAACAGCGCGAAACGCGTTATTGGTTAATAAAATATTGCAACAGAGACTGAACATTTTTAATTATTCAACACTGTTGCTGCACCAGCCACTACCACCACCACCATCATGGAATGGAATGAAATGTATTGAAGAATTTAAATGATACAGAACCGGAAAACAAAACTTTTTCTAGTCGGTACTAGCGTCAATAACATTTCCGAATTTTTCCGAGTCCGAATATGTTTAATATATATTTTAAATAAATACAAATGACTTCGCTCTGAATCCTCAATTCTTTCTTTGCTGTTTCTGAAGTAATGAAATCCTTTAAAATGCGAAATGAATACGATAGTTCAAACACGTATATCATTTAGATGACCAAGAAATGTTATTTCCAAACTTTTTATCACTGCAGTTGGCCAAGCAGAATATCTGAAATGTCAGTTTTGATTTCCTGATGAAATATTCAAAACAAAACGTTGTCATAACATCGCATTTTTCGTGTGTCTTATTCTGAATTTACCTCTCGAAGTCTTACCTGTTTTTCCTGCCGCCTTTTCATCAAAGTCGTATCACGACCTAGTAAGCAAAGAATGGGATCCATAGCTGTCTGCTTGTGCAATGAAGTAACGTGAGGAACAAGAACGCCCATGCGTTCTTCCCACTAATTTTTGTGGTTGAGTCTTCGATTGATCACGAGGAGAGAACGATCGTGTAGATATAAGTTAACGTTGACTTACAACGTGTCAGGTATAACTCTTGATGCCCAATTTACCGCCTGTGTGTGCCATATGTGGTGTATGTGTACGGATATCCATCACGCCAGGCACTCTGTCCGTATAACGAATGACGCCTGGCAGCGTTTCATTCTCCTCGAACATTCCTTACACAGATAGGCCTACGCCCCTCGTGATGATGGATGCAGGGAAGACGTCGTGCCAGCACGGTCCCTGGGATCCGGAGCGCAAATTCAGCCACCTCATCACGTCCAGACTCGTCACAGTTTATGCACATCTGCATGCCGCTGTTTTCAATTACCTCAAAACAACGCAGAGCATTTCTAACTCTGGGAACTGAAGTAACCCTCCAGGTTTGAAACAACAGAAGGTACTTCTCTTGGTATGTACAAAGGAGAGTCGGCAGCCAGGTGTGTCATTCTCTTGACAGGGGAGGAGGGGCAAAATAATGCTCTTAATATTTGCAGCTTACTGAGGTGCTGTCTCACGATCACAGAATTAAGATTTTACTGCAGGATGAGATTGCTGCCTTAAGGGCTGTAAGGGCGTTGTCCATGAAAGTCTTATGATCCTAACGTTTAGTCCAGAAGTGTACTGGACATCTTCGGAGGAGATACTCCTCCGGTGACTTAACAACTGGCGTATCCGAAATCTTCGCCGACGAAACAAAAATTTTTACGACGACGAACTATTATTCACGAGTATACAGAGGAAACTACTCAAATATATCAACTCAGGGATAGCTTAGAAAAAAAGAGGGGCCATGAAATGTAGCAACGTATTGGATTGCAGCTCTGCAGAATCGCTGGACAGTTGTCTCAAACGACTGTCGATCGCTAAATTTTATCTCTGCTTATCGCGTGTAACTTCGTCCACGCCCACGTTTCTACAGTGTATGCGTCTGTCTCACAATCAGTCGTCCGACACGTCAGTGCGTAACATTCAACGGAGGAGGAAAAATGTTTGTATAGCTTATGGGACTTAATTACGGGGTCATCAGTCCCTAAACTTACAAACTACTTATCAACTAGCTAACACTAAGGACGGCACAAATATCCATGCCCGAGGGGGGATTCGAACCCCAGACCGTAGTGGCCGTGCAGTCCGTGACTGGAGCGCCTCAGTCCCTGCGGCCGGCCAACGGAGGAGGAGCGCCTTTGATATGTCCAGTGCTGTGCCTGATGAAACGTTGGCAACAGTAGTTTACACCTTGAAAGGTTTACCAGCATGATGTTTTTATGACCTGTATCAGGTCTGATTGCAATGAAATATATACTAGATGGTAGGCGAGCTAGCAAAACCAGTAGAGGATTAAAATTTTGGATAATACAACTGAGCGCAGATACGATTTCCTATCACTAGAGTGGGCCTTGTCTTTATGCATGACCGTCATATAAGAAGATAAGAGTGTGCCTGAGTTCGTTACCTTCTGAGTGTGGCCAGTGCCCCTCTGCTAAGGCGATTCTCATCAGTTTGGACTATCTACACTCGACTCTGACGGCGTATATCACAGAAAACACGTTCTGCTGTAAATTCCATTAAGTATGACATCTTTGTGGACAAGGAGGTAGAAAATCGACCGTGACGTCCTTAAAACAGCAATACGGAACAGCTACGTATAGTTGGCCAGTATCTGAATTCCTATCACCCCTAATTATTTTCCCGATGCATTACGACATCTTAGCATGAATTGCTTTGCTATTCTCGATCAGAGCAGAGCCCATTACAGGCACACTGCTACAGTAATTATTCAAGTACGCGAGTAATAGAGTTTTAAAAAGTAGGGAGCAAATATATTTGATTCACGCGCAACTTTTTCGGAAAAAATGCGTTTTGGACGGCACACGTATGTCATCCACCTTCTTCCGAATTGTTGTGGTGTGTAGCTGCTTGCCAGCTTTCATTACCAACTGTAGATGCACACTTATAAAACACACGAATGTTCGGAAATTATTGTGAAAGTAATTTAGAACGTCACAAGGTGTAACTTAGTTCGAAGCATTCAATGGTGGTAGCAAACATTCTGTTGGTGGCTTTATATAGAATACTGTAACTGATGCATTAAAGTCTTTTCATTCTGTTCTGTTTTAAGAGACGGTCCGAGATGTAATAAATCCAATGCACACAGAAGAAAAATCATTTAAAAGTCGGTACATTCTAGTAAAACTATTAGCTTTATTTTGACTGTTTTTCATTGAAGTTCTATCCAGGTTTTGTTCGTGTTGTCCGGAATCTTTATTTAGCGTTTTCGATCTATTCTCGCCATTAAAAATTTAAACTTTTGTTTACTTGTGAACTGCGGAAATGTAGCACAAATCTTCGTGTTATCATTCGTGCTAACATTGCAAGATATAGCGATACAGTGGCGTGCCTTACATACTGCTAAGAGAGATTTGCAAACTAAATATATACATTATTCCGACAAGACTTTTTTTCAGATTTTATCTTGTCTAATTTAAATAGTATTTAAATAGAAGTTCTGCCGGTGTAAAGAATAATCTTTGTTTTTCACACTGCTTTGGCCTACATAGCATTTCTATGAGCAATCTCTCTGCGTACCTGTGAACGAATTCACTCGACTACGGTGACAATTACACTGCAGCAGTATCTTCTGATGGGGGGGTTACATTTAGTTAGACAGCCAAGTGACAAAGAAACGCTCTAATTTCCCAGAATTCACGTATCTGGCTTCATTTCAATAAATCAAGTGATATGGTGCCATTTCCTGAGTAGACTCAGTTGTTAAATTCATTTATGTTGCTCGTAACCCCCACCAACAAGAAAATAAACCTCTAACTCACAAACATCTATTCATTATCTTACATTAAGAAATGAGTTTGTGCATCAGAAGAAAATAGTTACAGTGATTACAAGTGTAAACACACACACACACACACACACACACACACACACACACACACACGTGCGCGCGCTGATGAATTATCGTAATTAGGAATATATTCCCTGAATGAACTGGATGTTGGCGGCTAGTAGATAATCTCTGATGAAATGTTAGTGCGGCTCTTGTGCAGATATTGTAATTTCGCAGGATTTTTGGCCGCTTTCGACTATGTAATACGCGGACCACACGCAGCAGCGTTGAGCAGTGTAGCCGGCGTATGCTCGAATAGAGGCTGGCACGTTTTTGCTCCTCTGCCGGCTGCATCGCCCGCTTGGTCATGCTCCTGGCATTTCGTATAAAAAAAGTATTGTGCGTTCCGCTGTAATTGTGAAACAGAAACGTCAGGCGTGACTGGAGAATTCCTGGCCGCCAAGTGGTTCGTGAGAAACGTCGCGCGGTGGCAGTCCAGTATGGCTGCTCCAACTGCTCCACTTCTGACAACTTTGCGAAGAGTGCCCGTACACTTAATACCGACGCTAATTAAAAGATGGCCGGGCATTTATTTTGTGAATGTACTTAGAACGAAATATCGTGAGGTTTGCTTCTGTTAACGAAGCAGCTTTGTCCTTGTCAGAAACACTAACATCATGACTTACTAAAGACTGATCTTTTTCCAAGGCGGCAAAGCGACACGAGTCTGTGAACTTAACAGCGCATGGCCTCGTAAAACGCTATAGTGGGAGTCCGCGTGGTGATCAATGTACTCTTTATCATTCAAAGAAGCGGAATTTACCTTCTACATTTAGGTGTCTCCTGTTTTTCCTATCTTGTTTGAAACGAACACGTTAGATTTCTTTTCCCATCCTTTGTGTTTGTCCCACCGTTTGTGTGTTCTGTGTGTAATGACGTCGTCATCGTCGTATCTCTCTCCATCTCGCAAAATTACGGTGCTGCTTAAATATACGCCCAGATTAATGACTACTGTATTAAATTAATTGCTTCCAGTCGTATAATGATGACGTAAGTCAATGGTTGCTGCGAACATGCAAGAACACAAAAAGATTGGAGTTTAACGTCTTGTTGGAAACATGGCGCGTAGAGACGATTTTAGTAAAAGTCCTACTCTTGACCGGAAAACATGAGAATGTGAAAGCGGAAACCATTTTGCTGCATCCAAGTACCAAGTGCGCCATAAGTGAAACTGATGCCAGGCATATACAAGTTTCTCTTGTGTGTAGCAGACTATGTCTTGCGGCTGATACGCCTTAAGAGAAACAGCAATTTATGATGGAGTTTGTGGATTGCGGTGGGGTAGTTGCGACAACTGAAAGTGACGTATGGTCACGTTTATGCGTCACACGTCGATAGGTAACCGCAGTGTGCAGCTGGGAGCCCTCGGAGAAAGACGCTGGAATCCCCACAGCAGGTAACCCACAACCATCCCCCAGACACTCCAGCACTTCTCCGATGAATGTGTGTGTGTGTGTGTGTGTGTGTGTGTGTGTGTGTGTTTGCGAACGAAATAGTTGTAGAAATGGTTCTCGAGCGAGGTATCCGATACTGTCGTGAGTCCTCAAACTGAGACATATTCAGGTACGACAAATTCACAACTGTGACCTACTCTTTACATCAATCAGTGTATAAAATGGGCAGTTGAGAAGGCCGCAATTCGATGGCCATTAATGAAGACTTCTTGGCGTGACCATTGTCACCGTTGTAATCCCAATATTAAAGTGGCAATCTAAGCGAAATCCCTTGTGTAAACAATTTTCTTTTCTGGCCGTTGTGACTTCACTATTTGCTACCGCTGGTTTCCATGCTATGCTAAGTTGAGAACCTGCATTCCTGTTCTCGTGATTTGTCGAGCTGCGAAGTGCACCACTTCTTCAATTCGACGAGATAATTTTGGTACTTTTTTATATATTTATAGTGGAAGTTATGCTCTGCCCTGAGACGTTTCGGTGTCTGGTCCAGATGTGTGTGTGTCGCTGTTCGAAGCATTTCTCTCTCAGGGTGCGGCAACTTTGTTGAGTCTCCTGCCAGACACTCATTTTTGTCGCCCTTCTGTTGCACCTACTGTGTCCTCCGCAACTAATGTTTGTCCCATTATAATCTCTATCTTTAAAAATCTATGTGAATATTTATGTATGTTTGTTTCCTATAGGCACCCAGAGGGCTCGAGAGGTTTAGATGAAGTCCTCAGAAAAGCCCAACACGTGACCCTGTGAAGTTTGGTCGCTATCGGATCACGACATTTATTGATTTAAAGAATCTTACTCTTGGACTTTTCAACTTTACCATATTTCTGAAACTGCTTTTATTGGTTGTTCGTCGCGGTGGAGTAGCCGAGCGGTCTAAAGCGTCTCGCTGCGGAGCGCGCTGTTGCTCGCCGTGGAGGTTCGAGTCCTCCCTGGGGCATGGGTGTGTGTGTTTGTTCTTAGGTTAGTTTACCTAGGTTTCAGTAGTTTGTAAGCTACGGACTGATGACCACGCAGTTTGGTCCGATAGATCTACAAACATTTGAACATTGGTTGTTCTACGTAATATGATTCAACACAATACCATGCTTGTACCAATACCATGCTGTACAATCCTGTGCGTGTTTAATCCGTATTACATATTAATACCACAGTGACATATGTACAAAAGTTTACGTCTCGCACTTGGAACGACAGTAGCACCTCTAGCGGAGAAGGAGTCAACTGTAGAGCCACCATCAGTGCTCCCGAAATGGCACACCAAAAACTTAACGTTCTTACTGTAGATAGAAAAACAAGACATCCACTGGCCTTAAGATGGTTTAATAATATATATATATATATATATATATATATATATATATATATATATATATATATATATTAATGTGAATGTCTGTGCGGTGTAGGCTTATCACGTCCGAACAACAAGACGCAGAGACTTAAATATTTGTACAGTTACCAATTTATACCTGAGGAAGGTTTTAGGCACGGTTTCATAGCGATCTGATGAAAATGGTTTTGTTGGTTGTATTGTCGCTTGAGGGTTGATAATGATAAAAGGGTGGAGTATATTGGGATGGAAAGTTTTCGGTGTGTGTAAAATTGTACGTGTGTGTGTTAATATTTCGGTCTGCGGCGAAAACTACAGAACGCAAACGAATGTTCTGTGTGTAATTGTTGTCCGAAGTCTCCCGTTGTACAACATAGCAGTTCCATGTCGATAGTTATAAGGGGGTGGAAGATATAGTGGTTGAAAGTCGTCAAATTATAAAAAAATTCGGACTGATGGCCAGCGATGACGTTTGCGACTCTATAGCAAGGAGGTTACATACAGCGAAACGTGATGCTACAGACCATATCTTTGGTCTATTCGTGCCTCGTGCTACAATGTCTTCAGCTCTTTGTCTGTAATGATAAGCATACGAATAAGGAAATATAAGAATAAATAAATAAAGCAGTAAAAAAGAAATTTCTTTTAATACATCTCTTTTAAAAAAAATCGATTTGACATTTCGTGCATTACATCAAGTGATCGATCTGTGATCGTGATTGAATTCTTCGTAGCGAGTGCATTTTTACCTGTGATTTCTTATATATTCTCTGATAAATGTAACATGTTTTTTTTTTTTAGAAAAAAAGGAGATGGACAGACAGAGAATGGACAGGAAAAGTACTAACTCAAGTCTCGAATAAATACCCGGGCAACGCCGGATTTTCAGCTAGTGTGTATATATATGTGTTGTTGTTGTGGTCTTCAGTCCGGAGACTGGTTTGATGCAGCTCTCCACAATACCCTTTCCTGAGCAAGCCTCTTCATCTGCACATAAGAACGAAAACCTACATCTGTCTGAATCTGCTTACTGTCTCCATCTCTTGGTCTTCCTCTGCGATTTTTTCCCCACACACTTCCCTCCAACGCTAAATTCACATTTCCTTGATGTCTAAGAATGTGTCCTCCAATCTATCCCTTCTTTTACTCAAGGTATGCCAGAAATTTCTTTTCTCCTCAATTCTGTTCAGTACCTCCTTAGTTACGCGATCCACCCACCTAATCTTCAGCATTCTTCTGTAACACCATATTTCAAAAGCCTCAATCCTCTTCCTGTCCGCACTGTTTATCGTCCATGTCTCACTCCCATACAAGGCAACACTCCACACAAATGCCTTCAGAAAGGCCTTCCTTAGGCTTAAATCAATATTCGAGGTTAACAAATTTCTCTTTTTCAAAAATGCTTTTCTTCCCATTGTCATTCTGCATTTTATATCCTCTGTACTGCGACCATGATTTGTTATTTTACTGCCCAAGTAACAAAACTCATCTACCTCCTTTATTGCTACGTTTCCTAATCTAATTCCTTCAGCATCACCTGATTTTCTTACACTGCACTCCATTACCCTAGTTTTGCTCTTGTTAATGTTCATCTTATATGCACCTTTCAGCACACTGTCCATTCCGTTCAATTGCTCTTCCAGGTCCTTTGCTGTATCTGACAGAATTACTATGTCGTCGGCAAAACGCAATGTTTTTAATTTATCCCCCTGAACTTTAATTCCTTCTCCAAATTTCTCCTTGTTTTCCTTTATAGCTTGCTCAATGCACAAATTGAACAACAATGGAGAAAGACTACAACCCTGTCTTACTCCCTTTCCAACCACTGCATCCCTTTTATGCCCTTCAACTCTGACAATCGCTGTCTGTTTTTTGTACAAGTTGTAAATAACTTTACGCTCCCTATATTTTACTCCTGCTTGCTTCAGAACTTGAAAGAGTTTATTCCAATCAACATTGTCAAAAGCCTTCTCCAAATCTACAAAAGCTAGAAATGTAGGTTTGCCTTTTCTTAATCTATCTTCTAGGATAAGTCGTAAAGTGAGTATTGCCTCCCGTGTTCCTACATTTCTCCTGAACCCAAACTGATCTTCCCCGAGGTCGGCTTCTACCAGCTTTTCCGACTGTATATAATTCGTGTTAATATTTTGCAACCATGACTTATTAAAATATATCTCCTTTTTCTTTTGACGTAGCAAGGCACTGTACCTACAGATACGTGTGCTAAAGCTTACGTCACACAATCTTCTCCGTCCACCCACCAGAAGTCAGATGACTGACAGTAATTAGTGCTACTCGTGCAAAGTCGGGGCGGATAGCTAGTTGTTAACACAACGCTTGAGACGAGCCTTACTAGAAATGTAACTAGCGGCTTCACACCAAGGGGCTCCTCGTGAGCTTGATGCCTTCCCGTAGTCTGGTACTAGCCTGTACCTCAAGTCGTGGAGGCGCGGCGCCGTCGGCCTCCCCCGCCGGCAGATAACCGGCCGCAGCCTGTATATGGCTGCGCGTCCCTCACCTGTCCGTCTCCGCCCAGCAAGAACTCGCCGTCCACAAGTGCCCCCGCAGCTCTCGCTCAGGCGGTACACGCCGTCCATAGCATCCATGTTAACTCGCCCACCGATATGGCTAAGTAGTCGTTACCTGTTTCAACTGGAATGATACACACACAAAAGGTTGGTTCTAAGGGTTTCTAAACGCTGACGTTGAATGTGTATATTCCGTCGACAACGAAGTTCCTTAGATTCTCCACGGAGGTCACTCAACAACACAGAGCTGTAAAGAATCATGCATGAATTCTGACTGCATTGAAGGTCAATTCCGAAGTTTAAATCCTATCCGTTTGTTACTTCGTGTCAGGAAGGACTCATCAAGGAAAGTTTTCGGACATCTCTGAGTCAACCAAAGTGATTCTGCTCGGACGTGAGGAGATACAGAGATATAAGAACTATCGCTGACTTACCTCTTTCTGGCCGCCCAAAGACTATCAGAAGAGTTGATGACTTCTAGGTACGATTTTTACGTCACAGGAACCCTCAGAGGAATGCCACCATGCTGAAAAAAAGATTTTAGTCCAGCCACAGCGCTTCGTGTTTCGGCTCAAACTGTACGCAGTAGGCTGCACGACATGTTTTGCATACATGAACCTTATTGAACATGCCCGGGATACAATTAAAAGGGCTGTTTTTCGACGAGTCGACCCACCAACCAATCTAACGCATACACCTTGTCAATTTCTGTTTTCATGGGTAATAAAGAAAACAAATGTTTTGTCATTTTTTTTTGTATACAGAGTCACGAACTCTTAGAATCGTGCTGTCGCTTATTTTCTTGTTTTATGGGTGTTTTTTCACTCTACAGCGGAGTGTGAGCTGATACGAAACTTCCTGGCAGATTAAAACTGTGTATCGAACTGGGTCGAAACCGAGACCTCGGCAAGCGCTCTACTGACTGAACTACCGTAGAATGCTTCACGCCCCTTCCTCACAACTTTAGTTCCGCCAGTCACAGACGTTCGCGTGCCAATCCTGGGAGAAAGAATATGATAGAGACATGGGTAAGCCATAGGGTAGCTGAGCCGGTAGAGCGCTTGCTCGCCAAAGTCCAGGGTTAAACTCGCGGTCCGACACACAGTTTTATATTTCAAATGATGATTATCTGTTAACAATATGAAGGCCTGGGCTTCGTGGGCTTACAAACTACTAAACACACACACACACACACACACACACACACACACACACACACACATCCATGCCCGACGAAGTTAATAACATCCGACACGACCGAGCGCGCGATCCTTAACGTGGCGCCCCAAACCCACGCGTCGCCTGGGCTTCAGTCCCATATCAATTCCAACACTACTTACTTTCATACTTTGCCAGTGATGCATGTGTGCGGCAAATTACGTGCATTTCCGTGATTGATGTCATTGGTTACTGACTTATTCTCTTTTGTAATGTCCATTCCGCCTTTATAACCTACAAATATTCGCACTTACGGTTCAGAAAACTATGTCCCTAATACGTATTTAAGCCATTCTTCGCTTATTAAAATCAAATAACTGCCTTCGGCTACCAACGGCGTAAGAATAGGGACGATGGGCGTAGCTTCCGCAGATTTTAACTGCTAGTAGCCAGGCTGTATTCGGCAGTTTCTCCACGCACTACAGGTGTGCCTGCTCCACTACAGTTCCACCGTCACCGAGGGCTGCTGCACCTGTACTATTGTATTATTAATGTCCATCTAACTCTATATGAGACAATATACTTTTTAATTACTTCATTGACATCGAAATAGGTCATTTTATAAATCAATTTTACGCGATCACGACTGCATCAAAATTATTTATTCTAAGGTCACTGAATTCTAGGAGTTATGTTCCCCCCCCCAAAAAAAAAAAAAAAATTCTCACTTGAAATATCATCTTAGAGCCAAACTACATTTATGAAACTTAAAAATTTTAGTATATGTATTTTTTACGTAGGTTTCGGCTATTTGAAGACACGTAGCGGTAGCGGTAACGGTTATTAACTTGCTAGCACGAGTATGCTGTGTATGGAAGTTAAGTCTTGACGTATAAAACCAGTTTGTCTGGAAAACAGGGTAATTTGTATGAATATTTCAGCCGTGGCGGAATAACACTGAGGCGCCGTGCTGCGGTGCGTACGGCCCTTCGCCGTCGGAGGTTCGAGTCCTCCCTAGTGCATGGGTGTATGTGTTGTCCTTAGGCTAGTTTTACTTAGTTTAAGTAGTTTGTAAGCTCGGGACTAATAACCAAGCAGTTAAATCCCATAGGTGTACAAACATTTAAATATTTTACAATAGCCTACATAATCTATAATTACTACAGGCCCCACAGTGTAGTAGACATGTTTACCCGACAGTATCTGCAGTCCATATAAGAATATTTAATGAACTCGCTATGGTGAGTGACACCTACATCACACACTTCGCTGCGGCATTTACATGTAAATGGAAAGGTTTGCTGTGTGTAACTTCATATGTAATCAAAGTACCGAAAACTTTTCATTGAACTAATTGGTGAGCAAGTCTACATCTGATCAGTTTGAGAAAACTTTTCATGTACCGTATGGCCGCGGCGGAGCGACCGAGTGCATTGAGGCGCTATGCTACGATGTGCAAGGCCGTTTCCCGTCGGAGGTTCGAATCCCCCCTTGGGCATGGTTGTTTATGCCGTCTTTCGTGTAAGCTAGTTCATAAGTAGTTCGTAAGTTTAGGGACCGATGACGCAGTTAAGTTACAAACACTTGAAATTTTTTTTTGTACCGTATCTAATGCACGAAGACCAAATTGATGGTCTTCAGTGATGAGACAGGGTAAGGGAATTTGCTTTTACATCGCGCCGAGAAACACGAAGATGTACGTGTCAATAGAATTGTTCAGGGTGAGAGAGCGCACTGCCAGTCTTTAAAATTGTCCGACGCTTCAGCCACTGCTTCAAGTAGCCAAACGTCGGACAGTTTTGAATATTGACAATTCGGTCTCTCATCCTGAAGAATTTTTTCTGCGGAATCCTACGTTTATACCAAGATGTATATTTGAATCGCTGCATGCACTTCCGTTTCGAGACCCGTGTTCCCAAGGAAAGTCTTTGTCTCGTGGCGGTGAAAAATGTTTACGGCAAAAATACCGCTAAGCGTGTGCACCACGTCCATTACCATCTTGCTTATTGCGGGGGTAAGTGTGCTCATTGTACGATTTGCGACGACGGTGCTAGCGAGTTCCTTAATAGCAGGAAAAGCGCGATTACCAGCTGTAACCGCTGTAGAGACGCGCCGACGAGCTCGTACAGTGCTCCAGAACGTTTTAGTTGGACCAGCGAGAGAAACAAAACGGAAGGACGAGCAAGGGGTGGACAAACTGCAAGGTCTGAAGCCGTGTAGCGAAATAGTTGACATTCAAGCCAGCTACCAGTGGATATAGTATTGACAACTTCATGACACCATGGCGATGTTTGGTTGCGATCACGCATCCTTCTCTCTAAAGCAGACCACAGTGGCACAATAATACTGAAGTCTGGTCACTAGTTGCAGGGTAGCTGCGGCAGCTCGTGTTGCTTACTGAACCAGTCTTGGACCATGCAAGTTGTTTGGTCAGGATATCTGTCGTCTGCGACACAGCGACACCATTTGAGAATTACATTGTTGCATGGAGTGGATCTTGCAATGTATAGGCGTTTCATTACAGAGTTACTAAGTGGCCCATGAAATACCATGATATGGCTGTTCGAATCATCACAGAACCGCCAAAATATTTCGTTCTTCGGCCGTAGTTTGAACGAACTTCCGGCCAAATGACGTTCTTGCATTACTCCATGTTTCAGGTTAATATACGCATTTGTATCACTGATGATTGGTTTTGGAATTTCATCTCATCCAGCAGTACACTGTTTACGAAGAACCCTTCGTGAGTGTTTGCTGCTGAGGCGACATTCAGTTCGGTGGTGATCTTTCCAGCTATCGTCCTCCTTTTACAATGACTCACAGTCATACTGAGGACATTACTCCGGTGCCGTTAATAGTCAAGTACACTGCTCAAAACACTTAAGGGCATGCAGCCACATAAAGTTGACTTCTTCTAATATTTCGGCTGAGTACCGTCCAGCCATCTTGAGAGAGAGAGAGAGAGAGAGAGAGAGAGAGAGAGAGAGAGTCGAAGACTGACGCTCCAGCACGCGCTTCGTGCTTATAAACTCGCGGACTGTTATTGAACAGTCACTGCGCCGCGAAAACATGAAGATGCACATCAAGTCAGGTACACTGCTGGCCAGAATTAATCACGGAGGAGGAAAGGAGATATCACAGCCAAATTTATTTGGGAGACAACACGTTATAGAAAGACACATTATTGAAATACAGTCCCGTGTGAAATAAGAAAGACGATGAAAAAAGTATTGAGGTTGTCGCCGCTGCTACATGCCTCGGAATTGAATCGAAGAGACTCTTTATGTGTTGTTAGGATGTAACAGTTGGTGCTCCTTCGATGCATTGCAGAAGTTGATATGGTGAGCAGCGGGCTGTGTATCCTGGGCCAGTTTTTTTGCAGTTATTAACGAGACGTTATCGATAGAGGAGAGATCGGGAGGGCAGGGAGGTGAAGGCAGCAGTGCAATCTAATGGGCGACAAAGAAGCCTTTAATATAGCGATAGCGTGCCACGTGTGGTCGCGCGTTATCTTGTTTCAATGTGGCTGTCAGCGAGCTCCAAAGGTACGGGTGGACGACAGTCTCCGACACTTTGCGACAGGAAGTTTAACGCTGGCTGGTCAGTATCCGACTAGGCGTGCCTGGTGGGTGCGGGAGTGCAACCAAATACCACCCCGAACCATAATAATGTTCAAATGTTTGTAAAGCTTATGGGACTTAATTACGGGGTCATCAGTCCCTAAACTTACAAACTACTTATGAACTATTTACGAACTAGGACGGCACAAATATCCATGCCCGAGGGGGGATTCGAACCCCCGACCGTAGTAGCCGTGCAGACCGTGACTGAAGCGCCTCAGTCTCCTCGGCCACCGCGGCCGGCGAACCATAATACCGGACACAGGACTGGTATGGTGATGCATAAGGCAACAATTCAGCAGCCTTTCAGCGTGCTATCTCCAGACTAAATTGGCCATCTTGGTGGCACAAGCAGAATCGGGATTCGCCGATATAATCAATATCGTACACATCACGATTCTGCCTGCACCACCACGATGTTCGGATTGGTCTGGAGAGACCGTGCTGAGAGACTGTTGAGCTTCCTATTGGCATTGTACCTGTCCTGCACACGGTATCATGGTATGGAGTGGTATTGTATTCCACTCCCGCACAGCAGCCGGCGTTGCATTACCGGAGGTTAATGCGCAAACACCCGTGGCTGACCATCTGATGCATTACTACCTTTGCTTCCAAGTTTCTGGATTCTCGCCTGTCGGAAATGTGTGGTCGATGACTGCAGAATGACTGGTCCGGAAAACATAACATGCCACTACAACAGATCATCTTTAGCAATGTGTGGAAATGCTTTGAGTGCTATACCCCACCAATACAACCGTGAAGCAGCGGTTATAGCCAGAAATGTGGCAACATTCAAGTACCAACTTCATTGTTTTCCTCGCTGATTTTCAATCACGTGATCTTTGCACAGAGTGTTATCTCTCAAATAAATTTAACTGTAGTAACTCCTGTCAGTCTGGTTATGACATTTCGGATGGCCAGCGATCTACAACAACGAAACCTTCATCTCTTTACTAGCGTCATTTATATCCAAGCCCGGGTGCTTCGCGGTGTTTCCATCCCCTGTACGAGGTGGAATTAAAAATTTTCGGGACTGGTGCTGCCTTCTGGAAAGTAGGAGTAGTAGATCCTTTGCACCGCTAGGTGGTGAAAGCTGCATATCTGATGAGATTGTGTGCAGGGTGGCATTCAGTTCGGAGGACGTATTTCGTCTCCACAATGACTTCAGTAATACTCAGTGTTTGGTGTGTGGCGATTTTACGATGGATCCACGAATAGAACTACTCGTGTGTATCATATTCTGTGCGGATCTCGGGAAATTTGCTACAGAGACCCTTGCAATGATTCAACAAGTGTTTGGGGGACAGAGCGTGAGCCGTACGCGTGTGTTTGAGTGGCATGCTCGGTCGGCCATACAGACGTCGGAGATGATGCTCACACTGGAAGGCCAGTTAGCCGCACTACGCTAGTCATTGTGTCCAAACTTCAACAATTGATTCTTGCGGATCGACGTCGAACCATTCAAGACCTTGCGAATGAAGTGGGTATTGGTTATGGGACATGTCAACGAATGTTGACTGACGAGTTGGGCATGCATCGCGTCGCCGCAAAATTTGTGCCAAGGACCTTGACTGCTCACCAGGTTTTTTTTTTTTTTTTTTTGGCAAAAACAACATTGCGGTTGTACCCCGCCCATCGTAGGCGCCACACCCGGTACCTTTGACTTCGCGCTATTCCAAAAACAAACTTAAGTTGAAAGGCCTTCGGTTCGACACTCTAGGAGAGGATTCAAGAAGCATCGCTGACGTTGCTAAACACCCTGAAAGAACAGAACTTCCAGAAAACGTTTGACCTGCGGCAGAAGCGCTGGGACCGGTGTGTACGTGCGGATGGGGACTACAGGGTGTCTCACGAAAGACGCCAGCCAGGCGTCCGCGGATCGCGCGGTACGGCTCCCGGCCGTCGCCAGCCACGGCACCGTCCGATTCTCAGACACTCTTGTGCCGCGTGCGCATACACTGAGTTAAAGTCTAAAAAACATTGCCATCTGAGTAACCTAAGCTTACCGTTATTTACAGTAGATGTTCAAAATGATGTCCTATGGAAAGAGTGGCCTGACATCTCTTGAACACGTTTGCGAACACTCGACGAATTTCGGCTGCCAAAATCTGGGAAATGACTAGTCGAACCCTGTCTTCCAACTCTTCGAGTGTGTTTTAACATTCCCCGAAGATAAAAGTCATAGGGATTTATATCTGGAGAAAGAGGAGGCCAGTCAACTATCCTATCAGCAAAAACACTTCATATTGCTGCCATAGAAGCATTGGCAATGTGTGGTATTGCATTGAGCCGGCCGCGGTGGCCGAGGAGACTGAGGCGCTCCAGTCACGGTCTGCACGGTCACTACGGTCGGGGGTTCGAATCCCCCCTCGGGCATGGATATTTGTGCCGTCCTTAGTATTAGGTAGTTCATAAGTAGTTTGTAAGCTTAGGGACTGATAACCCCGTAGTTAAGTCCCATAAAAAAAAAAAAAAAAAAAAAAAAAAGTATTGCATTGTCCTGAATGAGATAACCGTACAGCTTTTCGTTGGGTGAAAGTTCTGGAAAAATTGGATGCAGGATATTGTTCACATACCTGTCAGAATTTGTTTCGTGAAAAAAGATTCGACTAGTCATTTCCCAGATTTTGGCAGCCGAAATTCGTCGAGTGTTCGCAAATGAGTTCAAGAGATGTCAAGCCGCTCTTTCCATAGAGGGACATCATTTTGAACATCTCTGTAAATAAAGGTGAGCTTAGGTTCCTCAGATGGCAATGTTTTTAGACTTCAACTCAGTGTATGCGCCCACAGCACAAGAGTGTCTGAGAATCGGGCGCTGCCGTGGCCGGCGGATGCGGTGGCGGCGGCCGAGAGCCGTACCGCGCGATCCGCGGACGCCTGGCAGGCGTCTTTCGTGAGACATCCTGTACTTCGAGGGAGATGGTGACCATTAGTCCTGAGGTAAGTTTTTTCAACAGATGGCAGCACCAGTCCGGAAAATTTTTTTAATAGCACCTCGCAGGAGCACGTGGAAAGTTAAAATCCGGAATTATTCCACCACGCCCTGTGGTGGCTCGTAGACTTGTGAGACACGACCATTAAAAGCGGCGACAAAAAATTCGTGGCCCGCTGGAATAGCAGTGGACGGTGAAAGGTGTGGAGGGGCGGCAGTGTTTACTGGGGAGGCTGCTATTTCGGAGTGGCGCGCTTATTCAGTGACCGCCTATTCGTGGCGCGGCCGTTGCATAGCTAGCGTGATTCACGCCCCTCCCTGCGGCGGCGGCGCGGCGTCACACGGCGCGGTATTTCGGTCGCACCGACGCCGCCGCTAGCGCCCGGCCAGTCGCGGCACGCCGATTCACGGAATGCCGGAGGAGCGCTTTGGCGGCACAATTAGTCCGCGTGATTCGCGCGCTGCAACACCCCTCACTCCGGCGGTTTCGTGTGTTGCCTGGTTCTGGCACGCCATTGGCTCCGGCGGTTTGATGGAGGGGCTCCATACGTGACAGCTAAACGTACAATGTACGGGTTGATGCTTCCGGAACCTCCTAACCGATAATCCCGAGATAACTCTATTTTAATGTTCTGCTGCGAGATATTATCCCGAGACAACTCTGGCTGTTTAATTTTTCGCGTTCTTGAAGAAGTATCACGATTAAAATCGTAGTTGCTTTTGTTGCTACTAGTAGTCGTTTATTTTTCTTTTCAGATTCGCTTTTCCTTTGTCTACTTGTTGAAGCAAATCTTTGTTCTTTAGTATCATTCTAGTTTTGTTGCAGCATTTCATCTACTTTACGTTATTCCAAATGAATACTGGTTATTCTAGTGAAGTAGAGCAGTAATATATATGGTTTAACGAATATTTGCATAGATTTTTGCTGCATTCTATAATTTGAGACAGCACTCTTTATCCTCCCCAACATTAGAAACCTTTGAAGTTTGAAGACAAACCTGTTAATTAAATGAAAAAAACTTTTATAGCTTACAAAAAAATCTGTATGTTAATGTTCCATCAAGAACTGATGGAAGATCACTGAGAATGTCCTCATTTGTCTTCGCTTTAAGTTTGTTGGGTGAAATAGTAACAGCTGTATCTCCGTATTGAATAAAAATTGATACATATTATATGGCATTTAGTTGCATTTCCTCTTTACTATCTCCCAAAATATTATTTCTCCTGAAACATCCTGTATAGACTTTTTTTTTTAGCGCGAAGGAATTTTTACAGAACGAAGCAGTAGGGAACAAACATGACATGAGCAAATTGCTCTTCAGGTAGTCGCAGGATCCATCGTTGCTAGTGTTCAGGCCCTAGAACCGATGGTATCGTATGGTGCAGACTACTATCTGACATTAAGCGTATTTCCGTCACATTGCTCAGGAGGAATGTGTGTACGTCATCCCTAGTGTCTGTATTTATTACTGCTTCGGTTATTTGGCTGTAACTGTGTGTTCTCTCTTTTACTTTGCCATTTGATCTTGTTACTCTTTTTCTGTCCCAGACGCCTCAATTTCGACGTCTATATCAGGTCTCTTATTTTCTGGCAAAAGCTTAACCACATCCACTTACTGTCCTTTTGCTAAGGATTTTTTGTATGTACCCTGCTTATACTGAACTCCCCATTCAATTTTTTGTTAATCTAAGAGACCAAAGTGTATGGTCATCGGTCCAACACAGTCCCATGCCCAAGGAATCCGTAGCATAGCATCTTAGAAAATGTTCAAATGTTTGTACAGTCTATGGGACTTAACTACGGGGTCACCAGTCCCTAAACTTACAAACTACTTAAGAACTAGCTAATCCTAGGGACGGCACAAATATCCATGCCCGAGGGGGGATTCGAACCCCCGACCGTAGTGGCCGTGCAGACCGTCACTGGAGTGCCTAAGACCCCTCGGCCACCGCGGCCGGCGGCATCTTAGACCACGCGGCTATTACCGCACGTCGAACTCCCCATTAAACATAGTATTGTGAAGTAGAGCTTTCCTTAACAGAGGCTTTGGAACCAGCTTTGCTTGGTGAACCTCTGCAGTGTGTAGAACAGGCTTGCTAAGCGCGGCATTGCGGCGCTCCATTGTTGAGCGAGGCTGCCGCCCAGACGGTGCGTCGAGGCGGGCCGAGGTGTGGGAACGCAGTCTGCGGCGCAGTTCTGTTACTCTGTGTCTGGGGCGCCCTGGCAGCTGCGGCGGTCGATGCGGGGGCGTATTTCCCCGGAGTGCCGTCCTGACTCACGCCACCACAGGTGCCCACCCTGACTCACGCGCCCCTGCCCTGGCCTACGTCACGACACTTCTCACAAGACACCCCCACCAAAGCGTCAGTGTCACGCGATATTTTCCGCTAAACATAGTTTGTGATGATGCAGTACTGATGAGGATCACGAGAACGCGCTTTTTATGCCTGTGTTGTACGCTGTTTAACGATACCGAATAGTACAAAAAAATGTTCGAATGTTTGTAAACCTGTGCGACTAAACACCAGCGGTATCAACTACTTATGCTAAGTACAACTACTTTAAAAATGCATATGATGGTTTTGGCTTGACCATCAATGTAAAAAAAATCAATTCTTAGGCAGCAACATCCAGAGGCAAAGGCACAAACAAAATATCTGGCTGACTTTTAGAGCATCTAGATCAATTCCAATTTCTTTGAAGTGTCTTGTCCCAAGATTGCTCTTGTGAACAAGATATGGAAAATCGAATTCTTGCTACCCACCAAACACTTGGACGCTTAGAGCAGTGAATCATCATGGACAGAGTAAGCTTATGGTGTACAAGGCAGTTGTCCTAACAGTGTGGCAGACGTGGACGCTATATCGCCGCAATATAAAAAAAGCTTTCGCGCTTTCATCAGTAGAAGTTGATGTCTCTCTTGAAAATCAAATGGGAAGGCCCCCATCACCAACAATGCAGTTTTTGAGAACCGCGGTGGAGTAGCCGAGCGGTCTAAAGCGTCTCGCTGCGAAGCGCGCGGTTGCTCGCCGTGGAGGTTCGAGTCCTCCCTGCGGCATGGGTGTGTGTGTGTGTGTGTGTGTGTGTGTTGTCCTTAGGTTAGTTTACCTAGGTTTCAGTAGTTTGTAAGCTACGGACTGATGACCACGCAGTTTGGTCCGATAGATTTACAAACATTTGAACATTTAATTCTTGAGAAAGCAAGGGATAAAAGCACAGATGCTACTATCATCGCTCGTCGGCTTAGATGGGTAGGGCATGTACGGCATATGCTAGACGGCAGACTTCCACGACAAGTCCTCTATGATGAGCTTTCTTCTGGTACGGGGTAACGAGAAGAACAAAGCTTTACAAAGACTAGCTAAAACCATGAAGAGAACAAAGGTGTACCCATAGACTTGGGAAACAAGTGCGGAAGATAGTGGCGCCGTACCATATCTGCGGCTGTGGAATACTTGGAACAAGACCGCAGCAGTCAAGATGAAGTCAAGCGACAACGTCGAGCTCCGACAAAGTTAATAGTGATCCCACCATCATTAACGTGCAGCTTCTGCGGGCAGATGTTTCACGTTTATCGAGAATGGGCTTATCGAGTCATCAAAGACACAAACATGAACTAAATTGAGAGTGGGCCAGTTGGGAAGAATTACACACACACACACACACACACACACACACACAGCGTCTATACCGCTTCCAACGTATGTCCCTCCATGCTATAGCTTCGGGTAAGTCATGTTGTATGGCACCACGTAATGTTGTCGCCACTCCGTAGAACTAGAGAAAGACGTCCAACGATTTTAGTTCATTGTGCCAATGACAGGTACTTCAGAAACTAGGTATCTCAATTGATCCCCTAATTGTCTTGCCTGGTGTACATTCATACTCCGCAAGACAGCTCACGGTGTGTGTCGGAGGGTACTTTGTGTACCTCTGTAAGTTCATCCTATTCCAGTCGCTTGCAGTTCGCGGACAAAAGGTCGCTATACCTCCGTGTGGGATCTATCTAGTTTTATACTTCTTGTCTTTTCGCGAAATAATGTATCGGTTGACATGCGGTACAGAATCTCTGTCGCTGCGTCTGCCACTTGAATTTTGTAATAATCTCTGTGATGCTTTAGCGCTTACTAAATGAACCTATAACTGAGCTTCCTGCTCTCCGTTCATCTCATTTATTTTCTTTGCACACTACCTGGTAGTGATCTCACACTGATGAGTAATACTCGAGCACCGGCCGTGCTCTATTGTTTTGTAAGACAACAGCGAAATACGGTTTCCGATGTTGTGTTTCCGCCCAGCGGCAGACGCGTTGGATGTGAAGGCAGCGAGTGCGTGGCGGTGGGACGCGGCGCTCGCTGGAGTCTCCCACGTGTTTGTGCGGCCGCGGCCGGCTGTCACAGCGGCTTATTTACGGCGCCGCGCCGCTGCCAGCGCCGGCACCGGCGCCCGTCTGGCGGACAGGGGGGAAGCGGCCGGCCGCTTTGTATGACCGCCTCCTAGATACCACAATTACACACACACTCTGCAGCTGCGGCTAAACCAGCCGAGTCGCCAGTACCAAAAGTTTATTTCTATAGGAAAAGTAAATATTTTAAGAGGTGGCAGCAGGCCTATAGACGATTTACAATTAAAAAAAAAGCCATATAACATGTTCAGTTATTATTGAATACAAAAATACAACAAAGTACAATCTCATTTTCCTTTCATATTGGTACATAGTTTGCTATGGGCGTATTTATCGAATGTCAGCAGTAGAGTTTAATTTCAAGTTGTGACGTCTTACTTTAATTTATATTTAAGTTTTCGTTGTGGTTTGTTGGCCACGTCTACTGTACAGTAGCGTGTACACAAGCCGCACGCGTATGCCGATATGGATTTGTGTATGGGTTTTGTAACACAAAAATGTTCAAATGTTTGTATAGTTTATGGGACTTAACTACGGGGTCATGAGTCCCTAAACTTACAAACTACTTATGAACTAGCTAATCCTAAGGACGGCACAAATAACAATGCCCGAGGGGGGATTCGGACCCCCGACCGTAGTGGCCATGTAGACCGTGACTGGAGTGCTTCAGTCCCCTCGGCCAACGCGGCCAGCTTTGTAATACAAACACCACGTCTTTTAAGTAATAAAGGCAGACGATGTTATAACCGCAGATCAGATTCAAGAGTGTTCAGTGTGTTCAGTACATTTCGTCACAGTGGCACAGTGCCCAGTAGTCATATTGCATCTGAACGTACAAATGAACCAACTCTGAATGGAGTACAAGATTATCAATCGGTAGAACGTGGTTCTCCAGTGAGCACACAGAATTTCTGCGTGTAGTGGTGTTTCTCACACAGGAGTTTGGCGGATATTACGTACGCACGCGTTCCATGCGTATCATTTACAGCTCACTCAGCACCTTCGAACTGCAGACGAATATCGACGATAGGAATTTTGTCCTTGGATACTTGAAAATCCCAAGTAATCCAATTTTTTACTCTTTACTGATTAAGTTACTTTCAGTCATGAACGCGAAACGTTCGTCATGCATCAAATAATTTTCTGTCGTAATTAATGTAAAAATAGGATATGTGCCATTCTGGAAAATAGACTGAAACATTCACCCTATGATGTAGAAACTAACATTTACAAGAATGTTTTATCAACAGAAGAAAATATCAAATTCGCTGTCTTTGAATTTACACACAGTTATGTTTCAGCACTGGGAGGAAGTGTGGAGGAGGGGTCGCCTGAATGTTTTTGTTTGTAAGGGGAGGGGGTCGCGAACCCAAAAGTAGAAAAACACTGGTCTATACTACCACCTGAAATATTTACTATTCTTTCTGGCACATACTTTATGCACGTCAGGGATACGAAGGCTGAATTTCTGTAATCGGCTGCTTTGTCGAGTACTTCCCTTGCATTGCAAGTGGTGTAATGGCGCCTGGTATGTTTAGTCTTGGAAACTCACGGTGGCCCCGATGACCACACTCAACATGAACAGTAGTGAATGGTCCACCGAAGGGATATATACTGCATGTTACTGTCCAGATGAATAAAGGGAGCACCCAGACGTGTGTGTGTGTGCTGCTGCATTTTATGCGAACGGAGCAGATGGCCAGAAGATAGTCGTCCAGTGCGTCCCAGCGTCTTTACCTCAACAGAAAACACGTTCAGTGTTTGACACTGCTGATTGCTGACGAATAGCCTTCTGCTATGACTCACGTTATTACCTGATTAGGTAATAGTAATAAGGAAAAAGTTTACAATCATCCTCTGTGAGGAATGTAGGAGTACAAATATTGCGCTATTACTAGATGTCTATGAGATGATGAGTCTAACGGTACGGCGTGAGCAATGTTTTAGTGTCACCATGTATAGTCGAGCCGCTGAAAGAACGTTCGTGTTAGCTGGCGGCTATGTTGCCACTGCTTGTTGCTCTGTATCGGTCGCCAATCGGTGACATGAGTGATATGGGCAAAGTTTACGAACTGGAGAGTTCGGATTGGCGCTGATGTGTCCGCTCCACACAATGCATTAGAAGTGCTTCGATTGTCAGGGACGTCATCATCTGAGTGGACCGACTATAGGATTCTGAAAACTGTTGTGGCCACTGTTTCACCGTTTACGATGATTGGTTGTAGGACGCAATATCTGCCGATTAGATAATGCACTTTGCCACACGAAGCATTCCTTCTGTCCAGAAAAGCCTCTCTTTAGGCTTCAGATTACTTGTAAGTTTCCATTGAGATCTGTACTTTGTGGAACCACCTTCATCGCCGCCTACTAACTGCTGCGTGCTCTGCATAATTCATAATGATGTAACTCGAGAGCGGTCGTGTGATATGGAACTCTGATTCATGGGAAATGGGACCGTTGGAAAAGTATCGTTGGCGTGAAAAATATCTTAAGATTTTCCACTATCTTTCACTCGCACTAAAAGCGCATATTTTTTGAAGAACTTTGATAAGAAAAGGACAGTTTACTTGTTCACTTTCGCTAAAGCAATCAGACTATCACGGAAAAACTAAGGGGCAACGACAATGTATGTCATCGCAGATAGGTGTGAATGATGTCGACAGAATCCAAGGACTTATCTGTGCACTGGCGTCGACGAAGTAGTGTCGCCACCTCGTAGCTGGTAAACTGGCTAGCTCGTTGGAACTCTCTTGAAATATGCGTAGACCGAAATTGCAGCATAGTAAAAAATGCAACAACAGTTAAAAAATATCGACGTGTTGGCATTTAGAATTCTACTACGCCTCCAAGAAGCGCGCTCCCATCGAAACGTTTATAGACGATATCTGCGGAAGCGCTGTACCGATAATTTATGTTTGTTAAGAGCTTGTGCAGAATCTCACTTTTGGTTGGGGGGGGGGGGGAGGGGAGGGGAGGCGGGAGCGGCGCCGAGTGGGCTTGGTGCTCGGCTTCTATTTGTGCTAGGGACGTAGGGTGCAGGTCGTTGGTTTATCCCATACCAGCGCTCATTTGTATTGCTATTGAAACATCTGTCTTTCTGTGAACGACGAACTAGAGCAGCCGTCCAGGTGAGTTGTACGAATCGCTTAATTCCTTTTGCAGAAGATTGTAGTTGGTCTGAAATTAATGGTCAGCTAATGGCACTCGTTTTATGTGCGTATTTTGTATTAAACGTGCAAAATGGTTTATCTATTTTTCGCCTATCACTTCTAAACTTCTACGAGACAAAACTTTGTAGGTACATGAATTGTTTAACTCAAAAGGAAAGTTTTTTTAAATCAAATATTCATTATCTGTTATCGAGATACGATGGTTTTAAAACGAGGTGTGTTTAGCACGTGCTGACACCCAAACCTCCAAATTCCAGAGAATAAGATCGATACCAAACCTCGTATATCGATAGAGTATTAACCAAACTATAATAATACGTGACCTACGGAGTAGAGGAAAAGCATATCGTGCCTATCTCCTGTGGGCAGGTTGGCAGAGCGTCAATGTTATACCGAGAGGGTCCTGGGTTGACGTATTACTCGTGGTGACTTTTTTTATACTGTTGTACCCTGGCAATTTTCATATGGGACAACGTGTTGCCGGCATATGAAATGATTTTATAGCAGTGTTACCGGCAGTTTGCTTTTGCTTTGTTTATTTGAAAGTAACAAACCTGTAAGATTTATTCGTAGATTACACGAACACAATCGCAACATAAGACAAACCATCACACGTACAGTAATATTACAACTACTATTACTACTACTACTACTACTACTATTATTATCATCGAATAAACTACAGGTTTGCTACTTTCAAATAAACGAAGCAAAGGCAAACTGCCGATAACACAGTTCTATAAAGTCAGAACAATTGATTAGCGTATGGCAGTGAAGAAAAAAAAAGTGGCATTAGCAGGCATGGAACCTAGGGCCCTCGTATAATTATCTCTACGAACCTGCTCACATAAAGCTCTACATATGACCACACACTTATGCTTTTCCTCTACTCCGTGCAATCAGGTATTATAGATTATTCACGTTCTCCTGGACGACAACACGTAGCACTACTTACCGGAGTTTTGGTTGATATTCCATCAATATACAACGTTTGGTACCGATCTGACTGACATAGGAAGGTTTGAGTGAGAGACTCGTTGCTCGTCCAGACTTTAACGTTTATACTCTATGTTGACTATCGTTTCGTTGTTCATATGCTAGTTGCAGTTAGCTTTCAAGAAAATACAGTAGAAGACGACGTTTATTTAATTGTGAAGACTTAAGTATCAAAGCTTGTCGATTATGACGCTTTGTGAAGTGCTGTAGCATAAAAGTTGGCAACCAGAATGAAAAATGTTCCCCTCACAGCACAATAGGAGAATATATCCGGGTCAAGAACAATAACTACTTTCTCGAATTATCTGATGGCTACGAAAGCTCTTAAATAAAAAAAATCTTTATGTATTCGCGCGTTACTTCTTAGTGTTAGACTACCCCTGAATCATGTTAAATTGGTAATCGAGTCAAGTTACGGGATGTCCTACATACCGCACCACGTCATAAGTCACATAAAATCCCATAAGAATCTGGTCACGCCATGTATCGTGTAATATATATCACACCAGGCAGATATATTGCTTTGAATATCACTTTTTGCCACCTTACATATTGCACGTAAAATCTTGGTATATCGCACCCGGTTGTGGCATGTGAAACACCATGTGACTTTTAATATCTGTCATCTTGTGATACGTGGTATTATCTGTCATCTTGTGACACGTGGTATATCATGTAATGATTGATGTCATTCAGCACATGTGGTGTTGCTCCGCATGAGATCACAATACATCTTTGTGTATTACACTGTTACACAGTGTATCATCATCGTATTAAATAAATCAGTGCGTAACTTCGTGTCGCATAGTACAAGTTGTGGTATGACACCATTTCATTCTCTTTTATGCATTTTGTCAAAGTAACATGATACACAATGTTATGTCATGTATAGCATGGCATAATGTCATCTGTTCGGAGTTTTTTCTATGCTGATTAATAGGTCATGTAGGTCTGTAGAACAAGTAGCACGTGAACCTGGTAGTGTGCTGACACGACACGCACACCCGTTAACGGTTGACCGTCAGAATGTCTAAGTGGTCGGAGCAGTGCACATTCTTGGCACCATTCCACGAAGATTAATACGAGGGCGATAGAGTGGACGCCCCACACTGCAAGGCAGTGCATTTTACTTGCCTGAGAACTGTTTCTATATCTACATGCATGCTCCGTAATTCACCGTAAGGTGCGTGGCGGAGGGTACACTGTACCACTACTAGGCATTTCCTTTCCTATTCCACTCTCAAATATAACGAGGAAAAAAAGAATGCCTATATGCCTCCATACGAGCCCTTGTCTTGTCTTTATTATCACCAAGCGAAATGTAAGTAAGCAGCAGCAAGATCGCACTACACTCAGCTTGAAATTCCGGTCATCTAAATTTCCTCAACAGAAATCCATGAAAATAGCGTCGTCTTTCCTCCAGCGATCCCCAATTGAGTTGCCGGAGCATTTCCGTGACACTCGCGCATTGGTCGAACCTACCGGTAACAAATCTAGCTGCTCGCCTCTCAACCGCCTCTATGTCTTCCTACAAACCGATCTGCTGCGGATCCCAAATACTTGAGCAATACTCAAGACGTGGTCGTACAAGCGTTTTATACGCGGTCTCCTTTACAGGTGAAGTACATCTTCCCGAAATTCTCCCAATAAACCGAAGTCGGCTGTCCGCCTTACTCACTTGGAAAGTGTCTTGTAACAGAGTTCGGCAGTCACTTCCAGTTTCCCCCAACTTAGTGCCATGAAAAATTAGCCCTTGCGCGAGTTCGACTACTAATTCAGATGATGATGGAAAGCTCCAACGAGCGATATTTCAGCTAAATGACAACTCAAAGGAATGCATATTTACATTGATTAGTGATCTTTCATGTATGTCACTGGGAAAATATCTGTTACATTTGTTTCAGAGATGTTCAAAATTTTCCTTAGTTATTAACATTTTTATTGGTGGTGTGTGATAAGCTAGAGGAAATCTGTATGTAATTTACGTAATTTAAGCATTGAGGCCTACACGGGACACACATTGAGCTTGTCCATCTATGAAGCGAAGTGTGCAGTGTTCTCTTAGTGATGATAGATGGAACGCATTCGGCTCATGCAGCGGTCGTTGGCCGCATTACTCCTTTTTGGCTGTGAACTGCTGGCAGCAGACAGCAGCAAACTGAAATAATTGTCTCAGTTGGACGAAGGAGACAAATTCTGGTAGGCGACTTTGTTGGTGGTCGGCGGCACCGCGGCGGTCCCGTACGTCGGGGAGGCAGTACACGCAGGCCCGCAACCAAACGCGGCTTGCGGCTGCGTGCTTCCGCCACCGTGACGTCACCAGCTGCCGCTGCTCTTCCGGCGGCGAACGTGCCGGCGCGACGGCCGGGGGGCCTCGCCGTGCCAGGGGTGCCCAAAACACACAGTTTGTCGATTTGTTTACAAGTAATACATTTGTCCCACCGCCGCTTCCACTGGCAGAAACATTTCTCGTAGTCATCTTTAGAAATGGCCTACAGCTCCTGCCTCGTTTCCTTCTCGAGTTCAATTTTGTCAAATTAGTGTCCCCTACATACCCGTTTCATATCTGGAAATAAGTAGCACAGAACCAGGTTAGAAGAGTAAGGTGCGTGGGGCAGCAGAACCATGCAATTTTTAGTCAAAATCTTTCTAACGGATGAGTGTCTGCAGATGCATTTTGGTGGAATAACCTGTCTGCAACAATTCAGTGTTTCCTTTTCCTTTTTTTACGATCAGTTGCGCAATTTTTATAATACTTAGAAATTAATACTTCTGGCCTGGAAAATACACTCTAATGGGACGTTTAGAATAGAGATGTAACGGAAGTGTTTATTTCGGAAGCGGAGTTTTTAAATTTGGTTTATCGGAACTGGAACTGGAGGCAAAAGGGCAGGTTTAATAAAATAAAATTACACATGTTATTCATCAGTTATGTACTTATTATTAGTTCAAAGAGTAATACAGGTAGGTTTATTCTGTATACCGGGATTTGTAAATGAAAACGAAAGTCTTATGCACTAATAAGCAACCCAAATCAAGTGACTCCAAAAGAAACTAAATTATATCTTACAAACAAAAGCTTCGCAGCTTTTTCTCCGTTCAATCTACTCCTCAACGGGTCATAGATTAGGCCAGCACCACTAAAAAGTTGTTCCTGGCTACTGAGCTTGGTGGAGACAACAAATATTGGCGGACAATCGAGTACAGGGGTTGAAATCATGTATTCACTTTCCCCCCTAACAAAGGATCGTCACTGATTGGAATAAATTTTTTTCTATTGTATTCATTAACTAACTTATTCAGTAGGAAAAAACTGTCCAAAAAAGCACGTTTGTGATGTGATTAGAGACGTGTATCAAATGCACACTAGAACTCTGTAGTCAGTATATTGGTAAAGCGAGAGCAGTGACATCTGCGCATAGACACACTACGTAACCGGCGATGGTTTTGGGTTCATACTTGGACACGAAAGTTGCACATGTGCAACAGCACTGCACGTGGACAGAATTTCTGGCCAGCCCTGGTATAAACCAGTGCATTCTGACAAATAATGGAATTCCAATGTTAGTCCTAGGTGTCATTACTGAAGAAACGGCCTTAAATTTAATTTAGAATGTCTTGGACTTGAAGCGGTTGTACACGCTGACTGCGGCCACCGCCGTCGCCACCGCTGTACATCAACCTCCAATATAATTTCCGTTTATAATTATCGGAACCAAAATCGGAATCTAAGGAGCAAAATGAATCGGAAGTTCCTAACTTTCGGAATCGGAATCTAACTTCCGTTGCATCCGTAGTCTAGAATAAGCTTTGTCATTAGGCTACATTATAACAGTTTCAGCAGCATTTTTACCGAGAAGAAAATTTCACAACTGCACGTTCTTCGCTTAAACTAATCATGAAACACGAAACCAGACCGAAACAACAATGGCAAAAATAAATCCCTGCAGGTGAACAGAACAAGCCAGGTCGGCAACACAGACGGCAATGAACTGGCATTGGGTTGCGCTGTACACGCTTAGCGCCGGAAATTCGTACTACACAACCTCTGCACGCTGCTCTTGTATTGTTATTTTTTGGTACCTCCTCGTATGGGACTTCACTACATCTGGAGCGCCAGTCTTACGATAGTAGAACATAATATATTAAGATTATACCAGTGCCAAATGCCTCTAACTTTGGTCCGCGCATTGCAGATTCTACTAACGATCTAGTATTTGGCAGTTACATTTGCTTTGTTTTCAGGTACCTTCCACGTTGTCACAGCTGGTAGTTGCCGTAGAGCATCTAGGCTGGGTGTGATCCATGTTATTACGAAACAGCTTCTGTGCGTATTCATGTTTTAATCATAACGAAGACAATATGGAAAACCCTCTTGAAATAAATCGCAGGCTGGTCAGCGTACCAAAGTAACGATCGTTAATGGCGAAGAAGGCAGATGACAGACTGAATTCATTGGAAGAATCCTCAGTTTATCAACAATGACAGTAACTTACAAAACGCTATTTGATCAATACTTCAATATTGCTCCTCATTGACAGTTCCGTGCCAGGTGGGATTGATAGAAGCGTCGCAGAAGATAAAGGGCGGCAGGCTTCGATACCCATTTACCAAGCGCGAGAGCGTCACGAAGGTGCTACAGTGGCACACACTGCCAGTATCAAGGTTTGAGGCACTGTCTAAGTTCCCAGAGCGTACGAGTGCTGCCACCAACTAATATCCCGCGAAGAGGCCATGAGAAGAAAATTGAAGAGATTAAAACCTTACTGGTAGGCTTACCGGAAGTTCGCTCCACGACCCGTCCGACCGGTTCGCCCTCCCACTGAAAAAAACTGGGGATAAAAAGGACTTATCCGTACATCCTTGTACGCTGTACTTTGTGCGAACTGGACAACCAGAACTTTCTTTTTGCCATCATAATACTGGTTATCTCCTCGTCAACAATAATTGTGACAATTTGAAGAACAGGCTGCATTACTATTTCCGCTAAATTATTTCTGATACCTTTTTGGTCAGGACGTGAGCACTGGTGCTATTCCAGAATTGTTGGCTTCCTCACCAGGCTGTTGATGAGGCAGAACGTTGTGACCACCTACCTACTATCTACGTACAGGTGAAAGCAGTGTCACCTGGCGAGTAATGACTGCTAGACACGCCAAGTATTACGATTTTTCCGTAATTATCACGATTTCTAGGCTAAAATTACGATTTGCAGAAGCCCCACCTGAAATTACGGATTCCGCTATTTGATTTATTTTTAGTAGTTTCGCCGCATAGTATTTTTCTTGTCAATATTTTCTGAGCCAGTATTATTTCAGAAATAACGCAATTCCTTGTTGTCATCTGCCTAGCACAGACTATAACACACATTAAAGTCGTCTACTACGGTGGTGCTTCGCTAACTTCCCTACTGTGGGTACACTTGTCGTTACTCTACAATTTGACGTACTGATACTCATACTGTTACGTTACTGTCAAATGTAAATGAATTATTGAGCACCACTCGATTAACTGTCGCACTTGTTTTTACTTTCTGGCGAAGGCAAAGTTCGATGTAATTGTTTGTCACGAATACTCTACAGAGTTTTTTTTTAATTATTACTAGATGGCCCGGTGAACTTCGTATCACTTATCTCTTAAAATAAACCATATTAATTTAAATCCAGTAACTTTATAAAGGCATCATCAGATAGTCTAAGTATCGGCTCGATAGCTGGCGGAAAGCGGGGTCAAATCACGCAAACATGTCCAGGATAATGTTCATGTCTCATTCGTGGAAGTTCACGGAAGGTTTAAAGGGTGATAAAATATAGAAAAAAAATCAGATGAATGTTCCGATTTTCGGGGATACTTTTCCAAATTTGTATTTCAAAAGAACGTTAATCTTGCTTTGAACGTCAAGTATGCAAACTTTATCGCAATCAGACGAATGATGTTGATATCCCATTGAAAAAAGCTCTTTCAGTTTCTTGCGAATTTTAAAATTTTTGGAATAACTTTTAACTTTCCCATATTTTTAGTTGATAAGAACGTTCATCTTTCGTTGAACGGCAAATAATCAAAATTTTATCGCAATCGGGCGAACGGTTCTCAGCTTATACTGTTGAGTACATTTAGAAACTTGGTTCGAATTTTTCAACTTACAAAGGAAGGTTTTTTTTTTTTTTTTCCTTCTTCAAGAGTCACAGCTACGCCTCAAACGGACATTTTATTGTCAATAAAAAATTGCTATATGGTTCCCGTACCCTCTCTTCCTCCTACTACTCAATTCTCTTATCCCCCTTACGATTATATTTTTAAAAACTCGGCATCTCTGTGATGCACGATGCATTAATTATCAGTGAGCGCTCTGGGAAAGATGCGCGATAATACGTGTTTGGCCGAGCGCAGATTGTCATGGCCCGGAGGCTCGGCACGAGTTTCTCGGAAACTGCACGACTTGTGGACCGTACGAAGAGTGCTGTGGTGTAACCGAGGTGAAAACACGTCTAAACATCGAGGGGCTGGTCATTCACCCTTCATTACATATCGATGGTGAAGAACTGCAACTTCGCATGTCAGTTTGTTCATGTAAGAACATCACTGACAATTTTTATTTAATTCATGGCATGAAAATTATTTTCCCGGTATGTTTTCGTGGAATATTTCATTAATGAAATAATTTATAGTGATAATTGCTTTTTATTTATTTGCTATCAAGATGACTGTAAAACTATAATGCTTATTTCACTCTCTTGCAAAACTGCATTTTTATGACATGCGATGTTGCTGATCGATATGTCGGCCGTCGTAGGCTGTGGAGACTGGTAAAACAAGACATGCGGCGGACTTTGGGGAACTGAAATCAGATTTTAATGCTGGGCAGAATACAAGCGCATGTGAACACAAATTGCACTGAACGCTATTGATGGACATCCGTGACCAAGGACACTACTTGTGCCAATTTAACACCACAACATAGGTTACTACGACTGAAATGGGCACATGAACATCACTGGACGTTGGTGCAGTGACTAAGCGTTTCAAGGTCTGATAAATTCTGATACCTTCACCATACCGATGGGAGGGACCGAATCCGTCGTCTTGCAGGGGGACAGCAGCTTGTCACCTGTACTGTGGGGTGGAGACAGGTTGGCGGCGGCTCAATTTTGTTCTGGGGATCATCGTAGACATCCATGAGTCCACTGTAGCTCGTGCAAGGCATCATGGCGGCCAAGGAGCATCGTACACCAGTTGCAGACCACGTACAACAGGATAATGCGCCATGTCACAAGGTCAGGTGTGTCGTGAAGTGGGTCTAGGAACATAGTGGCGAGCTGCAATTGATAATCTGCTCCCCCAACTCGCCACATCTGTAGCGGAGCGAACACATCAGAGATTAACGTCCCCGTCTGGGAATTTACCGTAATTAAGTGACGTGTGTATAGATATGATGCCAACTCCCTCAAACCCTAATGAGGTCACATTGGTTCTATGCTAAAGGTGGGCATACCTGATATTAGTTAGCTGGTTATAATGTTACGGCTGATCTGGGTACAGCGTGGTTCTGACTTATAAAATCACAAAATAATGAACTTTTCTGTCTGGTTGCCAAACCGGACAACTGTCTAGAGGTGTACTGACCCCATGCTGCTACATATCCGCAGCAAGTACGTCATTGGTAGAGTATGACGTGGCGCTCGATCGGTGTGTTGAGACGCAGTTTGTTTTTGAACTTTGCTGCATCTTTTACGAGGTTCGTTATCTGTTGTCATCGGATTTAGTGGTGTCATTCATAGAAAGCTAAAAATGTATGAAGAGGTGACTTTCTGGTGTTTGCGCCTTACGTAGCTCTGAATTAAGTAGTGGAAGTGCGATTGATGTAATCCGTGTTATATTTGTTGTTTTTGTACCCATAAATTACTGTTTGCGTGGCTGCTATGAAAAAACAACGTGTTCAGTAATTTTGTAACTCTTTTCCTTTTTTTTACGCGGCATTTCAGACTAGGTGGTGACTGCCTAGTTTTTATACGACGGAAATTACTTGTGACTATGACCACTTACTATTTCCATTCTAATCTTTCTTCATATCGATAAAGATATATAAGGTAATTTATGGGTGTGACTGTAATAACTGACGTAATTTACCGCCAGAAACGTAGAGTCCTATTACATATTGCAGGATGAATGTACTGTAAGCTTCATCTGCTAAGTCTCCCGTAAATCATGATTTACAACTTCGCTGTTGACTTTAATAGGTACGCGTTCCACCTACCTTCGTTTTCCTCCAGACCTCTATGACGTCTGTCGTCGCGCAATTCGCTTAGAGTAGCCTACATGGTACTCTAAGGACTTCGTCTTTCTTGGTACAAGTAATTTGTGCAACGTTAATTGCCATCAGTCCCACTCAACTTGGAACCCCTGTGGCCTGCGGCCTGTGAGGTATTCGTGTCCCTGTTTCGTCACCCACTCGCCCATTGCTTGAGAAATCACATGGTATGGGCTGTCGGTTTTACAAATGATATAATTGCCGAAACTACCGTTAAACACATAGCAGTTTAACTTAGTGACCAGTATAGGCAGAAAAACGTTGAGTAGCTGTGTTTCCCATAAATTCCATACTGTTGCTTAAAGAATTACACTTTTTTTCTCTCTCTCTCTCTGATTCTATTCATTATGCCAAACCAAAATGTGGTAATCGACAAATAACGAATGCAGTGCTTCACGTCGTAAGTTCACAGAGAGTTGGTGCAACTAAATCGGCGGAATGTTTCGATATTGATATGTTTGGAAGTTAAATTACAAAGTTTAGAGTTAATACAAGTACTGAATGACAGATCACAAGTGTAACACGTAAATATGTGATGAAGTGGCCGGTGTCTTATATTTTCTTGCAAATAAAAATAAAATAATTCAGACTGTTTTAGGTGCACTCTTATACCTGGTGAAACCTTTTCCTTATGTCCTTTGTGGTGTTACATCTTTTAAATGGTTTCGTAATTCCTTGTCTGGCTTTTCGATTAAGCATTCAACGGAAGTCATCTTACTTTCTGACATCCCATCGTTTTTAGTAACTAACGGATCTTGATATCATGGACAAACCTGGTGATATCTTTCTACTTGTCCACTTTAAGCTGTTAACAATTTACGCGGAATGGAAATTACTTCGATTTTTCCCCTCTTTACCCAGTTAAATCTGAAAGGATATGTATAAATATACTATGCAGTTTCTTTCTTACAGAATTGAGTAGCCTGAGATGTAATTAAAAGATATTTTGTTATTTTTGTAAGATTCTGTAATGCTTGCATCAATTAATATTGTTTAAACTAACATACCTCTGTCACATGCAGTTGTAAGCTCTAGGTATATTAAACAGGCGTACTACTCATTTGTGTAGATATATTTGCAGTCAGTATTCCTTATTACTGTAGATCATTGACAATATACTGTAATTGAAAAAGATGTAATGAATAAATTTCCAATCTCTGTGATACATATAGAGACTAAGTATGTCTCTGTACATTGATTTATTATTTGATATTTGCAAATTTCCAATCATTGCGACTTAAAGTAAACAGTCCATTCTCGTACTCGGCGTTCGTTTCATGTCATCCGTCGCTTTGGAAAGTATCACTCGTAATCAGATGTATCCTTTGAAGTAGATTACCGTTGGCAGCGACGTCATTACAACTATGTTTGTAAAAAAGTGATAGTGAGTGAAATTTCTGACGCTTTCTGTTTGCAGTGAATCAACATTGTTGGCGCGTAAATAGCAGTGAACGCACTTGTTAGTGGACTGAAGGCAGCGCTTACGTCTTCTAGTAGCCGCATATTTAAGCTGCGTCGTGGCTCGGAGCTAAATCTGCTACGTTAGACATGTGCAGGCAGGAACTTGCATCTCCACATCTCGACACATGCTGTTAGGCGCAGACTTGGTCTGTAGCCAAAGGTCATGACTAACGGTTTGCTATTCCAAGAGATGCAGGAAAGCGTCTTACATCAGCGAAAGCAGCGTTCTCAAAGACACCTGGATACCATCCAAGCGTGTCTCTGTGTTACTGGTGAGCGTTAGCCTTTACATATGTTAGGAAGGAGGCTGGAGTGTAATGTCCTCTTAATGGCAAGGCCATCAGAGCGCGAACCAACTGGTGGAAGTAGGGACGGGTGGGGAGGGAAATCAGCCGTGTCTCCGGTAAAGTAACCGTCCTAGCTGCCGGCTTAAGCGATTTGGAACTATGCAAAAACTAAGTTTGCGTCGCTAGACAGATGTGGAAGGTCGGCCTTGCGACTGGGAAGCAACTGTCTTATCACTGCCCCATCTCTCCCATGGTCTTAAGATACGTGATTGGGGGGCAGTTGGTACCGAATGGAATTAAACGTAGCGTTCTGTAACTATCAGCTCGTCCACCCCATTAAGCCAATCTTACCAACTCTTCTCATTGCTATAAGCATCCTAACGGTTTCTATCATAGTACCTTTACATGTGTTCTCAGAAAGTGACGCTGTATCAAGAATGAGACGAATAGTCATGTCCCATGGTTCCGAAGTTATTTCTCAATAAATTAGCTCATCAGTTGCTTTCTCAATGGTTTAGTGCACTCTACTTGCCAACAGCTCACGGGAGACTGACAGTGACTCAGCCAAGTGCTAGAAGAGCCCTTCTGTTATCGTATGGGAACCGGTTCATCCGCTGCGGCACAACCATTATTAATAGAATAGGTAAAGTTCCAGTGAACTAAATGATGGATAGTTGCCAATAGTGAAATTCGCAGTTCCTATTCTAGGACGAAAGCACATTTATTTCTTCGGCTGGTGCTGCGCTTCCCTGATCAAAGGAACAGAATAACATCGCTCAGGAGAGGAACAAAAGTATCATTTATATTCCAGAATTCATGGGACTTGATAATTACAATTATATTTGCTGTTACAGATTGTGTATCAAAGAGATTTTTTTTCACTGTTGGAATGGTGGAATATTCACTGTGTTGATTACATCCCTAATGTTAAAAGTGGATGTATTACTGGGACTGGGAAGCAAAGGTTGAACTCTTCCAGTGTGTACAACGCCTCGTAGGCTGACAAAGCTTAGACCTTACACTAGATCTTTTGCAAACTTCTTGTAGGGACTGTATCAGGTTTGTTTTCTCACGAGCTATGTATTTATAACGGCGACTGTCTCTTATCGGTGGACTTAGATATTTTGATAAAATTGTCCTCGGCAGAATGAGTGGCTGACTACTACTTTTAACACTGCACAATGTATCGAAACAGTAGCCTTAACTATGTAGATAATAAGAACACTAAAGACAACCAGATGTAAAGCAAAAACTCTGCAGCTACACACACACACACACACACACACACACACACACACACACACACACACACTTCGTAGATGTGAGGTCGGAAGACAGAATCCTGAAAGTATGTGTTCTTTCAAATCCTATAAGATTGACTGTAATTGGTTTACAGATCAAAATTATGTGCAAATAGCCAGTGAGATGAGTGAAAACTCATAATACTTCTTAAATGTCGTATCTGAAATTACTTTCGTAAATTGATTATATATATGTGAATTTGCTATATACTGTCACGAACCTTATGCAGTGGCGACATGCAAGCTTTTCATTGGTCAATAACAATAATTGGCAATATTGCACACACTATGCAACTGAAATATTTTCCCCTGACCTACCTATCCTTACAAGAATTTTTCCTCCAAAGTTATTTCAGTAAAAAGTGGTTGAAAATGAGGAAGGCACAAATTTGAATAAAAACTATATTGACATTTTAGATTTTACAGCCTGACCAATACAACACAAATGTGACCATATGTCACATATATATAAAACATGCAAAAAGAGCAGATTTAAAAGACAGTAAAATACTATTCATATCAAAATGGATGACTTTACATAAAATAGAAATTAACTAAGGTTGCTACACGAATATAAAGGTTTCGAGTGGCTAAGTCACAGGAGGGAAGTGGCGAAACCATGAAGTATAAAAAAGTGAACTTTAACCCCAACTCCGATCCCAGTCTATTTTGATCTACAAAAGCGTCCCCTCTGACATACGATAAACTCCCACCAAACTACTTCCATTCAACTCCCCTTCCTCAGCAGATGCGTTGACGCAACCTTACCGTCTTTCTGTAGAATAGCGTTGAGTTGGCAAAGACCAGTCGATGGCACTGCAACGTTGACAGCAGCGATCACGAATGTGGATTGACAGGAGTAGAACAGGTTTTATCGATTGAGCCGACGACGATACTACAGTGAAAAATAAAACTGTTCCCTCAAGAAACGGTAAAAATTCTGATTACGTGTGGTGTAGCTGCTGACAGCGGACACGCACTTCTCAGTATTACAAGTTTCAATTTATACTACAGTAGCCACGCAGGACAAACACCTGACAGTGCAGAAAACACACTGAAATAATTCAAAGTCCACGATCTGGATAGAACAGCTCCAACCAGAGACTTCAAGACAGCATGATCCGACTAGATGCGCAACCCAGACCAGAGTAACTCTTCCTACAGTAAAATATCACAACTGAAAATCTTCAAGCCCCTCCCATCGGTGACATCAAGCCAAATCACAAATTTTGCTTAATGGTCAAACCAATGGAATACAAGAGCTATTAATGATAAATATGAAGCATTGACTTAAAATATTTATCAGTAATGTCTGACATATTCGAGACTAAAATCCGTCTCAGGGATTGTTTATTTGTATTTAACAAGAGCTATTGCTCGCCGTGGCTGGTTAGCCGTGCGCATTAGAGCGCCGTGCTGCGGTGCGCGCGACCGTCCGCCGTCGGGCTTCGAATCCCCCCCCCCCCTTGGGTATTGTGTTGTCCTTAGGTTAGTTTACCATAGATTAAGTAGTCTAAACTACGGACTGATGACTACGTAGTTGAATCCGATAGATTTACAAACATTTGAACAAATATCGCTATTGTTCAACACGCCAGGCTCCTTCCCTGTCCCACGCTGCACTCTGCGCGTAAGCCAGCATTTCTCAGAAATCCATAGAAATTGCGGACCATTGGAACGAATCTGCAGACACTGAAATGACTTTACTGCCGGCCAGACGCCAGCCTCCCGTCGCGAGAGCGCCGCTCTAACTTCCCCAGAAATCACCTCTGGCAATTTACACAAACATTCGCAGACGCCCGCCCACGGTGTTACATAAACTCGGGCTCACGTGCAGACCAGAACGACGCCAACTTTTACTGCCTCTGCTCATTGTACTCCAGTGACCTGGCGCGTCGTGACCGGAAAGCCTCCCAACACTACACAGCACCATAGCGACAAAACAAACTACCTGGCCTCAGATCAGCCACAGACGTGCTCAGCCCAAATATATATGTCCGTCTGCAGACGGTGTGGTTTCACCACCCGTGGTGGCTGCCAGCACTGGCCCTCCCGGCGGTGTCGGCAGAATGCCTCGGAAGTTACTTCAGATAACTTGCCGCCAGCAACCCCCGCCCCCCTCGCGGAACCACGAAAGTGCCGATCTGCTGGTGTCGCCAGCGCCTTCCGCCTCGGAAGACAATTATCCCATCGGCGATAACTCACATTAATAAAAAAAAACAGTCATACTCCCAGTGAGCAGAAATTTACCTCCCAAACTCCTATCCTCTGATAATTACAAGACAAATGAAAGATATTGAATATAAACAAGATAATACTATTAATATCCCTCCAGAATAAATCCAGACAATGGTGTCCAAATAAAATGGAGAAAATTATGAAATAGGACCACCACCTCTCAATCTAACTGTTGAGGGAAACATTGACTTTCTGTCACAGTTGTAAACTGGTGTGGGATTCCACTCTTCTGAACCATTAGAAGTTTTGCAGAATTTGTGGTACTCCTACACAGAGATGTAAGTCAGCTTATGATGAAAACCTCTAAACTCAGAAAAGATTTGGATGTTGCTTTCAGTAAAAGTGTTTTATAGCATTTTTTAATATCTTTTCCTCAATATAGCGCAGGAGAGAAGTCATTGGATTACTAATAGTTGAGATACGACGTGTTCTACCTCATAGTGCAATACAAATATTTGATTCTTTTTGGGATACGGGGTATTGATTGTAAGCCGACGATCATTTAGTGTGCTTCACTTTGCGTTTTAGGGAGGAAATGCGGCCCAGTAAAGGTAGCGTGAACAAGACCAAATCCTGCTATACACTCCTTAGAAGGCAATTCCAGTTGTGTATCAATAGAAACGAACGCTATTTTCGGCAACATCTGTAAAAGAGTATTCCTCAGACGATAGTGTGATCAACGTCTATGAACAACATAACATGTACGGACCCGCTAGCGGTGAAACGATGCATTAATGACACACACACACACACACACACACACACACACACACACACACACATTCATCTTTCGTAGACAGAGCGAAGTAAAGCACGTGTAATTTATCCGTTGTAGACTACTGATAACGGACAAATGCAGAATGATCTGTAGCGAATCAACGCATGTTTGAGAAGATGACAATGCAGTTTGTTACGTTTACATGGAGATATTTTTATGATTACACAATAGGAGGCCAAACACTGGAAGCAGTTACTTCATCAAAAATGCGGGAGTAAGCATAAGGGGCGATTTAAAATGGAACGACTACAAAAAATTGATCGCGGGTAAGGTAGAGGTCAGATTCATTGGAAGAATCCTCAGGACACGTAGTCCCTCAACAATGGAAGTAGGAGAGAAAAAAAAAAACCTCGTTCGCCCGAAGCCCGAGTATTGTTTATCAGTGGTGGACCCGTACCAGATAGGGTTGATAGAACTGATAGAACACAAAAGATCCAACGGAGAGCAGCTAGTTTCGTTTCGAGCTCGTTCGCTTGGTAATCGCGCAAGCGTCACAGATGTTTCGTATATTCTGTTTCGCTGTAAGGGCTTCCTCGAGTATAATATTTCTCCGAGAGAGAAATATTGATCCTATGTTTATCTCGAGGAGAAAGAAAGAAAGAAAGAAAGAAAAAAAAAACCGCACGGGTAAAATTCGAGAGTTGAGGTCCTACACGGAGGCATGCCGGTGAGAGGAACAGGAAGTGAAGGGTACAGAAAATACCCTCCTCCACACACCTTGACGTGGTTTTAGTATGGATGTAGAAGTAGATACAGCCTATGCCTTTAGAATTTTGAATAGGTTCGATTGAATAGTGTCTGGATCATATCTGGTAGTTGGCTTGTGTGTGGCTGAGGCAGCTTTCAGAGCGCTGACGCCGCGCTGCTCCGCTTTAGGCCGGTGTTTTGGTGTGGGGAAGCCGCTGACCAAGAGCGGAACGACTCTGCAGAACGCGACGACTGCGCCGGCGCTCCGCCTGTCCTTGGGCGGGGAAAAACGCAGCTAGTGCTGAGCTTGCGGAATTGCTTCAGATCTGCTTTCCTGAACAACTTTTCAACCGTGCTCTACCGAAGGCAGCCTTTGGCCTTCGCAATTGTTACGTTGGAAAACACTGATTCACTGTCTTAAAACGTCAGCTTCGCCGTAACTCACGTTTAATCTTTATATAGACTGACAGAAGACAATGTAACCCTTTAATGCACAGTGTAGCTGATCAGCTACATGCATAATTTTCCCATTCTCTCTCAAACTGATCAACATTTTATCACAAATTCATTTGTAGCTGCTTCTATAAATAGTGTTACACATGCAAGAAACACGTCCCAGAAATAAGTCGAGGAGTGCTACTGAATCACTTAGACAGGTAGCTGCATTGAGTTACTCCTAACATGTCCGTCTGTTTACTATTCCTCCTTTCCCATGTATAAGTAGTCAATCACATACTAATGTTATCTTATGAATTATAATGACATTTACTGCATCAGTGCCGGCCGCGGTGGCCGAGCGGTCTGCGGCGCGCCAGTCGCGTTCTGCACGGCCACTACGGTCGGGGGTTCGAATCCCCCCTCGGGCAGGGATATTTGTGCCGTCCTTAGTGTTAGCTAGTTCGTAAGTAGTTTTTAAGTTTAGGGACTGATGACCCCGTAGTTAAGTCCCATAAGCTCTACAAACATTGGAACATACTGCATCGGGTCCATCATGGAAACACTTTATAGCTGACCAGCTATCAGTGGTTTGTTGCTAATGGTGCATAATAATTAAGGAAATTAAAAAAAAATTCTCAGTGTATACTCACTATATATTAATCGTGGTAGTTTATAGGTTAAAGGGTTAAGTGATGGCTTCCCTTTCCAGTGAGAACTGCTATTTGGTTTTGACGCCCCCATCATGTACTGTGAAAATTATTGGTCATTTCTGTTGATGCGGTTACACGTTAACACTAGACACGGACACTAGACACAGTGACTCCTGAAGCTTCGTTCGTTCCTAATAACTCAGCTGCGCTTGTTACATGATACAGCCAAGATCGCTTATTTTGTAGTTAGATTACAAATGACAAGTTACACCGCCATAATCGGATCTGTCTTCAACATACAAATCTTAGTGCACTTTTAGACTTCAAACTGTTATAAAGACAATAGCCGCTATATAACGTGGTATTTCGAGATGTAAAAGGTTCGCCACAGACAAAAGTTATCTTTGTGGTTGTTATTCTAGCACCAACCTAGGTATCAGGTAATGGATTTATTATTGGGACATTTACACAGGTAAGCCACAAAAGCGAATAACTTAATCTTTGAAATGTAGCTATAGCTTTACACACTGTAGTAAAATCGTGTTATCAGTTTGTTTATCAGCCAGAATAATCCGTGTTTTTCTGGAATCGTTATCTTTTCCAATTAATCACCACATATTTGCTTTATATCTTGTGTGCCTGCGCAGTTGGTCAGAGGAACTGAGTATGATTTAATATACTTTAGTCAGTAAACATTTATATGGAAACTGTTGTTTTGAATGTTTTTATCTTCTCTGCTTTTGACTATTTTTCTGGTACTTTTTATTTGAAAGGTTAGAGGAATTGCATTGAGCCACTTAGAGAATAAAATCGAGACTGGACTGAAATCTGCGCTCTAGTGATCCTACCTGGACTTCTGTGAGAGTCAGCTAGAACTGGCCGGCCGCGGTGGCCGAGGGGACTGAGGCGCTCCAGTCACGGTCTGCACGGCCACTACGGTCGGGGGTTCGAATCCCCCCTCGGGCATGGATATTTGTGCCGTCCTTAGTCTTAGCTAGTTTGTAACTAGTTTGTAAGCTAAGGGACTGATGACCCCGTAGTTAAGTCCCATACGTTCTACAAACATTTGAACATTTTGAAGCTAGAACTGCAAAACATTGTTTCCTGCTACGTACATCTCGCTAAGTGACCTCGAGGACAAGATTAAAGAGATTAGGGCCCACACGGAGGCATACAGACAATCATGTTTTCCACGCAGCACACGCCATTGGAATAGGACGAAGTGACAGTGGCACGCGAAGAACCCTCTGCCACACACCGTGTGCTGGCTTTCACAGTAAGGGTGTAGGTGTAGGTATCAGTAGAAGGGGGGATTATTTGCTTTGACTCGGGACATTCGGGTATGCAAAAAGTTATTACTGTTGAGGCGTAACTGCATCATGTAATGCAATAGAGTACGTCGAACATCCCGCGCCAACGTGGTGGGCAGCATCGGACTTAAGTATCTCTCAAGCGAAATGTAATTACGTGAGGTAGGTAACGAGTTCGTTTGCAGTTTACAACCACAATAGGTGAATACCGGACTGGTACCAAAGTTCCGCCTATTCTCAAACGTGGAGAAAGCAATGTTCGCACACTTTCACGTCTATAACGGTATGCTCGCACAGTTGTGATACATTTCCTTTCCGGGAACGCGCGGTGGCATCCGGCCACCCTTTAAAACTTTAATCATGGCAAATCCGAAATTAACCACGTCGGCCCTGTGCCTGCTGGACCAAACCGTGGATGTTTCGTAGCTTACAAGCGGGAAAGCGGCGATACGGATTAGCAGTGTTCGTCTGAAAAGACAGAGGCAATTAGAGCGGGAGTTGTGGTATGTTGATTGTTAGCCACCAGTAAGCCAGCGTCTGGGCTTACTCGACGCTGTGACCGTCTGTCTCACAAGCAGCTGCATCCCTTCTCGCAAAAAACAAAATGACAATGACAACAGTGGTAATAGTAATAGTCAGCCCATGGCGGCTGAAACTATCAGAGGAGCAATCAGTTTTTTATACTTTTGTTCCAATTTAAGCTAATTAAATAGTATGTTGAAAGTGCCGACAGGAAGGGCATCCGGGCAGCCCTTAATTAACAAGGCCAAATCCATAGCTGAAGTCTACAAGCAGGAAAAGCGTAAGACAAAATGTGCAAATGCGTGTATACCTATTGGACGAAACTGCCATGGTCATAAGTCCGTAGACTTACTAATAACTTTAAGGACAACACACCCAAGTTGGAGGGAGGACTCTCACCTCCGACGGGAACGGCCACCCAGTCCGTAGCATGACGCCTTAGACCTCGTGGCCATTCCACGCGGCAAGGAAAAACAATGAAAAAACTGCATTTGTTATCGAAGAGGTATTAGAAAATTACAAGTGAGTGTGATGCAAGGGTTTCTTGGGGCAATCCCGCGGCTAAGTACGTGCTCGTATGTCGTGACTTTTTTCTGGTGCGGTTGTCATCTTCGATACACAAAAATCCGACTATCTCTGAAAACCGAATAGACCTACTTTAAACCAGCGAAAACGTATTTTACAAGAAAACGTGTGTATCCTTTACCAAAAACCTTAAGACAAAAAGCAATTTTTTATTACATATACTAGTGATACACCCTGGCTTGGCAAGGCTGCAGTTTACTAATGAAGTTATGCGGCCCACTCCTGCGGGCATTGTTGTCCTTAGTTTAAGTAGTTTGTAAATCTAGGATGATTACTTAAGCAGTTTGATTCCTTAGGATTACAAACATTTTATTAATGAAGAAAATAAGAGCATGTATGTCCATCGTTTGAATCTTATATTATTGTCTTGAGTTCATACAAAAATTCCAAAGAAAAAAAGCACGTTCAGTTTTCGCAAGTAGTCCAATTTTCCAAGGAACTCTTTTAATTTTTGCTTAATACGAACGTTGCCGGAAAATTATTAAATATAGCCCAATTATATTTCCTACAAGCGACGATTTATTTGTATGTATGTAAATTTGAATGATCTTTCTAGTTCAGACGTTACTGTATCACTTCTGCAAACTTTCAAAACCGGCAGCACCGCTCATACATTAGATTCCTGTACATATTTTATAAGATGCAATAGTAAAACAGGTAAACAATTTCACATTACCAGCCCCTTGAGGAAGAAAGCTATACTGTTTGTCCTTTGAGCAACATCAGTGAATTATAGGAAATATTTCCATGTGGAAATGTGTATTTTTCTATGCCATTCAGAATTTCATTTTAATATATACATTTTCAACTTTTGTGGATGGCGATTTCAACAAAAAAGTTAAGGTTTTATTACAGTTTCTGACAAACTGCTAACATCTAGAAGATATGCCGGTGACGGGCAATGATCCTATCGTTAGTGGGGAGGGGTGGGCAAGTTTGAAGCCCTTACTCTTACGGGAATTAGTTAAACTAAGAGTTTGAGTACTATGGGCAGGGCGAAGCTGGGAATTTGTATCTGACGGGAGGCGTGCATGGGTAGTCCTTGCAGGTGCGGTGATCACTGTGTCCCCAGTGGTGTAGGGGTCAGCGCAACTGCCTAGAAAGCAGGAGACCCGGGTTCGAATCCCGGCTGGGTACACATTTTCAGCTTTGCCCAATAGCAGTTGAAGTCATATATTCTACGAATATTAAATAACAGCTGCAGGATCAGAATGTGACGTCTGTTCTTTCCGAACAGACGCCACATGTATATATCTAGAAGAAGGTTTGCATTTTAACCAACCTTTGGGTGGGCGGGGGGGGGGGGGGCGGTGAGAGAGATACGATTCTAGAGTCAAATGTACGTATTTGACACGTGCCGTCGACTTTGACAAATAACGACCGATCGCTACATTTTTTTTAGCGTGAAGTAAATAACATTAGTCCTGATCTGCAGTTGAGGTATTCGTTATTAAGTTACAATATGCATATTTAAAATCCCATCTTCCGCGAACCATAGTTCTGCTTCCTCTTTTCCTTCTTTACAAAAAGATGTTTCGACGCATATGTTTTCATTGCATATCGTTCAGTTACCGTGAAATATCTCAACTTTGTTGTTTATGAAAACTTGTGAGACTAGTATAGATTATTGAAAAAGGTGTGAGAAACAGTGTATATTACAACCCAGTAATAAGCTCACTACGGAAGTAGACCTAAAGGATAACAATAGACAAAAGATCGACTACTATGATTCTTGGGCAACCTATACAAACCCAGGTTCCCTTAACAACAAACATTCTTCGCATTACACTACAGAAGATATGAAACCAAGCCGTAGAACGCATAAAAAAAAAGAAAAAAAACCACACAGGCCAACTTGTACAATTCCATAGAGGTGAACTATCACAAAATGTACATGCACATGTAATTTTTGGTCCCAAAAAGTGAAAACAGTCAATTTCGAATATTCCGATGCATCCGTCTACTTTGACACATTTACCTCTTGGGCGGGGCATACTAAACGGGAAAATATGCTGAAAACATTGGGAAACATACTTTTTATTACCCGCAAAATAATTTTCTTTTGTCCAAGTGCTCTGGCAATCAGTTATTACGAACAATCAAAATAAGTGATTGGTGTTTTAATTATACCGTGTTTTATCTTTTGTATTGTAAAAAGGTCATAATTGAAGGCGGCGATACAACCCGTCGGCTTTAATGACGTCATCAGACACACAAGATAAATACGTAGATATACCAACTAACAGAACAACCACTATCAACGAATATAAAATTCATGATAAAATCGGAATATGTTTTATAGATAATAAATAATCTGTGATTACCCTTGTAAATTATAGGTTATCACAACAGAATGTACCATGGATCACAGGTCTCAGCCAAAAAATTCGCGCCCTTGGCGCTCAGTTTCGGAAAAAAAACTCTTAACCTTCACCTATCTGGGAGAAGCTACAGACAACTTTTTAAACACAAAATCGTAATCCATAATCTATGTTCTGCTCGTAAACAAACGTCATTTTTTTTTTAACTCAGATATGACATCATTGGTCAAAGCCGACTGCTCGTATCGCAGACTTCAATTGACTCGTAAAAAGTAATTACATTTATAACAAACAAAAAAGAAAATCGCAACTGCAAATGATCATTGTTTCGAGTCCTACAACCCAACAAGCCGGCGTCAGGGTTCAAAGCCGACGGGTGGTATTCCGTGCTTCAGTTTACCCTGAAAACAAACGAAGCTTTGTGTAATATTTACAAAAATAAACCACTCTAGATGATACATGTGTGTCGAGCATATTTAAGTAAATCTTATGTCTTTGAACGAGCAATTCTTTATATATATGATTTCGATGAAATTTTGTCTTTACACTGGTTTTATTATTTTGAATTTCACCTAATAGTTGTATTTTTCATAAAAACTAATTTCCAAATATATATATATATGTGTGTGTGTGTGTGTGTGTGTGTGTGTGTGTGTGTGTGTGTGTGTAAAAAAAATTGTTTTCAATATCACAGAAGTCATGTTAGCCTCGAAAACGCGGTGAGTAGCATCGTCGCCACTGTGGCACTACATTTATGGTTATATCTTTAAACCAACATTTGTTGGTATTAGCTGTCTCGGAAATGGCTCTACCGACTTCAATGAAATTTTGTATTTACACTTTTTTCCCTTTTGAAGTTGACCTACATAGTTGTATTTTTCGTGAAATTAAGTCAAATTTTTCCAAAATTATGTCAAAAATTAATTTAGCGTTTTTCGGGTCACAGATGATATGTTAGTCTTGGAAACGCTGTGAGTAGCAGTGTTGTTGTTGTTGTGGTCTTCAGTCCGGAGACTGGTTTGATGCAGCTCTCCACAAAACCCTATCCTGAGCAAGCCTCTTCATTTCCACATAAGAACGACAACCTACATCTGTCTGAATCTGCTTACTGTATCCATCTCTTGGTCTTCCTCTGCGATTTTTACCCCACACACTTCCCTCCAACGCTATGTAGCAGTATGTAACAGAAAAAGTAATTCCCAGCAACGCTCGGTCATCCGATATTAAGTAGTATTAGTTATAATACTTTACCATAGTGACCAGCAAATTTTCAGGGGCGCTTCGGCAAAGTTTAACGAGAGAAGTCTTCCAACGTAAAATCGCCTGTATTTGAAATTGTCGGCTTTAGCGTTCTGGTACGCAAGTCTTATGCCTATCCAACATGGCCACGTGCATTCTGAAACAACACTTGGCAACAACAACAGCTGACGAGCAAGTGCGTCGTGTCGCTGGAGGAAGGCTGCGGCGGCGGCAGACGGCTGTGGAGCGGGTGGTTTCTTGTTCCTGTGTTCCGGGAAAGGGAGGGGATTGGAGGGGGGGGGGGGTCGGTGAGTCAGCGCGGCGGCTGCGGCGGCGGCCACGCCACTCCACACCGGCTTCAGTCTTCCCGCGGGACCCAGCCGACCCAGTGCCAGCGCGCCTCTAGCTGGCCGCGGTGAGTAACTCACTACTCTGACAGAGGTGCGCCGTCTGTCTACAGCGACAAGTGTTGCCTCGGCAGTGGGATAGACGCACGTGGCGGCAAGGTCTCTGCCAACCACAGTACGCGCCTCACCTCCTGATCTACATCAGTTGGTAGTCAGAATCATCTCGCGTACTTATCAGTAGAGACAGGGACTGTGACAAGTGCATCTGTGACGTCGGAGAACCGCGAGAACTGATCGCAGACCACAGGATACTTTTAGCGAGCTCAAAGTCTGGAGTATTGGGCGATTCCGAGCACGTGTTATTGTAAGGAAGCATTCGCAATGGAATTTTGTGCCCTTGTCTGAACGGTGTTGCTTATTGGAGCCAGTTTGTTCTTTGTAGTCCTCGTAGATATGCTGGTAGTGTCTACATTGGTAAACTGGAGGTTTCGGATCAGGGAGCCACGAGCCCTGGCAGGACTTGTCAAAGTGTTGTTCACAATTAGCAACGTGTAGTTTGAGAAGTATCTGCAATGTGCCGCACTCCGTTTTTCATGTAGAACGTAAGATGTTTCTGTAACTGCCTGGCTGAGCTGACTAGCGTCAATGGACAGGGGCGTATGTCGCGTACGGGCCCATATCCAGACACTAGTCGTACAGCAAAACTTTTCAAAAACTCTGCTTTAAAGTCATGGTACGAGCTGACTATTCGTTTTATGCCTTCCAGCATTCGGTCTGGTACTTTCTCAACGGTATGTATACTTTCTATGTTTCGGTAACATAGCGTGGCGCCGAGATGGGTTTCTATTGGCCAAATCTTACTGGCTTAAATATTTCCTCGAAATTTCGTTTTCGCCCGTTCTCTGGAAACAGTCGGGCTGTGAAGGAAGGTTAAACTGAGCTAACTTCTCGGGGTGTTACTGGAATTTTATATATTACGCAGATTTTTGATGAAAGCGTAAGCGTAAATAAAATTCGTTTGTAGGAGCAACATTGCGATTTAAATTGAGGGTTTATTTTCGTGAATAGCAACCAGCTGCCTTTTTGGATGTTTATTTACTCCAGAACTTCTTTTCGAGCTACTGCAGGCTCATCTTCAGTGGATAAAGTTATCCACTGAAGATGAGCCTGCAGTGGCTCGAAAACTACGTATGGAATAATAAATAACATCCATAAAAGCAGCTGGTTGCAATTCTTTTCATGAAAATAAACCCTCAATTTACGCTACAGCTGCAGTTTGTATCCAACATGGATATTTTGAAATTGCGATGTAATCTCCATTTTGTAGCTAAACAAATACGCATACGTTTAATGTTTGTATCAGTCTTATAAAAGATTCTAACTGCCCTCCGTTTAGACTAGGCGAATTTTTATAGGTTGATTTCTTTCAAGACCTGAGGAATTCTTCCTAGTTTTGTGTAGAGTTCCCAACATTAAAAAGGGCTTAAACTCTTTTGGAGTTTTTGCCCATATTAACATATCAGCTTTTCTTGCTTTTGTAGGAATACTGTATTTATTACGTTAAATAGGATTCTTCAGTAATTTTTGTATCATTCTGTTGCTACCAACGCCATTAATTAAAACACATGCACAATGAAAATTGTCGTGGCTGTAAGACTAATTCGGATTCAAGAATAGTGTTTTGATTTTCAGAGCTAGCCGAGAAACAGGATGGAGTTGCTCTAGACATTCCCTACCATCCCCAATCAATGGGGGTGAATTTCCTGCACGTAAGAGAATACAGAAAATGTTTTAAGCGCAACTGGGAAACAAAATCCGAAAAAATGGCGTTCATTTTCACTTCAGTAAAGTTTTTAGCACAGTGGTAGAGTGCCAGACTACAAATCCAAAGGTCGCGGGTTCGATCCCCGCCAGGTCCTAGGATTTTTGTCTCTTTCCACTTCTTTCACCTCTGGCAGTATTGCTCATGTGAAAAATACCGAGTAGCACCGTGGTTCGGAACCCACGTTAAACTGTAGGTCCCCCTATAACTGGCTGGGTAAGTCAGTTCGAAGGTCGGAGGAAGGCAATGGCATATCACCTTCAAACAGGACCATGCATAGTAAAGCACTGTAGTGTTAAAACCAATCTTCGGATTGTCGACTGCTTTTTTAAAGTTTCTATGAACATGAGTTATTTTGGCTCTTAAAATGGTTGTGTACTATAAGGCAACTGACATTTCACACAAGTCCTTCATTTTCCATTGATTTTGGTTTAAGCCTTAGGCGAGTGCGTATTGCAGCACATTGCGACATTCTTGGGCTGTGGAGCGCCATTTTTGCTGAGCGGCGGAACGCGCTCGTACATGCTGGCTCTCCGTGTGCAGTCGGGATCGCGAGGGGAAAAGTCCCCCTCTCCAGTGCGTGCGCCGAGAGGGTATCGAACCGCGGACAACCGGCGAGTGCGTGCGGCGGGCCGGGCCTTCTGGACTGTTCGGCGTCGCGCCACGCCCAGCCGGCCGGAAGCGGTGTGACGTCACTGCCGGTAGCGCGTGGCGTGAGTCACGCCCCGAGGTGACCGACTGCCAAGGGGAGGGGGCGCCGTGCCGTGGCTCCAGGAACCAAGGACCAGCTCCAGGCTCGGTCGGATACGGCAACTGGAAAACTAAACCAGCGACGGACTCCAGAGGCCGCACTGGACACGAGGACTGGCCTACGTGGAAGACTTCCTCCAGTGACGTCACAGACCGAGCGCAACGCTCAGGCGCACCCTCAAATATGAAATTCGCTGGGAACGTATTAGCGGGTTTGCAGTCTGCGTGCATAATTGGCGGCGGGTGGGGGAGAGATGAGACGGGGTGTACCCCCTCGAGCAATGTCGATGGTTTCTTCTGTCAACCACCAGTCTATTAAAATGGTTACTGTCGAAGCTTAATTTGGACTGAGCTAATATTATGATTCTGCCATCAATGAGCATCTTGTACTTAATCAGCAATAGTCTTCTTTCTACAGTAATAAAGTAGATACACCACAGGAGAAAGGGGAATAAGCTGTTTATTCTCAGATACATTACTTTCAATACAGCTTTCCTTGAAGACCATCAGAAATGTTAGACAAAATTCGTAAGAAAAGCCACATGAAATCTGCGTGTGTATTGAAAATGTCAAGGCGATTATTACCTTACAATTTGTGAAATTGTGTAAAGGTGGTGGTTTAAGTGATTCGTCACATCTTTAGTTTGAGGAAAGTGTCAACTGTTACTTTCAGAAGCTGACACTTTGCCATTATTTGCACTGCCTAGGAACGAACCTCGCCTCATTGTAGATACAATAAGTACGTAATGATGCCATTTTTTTTATCCTGCTGATAGTGAAGTTTCCACTGACAAGTGCTTTACTCTTGTCATTTATGAATGATTGAAAATGTGAATCCCTGTGCAGAATAACACTTAAGCTATTTTGATAGTTACAAGCTTGCATGTTCACCAGTGCCTAATATTTATCGGGCTTTTGTACGGAGCAATGTCAGAAGTTGGAAACGAAGCAGATTGCATAAAAATCGTTAGTTCTTTCCAGTCGTAACATCTACGCAGCTGACGTATAACTTGCACACGTCTATGCATTTCCGATTAATCTTACCGATATCAACTATTCTAAAGTTATTGCGGTTCTTGAATACATATTGTGCCATTTTCCTGTAGTGTCGTGGAAGGCCGCCCTCACATAAATTCGCTGCTCGTTGGTTAGAGCAGTGAGCGCGGCCCGTAAGTTTGGGTGCAGGGATCTGTAAGTTTTGAGGCCGCGGAGCCGGCGGAGAACCTGACTTGCCTTGCCTTGCAGCCGCAGCGAAGCCGCAGACCGTAAAACTGGCCGTCACGGCCAGCGGGCGCGCTCACGCCGCAGCCACGTCTGCACTCTGCCTGCCTGCACCACTCCACCTCCCGTGTTTCAGAAGGTCTCATCAAATATCACACCTGTCGTACTGCTATTCCTACTATTCAGTGCAGGTATTAGACGAAATTTTCAGATGACAGCTAGTTTTCATAAGTCTGTAGTTTAGCAATTATTGAATATTTCGAATAACAATTTCGCTCGATTCTTACTATTTAAAAAGACGTAAACATTAACGTGTACGTGTTACTCAAGATGCGGCGCGGAACTTATTTAAAAAATCTTAAATCAGAGAGTGACAGCTTTTTCTTCAGTGTTTAAAGTTCGATTAAGGTTTGGAAAAGATGTTGTGAAGGTGTACTCCGTTCTGCTCAATGCATTTGGAGAGTCACATGGGAAGTTTCGGTCCACTTTTTCAAACATGTTTGTCGATGTTGCCAACAGCAACACGAGTAGTCAGCTCAGCTAGGGTCCGCGGTACACACAATTTGAGATAGCCCCGTAAGAAACGTCGCATGGAGCTAAATCTGGCGAGTGTGCACGCAACTGCAGATCAGCCCTCAGGGTTGACGATCTCCGAAGTTTTAGCGCACCACTGACAGTTTATACGTATAAAATTTACAACGCTTCATGAATTCGTCTGACTGTGCTTTCAGAAATTGCAAGGGCAGCTGTATGTTTGCGCGCAGATCTCTTGGAATTCAAAATCTACATCCTTGCCCTCTAGATTTATCAGGTGTTCCGGTGGTTCTTGAAAGTTCTGGTTTCTATTTTGCACACTTCAAATATCCATAAAGGTGTCCACCCACATAACCGATTCCCCATCAGGAACAGGCACGATGTTGAATTCTTTCCTGAAGGCACGCAGTTCTGATGACCGAATGTCCATTCTAAAAGTAGGCCGCAACGGCGAACGCGCGCTTCTCTTGTCTAGTGTGTGATCGCTACTAAACAAACCTTACAAAAAATAAGAGTGCGCTAAGGCCCACACACTATACTGCGCATTTCAAATGTTTCCGCCCCCACTCCCTGTACTAGATATGTGAAACTAGTTAACCTAAATAAGCACTCACGTGACCTTGGCAGTCATTTCTTAGAAATACGTACGGCCTGGCGTTACAGCATTAGTTTTCAAGGTATTTCAGTAACTCTTCATCCCACGAAACGTGATGATAGGCACCTTATTACTTGATAGAATTATGTAACTCATTTTGTACGCGATTTTATTCCGTTTAATTTTCCTACCGTTCCGTTATGTTTGTATTCGTAAACCACGTTCCAGAAACTGGAAGCCTTCAAACAGAATGCATTGCGCCTGGCGTGCAGGCAACCGCGAATAGCACGTAGTCACTGGATTGGCTGTAAAAACTCCCGTGAACATGAAGCAGCAAGTAAGTTTGCTTCACTTTACCATATATACTGTCAAAGCTTACGAAAACCTCAGTATCGTAGGAAGTGAATGCTTCGGTATTTTCTGTGTAATAATCAGCTACTAGTTCAATCAAGCCTTTTCTCATATGAATAGGCTGATCATATCTCTGCAGCATCGTGGATATTTGCCCGCTGTGGATAATATAGTAAAACAGTCAGAGCCTAAAATGTCTAAACAAAATGCGTAAAGGCTTTGTCCTGTTAGACGTGGCATGCCGATATCTTCGTCCGACCTTTGAACAGATTTTACTATTATAGGGAACCTACATTTTAACGTGGATTGAATCAGTGTGCTATTAGAAATTTTCCACACTAACAAACATTGCCAGAGCTGACAGGATCGAACCGCGACCTCTGGGAGTAAAAGTCAGGCAGTTCACCACTCAGCTACCGAGCCTAATGGCAGCAAGCAGCACAAAATAGATGGAGGCCACAATAAAAATCCCGGCAAATGTTTACGTAATCAGCTGACAGAAAATGACACTATAAAAATTACTGAAAGATTCACCTACTCATCTCGCACGTGGAACCTTGGCGTAAATTCACGGCGCCTTCGGTTTAGTAGTAGTTTAGTAAAGGCAGTAAAACCTCTTGCCCTCGAATATCGGGTAATCTCTCACATTTTATTTTTCTGGAATATTGAGGATCTGGTAAAATGTGCTCAAATAATTCCCACTTACTGCAGACGGAACTGCAGTAGAAAATGGAAAAAGCTGTTTGTGACATCCTGCAGGTAGAGGTATTTTGCACTATTCAGCATGAAAATAAATTGGGAAATTTCCAGCATATTATCTGGAAACCTCTGTTAATGAAATAGTGCATCGTAATTTACCAAAACTAAACTTTAACTTTCTGGCCACATTTTAGGTTGGCAATTCTGAAGGTGGTTCTAATACACCAAAATGGCTTGTCTTCATACAGTACTGTGACTGTCGTCCCTCAAGGCGAGGAAGCTCTTTCCTGTACAACTTCACTCCGTCTTCTGAAGACACGTTTCTGCTGCCTGCAGTTTCTGAAGCTTCAACTGTGCATAGTTTTTGAAACCCCGTTATTAAAACAAATTTTGTGGTAAATCAAGGCCTGCTTATTACATTCGGAGCTACTTTGCTCATTGCGCTCCAGCCACATCTGTGTACTCCATGGTTGCGTTTTGGAGTGTTAGCGTTAGCGCCTGCTTTCTGAGTGACATCACTGAAGGTTTTCGCAGGCCAAATGAGTCATGTTTCACAGTGTATTCAGATTTACTGCTGTCTCGTGGGGAAATCTGAGACCACTGCATTAGAACTGTGGTGCAAGGCCACCAATCTTTGAGAACGCGTATGAAACCATTTGTACGTTAGCGCGGGCATTTAGTTTTCGAAGTAGTTCCTTTTCAGTGTACACCAGGCCGCAAGTCTGTTATGCGTTACACAGCGAGCTATTTCCACATAAGAATTTTGGCTTGTTACCACCACTGCCCATATTTTCATCGAAATGAAGTCCTGCTCTCTAATAAAGGAATATTAGCTGATGATCAACAAAATTTTAAACCTTGAAGGAGTATACTTTCCTGACGGAAGTAGGTATACTGTCGGCAACGAGATTCGCGGTGAATAGTGCAAGCATGGTTAGACTGATAATCTGGCAATCTTCAGTTACCGTACTGAATAAAATTTCAGTACAGACGTAGATCGGGACATTATTGCTAAAATAACTTCATTGTATTTTTCCCTTCGACGAGATATCAAAGTATAAGCCTTCAGAGTGGCTGAGAAGACTGAAATAGGTTAACTTTCATACATTGCAAATATTGTCCCCAAATTTCTTTGTCAGGAAGTCTTCTGATACACAAAAAATTAACTGTGGTAGATGCTGTACCTTCCCAGTCCAGTGAGCAGTTGCTGCACTATTCAACGTATAAACATTTATGGTTAGAGCATGTATTGGGTTGTCTCGAGACATAATGTGCTGTGGCACTTGTGACCCAAGGCAACTAAAAGACTGATAGTATTGATTTTTTTTTTATTTTTTTTTTTTTTTTATTTTTTTTTTTTTTTAAGTTAGGTTGTGGTGGTACTGTTCTGTAATGAAACGTGACGTGTACGTAAGGTTTGTAGATGACGTAATGCAATCTGTATATATTATAAATATATTAAACGTCTATACTAGGGAGCCTATTTCAACCAAATTAGGTACATATTAATTACTACCAGGCACCAATGTGTGGTTAAGAACCATACACACAGTTCAGGATATGACGTCATAAACAGTAAAATTCCCGAAGTCATATCACGCAACATTCCACTTATTCTGCTAGACTATGGGCCGATTTAAACCAAATTTGGTACACATGTTTTTACCGTCAGGAAACAATCGCTGTGAGTAAAAACCACCTAAGACTATTTATCAAAAAGGTTAATTAAAAACTTCGTCGTGCCGCACGTATGATTCGATTTACCAGATCTTCATCACAGTATTAGCGATACATTCTGCTGACCGAATGGGACGTTCACCACTGAATGTGCCTACGAAATTATATCATAGTACTATACGTAGGTGTGGCTCGGTAGAACAGTCGTAGTGCCACAGTATGAATCCGAAGGTTGTATGTTCGATCCCCGCCATGTCCTACGATTTTTGTCACGAGTTATTCCATCTATAGCAGTGTTACTGATGTGAAAACTGTCGAGTAGCACCATGGTTCGGAACCCACGTTAAACTGTAGGTCCCTCTGTAACTGTTCGGGTAAGTCAGTCGGAGGAAGGCGACGGCTTACCACCCTCCAAACAGGACCGTGCGTAGTAAAGCACTGTGGTGTTCAAACCAACCTTCGAAATGTTGATTGCTTTACCTTACTATACGTAATTCTGAAGATAATGACGTTAAGAACAATTAAAGGATGAAAATTAGCCATATCGCGTATGAGGTTGTGGTTTGCTACCGTTACACGCAACGCTTTTGTTTCCTAATATTCCACTCTACGTAGGTGGGAATTAGATTATTGTAAGAAACGTCAACAGGATTGAGCAGCGTGAAAACAAATTGCTAGTGGGTGCATGGCGATGTGTAGAGGTATAAAGGAATAATTACACACGCTAGCTAACAGTAGTTGTTGTTAGGCCACGTATTGGCAGGTAGTGATTTTAGAGTAGTGGCTTGGTGGCATGTTAATAAGCAGGCAGGAAGGCGAGTGCGCACGTGCGTCTGTGCGGAAGCCGTCCGTCATGGCGAGGGGAGCCGGCGGCGGCGCTAGGTCAGGGCCGCTCAGCTGTGGCGCCCACAAGTGGCTGCTGCTGCAGCCAGCCCTCGCAGGTTTCTCACTCGGCGCAGAGAACAGCCGTGAAACTGGCTTCTGCACTGTCCCAGACAACTGTTACCAAATTATATATTCACAGAATATGATATCGACTGCGATTGGGTAGAGCTGAAAATGTGCACCCAGCCGGGAATCGAACCCGGGTCTCCTGCTTTCTAGGCAGTTGCGCTGACCCTACACCAGCATAGAAAGCAGGAGACCCGGGTTTGAATCCCGGCTGCGTGCACATTTTCAGCTTTGCCCAATGGCAGTCGATGTCATTCTGTGAATATGAAAAAATAACTGCAGTATCCATTGATCTCTCTAAACTCTGGATGTTGAAATTCAGCTGTCTTAGCGTGCCAGTCATATTCATATTTAGTTTCTTGCCAAATTTAAACATGACTACTAAGTAGCTTTTCAAGAAAAATAGAAGAAAATCTTTCGAATCCGCTTCGATATCAGTTTACAACATCGAATATTGAATTAAATTCCAAATCAAGAGGTAAGCAAGCAATTCTTTATCACATAACTAATGGAAACTCGTTTGCCAAATTTAAACATGGCGGACTATGCGAAATCGTGTCCAAAACATATGTGCAGGCACGCTGCAATTCTATGCTCAGGCACCAAAGTTATTCATCGAATTAGGATACAGATCACTGGCAATATCAGAAGTGCCATCTGTTCTATGGAACAGACGGCACGTGTATATATGTTACGCAGCTGTTGCTTTTCACATGTACATGTAAATGACCTCCATCGAAAGTTATGCTCTCTGATGCTGCTGCAGTATATTCACGACACGGGAAAAGGGTTGCGAAATGCTGGTATGCATAGCAATTTATTCTAAACACAAACAATTGTTATAAATTTTTTACCTCCTTTCTTCATCCTGCTCTGTCCAGACAAGGTTCCAGCTAGATGCCACCCTGTTCCTGAACGGGGAGATTGTCAAAAGCGTGATGTCTGTAAACCATCTGATATGGTAGTAGGCGGCGAGGTAGTGGCAGAAGTAAAGCTGTGAAGACCTGGCCTGAGGCGTGCCAGGATAGCTCAGTTGGTAGAGCGGTCGCCGCGAAAGGCAGAGCTCCCAGGCTCACGGTTTTAATCTGCCAGCGAGTTTAATATCGGTACACGCTCCGCTTCAGAGTAAAAATATTCTGACTCTGAGCTTTATCCAGGAAACGAACAAATCGATCCACAATTTCACAAAAGTTTTCATAGAAAACTTTTTCCTTTTCATTCAAAGCCAGCGCAGCAAGGCACAGTATCGACTGGTACTCATTATCACCAACAATGCTTTTACATTTCCCATTTATTTCATATCAGACTAAGCCAAAATCACGCGTGGCCGGTTATCGTTTCTCTGATAAATTGAACGTTTCATGCTTGGAGCACTGCAGTGGGCTGGAATTATGCTCACTTTTTTCAATAATTGAGTTTACGCGCGTTTGTATTTTTCCATTTCAGGCCTGCGTTGCCATAAATAATTTACCCTTTCTGCAGTAAACTCACTTCAAAAAGTGTTAGGAATGTCCAGTCTGAAGATAGGAGACTTACATAGAATAGCATGAAGACTGTCAGAATGCAAGTTTTCGAAAATTTGGTGTAAATCAGTTAATTAAATAAGACGCATAAAGTTATCACAGAAATGTATTTGATTCAGCTGAGTTTGTTGTTAATGTAAAATTGCAGGTAGTTGCAATATTTCAATGTCTTTTCAGGAACTAACTTCCGAAGGAAGTTCGCATCAGAAAATGAAAGCACAAAAAATTTAACATTGCTGTTTACGATATTAAAGCTATAATACTGATGTAATGTTTTTTTTTTCTATACCTTTATTCTTTCATTAGTGGTTGCACTGTCGCCGCGACAAAAGCGCATAAATCTTTGTTTATAGAGAAGGGTCGGAGAACAGGTTAATTATAAACCTAGCGGACCATAGCACGCCATGTTTCACTGGAATTATCTGGTAGTAGAAAACTGACCAGTAACGATTTGGAATTGATGACAGTTCTATGTATTCTTAGGATTTAATTCACTTGACGAGCTCAAGTAACATATATAGCTGAAGTTCTCCCCATGTGGAAAAATCATAAGATTAATTTTCGTGAAGTGCCACTATATGGTCTTAATTTGTTGGCGTCCATAAAACTAAAATGAAAAATGTTCCCCTTCAGAATGTATTGATGTAATTACATCGGGTGTACACTTGCTGCCGGCCGCGGTGGCCGAGGTGATTGAGGCGCTTCACGGCCACTACGGTCGGGGGTTCGAATCCCCCCTCGGGCATGGATATTTGTGCCGTCCTAGTTCGTAAGTAGTTCATAAGTAGTTTGTAAGTTTAGGGACTGATGACCCCGTAGTTAAGTCCCATAAGCTTAACAAACATTTGAACATTTGTACACTTGCTCCTGCCGAACTGTCCTGCACTGAGGGCAACCCTGTTAGAGCAAAAGTGGAAGCACGTAAAAAAGGAAAAAATCCTATGGCGTTAATACCCAGAAAAAACATGGTATACTCCATCGCCACTTATTTAGTGCTGACAAGAACGCGAAATTGATGAATATTATAAGTTCACTGATCATTTATCTTAGTTCAAAAGTTGCATGAATAACTTTTCACCTTTTAGCAACTACAGATTCTCTGGAGTTGTGCTGTTTCATTGCTTTGACAAAAGTTCATAAAAGCATTATTAATATTGTCTCCAACACGTGACAATTTTTCACGGAGCTCTGACAACCTTTGTTTGATCTCAACACGAGTAATTCTCTTCACCGTGAATTAACATACTAGGAAAAAATGTTCCTTTACTTTGAATTATTGTTCTATTATACATCAGCTCGCCTTACTTTTACCTGAAGCACTTACTGAAGACGTTAGTCCTTCGGCCTAAGTCTTTTTTTTTTTTTTTTTTTTTTTTTTTTTTTTTTGTGCGTGTTTCTATCCTTCCATTTTACGCGCAGAAGCAGTGTTAATGTCTGTGCCACACCACGTACGATACATAAGTGTCGGGCCTACCCTCTTTTCAGAAACCATCCTCTTATGAAATTTAAAAATTTCCCGGCGAACTGAATATTCAGATTTTGGGCTCCGAAATATGTTTGAACCATGTTTTAATTTACTGCATTCTTACCATTACAATTTGTAATTGTGTGAAAACTTAGAAACGAAGTCCGTCACTGATATTAGTAATCACTCACTGAAGTTCAGAACAATAAAAGCAATATTTGTATGCTTCGTAAATGTGAAAGACGCACTACCGATACAGGATATTGCAGCTCTTATTAAAAAAGTGCGACTTGTCTGTGACAAGGTTATGTGAAAACCTTGTTTTCTCAACGAGCAGAGGCATTACGCAGTAGTTTAAGCTTGTTTCTCTTAAGAAACCAAGAAAGCCATGCGAAATTCATTTTAAAAAGGATAGAACAAAGGAAGCGATTTCCATTTTATAAAGGACAATTGGCCGTCTTTTGCAACTGTAAATAATAGTATGCACAGACGCGATTTGCTTTATTTAAAAAGTAACAGGTCTCATTCTATGGCTTTGTATTATCCTAAATTTAACTGTTAAGATAAGGTGTTCACTTGTTTTTATGCTCTCTTCCTTCATATTCTTCTGGTGAACACACTAAATGTTACATTCTTCGTTTGAAAACTGCCAAAAACTGATTTTGTGCCTTCTGTCTGTATGCTACGTGATGCGTTTGTCTTCCGTTCAATGTATAGTACAGGGATAGTATACCTACCATTGTTCGCATGTCTATCTGATTATTCAACTGGTGTGTTTGTGTGTGTGTGTGTGTGTGTGTGTGTGTGTGTGTGTGTGTGTGTGTGTGAGTGCGTGTGTGTGTGTGTTTGGGTTTTAATTTGGCTTATAGATGTAAAGAGGGTGATCGCCTTTAGTGTACGACCCATTCACTAATAAAAATAGGACAAAAGACAAACGCATCTCGCAACCTTAACACACGAAATCAGGTGTTGCTGGCGATTCTCAAACGAATAATATGGAAAACATTGTGCCAGTATGACAGCGTTAGTTAACATAAAAATTACGAAGAATGAGTAGGTCGAAACAGAAAAGCACTCTTGATAATTTAGAATATGCAGCCTTTCCATGAGAACTGTTAGTGATGAAAATAAGAATTCATACAAAAAATGTAAAATGTTAGTTGACCAGTGAAAATGCTTTTAAATAGAGCAAAACACTTCTGAACGTAGACTATTATTTACTGTCAACATACCTGTAATTGTTATATGCAAAATGTATAGAAAAATGGGGCTAAAAACGAAGAAACAAGTAGATTTTCGTGGATTTGAGATTTAAAATTTTTCTAATTAACCGAAAGTAGTTGTAGAAAATGAGTTCGCTTTCTATAGTAGAAGACTTGCCTAAAGTAATTTTGAACGAAGTGCTTCGGGCAGACTGTCGTGACGGCAACAGGTGCTGCGAGACAATGACTGCAGCGCTGTGGTGGCAGGTACCGTACTAAACGGCCACCTTGTTGGTGCTGCCGCCTGGCGGTGGCGGCCATGGCAGCAGGTGGCGGTACCGGCGCGTCTAATTATAGCGGGGGTGCCTTATCGAGACAGCCAATAGCAAACTCTGACCAATCTACGCCGCGCAACCTGCCGTCAATGGAATGCTTCCCGTCTGCGTGAAACGTTGTGGGGGCAGATGTGGGCACCTGGGATGATAAAAGCGTGTTTGCCATGTACGAAATACCTTAGCATACATTTGGACATTCAGAAGACACATTTTTCCTTCAAACTTCTTGCCGCTCCGTTCCACTTTTTGCTTGTTTGGGAGCGCATTATACCAGAGATTAGTGTAACTATAACTGACGTCACTGATAGAAGTAGGTTAATGTTTAATTCTCTTACGCATTTGGAATTAGTTGCCTTTTGTAAGGTATAAAATGAAAATGACTGTGCAGTGTTGAGTGTATCTTGCATTTGAAGTACAAATGCAATTTTACACACACACACACACACACACACACACACACACAAATCAATTATATAATTTCATTGTGATTTGATTTCGTGTCAGTTGTTTGGGCGCTGTTTTGCTGCACGGATGTGAGACGACTGTAACTAACATTTAGCCGCCTCAAACTGATTTCTATGTAAGCTTAAACTGGAGAAACAATGAAGTAAGATAAAATCTTGCTAAGGTTGATAGCGTCTGGAAAGTAGTTGACATTCATTATTCTCCAGTAAGTGATCACAGAACTCACAACATTCATTTATATCATTTTCTTTTGCAGTGATCGCATGACTAATGAATAACTTAGACCAGGAGGAAAATAGAGATGTTACTTCACTACCTTCATTCTTTTATTTTAAATAGTTGATATCTTTAGCAGAGCAAACTAGCTTTAAAAACTTGGCGATTTGTGATCATTTCCATCTCCATATTTACTTGGCAAATAACATTTAAGTGCGTGGCAGAGGGTATATCGTACCACATTCATTTTATTCCTTCATGGTTGTCTAATAGTGCGCGGAGAAAAATGTTTTCGATCCGATTTTAAGTATTACTGCTTCTTATGTAGGATGATTAGGAATTAGTGATTCTTCGTCACAAGTCATTACAGAAAGTCGCTCGAATTGAAGAGGGTAAACCGACTGAATTACAAAGGAACCATCCCAAAATACACTTTAAACGACGTAGGGAATCACCGGAAGACCAAAATGTGTGGCGTGACAGCTACTCGCGAATGTGCCTTGCCAATCTTGCGATCTCGTTCACTATGTGTAATTGGGGACGTCATCTGACACAGTGACTCCATGTTAAAACCAAGCTTTTTATTTTTTGCAATATTCTTTGTTGGAAATAACTTGAGACATTTACAGGTCGCTTAGCTTCGAAATGCCCACACAAGACTTAATCTTGTAATTGGTGCTTACAGTACGCAAAGTACAAAATTTTTTAAGCATTTAAATTACCGCGAAGACTATCAATGTCGCTTTAATTTGCATGAAGCCACTTGTGCAAAACTGTCTGGTTCGCTGGCGTCAATTCTTGGAGGAGCTATGGTGCCGCTCAGCTAGATGATTGTTCACTACATCAGAACTTTGATTTCTGCAAGTCCGCAAACAAATGGGATAGCGACTAGCGGAGGTTCTGTCAATAAAGAGCAGGAAGCGGACGGCTTTATCTGATGCGGCAGCTGAAGCCTGGCCTACGTACAGTGCCGGGCCATAAGCTACAGCTCCATCGCTACACCTGCCTCCGGTGTAAGCGTCTTGTTCAGCTATGTCGCCAGCACCTTGCCGTAAGCAAGAGGCGTAAAACAAGTACTACTTGTCGGAAATGAAACTTCAGAGATTTTAGCAAATGTTCACAATATTGTAACTAGTGGATTAGTTCACTTTCTAGATGCTGAATTCGTTCTGCAGAGAATTAGACCATATATGCCGCAGTGTAGTCGGGCATTCTAAGGCGTCTTGCTGCGGAGCGTGCAGTTGCTTGCTGTCGGAGGTTCGAGTTCTCCCTCGGGCATGGTTGTGTTGTCATTAGCACAAGTTAAAGTATTTTCTCAGCACAAGGACTGACATAGTCCCTTAGGATTTAGACATTGGAATGATATATATTTACAAGAGACGGACCGAAAAACGAAGACTCGCGAATCAAATGATTAATGGTGGTGAGGGAGACAGTAAACAGGCTGAAATGGTGGACTGCATTAGAGGAGAATGAGGTCTGGTACCGTGTAGAGCTGAATCAAATAAATGGGACGAAATAGAATTACTTTATATATTTTGCAGCCAAGTTGTCAACAGAATACTGTATTATAACTTACCGTAAATATTCCAGCACTGCCTCCGCACTTGACATTGGCATGCCAGGCGAGCATTGGGGAAGTAAGACATGGTATCGTATTGCGGGAGAACGGCCTACAATCGTGTAGCCACCCACAGCAGGATTTCTGTTTTTGCTGGAAAACTGGTATTGCGTAGTCAGCGAGGCGATGGCAGGTCCCCCAGCACATTCCTACTGGTCACTCTCCAGCGTCGTCTATGAAAAGAAACATGGATTTCCTTTGACGATACCGTATTCTAAATTGCTGCTGCACACCCTAGGGCTTTTTCCCAGCAACAGTTCTTATTTCCAAACAATTTCGTATCGGGCTTCATGTTGAAGGAAAAAATCGCACTGACGTGTTTTACGGCCCACTTTAGATTTGTAGCTTTATAAGTTTTTGCAACATTTTGGACCAAAATAATAATCTAAACAATAAAAAATTAATAAATGTATGAAACCCTTTTAGGAAAAGAACGTTTAGGTGGTAGTGGGATTCGAACCACTGACCTTTAGCGTCACAGTCAAACGAATTATCCACTACGGTACAGATGACAGTTCAGTTCTGTTCTTTAGTCTCATACTATTGATGGTAGTTGTTAACTGATGTTAATATGGCATTTGTAGACACTAGATTATCATTTATCGTACGAAGAACGACGTGGTTTTGTTAATTCTTCACTGCACCATTGCTTTGAAATGACAGCGTGTAAGTTACAATAAGAAAATCATCAAATACGCAACGCAAGATGGCGTATGCCACAGAGTTCTGGGCGCCTATGTCACGTGATATCTGCGAACGGCTGATTTTCGTTAATTCTATGGAAGATGTCAAAACTCCGTTATTTTTGCAAATATCTCTCATACGATACGAGATATCAAAGCATAAAGGAACGAAGTTGTAGAGAACTTTCTCCTCTACAAATTAGTTTATTCAATTTTCGCATCAGATGAACGGTTTATTTGAAATTAAAATTACATTAAAAATACTTTTTTGGTATTAATAACGTATTTCTTGTCCGAAATATTTCAAAATGCGAGGTTCTGGTCTCTGGTAGCCAAAAATTGTCTGTAAAATTTGGTTCCGATCGGTTGAACGGTTCGACCTAAAAAGTGGGGAACACGTTACAGCCAGACAGACATCGTCAAATCGCCGTTATTTTTGCAAATATCTCTGCAACTATGCAAGATATGAAAAAAACAAAGCTACGTTGTAGAGAATTATCCCCTCTACCAATTAGGCTATTCAATTTCCGTGTCAAATGAACGGTTTGTTTGCAATTACAATTATATTACAAACTGCGTTTTTTGTATTACTACCATATTTTTGGTCCGAAAAATTTGAAAAAAGGAGGTTCTGGTCTCTGACGGCGTACAATTATGTTTGTAAAATTTGGTGCTGATCGGTTGAACGGTTCGTCTTAAAAACAAGGAACATGTTACGGACGGACAGACATACATACATCCCAAAATCGTTATTTTTACAAATGTCTGAAACGATAAGAGATAAAAAAACAGAAGAGAGCAAAGTTGTAGAAAATTGTCTCCTCTAAAAATTCGGTTATTCAGTTTTCGTGTCAGATCATTGGTTAAGCCGTTATTTTCATTTAAATTTCTAGCTGCCAAAAATAGAATGAAGAGCTTTTGCCAAATAAAGGTGTTGACGAAATGGTGAGCCTGCTAGAAACTAGAAATGAGGCAAAAGGCTGGTCAGAGGACAGATGCTGTCCGAGGATTCCTACCAACCTGTTTGCACCAGGAGCAGATTGCTAGCAGACGCAAACGCTGGACTCGTATTCCGGAGAACGGCGGTTCCAGCCCTCGCTCGGCCGTCAAGAATAAATTTTGCGAGTAATGGCCATTACGGCTGCTGTAAGATGGCGCGGCAGATTTGGTTCCCGATAGCCGGGCGGTTGGTCGTTTAGTGGCGGCGGCGGCGACATTCTCGAGTCGTCAGCGCGCCACCAGATACAGCTTCGCGGTGTGGTTTTGCGGTGGGCGCGCGGCGCGACGGAATCCCTGTCGGTCGCGTGATCCCGATAACCGAGTTGGCCCCGGGCGACTGGTGGCTGGCGCCAGTGACCGCCGCGGTCGCGCCCTCAACCTCCACACTGGCGCCAACTGGAGGCTCGCGTGCGCTGCATACTCATACGTGCCCTGAGCCTCGCGTAGCCAGCTTTTAGTTCCACCATTCATTCGCGTCAGTTTCCCGTCTGCAACTGACTCATCGTTTCCGTAGTCATATAATTAATTTTGATTTGTTTCGCACTCGGAAGAAACGGTACAAACTGCGTCTCTGTCTCGCCTATACAGCACAGTGTGTTACAGCTGCTGGAAAAATTGCTGTGTGCTATGGACAATCCAAAGAAAATTCAATACGGAGAGTCGGCAGCCAATTTCGATCTACATTTCTACATATACGTAGATACTCTGCTAATCACATTTAAGTGCCTGGCAGAGGGTTCATTAACCACTTTCATAATTTTTCTCTACCCTTCCATTCTATAATAGCGCGCGCGGGAAGAAAGAACACCTAAATCGTTCCGTTTTCGATCTGATTTCTCTTATTTTATTGGGATGGTCGTCTCCCTAAGTAGGTGGGTGCTAGCAAAATATTTACGCATTCAGAAGTAAAAGTCGGTGATTGAAACTTCGCAAACAGATCACGCCGCAATGAATAACGTCTTTCTTTTGATGATTTCCACCCCAATTCGTGAAACATTTCCGTGACGCTTTCTCCCCCGTTACGCGATAAAACAAAACGAGCTGCCCTTCTCTGAACCTTCTCAATGTCTTCCGTCAGTCCCACCTGGTGAGGGTCCCACAAGGGGCAACAATACTCCAGGAGAGGCCGCACAAGTGTGGTGTAGGCAGTCTCTTTGGTGGAGCTGGTGCATCTTCGAAGCGTTCTGCCAAGGAAACGCAATCTTTGGTTCGCCTTCCCCACAGAATTTTGTATGTTCTCTCCAGTCGAAGTTGTTCGAAATTGTAACTCCTAGGTATTTGGTAGAATTTCCGACCTTAAGGTTTGACTGAGTAATTGAAGTTCAGCGGATTTCTTTTAGTGGTCATGTGTATTACTTCACACTTCTCTTTTAGTGTCAATTGCCAATTTTCGCACCATGTAGAAATTTTGTCTAAATCGCTTTGCAGTATACTCACAATGTACTGTAAATGTTACGTGGCACAAATACTAACATTTTTGTCATTCCGTTCACGTATTGAGATAGGGCTTCTAAGCGTCGTCAGTCCACATTATACCTATCCTTCATAAAACTGGAAGTAGTTAGGCAATCCAAATGTACTCAACACAATCGCGGCAAGGAACCCTGCGTGTTAAAATATCGCTTATGTGGAGAGAATTTTTTGTCGGCGTTCTCAGTTGCTATCAACTCTAAAACTACACTTTTCAAGAGCATGCAGAAAGCAGTTTTCACAAAACTGCGTATTTTCCTCATAATCATCCAAGAAATGTCTACCACTTGCTTTCTGTAATGCCCATTTTGTTTCACGCTTGTAAACACGGTATATTACCTCAAGATGTTAACCATCAACCTTTTATCTGGATGCAGACAGTATCTTTCTCTTTATTATAATTCGTTGCAATTATCGACGTGCGATATGTAAAACTGTAGAATCCAAAGGTCGCGGATTGATCCCCTGTCTAATCTTGGACTTTCGGCACTTTTCAACTTTTCACCTTGCGAAATGTTGATATGTTTTAGGAACCCACGTTACTGTAGGTCCCGCTATAAATGACTGGGCAATTTCAAAGGTCAGAGGAAGGCGATGCCATACCACCTCGAATCAAGACACTTCGTAAAGCACTCGTGGGGTTGTTGACTGTTTTATACATGTGAGCCGCTATCAGTTTAGATCTGATTATCTTCCTCTATACCCCGCAATACACCGTAATGGGCGTGGCGGAGGGTACACTGTACGACTACGAGGCATTTCCTTTCCTATTTCACTCCCAAATAGAAAGAGGAAAAAAAAAAGAATGCCTATATGCCTCCGTACGAGTCCCAATTTCTCTTGTCTTTGTGATCACTACACGAAATGTAAGTAGGCGGTAGCAAGATCGTACTACTCAGCTTCAAATTCCGGCCCTCTAAATTTCCTCAACAGACATTCACGAAAAGAAAGTTTTTCCTCCAGCGATCCCCAATCGAGTTGCCGGAGCATTTCCGTGACACTCGCGCATTGATCGAAGCTACCAGTAACAAACCTAGCTGCTCGCCTCTGAATTGCTTCTATGTCTTCCTTTAAACTGATCTTCTGCGGGTCCCAAATACTTGAGCAATATTAAAGACTTCTAAAGGGTGTATGGGCGGTCTAGTCTGGACGACTGTCAGGTGTTGCGTTTGTTTTGTGCTGAGTCCTACTTTCGTAATTACTCAACGGCTCGCAGCAGGCCCTGTTTTCTCGCAAGTAATTCGCTCCTCTAGCGTTTCCGCACTGAAATCCTCGACATGGGGACTTAAGAATTGCGACGTCTGTTGTTTCGGATACGGCTGAACGTCGCAGTGGTGAAGTGTGAAATTTGAAGCGTGTGAGAGCATGTTAAGCGGCGCGCGAGTGGCGGTTGGGGCTCGCAGCTGGACCGTTACAGCCGAGGTGCCACGCCCACCGCGGCAAGGCCGCCACTGCGACTGCGGGGCTCAGTTTTACCGCTCATTAGCCAGCCGCAGCTGCAGCAGCTGCTGTCACCAGGCTGCTCTGTGGCAGTGTTTTTCAACCTTACTGAATATGCGACACTCTTCAAGTAAACACATCCTGGCGACCCCATCCAAATAAAAATATTCTGACGACCCCTCCACCTCTCACTAACCGTAACAAAACTGTTATCTCAAAGGAAACACACTTTACTTTCTTTTGCTTCAGCTCCGTTTTAAATTGTTGGAAGAGTTTTTGTTTTGGAATGGAACAAATTGCCCTATTTGTACGTGATTTCCAACAGAAAATATATTTCAGACAACACTCAAAAGCGAATTATTCTCATTAAGAAAGCTTCCACTATATAGAAAATTTGTAAAGATTTTATATATATATATATATATATATATATATATATATATATATATATATATATATATATATATATTTTCTTGACAAAATAAAATTATGAAAAATTTGTAAAGTTTTTACCTATAGATTGCTTCCTGAAAATAGTTTTCAGGCTTTGCACTTCATCGTCAACATACTGTTATAAAACTGATCTATGCAACTCCTACTTAATGTTAAACACGAAACTCCATAATTTTAACATTACATACATTTCAGAAAGGCATAATTTTTTGTAGTACTGAACCGTACTTAATTTATGATGCAAGTACTGTGACGGCGACCTCCCCAACAAGACTCTGCGGCCCACACGTTGAAAAACACTGCTCTATGGAAATCGCAACCTCAGGTGCGATGATTCCATGGGTGTTCAGTTGTTCGTGCACCCCACGAAATTGTTGGGAGTGCTCAGCAACCACATAAAACCTGGAAGGGAAAAAAATGGGAAATTCAAAACTGTCAGATACGTATAGACATATGAAAATGAACTTAACTGGAAAAAAAAAGTTTTATTCCTCTCTGCTGAAGGACTGCAACTAGGTGCTGTATTGAGAGACAGTGTGTGATTTTGTGCTTTGTCACGGTATAAATAACAATATCTTCTTAGGATTCCTGAAAGATGTACTAATGGGCCGTGGGTAGATACCGTAGCGCAGCGCAGCACAGGACAGTTCGTCGTCTTAGTCGGGAAATCTTTCTCGAACAGGTGTAGATGTGCACCTTCGAAAAGTTTAAAAGTAGGTATCAGAACTAGCGTTCCTGACATACCTGTAAACTTAAATTTATCATTATAGGGCAAAGGGCATGTAATAATAGAAATGCACGATCAAATTACAGAGATCATGGAAGAGTTAAGTCCGTCTGAAACGCAAATGAGTAACGAAATTTTCATTCTTAAGTCATCTGATTTCTTTATAACTTTAAAATTTCCTGAAGGTAACAAGGATGATGGTGTTCAAATCACTTTGATTTCTATATTATTGAATGTAGAACAGATAGATTTTTCTCGTTTTTCTCCAGATATTAAGTCATGGGATATTATTGCTGCTGACGGAATGGACAGGTATGCATGATGGTTTTTCTAGCCTGCAAGTAAAAATTAGAGAAACTGAACTAAGAGTTCTCTCTGTTCACTGCTTGGACTATTGTGTAAACCTTGCGACCAGAGGTAATAAAATTCAAACAGCGATGTTAATGTCGGCGCCCCTGTCAGTTTCAAGGGTTTTGTCATAAAGAGACGTCGATACTGCCTGTCGTGGGGATAGACATCGGAATAGAACTGTTTATTTGAATATCGTTGCTCTCAGAAAGGAAGGTTAAGCAGTCGACAATCCAAAGATAGGTTTAAACACCAGTGTTTTACTAAGCATGGTCCAGTTGGCAGGTGGTATTCCGTTGATTTCGTGTGGCTTGCCTGGCTGCCGGGTGCAAGTCTACGTGGCGCCACATGGGCGACTTGCTTGTCGATGATGATGATGATGATGATGATGATGATGATAACACCCAGTCCCCGAGTGGAGAAAAAATCTCCAACCCGACGGGAATGGAACCTGGGGCCCCTGTGTGGCATCTACCTCGCGGTCCACTGGACTGCGGAGGCGAACGGTATTCCGTTGCCTTTCTCCGACCTTTGAACTGACTTACTAGCCAGAGGACATACACTTTAACGTGGGATCCAGAGCACGCCGCAAATCAATGATTGCCAAAGGTGAAGCAAGTGAAAAGTGATAGGACTGAGCAGGGATCCAACCCGCGACCTTTGGATTCCAAGTCTGGCACTACCACTCTGCAACCGAGCCACAACAATTAAAAATTCGCTTATTTCTGGCAGTCGCCCACGACGTTGCACTGGAATGAGCATTGTGACTTCAAAAAGATCCTTTCTGTCAAGAGAAAATTATAGTTATTGTAATATAATTATGTAGGCCATAAAAAGTAACCTTCAAACCTGTGATTATGAAAGAGTTTAACCGTGTTAGCAAGGAAAAGTGTACAAAAGTTTTAGTAAGATTTCGGCCCAGTTTTAAGCAAAAGCTAGTGTTTCCTCTTATCTCCAGACTTTAGTCATATAGTAATATAAAGTACGGCATATAAGTGGCAGGTACATTTAGTGATACATGCGGACACTGCTTGCAAAATGTGTTAAAAAAAATAAAAGAAATAATTGGTAACTTCATGCCTGATGTTAAAGTTTGCTTGAATATGGTAAACGTATCAAGCGATGAAATTTCTTCCATTTTCATTTTGCGATTTGTGGTGCTGTGAATGTTTGAAGTGATCTCATTCTCAAGTAATGAATGAATATAGTATGGGTAATTCGAGAAATAAAACGCTTGCACAGTTTCTAAATCAAATATGTCTCTTATACGGTTAACCTACAACATACCAGCTTTTAATGAGTAGATTCTTAAGAAAAAGTAAACTCTGCGATCAAGCCACGAAGATCACGTAACAGTCGACAGCGTGTTAAAATTTTTAATTTGGTCATGAAAAGTAAAATTGAGTTTGCTGCGACGGTTGTTTCCGTGGACAAAGTGAAAATGCATTTCAGCATACTCTGCACTATAACTATAGCTACTATTATCATTTTCACTGATAGTGTAATTTTCGCAGCAGGAAAATTGCCCGCGAACATAAACCAATTCACTTAATTTTTTAATGTTAATTTCTGAGTGTAGTGAGCCACATTGCAGATGGATTCTTAGTATGTGATATATCACAGGTAGTCTGCAAATAGAAGTAGCTTGCCGCCTACCGTTTGTCTTTGTACTCAACGCTGATTCAGGAGCCTATCAGAGACGTGACGTTGTTGGTAACGGCGCGGTACGTTGCAGAGGCGTGGGTGGCCGCCCACGTGCTGCCTTCCTATCCTATCTGGCGTCTCACAGGCTGCCGGGACCAATTTCTGAACGTGGCACATCCCACTGATCTTTTCGTTAAACTTTGCCAGTCACGATCTCTGTCTAGCAACTGGCGGGGGGGGGGTGTTACTGGCTTCAGGTAAAAATTGTACCTGTGCAAGAGTCCACTCGTGTGTGTGTGTGTGTGTGTGTGTGTGTGTGTGTGTGTGTGTGTGTGTGTGTGTGGCCCCAAAATCTGTTAAATTTACATGTAAACAAAAAAGGTCTAAAATTTATCTAGTAACTTCAGAGATTGACTTGTTCTAAGACACACAAGACGGTTTTAGGTAAAAAACAAATTTATATATCGTCAGATTGTTATGAAATGAGGACTACATATTAAGCAAAGTTACGTTTGAAAACTCCGATACAAATAATTCCTGCGATGGTCACATTTGCACCACTTGTCTGTTCCCTGTATTTGTCGATCATTGCGGAGAACGACTTTCCTGTTATGATAAGCTTTCTCTACACTCTTCGCCCATAGCCATTATAGAAAACACGTTCAGTTCCTAACACATCGCCTTCACAGGTACCACTGTTAAGACTGACGTGTACGTTCCATTGCAGAGATCAGCGTTGTTCCAGCACCACAGAGATTGCTTGTACATTTTAGTGTTGAACCGAAGTTTAGGCTACCCGTCTTCGGAATATCAACTAACGTTTCACTACATTCGTTTTTCACCTTATATGTAATTATTTCTAAATATGTTTCGTTTAGGTTTAGTGACGTGTAGGTGCAGCGTATTCAAATTAGTCAAGAAAAGCTGAAAGCGTGGAGCAGGGCGTTTCATGTAACATAAATTGCCATCTGGAACTGTTTTTTTAATGATCTGTTGAAAAATTGAAATTTCTCTTGCCTCCCTATATTAGTCTAAATTTACGGAAAGACGTTTTCTATAAGAGAATTCGTATAATAGGATTTAATACAATTTTCTTAAGCTTCCATCCTCGGAAAGTAATTAAATTTCTGTGTGTTGCGGACTATTACGATAGTTTCACGGTGAAACAGCTGACAGGATTTGGTTAAAATTTGGATCGAAGATATATTATACCCCGAATTAATACGTAAGCTACATTTCGTATTAAGTCTGTCACGTCCCTCATAGTATTTAGCATAACGTTTCCTGTCCATTATCGCTTATATCGTTCTCATTTTATGCACATCAGCGTTCCGAAACGATTAAACGCGAACACAGTATTCCAAGGACTGTAGTACAGTGTCGGAGCATGTCACGTTGGTACCAGTTTGTAGGCAGAATTGGTGTGGAAGCGGGCGGCGTTCTAGAAGACGGGCGCCGTGCCGCTTTGGTGAGAAGGCGAGAGTTAGGGCGTGAAGCCGGTGCCTGCGGCCTTGGCGTTCCAGCGTGGACGTGGACGCGAAAGCGCCTGCGCTTCCTTTTGGCAGCTCAGCTCCAGCACTGGGCGTCATTATCGCCAGTAACTTTTACGTGTGACAGCACCTGGTACTTGTCATTCAGTGTGACCAACATCTGTATTTCTGTCACTGAATATTGCTGCTTGGTTTTGGAAGTAGTAGACTCATCTCTACAAAGGTTTAGTCGGTATGGATACTGTGGTGTAATGAACCGATGTTTGAATAAAACTCTTTACAGCTGTGTTACGCTGTTTTCCTTAGACCTTTGAACTTACCTAGCCACTCATAGGGTAAGGTGGTACAATTTTGGACAAATGTAATTGTAACTGCAAATATATTGAGAAAAGAAATAATTTTAACTATGGCACTTGTTCTTGAATGTTTAATGAATATGTAACCAATATTAGACAATTACAAATGTTGGTATGAACACAAAGTTACAGAATTAAGAAAAATAGGTAGGAAATGTACCATACTAGATACAATTATGATCACTTCCTCGTACAATTTTGATCACAGACTTTTTCCACATAAAAGCACTTTTCCTTCGGACACCAGCACATATTTCGCGGTACCAAACGTTGCACAATAATGAATTTACAAGCGCGTGGAAACTAGAAAATTTATAAGAGCACGTTCGACGAAGTAGCACCACGTCCATCTTAAGAGAAACAAATTCATATCTCCGTAGCACAAAGTGGTGTAGTCTTGGAAAAGACAGGAGCAGCTGTAGAAACATGTTGCACTACAACGCCACACAAACGCAAGTGCTACGAGTGAAAAATGGCGCGAAAACTTATGTTGATCGGAATTGTACCTATATCGAATTTGTACCACCTTACCCTACTAAGTCCTTCAGTTGAAGGGATTTTGAACCTTGGATGGACTCAACACTTATTACACATTGAGGTAAAGTGACAAATGTATACTGACCAAGGCTCGAACACAGGCTCTTTGACTTGCTCGTGTGATAATTGAACTAATGCGTCACTTAGCAGCACAAGAATGACCTTGGTTGTAAAACAATGTATTACGCCATTTGGTGGATCATGACGCGTTTTCGTATCAGACGTCGAAAGCAAATATTTTATTCTGCTTAGAATGAAGTATTCTTGGAGCATCATATCTGCACCGATGGTTGACAGCCCACCTTTAATTATGAATATTATCAATGAAGACCGTACGGGTCTGCTCATCCAATGCGCAACTTCAGCGTCATACAATGTGCAGAGCTGACACACAAGGCCCATCCGCATCAAATGATGTATTCTGAAAACACTTCGCTGGCGGCCAAAAAACAAGTTCCAATTGTGTGACGCTGTGCCAGCTTTGTTGGTTCCAATTGTAGGACACCATTTCTTCTTTAGGAGTGTGAGGTCAGTCCTTTTTCGCTTGTGACAGGTATACTTTCTGGATGACAATAGGGAATAGCGTTAAACCGTTCAGGGAAATGGACATGATAGGCCAGAGACTTCCAGACGAGCCTGCTTCATTGCGAGTGGTCCCTTGGCCAGTTTTGCCGTCAAATGCGACTGACCGGACAGAGCCACGACTTCACCACATGTTGCTGCTAATGCCGTTTCATATTGTTCTTTGACAAATTTTGCGGGTAAGTGGTTATGGTCCAAATGGCAGAATTCGTATTAGTAAGAGATTCCATTTACACAGCATTTATGCCCCGGTAATTGCGCATTTTTGTTTAAATTGTAAAACGTCTTTGCGAGCGTGCACGTTTGACAGAAAATCATCTCTTAATTGAGACCAAGTATCGAATCGTGCTTGGGTAGCTCATTCGGCAAAGGTCTTGCACACAGCATGTGCTATTTGGAACTTATAAGTTTTCTGTCGCGAGCCTTAAATTTTCTTTACATGAGTGGGGTCTACGATGTGACGCCACGGTATTTTACGGTAGTGGTTTTCAGGCCGGTCGCTTGCGTAGCTCGGGCAAGTGATGGCCCATTGTTCACACACGGCTAGTAATTTCCTGCTGAGGCTGCGACACATACTAAATGACTTCTTGTGCCGTCGCATCATGCGTAGCGTAGACCCGCACCCCTCCTTTCCACGTCTGTGGGGACGGGGCGGAGAGAGCGAATGTTGACATTAACGGCAGAAATGCCCCGAACTGAAATTTGAACGATCTTCAGTGTTATGCAATAATAGGGAATGTAAAAGAACATGTTTGTGAATACAATGGTAGAAATATCTTGTATTGGACAAAAGAGGAAAAAGCTGGGCGGCATCACCGTAATTTAGTAAACGACGTTGAGGGGGTGGATTGACAGTCAGAAATTTCTCGATCTCACAGTAGTAGGTGTTCTTAGTTAAGTGATGTAGTTGACAAACTGAAAACAACCGTGGAATTCCAGGATTCAAGTAGACGCCAAATCAAGGCTGTTTTCTTTAGTTCCTGCATTACGTTGTTGATAACCCGCAGTTAACATAAGTTGACGGTTCTTCGTAAATATAGTGGTCTCAAAAGGGCAGCCAGGAAGTAAGCTTATCAGTGAAATTCTCTCTCTCTCTCTCTCTCTCTCTCTCTCTCTCTCTCTCTCTCTCTCTCTCTCTGCATCAGATAAGACCGGAGCGCGCGCGCCCGAGAGAGAGAGAGAGAGAGAGAGAGAGAGAGAGAGAGAGAGAGAGTGTTTTGTGTGTGTGTGTGTGTGTGTGTGTGTGTGTGTGTGTGTGTGTGTGTCTCCTTATCGTAAGTTAAGGCCTGAATAGTTTAGGAAAGAATCTTTGACTGTGTGCATTCTACGTAGTCTCGATGAGGAAAGGTTATCGTCGAAGTGATATTCACTTTTGTTCTGAAGTTTGTGTTTAGATATGCAGTTAAGCAATTCGTACTTTCAAGCAAATATTGTCCCGGGATATCTTCAGAGGAAAGTGAAACATTAGCATCTCGTACTGCTAAGTAAATAAACGGGAGACAGTATGATGGTGTCAGCAAGAAAGATGTTCCACTTTACTCGCTGATAGTGGTCTTGTGGCAGTCATCTGCCGACTGCTGCATCAGATAAGACCGGAGCGCGCGCGTACCTACGAAATATTAGCTCATTTGTACGTAGCTCGCCTACACTACACTGCCGGTTTCTGCTCAGGTCCCTGTGTGTCCTTTCTTCCCCACCGTCACTGTGCCAGTAACAACTCTTACTGTTCTCCCTTAGAGAATGATTCTGCACGTTTAAAGGTTGTAGGTCGCGCTTCGTTTTGGTTTCTATGATTTCACTTACAGTGGAACTTGTCTCAAATAGCGTGTTTCAGCATCTATTCCTGTACGAACACAATGTATTTTTGAATTGTTTTGTTCCTAACCAATTAAGTGTTGGCAGCGTTAATGAAAAAGCAGTCGTGTTCACTAATTTATTCATTTGTTCCGCACATCTTACTAGGGTTGAGACGAAATACATCGTTGATTTAATTTCGAAGTAGTCAGTGTTTGCTGCTGACTGTCCAAGGATGTTTGGACAAGTAGTATTTTTGTTAAACATTCATTGAAAATGAAAAAGATAAAGTGAACCCATGCGCTTTCTGTGTGTTCTTGCAAAGAAATCGAAGTGACAGTGTTGTACGCTCTAAAAGGGGAGAATTCACAGAACGCAGGCTGTTAGGAGAAATCGATGGTACGTCCGTACCACACAATCGATAACGCGACCTGCAATCAAGAACCGAATGTCACATTCATTTATAGAAGCTGGATGGGAACGTTAACTTGGCCAGTGACAACGTCCTTTATACAATCTTTGAAGAAAAATTGGCGTCTAAATATTTCAGAGAATGTATACGACCTGATAAGCATTTTTGCTGTTTCCGAAGTTTCCACAATCCAAAAATCATCCATCCTTGTCATGTCAGACCTGGATGACATACCTTAGCGACTAGATCAGCTAGTAATGTTTCTAGTCCAGGATGTAATTTGTTCCAAAATAAAATTCATTAACGTCTATTTATGTAGATGTACACTTAGTGAATTCTTTCCCATTCCCTGTATGTTGCCTGAACTTAATATTGGGAGAACGGATACTTCTTGCGTTAAGCATGTCAAGGGTGCAATCTGTCAGTGTAGACGGAATTAAATTACATAAATTTTTGTGCAGTTTGTGAAAAAAGTAAACGCAGTGACAAAAGGCACGAGAATGTGCTGTAGCTTGCTGCGTTATGTAGGTAACAGCGTTGCGCAATCGGCGCGATATCTCTCGTCATGCTGCCCAGCTGACCTTGGACTTGAAAATCAAATGTATAACGAGTCTGCTCGCTAAGGTGAACACCCCACCTATCACAGTGAACGGGGATGCGCAGTTTTGAAGTGTCACAACCAATTGAAACTTTTAGATCGGGTGATAAAATAGCAGCCGTGTAGTGAATATTTTTGTAATGTCGTAAATATTAATAGGCTGTATTTCATCATATGTGAGTAAATTTTGAATAAATAATTACAAAGCAAATATCCAGGCGCAAAACCGATTCAGTTGGAGCTACGGCCTATGGAAGAATGAACATTCGACCACAGAGCTTCAGTTGCCGACGGATGTCTGCCGGTGCTTCATGACGCAAGGCTCGTACAGAAATTACCTAAGCACCTTAAGTCTGAATGTACAGTAGATAAACATCTACATGAATGCGCCTCAAAACATGCTTAAGTGATTGGCAGAAGGTTCATCGAAGCCATCTCGGGTAACACGTGTGGAGAAAAACCTAAATCTATTAGACCTCTGTTTTGATGATCAATTATCCTACTTTCATTAAAAGTCGGCGATTGAAATTTTGTAAGTAGATCTCCTCGCATCGAAATACGCATTTATGATTGTCATTCAAACTTCTGTAACAGTACCGCCTTTTCTGTATCGCTATCATATGAAACTAGCTGCCTTTCTTTATACATACTATTCCGTTGCTATCCGCCAATCCTTTGCCTTCTTAGAATTTTTATCCACCTGTAAGTTTAGTAATTCATACTGTGCTGCCTCTAATCTGGCGAAGATCCAAATGACAAACGGGTTTGGGGGCGGACGAAGAAGGGATCATGACTCTTCACCGGCCTCCATTCCACCGAAAACTGCGCCAAGTGATTCTTTTTACATATCAAATACCAAATTCCTCGGCGGAGCGGCCGAGCGCATTGAGGCGCTATGCTGCGATGCGCGAGGCCGTTCCCCGTTGGCGGGTGTTCGAATCCCCCCTCGGGCATGGATGTTTGTGCTGTCTTTAGTATAAGATAGTTCATAAATAGTTCGTAAGTTTAGGGACTGATGACCCCGCAGTTAAGTCCCATAATAAAAAATACCTCTGCTGGTGTTCTTAAAACGAGACATGAAAACTATCTCGAAAATTAGAATTTGTGAAACCAGAAAAGAGTTAAGCTAAGATAGAAAGGAAAAGGCTTTGCATTCAAAAAGCTTCGCTTTCTCAAACGTAGGAGGAAAAGGATGAAAGAAAACTTTTCCTACATTTACAGGATCACAACTAGTAGGCAGAGCTGTTTTGACAGTAATACGAATTTATCAGGCTTGATTCCATGATGGCACTTGTGCTCAACGACTGTTTGATTTGTAGAATTTTTTCCAGCAAGCAGTCGTAAATATTAATTTATTCGTAGATCTAGATTTCGACCACTGTGTCATTATCAGTGCTTAAAACAAAACGGTTAAATTACGAAACACATTTCGACCTCCATGGTGCAAGTTACGTCCAACATGGAGTTTGAAATTTTTTTCGTATTTTAACCGTTTTAAGCATCGATAATGACAGTGGTTGAAATCTAGATCTACGAATAAATTAATATTCACGATTACTGGAAAAACATTAAAGTAATACCAATTGTCAGAAGGGTAACGACGAGTGCACACTCAGGTTTTCTATAACATAAGTTTGTCAAAAATTATTACTATTAAATTGTATGACACCACATACTTCTCAAATTTTGCACAAATGCAAAGCTAAGTTTAATGAAAGTCCAGCTCCAGTTGCATTTATTGTTGCCTTAAGGCCATACTACCGGTTTCGGCCTCTGTTAGGCCATGATATTAGGCCAACTTGACATTGCTTTCTCTACGGCATAACGCCTGTCACACTTGAAAATGGCCGAACATAGAGGCCGAAACCGGTAGTGTGGGCTTAAATAAAGCACCAATAAATGCAACTGGAGCTGGACTTTCATTAAATTTGAAGCACAGTTGCGGCAACAGCAAGCATCCAGTGATGGAGAAACTAACAAAGCTAAGTTTGGCGTTTTGACCCTGGATTGGCCAATCGAGCACTTATGGCCATGTAGTCATCACAGCGCTCTTCCAATCGTTGTCGGGCTTCTTAACTTTGGAATCGGTACTACTCGGTCAAGTACCTTGTGTTGGAAAGTGCACTCCCTACCAATCCGTCCACCAAACGAAAAAAAAAAATCATTCACGTTACCAGGACTCGAACCTTGGTCTTCGCATGGGAGTCTGCAGCCCTGACCACTTACCTACAATACTAAGTGGGCACTTTTTTCCAAAGGTACATCCCAAATGATATATATCTGAATTAAAACTTCTTGAAAGTTGGGTACACATTGTTCAGTAAAATCCGAAATGTAGAGGGTAGTGTAGGGAGGTGATCGCATCAAAAACATACTTGGCTCCATGTCTTAGCATTGAGAAGTGGAGTAATGGTGCCAGGTGGCCGCGTTACTGGGGCAGCGTGTGAAATGAGGCAGCAGATGGCGATGGCGGAGAAAGTGCCTGCCCGACTCCAGCGCGGTTTCCCGCGGACACCAGCTGCTCCTCGTGTAGTCAACTGGCCCGCTGTCTGCGCCTGCGAGCGTATGAGGCCCGCTTCTTGGGGAGGTGTCTTGCCATTACACAGCTTGTGAAATCCATCTGTACTTGTGTACTGTACCTGAGAAAGTGTGCAAAATTATGGAAATGTATTGGCTGGTTAGCTGTTGTAGTTTAATACTCACCGGCCTTGAACTGACATGTTGGCAAAGTATACATATAAATAAAAACACAAGGAGCGTAGGCGAGTCCAGAACCGCAGCACGTAAGACATGGTTTCCATTGTTTCGTCGCCAGTCTAATGAGGTACAGAACTGGAGTAAAAAATTTTGGCATATCTTGACTAAGAGACTAGATCTATTGGTGGGATGTACAGGGTGTTTCACTAAGTGTAACTTATAAAATAATGGGTGACGGGAAATTTTAATGCGGTAGGTCAACACAAGAAATGTTACTTTCTGCGGAGCTATGGACATAGTTTACTGTATCATTTTCCAAAAAGTTACACCACAAAGATAGAAAAAACCATTGTTCCATTTAAAAAATTATATCTTTATGCTGTAACTTTTGGAAAATGATACAATAAACTATGTTCATAGCTCCGCAGAAAGTAACATTTCTTGTTGACCTACCGCATTAAAATTTCCCGTCACCTATTATTTTATAAGTTACAGAGGCAAACACACTTAGTGAAACACCCTGTACATCCCACCAATAGATCAAGTCTCGTAGTCAAGATATGCCAAAATTTTTTACTCCAGTTCTGTACCTCATTAGACTGGCGATCTACCCACCTAATTAACATTCTATAACACCATATTTCAAAAGCTTTCTGTATGAGCTTTTTACCGTCACTCCCGTACAAGGCTAAACTCCAAATCGTTTCAGAAAGGACTTCCCAAAGTTTAATTTAATGTTGGATGTCAACAAATTTCGATTCTTCAAAAATACTTTCCATAGCTTTTGTGCAATTTATACATCCATTGGCCCATATAACAAAACTTATTAGTATCGGAAATTTGACAGCCAGTATTTATTTTACATTGTACATGTTCAGGTAACGTTGTGGTGTTTTAGAGATATTGATTGCTAGTCGTAGTACTATACCTCTAGCGACGGTAATTTGTAGGATGGGCCGGGAGATGTTAATTTTGTCGAGTCGGTTCGTAAATCTAAAAGAAAAAAAAAAAGCAGACTAACGCCCTTAAATACAATCGGACACGTAGCACGCTCTGGGAAAGGGCATGGGTAGCGTAGGTTGAATGACCTACCCAAACAGTAGGGAAACGTAAATCTGGCCGGGCCAAGACTTCGGTACGGTCGAATGTGTAGCGAGTTTGTAAAGCTGCACCATATCGTACGACTAAATTTAAATTGAAGAGCTAGTCAGGGCAATGCGATTATCGTGCATGAGAGCGGGGCCATTAGCGACAAGTGGCAGTTGCATTTGATTAGTGAGATGCGCCGCCGCTGGCGACCTTAGGCCGGCGTTGCGTCACGGCGGCGGCGGCGTGGCAATGCCGCCAGTGAGTCAGGCGCGCGGTGACGTCACGCGGGCCGGCTGCCGCTGCCGGCTGCGCGGGAAGCCGGAGCGGCCGCGTGCCAGCAAAACACGGCGCCGGTGCCAGCGACCGCGACACTGCCCTCATCAAACAGGACAACTTCAATCTCTGCCAAAAAAACTGCGCGTAGTCAGGATATGATTCGGGAGGGGTTTTCAATGAATGAAAATTATAATAACGCTACTCTTAACAGAACTGCACACGGCACTATGTCCACAAAGTAAGTTCCGTTTGGTTATATAAAACAAACGTGTACAGATACAGAAAAAAATATAAAACTATTAAACTACTTTTCTACATAGCTTCCGAAATTTTGTAGGCAATTGTCATAGCGTGGCAGAAGTCTTTTTGTATGCCTTCTTCGTAGGTTGCCGCCTGTGTATTCAACCACGTGGTAACACGTTCTTTCAGCTCGTCATCATCGCTGAAATGTTGACCACCGTGGACAGGTTTTAGGAGTAAGAAGAAAGCCGCTAGGAGCGAGACTGTACGGAGGATGATCAAACACGTCGCAGTGAAATTCCCGTAAGAGTTGTTTGGTCACATTCGCCTTGTGAGGTCGGGCGGCAACGTGAAGGGAAGGAGACTCCTTTCATCTCTTCTTACACCTAAAATCTGTCCTTGGTGGTAAACACTTCAACGATGATGAGCTGAAGGAACATGTTTGCCACATGGTTGAATACACAGGCGGCAACCTTCTATTAAGGCACACAAAATCTTGTCCCACGCTATGACAAGTGCCTAAAAATTTCGGAAGTTATGTAGGAAAGTAGTTTAATAGTTGTATATTTTTGTACAATAAATATTTTTTCTGTATCTGTACACGTTTGTTTTATATAATCAAACGGAACTTACTTTGTGGACATACCTCGTAAAAACGAATGTCTGTCTTGTTTATGAACACAGAGTACATACATACATTCATTCCATTGCAATGAAACTTTGGTGAACTGTTCGCCGTAGGTCCTCGAAGGTTCCTTACCCAAAAACAAAAGAGCACATGTAGCTCAGGCGATATGAAGTCATAAATAATGAAGCCGCCGCGTGAGAATACCCAGATTTATGCGTCAATTGGACAATAGTAGTAGTTACGGGCCTGCTATAAAGTTTGCACGTAATTTCGGACGTTTATGAAGCGTTTTGTAATTGACTCCCCCCCACACACACACACAGTGATCAAACGAAGTCTACCGCACACAACAGTTACGCTGTAGACGCCGTAATACTGTCGCATCAGACATGACCTTGTACCAAATAAAGTTGGCATTACAAGTTTGCATGTTACTATTTATTTTTGTCTGCAAGACTCCGTTAATTCTCTTGCATCCAAAATTAAGCAATATTTTCTTAATCTCTATCTGTATAAAAGCGAAAGGACACTCACTGACTAAGCACGAAATCTCGAAAACTTCACCTATGAAGCTGAAATTTGGCAGGAACGTAGTTTACAGGTAGATTATGCCAGCTAAGTATTTTGTGCTAGGTGCATGGCGGAGCATGCTTTTACTATACTCAAGAAATCTAGTTTCATTCCGGTCTTCGCGAAATTTCGCACGCTTGACCTTCAAAACAAGAGGAAGGTCACCGTCTATCTAAAGTTTCATACGGTGCGTGGGGAAGGTACCCTGCAACATAAAAGTGGATCCCTAAATACCTTGGTCGCGCCATAACTCGGGAACGGCTCGACCGATTTCACATCTTTTTTTTCTCTCTCTCGTTATTCTCAGAACAAGAGTTCTATGAAATAAAACTAATATTTGAGAATAAAGTGCGTTTTTCATTGACACTGTGTTTCTATTGCATATAAACCTATAGTTTCGTTCCGATATCGATGAAATCTTGTACACTTGGCCTTAAAAACGAGAGGAATCTCACTGTCTGTATAAAATTTCGTTCGGTGCATTGTAGAGGATACTTAACTTGCGAAATTGTACAAAATGAATAGTTTTGCTCCAATCTTTGAATTTTTGCACGCATGATCTTTACAACAAGAGGAAGATCACTGGGTACATATGTTTGTTTGGTACATGACAGAGGGTACCTTGCAGAAAACTTTGCCGAGAGAAAGGAAAGTGGGAAGGAACAGAGATAGGAGAAAAGAGAGGGAGAAGGGGATGTGGAACACGAGTGTGTATGATAAACAAACACCCGGGCAACGCCGGGTTTACAGCTAGTATTGTACATATTTCATTCCAAAGGACTAGTATACTAGTCACAAAGGTAGATACAAAATTAGTAAACTTCTTAAAAATGTACTCGTGTTACAAAATAGGAACAAGGCAAAGCCTGTCATGGTGGTGTATGTATACTCAAAACATATTTAAAATTCGTAAAATATTTTAATTGGAACTCCCTTGTGATCAGTCGGTTAAACACCACCGCCACGAGTGCTTTCCCATGAAAGGACTGGCGAATTTGTCGCCGCCTTCCTAGGAATCAGCCAGCAACATTTAGTATGCACTCATCATACGAAGAGCTCAAGCAGCTACTGCGAACTGGCCACTGCTGCTTCCGTTGGCTGGGTTTTTCCCTTAGAGCCGAGAAAGCTGACGTAATGGATTCTGAAGGAGCGAGCTTTAAATGTGATTTTTCCGTGAGTTTACAATTACTGGGGTGAATTCTTGTGCCTCCTCGCATTAGTTCCTTCAGTTGGATTAGTTACCTGGATTTCGACGATCTACTGATAGTATTGGGACGAGATACCTACGGATTTTGAGTTAGTTAAGTAAATAACTGATGAATCATCGAAAGCACCACTTGCACGTAAATCAGGATTGATGGTTGGTCTGTTAATTTGGTCTGCAAGTGGAAATAAGGTTTATTTGCCAAGCTGTTGCAGTCTGTGGGATTAGAATACTTATTTCATGAAAACTGCAAAAATTTCTAATGCTTCTCGTAAAAATCTGAATGATCCTCAGTTTTGTTGCTTACCGCAGTGCCCAATTCTCCGGGAAGACATTTTATGTTCCATAAACTGAAAATATGACACCAAAAACTCTTAATGGTTGAAGACTTAATTGTACAGGTACTAGATTTTGGCATTTCATATCTTGCTCCCAGTTTAAGCAATGTTAAAAGTACTATTTAGATGTTCTTTGGTTTTTCCCGTTGATTTTGTAATTACCAGTATTGAGTGGCTTTCTGTGAACGTACTCAAAGGTGTCTGAATTATCTGGATGATGGAAACAGCCCTGGCACGGGGAATATTGAGGATCTGTCAGCACTGTCCAATGAGATTTGTCTTGCTATTCACATTTACGATATACATCGTCCTTAGTGACACACAATACGGCATAAGCGAACCGTCAAGATAATATTGCGGCATTTGTCATTGGTCAGTCATCTGACATGGCGGACAATTGCCAATATTTCACCGAAAAGTCTACAAACTCTGCTAGTCAAGTTTTTTAGAGTGTTCCAAATAGTTATCGGGATTGAATGAAAGTATCTTTTTCGAAACCAGTACGCGCGCGTATTGCAGTGAAGTCACACTGGACCACTCATATTTTGACTAAAGTACATTGTATGAACAATACATTTAATCATGATTCCTTATTATACATCTCCAGAAATGTGCTACGATAACTGTAGCGGTTGTCATCCGTTTCTTTAGAAACTTGATTCGTTGTAGCAATAGGTGTTCGGTGAAATGTTAGGATAAGAATGAATAGTACAGATATTACTTGTCTGTCGGTTTAACCAGTTGCGTGGCTCGTAATACTTCGACCCTCAGTTTCTGTAACATTGTAAAGATCTTATTACATCAAAATTTTCACATCTAACTTGGGTGTGTATCCCTCTTGCTAAATAGAAGAGAAATTGGTAACACGTTGTCTCTTCCCTTGTGAGCAAACAGAATTTAAGAGAAAATCATTGGGGTTTAAGGTCGACTCTTTCCAGCCGGAAAAAATCTACAAGCGACCATGTTGAGCTCCTGCACAACTTTTGTCAATCGCGTACCAAAACTTCGGAACAGGCGCTAACTGTAAAGTCCAGCAGTGTTAATTTTTGTTTTTGTTTATTGTGGTTTGATTTTGGACGCATTGTTTGTCTGATATTGTAAATATAGAACCTTAATCTGATTTCCTTTTCCGGACTGCGTTATTGATCCATGGCTTAAGTGCTGCGTTCGTCGATCGAAGCTATTTTGTGCACACAGTAAAATGTCTTGTAAAAGGGGAGTGGTCGGCAATGAAACCTGTTCTTTCTTGGGACCTGAAGAGATCAGCCGATTGCATGTCGCCTAACTTGGTTCCGCGTGGAGCTACTTGGAGCCGACCTAAAGATAGCGCCGTGCGCTTTCTCTGCACGAACCACTTTCACAGCGAGCGACTCTGGGGGCAATGGCTTTATAGGGGCAACCCGACGCCAACACAAGATAGCGACTCTTTATGCCGGAATTGCGCTTCTCAATGAAGTAGCAGTGCGTGCTCACTGACAGCAAGCGGCTGTGCCTCAAAAGGCACCAACTTGATTGCTCGTTTTCAGTTTGCTGCAATAGGACGCCAAAAGACCACTGCTCCACACGGCGAGAAAACTGGCTACGCCAACAGATAGCAAATGTATCTGAACATCTCTAACTGGTGTCATGTAATTGATAAGAAAACGTAGTTAGAAACGAATCATTGATTTGTTTACTTTTATCGTATACTCCTCTTACAGGACTAGAAAACGCTTTGGAAAAATGGCGACCGGCACGTTTTCATAAGTTTTCAGCGTTACACCCTGCTGTGACTGTTACTGTGTGTCAAATTCAAGTGGAGAGTGGATATGTAATGCTAAAAAAACTGTGCCATACACCATCAAACGATTTGCTTGTTGCAGTTATCGGGACAAATTCAGCAATGTTAAATCCGTAAACACATAAGCAGTCTATGCAACTTGTTCCTAATTTAGCATCGAAACAGAGAATAAGAATTCCTCGTATTAAATTTGCATCACTTGGAAGATCTTGCGGTGGTCCACTTCAGTCATCTCAGATGAATTTATATAGTGACGTCAGCACGGGGTACAAAAGCAACCAAATGTAATCTCAAAGTGGTTTCCGAGGGAACGGGGCGTTTAAAGTGAATGGAAAACTGCTGAGCTCATTCTCGTTTCCAAGGAATGTAGTCGGACGGATGCACCCAAGTATAGGCCTACTGTGTCAATGTTGCAAAATTGTGGCACATGTTTTATGGCTGTAGAGTTGTAAGAAGCAAGATCCGTTCAGCGAATAAAGGTCTTACGAATCCAGTTCGTCCATGACACCCAGACGGCAGGAGGAGGGCGCGAAAGTGTCATAAGGGCTCTCACCAGTGTCGTAATTCATAGCGCAGTGAACCTCATTAGCATTACATCTACTGTGACACCTAAATTAGGAAAATACCTGTTGTTGTGGTCTTCAGTCCGGAGACTGGTTTGATGCAGCTCTCCACAATACCCTACCCTGAGCAAACCTCTTCATCTCCACATAAGAACGGCAACCTACATCTGTCTGACTCTGCTTACTGTATCAATCTCTTGGTCTTCCTCTACGGTTTTTACCCCACACACTTCCGTCCAACGCTAAATTCACAATTCCTTGATGTCTAAGAATGTGTCCTATCAGTTGATCCCTTCTTTTAGTCAAGGTATGCCAGAAATTCCTTTTCTCCCCAACTCTGTTCAGTACCTCCTCATTCGTTATGCTATCCACCCACCTAATCTTCAGCATTCTTCTGTAGCACCACATTTCAAAAGACTCAATCCTCTTCCTATCCGAACTGTTTATCGTCCATGTTTCACTCCCATACAAGGCAACACTCCATACAAATGCCTTCAGAAAAGACTTCCTTAGGCTTACATCAATATTCGATGTTAACAAATTTCTCTTTTTCGAGAACGCTTTTCTGCCCATTGCCATTCTGCATTTTATATCCTCTGTACTGCGACCATCATTTGTTATTTTACTGCCCAAGTAACAAAACTCATCTACCTCCATTATTGCTTCGTTACCTAATCTAATTCCTTCAGCTTCACCCGATTTTCTTAGACTGCACTCCATTACCCTAGTTTTGCTCTTGTTAATGTTCATCTTATATGCACGTTTCAGCACACTTTCCATCCCGTTCAACTGCTCTTCCAGGTCGTTTGCTGTCTCTGACAGAATTACTATGTCGTCGGCAAAATACCTAACAGTTTCAAATACAGCAAATATATGGAACAGCTATTTTTGGCGCACGGAGGTTTGGAAAAATATGGAGTATCCTAGGATAGACCTGGTAGCTGCAAAGAAAATACCTGAACTTCCACAGCAGGCGAAGTGTGAGTACTGTGAAAGTGACGAGGTTTCGAACTCGGCACAGGCCGAGGAGAAAACAGGCTGCCCCGTGAGTCACTGGGCTTGGCCAGGCGGCGCCTAGCATCCCACAGCCCGTGGCTGCGCGGGCATTCCGATCGCTCCTGCCTGCATCTCCTACTGGTGCAAACCTAACTTTACGTTGCATGAAGTAAATGCGACAGTTTACAAAATAACCTTACGAATAAACACGCATGCGTTTTATATGGGTAGCAGCGTACATTCGAGAAAGTACAAACCAGTTGGTCGTGGTAGCGTCCGCCTGAATAGAAAACGGATACGTTTAATAAACATGGCAGTCTATAGATCGTTTCTTGCATAACTCCATTCGGTTTCTTCACACGTAAGGTGCCGAAGCCCTACAATGAAGACACCTAGGCTTCTAAGCCTGCAGCCCCCTTCATCAGTACAGCGCTCGTCGCAATGGATTCTCGCCTCCAGGCTGGGTTACAAACGGTAGCAAATATTTTCTTGGTATTTTCTAGAATTTGGAACTGCCGCAATCTTTCGCGTTCGATAATCAGGCAGAGCCAGTTATGGGACAGTGTTTTTATGCACGCTGTGAAGACGTCAGCTGTATCCATCTACGAAAAACTATTCCATAGAAATTGTTTTGGTTCCGTTTCTAGAATAATTCGGACATGGTACAAAAGACAATTATAGATATTTCAGGCTGTAAGTCGCACGATGACACAAGATCTGAATTATGTTCACCAAGAATTTACAAGCGATGGCCATAATATCAAATTTTCTGGATGATCGAAAGAAATCAGAAACGCGTATATGGTAGTATTTCAGAAATAAATTTAGTTCTTAGTGTATGATACAGCTGTAAAAACGAATTTGTAGAGTGGGTGAAGGGTCTCACAAGTTTGGAATATATGAATTTTCCTAGACGGATAAAGTTTATAATTCACCCTTACTTGGATATGACGCCGTGCTGTACTAGATGCAAGCTACAATGTGGGCACAGCCACATAATGCATTAGTATTAACTTACTGATTAAGTAAATATGTTTACACATTTCTCCAGTCATTAAAATTTGAAGTAGTAATTTGGGGTCAATGGCAGAGCAATAATACTTGAAGATAAAATGCACAGGCTTAAAGATATGTTGCGATGTGAAGTGAGGATAAGGTTCCCAATAAAAGACCTTACAAGATGATGTATTTGACTTTTCTCAGAATCACATGTCTGTGATAATACAGTACACTTGGATTATTAAGTGTTGTGATAAGCGTATATTTCACTTTCATCTGCATGCAGCGCTATCCGTTACTTTCTCCAAAGAATGAGAAACGTAGGAGCAGTTGGAATGAGGAAATGAAAACTGATCCCTTCTTTCGATCTATGGACCGAACCGGCGTCGTCAGTCCAGAGACTGACTACTCTACCCTGTGCAAGGCAGAGATTGGCAACCTTATTAACCTGCTTACTGTATTTGTCTTTCGGTCTCCGTCTCTGATCGGTATCCCACAGATTTCTCTCCAGTGCTAAATTTATGATTCCTTTGTCTCTGAATGTCTTACCAATCAATCCCTTGTTCCAATACCTCAATTCTGTTCAATACTGCCTTATTAGTTTTGCGATCTATCCAAATGATCTTCAGAATTAGTCTATAGCTCCACATTTCAAAAGCTTCTATCCTCTCTTGCCAGAATTATTCAGTGTTCACATTTCACTCCTGTACAACACTCCACACAAATGACTGTAGAAGAGACTTCCTAGCACTTCGATTAATGTTAGGTGTTAACAAATCTCTCTCCGTTTACAAATGCTTTTCTCACCATTGACAATTTGCATTTTGTATCTTCTGTAGACTGGCCATGATTAGATCTTTCACAAAGTACCTAACAGAAATCATTTACTACCTTTGCCTCAATTCCTGTCTCCCTCAGCACTGTCTGATTTACACTGCATTCCATTGCCCTTACTTTGTTGTTAATATTCATGCAACACACTTTTCAGGATACTGTTTATTCAACTGCTCTTCCAGATCCTTTGCTGTCTACAACAAAATAACGTCATGGGCAACATTTTTGTCTTCTCCCTGAACTTACTCTCTCAATTTCTCGTTGCTTAACTTCACAGGTTGCTCAGCTTACAGATTTAATAGCACTGGGTAAAGGCTTCAATCATCTCTTACTTCCAAACAACTGCATTGCTTTTCTGTCCTTACCCTTCTGGTTTTTGTACAAAGTGTAACTTATTTCCCTATATTTTACCCCTCATATCTTCAGAATTTGAAAGGGTGTGTTGTCAAAAGCTTTCTCCAAATTTACAAACGCTAAAAACGTAGGTTTGCCTTTCCTTAACCTATGCTGTAAGATCAGTCGTAATGTTTGCCTAATGTGTACTCTACATTTAAGTAATCCGTTAGTATTTTGCAAGCGTGATTTATTAAACAGTACTCTAATTTTCATTTGTCTGCCATCGAAGAATGTGATAAATTAGGCCAGCAGTGGTTATATGAACCCGTGACATGTCACGTACGATGCAGGCTGCCATTCGTGCCTTTTTTATTAAGAAATTCTATATTGGAGGAAGTTGCTACACAATGGGCTTACTTAAAAGTAGTTTACGTTGTGTTGGACTACAAAGGAAGTGATAGTGGGTTTTGTGTAGCAATAAATAACATAATCAAAATATCCACGGGTGTACTGCCGGTCTATAGTGTCTATAGACCGGCAGTACACCTGTGGATATTTTGATTATCAAATACGCCGGGAGAAACTAAAGAATCACAATAAATAACATATTTGTAAATATTGATCCACTGTGGTGTAGAATACCATAGCCCCTGCAACTATTGGCCCACTTTAGGTTACGGTAGTAACACTAAAAGTGGGCCTTTGCGTTCGTCTTTTGACAGCTCGAAATTTAAATGAAAATAACCGCTTAACTATTCATCTGACAGAATTTGTAGAGGAGAAAAGTCTCTACAACTTAGCTCCGTAAGTTTTTTCATATCTCGTATCGTTTGAGACAGTTGCAAAAATAACGGAGATTTGACACCCTCTATTGAATTAACGAAAACCAGCCGTTCGGAGATGTCACGTGACATTTCTCGCGTATTTGATTTTCTTATTGCAACTTAACACGTTGTCATTTCAAAGCAACGGCACACAGAGGAATTACGACACACGCGTCATCTTCGAACGATAAATGACAATCTAATGTCTACAAATGCCATATTAACATCAGTTAACAACGCCCATCAATAGTATGAGATTAAAGAGCTCCTGTTTTGATTTACAGCTGTAGCGTAGTGGGCAAGGTCCTGGACTGGCGGGAAAGGTCGGTGGTTCGAAACCCGCCACTAGCTAATTTTTTTTCTTCCTAAAAGGGTTTCAGACACTCTTATTAATTTATTATTATTTAGATTATTATTTTGGTCCTAAATGTTTGCAAAAACTTATAAAACGACAAATCTAAAATGGGCCTTAAAACACGTCAGTGCGATTTTTTTTTCTTTAATACGAAGTATTTTCTGATATATGTGAAAAAAAAATGAGTACTTGGAAGTTGTTGGGAAAGTCTAGTGAGTAGTTTGCTTGTGGTGTGTTGACAGACGACGTGAGCGGACTGAGCGAGCAGCTGGTGTGCCTCTCGAAGGAGCAGGGGTCTACGGATAACATCAGCGTTATCGTGGCGCTGCTGCGACCGGCGCGAGACATGGACATGGGCGGGGGTGCTCTGCTGCATCCGCCGGAGAGCCTCCGCGGGCACGAGCGGCGCGACCAGCACCAGCTGCCGCACGAGCACGACCACGACCAGGACGACGACCTGGGCCCCGAGACGAGCGTCGACGACGGCGAGCTGCAGCGCCAGCAGCTGTCCGACCTGGACCCGGCCGCCGAGCCGAGGCAGGAGGCGCCCACGCCACCGGCCGCTTCTCTCTGTGAGTACACACCGTCTTCTAGCTGGCGGAGGTCACTCTTTGGTAGGGTGGAGGGGTGGAGGTCACTCTTTGGTAGGGTGGAGGGGTGGAGGACACTCTTTGGGGGGAGGTGGTGGTTGAGGACACTCTTTGGGGGGAGGTGGTGGTTGAGGACACTCTTTGGGGGGAGGTGGTGGTTGAGGACACTCTTTGGGGGGTGGTGGTGGTGGTGGTGGTGGTTGAGGACACTCTTTGGGGGGGTGGTGGTGGTTGAGGACACTCTTTGGGGGGGTGGTGGTGGTTGAGGACACTCTTTGGGGGGGTGGTGGTGGTTGAGGACACTCTTTGGGGGGTGGTGGTGGTTGAGGACACCCTTTGGGGGGGGTGGTTGAGGACACTCTTTGGGGGTGGGGTGGTGGTTGAGGACACTCTTTGGGGGTGGGGTGGTGGTTGAGGACACTCTTTGGGGGTGGGGTGGTGGTTGAGGACACTCTTTGGGGGTGGGGTGGTGGTTGAGGACACTCTTTGGGGGTGGGGTGGTGGTTGAGGACACTCTTTGGGGGTGGGGTGGTGGTTGAGGACACTCTTTGGGGGGGGGGTGGTGGTTGAGGACACTCTTTGGGGGGGGGTGGTGGTTGAGGACACCCTTTGGGGGGTGGAGGAATCTCTTTGGTGGGGGTGGGACTCTAACGACTAAATTCATCTCTCCTGTGTTCGTTTCCAGCACGAAGGCGCTGTATGATGTGTAAATGATACTGATTGAACCCTTGTGTATGTAATGTCCACCACTCTTGTACGTTAAAACACTGCTTTTATGCAGAAATTCTAAGAGTGCTCATTGAACTGCTACTAAAGTTTTCTACTGCATCCATACTTCATTTACACGTTATGTTTGTTTGGTTCTGAAGTCAATTGCAGTTCATTCTACCACTTCCAAACAAGATACTAAGCTTTTCAACATCACGATGTATGGTGGGGGGTCTGCTCGCTGCAAAATTCTCCTTTGGCGTCGTGGTAGAAATAAATACTCGTAGGTACAATTTTTCACTTCTTCTTTAATTTGAAATCAAACTGCTTATCCACCAAAACATTTACAACTTAATAGCAATATACAAAGCGTCAGAACTTAGCTGGTAGTACTTCCATTTTAAAACACACTTAGCTTCCAGTGCACTTTAGAAAAGCCAAAACTCGGAACTCCCCCACGCAAGGCGGTGAGGCAAATATATAACATCGACAATAATGGCATTACATCATGCATTGTTCATAACAATTGAATATACTAATTTACAATTACCAAACAAACAAATAAAACATTTCATGTACTCAAAAATAATCACAATATAAAATGAAAACTATACATACAATAATTTTACATGGCACATATCGTTTTAAGACAAAATAGCGGTACTTTTTGTTTTACAACAAACGGCAATGTTAAATGTCCTAAAATACTATTCCTCCTGACCGAGCGAGGTGGCGCAGTGGTAACACTAGACTCACATTCGGGAGAAAAATGTCAAGATGATTCCTTTTAAGTGCATGGGCGATTTTTTCCCTATCTTTACCCAAAAGTCAGAGCTTTAACTCCGTTTCTAATGACAACGCTGTCGACGGGCGTTAAACCCTAAGCTTTCTTTTTCTCTTTAGTCGTCTCGACACACTCACCTCCGTGTTCATGAGGATGTCTGCGCTTTCCAAATTTCATTAAATCCGCTTCTGAATGCAGAAGATACCGGCGTTAATGCTTCCTCCAGCGGGTCGTTCTTGTGAACAGTTGTCAAACTACCAGCTCGTGTAGGAAAATAAACGATGTAATAGGATGGACTGTTACTGTTCTGTAGTAAAGCGACAGGGTATTTAAACTTGTTCGGTTATCCTGACAAACGAGTGAAACCCCTGAAGCTCTAGAAACTTGGCTTCCACCCGTGACGCCCAGTGCATTCGACAGCCAGCGCTTCGTCATTGCTCCGTCAACAAGTAGGAAAGGTTTTGCGTATTAAAGTTTCGCTGGTCTACGCAAAGGCGTACCTGGGTCCACATTCAAATTAAGACACATGGCGTTCCTAAATTCCCTGTCACAAGCTTCGACTGCAGCGGTGTAATCAAATACCACCCCAAAATATGATACCTGGTAAAGAAAAAGTTGGGCGATATATAAGACAATGCACCATCTGCCTGCAGAATCATATCGTACTATCGTGGTGATACTGACAGAATGGTTGGTAATCGTGCTCTTGACGAAGGCAACGGAACGTACAGCCAGGATTTTAAAGTTTAGTAACAGAATAACTTGCAAATAATCACGGAATGGGGGACACAAAGCAGACTGGAAAGGGTTTGAAGTATCCACCCTAGCGCAGGAGAAAGTGTGCTCACGAGCGTACTGTTAACGACATGGATAAATGTTCAGTTTCAGCGCTTCTACGAACGATATAATTAAAATACCAACTTTGGAAAAACTACACAGCTTTTGTTCCAGAGAATTCAATTTTGTTAGCAACGGAACTGATCTACCAGAAATGTTGTTTAAAAAGCTGCCAAATTAAACGTGTTAAATGTGCACAACAGGACATAGGTGCAAAAAAGTATAGTACCACATTAGGTTTCTTATAATTGAGCATCCAGTAAAGAGCGACCACAGGTTTCCTTAAATCATGAATGAATATGTATTGTCGCCCATTAAACTATGTTGACAGAAAAGCTGCGAAAAGTATTGCCTAATAAAAGCGCCGGTGCACACAGTCACATGGTATTCATTCCGGATTCACTTCTTAAACATCCATTACTCGGTAACACACAAATTTTGAAAATTAACAGTATCAGTTTTTACCAGGCATAACTTTTGTGGTATAGTAGTTTCTAACAATGCTCCATAAGTAGAATAAATCACGCGAAATAATTTTATACCCAGTTCCTCTTATTGGTAAAAGCTCTTGTCCTTAAACTTTCGTGTATCAGTGTTGGGTAATTCACGAAGGGAAAGGTGGTGTAAATTCTTCATAGCCTATAAGGCTAAAACAAAGCTGATACAAATTAATGCCATACTGTTAAAAATTTAAAAATTGCTGAGCACGCGAAAAGATCCGAACTCGCAACCTTTTGCATTTTACACTCAGAGGATGTAGAAATGGAGCTAAAAAATGAATATAACAACTTGAAGTGTGAACAATAAATAGTTCAGGCACGAAGAGTATAAAAGCTTTTGGAATGTGGTACTACAGACGAATGCTAAAGATTAGGTAATGAGGTAGTGAACGGGATTGGAGAGAGAATAAATTTTTGGCGTATCTTTCTTACCTCCCTGTAATCATTCTGAAGCACCAAGTAATCATCAAATTGAGTGAAATGTGGATTGTAAAAATCGCAGAGGGGCACAGACGAATACAGTAACCAGGTTCAGATAGATGTTGGTTGCCGTTCTTATTCGAAGATGAAGAGCCCTGGACTGACTACAGTAGCGTGGAGAGTTGCACCAAACCAGTCTCCGGGGATCACCATAACCGTAACAACTTCAAACAGAACGTAAAGCTACTTTTCCTAAAGTCAGACTATTGTGCAGCAACCTCCTTCCCTTGCACGAATGGAAGTCTGCATCGTGCGTGGCGCGCTGCTACGAGTTCATCTGACCACTGCTAGCGTAATTTATCCTATTCTTAGATGGCAATCCAGATTAAATCTCATAGATTTCGTGGTTGAAAGGGAACATTATTAGAAGAAATCACGCCGATTGGAAGACGCCGTAACATTAAGTGCTTCCATTAGTTAAAGAAATGTCAGTGACTAGCAACACGGGAGCAGGCATCTGTGTCAACAACCAGCAAACGAGTGTGTCCGGTGACTGTAAGTACTGCGCACTCAACCGGCGAAAGTGCATATCTGAAAATTGTCACGAGTAAGATGTTTGAAACTTGTCCAAACATTTCGAACACAACGGTAGTTGGACTCCCGCTGGGTTCCGCGACTAGTCTCACGAATACAGAAAACCAATCTAGACACAATTAGCTGCTGGCGGCATCACTCTGAGAAGGCAGCTAACGGCACGTTAAAGACCGCAAAAAGATCACCATCTGGTCATTTTGCAAATTGATTAGACGGGCACGGTATGGTGAAACTCTCCACGCTACTCTAGCCAGTGTAGGGCTCTTCATCTCCGAATAAGAACGGCAACCAACATCCATCTGAACCTGGTTAATGTATTCGTCTGTGCCCCTCTGCGATTTTACAATCCACATTTCACTCCATTTGATTATTACTTGGTGCTTCAGAGAGAGCGCGCATTATCGAATACTGACGAGATTTGAGTTGGTTGTCAATACGAAGCGTCGGGAAAAATTGCCAAAAGGCAAATTTGTGCTCAGAGATAACGTAAGAGCTCATTCTGTAAGCCAGCTGGAAAGTCACTTCTTTATAATATCTGATGTGTCAAACCATCATATTCTTTTCCCGAATTAAATAACACAGCCCGTGACGGGGGTTTTCAGAAGGATGAGGTGGTTTTACGCGCGAGTAATATTTCCTGGTTATAAACGTAGTTTCTAAGACTAAGAGCTGGACAAAATGTCGCACCGCGGGTGAAAACGTTAACTTAAACGATATCACTAAGATTCCTGATTACATGGAGCGACAATACTCTTTTCCAATGACCTAGTATGAGCTAACAGAAAACAAATTTTAGCAGCTGGATTTTAGGTTTCCTTAAAGTAAATCCTTTTCCCTGCTAACAGACGGTTACCGCAGTCTTTGCGCAAAGCTCGTAACAGTATTTTGCACAATATCAACAAAATGGGGTCTTATCTGGACAAGATTCATAACGGTGAGGTTCACGATATATTGGGAGGGATGCACATGAACTACACATTTTTCCTTTTTTTCTTCCAGAGAGTTGTACCACAGTCGACTGTGTCTATACATTATCAATTACAAGGAGTTATTAGTATTCAGACATCATTGATCGTACTGGTTACATTATAATGCAGATACTTACTCCTGCTGCACAAGTTGAAAAATACTTCATCACGATGCCGCAATATTTCTAGCCATTAGACACTTTTGTTAGTGTTAACCAATTTTTCATAATGCGTGTGATTTGGCGTGACTTAAACTACGAAGCCGCCGACAGTAACTTCAGAGATGTTTGTTTGATATAACCTGTTCGTGCTAAAGAGGTACTCTGAAAACACATTAAATATGGTTAGCAAAATAGGTCCAGCCCTAACATTTCACACGCCGGCAAGAACATTAGTCGAAAACCCAGTACTTGCGTACTTCCTAAAAGTGGCACTGCTCTTGTCAAGACGCATATTCAGTGAAAATGGCTTTACAGCCCTCATGCGAACAAATTGCAAGACAGAGATTAAGTTCAATCTATAAACAGGAAAGATATTGCTGTGGAAACATGGCAGTCTTTTTTTTTCCAACTTTTTCGTATATGCGACCCTTTTCTAACTGAAAATATGCTGGCGACCACCTTCGAAATAAAAATACTGTGGCGACCCCCCTCCTCCTCCTCCTCCTGAACCATAGCGAAACTGTACTGTCATCTCAAAGGAAACAAATTATTCTTTTTGCTTCATCTTTTTTTAAATTGCTGGAGTTTTTCGATTTTTCGGAATGGAACATTGTTTTTACATTTTCTCACAGAAAAATATATTTTGCTTGTCGACTGTTTCACATTTCGGACAAGATTCAGAAGCGAATTATGCTCACTAAGAAAGATCTCGCGGTACAGACAATTTGTAAAGGTATAAACCTTTTTCGAATATTTCAGAATTACTTATTGTATAACGTTTATATCTATCGATCGGTTCCTGAAAACACTTTTCAGAGTTTGGGCTCATTAATCATTAACACACTGTATTATAGAACAATCTGACATTCATTTTTAACATATTTCACTTAGGCAAAATTTTTTGTATTACTGAAACCCTAGTTATTTTATGGTAATTTCTGCTGTGTCAGCGACCCCCGAGGAAGGCTTTTTTCGACCCTACAGGTCGAAAAACATTGCTTTAAAGGAATACTTAATTTACCGAACAAGAGTGCATACAAAAACATAAAGTAGGAACAGCATTATTCAACACTAAAGGTTATGCCCATATTTTATAGCCAGTAAAATGTATTGCTCAATGAAATGCGCTAGGTTTTCATTAATAAACCTTCATCCATGAAGTGACTGATTTCGCGAGCTACTTTCGTCAACATATTCTGCTGCAAATTTCTTTCCGACTAAACTGCGGAATCTACTAACACCACGAATGATCACAATTATGTCGTTGCCTTGTTGACGAACAAATACGATACATCTTATTTACACTCCCTTGTCTCCGCGCAAAACATCGAAAACTACCGCCACTGCAGCCACTTGTTAGCTATATCGCTCGCAGCGAGAGTTTAGACTCGTAAACATTTTTGTAAATTACCAGGACCGCTGGGTGTAAACTTCCGCTTGGATTTCCAACGATGCTACAGACTTGAAATTAAATTATTGCTAGAGGTGAAAGCTGTGACAGGATTAGGACTAACTGGGGAATGAACTCAGGCTTTGTGTGTAACGTCATATACTGATCGTCAGGGTCCGCTGGGGGGGGGGGGGGGGCTACGTTGGAGTCATGATCCACACATCATAATAAAATACTTACATTTTTAGACTTTGTCACATTATTATCAGGGATACCAAGCGCCTAGCTTGTGCTTTAAGAAACCCATGGCTCTTTGGAAAGACGGAAAATAACTGCAAAATCTTAGCCCAATATTTCAGCTCTTCTGAACTGTGAACCACTCCAAGAAAAACTTCTCCTGTTTCCATACACCCAGACTCACTTGCCCCGGGTCCTACAGAACTTATAAAGTTAGTCACAGTTGAAAAATAACAAAGCACCAGAAGATGGAATCATTGCTGAATTTTGGAAACTAAACGACCTACATTTCTTCAGAAACATACATCATATGTCAGACATACGGATGAGGGAGCAAATACCAGCGGAATGGAAATGAGCTCTAATTCGCCAGCTACACAAAAAGGGCGACAAGACATATCAACAATTAGAGAAATTTCCCTCCTCCCAGTCGCTTACAAAATCATTTCCAAAGCACTTTAAACAGGATAGAATCACAAGCAGATACACTAATCGATGAATACCAGGTCGGATTCAGAAAAGGACGATGTGCGGAACAGATCTGGTGCTTTAAGACGATAGTAAAAAAGAGGAAAAGCAGAAACAGTAATTACATTAGATTTCAGGAAAGCATAAGATTCAGTGGACCATGGAACCCTGTTCAAAATAATGGAAGAATTTGGGATCGACCGAAAACACGAAAAATCACAGGACACTTCTACAAAGATCAGGGAATGAGAACCACACGTAAAAGGCATCCAAATTGGTATTAAAAAAAGAGAGACCGAATTAAAGTGCCTTGCTTTGGTGACAATATTGCAATTATCACCAACAGTAGAACAAGCGATTCATGCAGTGGAAAAACATGAAATTTTACAAAAAATACGGATATCCTACGAAATATATGGAGACATCAAAGTCACCGATTTTTGTTTCGGGTTTTAAGATTCTTGTAAAGATTATCTGATTAGGGCGTCATATTTTAGTGCTTTTTACACGATTTCTGTGATTGAGACTACTTGACAAAATAATTAATACAACCGCGACCTCACATCCATTATGGATATAATTAAATCCAAAAACTAAATCCCTTTAATCACAAAATATGGTAAAATTGCACAAGTTTGCCATTTTAAATACCTCACACACTAGTCCTCGGGATTGAACCGAATCGCCAATGAACAAAGAATCAAAAAGCTGCATAAGGCCTATATGGACTCATTACAATAAGAAATTCATTTCCATAGACGCAAAATTAAGGTACTACAAAACAGTGACAGTACTATAGAACAAGCTATATATGCAGCTGAAACAATGGTGATTGATGGTCATTCAAAAATTAGGGAAATAGAAGAGCAGGAAAGGAAGATCAATGCAGTAACCGATGAAATCAGAAAACGCAGAGCCAAATTTTTTAAACACATCTACAAGCTGGAAGACTCTAGAGCAGGAAAGAAAGTATTCAAGCATTCATTTATTCAAGAATAAATGCGGCACAGAATGGCTGAAAAGTCAAGATGGATCTTCAGCGGATAACATGCATTTCGAAGATGGCACTGAGTGTCGAAATAAAATACAAAGTGTGAAGTTACAGGAAAGAACGTCGCGTCAGCCTGGTCAAAAATGGACGGGGAAAAGGAAGGAGCAGCATTCTGAGAGGATGGAGAGAAGCAAAGAAGATCCGAAGATGAAATTATGAATTAAAGTTCAGTTTCTCTCCTAAAGAAACAGTTATATATAAACAGTTAAATATTATTGTTACTGATATATTCATGCCACCCTCTCAACTAACAGCCTCGAAAGTGACCTTTCCCATGCCGAAAAACCTCCGTCTGCGCCTACCCCCTTGTAATTGGGTAATTCAAATATTTTTATTGACATAAAGTTTCTTTTAAATAATATTGTATTTAAAAATGGATATTATTATTCTGGTTTTACAATGTCAGTACGTTTTTCCAGCACCTAGATTAGATTACATTAAATCACTAATTATTCTCCACAATTGTCCTCCCATAATCCCTCAGGAATTTTGTTCCTCCTCATTGTTGAACTTCCTGCATCCATGTTGTAGGTGGTCGTCCATTTTTTCTTCCTGTTTCCAATCGAGTATGCATTTTGGAAGACTTTCTTGTCCCATAAGTTATATTAAATTATGTACAAGACAAATGGCACACCACTAAAATACAAGAGTACAACTACAGCATAATTTCGCCACACCGCCAGAGGGATTCTGCCTGAGAGACTGCTCGCAGTAGACCAAATTTGGCTCATTTCACACGGAAGGCCGTGCATCTGCATGCAGTGTGTCGCTGGTCTTCGGCGCACAGATGTCCGGCTCACTGCAATATCTTTGGCTCCGAGCTGACCCCCCCCGCAGCTGTCACGTGACTTGTTGCTTGTTGGCGTGCGTTTTCTAGAATCTGACAGTAACAAAATGTTACCTTTAGAGGAAGTAATTGCTGCTGCGGTTGTTACGAAGAAACACAGAGTACGAATAAGAAAGCAATCATGCCAGCTGGTAACTAGCGCTTGGAAGCTTTTCGTTGCTTTCACGGGACACTTCAAGCATATCCTGAGAAATGTAATTTCTATCGAATGTCAGTAATTTTTGATCAGCTGTGTGTAATATTGAAACCATTCTTTCAGTTGAATGACACCAACATGAGGAAGCACTTAACACTGCAAGAGAGGGTGGCAGTGACTCTGGGGTAGTTGCAAAACAAACTTCCGTTGCAAAATTATGGAACATTTATAATTGTAACCGGTTAGATAAAAATGTCAATGAAATAAACAGAATTTGTCACGGACGTTTTTCCTAATAGTATGACACGATTTGAATGTTGGGTATTAAAGAAATGAGATGTTTTTCAAAGACCCGGAATTGAATTATCAGATTGGTTATAGATTTCGGAGGTGAACGCTGAAACTATTTACCATGAGGATTCGAATAATAAGTCCCATATTACTGGCATACGTTGCATTTCCGCCATGAAAAACTGTACGTCGAAATGGTCAAATGTTTGTAAACCTATTGAAGGAAACACTGGTCATTAGTCACTACACTTACTAGTCACACACACACACACACACACACACACACACACACACACACAAACACTAACACGCACGCGCGCGCGCACGTCCGAGGGAGGACGCGAACCTCCGTCGTGAACGGCCACCCAGTCCATAGCATGACGCCTTAAACCACGCGGCCAGTTTCCTGCATAGTTACACGACAAATATTTGCTAGTGATATACGCTAGTAAATGGACGCAAACAATATATGCTGAATCAACGTGTACAGGAACGTCGACAAGCGCCTCCCTGTATCCCGTGTGAACGCTCCCACAAGGCTCTGTAAAGCGAGTAGCGGGCGATTCACTTGACAAGCCACCCACACTGCGGTGATTTTAAGATTAATTGGACTCCTTATCACCGATAACAAAAATGTTGGGCAATATTATTAGACAATATATTGCCGGTTGATAAAGACAGGAATAGGTATTGTACAATTTAGTGTCAATCTCATACAGTACTTGCAACCATGCCGATGTTTACAGCCATTACTTTGCTCTCGGTCTGAATTTGCGATAACGTAAAGGCAAATACGGAGGCGTGGATGAATGAATGGTATGAGATGAAAGATAGTTAAAAATTTACTGATCGAGGATAAACAAGCCTAATGACTAAGAGAACGATCTGATGGCGAGCACTTGCTCGTTAATGTAAAATATTACACCTATAATTGTGAAAAAACCTACAAAATATATACTCCATTTTAAAAACAATAACTACATACAATTTTATTGTAGTAAATTTCTTGGCCTCACAAAATTGAAGTGTCGAAAAGTTTACTCAGTATCTTGTCAACATAAGTTAACTTTTTGATTGCACTCGTAATTATTTCCAATAATTCCTTCGCAGTTAATTTATTTACAAAATAATTGGATGATCGTTGTAAAACTTGAGATCATTGGTTAAACCGTAATCTTCCTTACTTTTATAATTGAAGCTTATCAGATTTCTGATATATTTCCCTTTATTTAGACTGCAACTGATCTTTATTGCTTTTTGTTTTGTAGATTAATGGTTTCACTTGACAATCATGAGGACAAACTTCTAAATAATTTTACACGTGTCGTTCCCGCTTATTTAGAACCCATTGCAACATCACAAATATTGTTCAGAACAAAAGTTCAAGACGAGAGTGAACTAACAGTTTTAGCCCGAGGCATGTAATCCACGCAGTTTCCTGCATAAAATCTCGATTTCAGTAGATACGTAAATGTGTAATACACCACCTTCAATCTTTCTTACAGACGATCAGTAATATTGTGCAATATCAAATAGCGGCCGCTTTGCAGAGCCCTGTTAGTATACCGTACGGTTTATCTAAACCAAATTCCATATTACTTTTGAACCAACCTAAATGTTACGGTGGAAGAGACTGTAGTTATGTTTTGAATAAACATTTCGCACCATCTCTTGTTCTGAAAAAAAAAAAAATCTTTGACAGGTGATGAAAAAATTAGTTCATACCCAAAACGATTTCTTTGCGTTTCTTGCCTATGGGAATTTACATTATCGTATCAAATAGATATTTGACCGTTAACATGTTCAAATGCTTGCTTCTGCGTATACACATTTTATACTCATCATAATGTAAGGAAATGATACGCCAGCTGGTAGTTTCGCGGGTATATGTAGGTTGCACGGAACGGTAATTCCCATTGGCCGTGCGTCCACTGTTTTCAAACGACGGTGGCGGTATCTTACGAGAGGAAGGCGAGACATCGGGGCCCCAGTCCAGGAATAACTCAGTCGGCCGAAGGCAGTTGGCGGAGTTGGTTGTGGAAGGAAAGGAATAAAACTGTTAGGCGGATTGTTTGTAAGTCGCTTTAGTGATTCTTACGCCATTACTATTTTTTCTCTCCGTTTTCAGTTACAGACTGAAACAGTTGTGTGCGCGATGGTGTTAAATGTGTGAGACAGTGGAGATGTGCAGCAATATATTTTACACGTTTGCGGCACCTTAATGGAAAAGTTCAGTATGTTCCAGCAGTGGCAATGTGAAAATGTGATTGAAGATACAATAATATGTTTTAAAACATTCATGGTGTAGTTTAATTTTATCTTAGTTAGCTGCGACACCGTGCTATTTTTGAACTCGTCACTTCTTGCCAATTTCTGTTTTCCGCTGACGCCTTTAGAGCCGTCACTGCGTTAGTGAATAGGCAAAACGTCCTGTTTGGTATAAGTATCCCATACATCAAAAGAAATTTATTTAGTCTGTAAAAGCGTAGGGTTGAACTTCAAATTGCCCAATAAGACAACCAAACAACAAAGTTTTGTGCATTTGAAAGCAGTTTAGAACATATACGTCTGCGTGCTTATTTGCAACTGACGTTGTTTAGTGTCTGTAGTGATGGAATTACTTAAGTGAAAGTTTCGTACATCTACGGTTCAGGCAGTTATCTCCACCTGTTGTTTGGGTTTAGGTATCGATCATTTAGTTTTTGGGCGTGGCTCCGTCGGATTGTATTGTTTTACGAGAACGTTGGAGTGAATTTAATTTAGTGAATGGACGTTATTACAGTGTAATTGATGTACAAAGTCTGGAACGCAAGTTGACATTAGGTACCAAGTTTTGTGTACTGTTTTTGACTTGAAGTAACATTAACAGTAATCATTAAATGCTTAAGTGCAGATGTCATTGACGCCGAAAATAAAATTTGCCCATTATTTACTTTGTCGTGCAAAGAATACTGCATTGAATGTAATGTAGTACTATCACAATTTTCCAAGTCGTAACCTTTGACATTTGGTAATAAATAGGGCTTTATATTTGCAAGTTTTTGTCTTGGCCTATTGCATTTTAAACTATAGTTGTAGTTAAAGGCGATCAAGACCGTCTGATTAGCAAGGTTTCATTTGTGCATTACTTCTCAGATCTCCCCACATAAATAACACGAAAAAGGATCAAACTATGTCGTAATGTGTTAACTTGGTTACATATTAATAGAAAGCTGCTTTGTCAAAGGCCAGTTTGACATACTATCACAGACATCAAGCTACATGTTTTTATTTCCAGACAGATAGCTTTCCAAAAATCTAGTTATCAGAAAAACGCCAAAGACCTCAACTTTATTAGTTTTAACAAGTCATTTGTAAACTTATTTCGGGAAGAGAAGTTATAAACCAAATAATGCAAAAACATTTGGATCCTTAGCATAATTTTGTGTATAATCCTGAAGTCAGCCAATGTGACTTGTGGAGAATCCGTGTAGACGTAGATTTGTTCGAATCCTCCTTTGTACACACTCTGAAGCTTAAATTATTAAAATTAGAAAACACACAGTGCTGGATAAAAAATTCCAGATATTTTGTCAACAAGAGTCATTTGAAAAGATTTTGTAGAAATATTTTTCAAAACAATGAATATGGAAAAAATTGTAGTTATGAAGATAAGCAATGCATTTTTTGTATAATTTTAAGCTGTATAACATTTATCTGCTCTTTACCACTCAAAGGTTGCACTATCATCAATGACAAAGTAGTTCAGAGAGAGAGATAGCTTGGTTGATTTTAATGTATATATGTTTGTTGTATTGAATTTTGTTTAGTTTTTTTCATCATATTTGTAATTCATAGAAACCAAACAGGAAATGAGACAACTGAAAAATGTGCATGTGTATTGTCTATTTAAATGATTTGTGTATCTAAAAATAGGTAAATCATGAAGTCTGAAAGATTGTTTAGCAATTGGCAATTTTTTCAGTGCCAGGGCAGTGTGAACCTGACAATGTAGCAGATAGTGCTGAAGATTCCGAAGACGAGTGGAATTATTATAAAGTCGAACCTGCTGAAAAAGCTGTCAATGTGGAATCTCTTGTGCAGACTAAACAGCAAGTAAGTAATTATCCTACATATTAGAAAGGGGCTAAAGGTTGATAGTAGACACCCCAACCATTCCTGAAAGAGATTAGGTTGACTCTTGTCTGTAGTACAGTCTAATGTTTTATTGGAATTCAATAATTTGGTTGTGAGTTGAGACCCAGAGAATGTGAAAGCTATAACAAGAATTATTGTTTAAAAACTGACATTCAGTACCTTTTACCAAGAAAGGAATACTAGTTATGATAGTAGCAAAAGTTAAACTTTAATTATAGAGGAAATAAACTGTTTATGAATATTTTAATTTAATTTTGCATTTGCATCTTATGCCTTTACTACTTAGTTGAACAAGTAGATATTTCAATCAGCTTGATGGTATTTTGAAGCAGTTAATGCACAGTATATATTGTATTGCAAAGTATTTTGATACTAATTGGCAGTATATAAATGAAGTACAATGGAGAACATACATTTTACAGCTTGAGCAGATTTCAGTTTTAGAGACCTCTGTTACAGTTAATAGAGCAGGAAGCAACTGGATATTATGAAACACATTCTTATATGCTCAAAATTGGTTTACATTTTAATCAATTAAAATTTCTATTTCATGTCTCAAATTGATATTTGCCAAACATTTTAAACAAACCAAAATTTTTGAACACAAATATTTGACAAATTGCTTGTTAATGAGCAACTTACTCTGAAGTTTGGTTGATAGAAAGGAGAGGTTGCTACTTTGACCTTACAGTATCAAATGTTCTAAGTTACTACACTCATGACAACAAAATAGATTATAATGCAAATTTCAGTAATTTATCTACGTGATCATTGGTCCTTTTTGTTATGTGTAAATAAATAGCACAGAACAGTAGTAAGAGTGGCTAATAATAAAATTGAAGGAATTTTTTTGAAAGTGTAGCTTGGTTAATAAAAACTGCACATGCTCCTCTTGAGTGACACATTCTTGTGCTTTTGTAGTGATATTGTCACCAGTTTTTTTTTTTTTTTTTTTTTTTTTTTTTTTTTTGTAGGTTATCTTAACATTATTAAAAAAATGTGTGATGAAAACAAATAAAAATTCCTAGAATTATTTTCGGTAAAATTGAGAATATTTAGGAAACCGGCATTTTCCATGGATTACAGACTGATTCTACTGCATATGAAGTACATTTTGATGGACAACAAAGATAAATAATGCCACATATAGAGGTATATATAGTTTATTCCTTGCTCCATTTGACATAAGAATAAAAAGGTGGTGGTGGTGGTGTATAAACTAAAAGATTACATTGGGGTACACACAAAATAAAACTGTATTGCAGAGGTAACTTATGGATAGGTCAGATATTCCTGAAAAGGGCACCAGTCTTTCCTGTAATTACTGTGGCAAGTGTGAATGATTACTGATTTGGTGTTGCAACAGTAGCCAACATAACCTTGCTTTTAGTTTTGCAAATAGCTAGCGTAAGGTAAAAATTGCATTGTATTTCATAAGAACATGGATCTTGTTTCCATCTCATTTTACTTGCTGCTGAAAGATGTATGCAAGAGTAGGGATAGGAAAAATCTGCACTGCCTAATGGAACATGGAGGTAGTAGATGATTGGGGGGGGGGGGGATGTTGCAGTTCTGGAATATAGTGAGTGGAGAGGCTGGGGCAAAAGGGGAGGAGCAGATGAGGATAAAACTGGTAGACAGCTGATAGAGGTATGAATTGAGAAGTGAGGTGGGAACTGTTCGTTAATAGATGTGCAGACAGTAAAATAGTATAGGTTAATAAAAATTGTTAGTATTCAGTTGTAAATATTTTGTTTATTCACGAGATCTAAGAGTTCAGTTGCTGTGTGATCATTATCAATGCTTAAAACACAGTTGAAACACACAAACCTCTAGCATGGAGGTTAAACAATTAAACATATAGAACTTTTCAAACATTGATAATGACCACATTGTGATTGAACTGTAGATCTGGTGGCTACATAAAATATATTTACAACTGGTTGTCAGCAATCTTCTACAAATTGAAAAACAGTTGTTAAGCACAATTGCCGTAATGGAATAAAGTATAGGTTAAGGCCAAAATAATTTAGATAACATAGAATTTGTTGTAATGGAGACTGTCATATGGCAGGTGGGTCTTTGGTGCAATAGTATTGTGCTGTGGGGTAACCTTATTCTCATGTAATTAGCTAATTATCAGTCATATAATGATGTAATATGTTTGATATGTTCAGGAAGAAAAAAATAGATGAAAGGGGCCTGGGCTAAAATATTTAAAATGGAATAGATGAAAATAGAACTAGTGATGAATAGACTATAAATGGGAAGCCAACAGTGCACTTTTCAATCATTGCTTGCATTTTTAACAATTGTGAAAAATCGTCTTTACATACATAAATATACCACTAATTGTTGATTTAGTTGAGGAAAGTTTAGTGAATAAATGAGAGGTCAATTTACATTACCTAAAGCAAACTGCTACCCACTCGATATCGGAATCACAATCTGGTAGAAATATGTATTCCTGAATAAATTCTATGAACTTGACTGTCAAAGCAGACTGGTGGTATCCCTGTCTTCATTTAACCCCTGGAATGTTTAGAAGGAAACAAGCATATAGTTACATGCTTAGCTAAGAGAAAGATGTGCTATTAAAAAAAAGTAATTATTCTTTCAGTGAAAAGTGACATCTACTTAAATGTAAAGATATGTAACAGTTTGACCCTTTCGACTAAGGGATGTAGGGTGAAAGATAAAAGGAAATTTAAGTGATCGTAGATCAGATTGGAGAAAGATTCATTTTTCAGAGCATTGAATGGGCAAGTTGAAAATGAACAGAGTACACTATCCCTCAGAGTATACCATGGCAATTATTTCTTCTGGCATGTAAGATAAATTAAAATGCTGAAGGTATGACTGTTATTTAATCACCAAAGTCACTGATTGCAAAATAATAAATCATTTATAGAAGAAAGGAAATAATGCTAGACAGAGACTGCTTGAAAGATGAGCCTAAATTATTGAGTTGTAGCATGCGAAGCATTAGTGAAGTTAAGATTTCTTAAAAAGAGAGAAGGAAGAGCTAACTTGCCTTTTACAGTTATGACATTGAGGAGCTTGGGTTGTGTTAGTATTGTATTAGTGGCTATTTTATTGAACATTTTCCATGCCATTACCAGTTTAGTTGATTAATTCGTCAACAAACGTCTGTTGCCTAATGAACTGCCAATTGGATGCTGGTTGTTTCGCTTGCCATGGTGTAATGAGATTGTGCCAGTTCTTAAGGTGGACTGATCGTGATATATCTGGCGTGCGTGTGTGTGTGTGTGTGTGTGTGTGTGTGTGTGTGTGTGTTTGATTTTTTGTGGCATTTTATGGCAGTTACATCCCAGGTAGGATCTTGTTCAGCCTGCCTGGTGCAAGTCTTTAGCTGATACCACATTTGTCGATGATGGTGAAACAATAAAATACCCAGTCCCTGACTGGAGAAAAATCACCAAACTGACCAGGAATCTAACCGAGGCCCACTGTGTGGCAAGCTACCGCACTGTCCACTGGACTAAGGTGGATGTGTCTGTTACTTTGCATGTACTACTGGCATACAATACGAAACATAAGTATGCAGTTTCTACATTGGTGTAAGAGATGGAGTGGAAGATAAAATTCTGAAAGCTATACATTTTTGGCAGTAATAAATGTAGAAACATTTATTTTATAAGGTTGTTGTTGTTGTTGTTGTTGTTGTTGTTTTGTTGTTGTCTTCAGTCCGAAGACTGGTTTGATGCAGCTCTCCACAATACCCTATCCTGAGCAAGTCTCTTCATCTCCACATAAGAACAGCAACCTACATCTGTCTGAATCTGCTTACTGTATCCATCTCTTAGTCTTCCTCTGCGAGTTGCGAACAGATGTGGCATTGTCGTCATCCTTAGTCAGCATTCTGGTTTGCTGCAGCTCTCCATGCTCCCCTGTCTTGTGCAAGCCTTATCATCTGATAATACATAGGGCAACCAACATCCTTTTTGGATCTGCGTACTGTATTTGTACCTCAGTCTCCCTCTATAATTTTTACGTCATATACTTCTAATGTTAAGTTGACCGTTCCTTGATCTCTCAGAATGTCCCACCAACCAAATCTCTCCTCTTACAATATGCCAAAAACTCCTTTTATCCAAAATTCTTTTCAGCACCCCTCATTAATTACATGAGCTACCATCTTATCATCATCATCATTATCATTTGTCTGTAGCACTACATAATCTTTTTGTCTGAACTCCATATGTACATGTTCCACTCCCTTACAGTGCTACACTCAAGACAAATGCTTTCAGAAAGGACTTCCTAATATTTAAATTACGAGGTGCATCAAAGTTCTAAGGCCTTGAATTTTTTTCTAATTAACTACTCGTCCGAAATCGATGAAACTGGTGTTACTTCTCGACGTAATCGCCCTGCAGAAATACACATTTTTCAGAACGCTGCTGCTTCGTCAGGCAGAAGGGAAGGAGAGGGAAAAGGAAATGATGGTTTTAAGGGAGTGGGTAAGGAGTCATTCCAATCCCAGGACAGGAAAGACTTACCTTGGGGGGGGGGGGGGGGTAAACAAATACAACATAGTGTGGCGTGTGCGGTGTATTGTTAACCCCCCCCCCCCCCCCCCCAAGGTAAGTCTTTACTGTCCTGGGATTGGAATGACTCCTTACCCACTCCCTTAAAACCCATCATTTCCTTTTCCCTCTCCTTCCCTTCTGCCTGATGAAGCAGCTAGGCTGCGAAAGCTTGTGTGTTTAGTGTGTGATTTTATTTGTTTCTATCGACGAGCCGGTCCTTTTGGTAAGTCATCTCTGTTCTATTTTTATTTTTGTTTATCCCACCGGGAAAGTTTCCTTCTATAATTTTCGTTTCATCAATATATATATATATTATAGAAGGAGACCTTCCAGGTAGGAAAATGGTATAAAATAAAGATTTTTGACTTACCTAAAGTACAGGCTGGTCGATAGGAACACTAAACACACACAAAAACACACAACCATTCGAGCTTTCGCCACCAGTGGTGGCTTCTTCGGGAAAAAGAGGGAGGAAGGAGAGGAGAAAGGGAAGGATACGGGTTTTAAGGAAGTGGAAAAGGAGCCATTCCAATCCCAGGAGTGGAAGGACTTACCTTAGGGGACAAAAAGGAAGGTAAACAAATACACACACACTCACACATATCCACATCCAAACACACTTAGGCAGACATCTGCCTAAGTGTGTTTGGATGTGGGTATGTGTGAGTGTGTGTGTATTTGTTTACCTTCCTTTTTGTCCCCTAAGGTAAGTCCTTCCACTCCTGGGATTGGAATGGCTCCTTTTCCACTTCCTTAAAACCCGTATCCTTCCCTTTCTCCTCTCCTTCCTCCCTCTTTTTCCCGAAGAAGCCACCACTGGTGGCGAAAGCTCGAATGGTTGTGTGTGTTTAGTGTTCCTATCGACCAGCCTGTACTTTAGGTAAGTCAAAAATCTTTATATATATATTATAGAGGAAAAATTCCTAACAGGAAAAATATACGTAAAAAATAGATGAAGTACACTTACCAGGCGAAGGGGCACAGGCAGTGATAGCAACAAATACACACACACACACACACACACACACACACACACACACACACACACACACACATGCTAGCTTTCGCAGTCTAGCTGCTTCATCAGGCAGAAGGGAAGGAGAGGGAAAAGGAAATGATGAGGGTTTTAAGGAAGGGGGTAAGGAGCCATTCCAATCCCGGGACAGGAAAGACTTACCTTGGGGGGAAAAATGGAGGGTAAACAAATGCGCGCGCGCACACACACACACACACACACACACATTTACACAGACACACACACATTTACACAGACACAAGTACACTTAGGCAGACATACTGTAGAACTGTAGAAAGCAAAGAAGTTAGAAGTTAGACAGAGATGCCACTTGAGGCAGAGGCTCTGTCCAGAGAACCAAGGCAAAGATGTTAAGATGGTGGGTGGGAATTCGAATTTAGCGGAGGTTGAGACCAGGTGGGCAACGGGAAGAGAGAATATGCTGAAGGGCTAGTTCCCATCTCCGGAGTTCTGAAGGATTGGTGTCAGTGGGAAGTATCCAGATAACCCGGATGGTGTAGCACTGTGCCAAGATGTGCTGGCCGTGCACCAAGGCATGTTTAGCCACAGGGTGATCCTGGTTACCAACAAACACTGTCTGCCTGTGTCCATTTATGCGAATGGACAGTTTGTTGCTGCCCAAATAGAACGCTTCACAGTGCAGGCATGTCAGTTGGTAGATCACGTGGGTACTATCGCACGTGGCTCTGCCTTTGATCGTGTGCACCTTCCGGGTTACGGGACTGGAGTAAGTGGTGATGGAAGGGTGCATAGGGCAGGTTTTACAACGGGGGCAGTTACAAGGGTAGGAGCCAGAAGGTAGGGAAGGTGGTTTGGGGATTTCATAGGGGTGGACTAGGAGGTTATGGAGGTTAGGTGGGCGGCGGAAAGACACTCTCGGTGGAGTAGGAAGGATGTCATGAAGGATGGATCTCATTTCGAGGCAGGATTTTAGGAAGTCGTATTCTTGCTGGAGAGCCACATTCAGAGTCCGCTCCAGTCCTGGAAAGTATCCGGTGACAAGAGGGGCACTTCTGGGGTTTTGTTGAAGGTTCTGAATTTGGGGGGGATGAGGAAGTGGCTCTGGCAATTTGCTTCTGTACCAGATCAGGACGATAGCTGCGGGATGTGAAGGCTGTTATTAGGTTATTGGTGTATTGGTTCAAACACACCTAGGCAGACATAGAAGCTTCTTAACTTCTTTGGTTTTTATAGTATGTCTGCCTAGGTGTGTTTGCATCTGTGTGAATGTATTGGTGTGTGGGTATTTGTTCACCTTCCTTTTCTTCTCCCAAGGTAAGTCTTTCCTCTCCTGGGATTGGAATGACTCGTTACCCCCTTCCTTAAAACCCTCATCATTTCCTTTTCCCCCTCCTTCCCTTCTGCCTGAAGAAGCAACTGGGTTGCGAAAGCTTGCATTGTGTGTGTGTGTGTGTGTGTGTGTGTGTGTGTGTGTGTGTGTGTGTGTGTGTGTGTGTGTGTTATGTTCATTTGTGCTGCTGTCACACCTGTGCTCCTTCGCCTGGTGAGTAATCTTTGTCTATTTTATATATATTCTTTCCTACTAGGAATTTTTCGTCTATAAATTGCGTATATATTTTTCTTGCTAAGAATTTTTCCTCTATAATTACTGTATTTACATACCTTCACTGCAGCATAAAATATTTTATTTGCTATATATTGTATAACAGAACATCAGACTATTATACTGATGACCAAATAATGTTTTACATGCTTATTCCAACTAGAATTCATTTATTCTTATGTGCATGCATTAATTCCATTATGTTTGCTTTAAATTTCACATTTTTGACATGTTCACAACTGGTTTTCAGACCTTTTTTTTTTTTCTCTATTCAATAGTTAAAACCAATCGCAAGAATTTGTGTGATGCAAATTGCATACCTTCATTCATGCATGCAATAGCGTCTTTAGGTATGTTAATTTTTGTAGGGACATACCGTATTTGCTCGAATTTAGGCAGCACTTTTCTCAAATTTTGGCGTACAAAATCGTCGTGTGGCCTATAATTGAGATTCAATCCTCCTCCTCCTCCCCCTTCCCCCTCCTCCCAACCACTCCTTATCTCAAAGTCGTGAGTTTCAAAAAATTACACGCTCACTTTTATTTTGGTTTGAAAAACGTAATAATCTAGTCTTCAAAAATGCTACAGTAACAGTTTCGCAGAATTGCATATGTTTTTGTACAAGTTTACGTAAAAGGTGCGGGAATTCATGGAAGTCTATATTTCGATATAAATTGAATGGTGTCATTCTGTACAACAGCATACAAAAGCTGACAACTGTTTATCGTCCGCGCGGCCACAAACAAAAATAGTATGTAACACTCACTCCCTAATATCACAAATTATTTTAATTTGACTTAGTCAAAAACGCTAGTCTTCGCGATAAGTTTAATGTGTGTCACGAGATAGATTATACTGCGACGTTTACGTTAGTACGGTAACGCCTACCGCGAGCAGTGATAGGAGGTTAAGATAGTGGAACAACTGATTTGTGTAGCTAATGCTAATGAGTTCCAATACTTTGTTTTAAAATAGCGTATTTTACTATGACCAGATTCAGTGGTTTCACATTCACTGAGGGTTATTTCCATCAACCGATGAGCATGGAACTTGGGGCTATTTTGCAGCCTTGCAACTGAATTGTTTCTGTTGTAACAGCAAAACCACAGTTCCCGTTTTGAATTATAAAGTCAAGCAAACATGGGTATATTTACTTTTTAGCCCCTAAAATGCATGACTCTTAGAACATTTTAATAGTTTGTCCCCACTTACACACTAACGTTGAACTTTTTTTCTTCAGTGTCAAATGTACGTCGAACTCTTGGTTTTCCATGTCCATTACTGTGACTAGGCAACCTGAAGCTTACATTCGGCGGTGTAACTCATACATTCGTTTCCCACTACAAACTAAAAGCCAAAAGATCGTGTGTGTGTATGTGTGTGTGTGTGTGTGTGTGTGTGTGTGTGTGTGTGTGTGAGTCTCTAAACTATATTTTCGCAGCACATGCCTACGCTATACAACACTTGAAACGCCTGGTAAAACACCTTGGTTTGGCATCGAAACAATAAAACTTCACTGTCCACATGGAGGAAAATAGTTCGCTGGTGTGTAACAATGTTCCTGTATGAGCCGGCATCCATAAATCAGGAAAAAAATGAGAAAGCTGACTGAGTGCTCATGTTTAGTTACTAACACTTGAGTGTGATTTATTCCTTGTTGCACATAGTGGTACCGTTTGATGTCAACACCTGCAGCTCCAAGCTACCCTGGACATTTTTCTTGGTTGTTTCTTTGCTGCTCATTAGCACTACTAAAAGTAACGTCCTTCTAGAAGAAAATAAAGTGTAAAACTATCTAGTACATCAATATAGCAGGGTTTGGTGATTAAGAATAAGATGCTACTGTTAAAGTTTAAGAAAGTGCAGCAGCCATTGCTGAATTAAAATTATTAATATTTTATGTAGTGCAGATGACTATCTTAAGCACTGAATTTACTGTCAATTCACTCTACTTCCATTTCAGCAACAGATGTAATAAAAGTACACAACACACTTGATCAGGAAGAGACTTAAGATGATGAGCAAAATTACCGTATTTGCACGAATATAGGCCACACCTAAACTTTTGACAATATTATAGAAGAAAAAATATCTAGAGTATAGGCTACAGGTTTTTAATTTATTTTATTTAATCTAACTTTTGAGTAATCAGAATCACAATGTTAACAAAATAATGTTCTCTTTTCAATAAACTCAAAACAAATATGCAAAACTGTAAATCAATGAATAAGAAATCAGGACGACAGGCCGATCTGGGTGCCCCAAATAAGTGAAAAAGTAATGTAGATTGTATCACCTGTGTACTGTTAAAGCTCTTCCCCATATTGTACGATGAATTAATTAGTAATGTATCTGAAATTTGCTTTCCGTTTCCATGTTAAGCACATTTCACTTTATACAAAACATCTGCATATAAGTGTACTGAATGCATTGGGACTGAAATCCTCGTACAGAATGAGAAGATATTAGTTATACATGTGATACTTTGAGCAGGTTTTGCTGCAGTTGGAGAAAGTTTGGGCAGTGCTGATTTGACTATAATCTTTGAAATTTAGAAATAATCAGGTGTGAAACATGGAGTCAAAGGTTATTTAAAACTTGTACGAAAGCGACCACAGCCAAGTCAAAGGGCACGATAAGGAAGAACAGTGAGACTGGCTACATTGCAATGTCTCTTGTTCACTCTGTGTGCTTTAAGCAGTGAAGCAAGCAAAGGAAAAACTTGAAAATCAAATAGTTTAGATATTTTTAAAATCTTTCTAGGAGATAAGAGATGACAAAGTAATTAAATTCAGAAAGCAAATCAGCTTTACTATTGAAGGTGTCACAGTAAATGATGGTGACAGTATAGAAAATAAAATTGTCCGGTATTACATTGGGGGAGAAATAATTTATGGTGTAGCCTGAAATGGGGGGGGGGGGGGGGTGTAACGGATTAGTTAATAAGAATTGCTTAAATCTGTAGCCTTCGGGTTAGGCATCTCAAACAAGACTGAGTATGGTATGCTATTGGTGTTTTCTGAAATGTTTGTTCAATACTCAGTTGAAAATATGTTGACCAACACTAGCAGACTAAAAATTGAAATACAGTGGAGGGGTAGGGCAGATCAAATTAGTACATCTGGAAGGTCATAGATTTTGATTCTAGGACAGCAGTTGCCACGAGTGACATTATACTGATAAATTTGATAATTCTTTCAATGTCATCCACCAACAGATAGTGACATAGCTCTCTGGCAACTATGTTTACGGCCATAAGCCTAAGGATGGTATCAACATGTGAAGCAAGCAGGTGCTATGCCAAGGAGATGTGCGCGTGCTTCCTATAGCCAACTGAGTGTTTGTGAGTTGTCAAATTGTGGCCATTAAGTGTTGGAATTGTTCTTTAGAATAATTGTTGTGAAAGTTGAAGATTGCATCAGTTGGTAATGCTCTTTGTAATGGTCATTTGAACATTCTAACACACAAATGAGGTTCTGGACATCCACACAGCAGTCAGTCTGCCAAGAATGTTGATTGTGAGAGCAGCAGTGGCAGATAGTACAGCTACCACAGCACAGATGAGCTGTGATAGCCCATAAGTGGGCATTAAGGGAAATTGCAGAGTATTTGTGTATATTTATGTGTATGTATATATCACACCCTGTATCCTATTTATATCTTACAAAAATATTGCTTTAAAACACAATTTAAAATATTTTAACTTTACTGTTTTTTGCAGGTTTGCCCAGAATCCACACAGCTGAATCTTGAAGAGAAGACCGAAGATATATTCGACATGGAATCCAGACTTAATCCTGACGCAAAAGAGTTTGTGCCATCACCAACACGTTCAAAGCCTCAATTTGATGATGCCATTATTTCTCAGTCACCTACAGGAAAAGGATTGACATTTGACAATGTTGAAGTGCCTAGTTTGGCGCAGTTCCAGCAAGAGATAAGTCAGCGTCCAGGAGAGGTATCACATGAGGACGCTCTGTCAAACAATGGGTACTCACCAAATATTCATTCAGATATTCTGAATGGTGGCAACATTATTGATGATGATACAATAACGAAGAAATATGGAGATACAGCCTTACAACTAACTGAACAAAATTTGGCTGCTTTTACCAGTAATAATCCATTTGAAGTTTCTGAAGCCTCTTCAACAAAGGCAGTATTCGGTGATGAGTCTGTTGCTAGCTTTATGACATCTACTTCTGACATCTTGCAGAAAAATTTGGGCACAAGTGCTTCCAATGTGGAAGGATCTTTCATGGAAACTGATTTTGTGGTTTCAGAAACATCTGGTGGTGTTGGATTTGAAGGATCTAGCGAGTTCACAGAATTCAAGAAAGGGCTGGATAAATCATTGCCTACAGAATTTTCACCAAGCAAAGAAAGTGGTACAATATCATTTGAACTTCAGAATGATATTGCTCCAACAATGGAAGAATCTCCAGAAAGGGTGAAATTGGCAGATGACCTAATTAACCCTTTCAGCCTTGAGCAACCAATAGCAGAAATGCCAATGGAAGAGAGTGACCAACTCCCAGAGAATGAAAGAACTGAAAGGCTCAATGAATCCTTTGAACATGGACCTGACTTTACACTTGATGAATATGAGTTAAATTCACCTCTTGACCCATGTGCTCCTATTTTTGATTACAAAAATTTGGACAATAAAGATGAACCCAAAGCAGGTAAAAAGAATGAAAATAGTGAAGCCATGGAGCAGAAGCTTAATGATACTTCATTAGATATTGCATCTGGTGTTCCTGTTGGCCAAATAATTTCTCCAGATTCACAGAAGGAACTATTTGATATGGTCTCATCTGATAAAGCTTTGTTGCCTGAAGTTAGTAGTAACTTAGAAGAGATTAGTTCCTATACGCAAGTGGAAGGTTATCTAGACAAAAGCAGCTCAAATGAAAAACCTGAGAAAGAACAAATATTACAATATTCAGACGAAATGTTGAATTTTGATCAGCCTTCTGAAACTATAGAAAAACTTGCATCTGTGGAGAAATCGCTTACATTGGAGGATAAAATTCAAGAGAACGAAACTGATATAATGGTAGATAAAGAATTCTTGGATGAACTTCGAGAAACATCCTCAGATATAATGAATGAATTTTCTAGCAAACCTACCGAGCTTATCAAGTCTTTTGATACTAAATGTGAAATTCTGCAAAGCTCAAATCTGGAGCCCCTGGAGGAGCAGCTTCGAAAAGATACTGTGGAACACCTGGAGGAGGAGCAGCATCTTCGAAAGGATGCTGTGGAGCCTCTGAAGGAGGAGGAGCAACAGCAGCAGCTTCAAAAAGACGCCGTGGAGCCCCTGGAGGGAGAGCCACTGTTTGGAAGGGACACTGTGGAGCCCCCGGCAGAAGAGCCACTGTTTGGAAGGGACACTGTGGAGCCCCCGGCAGAAGAGCCACTGTTTGGAAGGGACACTGTGGAGCCCCCGGCAGAAGAGCCACTGTTTGGAAGGGACACTGTGGAGCCCCCGGCAGAAGAGCCACTGTTTGGAAGGGACGCTGTGGAGCCCCCGGCAGAAGAGCCACTGTTTGGAAGGGACGCTGTGGAGCCCCCGGCAGAAGAGCCACTGTTTGGAAAGGACGCTGTGGAGCCCCCGGCAGAAGAGCCACTGTTTGGAAAGGATGCTGTGGAGCCCCCGGCAGAAGAGCCACTGTTTGGAAAGGATGCTGTGGAGCCCTTGGAGGAAGAGCAGCAGGTAGGAAAGGATGCTGTGGAGCCCTTGGAGGAAGAGCCGCGGGTTGGAAAGGATGCTGTGGAGCCCTTGGAGGAGGAGGAGCCGCGGGTTGGAAAGGATGCTGTGGAGCCCTTGGAGGAGGAGCCGCGGGTTGGAAAGGATGCTGTGGAGCCCTTGGAGGAGGAGCCGCGGGTTGGAAAGGATGCTGTGGAGCCCTTGGAGGAGGAGCCGCGGGTTGGAAAGGATGCTGTGGAGCCCTTGGAGGAGGAGCCGCGGGTTGGAAAGGATGCTGTGGAGCCCTTGGAGGAGGAGCCGCGGGTTGGAAAGGATGCTGTGGAGCCCTTGGAGGAGGAGCCGCGGGTTGGAAAGGATGCTGTGGAGCCCTTGGAGGAAGAGCCGCGGGTTGGAAAGGACACTGTGGAGCCCTTGGAGGAGCAGCTTCGAAAAGATACTGTGGAGCCGCTGGAGGAGGAGCAACAGCAGCAGCTTCAAAAAGAAGCTGTTGAGCCACTGGAGGAGCCGCGGCTGGGAAAGGATGCTGTGGGACCCCTGGAGGAGGAGCAACAGCAGCTTCAAAAGGATGCTGTGGAGCCGCTGGAGGAAGAGCTGCGGCTTGGAAAGGACGCTGTGGAGCCCACTAATATTTCGGACGAGTTGCTTGGAGATGGTGTTCAACATTTGGCCCAGCTTCATACCGGAGCTAATGAGACACATGTCAATGTTTCAAGAGATACAAAGGCTGAGTATTTGGAAACAAGTACAAATTTAACTGATGTTCATGACGTACAGATACAACCATTTATGAGAGATGGAGTTCAGTCACCAGAATTAAACAATGAAATGAGCACTGAACAGAGTCAAGTTCTGGAAAATAATGTACTATTTGAGACTTCCGTTCCAGCTGAAGAGAGTAAAAACAAAGAGCTTGCATCATTGGCAGAACAAATGAATAATACCTCTTCACTTAATGGTGTACCAGAAGCACTAAGGGTGTGTGTTTACCCCATGCCAGTTGAACAAAGTAAAATGAAAGATGATGTAGAGCTAATTTCCCCATCACTTGAGAGTGAAAAAGATACCAAAGAGCCTTTGGAGAATGAACACACGCATGGAACAGATTTTGATATGGCAGTGAAGCTGGAATCACTTTCTGGAGAACAAAGAGATATGGTTGAAACAATGCTGAATGAAATAAGTAATAAAACTGAATTGGAAGAGGTAAATGATCTGAAAAGTAATGTTAGTAATGGTGTTGTGATATCCGAGGAATTACAGTCTCGTCTTAACTATGTTGGTATTGAAGCTGGCAGTGTAGAGAAGACTGATGAAACTGTTGGAAAGACAGTAGAAAAGGAAGATATTTCTACTGTAGAACAAACGGCAGAAAAACTAGAAGTTAGAGAAATGAATCTTAATAGAGATGAAACATTGAAATTATCTGATGTTGAAACTATTTCAGGTATAACTATTGAGAAGGGAGAGCCTGAGAAAGAAGTCTCGAAAACAGGAGATGGGGAAGACGTACCAATGATCACAAAGACACCACCTCCAACCCCAACCCCAGCTTCTCAAGTGGAAGTAATTGCCCATAGTGATGCATCGGAGGTGAATTCAGAATCACCAGCAGCTAGTGCTACTGCTGCAGCTGCTGCTGCTACTACTGCTGCAGCAGCAGTTGCTGTGGCAGGCATAACAGCTACAACTGCTGCTATAACCACAAAGAAAGAACCTGCTTCGAAAAAACTGACACCACTTAGTAAAGATGTGAAAAAGACTACTCCTGTAGTCAAAGATGCAGACAAGATGAAATCTGGTACTAAAGCCCCTGTTAGACAGACTCCAGTAACAGCAAAAGTTCCAACAAAGACCTCACCGACATCACCAACAAAGCCATCAGTACCATCAACACCTCGAACTTCTACTCCAAAGAGAACTCAAGTTGCTTCACCTTCACCAGTGACTAAGACAATGACAAAACCAACCACAACAGCAACAAAGCCCTTATCAAGACCAACTTCAACAGTAACAAGTAAGCCAACTTCCCTTGCTACCCAAAAGCAATCTTCAACAACAGGAAAGGTCCCTACATCTACCATTGCTCCTAAACCTGGTTTGAAGTCTGCATTGTCATCGACCACCAAACCATCACCACCAGTAAGAGCAGCAAGTGCACCAAAGCCTAGAGTTCAAAGTACAACTACCACAACAACAAAGAATCTGTTAGCCAATGGTGATGTAAAAAGTGCTGATGTTAAGAAGACATCTGTTGCCACGTCAAAAATTGCACCAAGGTCACATACGGCACCATCACGAACTACAACTGCCCCGAAAACTGCTGGAACTACTGCTGCAGCAAGTGTACCTAAAACTGGTGTTCCAGCAAGGACTTCACTGACTAGTCGTACAGGTATGACCAATGGTATTGCTCAAAAGCCCAAGGTTACATCAAGCACTACCCCATCTGCAAGACCTGCAGCTAATCATCAGACAGCTACAGACAAGCAGCACAAAGAGACAGCAAATAAACAAATTTCATCTCGTCGTATAGGTACAGCTCCATCAAAGACATCACCTGCAAAAGTCGGAGTAAAGAAATCGCCACAGACTGCAAAGGGTGGAAAGGCGCCTCCTACAGCCAATGGGTCTCCGCTTATCACAGGAGCAGGGGATGAGAAGAAAAAGGATCCACTTTTGTGAAAATAGTGTTTCTTGGAATGAAGGTGCTGCACTTTGGGCCTTTGTTGTAAAGCTTTTAATCTGTATGTATGTAATTGCAGTTGTTACAACATAATAATGTATCTTGATATAGTTTGAGAAACTTCACATGTATCTCTTGATGTTCCAGAAAGTTTCGGACACTTCGTGTGGAGAACTGAACAACTTGAAACTATTTTTCCAGATGCAACATACTGTAAATCCATATCCTATAGCTTCTAAAGTTGTTTTACTGGTCAGAAGTGTGTTTTTAAATTTTTGTTAATGCTCTGGTTTTCCTCTACTTCATGTGCAGATATGTTAGTATCTGGGGGCATAGCAACAAAAGCAATTGGTCAGTTAATTAGGAAATTTGAGCATCATTGCTCTGTTTTATTGTCCTTGCTATTGAATGTTTGAAGTGTTTGTTGGCTTATCTTACAAAGTAAACATGTGAATTTGTTCTGAAGACTGAATTTGTGTGCGAGATGCCTGAAAGGAAAACAAATATTTGAAATAAAAGGCTGAAAGAAACTTTACCAGGTATGCTTCGGCAAATGTGTTGTTTGGTGGGTACCTTGTTTGCTGGGTCTCGGGACACTGAAGCTGCAGTTTGTATATGCACAATGTGATAATTCTGTGTTTTTTATAATGCCACAATTTTAATTTATATTTATGATGCTTTTTATTGATGGCATTTCTCTTATGTGCTAATAGATGTGTACTTAAATATGTTGTTTTATTTAGAATTTTACAGGTGTCTGTGTACTAGACTTTAAATTATTTTAAGTAAAATGCAAGATATTTTAAGTCATAGCTATACTAAGTCTAAATTATCGTGATCTTTACATTACTATCTTTGTTTGTTAAAATGTAATGTAAACTATTCTGTGATGTTTGATAAAGCATCCTGTTGCATTGTAACGAAGTCTCTCTCGGTTTTAAATTGTGGCATCAGTTGATACATTGCGTATGTTCGTCATTTATTGATGAAATGTGTTAAATAGCTGATGCTGCACTATTATTTATTCAGTGCAAGTGAGTTTGTGGACTGATATTGTTAATAAGTATTCATATTGAGAAGATGGCTATTTGTGACAGCTAAGCTTTGATATCCCAGATTTATACGTTGCAACATTGCATTGCTGTGGCTTGAAGGCCACTTGTTTATTTATAGCAACTGGTGATTACGTTGTTAATCGTGCAGTGATAGCTGGTTGTAGATCCTCATTATCTCTGTACAAGACTTTTATATGTGGCAATATTTCTCTACAAATGCAAAATTTAATATACTGTAATAAAGTTTTTATAAAAATTAGTGTACTCTTTATTATTACTGAAGCTATTTCTGGCTAACACAGATTGTACAATTAGGATGACAATATTCAGATCTAATAGCAGTGAAATCTGCCTGGAAGCAGTTAACATTTGGTATAATATTCATTGAACTGCAGTCATTCCTAAAACACACACACATACAACAGTGCACTTTTCATCTGAAATTTCTTCAATTTACTCTGACAGTTTTGTTAAGAGGATATTAGATGTGTTATACCCTTACGACTTTAGGTACAATTAAGACACGATTACAATATTAGCCTGTTTCAGCTGTGTGTTGATCATCTTAGATTTTTGAACTTGCAGGCAGCATTTAGTGAACAAAGCATTACCATATTTAACTAAAAATGCCACTGTCATACGACACAAAGGTAACGAACATCACTTGATTCCTCCTCCCCCCCCCTTCTCCTCAGAGGCCACAAGCTTATTAATGTAGTACTTTCCAGGAATATGCAAAAAAACCCATTCAGCTATCTTAATTAAAGGGTTCTCCACAATTCGCTGAATTGCTTAAGCCTACACTTTTGAAGACTACACTTTTGAAAACTCCATTTCCAAATCTGATTTCCCCCCCCCCCCCCCCCTTCCAATTTCCATATGTGGATTTTCCTTTACTTTCCATGTCTGGAATTTATTACTTTTCCTGCTTTGCATATGTTGATGGGTTTTCCTCTCTTGTCTGGATGTTTCTAATTAGTTACATAGCCACCTCAGATTTTTATCATTTCAAGAATTTTGCAATCTGTCAACAAATAATTTTTACCCGTCAGTGTTAAGGCCCCCCCCCTGTAAATTGTTCTTAACATCCAAACCACCTCAGATTAAAAAAAGAAACATCATAAAACCAAATTTAAAAAAGTGAAAAAGTGTAAATGGAAGGTAAACTGGAAACATTTTTCTGATGAAAAGCATACCAACAAAAAGGTGTGGAGTAGAATCTACCCAAAAATTCATGGCACACAGTTACATACAATTACGGGAAATTAAGTACACTCTTTGGGCGGCGGGGGCGGGCTAGCTGCTAGGGATGGAAGTGTGCGGAGACTCGAGCGCATCGAGAATTTCTCGAGCTGCCAGTACTCTAGCAGTTCTCAAGAAGTGGCACGTGCGGCTGTCCGGCAGTTGACTGGGGCAGCACAGCACGCCACACGCTGCGGTTATTTGCAACATTCGCAGCCCACTGTGATTATCATTTAAATATGGGCATTGGATTCACTAAAACCAGTCACGGAGCTGGAAGTAGTTTATGGATGATCTTAGATGTCTATTGCAAAGCTCTGTAGTGTAGCAAAAAATGTAAGACATGGTAAGACATTTAAATTTACACTATCTCTAGAAGCAATGAAACAGATACATATACAAATTCAGAAGTGCATTCTTATATTAAGTCAGACAAAATACCCAGCTATTGTGTATGTTATCCATTCTAACTACATTAAAAGGAAATTTGATAAAAAGGTTGGATAGTGACTGAAACAGTGCGCAAGTATCAGAAAAACTGTAATTTTAATGTGGCTGCAATAACAAGCAAAAAGCATCAAAAGTAACACTAGCCAAACTTTAGAACAGAATGGCATAAACAACCAACAGTTAGTGGGCCTATTGTAGTTTTGTGGTGGCTACGTTAAGTACCAGAGCCTTAAGCTGAAATAAGAACGGAAGCCTAGGTACATAACGCTGGCTAATACTGTAAGCTCTGCCTGAATTTTTTTTCTACAATTAGTAAATGTATGTATGGAATTTTTGGGTTTAACATGTAGCATTTTTCTCTCGTGTAAGTACCGAATGCATATTTGTTTTTGGTAACAAAGTTCTTGTTTCATGTAAGATAAAGGTTTCAATAATAATTGTATGATTTGTCTTTTGCGAAACATTCTAGTACTATTAATAATTACTAATAATAATCCAGTTTCTTCCTTGCATGTACGGAAGACAAAGATTATGACTGCTATCGCAATGCTTCTTTGTAGTTTTGTTCAGCCTCCAGAGCGCAACACTAAGTCGTCTCGAGAGTACTCTAATTTGCCTTAGCGTCGTGCGTTTCTTGAGAGTGCTCATAGACCATCCCTACTAGCTGCTGCTGAGCCTAAGTCTGCTCTGATTACGAGATGTTGTAATAAACAGGACCACACTCACAATCTGCCAACATTGTAGACTGAGACAGTTTCATGCAAGTTTTGTGTTCAGTTAGAATGAGTCTCGCCCAGCTATGTCTGTGATTTACAATAAAATGCATGACTAGAAAGTGGGAAGGATGGGAATTGAAACCAGTAGTTTTTCTTTCATCTTCCTTGTGAATGCTGATGTCAAGATAGCATATCCGCCACCCAGTGATACACTGGTAATAACATTTCCGCACAATAATATTGCTGCCTCTGGATGCAGCACGTGGGCAAAGCTCTCTGCGGTCCATTTGGTGGTATCTACCAGAAGCAGAAATGGCGGTGACGCTGCACTACCTCAACCTCTGCTCAAAGTGCCTGCTACTGCTCATCACCCTGGATATGTAAAATGTTTGTGTTTGTTGAGTGGTGATCCACAAAGGTTGTGATTTTTATTTTACATTCTATATCAATGGAGCAAACCAACCATTTCAGTATGATGAGTATTTTATTAAGCTAATACACAGTACATTAGAGGGTCAAAAAATTGTTGGTTGTTGTTCCAATCAATAAGCACTCTGATGGTTAAAACATTTATTTCTGATTTAAATCTTATTCCTTTTACAAGAGCCCATAATGTAATTTGTCATTGTCGTCAGTTTGTATCTTTTTATCAAGCCACAGTGTGTAACTGCACTAAAATATTTGTGTTCTTTAATTCCTTATCGTAAATGTATGTGAATACCTTTCAGTGCATGCTATACATAAACACTGGCACACTGCAAGGTCCCGAGCCAAAGTGACCTTTCTTCTGTCCTAGGCCGTTTTCCTCTTTCCCCCCGGTTTGTGCCTTCGCCCGGAGACGTGTTTTCAGTCAGTCAAGGTTTTTTGCTTCCTCTCAGACTTCTCCTTTTCTTGGTCCTCTTCCTTTCCTGTTGTTTCGCCTTCCCCTCTTTCTCCATGTCCTCGACCCGCCCTTTTAATCTCTGCCTCGGCGTTTGAGATTCTCCCTCCTCCATCCCTTTCTCTCCTTCCTCTCTTCTTTCCTCCCTGTGCGTGTCTGAAGGTCAACCCACGCTCTGCGTAGTCAGTGACGGGGTAAGGCGGAACTCCCCGCCCCAGGTAGACATGTAGGGCACGTACGTACCCCCCAGTAAAGGCCGGGCCCAGGGAGGGGTGATTACCCGAGCTAGTACCTTCCGAACATGCCGATTGGTCCCTCCGTCTGTTCTCGGGAGTTGTGACCTGAGGTGCAATCAGTCACCTAAGGTGGGTGCGCCCTCAGTGAGGGGCCCCCACAAGGAAGGAGTGCGCCATCGGAGACGCCAGTAATTATGGGGGACACTTCTGCCATGAAACATTCAAAATTATTCTGACCCTGGCCCAAAAAGAAAATATTATGAATCTGTCCAAGAAAGTCTTACCCAACATTCCAAAGTTCCTTGTAGTATCACGTACAGATGATCAGGATTTTTCTTCTGTGAATCCTTTTCTTATTCAGAAGGGAGACGATGCGATTGCAGGTCCCTTGAAGACCTGCTCCAGACAGCGCAATTGGACCTTGTTGCTCGAAATTGAGAATGCCTTTCAGGCACAGAAGTTACTTCAGGCTACACTTGTGGATACTTTTCCAGTAAAAGTGGAGGCTCACCGCACCCTCAACTCTTCGCAGGGGTAGTCATCAAGAGATCCCTGGATGGGTTATCCGATGGGGATATACTCAACTGTATGTCCAATCAGGAAGTTACGGCTGTTCATCATATAATGAAAAAAGTTAATAATGACCTCGTAACAACTCGTACTGTCTTACTGACTTTCGACAGGATTGACCTACCATCTAAGGTGAAAGCGGGCTACGAAGTCATATCCATTCGCCCGTATATACCCAATACTACGCGCTGCTACCATTGCCAGAGATTTAATCATACTAGTAAATCTTGTCCTAATGCAGCCAAGTGCTCCACCTGGGCAGGGACGCCCATGAGGGCCCCTCGCTGCATTAATTGCATGGGTGACCATGCTGCTTCTTCATGGGACTGCCCTGTTCATAAAGAGCGGGTCATCCAGGAGATATGCGTCAAGGAAAAGGTCTCAACCTATGCCGCTCGGATGTTATTAGCCAGTAGGAAGCCCGCTGTACTCCCAACAGGTACTTACAGCCACGTCCTCACCTCCCCTCGACCAACTAAGGAGGTAGGCACTCAGACCTGCGATTTCACATTCTGTGGCACGGTTGTCAGATCGGCTAGCCCGAAAATTGCTTGTTCCACCTCTCCGATCCCTTCTGCTCATTCTACAGTGCATTCGTCGACCAGTTCCCATACATCCCAGGCACCTAAATCCGCTGCCCGGAGTTCCAAAAAAGGACCTGTTCATGACGATTTTCTCAAAACTCCGTCTTCTCAACCGTCCTCCGCTTCTACTCGTCATGCCTCTAAGAAGACTCACAAAAAGAACAGCCCCCCCCCCCCTTCCCTGCTGCGGCGTGACTCTTCGGTCATCCTTCCAACAGTTGCCGGCCTCGGGTGTCTTCTGTTTCACCGGGACGCTCTGTCTGCCAGGCACCCGGCCCTTTACTGGTGGTGGAAGCTGCCCTTCTGATGAACTCAGGGAGGTGGCAGACGCGTTAGTCGAACCAATGGAACACGATCCTTTGCCCCTAGATAGCGATAGCAGTGCTCCCTCGAAGTCCGGTCCTCAGCGGCTGTCGAGGTGACCTAGCTTGCTTGTTCCTTTTTATCTTCTTTCCTTATCTAATTTTTTATCATGGTGCTCCTTCAATGGAATATTTGCAGCATTCGTTCCAATTGGGAGGAATTAAAACTACTCTTATTGCACTGCCTGCTTCTAGTCTGTCAAAGAAACTAAGTTACGTCCATGTGATCATGCAGGCTTCCCCCACTACTCCTGTGCGTTTTGACCCTGCCCCATGTGGAAGGTATTCCAGCCCATGGAGGGGTTCTGATGCTCATTCGGGACGACGTGTATTACCATCCCATCTCATTGCATACTCACCTACAGGCAGTTGCCGTACGCATCACTCTCTCCACCCTTTCTTTTTCCCTCTGTAATATCTATTTGCCATCGTCTTCTGCCCTTAGTAGGGCAGATATGCTACACCTTGTTGACCAGCTCCCTTCACCTTTCGTGTTGGTAGGCGACTTCAATGTCCGCCACCCATTATGGGGTTCTCCAGCACCTTGCCCCAGAGGCTCCCTTCTAGCAGACCTCTTCAACCATCTTAATCTTGTCTGCCTCAACACCGGTGCACCGACCTTCCTTTCCAACACAACGCATACATATTCCCACATAGACCTCACGATATGCACTCCTCAGCTTGCACGTCTGAGTAGTATGCACTTTCTGACACATACTCGAGTGACCATTTCTCTTGTGTAATCCATTTCCTGCATCATACCCCATCTCCTCAACCCACCAGTTGGAACATCTCTAAAGCCGACTGGGGGCTTTATTCTTCCATGGCTATTTTTCACAATCAGAATTTTCCCAGCTGTGACAGGTCGAATACCTCACGGAGGTTATTCTCACCGCTGCCGAACATTCCATACCTCGTACATCCTCTTCTCCACGTCGTGTCCCGGTCCCTTGGTGGACTGCAGCCTGCCGTGACGCTCTTAGAGCTCGGCAACGTGCTTTACGCACCTTCCACCGCCACCCAACATAGGAGAATTGTATAAATTATAAATGACTGAGAGCGCAATGTCGTCGTGTTATAAAAGACGACAAAAAGCTTGCCGGACTGCTTTTACCAGTTCTTTTAACCGCTTTACTCCCTCCATGGTTGTTTGGGGTGGCCTACGCCGTTTATCCGGCATCAAGGTCCACTCCCCGATTTCTGGCCTGACTGTCGAGAACGCAGTCCTTATGGATGCTGCTGATGTTTCCAACGCTTTGGGCCGCTCCTTTGCGGAGGTTTCGAGCTCTGCCCATTACCACCCTGCCTTCCTACCTTGCAAACAGGTTGAGGAGGCACTGCTGCCCTCTTTCCACTCTTTTAACCGTGAAAGTTATGTCTCATTCACCATGCAGGAGCTAGGCCGTGCTCTCGCCCTGTCCTGATCTTCTGCTCCTGGGCCCGATTCCATCCATATTTAGATGCTGAAGAACATGTCTCCTGTGGGCAAGTGTTTCCTTCTTAGCACCTATAATCACATATGGACTGAAGGTCAGGTTCCCACAAGTTGGCCTGAAGCCATTGTTGTACCCATCCCCAAATCAGGGAAGGACAAACACCTTCCTTCCAGTTATCGCTCCATTTCTCTGACGAGCTGCATCTGTAAGGTGATGGAACGCATGGTTAACACTCGGTTGGTCTGGCTCCTCGAATCTTGATGCCTCCTGACTAATGTTCAATGTGGTTTGCGTTGACACCGCTCCGCTGCTGATCACTTAGTTACCTTGTCGACCTTCATTATGAATAACTTTCTAAGGAAGCGTCAAACAGTAGCAGTGTTCTTAGACTTAAAGAAGGCTTACGATACCTGTTGGTGAGCGGGCATTCTCTGCACATTGCACGCATGGGGCCTTCTTGGCTGCCTCCCTCTCTTTATTCAAGCGTTTATGGCGGATCGCAAGTTCCGGGTACAGATGGGCTCTGTTTTGTCAGACACCTTTTGCTAGGAGAATGGGGTGCCACAGGGCTCCATCTTGTGTGGCTCTCTTTGCCATTGCTATCCGATCGTAGATTGCCTTTCAGCCGAAGTTTCCGGATCCCTTTTTTGTAGACGATTTTGCAATTAATTGCAGCGCCCAGTGGACGTGACTCTTGGAGCGTTGTCTTCAATGCTGTCTTGACTGCCTATATTCCTGGAGCATTGTGAACGGCTTCAGATTCTCCACTGAGAAAACGGTGTGTGTAAATTTCTGGAGATACAAGGAATTTCTTCCACCATCCCTATGTCTCGGCCCCGCTGCTCTACCATTCGTGGAGACAACAACATTCTTGGGGCTAATGTTGGATCGGAAACTTTGCTGGTCCCCATACGTGTCCTACCTGACTGCCCGTTGGGCCCGATCCCTTAATGTTCTTCGTGTCCTCAGTGGCACATCATGGGGAGCGGATCGTACTGTCCTGCTTCACCTTTACCAGGCCATTGCTCAGTCGAAGCTTGACTATGGAAGCTTCGTATACTCTTCTGCACGGCCATCCATTTTCCGCTGTCTCAACTCCATTCACCATCAGGGATTACGCCTATCGACCAGTGCATTTTATAAGAGCCCATTTGACAGTCTTTATGCTGCTGTATTACGCTTCACCTCTCGGCGTGACATACTCTATTTCGGTACGCATGCCGCCTGCTGTTGATGCCCAACCATCCATCTTACCCATTATTCTTTGATGACTCACTTGATCGCCAATATCGGTTGTCTGCGATAGCCTTGCTTCCACCTGGAGTTCGGTTTTGCCGCCTGCTTCAGCGGCTCGATTTTACCCTTCCTTCCACCTTTCGGTTGAGCGAGAGCCCATTGCCACCGTGGCATCAGACACAGGTTTACACCCACCTTGAACTTAGTTCGCTCCCCAAGGAGAGCACCCTGGATTTGGTATACCGTTCGAGGCTTGTCGAACACCGTTCGCGGTTCGATAATGCCATATTTATCTACAATGATGGTTCCAAGAGCACTGTCGGATCTGCCTTCGTCATCGGGGACAACCTGTTCCAATACAAGCTCCCTGACCGGTGCTCGAATTTCACGGCTGAGCTTTTTGCCCTCCACCAGGCTGTTTTATACACCCGCCGCTGCTGCCATCCTTTTTATGCCATATGTTCGGTCTTCCGTAGTGCCCTGCAGAGTCTTAAGGACCCTTTCTCGACCCATCCTTTCGTGTATCGAATCCAACGCTCCCTCCAGTTGCTAGCAGATAACAGCTGTCACGTTTTTCTGTGGATCCCTGGCCATGTGGGTGTGCCCGGGAATGAGACCACCGACATAGCAGCCAAGGCAGCAGCTCTTTTGACTCGCATAGCTAATTTTTGCATCCATCAGACAATGTGCTACGGGCTCTTCACCGGAGTATTGTCGTCCTGGCACAGTGCGTGGTTCTCGCTCCATGACAAATTGAGAACTGTAAAACCGATTCCGACCGTTTGGAGGACATCTTCACACCCCCTCTCGGTGAGAGGTGGTCATCCTGGCCCGGCTATGGATTAGTCACTACCGATTCAGCCACCGTCATTTGCTAACCGCCAGCCTGCACCGCAGTGCTCCTGCGGTGAATTGCTGACAGTGAGACATGTTTTACTGTCTTGTTAATTTTAATCATCTCTGTGTAGCCCTTCACTTTACCTCTACTCTGGAGGATCTTTTAGCTGATGACACACGAGCAGCTGCTAGAGTTTTGTGTTTTATCAACATGGCCAATTTATCAAAGGATATTTAACCCTTCTAATTGTTTTTTATCTTTTGTTTTTAGCTTCTCTTGATACTCTCCTATTTGGTAGTTATAAATTTTTTCGAGATATAGCGAATCTGTCCCGATCTGGGCGCTAATGACCTGAGAAGCCGTGCGCACCCCCCTCCCCCCCCCAAAAAAAAAACAGACCCACACACAGACAGACACACACACACACACACACACACACACACACACACACTATACTTATTAGAAACAACTGGTTGCTGCATTTTGTGGATTAATAATCTGAACAGTTTCTGCAATGGATAAAATTCTTCTTAAATTATTATAGCTAGTATAGTGTGCTAAAGTGGTACAGTTTTTAGAATTATTTCCTATAGGAAGAATATAATGTGAAATCAAGAAGATAACATGAGAGTTTTTATTTAAAGCTGATGGCATAGTACTGGCTAATTTATTTCAGTGTTGACCAGCCTGCCGAAGAAGTCAAGATTCCTAGATGGCTTCCAGTAGCATTAACAGTGATAGTTTGTCAATATACAGAAGAGGTAAAAACAATTATTCTCCCAAGGCTGTGTTAGTGTGTTGTGCTTCTGCGTACAAGCTTTGTTATGACAAACAGTGATGGGATTAAAAGGAGGAATGGATCGCTGCAAATGTAAAGTGAATTTAGAAAGATATTTCCACACAACTTGCAAAAGTAACTGCACTGTGACATTGGCAACAATGTTGCCAGTTTTTGACTGTGCTAGGAAGACATACTAAACTATCATTTGACAGCTCATTTGTAAAAAAATTGGTAGAGACGTTTAAAAGATAAATTTTTCAAAATTATTGGTCTATTACAACTAGCATACTTCCAGAGGTTAGAATTCTCACTCACATGGTCGGGCACCTAGCTGACAGTACGTCATTAAGGTGTTGCCATCTGTTAGACAATGTCTCAACTCAAATGGTCACACAGCTGTCAGAACCTGTTTGTTCAAGAGTCATGTTCTATTAAAATGTGCCAACCTGTTGACAGCCAAGTTTTCTCTGCAACAAGATTCCGGTCTTCATATACCTCTCAATAGACTTCTCACAAGGTAGCCAGATTGCTACCATTTAAATATCAATAAACTATATTTAATACCATTGCAGGCTTAAATATTAATGTGAGCAGTAAACATTTTATGTAGGTGGGTGAATATGCATATTGTAACTCCTTAATTATAAAAAGTTTGGTGTTTGATTGAGAGTCTAAATCATCTATTCTATGAACATCTTCGGGAGCTCTATTTGTATTTGTGTAAAAGATAACCCTTATTGTTCACTGTTTGCTTTAGCAGCTCTCAAAACTTTTAATCTAAAAATTTTTATGCAGTGTGATCCTGGATTGAGAGTTCCACAGGGAATGAACAGTGTTTCTGAATATGGTGTTTTGTGAGTTATTTTATCTAGTTCCGGATCTGTATTAGATCCTGTTTCTGCCATCTAGTGGAATATCTGTGGCAATGGCTGTTTTTTGAGAACTTCTCCCTTTTGTAATAATTTTATGGTTTTTTAGACCTTTGAATGAAACACTTGGGAAACAGACAGTGGCTTTGACGGGTCATAAGCTGTTGTTACTTCCCTCCATGTACGATTGCAGGTCACTTGCGAATAGGTTGGGCATAAATGCACACACAGGTTATAGCATCTTGTGTGTGTGTTTTGAAGATGGTGGGGTCTCTTTACAGAAATAGAGGAAAGAGAAGCCATTCTGTGTAAGTTATTGTGGCTTTTATTACCATCTTTGCTAATCACATCTTGTAGATCAATATAATTTTAAACTGTTACTGTATTTCTTTCTTTTCATACTCCTGAAAAACACTTTTAATTGACTCCATAATGGAGATTGTGCTAGCCGACCACAATATTGAAATAAAAACCAGGAATATCCAGGTTGGTGGTGGGAGAGGGAATGATTATTAAAAAAAAAAAAAAAAAAAAAAAAAAAAAAAAAAAAAAATTATCGATGTAGATTCTATGATGAAACATTACTAAGATTGCAAGTCATGATGACTTGTACTCGCGTAAAATGTGGATCTGACTTTTAAATGTTTTATGTGGAGTACTTGACTCATTGTGACTGGCAATCTGCACTGATGATCACCTATCATGGGAATGAAATCAATTTATTTTTTTAAATGAATATTTCATATCGCACCACCAAGCTGGAAATTTCTTGTTTTTATAACAGTTGTCTGTTCTCTTAATTGTATGTACATACCTACTAAAAACTGATGAATGAACAGCCTTCCTGTAAGAGGAAATTAAAGCTGGTATCTTGATGCATCACATGAAGTGTAAAAATCAACACAGGATTTGGGAAATGAGTGCTTTGTAATCAATTCAGTGAGGCTTAGCTATTTTTACATCATGATAATTCATGTCTCTTGATAATTTACTAATAGTTAGACTACGAAATATAACTGTCCTTTAAGTAGGAATATGATTTTTAAAATAATAATCTTACTGGTGACTTTCTGCTTGTTAGATGCACTAGTGGCACTCAGTGTCAGATGGTAAGTAGTGTCAGGAGTATCTCAATAGTCTTTGTTAGACATTATTATGGAAATACAGACTGAACAAGTTAAGGCTTCCTTTAGTCATTTCTATATCTGAATCACCATTATAATAAAAAGAAAAATTGCATTCAGTATGTTGAATCCTATTGCATACATCACATCATACATTAAAACTGTTTTAATAAATGTGATAAATTTCAAAAGTCAGAGGAAATAGTTTTCTGTGAGAGTATTTCTCGTAATTTCTCATAGTCTCCAAATCGATAAATAACTTGCCCTATAACCTTCCTTGTGATCAAACATAGTTACCAGAGTGTTGTTTTACGCAATGAAAATATTTAGTTTTTAATGAATTTATTGCAGGTAACACAATTGCAGC